>OY756429.1:9240688-10603177 GCA_963576905.1 Mystacides longicornis
TCCTTGAATCCGAATACGAAATATCAGGGTCGTATCTTGGGTATTTTTGTGTCAATTTACATTTATTTTTTATACATATAGCCTGCAAGCAAATTGTCTCATTTATTTCTTATAATTTTTTGTTATAAGATTTATTATTTTCATAAATTGATTTAATTTACGTAGGTACGCACAATAACTTGTTGTAACAAAGTGTATTGTCGCGAGGTGGGTATTCCGTGAAAGATATGATCTTGTCTCTGGTCTGTGCGTTGTTGGTGCGTTGTCTTCCTTTATCTAGGGCAGTTACCTGCGCGAATTGACGTTTCATTTTTGACATTGACATTGTTTTGTTTACATTTACATTTTTACAATGGCCAGAGTAATTAAACATAATTTGGCGCTTTTGAACATTCAAAACTTATTTGATTTTGCTAAAGAGGCACAGCAAAACGGCGAAGAGTCATCATTGCTTAAGTTTACGATCCGATTTGCTGACATAGATAAAATAAAAGAAGAATTTGTTGAGTGTCATGTTTCAATCCAGTCTATTTCTCGAGGAGATTTTGACTCTGAGGGGCATGCACTTAAATATAAACAATTTATGGATACATATTATAGCATTAAGGAAATATATAATAAATTGTGTCCAACAGTGGTTACCAAAGTAACAAAAACAGAAAGCCAAGCTTCGACCACGATTACATTGCCTCAAATTGTGTTGCCAAGTTTCAGTGGTTCCTATGCGGAATACATTAATTTCATTTCTATATTCAATACGTTGGTGCATCAAAATGCAACATTAAACGGTATTCAAAAGTTGCACTCTCTTTTCTCTTGTTTATCGGGTGATGCACTACGAGTTATTCGACATCTTGCAATATCAGAAGAAAATTATCAAGTGGCCTATAATTTAATTAATGAAAGATTTTCTGATGTAAGGCTGATTGCTGACAATCATTTGTGCAATTTACTTTTGTTAAAACCGGTAGACAATGCCTCGCACTTGAGACTTTTTGTTGACACTCTTAAGGAGAACACGCAAGCATTAATGTCATTAAAGATAAATATCGATCAGTGGGATTTCATATTGATTCACATTTTTTCTAGAAAATTGTCTCCTGATTTACGTAATCGATTTGACCATCAGTTGTCTAAGAACATATTACCCAAATTTTCAGAATTTTTATTATTTTTAGAAAACCAATGCCATGTGTTGGAAGTAACATCTGTGAAATTTACAAAGGAAAAACCTGTAAAAGGGGTTTTTCATTCAACTGTAACATCTACGAATAAATTTTGTTGTCATTTTTGTAAAGAGCAATCACATGCCATTTTTGGATGTGAAAAGTTTAAAAAATTGACAGTTACCGATCGTCGTGAATTCACAAAAAAGAATCGATTGTGTTATTCGTGTTTGAAGTCCCATGATATAAAAAATTGCAAGAGTTCAGGTAGATGTAAAGTATGCAGTTCTAGCAGTCACAATACTTTGTTGCATCTGGAACAGCATCGGGGTCCTCAATCTGAAGCGGAATTACGCGTTCCCCAGACTTTGAGTGAGGTTCATTCTGGTACTGTTTCAGGACTTACGACTGTTTTATTGGCCACTGCGCGGATCCCTATTAGGGATGCCTTTGGCAATTTTCATGTATTAAGGTGTCTTCTCGACAGTGGATCTATGTCATCCTTTATGACGGAAGAGTGTGTCAGACGTCTGTCACTGAAACGGGACAGGATGCACATACCAGTTACATCATTGGGAGGCAACGCTGCCCCTGATATTCGTGGATCCACTCTTATTACGTTGAAGTCACGTTCTGGTGACTTGCTTTCAACTACAGTCTTGATATTGCAACGCCTTACGAATAATCTACCAAGTACCAGTGTGCCACATCATATTGTTAATGCGTATAAGAACTTATCGCTAGCTGACGAGTATTTTTATGAGCCTGCCAAAATAGACATACTGTTGGGTGCGGACTTATATACTAGTCTGCTAGACGGCTCATCTGTACAGTTTTGTGAAGGTATACCAACTGCTTTAGGTACAGTATTCGGTTACGTTATAAGCGGTCCATATGGCAGGGCAGCCCCTGCATTATATAGCAACCTTAGTATTTATTTTGTTCTTTTCATAATGACGTGTCGTTAGATAAACTTGTTGAAAAATTTTGGCATTCAGAAAATCTTCCTGAAATACATATTTCAAGTCCGGAAGATGATGAGTGTGAAGAATTTTTTATGCGGACTCTTGAGAGGTTGCAACGCGGAAGATTTATGGCAAGATTGCCATTTAAGAAAATTCACCCCCCGCTGGGTGATTCATATAACACTGCGTTGAGAAGATTTTTGAATTTGGAAAAACGTTTCTCACAAAATGAAGATCTCAAGCATGAATATCGTAAGTTTATGAGTGAGTACTTGGCACTGGGACACATGACACCTTATACAGGTGTGACCCAGCCAGGTAAACACTTTTATATTCCGCATCATCCTGTATTTAAAACAACAAACCAAGTAAAAAAAATACGAGTCGTCTTTGACGCAAGCGCCAAAACATCTACATCTGTATCTCTTAATGATTGTATTTATTCGGGTCCCAAATTACATAAAGACATTTCGAACATTATTACGAATTTCCGTCTTCATTCGGTTGCATTCACCTGTGACATTAAAATGATGTTTCGCCAGATAGCAATGAATCCTGAAGATCAACCATATCAGTTGATACTTTGGAGAGATTCCCCTGAAGAATCTATTGGTCACTATGCGCTCTGCACAGTTACGTATGGCGTGACGTCATCGCCATATACCTCCATGAGGGTAGTGAATCAATTTCCTGAAGCATCTATAGGGTTTTAAGCTCTCAAATATTTGTTGATGACATCATCACTACAGCTCCCAGCGTGCGGGATGCTATTTTACTAAAGCAAGAACTGATCTCATTGCTTGCTATGGGAGGTTTCGAGCTGCGCAAGTGGTCGTCGAATGATAAGCGGCTACTTGAGGATTTACCAGCTGAGCACTGTGAAATGTCACGTTCATTTGATGCAGCAGATTCAAATATTAAGATATTGGGGGTTCAGTGGAACCCAGTTAATGATTGTTTTAGCTATAGTGTCAGTTTACCTGAGACCCTGTGTACCAAAAGGTCAATCCTATCTACCATTGCGCGTATTTTCGATCCATTGGGTTGGATTTCTCCTATTACATTCAAGGCGAAATTAATTATACAAAAGTTATGGTTGCTTCATACTTCTTGGGATGAACAGCCTCCTCATGATATTGTTCAAGAATGGCAATGTTTTATGAATGAGTTGAACATTATCGAAAAATTTACAATTCCGAGAAAAATATTTGATGAAAATGTGTCGGAAATTTCTATACACGGTTTTTGCGATGGTTCACTATGCGGATATGCTGCAGTTGTGTATCTTAGAACTGTCGATTTACGAGGTAATACTGAAATTCATTTATTGGCAGCTAAGTCAAAGGTTGCTCCTGTACGTACTGTATTAACTGTCCCTAAACTTGAATTAAATAATGCGCTTCTTTTGACCCGTTTAATTGAGTGTTGTGTGTTGTCGTTTGGGGACAAACTTAAATTTGATAATGTTACTTGTTGGTCAGACTCAACAATATGTCTTGCGTGGCTTCAAACGTCACCTCATTTATTGAAAATTTACGAAGGAAACCGTGTTTCTCAAATTTTAAATTCTAAAGTTGATATTACCTGGAGGTACGTACCCTTTAAGTTGAATTGTGCTGACATTTCCACAAGAGGTGCTTTTCCCTCAGATTTGTTAAATTTCGATTTATGGTGGAGTCCACCATGGCTAAAGGAGTCTTCTGATAATTGGCCGTGCCAAAAGAAACATCCTTTAGACTTGAAAAATCTCCCTGGTCTCCGTGATACCAAGGGGACTTCTCTACACATTAACGTAAATAATTCTTTATGTATTAGGCTTAGTTCTTTAAAACGTTACGATAGTGTACCTATCTCAAGGCTAAATCGTTATCAGCTCATTAAGTCTATTTCGCAGTCTTTCTGGTCAAGATGGCAACAAGAGTAATGTACATACTCTACAACAACGGTCCAAGTGGCTCAAGGCCACAGTTCCTCCAAAAATCGGAGAACTTGTCCTGATACGTGAGGACAGCGTACCAACATTGCGGTGGCGACTGGGAAGAATAACAAAACTTGTTTCATCTCGAGATGGAGTCACTCGTGTGGTTGAGCTAAAGACTCCAACTGGTATCCTGATGAGGCCAGTTTCGAAGCTGTGCCCACTTCCTCATCAGGATGTTTAGATAATATCTATTTTTATAAGATTTCTATTTTTTGTTTATTTTATTTTAATTTTTTTGAAGACATTTGCTTTGCTTGCTCTATGTATTTTTTTGGTTTTAGTTTGCAATCCGTTTGGGATTTATATTTTTTGCTTTGTTAAAGAGTCTTGGTATACATACCAGGCCTTTTCGGGGGGAGGATGTTTCGTATTCATAGTACCTAATTCCTAATATTGTCCCACCTACCCATCCTTTTACTCGCACCTGTGACAATTTAACTATGTGTCAAGACATTCAGTCTATGTGTCAAAATCAGTACATTACAAGCTCCCGTGGGGTAATTACATCGTCGCTGCAACTGACAATTTAGTTCTGCGAGTTTCGTTTTACGTCTGTGTTTTTCTTTGTGCGTGTGTGTTACGTTTTTGTGAATTTGTATTGACTAATTGGTGACGAGAAAATAAAGGACAACCAGTCAAAAAGGGTAGGTGCGAACCTTTCCATCTGCCCCCTTTACGAAACACATCGTATGTCCTATTAATATCAACTATAAAAATGTCAACTATATCTGAGTACGGTTGACATTTTTAACACACCTTTGAATCTCTTTAAGGCAGCGGTAATGGAGTTGATTGGCCAACAGTGACCACGATCTTGATTATCACATTATAAAAATAATAATCATACCACAGCTACTGTTATTTTTTAAATTTTAAGCTATTGTTTTTATCTTTTAACTATTTTTATTCTATCGTTTTTATTATTATTTTTTTTATTTTACTATTATATTATAGTTATTATGTCTTGACTATTTTGAGCTTGTTCTTGGCATGAATGCACTGAATAATTGAGGATGTAGCTTAGGTAGGTATGTAGATTAGGAGTTTCGGAGACAAACATTACCACCTAATGGCGAACGTTGTTAACGTAAAGTGATCACACTATGCCAGCCTTCGAAATAACAGTAGAATACGGTCGTAAGCCCGTAGTGGTTTGTTCCATTTAAAAATCGAACATTAGTAATGAATTGTTAGAGTCATTAGTTGATATTTTTTCTTTAAAATCTAGTCCTGAAAAGGTCACAAGAATCTAATATTAATTTTATTCTATAGTTTCGTAAAATAAAACTTACCGCTCTCGATTCTTTTAATATACAGGATTAAATAAGATCTCACATACCTGAAACAAACGAAACATCGAACATTAACCGTTAAGTGTCGATAGGCATAAAGTCTGGTATCTACAACGCTCGGCCGGCGTCCATACAATTAGTATGGAACTTTCGATATTGCGTATAAATTTTGGAAAAGAACAAAGAATATTTTGTCTAGGGAAATGATATACACATAAAAATTTATATTTTTTAATTCGAAATTTATCGCACATTAATTTGGAATGGTTATTACTCTTATTTTTGGTGAATATTGAACAAGTATGAAATTTAATCACATTGCTGAATAGGTCCGTTCATAGTAAAAGTTTCGTTTTCGTTGTAATGTGTGAATATATCTATTTTATTCTTTTCGAAATTCACAGTTTCGTCATGGTGCATTGTAGACAATTTTTTTGGTACATTTTATACCGATGTCATAATTTTGGTTAATCCAAAAACTGAAGATTTCTTTCTCATCTTTGGAACATTTAACTTGGAAATTCATATGAATATTTTCTCTTAGGTTTCTATCAAATTTTGACTAGAATATTTTAGTTACAAAAAATGATTTATACTTTTTTTCATTTTGCCGACGCTCCCAGCGGTGGCCCATCACTTCTTCCATTGTGAAGAGGAGACGGACTTGGCTGGGAAATGTCTTAGGATGCCGAATTAGAATAAAATATAACTTTTCCATAAAACATATGTCAGTAGGTATCACCGTCAGTTTTTTTAGTCAACCGGTTCCGTCCAATTTGAGACAAGCCTGCCCCGGTTAGAAATATCAAATGAAAAAATACTTAGAAAACTCTGACTCGACCGGAAATCGAGCCCGGGGCCTCTTTATCGGAAGTTAGCACTATACCACTAGGCTAGCGAAATCACCACTGTTTATGAATATAAAAATTATTAGTCGTATCTTGATAACAAATAAAATACTAAAAACATTATTTGTATTGATACCAATACTTTGCAGGTGTTCTAGTTATGTAGGTATAAAACACTGCACATTTTCAAAATATTATTTTTACTATTAAAACCGTAAATTACAATGCAATATAACTTATTGCAATGTATTTATAAAATGAAAGCAAAAGCAGGGATACACGTCCAAGTTCCCCGAAATACAGATAATTCCTGACCATTTACATACAATTAGTATGGGAGCCCGGCCGGCACCCAATAGACAGATAACGAATTATTTTACAAAATAGGTATTATTTATGAATAGACGGCATATTGTTTAAAAATAAAAAGTGAATAGCAAAGTAGACACCCCATTTCAGGAATACCTGGAGTCTCAATAAAAAATTCCAAGTTTTACCTATTGAAACAATGGAGGGAATATCCCAAATGCTCCGGCGGCGTCGTTTATACACTTAACTGTTAAAATAATGCAAGATTAAAATAACTCTTAAGGTAAGTATATTACGCGTTTTTCTCATTACAATTCCATACTATGACTTTCAAATGCCTCTTCTTTAAAACACCTCCTTGGGTGAACTTTTTTTTGTATCTAAGTCATTCACTTTTACGGCCCTCGATAATATTGCGCAATGTTTTTGACCGCCTTCCAAATCACATCCAACTCCCTCAGTTCAGTCTCGAAAGAACGGAACACGGCATGAGAAGGTCTTTCACGTCTTCGAGACCCTGATGGGAGGAAGAACAGCGCTCTCCTCGGCCAAGTGTCATACGGCACCTTAACACGTGTCCCAGTCAAACTCCTCTCCATAATGGTGGAAGTGATGGGCCTGCGATGGGTGTCCCGACGTATATCGTCGATCGTGGTGCAGTAGCACCATAGTGTTTTCAAGATTCACCGAACTAAGCAATAACTCACTTGTAAAAATAAACCAGCTTTACATATTACGTTGTATTCTGTTAAAATCTTAATAGGTACTAATAAATTCCCTGTTTATATAAATTAATATTATTGAGACCTGTATGAATGCGTTTTAAATGCAAAAATAACAGTAGATGATAGCTATCAACTGATGACTTTATGTAGATACGTTATGGGAGACGGTCGTTAGATTTCATTATCCAATGGTTTTCTAGAAAAGCGAAACGCCAACAGAATGGCAGTGTATACAAAGAATAATCTTATTTTTAATATTACCTACTAATTTTGCAAAAGTTATTTAATTTAACCTTTTTACTTATTTGATACATAATATTTCAGTGTGTATCTTGTGTAATGCGGTATCCGAGATACGCTAATTGACACTAAACGTTAACTTTGCCTTTTTATTTCCACTTACATTTGTTTACTGCCAGTATAGTGAAAGAGATAAGTAATAAAAAATGCTTTGTATTTGTCTCACAGAATTCGGTCACTTTTCTTTTCTTGAAAAATAAAGCATTACACAAATAAGTAGTGGTAAAGTAGTTAATGGCATATCTTATAGAATCTTTAGCACGTTGTTTTTCGAGAACTATTCACATATTATAATATTGCACATTCTTCGACTTTCTGTTATACAAGCTGTAAAATAATTATCCTACCATTAGGTATAATCCCAATCCCACACTTAATCCGACTTAACACTTTCTTTATTATCTTCTTAAGCAGATGCGTAGACAAAGCCACATTTAAACCGGGAGAAAACACATCGCGGCTTAAGAGACCTTTAATGTATTATTAGAAAAGCAAAATGCCTCAAAGAATTTCTGCGATATCGGCTGAAATTAGTGATAAATTAAATTTAAATATTAAATTGTGGGGTTGGTAAGTAATAAATACAATGCGTTGCCAAAAAATTAGGGCAATAAATCACTCTATTAAAGGTTAAAAAAAGGAAAAATAATCTCTAGAACAAACAATGGAATGCATCATTTTAAATAGTTAAATCACATTGTAAACATACTTTTTTTTTTACTTTTATTGAAATAAACAAATATACATAAAAAAAAAACAAAAAATACAATAAAGAAAATGATATACAAAATACCTACATTTATCTTATTTAATAATACTTACACTATGGTTATATATCAATATTTCTATTTTTACAGAGCCAATTCTCAAATAATAATATTAATTTACCAATTTTGTTACATTTTTTTATGTTCATTAGCAGTGAAATGAACAACTTAGGAACTAAGAGTTGTTATCTTATTTTTTGGGCCGTTGTATTTTATCAAATTTTTCGTGTACCTATTTGCTCTTAACTTTGAACAATTTATCTTAAATCTACTTATTTTAGGCGTGAAAACCTTTATTTGTTTAATTAATTGTGATATTTAAGTACCTAGGGTAAACGATATAGTGATTGCCCACTTAAGGATACGCTCTCCAACAAATTGCTATAAATTTTTTAATTATTTAAATTAGCGAATACTTTATTTTTTCCTGCATTCTATGAAGTTTGAGGATTTCAAATTTGATATCAAAATTTTAAAAAAAGTTCATCAAAATTTATAAAAAAATACTAAACTCGAATGTTCAAAAATATATAGTCATGGCCCACCTCTGTTCAGAGATGGCCCATTTCACATTACAGTCATGGCCCACTTGAAATTTTTAACAAAATCATATTAAAAAACAAAAAGATTGTTATAAAAATATATGAAAAACGATAGAATCACATCAATTATTACTCTTTATACCCGAAATAACCATTTCTCCGCCATTTATAAATTGTAATTCACACTTTTATTAATTTTGATGTTAAATTTTGGCTGCCTAGTGGTTCAACGGTTGACTTTTATAAATACTGGAAGTTGTGGATTCGATCTCCAATGCTGAACATTTCTCTCTTTCATCTTAATAGCTTTGCTTTCAATGAAATATGTTTAAATGTTATTTTTGTATGCTTTTGTTGAGTCCAGATTCATTGAAAATATATCATTCGCAAAATGTTCTATGGTAAAATATGGCAGGTAAATTAAATAATGTGCTCATGCTCAGCTTTTATTGAATTGGAGAAGTGGTGAGAGGCTAAAATGCAATTATGTTTTTTGACATACAATAAGTAGGTAAGTACCTCCTTTTTAATGTTAACCCTTTCGTAGGTGAATAATAAAAAAATCCATCTTTTTCTGTTTTTTTTTTCTTTTCAACTCCTGTTATGGTATTGTTTCTAGCTTTCACACACATTCTTCCAAATTTCCCTGTAGGTATGTCCAATGATGTTGCAAGTACCTACTACCTATTCTTTTACAACTGTTTCCCTTGCTTTTGATATTTTTGGCCTAATTAAAATATTATTTAGGTGAATTATGTAGAAGACTTCGCTTTTTTCCGTAAACTTGAATTTTTGATCCCATTCGCTGGATGTTCTAGGCATTAACAATCCTCCTCTTCTTCATTTGTTTTTATTGGTTGGAAATCTCCCAAGATGGCCGCTGGGTTTCATAGGTATTTTTATAATTGACCGATGTGTAGTGGGGAAGCTTTAACTTTTTTTTGAAAATATGTCCTATAGAACCACCATGTTCAGAAAGCAAGCAATATAAATATGTGAAAACATTAATCCTGCTGATCAATTCTTTTTTAAAATATTGACTGCCATTAAATATTAATTGAAGCATCAGACAGTCGTGGCCCATCAAAAATCTAGTGGTGGCCCACCCGGGCAACTACTGTTTAGAGTCATCAGAAACAAAAAATAAAAAAAACTGCAGTAAAAAGAAAGCATAATTTATGCGTTTATGTAAAAAAAATTACGAAATTTTACAATTTCAAAAAAGTATAGTCATGGTCCACCCCGGGCAATCACAGAATGTGTGCACTTAAACATTACAGTGGTTGCCCACCCCGCCTAACACGTAAAATAATTCATATAATCATAATTTTCAAGTTAAAATACAAACTTTGAATATTTAACAACTCAAATAAGTGTTGATAAAAATTGTAGAAATATTAGCGTTTCAAATTAGCAATTTCCTTAAGAAAAACGTAAGAAATTTGGTGAAATTTCTAAAACGCGCCAAATTTGAACAAATACATCACCAAAAAATTTCTATAGCGACACATAGTAATGAATTGATAAACTTAGTAGGTAGAATAGGGTCCAAGCTATTTGTTCTAATGTTCAAAATAATAAACATATGACAGGTTTCCTTATTTTTGAAGATTATTTTTTAAGTGGGCAATCACTATAAGGTGGGCCGTTACTATATGGTTTACCCTACCTATATATATCAAATTATTGGTTATCACTACATACCTATTTGCTTTATCACGTTTTTTTTTTCTCTTATTTTTAATGAGTTATTTGGCGTAGCTTTTAAGCTGCCACTTATTCATTGTTTTCTTTTATAATAGATACCTACTTTTGCTGTTTTTTTACATGTTTCTCATTTTTTAAGGCACTCTACCTTTTCAAAAGCATTATATTATGATAAATAAATCAATTAAAATTTTCAATAGGTAATAGAAACAACGACAAAATATTTTTTTATTTATCGTATGGTCTTGCTGTGAGGTTGCCGGCTAAGAATAGCACCTCTGCTCTTTTTGCTGATTCTTCGAGCATCCTGTAAGAGGCAGGAAATCGAAAAATCAGATCGGGACCGCGAGGTTGACCACCTCGCGTCCTTAAATCTCAAGTGGTCAGAAAAGGCACAATGAGCCTCAGACGCCTTCGAGCGCAATGGAGAGCTCTTGTTGCCTCCCTATGCTCCTGAGTGGGGTTTAGGCCTCCCACATTGTGGGTTGGTCTGGGGGGATCCGCGGCGGACTTTGTTTGTGTGGGGCCGGCTTTTCGGTTTGATAACTTCGATCGGGCTGGAGGGTCGGTTCCGTGTGGATCGAGTTTGCTGCGGATTGGTCTCCTCCGGGCTGGCTTGCGTTGTGCGGGGGGCCTTAAAGGGAGTATGTATGTGTATGTATGTATGGTCATATATGTATGTCACATCTCATGTAAATTAATACAGAATATTCTTGCAAATAAGTAGGTATACAAAAATAATTATTATAACATTAAAAAATAATTATTAAAATATTAAAAATATCGCCCATGGGTTGTCAAATCAATAAAATGAAATTAAGTAATTTAAAAATAATAAAAAAAAAATAAAAAAAAAAATAATAATAAAATATTGTTTATTTGAAATTTGACAAAAGAATAATGAACCATAACCTAGTAAGTATATGAAAATAACTAATACGCATTAATTCTCCTTTAAAGACCACACGCGGAGGAGACCAATACGCAGCAAACCCGACACGCACGAAACCGACCCCCTAGCTCAATTAAACCAAAAAGCCGACCACACACAAACCAAGCCTGCCGCGGATCCCCCCAACCAACCCGCGATGCGTAAGGCCTAATCCCCACTCAGGAGCATAGGGAGGCATCAAGAGCTCTCCATTGCGCTCGAAGGCGTCCGAGGCTCAATGTGCCTTTTCTGACCGATTGAGGTTTAAGGGCGTGGGATGGTCAACCAACAAAATTACAAAGAGTGAAATCCTGTATGTACTTATGTAATAAAAAGTCACGACAAAAACAGCTTAAAAATATGGGACCCCTATGGTGATGTGTGTGATTGACGCACCTTAGTCATAAAATGTACATACGTAAATATTGCAAAAGTATTTACATTAGTTGTTCTATATCTATGTAGATAAGTCTTCTTAACGAGACTGTTATTTATTATTTTAATGAGTTAAACTTTTGTATTGTTTTGAAATATTATGAAACATCATTCAAAATATGCACAAACATCTCTATGTTCTCTATTATTAGCGCAAGAAATGAGCTGCCGTTGCACCACCCTAACCAAAAATTTTCAAAATGAATCCATTAATGTCATATCATAGAATAAGTATTATAAAACATAATATGAATTAAACTATTTTGAAGTTTCAAAATCCATCCCATAATTTTTAATAAAATTACTGGAATGTATAGCAAGTCGATCTAAATCCGCTCTTTTTATAAAAAGGAAGTATTCACACCAAACGAACATAGAGCCAGAGCTGGAAATACAGTTTATTCTCTTGATTGTTGATTTGGACACCAAGGAAACAACAAAAGGAATGAAGCAGTACTCTGGCGCACGTAAGCTGTTATTGTCCATTAATTAGTATGTTCTTGCTCGTTATTGTTTCCATGGTGTACAATATCAATAAAAAAAATATGAAGTATTCTCTTATTTCTCTTATTTAGCTACGGCTCTGTGTTTGAATCAAAATCTCTTATGTTTGAAATTAGCCAATAAGAACGCTTGGTTAAACATTATTCAGTATTTTGTAAGTAAAAAGTTTATACGTATGAGTCCAGCAAAATATGACTTTTGTATTCAAAATGGAACATTTCTTGGTGAATGTTGGTGGATTTCGTTCTATATCATCCAGTAAAGACCCAAAATAACCGGAATTTTTCCAAATTATTTCGGAAGGTTTTTATTCCTTTATAGCATTTCATCCATATAAGGGCGATGGCTTAGCCGTATAAGCGGAGGAAACAGAAAAGTATTTATATTCCAAATGTTAAGGGTTTTTTGTTAAGCACTCTCATCAGAGAAAACATTTAACAAAAACGAAATCCTTTTTTATGTTGTGTTAATTTGAAGAAACTAAACGAAATAGTAACTGCGAGATTTTTTCAGATCTGTTAATTTGTCAAGAGACGGTATTAGTGTCCCTAATAGAAGCGAAATTATTCCTGAAGTAAATTTCGTCCGAGCGAAGGCCCACAGCGTCCAACCAGCTCCCCATTATCACGGTAATAATATCTTACCCATGTTGATTTATCGCGCTTTCGTTTACGACTCAGTTAGGGATGTAAATTGATAAGAATTTTTTATGAGCTCCAAAATGATGTGGCGCGCGAAATATTTTATGCGGTATGGCGCGTCAGTAGAATTGTCCATACAGCTCTACGTCAAAATAATAATATTATTATCAAAATAAACTCAGCGAAAAGAACATAATTTATTCGCGTTTTTTAATATAGATACATAGCGGCGGCGCACGATGGAGCATTCCCCCTAAAAAAACGGTGAAAAATATTTTATACTCGTTTCCAAATTTTATCAACTACAAATGATTTAAATTAACCCATTAGGGGCCATAATTCAACTAACGAGAATTTCAATTATCTTTTTATAGTTTGGCAGTCATATAAATAGGATTAAGTTCAAAGCAGTTAAAATATAAGAGCATTTAATGCCTCTTTGCCCCTGCATTTAAACTTGACTCTCACCGACAAGCAGTGGACCCTGTTACTTTAGCCCAGGATGAAACGTCTGACTCCAGCCATTGGATCGTTGAACTTTCAATCAACGAAAAAGAAAATGGTGGAAATATACACACAATATTATTATTGTTTAAAACAGATACTCTCACAAGTCTAAATTTTATTTTTCTAAAACTTGGCTCGACAAAAAAGTACACAAAATCACTAAAATTTTATAAATATTGAAAGAGTAGCAAAATAACTTTCACTTCTGTATTCAACAGCTCGAGTTTTTTGTCTGCTTAAACAAAGCAACTAGATCCAAAAAATATCCTATATGAGCATTTTGGACCAAAAACCCGAATTTCAGACTATTTTCGAATGGCAGTGCAACAAAATAATATGTTACAACCAATGCCTCTAACAATTCATTACTGATTTTCGATTTTTAAATGGAACAAACCACTACGGGCTTACGACCGTCTTCTACTGTTATTTCGAAGGCTGGCTTCGTGTGATAAATTAACAACGTTCGCCATTAGCTGCTAATGTTTATGTCTCCGAAACTCCTTATCATGATAATTCTCGACATGTTCAATTGTTCAACATGTCGAAAAATTTCGTGTGTGCAACAAGTAGATATTTAATAATTATATTGAGATATAGAGATAAAAGTTGGAAATTATTATTGAGAACAAAAGGAGCAACCAAATTTAAAGACTGCAACTGCTGTCATGTATTTGGCGCCAGGATATGAATATAATATCCATTTTTTGTTAATGTCTCATCTTTGCCTGTTGGCTTTGTTGGTGCACCAAAAAATGCATTATTATAATCGATTATTATGACAAAAGCATGTTATTTCACTGCTGTATCCTAGAGACACACTAAAGTGCAACATCCAATTCACATAGTCACTAGGCCTTGTGTATTTTATTTTATACCTACACAAGTAGAAAATTTCATTGATCAACCAAACATTCATGTTTCGGATAAAAAGGTACACCGAAACGGTTTAAACCTTAATTGGCGATTTTGACTTTTCACCTATCTTGGGTGACAAATACTCCACAGTGCGGCACTCGTATTTTTATGGCTTACTCAACTTAAATAATTTTAACTAACGAAAGTTTACACGTATCCGATTCTAATATTTAAATGTAATTTGCGATCTGCCATCAAGTAATAAACGCCAGCTTAAGTGAAGTTTTGATACATCAGCATTTTTATAGATTCACTGACATTCACATTATACCCCGGAGGATACTGACTGCAGCGAAAATTTGTCCAATGTCGATTTTTCCAGATAAAAGAACAAAAATGAAGATTCATGATTGTACTGTGATGCTTGTTTTTGCGTGATTTAGGAAATTAATTGTAGGTTGGCATCCAAACAGCACAAGGCTAAAAAAGGTTGTCAGGAATCTTTGAAGACTTGAAAAATCTTACACAACCCCTTTTGAATAAATTGCACTAATCATAGTAAGTAGGTAGGTGCCTTTTTTAAAACGCGTGTACTCATATATTTTATATCTGAGCCTGAGCGCTTTCAGCAGTTCCAGTTTAAGTTTCCGAAACATCTATCGGTTGTAAATACTACACGAAGTCTAATGTAAAAATTATAATGATAGCAAGTGGTCGTTTTTCGTGAATATAAGAATATACATTTTTTCCAATTTGGAAAGTAAATTAATTGACAGGAATAGTTGGTTGAAAAAATGTGGATGGAAAATATATATTTTTTAAAACTTAAAATAGATACATCTTTCAGGATTACATTGGTTAAATTTGCAATCAATTTATTCTTACAAATTTTTTAATGTAATATTCATAGGATAACGTCTATCGAGAATGCTTGTCAAGTTTAATACTTTTAATATAATTTGTATTTTCTTCTTAAAGGTATCAAAATTTAAATAAATATTATAACCCATTGTGTTGAGGATGCCGAATGACAGTTGGCCGAGGAGAGCGCTGTTCTTTCTCCCATCAGGGTTCCGAGGACGAGGAAGACCCTCTCATACTGTGTTCCGCTCCTTCGATTATTTTTCGTATTATTTTGATTTGGTGCCTATTTATAAGGAAGAATCCAGACTTACCTACATACAAAAAAATCTTGAAATTAATTACATCCGAAATAATAAGGCATGTGATACTTAATAAGCTAAGAATCTATAAATCTAAGATGTTCTAAACTTTCTCAAATAGTCTGAGATTTAGGAATGGTTATTATATTATTGTTAGCAGCGTTCCTTAACTTTGTATATAAATTAATCACAATTATAGGAGACGCCTTAGATAGATAATATTGCCTCATCAATTATTAGGTGATATTATTACTGTATTCCTTAAGGGATAATCGGTCATACTAAGAAATTCATTCCATTTTATATGTACCAACATACCTTCTGTGATAATATAATATGTATCCAAATGCTTTCTAAGTTGGACTAATTTTAGGGGTTTAATTGCTTTTTAATCTATTGATAATGAAACGTTCCGAGTATGATATTTTACCTCTAGTGTTGGAACAATAATGTCTACGTTCCTTTAAAACCTTAATCATTGTTTATAAACAATGTAAATGATTGAAGGATCTTATCCCATAAACTAGGATAATCATCATAATATCATCATACTCCCTATGTGACCCCACTTAGGGGTATAGGGAGGTAATGGGAGCTTCAATGACTTCCACTGACACTATGTTCATATCTACATCAAATAAACAGAACACGGTGTGAGAGGATCAACCTCGTCCATGGGACGCTGATGAGAGGAAAAATAGCGCTCTCCTTGGTCAACAAACTGTCATTCAGCATCCTTAAAATATGTCCAAGCCAAGTAGAAGTGCGCTGGGTGCGCCGGTGTATTGCGTGATGCGATGGTAATATTTTTTACCCAAAGTTCTCCCTTTTAGAACGCCGTTTCAATCGCAGAGACTTTTTGTGTCTGATGGGCTTTGGTCAGGTGCCAGGACTCACACCCGTACGCGTATAGGAGAAAGGGGTAACACACATACGAATTAAACAGTTTACATTACGTCTTTACACTTAAATTCGAGGTTTTCTATACTTTTGTTCATGTTGTAAAGGGCGCCACTTGCAATAGAATAATAATAATTGATTTAAATCGTAGACAGTACATATTGGTCGAATCGTTTGCTGGGGTAATAAAGAGCACACTAAACTTTAGCTTTAGATAATCAAAAGTCATTACCTATACAATACTGTTTCACTATACTGTTTTTTATTCATCACATCAGTTTTAAAATACTATGAATTTTAGCAGTCTTCTTTGTAAGAAAAATCCAGTGGATAAGTATATTATTTTGGTCTCAAATAAATTGTCGACTCAAGATCCACAAGATCGCCACCAATATTCAGAATGCCTAGATGCTCGAAGTTCATTTTTTCAAAGATCATGTACAAATTTTAATGCTTTTTTTAGAGGACGTAAACTTATACAATAATTCTTCCCAGCAGGTTTTTAAAAGGTCTGTGATTGAGCATTTGCTATCACATTGAGAGTCCGACCAGTGCGAGCAAACCTACCTATTTGAGATTGCTCGTACTCTTTCTAAGAACAAGCAGAAACAGAGCATTACCTTTACCCTATCCACTTTCCCCTTTCCCAGTATCTGAGCCAAGTACTTAAATGCATACTTCACTGCTGTATGTTTCGTAATGTATATGTACTGTCTTATTTTTGTATTAATTTCACTGTCTGTATATTAATGTTATAATAGGTAAAAAAAATTTAAAAAAAATTTACTCAAACGAAACAAAAATTTCAGCCAACTTTCAATAAAATTTTCTATAACTTTAATTTCATTAAAAAACGTAAATGTAGGTTGTAGAGTTTTCATATTTTAAGCTCCAAACATGCCCCTAATTTCGATTTTGTGATTTTTTTTTAATAAATGAATAATTATTCATCGATAAGTACTTGAAATGATTCAACAATTGAAGTCATCATTTCAGAACATTGGTACAATGTGCAAGGGGTACAATGCCCTGATTCTAGGTTATAAATCATCGGTGATATCAATACAATAGATAGTGCATGTGTGCAGTAGGGTGGGCCGAAAACTTCATTCTATTATTTCTAAGTATATAGTAATAACTCGGAAAAGTTAGTTTAAAAAGAAAAACAGATTATTTTGACCGAAATTGGTTGACATATTCTGATCACGCATAGGTCTTTAATTTTGGATAAACTTCATGAATGCGATAATATTTTAATTCGATGTTTTCGAAGTGTAATACTTTGTAAACTAAATAAAACATACACACTTTAAGACTTATTTTGAAGACTAGACTACAAATTATTACATAACGAAAACATATAAGTACCTAACTAATTAAACTAAGGTAAAAAAAAATTAAACTTGTCGCAAAATAAAAATTTCTCGAATTTTAGGGTTTATGCGTGACCAACGAGATGTCAACCAATTTTGCTTTTGTTTTTTTTTTTTTTTGTCAATATGATCCACAACTTTTTCGAGCTATTATTTAAACTTATGTGATGCGTTTTTTCGTCCCACCCTAGTGTCCAGTATGACACAACCCATTGTTGAAAGAATGACCGCAATCAAAAGTCAGCATATTCCATGCAACATAAGGGTACAAAGGCCCGATTCCAGCTAATCAATCGCCAGCGCATATTTTCGAAACAATAGATAGCGCTCGTCTTCAAACAGCTCATAGAAACAATGCCGACAAAGTCGTGGAAATCAGCGCTTTTCAATGTGGACAATTATTACTAATCGACCTACTTATCCCTTATGAATCGTCAGATCAAAATGGGTATAAAAGGGGAGCAAATGCGCACCATATCACATTCAAACTAATTGTTTCATTAGTTGCTAACAAACAAGACGACTACTCAACTTCATAATGGACAAGCCACGTGAAGATAGAGAGCCACGAGAGCTGAGCCCCATAAGGCCCACGAGTGGGGGATCTGATGGGCCGGTAACATCCACACCGAAGCCGTAGAAAGACCGAAGAAAAGCCGACAGTCCATCCACCTTTAATTTTGCCACAATAATCCTGGTAAGGAATGTTTTGTTATTTTCAATTACCTACTATTTATTTGTATATCCTGTTACTACACTGCTGAGGTGACCATCCAGCACCCAAGTTTTCTTTTAACCATCCAAGGAATGATTGAGGCAAATGCAGAGATTGCTCCAGAAATTTTTCCATAAACGACAACTAGCGTTTTTGCTTGTACAAGGACATCATGTGGCTGGCTGACGGCAGTGAGGCGTGGACAAAACAGACTGGTTCTTGAAACAAACCAATAGGGAGATTGAGACCCCAAAACAAGAAAAAACCACATTGATAACCATTTTCATTTATTTTATTTTATTGTTCACAGATGGTGGCCGACATAATTCTCTTCCTCTTCTTCTTCACCCTCGCCGCAGACCTATTATTTGGAGTCGACTCTTCTAGCTCTTCGCCCACTATCTCTGTCAGGCTCCTGCTCTGGTTCCACTTCGACTTCTTCCAGCCGACGATGTCTCATCTACAATATTTCATCCCTTTTTATAATGTTTCATTTTTTAAAACTACTCTTAATTTTCTATTCTCTCGTTTTGTTAACATCCTCACATCTAATCAAAATTTGGCCTTATTTAATTTTTGTTTAAGAATATACATACCTAATATTTATTATATTTTAATACCTATCTTGTTTTCCAGAATTATGTCTTAAATAAAAAAATATAAAAAAATGTGTTTTCCTCAAATTAATATTATACAACCTCAATGTCTTTAAATACATATATTTATTCCTAAATTTTATTCCTTCTTTGAAATTTCAAAAAATGACAAACCGAATCTTGATTTGAGGATATTTTTAACTGGATTTGTGACTGGGTAGAGGAGAATCTCTGCATCAAAGGAAAGTAACACAGTATGAGAACTGTAAAACTTAAATTATCTCTGTCACTATTAAAATAAGTGTTAATAACAAATTGCAATGAGTTATTTTTATGTATTTCTAAATTTGTTCTTTTAGCAAGCAAAACGATAGGTAGCAAAATGAATGTCATTTTATATTACTCACACGATAAAGTGTAAAATATTAAAATTTTAATTAGGGCAATCATTATTTATAATAAATTATTATTATTTCAGATCCGGTATTTCGCCGGAAAAATAAATTCTGATTAGAGTGACTGGGAAAATAATAATTAATGAATATATTTTAAGGCAATTACTACTCACGGTGTAATCAGATAATTAATTATTAAACAAAGGCGAACTTTAAATTATTATAACGAAACAAAAATCCTTTGCTGTCGTTAAGGCACCTAGACATTTACATGAGACAAAGGGAAGTATCCATTATTAGACAACCCGCCAAAGAGCTGACGGTAACAATATACACTTCCTAGTATAACTAATTTTAGGTGAAAAGCATAAATGTTCTAGGATTTCCTTCTTGTAAATAATTAGGTCTCCGTTGCACGCATAGTCTTTTTTTACTTGAACGCGAAATCATCAGGCAGTCAATACTGGGTAGTGCCGGACTTAAGCCAGGCTAAAACCCCTCATTCTACTGTCACATTGCTGCCTTTCGGCCTACCCCAAGGACGTGACTTGGTCCTATAGTGACTCTCTCCTTTGCTGTCTTTATATTTTCAAAGAATTGCTGCGTAAGCCATCATCAGTTCTCCATTAGTGCCAGCATGGTGGGTATGACGTTCTTTGGAGACAGTCTCGCTTGACCGATCCTACCCTCCAAGTCCTCTCATTCTTGCTTCCATCTGGAACACTTGAAGAACGTATGCTCACCATCATCAGTGCCTTCTTCGCATTATAATTTGCATTCGTCTGATTCTATCTTGTCGATCTGAACAAAAGCAACTAACAGGTTTGCAATGGACATAAAGAGCTGTTCAGAGATGACGAATATTACCGCGCGTTTTTTTTTAAGTGTAGTTGATACAGCAATGCAACGGGTTTCTAGGGAGCGAGCGGTCCATTAGCTTACAAGACAGCAAAAAAAATACTATAAGTGTAGAACATTTTCTTTGTTATTATCGTAGCATTAAAAAAAATTGTCGCAATTTTCAATGATACAAAGACAGTCCTGTCAGGCGATGAACTGTTCCCTAATAAAACAAACCATAACAAATTCACCGCTGTTTATATCAGTACCGTATTCTTTTAAAGTAGGTACCTACCTACTTAAATATATTTTTATTAATTTTCTTATATGAAATGAATTTTATCGAGAAGTTGCAATAATACCAAAACTTTAACCAACACTTGAAATCACTATGTACTTTTAAACCAATCTTTGTCATCCTTTAAACCAACTCAGGCTAGGAACTGAAATTCGAGACGTTTGTTTGGAAAGGAGGAAGTGTAGGAAGTTCTATTAAGGAAAAGTAGAAGAAACTAGATATTTGGTTTTGAGGGTCTGATTTTTATCCATCGATATTGAATTTGGGTAAAAGTTGTCTTAGATACATTTTATTCCCTACATATCCCTTATAATAATTGGTATGTTCATATGTTTCACGTTGAAACAATCAAAACCCATGCGAATTTAGTTTTTATAGATATTATGACAAAACTACGGGAAAACAAATTTATCACACTCAATAACTACCTTACTACTTATATTATTCGCCTGTTTTTGCGGGAAATATTATTATATCGACGAAATAAAATAAAAGGACGAAAAATGTTTTTGCGCATCAAAATTTAATTCAGGATATCCATACGATTTTATCAATACGAATGTGCTAATTTCCTGCTTGAAGAGTGTAGCTATCTATTTGATGGAACGGAAATTTAAACTATTTATCAAATTATTTCCAAAATTTCTCCAGGTAGGCAGGTGCAGGTACCTACTTGTTGAGAGTATAGAGAGAGTCATTCATTCATTCATTCTCCCTTAAAGCCCCCCAGCACAGCACACCGTAAGTCAACCCGGAGAAGACCAATCCGCAGCAAACCCGACCCGCACGAACCCGACCACCCAGCTCGATCAAACCAAATCAAACCAAAAAGCCGGCCACACACAAATCAAGCCCGCAACAGACTCCCTCAAACAATCCTGAAATGTGGAAGGCCTAAGCCCAGTAGAGAAGCACTAAGAGAGAGTAGCTACGC
Source organism: Mystacides longicornis (assembly GCA_963576905.1). Classification (NCBI taxonomy): domain Eukaryota; kingdom Metazoa; phylum Arthropoda; class Insecta; order Trichoptera; family Leptoceridae; genus Mystacides; species Mystacides longicornis. The sequence goes on from OY756429.1 coordinate 9,262,381, forward strand.
ATTTTATTCAACATATTTGAGTTGATTAAAAAGATTTTAAATCCTTGTGATATGTCTTTGATAACAAAAATTATCGGCTTATGAGGGTAGGAACTTATGTAAATCTTTACTATATTCTGACTAAAAACAGTGTTTAAATAGAATTGAAAGTTCAATGACTAGGATCGAACATCTAACTGGTTCAAAAGAACTTTTATAAAATGAAAAAAAAAATCAAGAACTTTTTTATTGCTTTTTTTCTAACTTTTTTTATAGTTTGTTATGAGAATTTTCACATTCAGAATCACTCGTTCAAAAGTTTTACTTGTTCCTAGAGTTTGTACCTGCGTACGGATCGTGCGTGATAACTCAAAAAAAATCTATGGATTTTTTAACTTATCCTTTTACACGAATATGCAATGTGGATGTTATACGCAATACGATGATTTGAATGTACCAGCTTTTGAGATGCGGATTCGTTGATGAATTTAACGTAATCATTGGACATATATGAGCATTACATCGTATAATTATGTAATGCTCAGCTGTTCGGAAATCCTGAAAAGTGCAATTAATTACAAAATCGTTGTCCGAATCTTGGCATAACCTACATACTAAGATTAACTTATTTTTAAAGATTCTTATTTATTTATTTTATTGTTAAAAATGCCATTGTTTAGCGTGACAGTAAAAACCTTTGCGATAAACAGTGTTTATAATACAGAAAAAGTGTACAATTAAAAAAAGGATAATATATAAAAACAATATACCTACATAGGTATCATTTTACAATGTAACAATAAAAATGTATATACTAAGTTCATTGTACTTAGGTACACCAAAATGACAAGTCAACAAAACATAGAAATAAGAATAGAAAAAAAACAGTAAGCAGGTATATATTGGTACTAGTATATAGGTAGCGATATTACTCGCCAAAATTAGTGAGGTGAGACTCACCATTTCAACATCGATCATATCATAGATACCTCCACTATTATGCACAATAAAGAACAACAGAAACTATCTATATGAATTCAATCTTCGAAGTGAATTCACCATACTCAACATGAAATATGTCGATATGCTCCGCTAATTCATTTAAGGCAAAAATTGCCTTGCCCATAGCTGAGTTACGAATAAGATTTGTTCTGCCAACAAGGGGGTAAAAAAGTTTATGTTGACGTAATCTTTGGTAAGAGTCCGGTACATAAAATTGAATTTCGCGAAGGATGTCGGGATTATCAATAATTCCATGGAGCAGCTTGTAAAAATGTCTACAGAGATAATCATCTCTTCGTCTCTGTAAAGTAGTCATTCCTAATGATCCATAAATAAATAAGGTTGGAAACATGTATGGATAATATTTGATTTGAAGTGGTTGGTGACCCAGCGGTTACAACGCCGGCTTTCGTACTGCGGACGTCGTGGTTCGATCCCAGGTGCCGACCATCTTCCTCTTTCACGACACAAGCTTTAAGTAGCTTACTGTGAAAGAGTCAAGGAGTGTATTTGTGTTCACTTTGAGTGAGCACAGATTCATTTTTATTAAAAAAAAAAAAAAAACCCGAATTTTATCCTACATATATAAATGTCTGGCGAATCTTTTTTGAATTTTTTCTATGTTCAGTTTATGTGTTTTCTCGGATGGAGACCAAATAATTATGGAAGCAGATTCCAATATGGATCTTACCAATGATTCGTACAGAACCGTTAGTGTATCAGAGTGCTTGAAATACAAAGAATTCCTGAGGATAAAGCCTAGCATGGAGTAAGCTCTGTCTATCATTCCGTTGATATGGGGTCGAAAGGAAAAGTTTGTTATGTAAGTAACTCCCAAATCCTTCACAACTTCCATTCTAGCTAATTTTAAGTCACTCATTGTATATTCTGCCTTAGTTACATTACGAATTCTAGCAAAGGTCATGACGTGACATTTAGGTGCACTGAAGAATAACTTGTTTTTGATAGACCAGGAAGTCAAGATGCAATATAAGAAGTGCCTACTCCCTTCTGCCTGCAGCCAACGATCTACAAGATCGAGGGAAGACGTGGTGTGGGTAGAAAGCAGGTCTCATGGCTCCACAATATAAGGAAGTTGACTGGAATCCATACAGTCAGGGTATAGATTCATAACGCTAGATAAAAGGGTGGCCATCCAAAAGATCCAATCCAAATGCTGGGTTAGTAGTAAACGTCCAATAGTTCTTTTTTTTTCAATGATAGATTATAGTGGTCCAAAACACTGACCGACTAACGCTATGACGCAATATCCGCCAGCAACACATTCAACATATTATTATTCTATGTAGTGGTGCTTAATCACTGTTGTTTGAAGCGGGCGGATACTCACACAATTAATTTCAATAGTTGGCCAGATGGCTGAAAAGTCAACTAATGAAGGAAATTTTTATGAAAAGGTTTTTTTATATCGGTAGGTACGTACTACAGTGCAAACAATAACTTCAGCGCACGCCTCAAGTTACAGAAAATTAAACGTAAAAGTATGGCATTATTTATCCAAATTTACTTACCAATAAAGTGAATTGCCCATTCACGCATTACTATCATTGTATTTATAGTGGTAAGTTATTTCTGCCGAATGAACTTTCCCAACAACAAAAAAAAAATAATAGTCATATTTTCATCAACGTTTGAAGATTTTGTATGTACGAAATCAATATTGTTATACCCTATGAAATTTATACATATTGAGTTAAATCTATGAACATTTTGAGGGATCAATTATTTATTAAACGTACGAAGTTCCTAGGACACTTACACTTAGCGTTAATAGGCTAACTTGCTTTAAAGTTGGGATATATCGTTAAAGGTTACGCAATTAATTTGATTTCTCCATTACTAGGATAGATTATTGAATATTTAGATTGAATATCAATATGGATAGAACCATTATAGAACGTTTCATAATAATAATAATTAATAGCGATGCCAGGGATCTTACCAATAGAGTGTAAAAGTAGTATTATAATTAGATTGTAAAACTATGTATACTTTATTTCGAAACTTGATCAAATTGTGTGAATAAAAAAAAAAAAAAAAAGTTTGATGAAATTCGAGGCTTTGTATAGCGATCACATACTTCATCTAGAGGGCGAACGTGGATAAAGAAAGTTGGCAAAAAGTGATTTATTTATTTATTAGAAATACCAATAGAATACCGAACAGCGCAGATGAAAGAATCATGAAATTAAAAAACATTGAACCTCCAGTGTTCCAATAACCGGTATTTGCTTTTATTATGATAGATAAACTACCCTCAACGCATGTTTACACTCATAAATGTACAATCAATTTTGTTAAGTTAATGGGAAGTTTTCTGGGGAGCTTCCGACAATACACACTAGGTGGCAGAACTTCTAATCAGGTCTATTGTCAAATTATGACAGCTGTCAAACATAAGTACCATCTAGCATCTAGCATTGACTGATGAATATTATACTCAATTCAACAATTTAACGTTTTAATTATTGATGATTGCAAAAGTGGCTTTTTCTAGGATGTAAACCATAGTATGTCCTTTTACACTACATACAAACAAAATCACTAGGTATGTATTTGTCTTCAAGGGTGAATTTTCAGTCCCGTTCTTCGAGAAAAAAATCTCAGTGCTGCTGTTCTATATATTCTTGTATTCTGTTACGGTATGTTAGGTTGTATTTAGGTAGATATATAGAAAATAAGATAAACAATTTTATTTGTAATAGTATGTAAAAAGAAATGTACAATGATTATTCTAAACGTATTGTTATCTTATTATAATAATACATAAGTCGTTTAATTTGAAATAAACTAGAATGAAAAATTGTTTTTTTTTTTCATTTTCACTGTAACACAAAGTATAAATAAAAAAATTAAAGTATTTATTTACGAAAGACAAAACGGACCGTTGAGGTTATAAACGTTAATTTAACCAGTGTTGCCAACGCTGTTTTTCAAACGCAAAGAAGCCCAACTGAAAATTCCGAAAATTTTAGTATCCGAAGAGAGGTGGGAGTTCACTAAAAAAAGGTCATTTAGTATCCGAAAAGGTGAAAACTCGCTAAAAGGGTAAGTAATTGACTAAGTAAGTAAGCAAGTAAGTTCCAAATAGCCCAAACAGCAGTAAATCGCCCCCTTTGGCAACACTGAATTTGACAATAGACCGGATTAGCTAGGGCGCCTCTAGCGGCACAGAAAGGAAGAAAAACATCCCATTATACAAACGTTTATGACAAATTTTGGGTATCAGAAAACTGTGTAGGTAGGTATCAAAAATTATATTTTGTGTGGTATACCTACTATAGATTAGCTTTCCAGACATACGGTGTCCTGTGGTCCTTACTGTAAGTATTGAATTCGAATTTGTAAAATGATTATTTTTTTCCTTTTAACCAATGTAATTCTGAACGATTCATCTGTTTTCAATCATATATTTTCATTTCGAAATCGGTCTGTCGAACAAACTATTGAACAACTGTCAGTTTTTGTCAACCAATTTAATTCAAAACAAAATTAGCGAAACTGGGCCTACCGTTCACGGAAAATAGGACTCCATTTTAATACAAGAACTACTATCTTCTTACCATAATAATTCGGAAAAAATTGGTTTTGTCGAACGTCTATTCCTTCAAGACCATATAGAATATCGTAACGTGTAGCACATGTGATTTATAAACTACTTCACCGCCATCTATTGAATATTTTTGAAAGTTTCATGTTTATTGAGGAATTTATTGTTTTTATTACAAACTCATGACCCGTCGAGCTTTATCCCGCGTCCGAATCAACAATAATCATTATACACATAATGAAATAAATTATTAGATAAGTTTAATTCAGTTTTTATGTCATAAACTGTATTTAATTCATGCAATAAGTTAAAATTATTTTTTTTATTCTGGATTATAATAATAATAATAATACAAGGATGATTTTTTTCTAATGCGCCGTTTTGTGACACGATGGCCACCTCAAGGGCGCAGGTAAATACATAAAGTAAACTTACAATAAACAAACAAACAGCTAAATAAATATACAAACATAAAATAAAAATGACACAGAAATAAGACTATTATAAACAGCTAACAGTTGCATAGGTTTATCGAAATAATATAGAGGGATTAAAATTAAAGGACCAAAAGTAACTAATAAAACTTAGTGTTAAATTATTATGTTAGTACACGGAAAATAAAATGCGTTTTGTTCAAGGACAATCTGGAAATGATATTTGAAATAAATGAGTTTTTAAGAGCTTCTTGAAATCTTCTAAAGTTCTTGCACTTCTGAGGTCTACCGGGAGATTGTTCCAGAACTTTGGACCAAAAATAGTGAACGCTCTGTCTAAGTATTTCGGCTTATTGGAAGTATTAAGTTCAACCAATTTGTTGGCAGATTGCATTTGAGATCTGAGTGTATTTTGCCTACTACAGAGTGTAGAGGGGATGCATAATTCTGATAAATATTCCGGCGTCATATTATGTAAAGCTTTGAAAACAAGTAGACATGCTTTGAATTGGACTCGTTCTGGAACCTTAAGCCAGTGAAGGTCACGAAGCACTGGGGATATATGAGAGGAGCGGTCAACTTGATAGATGAAGCGGGCAGCAGTGTTGAAAATCAGCTGAACTCTGCGCAATTGACACTGGGGAAGATTGGTAAGAATGGCGTTGCAATAGTCTACACGAGAGACTATTAAGGCATTGATTAGCGTTTGGGCAGCTTTCATTGTTAGACAGCTTCGAACAGGCTTGAGTTGTCTAAGATAGTAATAGCTCGAACGAACCATTGAAGATATGTGAGTCTCCATTGAAAGGGCACTATCAATGTGGATTCCAAGGAATTTCACACAAGAAGAGGGAGTGATATTCACATTTTGGATTTGAATGGGATTATTGTATTATGTCGAAGTTCGACGGGCAGGTCAGCTAGTATAATATGTTTTTAAGTCGACCCTGAAAACTTGAACATTAAAATTGACTCATCTTATTTAACATCTGATTACAACAAACATAAAGCAATAATTACAGCTTATGTTAATGGCGTATAGAATAATAATATTATTAGGTTATTATATTATTATGTACCATTCGGAAACATCAAACTTAGAGTATACTCTGACCCAAATAATAGAACTAACAGTGTAATCATGTTAATCAAAGACAATACACAGCTAAATAGATTTACAGCCATCAGTCAATGTAATGGGGAAAGTTAGGCGCAAACTGGATTAAGTCGTTATACGCCACTAGGCAATTGTATAATCTTGATAGGTAGGTACCTACTTAGGCTAATATATTATTGTCCTAGTAACATTGTGCATGTAATGGTAAATCTAGAAGAGGATTGTTGTATTTCACTGGGAATTGTAAGCCCATGGTAAATATTTTATTTTCGCACCCCTAGATGAAAACTCCACAAACTCAAAAAGTACGTTTATCAAACTCAAAAAGTACGATTATCTACAGCTACACGAAGATAAACGATATCTTCAATCAAAATATGACGCGAAACGTCACTTTTGTAGACTGACCTTACGTTAGTGGAGGTCGTCTGCATATTAACTGATTTTGAGTTCCACGACTATATGTGAAATTATTTAATCTGGTAAGTTTTTTTTGTAATGATTGATTTTTGGTGAAAGTTTATTATGAAAAAAATTTATAATTTTTACATATTATGGGGGATAAGATGGTGTTAAATCGCAATATGTTTCATCATTGCCAATAGAAAACTAGAGCAGATATCTCAAAATCACTATCATTTTTTGGGATTGTTGTAATTTCAGAATAGTTAGTTTTTTTGAGTTACTGGAGTTTTCATCTAGAGGTGCGAATGTACTAGCTTTCCCGACAGATGTTGTCCTGCGTAATGCGATGACCAAGGGATATATGGCTCGATTTTTATATATAGAGAATAATTATTATTGTTTGTACCATTTTTATATGCCGCTTTTTATTGCTTGTGTAATAATTGTTGTCATTTTGATCAAACTCAATAGAATTTCCCCATTTGGAGACCAAGTGTCTGGAAAAATTGTGGGTTTATAAACTTTAAAGGAAGGATTCTGACAATTAATTATAACAGACTTTTGCTTTAACTTCCAATCAGGCCTCTGATTCACGACGAGTTCATCGAAAATCAATTCATCGAATGATCAATTCATCGAAAATCAATTCATCGAAAATCAATTGATCGAAAATCAATTCATCGAAAATCAATTCATCGAAAACGAGTTCATCGAAAATCAATTCATCGAATGATCAATTCATCGAATGATCAATTCATCGAAAACCATTATTATGAAGATATTTTAGAGAAATTGTTTATGAACTAATAATAAGGTAAAGCTTCAGTTTGGTCACTCCTATAAATTAAAGATGGCGGCGATTTTGACATACGTTGGAGTATTTTTTTTTAATATCTTTTTTAGTGCCTCATATAATGGCCGAAAACAGCGTCTGTACCCTTCGCCCCCCCTCGAAGATATTGGCAGATCTTGTCACGTTCGTCCGTCCGTCTGTCTGTGTGTCTGTCTCGTCCGTTTGTTAGTTTATTTATTTATTTGTTTGTTTATTTATTTATATATTTATTTATATATTTAGTTATTTATCTATCCGTCCGTCTGTCCGTCCGACCGTCCGTCCGTCTGTCTGTCCGTCCGTCCGTCTGTCTGTCCATCCGTCTGTCTGTCCGTCCGTCTGTCTGTCTGTCTGTCCGTCCGTCTGTCTGTCCGTCCGTCTGTCTGTCTGTCTGTCCGTCCGTCCGTCCGTCTGTCTGTCCGTCCGTCCGACCGTCCGTCCGTCTGTCCGTCCGTCCGTCCGTCTGTCTGTCCGTCCGTCCGTCCGTCTCTCTGTCCGTCCGTCCGACCGTTCGTCCGTCTGTCCGTCCGTCCGTCCGTCTGTCTGTCCGTCCGTCCGACCGTCCGTCCGTCTGTCTGTCCGTCCGTCCGTCTGTCTGTCCGTCCGTCTGTCTGTCTGTCCGTCCGTCTGTCTGTCTGTCTGTCCGTCCGTCTGTCTGTCTGTCTGTCCGTCCGTCTGTCTGTCTGTCTGTCCGTCCGTCTGTCTGTCTGTCCGTCCGTCCGTCCGTCTGTCTGTCTGTCCGTCCATCTGTCTATCCGTCCGTTTGTCTGTCCGTCCGTCTGTCTGTCCGTCCGTCTTGTCTGTCTGTCCGCCCGTCTGTCTGTCCGTCCGTCTGTCTGTCTGTCCGTCTATCTATTTATCTATTTATTTCACATTTCTCTGTTATCTAGGTACTACAAATATCGACGACAAATACTAAAATATGCTTTTCGATACAAAACAACAAAGAAAAGTGATAGATAAAAATAAATATCGCATACTTTGAAAGCGTGTAATATTATTTTATCGCACGATATGAAAATAGGCCCATTTTCTAAATTGAAGTCCAAATATTTCAACACATGAGTTTGGTTGTCAAAAAGGCTAGTCTCTCAAATATCTTCAAAATATTTATTTTCGATGAATTGGTCATTCGATGAATTGATCATTCGATGAATTGATTTTCGATGAATTGATTTTCGATGAATTGATTTTCGATGAATTGATTTTCGATCAATTGATTTTCGATGAATTGATTTTCGATGAATTGATTTTCGATGAATTGATTTTCGATGAACTCGTCGGTTACCCAGGCCTCTGACAGAGATCATAGTCGTGTATAAAACGCCCGCCTATCAAGAGGCAACAAGAACCTCCATTGCGCTCGATCTTGCGCAATGATTATGACCTCCATGTCTTAATCCCTCATCTCGGTAAGAAACACGGTATGAGATGGTCTCTCGCCTCTTCAGGTTTATATGCATTAAAAATAGGCATTAAAAAATATAGCAACCTCGAAAGATTTGAATAAGAAGAAAATAAAGAGTAAAAGACCACAGATAGTCTACGATATTACGTAATATTCGTATATGATTGTCTTTGTATCAAGTGATATTTGCATAGTCGAAATTTCTAAGGGTCTCCTATAAAAATCAAGCCTCACATTATAATATTGTACGTTGGTGTGGTATGGGTCGTCCTGGTTTAGACAGCCAACAATTTCCCTCAGATAGTAATAAAAATAATAATACAATTTTATAATCTTCTTTCTCCTTCCATTTCTTCCTCCTTCTATTCTCACAGACACAATTCAATTTTTTTTTTCATATCAACTTAAATGCCGTTACACGCATTTTCGTACTTTTTTATGTACGAATTGAACAGTTGCGTTGAAATAACAAAACTATAAAATTGCTAGTATGATAAACTGTTTTGACTTTTTATTGAAACTTTTTTGTAGCTGGATCAATACTTTTTTCATTTGACACCAGCCAACAAAAAGTGCCATCGTCAGAGAACAAAAAAATATTCATTATATTATTTATTTATTTATCAATACCTACCAGAAAACATTGTAAAGAAAACAAAAAATTCGTAGACTATGAAATTTTACGGTAACCGACGAGTTCATCGAAAATCAATTCATCGAAAATCAATTCATCGAAAATCAATTCATCGAAAATCAATTCATCGAAAATCAATTCATCGAATGATCAATTCATCGAAAATCAATTCATCGAATGATCAATTCATCGAATGACCAATTCATCGAAAATAAATATTTTGAATATATTTGAGAGACACAGCCTTTTTGACAACCAAACTCATGTGTTGAAATATTTGGACTTCAATTTAGAAAATGGGCCTATTTTCATATCGTGCGATAAAATATCACACACTTTCAAAGTATGCGCAAGCAAGCAAGCAAGCAAGCAAGCAAGCAAGCAAGCAAGCAAGCAAGCAAGCAAGCAAGCAAGCAAGCAAGCAAGCAAGCAAGCAAGCAAGCAAGCAAGCAAGCAAGCAAGCAAGCAAGCAAGCAAGCAAGCAAGCAAGCAAGCAAGCAAGCAAGCAAGCAAGCAAGCAAGCAAGCAAGCAAGCAGGTGGTTGTGACCCAGTGGTTACAACGCCGGCTTTCGTACTGTGGACGTCGTGGTTCGATCCCAGGTGCCAACCATCTTCCTCTTTCAGGACACAAGCTTTAAGTAGCTTACTGTGAAAGAGTCAATGAGTGTATTTGTGATCACTTTGAGTGAGCACAGATTCATTTAATTAAAAAAAAAATATACAAAAAAATACTCCAACGTACGTCAAAATCGCCGCCATCTTTAATTTATAGGAGTGACCAAACTGAAGTTTTACCTTATTCTTAGGTCATAAACAATTTTTCTAAAATATCTTCAAAATAATGGTTTTCGATGAATTGGTGATTCGATGAATTGATCATTCGATGAATTGATTTTCGATGAACTCGTTTTCGATGAATTGATTTTCGATGAATTGATTTTCGATGAATTGATTTTCGATGAATTGATTTTCGATGAATTGATCATTCGATGAATTGATTTTCGATGAACTCGTCGTGAATCAAATTTTACGAATGTCGAATAATTCGATTCGGTATACGTTAAATGCACAATAATTCACCTAAAAATTCAAATTATCCATTAAATGCACAATTCGTCGAAAAATAGCGGCTTTATGTTGGCCCCTAGTAGTATGAATACATCTACATGGACGTTGCTATGATGCTATGAGAGTGGGAGAAATTGTGAAATTGATGATGGTGTCAATGCTTCGATCGCTGTCAAAACAAGTACAACAAAGATCACATAACCGAATACGGATTTATTGCTGCCATAACCTAAGTGCAGTTAAAGTATTACTTTTATTTATAGCCATATTAAAATTTTGACAAATTAATAACGCGAAAAAAAATCACTGTTCTCGGTACGTCAAAAAATGACATTAGTACATATACTTTTGTCCGTATCTATATATTAAAATACGTGAAGAAAAAAAATTGTGACTATTTTCCCGAAAATTGCGTAGACGGATGAGTATGAAATTTTTCACACGTATAGTTTATATAGAGAAGGTGTAGCGAATGCTAATATTTGTATTTCTACTCACATTCACATAAATAGGCAAAAAATATTTATGTTAACAATGAGACAAATGAGATCGACTCATTTTAATAAAACTAATTTTATTTTCCTTTCAAATCTACATAATAATTCAGAAATGTTTGTGTGCTTTCTATCGTATATGTGAACATCACGCTCAAAATACAGATGCTACGTCAGATATGAATCTGCGCAGAGCGGTGCAATTTGCTTGAGAAGGTTCTTAAATACAATTTGCTGCATTAACTTAAATATATTTAGAGCTATTTAAAAAACTCTATTTTTTTAGGATCTTCATATAAATTTCTCAAAAAGACAGTAAGCCATCTTTTGGAAACAAAATTACTCATGTAAACGTTGAATGGAATCTTGGTATTACGGTATGAAAATGTAATAAAATAATCGTATATTGATTTGTTATACATATAAATGTTATTCAAATCTTATTATTCTCAATAAATAAAGATTTAATGAAAAAAAATGCAAAATGATTCCTTCATTTTGAAGTTTGACAGATAGCGCAAATCACCCTCAATGGGTGGAATGCCCAATTAATTATCAAAGTAGGGAATGTAGTTAAGATTCAAACCACAGAGCTCTCTATGAAAACTTGCAAATTATGTCGGTAGGTTCGTATAATATTATGAGGTCGGTGAAACAAAAATTTTAAAAGTGTCATTCTTCTTTTCCTGTGCTTATGTCAGTTATAGAGGTCTGTTAAGCAATGGGAAGCTAGACTAGAACCTGTTTAATTACCTACCGATCAAGCCTGACAATCGGAATCAAAAACGTAAAGCAAGACTGGTATAAGCTAGTAAATAATATATTCGCAGAATATGGTTTTCGTAAAATTGATTTTTCGATCAATTGTGATTCGTAAAATAGATTTTTCGATTAATAATAATTATATTATGATTCGTATAATTGATTTTTCAATCATTTGTGATTCGTCGAATTGATTTTTCGGTGAATTTTTGTGCTTCGACAAACTTTCATTTCATCACTTCATTTCATTTCAGTTTCTACTTAATAGGTACATTCTTTGGTGATTTTTTTTTTCAAATTTGATATCGAACTTTATGTGTCCGTCGTATGGTTTTTTTTAATGAAATATTGGTGGAAATCATATAAAGGTTCAATGTGCGAAATATGCCTATTCAAGTAATATCGACCGCTCGCAGATAACCACCGCACGAACCAAGAAAAATGTTTTATTTCCAAATATGAGTAGCTAGATTTCTCTTGGAATGAAAAAAAATATATTTATGAAGGAAATGAAATGGGAAAAGAACACCCAAACCTCCGAGAGACAATCAATAACGATGCAATAAAGGCACAGACAAAACGAGGAATAATGGATTTATAGCTTTCATTTAATATTCTCTTTTGAGGCCGAAAATTATCAAAGATTTGCTGTTGGTAATTTTCTCTGCGTGGGAAGAAAAAAATATTTGGTGATTTTTGCTCCTACAGTCCAACAAAAAAATAATTTATCAGGTAATAAAGTCAAGTATCCGATGCTGGTGATTAAGTTTCTAAAGCTAATATTTCTAAAGCGCAAGCAGATTTAAGAAAAATTGGATATACCTTTTAATATTCTGGCGCCAAACAAATTACAGCAGTCGCAGTATAAATTTTTCTAAATATTTTTTTAATTTTATCACTATTTCTCATTTATTATTTATTATTATCTACTTGTTGTATAGCTACATTAGATTTTTTGACATGTTGAACATGATGATTAGGAGTTTGGGAGACTTAAACATTACAATCTAATGGCGGAAGTTGTCAACGTAAAGTGATAAAACTAAGCCAGCCTTCGAAGAAAATAACAGTAAAAGACGGTCGTAAGACCTTAGTGGTTTGTTCTTTGATTTAAAAATCGAAAATCAGTAATGAATTGTTAGTCATTAGTTAGTTAGATCCAGAGAGCCTTTTTGGACTCGAGCGAAAGATTTGGAGAACGGTGGTCTAACAGTGAATCGGGCTTTGGCAGCGGAGTGGGATGGCATGGACACCAAAAACAAGAGTCGGATCCATCGAATAGGGTTGCTGGCTTTGAGCTGGATAGAAGATCATGGACGGTGCTTAACCGTATAAGAACGGACTGTGGAATAAGTACAGACGAACTCCATAGATGGGGTTACGTCGACAGTCCCCGATGTGAGTGTGGGAGCGACACACAGACGATACAGCATATTGTGCATGTTTGTCCAATGCATATATTATGTTTCCTGGCTCGATGGAGGATTTGAATTTGCTGACGACCGACGCCAAGAATTGGCTGAGGGATTTTAAATTGTTTTTATAATTTTGACTTGCGCCTTATAACCATACGACTATATATATATATATATATATATATATATATATATAAAGATGTAAGTTTTACTCCATTTCACTGTGATCAGTTAGGCAGAGACTATGCTACTGCACTTGCATATGGGACGAGACTGTGCCCATCACCAGAATATGCGTTGGATTCGTCAAAAAGGTGTAGTGTTTCGACATTGTGCGCATGTGTCTCGTCAGGACCATCTCACAAAATGGCCGACACACATCGTGGAATCCGATGAAAGCGGGGAGCGCCGCATAACATGACTGAAAGTGATGACCTAGGATTTGTCACGAACTGCATGTGTAAAACATGCACCTCGATAGACAAAAAAGGTCATCAGCTTTTCACAGGAAGAATATAAAGATGTAAGTTTTACTCCATTTCACTGTGATCAGTTAGGCAGAGACTATGCTACTGCACTTGCATATGGGACGAGACTGTGCCCATCACCAGAATATGCGTTGGATTCGTCAAAAAGGTGTAGTGTTTCGACATTGTGCGCATGTGTCTCGTCAGGACCATCTCACAAAATGGCCGACACACATCGTGGAATCCGATGAAAGCGGGGAGCGCCGCATAACATGACTGAAAGTGATGACCTAGGATTTGTCACGAACTGCATGTGTAAAACATGCACCTCGATAGACAAAAAAGGTCATCAGCTTTTCACAGGAAGAATATAAAGATGTAAGTTTTACTCCATTTCACTGTGATCAGTTAGGCAGAGACTATGCTACTGCACTTGCATATGGGACGAGACTGTGCCCATCACCAGAATATGCGTTGGATTCGTCAAAAAGGTGTAGTGTTTCGACATTGTGCGCATGTGTCTCGTCAGGACCATCTCACAAAATGGCCGACACACATCGTGGAATCCGATGAAAGCGGGGAGCGCCGCATAACATGACTGAAAGTGATGACCTAGGATTTGTCACGAACTGCATGTGTAAAACATGCACCTCGATAGACAAAAAAGGTCATCAGCTTTTCACAGGAAGAATATAAAGATGTAAGTTTTACTCCATTTCACTGTGATCAGTTAGGCAGAGACTATGCTACTGCACTTGCATATGGGACGAGACTGTGCCCATCACCAGAATATGCGTTGGATTCGTCAAAAAGGTGTAGTGTTTCGACATTGTGCGCATGTGTCTCGTCAGGACCATCTCACAAAATGGCCGACACACATCGTGGAATCCGATGAAAGCGGGGAGCGCCGCATAACATGACTGAAAGTGATGACCTAGGATTTGTCACGAACTGCATGTGTAAAACATGCACCTCGATAGACAAAAAAGGTCATCAGCTTTTCACAGGAAGAATATAAAGATGTAAGTTTTACTCCATTTCACTGTGATCAGTTAGGCAGAGACTATGCTACTGCACTTGCATATGGGACGAGACTGTGCCCATCACCAGAATATGCGTTGGATTCGTCAAAAAGGTGTAGTGTTTCGACATTGTGCGCATGTGTCTCGTCAGGACCATCTCACAAAATGGCCGACACACATCGTGGAATCCGATGAAAGCGGGGAGCGCCGCATAACATGACTGAAAGTGATGACCTAGGATTTGTCACGAACTGCATGTGTAAAACATGCACCTCGATAGACAAAAAAGGTCATCAGCTTTTCACAGGAAGAATATAAAGATGTAAGTTTTACTCCATTTCACTGTGATCAGTTAGGCAGAGACTATGCTACTGCACTTGCATATGGGACGAGACTGTGCCCATCACCAGAATATGCGTTGGATTCGTCAAAAAGGTGTAGTGTTTCGACATTGTGCGCATGTGTCTCGTCAGGACCATCTCACAAAATGGCCGACACACATCGTGGAATCCGATGAAAGCGGGGAGCGCCGCATAACATGACTGAAAGTGATGACCTAGGATTTGTCACGAACTGCATGTGTAAAACATGCACCTCGATAGACAAAAAAGGTCATCAGCTTTTCACAGGAAGAATATAAAGATGTAAGTTTTACTCCATTTCACTGTGATCAGTTAGGCAGAGACTATGCTACTGCACTTGCATATGGGACGAGACTGTGCCCATCACCAGAATATGCGTTGGATTCGTCAAAAAGGTGTAGTGTTTCGACATTGTGCGCATGTGTCTCGTCAGGACCATCTCACAAAATGGCCGACACACATCGTGGAATCCGATGAAAGCGGGGAGCGCCGCATAACATGACTGAAAGTGATGACCTAGGATTTGTCACGAACTGCATGTGTAAAACATGCACCTCGATAGACAAAAAAGGTCATCAGCTTTTCACAGGAAGAATATAAAGATGTAAGTTTTACTCCATTTCACTGTGATCAGTTAGGCAGAGACTATGCTACTGCACTTGCATATGGGACGAGACTGTGCCCATCACCAGAATATGCGTTGGATTCGTCAAAAAGGTGTAGTGTTTCGACATTGTGCGCATGTGTCTCGTCAGGACCATCTCACAAAATGGCCGACACACATCGTGGAATCCGATGAAAGCGGGGAGCGCCGCATAACATGACTGAAAGTGATGACCTAGGATTTGTCACGAACTGCATGTGTAAAACATGCACCTCGATAGACAAAAAAGGTCATCAGCTTTTCACAGGAAGAATATAAAGATGTAAGTTTTACTCCATTTCACTGTGATCAGTTAGGCAGAGACTATGCTACTGCACTTGCATATGGGACGAGACTGTGCCCATCACCAGAATATGCGTTGGATTCGTCAAAAAGGTGTAGTGTTTCGACATTGTGCGCATGTGTCTCGTCAGGACCATCTCACAAAATGGCCGACACACATCGTGGAATCCGATGAAAGCGGGGAGCGCCGCATAACATGACTGAAAGTGATGACCTAGGATTTGTCACGAACTGCATGTGTAAAACATGCACCTCGATAGACAAAAAAGGTCATCAGCTTTTCACAGGAAGAATATAAAGATGTAAGTTTTACTCCATTTCACTGTGATCAGTTAGGCAGAGACTATGCTACTGCACTTGCATATGGGACGAGACTGTGCCCATCACCAGAATATGCGTTGGATTCGTCAAAAAGGTGTAGTGTTTCGACATTGTGCGCATGTGTCTCGTCAGGACCATCTCACAAAATGGCCGACACACATCGTGGAATCCGATGAAAGCGGGGAGCGCCGCATAACATGACTGAAAGTGATGACCTAGGATTTGTCACGAACTGCATGTGTAAAACATGCACCTCGATAGACAAAAAAGGTCATCAGCTTTTCACAGGAAGAATATAAAGATGTAAGTTTTACTCCATTTCACTGTGATCAGTTAGGCAGAGACTATGCTACTGCACTTGCATATGGGACGAGACTGTGCCCATCACCAGAATATGCGTTGGATTCGTCAAAAAGGTGTAGTGTTTCGACATTGTGCGCATGTGTCTCGTCAGGACCATCTCACAAAATGGCCGACACACATCGTGGAATCCGATGAAAGCGGGGAGCGCCGCATAACATGACTGAAAGTGATGACCTAGGATTTGTCACGAACTGCATGTGTAAAACATGCACCTCGATAGACAAAAAAGGTCATCAGCTTTTCACAGGAAGAATATAAAGATGTAAGTTTTACTCCATTTCACTGTGATCAGTTAGGCAGAGACTATGCTACTGCACTTGCATATGGGACGAGACTGTGCCCATCACCAGAATATGCGTTGGATTCGTCAAAAAGGTGTAGTGTTTCGACATTGTGCGCATGTGTCTCGTCAGGACCATCTCACAAAATGGCCGACACACATCGTGGAATCCGATGAAAGCGGGGAGCGCCGCATAACATGACTGAAAGTGATGACCTAGGATTTGTCACGAACTGCATGTGTAAAACATGCACCTCGATAGACAAAAAAGGTCATCAGCTTTTCACAGGAAGAATATAAAGATGTAAGTTTTACTCCATTTCACTGTGATCAGTTAGGCAGAGACTATGCTACTGCACTTGCATATGGGACGAGACTGTGCCCATCACCAGAATATGCGTTGGATTCGTCAAAAAGGTGTAGTGTTTCGACATTGTGCGCATGTGTCTCGTCAGGACCATCTCACAAAATGGCCGACACACATCGTGGAATCCGATGAAAGCGGGGAGCGCCGCATAACATGACTGAAAGTGATGACCTAGGATTTGTCACGAACTGCATGTGTAAAACATGCACCTCGATAGACAAAAAAGGTCATCAGCTTTTCACAGGAAGAATATAAAGATGTAAGTTTTACTCCATTTCACTGTGATCAGTTAGGCAGAGACTATGCTACTGCACTTGCATATGGGACGAGACTGTGCCCATCACCAGAATATGCGTTGGATTCGTCAAAAAGGTGTAGTGTTTCGACATTGTGCGCATGTGTCTCGTCAGGACCATCTCACAAAATGGCCGACACACATCGTGGAATCCGATGAAAGCGGGGAGCGCCGCATAACATGACTGAAAGTGATGACCTAGGATTTGTCACGAACTGCATGTGTAAAACATGCACCTCGATAGACAAAAAAGGTCATCAGCTTTTCACAGGAAGAATATAAAGATGTAAGTTTTACTCCATTTCACTGTGATCAGTTAGGCAGAGACTATGCTACTGCACTTGCATATGGGACGAGACTGTGCCCATCACCAGAATATGCGTTGGATTCGTCAAAAAGGTGTAGTGTTTCGACATTGTGCGCATGTGTCTCGTCAGGACCATCTCACAAAATGGCCGACACACATCGTGGAATCCGATGAAAGCGGGGAGCGCCGCATAACATGACTGAAAGTGATGACCTAGGATTTGTCACGAACTGCATGTGTAAAACATGCACCTCGATAGACAAAAAAGGTCATCAGCTTTTCACAGGAAGAATATAAAGATGTAAGTTTTACTCCATTTCACTGTGATCAGTTAGGCAGAGACTATGCTACTGCACTTGCATATGGGACGAGACTGTGCCCATCACCAGAATATGCGTTGGATTCGTCAAAAAGGTGTAGTGTTTCGACATTGTGCGCATGTGTCTCGTCAGGACCATCTCACAAAATGGCCGACACACATCGTGGAATCCGATGAAAGCGGGGAGCGCCGCATAACATGACTGAAAGTGATGACCTAGGATTTGTCACGAACTGCATGTGTAAAACATGCACCTCGATAGACAAAAAAGGTCATCAGCTTTTCACAGGAAGAATATAAAGATGTAAGTTTTACTCCATTTCACTGTGATCAGTTAGGCAGAGACTATGCTACTGCACTTGCATATGGGACGAGACTGTGCCCATCACCAGAATATGCGTTGGATTCGTCAAAAAGGTGTAGTGTTTCGACATTGTGCGCATGTGTCTCGTCAGGACCATCTCACAAAATGGCCGACACACATCGTGGAATCCGATGAAAGCGGGGAGCGCCGCATAACATGACTGAAAGTGATGACCTAGGATTTGTCACGAACTGCATGTGTAAAACATGCACCTCGATAGACAAAAAAGGTCATCAGCTTTTCACAGGAAGAATATAAAGATGTAAGTTTTACTCCATTTCACTGTGATCAGTTAGGCAGAGACTATGCTACTGCACTTGCATATGGGACGAGACTGTGCCCATCACCAGAATATGCGTTGGATTCGTCAAAAAGGTGTAGTGTTTCGACATTGTGCGCATGTGTCTCGTCAGGACCATCTCACAAAATGGCCGACACACATCGTGGAATCCGATGAAAGCGGGGAGCGCCGCATAACATGACTGAAAGTGATGACCTAGGATTTGTCACGAACTGCATGTGTAAAACATGCACCTCGATAGACAAAAAAGGTCATCAGCTTTTCACAGGAAGAATATAAAGATGTAAGTTTTACTCCATTTCACTGTGATCAGTTAGGCAGAGACTATGCTACTGCACTTGCATATGGGACGAGACTGTGCCCATCACCAGAATATGCGTTGGATTCGTCAAAAAGGTGTAGTGTTTCGACATTGTGCGCATGTGTCTCGTCAGGACCATCTCACAAAATGGCCGACACACAGAGATGGTCCTGACGAGACACATGCGCACAATGTCGAAACACTACACCTTTTTGACGAATCCAACGCATATTCTGGTGATGGGCACAGTCTCGTCCCATATGCAAGTGCAGTAGCATAGTCTCTGCCTAACTGATCACAGTGAAATGGAGTAAAACTTACATCTTTATATTCTTCCTGTGAAAAGCTGATGACCTTTTTTGTCTATCGAGGTGCATGTTTTACACATGCAGTTCGTGACAAATCCTAGGTCATCACTTTCAGTCATGTTATGCGGCGCTCCCCGCTTTCATCGGATTCCACGATGTGTGTCGGCCATTTTGTGAGATGGTCCTGACGAGACACATGCGCACAATGTCGAAACACTACACCTTTTTGACGAATCCAACGCATATTCTGGTGATGGGCACAGTCTCGTCCCATATGCAAGTGCAGTAGCATAGTCTCTGCCTAACTGATCACAGTGAAATGGAGTAAAACTTACATCTTTATATTCTTCCTGTGAAAAGCTGATGACCTTTTTTGTCTATCGAGGTGCATGTTTTACACATGCAGTTCGTGACAAATCCTAGGTCATCACTTTCAGTCATGTTATGCGGCGCTCCCCGCTTTCATCGGATTCCACGATGTGTGTCGGCCATTTTGTGAGATGGTCCTGACGAGACACATGCGCACAATGTCGAAACACTACACCTTTTTGACGAATCCAACGCATATTCTGGTGATGGGCACAGTCTCGTCCCATATGCAAGTGCAGTAGCATAGTCTCTGCCTAACTGATCACAGTGAAATGGAGTAAAACTTACATCTTTATATTCTTCCTGTGAAAAGCTGATGACCTTTTTTGTCTATCGAGGTGCATGTTTTACACATGCAGTTCGTGACAAATCCTAGGTCATCACTTTCAGTCATGTTATGCGGCGCTCCCCGCTTTCATCGGATTCCACGATGTGTGTCGGCCATTTTGTGAGATGGTCCTGACGAGACACATGCGCACAATGTCGAAACACTACACCTTTTTGACGAATCCAACGCATATTCTGGTGATGGGCACAGTCTCGTCCCATATGCAAGTGCAGTAGCATAGTCTCTGCCTAACTGATCACAGTGAAATGGAGTAAAACTTACATCTTTATATTCTTCCTGTGAAAAGCTGATGACCTTTTTTGTCTATCGAGGTGCATGTTTTACACATGCAGTTCGTGACAAATCCTAGGTCATCACTTTCAGTCATGTTATGCGGCGCTCCCCGCTTTCATCGGATTCCACGATGTGTGTCGGCCATTTTGTGAGATGGTCCTGACGAGACACATGCGCACAATGTCGAAACACTACACCTTTTTGACGAATCCAACGCATATTCTGGTGATGGGCACAGTCTCGTCCCATATGCAAGTGCAGTAGCATAGTCTCTGCCTAACTGATCACAGTGAAATGGAGTAAAACTTACATCTTTATATTCTTCCTGTGAAAAGCTGATGACCTTTTTTGTCTATCGAGGTGCATGTTTTACACATGCAGTTCGTGACAAATCCTAGGTCATCACTTTCAGTCATGTTATGCGGCGCTCCCCGCTTTCATCGGATTCCACGATGTGTGTCGGCCATTTTGTGAGATGGTCCTGACGAGACACATGCGCACAATGTCGAAACACTACACCTTTTTGACGAATCCAACGCATATTCTGGTGATGGGCACAGTCTCGTCCCATATGCAAGTGCAGTAGCATAGTCTCTGCCTAACTGATCACAGTGAAATGGAGTAAAACTTACATCTTTATATTCTTCCTGTGAAAAGCTGATGACCTTTTTTGTCTATCGAGGTGCATGTTTTACACATGCAGTTCGTGACAAATCCTAGGTCATCACTTTCAGTCATGTTATGCGGCGCTCCCCGCTTTCATCGGATTCCACGATGTGTGTCGGCCATTTTGTGAGATGGTCCTGACGAGACACATGCGCACAATGTCGAAACACTACACCTTTTTGACGAATCCAACGCATATTCTGGTGATGGGCACAGTCTCGTCCCATATGCAAGTGCAGTAGCATAGTCTCTGCCTAACTGATCACAGTGAAATGGAGTAAAACTTACATCTTTATATTCTTCCTGTGAAAAGCTGATGACCTTTTTTGTCTATCGAGGTGCATGTTTTACACATGCAGTTCGTGACAAATCCTAGGTCATCACTTTCAGTCATGTTATGCGGCGCTCCCCGCTTTCATCGGATTCCACGATGTGTGTCGGCCATTTTGTGAGATGGTCCTGACGAGACACATGCGCACAATGTCGAAACACTACACCTTTTTGACGAATCCAACGCATATTCTGGTGATGGGCACAGTCTCGTCCCATATGCAAGTGCAGTAGCATAGTCTCTGCCTAACTGATCACAGTGAAATGGAGTAAAACTTACATCTTTATATTCTTCCTGTGAAAAGCTGATGACCTTTTTTGTCTATCGAGGTGCATGTTTTACACATGCAGTTCGTGACAAATCCTAGGTCATCACTTTCAGTCATGTTATGCGGCGCTCCCCGCTTTCATCGGATTCCACGATGTGTGTCGGCCATTTTGTGAGATGGTCCTGACGAGACACATGCGCACAATGTCGAAACACTACACCTTTTTGACGAATCCAACGCATATTCTGGTGATGGGCACAGTCTCGTCCCATATGCAAGTGCAGTAGCATAGTCTCTGCCTAACTGATCACAGTGAAATGGAGTAAAACTTACATCTTTATATTCTTCCTGTGAAAAGCTGATGACCTTTTTTGTCTATCGAGGTGCATGTTTTACACATGCAGTTCGTGACAAATCCTAGGTCATCACTTTCAGTCATGTTATGCGGCGCTCCCCGCTTTCATCGGATTCCACGATGTGTGTCGGCCATTTTGTGAGATGGTCCTGACGAGACACATGCGCACAATGTCGAAACACTACACCTTTTTGACGAATCCAACGCATATTCTGGTGATGGGCACAGTCTCGTCCCATATGCAAGTGCAGTAGCATAGTCTCTGCCTAACTGATCACAGTGAAATGGAGTAAAACTTACATCTTTATATTCTTCCTGTGAAAAGCTGATGACCTTTTTTGTCTATCGAGGTGCATGTTTTACACATGCAGTTCGTGACAAATCCTAGGTCATCACTTTCAGTCATGTTATGCGGCGCTCCCCGCTTTCATCGGATTCCACGATGTGTGTCGGCCATTTTGTGAGATGGTCCTGACGAGACACATGCGCACAATGTCGAAACACTACACCTTTTTGACGAATCCAACGCATATTCTGGTGATGGGCACAGTCTCGTCCCATATGCAAGTGCAGTAGCATAGTCTCTGCCTAACTGATCACAGTGAAATGGAGTAAAACTTACATCTTTATATTCTTCCTGTGAAAAGCTGATGACCTTTTTTGTCTATCGAGGTGCATGTTTTACACATGCAGTTCGTGACAAATCCTAGGTCATCACTTTCAGTCATGTTATGCGGCGCTCCCCGCTTTCATCGGATTCCACGATGTGTGTCGGCCATTTTGTGAGATGGTCCTGACGAGACACATGCGCACAATGTCGAAACACTACACCTTTTTGACGAATCCAACGCATATTCTGGTGATGGGCACAGTCTCGTCCCATATGCAAGTGCAGTAGCATAGTCTCTGCCTAACTGATCACAGTGAAATGGAGTAAAACTTACATCTTTATATTCTTCCTGTGAAAAGCTGATGACCTTTTTTGTCTATCGAGGTGCATGTTTTACACATGCAGTTCGTGACAAATCCTAGGTCATCACTTTCAGTCATGTTATGCGGCGCTCCCCGCTTTCATCGGATTCCACGATGTGTGTCGGCCATTTTGTGAGATGGTCCTGACGAGACACATGCGCACAATGTCGAAACACTACACCTTTTTGACGAATCCAACGCATATTCTGGTGATGGGCACAGTCTCGTCCCATATGCAAGTGCAGTAGCATAGTCTCTGCCTAACTGATCACAGTGAAATGGAGTAAAACTTACATCTTTATATTCTTCCTGTGAAAAGCTGATGACCTTTTTTGTCTATCGAGGTGCATGTTTTACACATGCAGTTCGTGACAAATCCTAGGTCATCACTTTCAGTCATGTTATGCGGCGCTCCCCGCTTTCATCGGATTCCACGATGTGTGTCGGCCATTTTGTGAGATGGTCCTGACGAGACACATGCGCACAATGTCGAAACACTACACCTTTTTGACGAATCCAACGCATATTCTGGTGATGGGCACAGTCTCGTCCCATATGCAAGTGCAGTAGCATAGTCTCTGCCTAACTGATCACAGTGAAATGGAGTAAAACTTACATCTTTATATTCTTCCTGTGAAAAGCTGATGACCTTTTTTGTCTATCGAGGTGCATGTTTTACACATGCAGTTCGTGACAAATCCTAGGTCATCACTTTCAGTCATGTTATGCGGCGCTCCCCGCTTTCATCGGATTCCACGATGTGTGTCGGCCATTTTGTGAGATGGTCCTGACGAGACACATGCGCACAATGTCGAAACACTACACCTTTTTGACGAATCCAACGCATATTCTGGTGATGGGCACAGTCTCGTCCCATATGCAAGTGCAGTAGCATAGTCTCTGCCTAACTGATCACAGTGAAATGGAGTAAAACTTACATCTTTATATTCTTCCTGTGAAAAGCTGATGACCTTTTTTGTCTATCGAGGTGCATGTTTTACACATGCAGTTCGTGACAAATCCTAGGTCATCACTTTCAGTCATGTTATGCGGCGCTCCCCGCTTTCATCGGATTCCACGATGTGTGTCGGCCATTTTGTGAGATGGTCCTGACGAGACACATGCGCACAATGTCGAAACACTACACCTTTTTGACGAATCCAACGCATATTCTGGTGATGGGCACAGTCTCGTCCCATATGCAAGTGCAGTAGCATAGTCTCTGCCTAACTGATCACAGTGAAATGGAGTAAAACTTACATCTTTATATTCTTCCTGTGAAAAGCTGATGACCTTTTTTGTCTATCGAGGTGCATGTTTTACACATGCAGTTCGTGACAAATCCTAGGTCATCACTTTCAGTCATATATATATATATATATATATATATGTTTGTCAACTAGCACTTCGTGGCTCAAACCGTCTGTTAATTACCGGGGATGTTGGCTCATTTCTACTTGTTGGCTCTTTTGTCACATACTTGATCAGAGTCAAAATGAGATTTTTACATTTTCGGTATCACCACGTGATCCTGAGCCGATTCCTGCCTATAACTCATTTTGAGCCAATATTTGACATTTTGTGTGACCATATATACACTCCGATATACCTTTTTATCTGAAATATACATTCTCACTTAGGAAATCATTTTGACAATTTATTAAACAACAATAATCGATCAAAAATTGCAACGTTGCCAAATCATATTACTGTATCAATGCCATCCACGAAAGTAAATAAATTAATGTAGCAAGTCCCCACATTTGTAAAAATGTGATAACATTTGTATTAAGATCAGAAACAACGCCTATACGAACGCGCGAACCTTTTGTTGAATGCGCATATTTTGTTTGGCTCAGTTGCGTATCGAAGACATTACCAATACTATTACACTTAAACATCGCTAGGCTTGGGGGAATTTTATCAAAATGCGAATATAAACAATTAAAAACACGTATGAGAGTCGTACAAATGATTGAACGTTTTAATAAATACGCATGATTTACATTCTTACAACTTATTTTTTCAATATTACGATTTTATGAATGAATCGTATATACGCACTTGATTATTATTGTTTAGAATGGGATACGAGAAGGTTGATCAATATTATGTGATATCGTTTTGTGACCAATATTTTTATCATCTTATTTTACTGACATTTTGTATAGGTACTTGCTTGCTTTGGATGACAGTTTGATATTTTAACATCTACAATACTCTTCTTCTCTTTCCAATGCGGCAATCCACTCTCGACCATAAAGAAGATTTTCAATTTTTTAGTCCAAATGAATAACGTGGTTTATTAAAAAAGATTTTTATACTTACGTATTATTTTATTCTTTTATTTTCAAAGGAATCGACATTGTTTAAATTAATTATATGAGTTTATTTTTAGACTAAATCATTTTTTATTGTAAATTTAGGTATATCAAAATATTATCTACTCACATACCTATAGATCCCTATCTACTTAAAAAAAACAATTAATTATAAGCTATATTGTGAATTTATAATATAACATATTTAAGTTTGTCTCTTATCTTACCCTTCAGTTTTAAGGATCATGACTGCCATGCCTCATTCCATTGACCATCCGTCTACCTACGCTCTGTGTGGTCCTCCGCACAGAGCGAGGTAGCCCTGCCAGCATTCGTACACTTGACGCGACCAAGGAGGTGTCATCAGCAAATCGTAGATTGTAGGTATTTTATTTTCTATTGTGGCCCATCTATGCCAGCCATCCTGGGCTCTTCTCGTGAAGTGTATGTATGTAGAGATTGAAGAGGTCGGGTGAGAATATAATAAAATATAATGCCTGTCGCACTCCCTTTTAACCATTGAATGGTTACGATACGGGGTTCTGAATAATTATTGTTACACACGAAATTTTTCCAAATATAGATAAAACATTGACTATCAAGTGATTATGCCCCCACTGAGGATACGGATGCTGCAGCTAAGGACTGTTTTTACGACAGTCTGGATGCAGTTGTGTCTCATGTCTCAAGGCGCCACCGCTTGATAGCTTGACTTCCTCTTGAGAAAGTCCATGCGAGGAGCAAGAGGTATACCAATAACACAGACGAATCCTACAGATGGTCCCGTGGGCGAAATTTGCGATCTGGAGTACGCGGACGACCTAGCGTTGTTCAATACGACAGTGGAGGAACTACAGCGCAGTGTTTCGAGACTCTGCAATTAAACAGCACGCCTTGGCCTTCGAGTCAATGCCAGTAAGACGAAGCTCATGGCAAATAAAGCCTGCCCCGATAAACAGCTACCGATAACCATTTATGGTTGCCAGGTCTCCCGGGTGGATAAATTTAAATACCTGGGAGCAACCATTACCACCACTGGTGACCTCGGGGCTGAGCTCCCGATAAGTACCTATCGATATGGCAAGTGGTGCCTTCAACAACATGACCAAGATATGGAAGGCGTCGGCGTTTAGTGTTGAGACGAAATGTAAACTGTTTAATGCGTGTGTGTTGCCTATTCTTTTATATGGGTGTGTGTCATGGCACCTGACCAAAGCCCAGGCACAAAAGGTATCTGCCTTTGAGACAATGTGCCTCAGAAGAATCATGAATATTAGATGGTACCACCGCATCACGAACTTTCTTCCTCCCATCAGGGTCCCGAAGACGAGGAAGACCCTCCCACACCGTGTTTCGTTCCTTCGAAGCAGAGCTGAGGGATTTGGATATGACGTGGGAGGAGGTCATTGAAACTGCTAGAGATAGAGCGCAGTGGAGGGCACTTGTTGCCTCCCTATGCCCATAAGTGGGGTCACAAAGGGAGTATTGATTGATTGATCAAGTGATCATCAGACACAAACCGCCAAGGTCCCGAATCATCCTATTATCAATGAAACACAAATTAGCTGGTAGGTATATTTAATTCGCGTTTGTACCTATATTGCGGTTATTTACTATGAATTATAGTATTAAAGGCTTATCTCTTTGCTAAAAATAATAAAAAATACATTAGGGACGCCTAACAGCGTTGTTTTAAATGCAATATCAATTTTAAAAAATCTCAACTTTGGTGTTGGATGAACATCACGTAAAATTAAAAAAAATATATATATTTTATTCATGAATGAAATTGTAAATTGAAAAGTGTAACTTTTAGAGTATTATGTCCGATAAATAAGATTTAATAAGATACTAAGCAGCTTTGATAATTAAACCCATTATAGTACAGTAACTTTATACATTACAGAATGCGTCAAATAAGGTAGTTATGTTTTTTTGCAAACTTGTAATATTAAATTTCTAAATATCTCGACTCTGGTGTTGGATGAACTATAATCAATCAATCAATACTCCATTTGTGACCCCACTTGGGGGCATAGGGAGGCATTTGGACAAGACCTCCACCCACGTCATGTCCAAATCCCTCAGCTCTGCTTCGAAGGAAAGAAACACGGTGTAGGAGGGTCTTAGTCGTCTTCGGGATGATGTTGGTCTGATGAATAATCCAAGTTTTTGACCTCGAGCGCCGAATGCACCTTTGTCAAAAATCGAAAAACCGCGAAAAAATCGCTATGTTTTTATTATTTGGCGAATATAACCGTAAAGCACTATTTTTTGAAAAAAACATTTTAGCGCGTTTTTAAAGAAGAGTAAATTTGCTACAATATCGACGGTTAAAAGGTAATAGGGGATAAGCGACACTTTGGTCAAAAATGAGTTATGAATGCCATCTTACTTAAAATTTTCCGCTCTTTCGAATGCGCTCACTCCCACGGCTCTACGATGACTTTTTTGTCGCTTATGCCCCAGCAAAATATAAGTGTCATTTTGGTGTAACCGACCGATTTTTAGGTCTTTTTTACCCTTAGGGCGCTTGTATCTGTGTAAAAATGGCATTATTTTTGGTTTATAGTCGGTAATGTCTGTTTACTTCTCCTTGGCATAGATACTCCGGGCACTTATGACTCTTTACCATTTCCACCTGTTTTGAAAGCTGGAACTTATGCGTCTTTACCTGTGTCGGCAAAAACATGATGCGTCGGTTATACCTTACTACCACCAACAAATTTACTCTATAGTTGTCCCTTATACCCAATTACTTATTCTTATTTGATGTTAAACTGTCGGTTATATCTTACTTTCGTTAACAAGTTTACAATAGAGCTGTCGCTTATACCCAATTACTAAAATCAAAATTGATATTGATATGTCACTTAAATCGTACTACCATTTACAATTTTAATACAAACCTGTCGCTTACGCCGTATTACTTTATATTGATAATTTATTAATTGGTGCTTACAGCAATTTTTATCACATTTTTGTACTCAATTAGATATTTATCGAGGCGCTTATTTCATAGAACCACACTACTCACCGCGTACTATGGAATTTTGATGCGTTGCATGCAACTTTGCATTGCTTACGTTACAGCGCGTATTCAGATGTGTACACTTGTACAGGCCATTATATCCTCGATATGTTTCAATTGCTTAGCTTCTATGATAAGCTAAATCGTTTTAAAGACTGCTTAGTAATAATATAAGACCTAGTTCCTTTACCCCGAAGTAAAAGTTCTAATAACCTTCCTACCACACTTTGTGACTGATTATAATTAAATTATTTACTTACTTAAAAAAAATCGCCATAGAAGCTAAATAAGTACATGGTGAATGAATTAATGGTCACCGCGCATGAAACAGCATAGTGCTTAGGTGCGAGTAAAAATATTTTGAATGTCTTTAATTACAGGAGTAGTTGCCTTGAAGACTGTTGTTTTTTTATCCAAAGATTCTAATTGCTTAGTTACTTAATTTGAAAAAATCTCTATTTTTGTAAGAAGGTACCTATCATTTACAATATTTAAAATAATGAAACCTGCTTTATACAAAGGTGCATTGTGTTATTTCAATAAGTTCCTGCTTTAGTTTTTTTAACAACTACATACATATTTTTTTCTAATATAAAGTGATAAAACGTATTTTTGTATCCAATAAATTACATCAACAACTAACCTTAGACAGAGCATAAAAACTCTTATGTAGGTTAGTAGGTAATCCAGTAATTAAGACATAATCATCATCATCTTCAGCGTTACAATCCGTGGTGGGTCTAAGCTGCACCCAAAAAGCTTTTCCATCCCGATCTGTCACTGGCTGCCACCCTCTAGTTTTGCTGCCCCAGAACCCGGCAGTCCGCGACAACGTCATCCAGCCATCTTAGTTTTAGTCTTCCGACGCTTCTTCTACCGATTGGATTATTTAAAAATACCCTTTTGGGAGCTCCAGATCCTCCATACGGTGCAAATGACCCAGCCAGCGCAGTTTGTTAATCTTAATGAACCTGACAACGCAGATATCCTTGTAGAGCTCCGTTTTGTACCTTTGCACCAAGTTTGACCATAATTTATAGGGCAGTGTACGCTGCGTAGGAATTTCTTTTCAAACGCGTTCAGCCTGTTTTCGTCATGCTTAGACAATGTCCAGATCTCTGAGCCATATGTAAGGACTGGTCTAATTAGTGTCGTATTTAGAGTGGCTTTAGTCTTCCTGGATATAAGGCGTGACTTTAACTACTGTCCAGTGAGACCGAAATAGCTACGGTTAGCTGAAAAAATTATTCTCCCAATTTCCGCACTCATATCATTATCAATTTAGACATAATAGGCCTATGGTACCTACCGACTAAACCACAAGGGCAGGTCATGTAACCTCCATTACCCACTGCCTACATCCTACTCTAAATATTTAGTTTTTGTCTGAAAAGTACATTTTTAACACTGGAGTCTAGCTAACGTAGATAATAAAGATACCGCATACCTACCTAACAAAGAAAAGTGTGAAAAAACCTTTATTTATGTATCTATGTACATATTATTATGTATGGACTTATCAGAGCTATACAAATAATTATAATAATATATAAATATGTTACAAGTTACAACTAATAAATAACAATTCGTTACTGATTTTAGATTTTTATATGGAACAAAACATTACGAACAACGTTCACCATTAGGTGGTAATGATTAAGTCTCCGAAACTCCTAATCATGAGAATGTCGAAAAATCCCATGTATACAACAAGTAGATATTTAATGAAATATAGAGATAAAAGTTTTATTTAATTATACAAATAATTATTTGATTAAATTATCAGAAGAACTGTGGGTGTAAGGTGGTACCACCGCATCAGCATCCGGCGAACCCAGCGTGAGCTCATCACTACTACCATTATGAAGAGGAGATGGACTTGGCTGGGACATGTGTTTAGGATGCCGAATAACAGTAAGCCAATGAGATGAGAAAGAGCCATTCATATCGTGATCCGCTACTTTGAAGCAGAGCTGAGGGATTTGGATATAGGTCTATGGATATAGCTGAGATCATAATCATTGCGCAAGATCGAGCGCATTGGAGAGCTCTTGTTGCCTCCATGTGCCTTTAAGTGGGGCGTAAAAGGAGTTTTTAATAGATTGGATTAGATTATTCAGACGCTTAGACGTTACGTGTCCGGTGTACCGCAGGGTTCTCACCTGGGCCCAATTCTCTTCATCTTGTACATTAATGATCATTATTATCCAGCAGTGCTAGAGGTCTTCTGATTTTCTTAACACAAAGGTCTACCAAAGGACAAGTAATTTCAAGGACGCGAAATCTTTTCAGGTCGATCTCTTTCAAAACTGTGCTAGAAAACCAACTGTTCCTCAAAGTTAATGAATGCAACGCGATATCCTTCACAAGACGAAAGGAGCCCCTCCATAGGACTACAAAAGTAATGAAATTTCCTTGAGGAGATGTCTCGTTATCAGGGATCTCGGGGCACTGATGGACAGCAAAATGACACTAAGAACTCTCATTGATATGATCACGAACAAGGCATTTTAACAACTGGGATTTGTTATGAGAGTATCAAGCCATTTAGGGCAATAGAAAAACTAAAAATACTTTACGTATGTGCGAAGTTATCTCGACTTTGCTACTGTGGTCTGGAGTCCCCAATACATCACGTATATTGACAGGTTGGAGAAAGTACAGAATAAATATTTATTATGTTTAAGATTTTAGATGCTTCTTATCATTCAAGAGCTCTCGTTTCTCTGCACGTCACCATAAAATAATGACCTTAGAGAACAGGCGCACGTTGCCTTCTTTCTTATATAAAATAACCCATAATATAATCGACAGTAACATCTAACAAGTTTTTTTTTTCAACTTCCCAATCAGATTGACCAGGACGACACTTTTAAACAATCGAGGTGCAGCACTTATTACCTGCAAATTTTTTTCATTACTCTTTCATCGGATAATTCTAACGCATTTTTTGTATATCCCTTTCTATGTTTAAGAGGTCCATAATTGAATCCCTGATAGGTTCTGGGTCTCATCGGGCATAGGCGGGGGCCCTCCGATCTATTTTCATCTTCCCTTTTCCTCTTTCCTTATCTTCCCCAATCCCCATACTAGTGTCCATGTTGTATACATTATGATGAGGATACTGATGCCGGGTGTCTGGAACCCGTCATGGCAAGAGTCGATGTATGCGCTGGTGGGTTTTCGGCGACATGTCCGTCTAGCTTTTAAGTGTTTTTCTTTTTCTTTGTGTAGGTAGTGTATTTAAAGTAAAAAAAATTATGTTGGCATAATTTGCTGGTTTTATGTCTATTTGTTATTATGTATTAAAAAACTGTGTGTTTGCAAAGATTTGAAAATTAAAATGAAACTAAAAAAAATCAGATTACCTTCTTATAAAATAATCCGTTTACGATTTTGTATGACTCTTTAAATTCAGGCAGGCGGAAAGTCTTATTTTAAAGAAAAAACATGGTGGTTATGATTTTATAATTTTAAAGATGTGGCGTTCAATCCACATTACCAATTTTCCAGATAATGCAGAGCGTTGGATGTTTCCATTTTCCATTTGGTATAAAAATCTTGATGTGCGGATGTTCCTCTTTACCCTTTGGTCAATCCACTTACAGTGTCGCTAATCTCTAACATCCTCTCGATGTTTTTTATAAGCACTGTTTCTTATGCTCCATTACCAATTGGCACAATGATGTTAATCGTCACTTATCCTTCTTTACCCGTTTAAGCTATTCTACAGTCATGTCGCTTATGACCTATTACCTTTTGGTACGAGGATGTCGAATGTAGCTAAGTCTTCTTTACCCTTAGTTATTTTCTGTGAAGAGGTAACTTATGCCGAATTACCTCTAAAGAAAAATAAGATCAATTGATCTAAGCGACATAAAACCACAAAAAGCAACTTCGAATCAAAATAATGAAATTAAAAATAATTACATTTATTTTTTTTCATTCGATAACTGTTTCAATTTTCAAAATATGTCAATAAATAAAAAAGTTATGTGCATTTTTATGAAATTTCAAACTTTAAACTGCTCTCCTGAACAATTAGGTTTTTAATAAAATTAACGAATTGAACGTGCATTCTTGGTGGAATTATTTAAATAAAATAATTTAAATGAAACAATTGATTTGTTATTCCACTATATTTATTTACCTGACTAGTTTCGCAGGACCTGTTCCTGCGAAACTAGTCAGGTAAATAAATATAGTGGAATAACAAATCAATTGTTTCATTTAAATTATTTTAATTAGGTTTTTGTCGCTTATCCCCTATTACCTTTTGACCGCCGATATGATAACTAGATTTGTCTCTGTAGACCAAATAGATTCCAAGTTAAAGCCTTTATGATTTATTTCTTCTCATCAATTTATAATAAACGCTATTCTCATAAACTTCTCGTTAGAAAAAATCTAAATAGGTACCTACTCTAAAATACTTTAAAAAAATATTGTCATAAACGCTAGCCAAGTAAAAAAATATACGAGTCTAAATCACAACAAAAATAAAGTAGGTAGGTAGGTACATATAGGTCCTCAATAATACGGAAAATATGAAACCAACAGCGATGTGTGAATATTACCATCAGATATAGAAACCTACCTACTACCAATTCTACGTCTACAATAGGAGATGTATTATGCTATCGTGAGTGTGTTAGTGAGATCGATTTGGCAACGTTGTAAGAGCTAACAACTCTTGATCAACTAGTGTTCTTTAAAAATAGACAGTAAATAATTGAATATATAAGTGGAGAATAGAGTATATAGGAAGCTAAACATAATCGTAACGCGGGGGTGTAACTTTCAAATTTATGTATCAACCAGGTAATTATATATTCCAGGTAAAAGGTTGATCAACTTTGGTGTGTTAAAATCAGATGAGCCAACATATGCCGTCTGACATAAATATATATATATATATATATATATATATTTATGTCAGACGGCATATGTTGGCTCATCTGATTTTAGCACACCAAAGTTGATCAACCTTTTACCTGGAATATATAATTACCTGGTTGATACATAAATTTGAAAGTTACACCCCCGCGTTACGATTATGTTTAGCTTCCTATATACTCTATTCTCCACTTATATATTCAATTATTTACTGTCTATTTTTAAAGAACACTAGTTGATCAAGAGTTGTTAGCTCTTACAACGTTGCCAAATCGATCTCACTAACACCCTCACGATAGCATAATACATCTCCTATTGTAGACGTAGAATTGGAAGGTAGGTTTCTATATCTGATCGTAATATTCACACATCGCTGTTGGTTTCATATTTTCCGTATTATTGAGGACCTATATGTACCTACCTACCTACTTTATTTTTGTTGTGATTTAGACTCGTATATTTTTTTACTTGGCTAGCGTTTATGACAATATTTTTTTAAAGTATTTTAGAGTAGGTATTTAGATTTTTTCTAACGAGAAGTTTATGAGAATAGCGTTTATTATAAATTGATGAGAAGAAATAAATCATAAAGGCTTTAACTTGGAATCTATTTGGTCTACAGAGACAAATCTAGTTATCATATTGTAGCAAATTTACTCTTCTTTAAAAACGCGCTAAAATGTTTTTTTCAAAAAATAGTGCTTTACGGTTATATTCGCCAAATAATAAAAACATAGCAATTTTTTCGCGGTTTTTCGATTTTTGACAAAGGTGCATTCGGCGCTCGAGGTCAAAAACTTGGATTATTCATCAGACCAACATCATCCCGAAGACGACTAAGACCCTCCTACACCGTGTTTCTTTCCTTCGAAGCAGAGCTGAGGGATTTGGACATGACGTGGGTGGAGGTCTTGTCCAAATGCCTCCCTATGCCCCCAAGTGGGGTCACAAATGGAGTATTGATTGATTGATTATAGTTCATCCAACACCAGAGTCGAGATATTTAGAAATTTGATATTACAAGTTTGCAAAAAAACATAACTACCTTATTTGACGCATTCTGTAATGTATAAAGTTACTGTACTATAATGGGTTTAATTATCAAAGCTGCTTAGTATCTTATTAAATCTTATTTATCGGATATAATACTCTAAAAGTTACACTTTTCAATTTACAATTTCATTCATGAATAAAATATATATTTTTTTTTAAATTTTGCGTGATGTTCATCCAACACCAAAGTTGAGATTTTTTTAAATTGATATTGCATTTAAAACAACGCTGTTAGGCGTCCCTAATGTATTTTTTATTATTTTTAGCAAAGAGATAAGCCTTTAATACTATAATTCATAGTAAATAACCGCAATATAGGTACAAACGCGAATTAAATATACCTACCAGCTAATTTGTGTTTCATTGATAATAGGATGAGCTGATTCGGGACCTTGGCGGTTTGTGTCTGATGATCACTTGATCAATCAATCAATACTCCCTTTGTGACCCCACTTGGGGGCATAGGGAGGCAACAAGTGCCCTCCACTGCGCTCTATCTCTAGCAGTTTCAATGACCTCCTCCCACGTCATGTCCAAATCCCTCAGCTCTGCTTCGAAGGAACGAAACACGGTGTGGGAGGGTCTTCCTCGTCTTCGGGACCCTGATGGGAGGAAGAAAGTTCGTGGTGCGGTGGTACCATCTAATATTCATGATTCTTCTGAGGCACATTGTCTCAAAGGCAGAAGACCTTTTGTGCCTGGGCTTTGGTCAGGTGCCATGACACACACCCATATAAAAGAATAGGCAACACACACGCATTAAACAGTTTACATTTCGTCTCAATACTAAACGCCGACGCCTTCCATATCTTGGTCATGTTGTTGAAGGCACCACTTGCCATATCGATAGGTACTTATCGGGAGCTCAGCCCCGAGGTCACCAGTGGTGGTAATGGTTGCTCCCAGGTATTTAAATTTATCCACCCGGGACACCTGGCGACCATAAATGGTTATCGGTAGCTGTTTATCGGGGCAGGCTTTATTTGCCATGAGCTTCGTCTTACTGGCATTGACTCGAAGGCCAAGGCGTGCTGTTTAATTGCAGAGTCTCGAAACACTGCGCTGTAGTTCCTCCACTGTCGTATTGAACAACGCTAGGTCGTCCGCGTACTCCAGATCGCACATTTCGCCCACGGGACCATCTGTAGGATTCCTCTGTGTTATTGGTATACCTCTTGCTCCTCGCATGGACTTTCTCAAGAGGAAGTCAAGCTATCAAGCGGTGGCGCCTTGAGACATGAGACACAACTGCATCCAGACTGTCGTAAAAACAGTCCTTAGCTGCAGCATCCGTATCCTCAGTGGGGGCATAATCACTTGATAGTCAATGTTATATCTATATTTGGAAGAATTTCGCGTGTAACAATAATTATTCAGAACCCCGTATCGTAACCATTCAATGGTTAAAAGGGAGTGCGACAGGCATTATATTATATTCTCACCCGACCTCTTCAACCTCTACATACATACACTTCACGAGAAGAGCCCAGGATGGCTGGCATAGATGGGCCACAATAGAAAATAAAATACCTACAATCTACGATTTGCTGATGACACCTCCTTACGTACCTTACTTTCCTTCATGGGTTGGACTGATCACGTAACTTGCATACTTTATAATAATCTTTGGGTTAGTTAGAGACCACAACGAAGTTGTGGTTAGCTCGTATGTTGATTATGTGATGTCTTTTTTATGTCAAATCTAATGTGTTGTTAATTTTATTTATTATAGAATTAATCTATAATAATAAAGGAAAGTGCCTGACTGACTGACTGACTGACTGACTCATCAACGCACAGCCCAAACGGCTAATCGTAGAGAAGTGAAATTTGGAAATCAGGTAGGTCTCAATACAAAACCTTCCACTAAGAAAGGATTTTTGGAAATTCCACCCCTAAGGGGGTGAAAATAAGGGTTGAATGTTTTTCAAAGTATGCGAATATCTCGGAAACTAGACATGGTGCGAACTTGAGATTTGGCATATGAATTCTTCTATAGAAATGAGTGTTAGCATATTCGGCAATTTTTCCAAAATTTAACTAAAAGGGACGAAAAAGGGCACATATAAAAAGGGATGATTTTTAAGTGCCTCCTAAAAAGTTTAAAACTGGTTTTATCGAAATTTCAAAAAAACGATTTCTTTGAAAAGAGTCAAATTATACTATTTCGTTTTCAAAAGATATCATTAATTAGAGGGGAGGGGGTGAGGGGCACTTTTCCAACGTGTATGTGTGTGTATCCGTCTCCTCTTTATAACTTTTGATTCGCTTGATGCACAGATCCTAAAATTTCAGAAAATATTGAATACTTTAAGCATACAAAATTTGTATACTCAGAATTTTGAATTTTTTTTTCAGTCAGGGGTTATCAACCTTTGAATTTTTATTTAATTTTTCCATATATCTCAAAAACCATAAAATCTAGAACCCTAAAATTGTGTATGTATATAGAAAAATACAATATCTAAAATATAATTTAATGAAGAAGTTTCAGAATTTCTCAAACTTTTTTTATAAAGAAAAATATTTTTTTATGACAAATTTACGAGTTTCAGTGCCTATATTTCAGAATTTTATAAAAATATCGAAAAACACCGAAACGCTACAACTAGATAATTTATTTTTCTATAAAAAATACATACATCATAGCAGTACATCTCAAACTTTTCTTAACAATTTTTGTAAAAATTTAATTTATTGACGACATCGTTTCATACAATAAACATACCGACTCAGGCCATCGACAGATGGATCTCATTCGGCGAGCCGGGCCGGTGCTGTGCCGCGGTGTATGGCTAAGAACACGTAGAAAGCCGATTCCGACCCGCGCCGACCAGCGCAAAGAATGTTACTATGCATTTGAATGGGGATACCCACAGAAAAAGCAGGAACCCGCTTTCCGGCATGCTCATTTAAATGCATTGAAACCATAGGCAACAATCTATGAGCCGGTTGGCGCGGGTCGGAATCCGCTTTCTACGTGTTCCTACCCAATGAATATATACGTAGGTAGGTACCTACCCAACCCAACCTACTTTCTCCAATACACGTGTCGAAACTATTGCGTAATCTATAATCTTATATATAAAAATGGAGAGCTATTTCGCGTTGTCATCGGATGGCGCCTAAACGGCTGGACCGATTTCGCTAATTCTTTTTTTGTCGTGTAGGCTTTTATCAGGAGAGTGTCCTTTTAGAACAAAAAAATTAAGAAAAATGCATAGGAAATAAGAAAATTTAAGAAAACTATAAAAATGGAGATTTATTTCCCGATATCATCGCATCACGCCTAAACGACTGGACTGATTTCGCTAATTATTTTTTTGTCGTGTAGGCTTTTATCAGGAGAGTGTACTTTTAGAACAAAAAAATTAAGAAAAATGCATGTGAAATTAGAAAATTTAAGAAAACTATAAAAATGGAGATTTATTTCCCGATATCATCGCATCACGCCTAAACGGCTGGACCGATTTCGCTAATTCTTTTTGTCGTGTAGGCTTTAATCGGGAGAAGGTTGATTTAGAAGAAAAAAATTAAGAAAAATGCATGGAAAATTAGAAAATTCAAGAACACTATAAAAATGGAGAGCTATTTCCCGGTGTTATCGCATCGCGCCTAAATGGCTGGACCGATTTCGCTAATTCTTTTTTGGCGTGTAGGCTTTTATCAGAAGAAGTTTGTATTAGAAGAAAAAAATTAAGAAAAATTCATGGAAAATTAGGAAATTTAAAAAAACACAGAGAGTAGGTAATCTTTTTAGTACTTTTTACAATAACATTTTGTTCTACTTTTGAATTTTTATTAATTGACATTTGAAAGAACTGTCAGTGGATGGATTGTTTTGCAATTGATAGAATGCGAATGTAAAATATATCGTATGAAATAGATTGATTGGATATAATATTATATCATAACTGCAATGAATATTATAATCATATAATATTCATTGCAGTTATTTTTTATAAGGAGTTTTGGTAAGTTTAAATACAAGGAATACATTATTGTAATGAAGTGTAAGGAGTTTTGAAAACTTTCTTTATTTACAGACATTTTAAAACCGCCAGCAAACAGAATCGTATAATATAATATTGCTATTAAGGAGTTATACTTAATTGAAGTTCATTTTATAAGGAGTTTTGATAAGTTTTAACACAAGGAATACATGATTATATTGAAGAACAAGTAGAATATTTTTTTTGTTGTTTGAAAATCAATTCTTCGTTTATGGGCTGATTTTTACAGACATATAACGTAAATATAATCTGCATCGTTAATATGTAAAAAAAGCTGGATATTATTTGCTAATGACCTAGCATTTCTACTTTATTGAAATTAAAAATTGCTACACTTCCAACTTCCACCATGTTGTAATAGAAGATAGAACAAAAATCACAGATACTGCATTAAATGTGCTTTTTATTTATTTCCACTGTTTTGAAAGAGAAGATTTAAGAACGCAATTTTGTGTGAAAGTGAATGTCGAGAACTTGGACGTATGTCTATTTAGGTAATTTATTTAGAAGAGATGCAAGGTGTGAAAAAGAGATTGAAAGAAGGAAATTGGCTGGGAGAAGGGTTGGCGGTGCATTAAGACCTCTAAGAAGATATCTCTGAAATCGACAGTTGATGCATAATGCAATCCTGATACTATCCGTGATTTATGGGAGTGAAACTTGGACATGGAAGATAAATTTGGAAGTTGGAATAAATTCTGTGGAAATGAGATCACGGCGTAGGATATGCGGAAAGAGAATTATTGATAAGGTGAGGAATGATAATATTAGAAAGGAATGTGGAGTGGATGTTAGTGTAGTGACTATAATGAAAGTGAATAAAGAAAGAAGGTTTGGGCATGTGAGAATGACTAAAAGGATATATAAATCTGAAAGAATTGGTGCACGCAGACGAGGCCGACCTGCAATGAGATAGACCGACCATATCGGTGCAGTCTTACGTGAGGGCCAAGTCAGGATCAAGAGGAATATAAGAGCATGTATGCGGAATGTTATGCGTTTGGAGGAAGCGAATAAGTTTGGATTGGAAAGAATGGAAGTCCATACTCTCTGCCTACCCCCTTCGCAAATCAGTGTGATGGGCAAAAAAAGTATTGACACCTCCATGCGTATTTTGAATCGGTACGGAGATGTTCCTTATCGTACTTTGATTAATCAATCAATATTATTTTAACTGAGCAAAAAAACTATTAAAATGTCGAATATAATGACATACCTAAATTCTTTTTTTTACATATTAACATCAAATCAATCAAAATTAAAACTCCCTTTGAACTCCACTCAGGAGCAAAGTGAGGCTTAAGATCTCTCCATTGCACTCGATCTTGCGCAATGATGACCTCTTCCCACATCATATTAACATAGGTTATAAGTTTTTGATGTAAAAATAAACTCAGACTCAATGAATGCTGCGTGGTATGCAGGTTTTGCTAATGCCACTAAATAGTCATTCGTGTTAAATAACTAAAAAACGACGCTGAGCTCTGTTGCATAAAACCTAGAGTACCCATATTATTTATTTCGATACGAAGTTCGACGGGTCAGCTAGTAAATATATAAAAAACTTCCATCATACTACCATGTGGGTTGGCTGGAATAGATTTTTCGGGATACGTCCGCCGTTTGACTCTGAATGTACCTATACTATATCATATGTGTAATTTATTTCAATAATGTTTTATTTATTTATTTACCTGATCGACTCTGTATATAACTCTCATTAGGGTTGGAGGTGTCATAGTGAGAGGTGGAGTGTACCTACATAGTATAAATTTAATTTGATAACAAATAATTAACACAATTGAGATCAAATATTGGTCACAAAACGATATCACATAACTATTTTAAATTAAAAATAAACAAACTTTGTAGTTCTACGAATATTTTCTTACAAGTTACAGTAACTTGTAAGACGCTACTGAGGATGGACGAGAGTCCGAAAACGTTTTAGCGCTATCTTATTGTATTTTATTATTTACTAGCAGTCTGTTCCTGCTTCGCACGGGTAGGTACATAGGTATTTAAAAAAAAAATTCAGTTTTCTTATGATCTTTATAGATCCCTAACTTTATCAAAATATTATATAGGCTATGTTAATCTGGAATAATGTAGCATTCTAATGGTCCCCTCCCGTCCGGCTCGTACCCCAGTGACGCCTATATCTCTGCCGCATTTCAAATATTATTTTTTTAATAAATCAACACTTATTGTGGCATTATTATAATAGTTAGACGTATGCTGCCGCCACACTTTTTGTAGATAATTATGTCTTCTACAAAGTTGTAGTACATTATTTTATTCTATCATCAATAGTTTTCACAGCGCACGCGATGTAAAGAATATTTTAGGTAATTTTTTTACACCTTGTGTTACATTATTGGAGTTTTAGTAAGGATCCCAAATATTTTTGAAAATTCAATATTGCTTATGTTCACCGGGGAAAGTGTGGCTTCCCAAAAGTGAAAGAATTTTTCAAATCGGTTCAGTAGTTATAAATAATTAAAAATATAATATTATTAAGCACGCAAAAAATCAAGAACCCAACTATCTAAAAATAGTTCCCAGGCGAGGGAATCAAAAATACGCCGAAATGAAGAATCTTCATCTATGCTTCTATCTTAAAATATTCCTCGACAACCAACGGTTAGAATTTAAAAATATTCACTAAGCGTTTTTAACATTGAAACGCTTCTTTAGAAAAAAAAAAAGTTTGATACTTATTCGGCAAATAATATCAAAAACTTCTACGTCTCTTTGGTTATATGCATTACATGACAATCGAAGAATATTTTTTTAATTTGAAATAAAATAATATGTTTTTTCTTGTTAGATACAGTTAAGTACTCAAATTATGAAATGGCGTTTCAATTATTTTTTTAAAATAAATAAACACTTATTGTGGCATAACTATATTGTTAGACATATGCTGTCGCGACATTTTTTGTAAATAATGATCTCATCTACAAAATCGTAATACATTATTTTACTCTATCTTCAATAGTTTTCGCAGCGTACGCGATGTAAATAATATTTTAGGTAATTTTTGCACCTTATTGGAGTTTTAGTAAGGATCAAAGGCTATATGAAAATAAAATATAGCCTATGTTCAGCGGGGAGAGTGTAGCTTCCCAACAGTGAAAGAATTTTTCAAATCGGTTCAGTAGTTTCGGAGCCTATTCCCGTCAAACAAACAATCAATCAAAACTTTCCTCTTTATAATAGTAGTGTAGATAATAAAATATTCGTAGAACTACAAAGTTTGTTTATTTTTAATTTAAAATAGTTAAAAATGTTCTACAATGTGAATCACGATATCAAAAATGAATTTGAAGTGTTGATATCACATAATATTGATCAACCTTCTCGTATCCCATTCAAAACAATAATAATCAAGTGCGTAAATACGATTCATTCATAAAATCGTAATATTGAAAAAATAAGTTGTAAGAATGTAAATCATGCGTATTTATTAAAATGTTCAATCATTTGTACGACTCTCATACGTGTTTTTAATTGTTTATATTCGCATTTTGATAAAATTCCCCCAAGCCTAGCGATGTTTAAGTGTAATAGTATTGGTAACGTCTTCGTTACGCAACTGAGCCAAACAAAATATGCGCATTCAACAAAAGGTTCGCGCGTTCGTATAGGCGTTGTTTCTGATCTTAATACAAATGTTATCACATTTTTACAAATGTGGGGACTTGCTACATTAATTTATTTACTTTCGTGGATGGCATTGATACAGTAATATGATTTGGCAACGTTGCAATTTTTGATCGATTATTGTTGTTTAATAAATTGTCAAAATGATTTCCTAAGTGAGAATGTATATTTCAGATAAAAAGGTATATCGGAGTGTATATATGGTCACACAAAATGTCAAATATTGGCTCAAAATGAGTTATAGGCAGGAATCGGCTCAGGATCACGTGGTGATACCGAAAATGTAAAAATCTCATTTTGACTCTGATCAAGTATGTGACAAAAGAGCCAACAAGTAGAAATGAGCCAACATCCCCGGTAATTAACAGACGGTTTGAGCCACGAAGTGCTAGTTGACAAACATATATATATATATATATATATATATATATATATATATATATATATATATATATATTGTTGTTACATAATCCTTAAAATATATAGTTTTTTGCCTACAAAGCGTTTAAGTGCACGACAGCTTATTGTTCCCGTGGTAATTTTGGGAGTTCGTTGGAAGCACACGGTCCCAATGTTCCGAGAACAAGACAGATTTAATGGCATTATGTTTT
Organism: Mystacides longicornis; assembly: GCA_963576905.1. Classification (NCBI taxonomy): domain Eukaryota; kingdom Metazoa; phylum Arthropoda; class Insecta; order Trichoptera; family Leptoceridae; genus Mystacides; species Mystacides longicornis. Next base: position 9,305,000 of record OY756429.1, read on the forward strand.
CATTCCTGTGGCTGGCCCAAGATGTGACCATAACATCATTTAAACGCCTTGAACCCTCTCTGTACTTTGTAGTTAGCCCGCCGTTGAAAGATCGTCTGCATAGTTATAGTAATAACTAGTTAGTTACCATATTTCCTGACGAGTTCCAAAAAAATATAAAGAGGAAGTATATCAGGAAAATAGATCAGACAAAAACAACTCCGTTATTGTTTAAAAGAAATGAATGGTAGGAATCTACTAAGCCTAAGTTAGAAAAATGGTTCTATAAAGATTTGAAATAAGTTGTGGAATACTACAGAAACTCTTGATTTCCATTTCGAGCCTAGTGTGCTGCTTGGGAAATGTGAAATGAAGGTATTTCATTTAATCATAACAGACATTTCAATGACCAACCCTGTGAAATGTAAAAATATTACCATTACAGGAATTAATACGGAGGCATTTCCTTTATGTTCCTTAATATAAAATACTTAAAAACGTCATATTAAATTAAAAAAAAAAATAAGATCTTTTCTGAAGTGTTCCAATTTTAAAATACGTAATTTCAAAGCATTATGAACTGCCCGCATTATCGTAGAGCATTAAAGAACTGTATCTTGGCATTACTTTTAAATATCTTAATGTACATATATAGGTATTTTATTCTTTCCGTTTTGTAAATAATAATATTGAAACGGAGCTGAGTTTTAATCTAAGGGGTATTATTTAGATTTACGACTAGGAATTGAAACAGAGAGAAATGTTGAATGAAAAATATTGAAAAATTATCCGGGGATTTATCGATGAAAGAAGCCGTGGTGCTCTATCACAGAGAATTATTATTGATGAATTATTAGCATTTGTATTACTATTTTCAATAACAGAAGAACAATGATAGTTGGTCTATGGGTTGAATAAAAAAAGCATTCTAAACAAGCGAAGCCCCCTCAGCAAGCCATGTGATTGGTTCGACTGAGGGGACTCGTACCAATGAGATGGTTGCTATTTAAATATTTTCTAATAAATTCATTCTTTTTTTTTTTCAAAACAAAAACATTGATTATAGGTTAGTATGTATTAATTCAATATGGTGAAAATCTGTTGAGTTATAATTATTATTACAAAAGCTTCATGCATATTACTAGCTGACCCACCCGTCGACCTTCGACCTAACCCAGAATAAAAAATTAATTTTGACTCATTACATGAATAAAATGTGATTTATGACATAAAACTTGATTAAATTTAGCTAATAATTTATTCCACTATGTAATAGTTATCGCTGATTCGGATGCGGGATGAAGTTCGATGGGTCATAAGTTTGAAATCAAAACTTTTCCTCTATAATAATTGCTTTACTTTCAAAAAATTCATGAGATGGCGGTGTAGTAGAAAATAAATCACACGTGAAGCCTGTTAACTCATTGTATACATTGTTGAAAGAATAGACCACATTTAAACCAAATTTTACTGAATTATTATGGTTAAGATATTGGCTATCCTGGCTGACTGACTACTTATGTTTTTATCATCCCAAAACCTTCAAGATTTCAAATGGTATTTATTAGTCTTAGTAAGTAGGCAGGTAAAAATGTGACACTTATAAACAATAAACTTAAGTATGTTTATTTTTTTTAATGAATCTGGGCTCACCTAAAGTGAACAAAAATACACTTTCGACATCTTTAACATAAATAACATATTATCAGTTACAAATTTGAATTTGTTTTGTTTCATATTGGAGGTCGTGGGATTGATCCCACGTGCCGACCATCTTCCTCTATCACGACACAAGCTTAAAGTTTGTATCTTACTGTGAAAGAGTCCAATAGTGTATTTTGTGTTCACTTTGAGTGAGCACATATTCATATTTTAAAGCATAGCAGATAAAATATATTTCTCTACGTAAAAACATACGGATAGAAGAAGTTAAGGTATGCTTATATAAAATAAGATTCACATCAAATTACTATATATCAGTTTTAAACAAGCCGTAAGGCTGGAGAAGCAGTACGGGATTAGTCCCATTAAACCTAAAACAATGTAATATATTTAAGGCTGTTTCACAATATTGTGATGAAGCGGTGCGTTAAAATGGAAAATGTGTTGAGTGGAAATGTCACAGAGCAATAATTATTATCAACTCTCGATATATTAAACACGAATTAACAAATAATTTTCTCAAATTTTTCAACTTGTTTCATATAATTTTCATGTAATATTTGATCAATTGGTATATTCGTACATTTAATATACCATTTACATAATGATTTCAAAACATTGTAACCCTTTTAATGTGTGTTTTGAATGATTGCTAAATTAGGCAACTAACTTTTTATATGCAGGTCTATTATAGACACCTGACCAAAGCCAGGTACAAAATATTTCTGCATTTGAAAAAAAGTTTTGGGTATAGGTACTCGTAAGATGGTAAGCATGTGTTGAGGACGCTGTATGTCAGTACGCTGAGAAGATCGCTGTTTTTCATCCTCTCATCAGGTTCCCGAAGACGACGAAGACCTATCAACACTCTTGATGTGAGGAATATTATGGAGATGGCGTGGGAAGAGTTCACACACATTGCGTAAATTCGAGCGGATGCCATGGTAAGCTCCTTTTGCCTCCTTTTACGCCACTGAGTGGGGTGTAAAGGGAGATTTAATTGATTGATTGATTGAATATACACCTATATATTTTGCCATTTAGGAAATGGCATTAAACAGTATATGTATTAGATATTCTATTATCCTGCTAATACTGGAGAACATAACAATATATTATTTGATGCTACATTGATGAATTCCCTCAAAGGATTTAAACTGCGGTTTTGAATAATACGGTGGTCATCAAGCTGTGTGTATTGTCGGATCCTATTGCATAGTTTATGAGGTTGTGGCAACCGCAGTTATATATATTAGATATAACATCATTATGGTTGATCAATTAACACAAAATTTATAACTATGGGACCAATATATATAAATATTCTTGGCATTTATAAATGAGAATAACTCTTTGTCTGCAACTGTTTGTACTGACTTTATTTAACTTTAACATTTTTTTTGTTTGTTTCTTTCAGTATAAGGTAAGTTTTAAACAATAATTCCATCACTATGAATATACCTATATATGAAATTATTGTTGAGCTAGCGGTTATCGGCTTCGCTTTGAAATATGAAGAATGTACGCTATATACTATAGTCAGGATGTGAGCAAAACAGTCAGGATACAAAAAAATGAGCACGGCAATACACAGCAGTCAAGAGATGACAAAATCAAAAGACAAACTGTAATCTAGTCTCAACTGCCTCATGAAGGAATCCAAACTTATTTCAATACAAATTTACCTCAGTTTCTTTGGCTCTTTTTCGAACAACAACATTTTTAGTCGAAAGCTTTATGATATCATATTAGTTTCCTAACTAACGCAGTGTGCATTAAAAAAACATTAATTAAGTATTTAAGATAATTTATCTTTCTTTAATACGTGAAGGAAAAACTTTGTCACTGTTTTTACGAAAATTGCTCGGACGGAGATGTATGATTACGCACAGTTATAACTTTAGGAGTGGTGAATGCTAATATTTTTTTTATTAAGCATAAAAAATATATTGAAATAATAATAAAAATATTACAAACACTACTGTAATGTTATTTATTTGATACTCACACACATTCCCACAGACCACTTATAAAGATCATCACCTTCATAGAAATAAATGTAAAATGAAGAACGTCTCATAATGGGTGCAGAAAGTTTTTTGAAGGCGATATATTCAAATAGAAGGTGGAGCTGGAAATGGCGGGAAATCATTTGAGAACATTTTAATATTTATTTATTTCCATTATAAATTAGGTACACTTAACAAACAGTTTACATATATAATTATTGGAATTTACTGCCCCACTAGACAACAATAATAATATTGGTTGTCTTAATAATAATAACGAAATCAAGGATATGTGGCATACACGAAATCAAGGATATGTGGCATACACCAACCACCCACATAATACCTATAGTGATATCGCCGAATGGAGTTATTCCTAAGTCTCTTAAAGACAATCTAGGGAAACTTGGCATCTGCTGTGGTCTCAGATATGCCATCCAAAAGGCAGTTCTGTTGTCCTCATGTAGGATGTTAAGAAGGTTCCTTTCTCTGTAGTTCGAAGATCTCTCATGATTACATTACATCGTGATGTATCATGAGAGATAATACCGATATTTTTATATTTAGTATATTATAGCATTGTATTTAATTTTAATTTATTTTTATTAATTTTTTTTACAATGATGTACCTATACTTCATATGATATATTGTGATTTAATGAATAAATGATTTGAAATAATAATAGAAAAACTTTTTATATAACTATCAACATTTCATATTTGACGTATCCAAGAAAATGTTGATGTATGCCTCGGTTACAGCCGGTTTCATAAAAACTGAAGGAGACTTTAAGTTTCCTTTAAAAAAAAACGCGTTTCATAACAACAAAATGATATTTAAAGCCGACTTTGTGGTAAAGACTCGTTATTGGCACTGAAGTCGACTTTAGTGTATCTTATCTTTTAACACCGGAGATCATAGAAAATTTTGTGGCGCATTAACTATCATAAATGATGAATATTTGTATACGGTGACACTGTGGACAAAAATGACCAAAATAGGGTGGAAAACAAGGCAAAACGGGAAGAATATTATTGTTTAATGATTTCATTTACTATTTCATAAACCATAATAAATTAATAACAATAACTACACATTGATGCTTTATTGAGAAACGAAATTGACAGATCAACAGAAATTGCGCGAAAATATTTGTAAACAACCTATGTTTTCCATAGATTTCCATGGTAACACTATCAACTGCTACCAACTTTCAAATATTTTTTTATGAAACCCGTCTACCTAAAGGAGACTATAAAATTTAAAGGATCCTTTAGCTAAAGAGTTCTTTAGTTGCTTTTTTTGAAACCGGCCGTTAGTCTTTGACAATAGAACCTTAATACGTAATGTTCATACATATAATTTAAATATGACCACTGACTATTATTATCACGTAACTTATTAAAACAATACTTAGTTCATTATTTTCTTTGACTTTTTACCTATATTTGTTCTTAATATTACGTTAACTTTATACCAACACAACATAATAATTTATTGCATGTGAAGCTGAAAATCAGGAAAAGGTGCGGAATGAATACGAAAGGAAACACAAGAGAAGAAATAGAATATTAGAGCTACGAAAGCTACATTAGTATTTTAGTTAGAATCCCAAGTAAGAGAAAATAAAAAAATGAAGAACTTTTGATGAATAATTTAATCTTTTAAGAACCATTTCTAGCGAAGACTAGAAAGCGTTAAAAAGCCTCCAAGAAGCTACATACCTACAGCCTTTCTAGAAAATTGTCTATGCTTAGAAATATTTTGAATTAAATCCAATTTACGTAATTTCAGAAAATTCGATGGGTCCTACGTAAAGTATCGTAAGTTGAAAATGACAACTTTACAGGACGGCCATTCAAAGGTTTGAAGTGATACATTTATCTAGAAATTAACATTAGAGAATTGAATTTTTGAACAGCGCTAAATAAAAACCGATATTTTAATTTTATATTGTCAGTTTTTCATAATTATTAATACTTTTGGTAGAAATGATCTTACGATTTTATACTACGGTTTCTATTTGCACAAAAATATGGTATCTTACACATAGCATACTGTACGTTGTAACCAAATCATATTCGAATATCGTATGTCATACTTACCATATTGTACTACGAAATTTTTGAAAAATTTCTTGTCGTATCTTATACTTTTATTAGATTGCTCTGTAATTATTGTGAAAAAAATATCGTATCTATTTGTGAAATATTTTGCGATAATTCCAAACGTATTTGTTCCCTTAAAAGTACCTAAGTTTATTTTATAGGACTATGAATAAAAACCCCTGACTATGAATAAACCCGGGACCCTGATGGGGGGCTGTTCTTCCTCCCATCAGGGTCCCGAGGAAGACCCTCTCATACTGTGTTCGGCTCCTTCGAAGCAGTGCTGAGGAATCTGGACAAGGTGTGGGAGGAGGTCATTAACGTTGCGCAAGATCGAGCGCAACGGAGAGCTCTTGTTACCTACCTATGCCCCTAAGTGAGGTCTTAAGGGAGTTTGGATTGGATGAATAAAAACTTTATCCTACCGAATGCATTTTTGTAGTAAATCTTAGGAATGTCACGCTTACCTACCTATGCGTTTAAATAAAAAATAAATTAATTAACACTTTTCTATACAAGGATCTCAGTAGGTATAGCCGGAGGAACTTATTGCCTCAGTATTTTTTTTCTAGTCAAGCCGTCACGTCCAATCTTATACAGGCCAGCCACGGGTAGACACTTCAAGTGAATAAACACTTATAAAAACTCTGACCCCACCGGGAATCGAACCCGGAACCTCGTTATCTAAAGTTTACGTCTATACCACTAGGCTGTCGAGGTCAGCCCCTAGCGTGTGCTCGTATACAAAAAAAGGATAAAATCCTTTTGAAAATACCGAAAGTACCAACTTTCTTCTCTCTTAACAATGTTCTTAAAGATAATAAGACTTTTTAGATAATCTACACAATTGTGAAGCGATATTTTTTTTGTAAATCTAGGGTTAACAATGAATGTTTTGAATAAGAGTTGTAAAAGTAGAAAGCAATAATAACAATTGTGTGCATGCCGACAAAAATATTTAAAAACAAAACAAGGATTATTTTTATTGCCTTTACACCTTATCGGCACGACTCTTTAGACTACAGGTATTAATAATATAATAGCATTGTATATTTTTGCAAACTAAACATTCAACAAAAGTCACTTTTAAACAGTGCGATGTACCAACCACTTGACCAACAATGGTACCACCTCTGTGGTACTTAATGGAACATTATAAAAGGATATTCGATTTCAAGTTAAATTCTTTAAATTTTATAAACCAATATCACGTGTGTCATTGTTCACGCTGATCTTCCTTTTGGGATGTAATTTTTTTTATTGTTTAACTAGAATGTTTTTTGCAATAGTAGCTACGACTCGACTGAATCCAAAGACTATAATGCGATCGAACACGCTGATTTTAGGTTAATTATAAATATTTTTCGGAAAATCATGTATTAAGCATTTTATTCAACGAGATTTTAGGAATATATTCCTTATTTTAAACTTCGTAAATTTTAATATCTTTTTACCTATTTAATGTCTTTATACAATACTTTGTATACAATAAAACAGTTGTATGCGGAATGTTATGTGTTTGGAAGAAGCGAAAGAGGTTCGTTTGGATAGGAAAGAATAGAAGTCCGTACCTACTCTCTGCTTACCAATTTCGGGAAACGGCGTGATGGGCAATAAAAGAGTTTAGGTACTTAGTTACCTATTACGAACTGTAAGAACAAAACATTTTTTTTAGCTCTGCACTCGTTTTCGAGTGATTCGGCATGAACAAAACATAATACCTATTTAATATTTTGTGTGTCCCCTTACAGAGGCATCTGTCGTATTCAGGAGGAAGGAAATAATCTTACCTACACATTTTTTTCCACTTAAAACACCAGTTACTCTCGGTAACTGCAGTTGATTTGTTCGAAATCAGTGTATTTCAGAGAAATCATATTTCAATATGATATTCGATATAGTGTTTTTTTTAAATAAACAGGTGCAGTCTGCCGATACTTTCTTCAACGTGTAGATTTACAAACCACACATTTCTTCCGGATATATAAATTACAACTATAGAGTGAATGTTATAGAACTTACGATACAAAAAAATATCTAGGAAAATATATAAAAATAAACAAACTTATGGATGTTGCATGTACCTACTCTTCTTTGAGCTTTTGTCATCCTTGCTCTCAAGGAGATCGTCCATCAGAACATTTATTTCACTTGATTCGTTTACAAAAGGCAAAGGAGATTCTAAGAGAGTATAAAAAACCTTAATTTATGCGAATATTTAAAAGTTTTGAAGTGTATAATATCTTATGTTTAAAATACCTAATCGCGTATAATGTGGTAAGAATGACATACAACAAAAAATGTCCTAATACTCCGATGTAAATTATGGTAAGATATAATACCATATCGTTTTCAATTCCGCTTTCCGACGTAAATTATTTTAAATTACACTTACCATATTTTGTTTTAATCCCTAAGCCATGTAAAATATTTTAAGTTCTTCATACAATTATTTACGTCGTTGCATAATTGAAATTACTCAACCAATCTATTTAATAATTCGTATTAATTGGGAAATAGATCAGTGTAACACATGAATAATGAACAGATAACCCAAGTTACGAACAAATATTTTCTGTGAGTTAGATAATATTATATTCCAAACGGTGACATAAACTTTATTTCAAATTTGCTATTTTTATTAATTTTATTGGCCAACTCATAAAAAATACGCTTAAAGTGAACAAAAGTCTTATTGAAATGTGTGCGTACACACAGCAACTAATTTCTTAAAAAACAAAAACAAAATAATAGGTGATCCATCTTTTGTTAAGTCGAACGTCGTAAAATATCGTAAATTGAAGTTACGATAGGGGTGCACAGGTAGGCAGACAGCGTGTATTGTGTCCAGAGACAATACAATGCTATACGTGGAACTATTTGGTCAAAAGTGATGATACCATAATTGACGTGTATCAAAAAACATATTTCTAGTATCGATATCAACTTGTTGTTTTGGGAAGTGATAAAATACATAAAATGAAGCATGTTTCCGTTAAAACATGAAAAACGCAATTCTGTGGGATACCATAACTTACGTAGGGCCGATCGAATTATTGAATGTGGTAATGGTGATACAAGGATGGTTAAGATTCACAATTCCAAATCTTCTAGGTAGAGACGCTGTTATTGTCTACCTAATAATTCAGTTGTAATATGGATTGAAACAATACCAATACCTATCTATAATTTAAAAAAAGTCGGGTAAGTGCGAACACTTATCGAGATCGGCTGAAGAGATTTTTTCTATGTTTGATTTATTGGATTCTTCCCGTTGTAAAAAAGAAAAGTTGAAAAAAATGCATAAGGAATAATATAAAATATAGTATGGAACGGATTTTCTTGCGACGCCAACGCCATCTATGAAAAGTTCTGTTACAACAAAACCTGACAACCATTGACATTTAAAATATTGGTAGGTACGCAGATACTTGATGGATTTTTTTTCAAACTTTCAGAAATAATTTTCAACATTCAAACATATTGTTTCAAACGTATTTTTATTTGTATAAATTACAAATCCAAAATCAATATTCATAGTAAGTCTACAGGAATCTGTCTGTCGTGAATGCTAGTTTTTTTATAAAAATGGATTTAATAATACGAATAATACGATGTTTGCATATAAATTTCTATTTTTGGTATAAATTAATGTTTTTAGTTTTATAATAATAATCGTAAGGAGATAATAGTACTTATAAGAAAATGTAATATTTTCGTAAGTTATTAAGAAGTTTAGCTTTTTTGTCAGAATAAAGAAACCATTAAAATTCAATCTTTAAAAATAAAATCAGATCTACGGCAAAAGTTTTATGGGATAATATTATGCTTTGGTTATAAGGAAACTTCACCATAAAATTGTATGTTGCTGGCAAACTCGCCTAGAAATATAATAGATATATTTTAAATCAAATCTTGAATAACTTTTTTTTTCAATCATCTATCTATAATCGCATTTAGACACAGGAAATTGGGACTGAAGTAAGATAGATTTTCCCTCGCATTACATACACAAAACATCTACTTATTTTTAATATTTTAGTTCATTTTAATTACATTTATTTATTTTATTTATTTATTTATTTACATTTTCTTTCTTTTTCTTTTGGTGATGGTTGTGACAAAAGACACTAAAGATTTATTGCATCAAAATATTTCATTATAATATCACTAAGATTATCATTAAAAATCGTAAGCAAGCATTTGCAATCAAATTCATACATACCTATACATAAAAAAAAACAATAAAAAGCCATGTTATTTACAATAATGAGATTTTACAGAATGTCATAAAACAATACAACATGAAAAGCTTTTATAAAAGGATACAATACTAAGATATGTAACAAAGTAGAAATTGAAAACAAGAAGTTAAAATTCCATAAGAACAATCAAAGAAAACAACTACTTACAAAAATCGCAATTAATAAATATGTCACATAAATATTAATTATTATTATAAACTGATAAAATCGATTTATGAAATAGGTATTTAAACTAAAGATATGTAAAAAGAATTTTAGAAAAACAATAAAATACAATAATTCAAGGTAACAACAGTAATAGATATATTTATATATCACATCAAATAAAATAAGCTGATAAAATCAATAATTAATTGTTTTTGTGTTGAAGAAGTTTTCATGAAAAAAAAACATGATTGGACAAATAAATAGAAATTTTGAGGTCAATGTAAAAACCTCACCAAAGCCCAGGCACAAAAAGTAGATATCAGCTTTTGAAATGAAGTGCCTCAGGAGAATTATTCTGGATGTAAGATGGTACCAAAAAGTCCAAAACAGAGCGGTGTGGAAGGAGATGGAGGAGGCCTTTGTCCAGCAGTGGACGGGAATAGGCTGAGAAGAAGAAGATGGTACCACCGCATCACGAACGGCGCGCTACGCCAGCTCTTGTTACCTCCCTATGTATCTAAGTGGGGCGTAAAGGGAGTTTAAATTTGGATTTGGAATGTGGAAGCAGCAAATCGATTAACAATTCGTATTGAATTTGTTGTTAACATTGACTATTATTCTGAAGTGAAAAACTGACGATTGAGTTGTTTCGTATACAATTGATATTGAGACTTTTGACATTTCTATATTCTGAAAATATTTTATCCTATACATTAATTGCGTAACTACTGGCAACCGATTAAGTTCTAAGCAAGAGCTTATTCTGCAATAATAAATAGACGATTGATTCCTCGTATCCAATAGTTGTTGCGTCTCTTGACAGTTCTACCTATTCTGAGTGCATTTAATCCAACACAACAATTCTGTAACTACTGGCAACCAACCGAGTTCTACGCAAGAGCTCTTTTGGTGTTGTTTCAATTAACCTCTTCAGTCCTGAGGTCCACGTGTGTGGACCTGTCTATAAATTTGATTTCCATTCTAAATGTGCAATATTTTTATTTTGTCAAAATTATTTTAGTATCTTTAGTCTTTTTAGCTTACATTTACAACATTATTGATGCCGTAAATTTATATATGAGTTTAAACTTTGACCTTTATTTTCAATGCTTAGGGTACTTCGAAAGACATAGTGAACGCTCCTCATGTAATTACATGATTTACATACTTTTTTTCAAAGTACTGATTTGAAATATTTTTTTTCGGATTGAGAATAGATAAGAGATTGATTTCAATTCATATTATTTATTTTTTTGTGGAACATAAATTATCTGTAGCCATTTAATAACGAGGTCCACACACGTGGACCTCAGGTCTTAACGCTTACTAAATGAAATGTACCTAATTCTGGGTGTTTTCTAGAAATTTGTTCAAAAATCTCTTTTTTCAGTATCCAAACCTTGAAAGGATCCTAAATAACATCAATGATCCTCAATGACAGATTTATAATCTGACTTTGATGACTTTTTTGAATATTATATGAAAGAGGGAAAACATGGTCATGTGATTGAAAAAAAAATACAATATGATACTCCTTTTTACATTTCATAATATAAATATTACGAAATTTGAGGTTTGAAAAACTGTATTCTGTTATCATAAGATAGACCAGTTATAAATTTCATGTATTATAGAGGTATATGATGCAGATATTATGTTTTAGTCAGATAATAATTCCAAAAAGTGGCTTGAAAGAGGAGATTGGACACCGGGACCTATGACCTTCAGTACTTTAATTCGAAAAAACTGCAAAGATACGTAGGTATATACATTGCTAATATAGCATAAAAAACGGGTGGACTAATTTAGAGATCTCCAAAGTGAATTGACCAGCTTTAATGACCTCCACAAAGAAGTAAAGTCACAGGAAGTTAATACTGCAGTAGGCACAGGCTGCTTAGAAGATGGCACATGGATATACAAGAATGACGGCAGACAGCAAGGTACGTGTCTAAAAGAGATGTGTAGCTACAATCTTTTCTACAGAATAATATAGCATTGAATTAAGTTATCAAAGATAAAACAAAGAACATTATAAGGATAACTAAAATGAAAAAGCTCCGTACTTACAGGTAGATTAAAAATGATTTTTCGATCTAGAAAGACAACTATCCAAAGGATCAGCGGGGTCTAATACGCGGATAGGATGACTAAGTTAAGGATCCTATATTTAATCTCCAGATAATAAGAAACACTGACCAGGAAGACCTTCAAAACGATGGAACGTGACCTGGAATTTATCACCTCAAAAGAGGAAAATCTAGAGAAACTGGGAGTATTCTATTCTTATTTATTATTCTGGGAGAAACCTGACTTCTGACCTGAAGGGAAAAGAAGAAGAAGAAAAATTTAGTGGACTCCTCCAAATAGAAAGATTCTCGAAATAGATCTGAAATGCAGCGTCTCAAAGAGAACAATAATTCTGATTCTACAGACATTTGTGTTGAAGAAATGGTAAAAAAGAAGAAGAAATATGCATCAGAGTTCCAAATATCTAAAAAATATTTCTGTATGTAAAAAAATATAAACGAATAAATGATATTTCCTCACTAACATAACATATTCCTATCGAATTATGGATGTTAAGTCTCTAAAAACCCAAAAAAAACAATCAGTTTCCATAGAAATGCATACAATATATTGGGAATAAAATATAGTAATTGAGTCCTGAGGTCCACGTGTGTGGACCACCCCTTTTTGGGAGGGGGGGAGGCATTTCTTCCCAAATAAGTATTGCAATATTTTCTAGGATGGCCAATTAGAATAAAAATCAACAAAAAAAATGTTTTAGTTACTTTTGAGGACCTCAGGATTGAAGAGGTTAAGGGCAAAAAGACAAAAAACAACAAGACACATTGTCAAGTAGCAAGTGTATATGCGAATGCGATCTGCGCAGTAAAATTGCAGGTGATAAGTGAGTGCTTGTCCACTTCTGTGAAGTGAGAGATGTTGCGAATCCAAAGTTACTCTGCCCATTTCAATGTGTTGTTTATTTTCTTTTCTCTCCACCGGGGGCAGTAGGTACTGCAAACAGGGTGCGCAAACGTATCTATGCTTCAAGTAAGTAAGATAATACTCGCAAAAATAGAACCCGCTTCTATCACGTTAAGTTCACTCGCAACTCGAATTTCTGTCCTCACATGCTTATAATACTTGTAACTCTCACACGCACTCGCACATACTACTCAACAATGTGTGCACCGCCCTTATGATCCGTTGTTTATGTTGAAATGATGATATTTTGTAGACAGCAATATTCTGTTTGTCACGCGGGAATGGCGCAATGATCTGTACGTAGATAACGTTATAGTTCCGAAATTGGTCACGGCGAGCCAAAAATTATTCCGCAGGCTAAACACTTTTTGACAGCGCATTTGACAGGACTGTTGTGATTTTTCCATAGAAATACATACAATAACATAATATTATTAGCTTGTTCATAATAAACATTTTATCAACTATTGGATTTTGATTACCATGGAGTCAATTACAATCATTGATTGCGTTGACTTGAGTGAATTTGAGAATACCAGTCTATAGCATCATCAGTCCACCGATATTATGATTTTGAATTCCAAACAAAAAAACAACTTCATACAAACGCGGGACTCCAGCCTAATGTATAGGAAGTAATTTATATTCTTCCCTTACTGGAAAATTATTAAGAGAGTTCGCGACCGCTTCGTTTTGTCTACATATTCATCTAGGTACAGTGACTGAGAGACTCGTCGAACAATGGTGAAAGCTATTGGGAACAGCCGACATACTTTCGTCTACAATAATTAATATAAGTCTTGTTTTATATTATAAAAATTTATACGGATCGATTCCATAAGTTGATATTTATTTTAGATTTCACTAAAAATTTCAATTCGTGGGTAATGATTGAAGTGAATGTAGTTGTAAGTCGAGTGATTTATGCTAAAATACGTAATGAAGCCTGAACGATTTTATATGAGAAATTTATCGATTTGAATTTATGTAGGTACCTATGTAGATGAAAGTGAATTCAGTCAGGTGATGTTAGACAAAGTTATCCTATTTTTTTTTGATCCATGGAGAGACTGATGTGAGGAATAAGTCTTCGATTAAGAAAAAGAAAAAATAAAGCCACCTGTGTCAAAGTCACTTGTTAAATAGTCCCTATAATTCATTAAAATTAGACGGCGGTGACCGAAAGGAATGAAAAAAAGGCTACTTACAAAACAATTAAGTTTAGTTCGAACAAATTTTTTTTTTCGTGAAATCTTCTGCAGGTACACGTAGGCTAGCTTTACTATTACATTTTTGATAGAGCCTCATAAATGATTACATAGGTAATGTTTGTTTGAACGTAGCTTAAACGGAATTTCAATGTATTATGATGAACCTACCTACAAAATAGTTGCGTATCATCACAAAATATCATCGCATCAAACCTCATCAACTTATTTAATCTCATTCTCTGTACAAAATAGTTTGAATAACCGCATTCCCCGCATACAACACGCTTAATTATTATTCCAACAAACTAGAATAGCTGTTGGCTGTATTTCCAGACGAGTCCGTAATAATTGAGAATTGATATCTTACCATAATAATTTGCTAAAATTTGGATTCAATGGAGTCAGTTCTCGCAACAAGATTATGTAAAACGACGTACAATATTTCACATGCCACTTATTTTCTACTACACCGCCATCCTTGGATTTTTAAAAAGTTATGCAACTATAGAGGAATTATTGTTTTTATTACTTATGGATGTCGAACTTCATCCCGTATCCTAATCAACAATAATTATTACATAATACAATAAATTTTTAGCTATCTTAATTTTAATGTCGTAAACTGTATTTTCAATTCATGTAATACCTGTATGTCAAAATTATTTTTTTTTATTCTGGGATGCATCGAAGTTCGATGGGCGGGTCAGGTAGTACATAATAAAGTTATATAGGTACCTTCTTTGCTTCGTCAGCATTTTTCTGTCTATTGCTAAACAAAAATTTAAAAAATTGACGCATTACTTGGAAAAACGTACCTATGCTTGTTCAACGTTTTTCTATGCCTTTTGTCAATATTATAAAAAAGACACGACTTGACAAAGAATGGAATATTGAGAGTTGCTGATAGCTTGAGACAGTATATCTGAGCACAGCTGATAGCTTGAGACAGTATATCTACTAGACTGCCTATTATTGTAACATTATACTATAATACTTGCACAAATACAACGCACTGTAACAATAACCTAACAAATATTATCTTTTGTATAATTAATTGAGCTGGCTTGGCCATATTCTCCGCATGTCCCCCGAGAGTCTTAAAAAATAATATGCAAGTCTTTTCTACAATCCGGATGGAACATAAGGTGAGGCCGGCCGATCATCAAAATCAAGCGTTCATTTTACTGAGGTTCGACGAGATGCTGGACTAAGCTGGGATGAAGCTGATGTGCGCCCAACTGGCGCAAGATAGAGAGGCTCGGAGGAACTTCGTGGCGTTCACATGCCCCACACTGGGAGCGAACGTCGAATAAGAAGAAGAAAGTAAGTACCTAATAAAAAAAAATCGTTCATTTTGAACTTCTCATGATGTATCACCGAACTGCAAAATATGTTTTTTGACAAGAATGACCAAATATTCGTTAGTTAAAAATAATATTTATATGGCTGGTTCCAAATTGTACCTATAGGTATTATAGAATGCCGCACTATGGAGAAAATGAAGATAAAAAAAAACGTTATATAAATAAATTTGTGTAAGTGTTCGTAGTTTTTTACAACTTTTAACCGGGTTTTTGGGACAAAATTCCATAGTGCGCCTCGATACGCCGCTACTATAAACATTGCCATTGGGACAAAATTCCATAGTGCGCCTCGATAAGCCGCTACTATAAACATTGCCATTGGGACAAAATTCCATAGTGCGCCTCGATACGCCGCTACTATAAACATTGCCATATATTTTAAAAGACGACCGTCTCGTCAGAAGAGGGACCGCCTAGTAACCCATCAGTGCATTATAAATAATACTTAATTAGCGACAAAAAAATATTGTCACAGTTTTCAAAGACGGCCATCTTGTCAGACCAGGAGACCAAGTCGAAATATTAACGACAGCTCCAACGTTAACAATTTGTTGTTATTTCCATAGAGAAAAACAAAAAAACTGTTGATCATCGTGCGTTAAACAATGTTGTTCCAATTCCCGAGTCGAAAAAATAATTTTGACAGTTATTCAAAATTAACGTTAAACGTTACCTCGAAATCTATGGAAACATTACGACGCTGCTGTTATATCGAAGACGAAACACATTTTTATTTGTTTGGAAACCATTTTTAATTTGGTTAATGTTAACGTTTGGAACGTTAACAGTTTTCACGTTTAACGTTATTTATTTCGACTTAGCTCCCTGGACCGCTTCCTAGGAACCCATTGCATCATACAATGGTTTACAAAGAATAATAAAAATTCAATAGGTATTACTTACTAACAAAAAAAAAAATTTATTCTTTTTACCAAGTTCATACATTCTATTCCAGTGGGCATCTTGCTTACCGCGGTATCCAAGCTACGCCGCTGATTGAAATTAAACGGCATGATTACAGTGTCTCTTTCCCGCTTTCAATATCAATAGAAATCTGTGTTTCTGTCTCAAAGAATATGATTTCGCTATAGATTGAGACATTGTTATTTTGAACTACGTTATAATTTTATATCTCTGATTTAATAATACACAACACCTTATTATGAGTTCTTGGATCTTTCATTTATTGCTTTCGTGTTTTTTCTTCATAATCACAACTATAAAAATAATAACCCTAAAATAACTATATCTCGTCTTACGATTCTATGTTCCAATAACTGGTGTCTATCGAATAATGAATTATACAAAGTTCTATTATGCAAGATCACATTAGAGTCTCAAAAATCGTATGGTAAATTTCTCAGCGCAAAACATAAAAATATGACCACGTTGAAAGAATGTACGGTAACAGACTTCCACAGATTATAGCAGCTCAAAAAATTGGCAACCGGGAAGAAGCTCCAAGAGATGTAGAGATTGTTGGAGTTCGGTGTCCCAAGCAGGAAACCTTTCTGCAATAAAAATAGGTTATCAGACCTATTTAAAGATAAAGTCGAAGAACGTACGAACGATAACATTATAAAAATAATTCCTATTGTGTACGTACCTTTATTATTATAAATAAATTGTAAGTTAGTACAAGAAAATATTTTTGTTATCTAATAATATTGTGTATTGTATAAACATACTCAAATATGAAATATTTATATAAGCTTACTATAGGTATGTATTGAGACAGCGCTCGAAGGACCTTACTTCCTAGTGTTTTGATTTCGATATTATCTTCATGGGAATGAAATAATAATAATATGTTTGTATATGTATAAGGCATCAATTCCATAGAAAGCGCGCGATGTAACAACGTATGGCCATGCGCGCGTTCATTTTATAGTAATTCAGTGTCGACGCGCGGAAGGGCATACGATGTTCTATACATATAATGCTCTAAGCTGACATACTCACTGTTTATAGCAGCGGCGTATCAGTTTAAGTTAACAACGTTCGGCATTTGGTGGTAATATTAAAGTCTCTTCTCGACACAGAGAATTCTCGACATGTTCAACATGTCAAAAAATCCCATGTATACAACAAGTAGATATTAAATAATTTGTGAGATATAGAGATAAAAGATGGAAATTATCGAGAACAAGAGAGCAACCAAATTTAAAGACTGCGACTGCTGTCACGTATTTTGCGCCAGAATATCAATATATCCATTTTTTAATGTCTCATCTTTATTGCCAACGTTCTAATTATATCTAGATTCTTGTGACCATTTTTCAGCACTAGATCTTAGCGAGTATATACCATCTAATGACTCTAAAAATTCATTACGGATGTTCGATTTTTAAAAAAAGTTTCACTTTTGCGTGAACCGGGTGTGGGTTTTAATTTCGCACAACGCGCCGCATTGAATGTGGACTGAGCTCAACTTGAAACAATAAACCGAATAAAAGTGAAAACCAAAGGAGACGCGGATACAAGATTCTTTATTTGGTTTAACGGTCACGTAGTGTCTCGGGAAACTAACTTTTATTATGGTTCAAAGATTTTATCAAAAGTACCTATAAACCTCTTTCTCTTATACAATATTCATTCTAAAGCATACCCTTATAATAGAAAGGAGTAGCTATTTTGCAAGTCTGGGTTCTCTATTATTATCAAGGTGTATTCGATGTTAAAAGATTGATTCGGAAGTGAGGAGGCTTATTCTCAACAAAAATTTTGGGATTTCAACCGCAATTAGCCAACCAAATCAGCTTAATACTAGGTTCCAAATATTTATGGTTTAGGATGCCGTTTTCCAGAACAGATCGCACAATATAAAAGAACTAACTATTTGGCTCATCTTCGGCGTTACAGCCCATAGTAGGTCGTAGCTTTTTCATCTTTGCTCTCACCTTTGTCCCATTATTTGGGGGCGGCTCTCCTAGTCCTTTTTCACCAAGCCTTTCTATTAAATACCAGCTCTGGTTCCAATTTATAGATTCTTTTGCCGTTTTCCAGGACTAGATCATACATATTATAAAGGAACTAAGTATTTGATCATCTTCGGCGTTACAACCCGTAGTTGGTCGTAGCTTTTTCATCTTTGCTCCCTCCTTTGTCCCATTATTTGGAGTCGACTCTGATAGCCCTTTTTCACCAAGACTTTCTATTTAGCGTCAGCTCCATTTCCCATATAAAGTTTCTAATGCCATTTTTCTGGACTAGATCATAAATATAAAATAACTAATTATTAGATATTCGGCGCTACAACCCGTGGCAGGTCTTAGCTGCCTCTAAAAAGCCTCTCCATCCTGGATATGTCATTGCCTGCCATGCACCCTACATTTATGCTGTCCCAAAGCCCGACAGTCCGCACTAACGCCCTCCAACCATCATTTCTTTGGTTTTACGATAATTTATTTTTCTACCGATTGTGTCATTATACTACACCCTTTTGGGAGCTCCAGATCCTGCATACGGTGCAAGTGACCCAGCTAGCGCAGTCTGGTTAATCTTAATGAATCTTACTAGGCTGATATTATATTTGTAGAGATGATAGAGGTCGGTGTTGTATCTTCTATCTATGCCATGTTTGACCATCATTTATTGTCCCGTATACTCTGTGTATAATTATTTTTTTGATGCAATCATTAAATCAATAATTAAGAAAAAAATAATAACATCACGAAATTAAAATAAGGTAATTAATCTTACATAAACACTAAAACAAGACACACTGAACAACGCAAAAGAAACATGATACAAACGCAAAATATAATATTTTTTAGAATCTTTATTTATTTATTTACAGCATAAACTAATGAAAAAATAACAAGTTTTATTATAATGATTACAAATTAGGTAGGTATAACAGTTTACAAAAGATTTAAAAGTTTAAAATGCAGGAATGACTTGTTTGTACTTTTGAATTTACCCTTGTGATTTAATAACCAGTGAATTTTTTACTGTGTTAATGGTGGGGGAGGAAAATAAATAAAAAAATGTCACTAATAAAATAACAATCGGTTCAATCAAACATTAGTTACATACAATAAAAATTTTACCCCATATATCTGGTTAAAAAAAATTATAAAGAAATTTGTCAAAGATAAAAATACAATCAGTTCAGTCACATATTACCTATATACAATAAAAATTATTACCCAGTATTTGTTAAAAAGAATAAAATTTGACAAAGAGTGCTCCAATGACAGGCGCAATGCCCAACATTCAAATGTTCACTTTAAATCATAATAATATTAATAATAAGATAATTTTTAGAGCGCCGGCGCCGTTTTGTGATCAAAAGACCACCTCAAGGGCGAAAATAATATTTTGTAGGAAAAATTCTACTTTTACGTACATATATATTACACTATGTATCTACCTAAGCATTGTATATTATAAACTGATAAAAAAATACTTAAATTTTGATAAATTTTGTTTTTTTGTTTTCGCATGTGCTTGTTGTTGTTGTTCCATACAAAATCTTTCAAGCATCCGGCTATTGCTGCTACTTTGGTGGTCTGTTCGCGGACTTCGTTGTAGAGATCGGTTCAGGAGCAGAGATCTATTCCTAAATATTTAAACATTTTGCAGTTGTACAAGGGGTTTGATAATATGATACTATGAAAATATTCGAAATTTATGGATCTGGCGGTTTTTGATCCACATAATATTATAGACCTTACGAGTTGATGGAACCTCTTTATTTTGTTTGCAGTTTGCTTCACAGCTTCAGTGGTATGATTCTCAAAAGTATAAAACTAGATTATTCGTTGGTTTTCAAGCGGTAACTAATTCTTTTAGCGAGTTTATTTTTATTTTTTTTTTCAACGAGTTTAAACTTCCGCGGTTTTAGTTTTCAAAAGAGCTGGTAACCACTTACAAAGTATAACAACTAAATTCGAATGCTTTTTATTTCAGTATTAACTTAATTATTTACAGTAGAACGACTACTTAAGAATTCACGAGCGTTTAAAAGCAATGCTCTTTTTTCTTGGGTTAATTTTTTTTTCAAGTTTATCAAATTTACTCATAATAAACACAGTATTTTCAGGTTTGTTAAATTATTATTGATAAAGATTTTTCTCTGCATTTGTGGTTGGAAAAACTTCGTTTGTCTGAATAAAATATTTAAAAAAATGTTTATTTTCTCGCAAAATACATGCTCATATAAAACAACTGTAAAACAATAAAAACACGGGTCTCCAATTCGCAGTACTAAACCTACATTTTATTTATTTTAAAACATAAATTCCAAATAGACCTACCTACATGGAATTAATTTCATGCTTGGCAGCTAAAATCAAAGTATCATAATAGCACCGTGATTGAGTTTCTTATTGGATCGGAATCGGGATGGAAATATAGAGTAAGGACCATGATCTATCACTGACTGTAACTTTCCAGTTATGCTGTTCCAGAGCCTAACTACTGTCTCCGACAATGCCATCTACGCATCGTAGCTTTGGTCTTCTGACACTTCTTCTATCGATTTGGTAATTATACAATAAATACTTATACAGTGAATATTGTGTAAAAATGAACAACTACCAAGAAGTACCCTCGTAGAAGACTCTCAACAACTGATAAAACCACATATCTTGGAAGGGAATAGTTTTACATTGTTTCAACAAAAAGAAAAATTTCTTTTTAATCAAAAACTCGCAAAAACCTGTCATTGAGATGATGATCCATGGACTAGGGTCAAATTTTCGGGGGCCACAACAACAATATCGTGTCATTTCACTAAATTTTCATATATCCCGGAGCAGGCAGGCAGAGAGTACGGATTTCCATTCATTCCGCATAAATTGTTTCGTATTTCTTTTACTCCTGACTTCACCCTCTTTTAAGACGGCACTACTTCAATCTAACCATTTGTGCACCCATTCCTTTATATTTTTAGATCATTTTTGTCGTTTTCTTCAATCATTCTCTCGACATGCCCGATCCACCTCAATTTATTCGCTTTCATTCTCGTCACTTGGCTATTTCATAATTCCTCACCTTATCAATTATATAGTCTTTTTCGCATATTCAAGGATAATACATTCAAAGTTGTGTTAAACGATTCCGACAGTAGCCTGCTTGCGCGTTCTGTATATTTTGAACAGGTTGGAGCTATATTACGGTATTGGATATGTATAATGTATGTAGCTCGGTGAAATTGATTATAGTACAGAGGGTCTGAATTCTTCAGGGGATGGGTTTTCCACGCATCAATCTCTTCGTATTATCGCTGGTACCTCCCCGCCCAGGCACACACGCTCGCAATCCTTACGGATTCCACAAAAATACTTGTCATGTAACATTCACAACTACCTGATAGCTGCCACCGTTATTTATTATCACTCCAGCGATTCTTTCTCGATTTTATCGACTTTTCGATGAATTTATGATTAAAGAAAAAAAATTTACCTATCACGCAGTGTTTCGTAAGGGGTAGGCAGAAAGAATTGTCCTCCACTCTTTCCTGAGGACGGAATCGATGTGTTCGAACCACGTCATTTTTGGTCGTCCACGCTTTCTTACACTTTTCTTTTCAGCCTTATGAATTTTGTTTCCATTCATTTTTCCACATGCCCAATCCATCTCAACTCTTTGAGATTCTATCATTGTAACAACCTTAACTTCCATACCACATTCCTTCCTTATATTTTAATTCCTTTCCATATCCCACAGTCTTTCCACATATTCTTTGTAGAGCTCTCATATCTATTGCATCCAATCCAAATCCAAACTCCCTTAAGACCCCACTTAGGGGCATAGGGAGGCAACAAGAGCTCTTCATTGCGCTCGATCTTGCGCAAGCATTAATATAAATAACATTTTTTCGCCCACATTTCACTCCTATACATCATTTTTATGGTAACAGGATTGCATTATGAACTCGTTTTTGAACTTGTAGTGAGACATTGTTGTTTTTCATCCCTACTGGACATACTTCCTTAATGCGTTAATTCAATACGTTAAAAATTGCACATTCTATAAAGACATAACAAACAACATTTCCGGGAGTGACACCTCAAAGGCGCTCTCTTAATTATTTAATTTATTATGACAGGTGATAATATGAAGGATATAAAAATTGCTTGTGACTGCGCTCGGTATAAATAATTAGTACTTTTTTTGTTTATTTAATGGTATTTTTATCGAGTTTTCGGTTAAATTCGTCAAAATGTGTTCCTTACCGAAAGAAACAAGTTGATTACTCACTGACACACATTTTGTTTACGTACGGGAACGTATCAAGGTATATAAGTGCCGACTACCGATCATTGTTCCTTGCACGAATAAAAATATTATTAAATCTTTTAAACTTTTTATATGGAATATACATGTTACCATAGTATATGGAATATTCATGAGTTTTGTGATCGGATTTCAAAAAAATATATATTTCGCTGAAATTAATTTTCTCGACGTTTTCGAGGGAGTAGATTCCAAAAAGGCAAAAAAATTTTTAATTTCCGCGTACCCGTATGCGTTCGCCAAAAATGTGTGCGCACCCATATAACTCATAGTAATTCTTATCCGATTTGATTAAAATTTGGTAGAACGGTTAGCCCCTCGATGTAGATGAGTCAGTAAAATGTTGAGATCTGTACCTTCAGGGGAACCCTCTTAAAGTATCCAAAGAAAATTTCACTTGTTCTAGAAAAAGGGCTAAAAAAAGAAAAAAAAAATTCTTCGATTTTCATAAAATTTGGTATACGGGTTGGTCTTATGCTCCTACAATTTGAGGTCCGTCACTTCAGTGGGTTCCCCTTAAAGTACCGATTAATATTGAATAATATGTAGTTCTAAAGCAGATAATAAAAAGCTCCAATAGTCGATATAATTTATTTATTTTATTCCCAAAAAATAAAAAAAAACATAAGCATTTTACAATGTGTGTGTGTATATATATATATATAATTTGTATAAAGGGTTTATTACCTCACTAGACGAGATATCATTTTAAAGTTTCTATAATATTCCAAATAATTCATTTTAATCGTAAAATTATGAATTTTTATGCAAAGATATGTTTTACACGAAAATGCTGTTATAATATACTATGAGTTCTGGGCTACCCTAGGTTAGCAGCTTTTTTTTTTGTTTTATGTAATTTTATTTTTTTATTTATTGTATATACACAATTATTATTTGTTCTATAAAATAGCTTCAGCCATCTTTTAAACAGAACTGAATCCGTTTTCAGTTTTTTTTTCATAGTTAATCCAAAATGTTCTTTACATGACTTTTTCACTGATTGTCAAATTTATACTATCAATTAACAGCAAGTTTATAAACGTGATAGATAGATATACAATTTACTTATAAAATGTTATTTTTTAGTTAACGCTTAACATCAAATATTCATTTTTGATAAGGGTAAAAATAAAATTTAAGTTTTTTTTACATCACTAGTAAAACCTAAACATAGTACCTATTTTACATAAATAATAATATCTTAAATGTCACAATATAATAGCCTGACTTATAAACTAAAATCAATTGGATAGTATCATGTATTTACGTAATTATATTATAATATATACTACTAATGTATGTTATTACAATCTATGTAAGCCACCACTACGCAATAAGCATAGTTCACACTAGGTTGAATAGCGAGTAATTAAGTAGCTAAATTACGACCAAAAGAATCACAGTTTATTGAGAAGTGAGGATTTTATTTTAAACAAATGAGTGAAAGCCTGAAACATCTGACTATGTTAAGTTAGAAGACATCGCTTTCTATACATAAATAGGCACTCTGTACTTTATATTATACAGAGATCATTATTTTGTGTTTATACATTGATGAAAATACGTATATAGTCCCGTATAAAATATTTAAATTTAAAGTTTCGCACTAGCGAAAAGCTATTTTTTGACAACTTTTGAACTCGACTAAAACTTAAGCATCGCATACGTACGTTTTGCAAGTGATCAGTGGCAAGTGCCGCAAAGTGAGGGCGCTACTCGATGTGCACGAAGTGGGAGACAGAGTGACAGGCTATGACCCTTGAGGCCTTGGGTGCTCTTGTCACTGCCGAAAACATGATAATTACCTATACTGACCAGAGATAATATTCCTAAAAAACTGTAGCTGACACATAAGACGTAATTACGACCACAAAGGAAGAGGATAAGTGGGGATAAAGAGACTAATGCCCAAAGGATATAACGCAGATCGGTGGCGGAGCAGTAATGAGCTCAAAGAGGTTTGTTCATGCGTTTGTTCAAAAAATGCGTTTACATTTAGTTACTAAATTACTCGTTAGGGGAGAGGTGTGTCAATTGTTACAATTTTTGTTTACATCGTCATAACTTTTTTATTAAAGATAATAATATAAAATTATTTTTTACATTTATTAGATACATTCTTTGACTATAACTATAAATATTATAAATATTAAAAAACGCATTGGTCTTTCTGATAATTGCACTTATGTGATGCAGGTCGGATTGTAACAATTGTCCCACTGGGTGGTACAATTGTTACAGTGCCCTGAGTCAATTGTTACAATTTCAACTCATCGTATTTTTTAGACTAATGATGCAAATTTTATAAAAAAAAATTAAAGTGAGATGATAGCTCAAGTAATTGTGTATTTAATGGAATAGTAGAAAAATAAAATAATACAAAGAGTTTAAAAAAATACGTGAAAAATAATATCATAAAAAATATTACTAAATATAAAAAATAATTAACATAAAAAACATTCAACACATTTGATATTATTATTAAATTAAAGAAAAAGCATAAACCGAACATATATGATACATTTTTTATTCGAATAAGCAACGAAGACAAGTAATATTTGGATCATTATTTGCACAAGTACTATGAGCCCATTTGCGGCAATCGGTGCACTGTAACCAATCTTCTTTACTTTGATTTTAAGGTTTACAACACACAAGGCAAATATCACCATCTTCAGACCAACTGCCAGAACAATCGCTCTCTTCAGATTTCTTCTGCTTCTTCTTTTTTTGGAATGTAGGCTTGCCATTTTGGGATTTTTTTTAACTCCTTTCTATGTCCCTCTTGGGTATGTTACCTCTAGTTGTTCTACGAACCCGTATGTAAACCATATTCGTGAATCTGTAACATTAAAATAAAATATGTAGATACATATTTCAATAAATCCTAGTTCAAAAAATATGTCGTATTAAAGGGGGTGTCAATTGTTACATGTAACAATTGACACCCTGACTTTTGTAACAATCGTACCACCACCCGTTTTTTGTTCACAAATACGGTTATATGAACTACTACTAAAATATTTATCAAAATACTTACATTAATATGAAGCCTGATCCTTAATGAGCTTTTTAATACCACTCTCGCTTTCCTGCGTTATTTATATTTAGAGTAATTAAAAAAATTTGACGCTCGCCGCAAAAATCAAATACATCCCAAAACCATATAAACTGCGATTGCCAAAATAACAGCAGGCCAACCTGACCGACGGGTACGTCGGTAAAACAGTTAATTGTTTGGCAATTATCTAAGTATTAATGTTATACCATTTGAGGTTTAGTAGGCGCTATATTTGCGATGTAACAATTGACACCCTGTAACAATTGACACACCTCTCCCCTACTCGACTAAATAACTCGTCCAGTTTGAACAAGGCTTTAGGAATATAGAGATATAATTATTATTAATCTGGTACAAATTAGTATATAGTTTAGTACATGCGACATTAATATCGGCACCAGTGGCGTAATTATATATTTATGTAGAGAGGTATATTTACAGGCTGTTACAAGCCCGGATATCATATAGATTAAGAACCCCTATTAGCGATGTAGGGAGGCAACAAGAGCTCTCCACTACACTTGATCCTACGCAGTTGTTGCCAGCATCTTGCAGACCATGCGTAAATCCCTCAGCTCTATTACGAAGGAAAGGAACACAGTGTCAGAGGGTCTTCCTCGTCTTGGGGATTGTGATGGGTGGACCGCTTTACTCGGCCAAGTTTCATTCGGCAACCTTTACACATATCCATCCTAGTCAATCTACTTTCTGATAGGCTTAGACGTTATAAACAATAAAACATAATAAACAGAACTAAAAATTTGATCTAGGAAAACACCTACTCGTCTATAGTCTTGTTTAATAAAACACTGCTCAATATCATTCTGTCGGAAGTGATATGAAAGAAAATGTATTTAAGCGTAGCGTTAAGGACCAAACATCTTGAACCTAAGTCAAATCTAGCAAACGGCGGTCATCGTCAACAACGTGAACGTTTTTATATTATTACCTCCATGATGATGTCGTGCGTTACGGAAACTAAACTGAGTTCTCGGCCGTTTTGTTTGATTTGACTCGGCCTTCTGCACTTTCTTATAATAATATTATGCCATCCACGCAGGTACCTATGTATTCTAGAATCTCTTCGCAAATTTTCAAGTACAATGGAAGTAATGTCGGATGCACATCTCAGCGATGGCCCATTAGAATAATTGTAGGAAAAATTTATTACAGAAAGACACGGGTGATTAATAATCATTGGGAGATCTCTATGTTCAACAGAGGTTTAAAGAAAAAATTTATTATGTCCCTTACAGCCTATCCACGTTTGTTCCCAAGGTGGAGCAGTTGGTCGCCACTAATATAGGTCCCACTATGCACTTCTGTGTTGGTATGTAATGTTATGTTATGTCTATTATTATGTACCTGGATAAATGGATAATATTCATAGGTACATATTTCCAAATGTTCGATCTTGCGCGGCTTTATTGACCTCCTGTAGATATGAATCCTGGCACAAGACCAAGGTTCAACATAAAAAAAGGTCCTCAGTGTTGAAAACAGATTTAAACGACAGATTTTGAGGGTTCATCATTAAGTGGTACTATTTTATCTCAAACGTAAATCTTAATAATTATAGGCTCCAGGACCACGATGAGTTGGCTTTGGCTTATTCTCCGCATGAACTTTTCTACAATCTAAGCCACGCCGAAAATTAAGATGCAATAAGATGCTGCCCTCATGTGGGATGAAGCTGTATAACTGGCGTAAGATAGAGATATTTGGTGTAATTTCGTGGTGTTCACATGCACTAATTTGGTAGCGAACGTGGATTAAGAAAGTAAGTAAGTAATTACAATAATGAAGAGGTTCGATAAGAAAATTGGAAAGTCCGTCCTACCTCTACCAACCTTTAGCAGAACATGACGCGTTGGGTAAAATAATAGGAGCAGAAATAATAAAAAAGACACCCCTAACAAGACAAAATAGAAGAACACATTATTATTATTATTATTATTATTCACTACTTGTAGTTACTACCAAGAACCACACAATACACTCCTTTCTATTATTATTGTATAAGACCGCCGACGTTCATTCGGTTCCTGTATTCTGTACGCATGTCGTTTTCTTTCTTTCTTTGTAGTCAATATCACTTGACCTTTCTCAAAGTACGGAGTCAAACGAGACGCCAAAGTATTTATTTTACTTCTAAATAGTTTTATCTGAGTTAAATGGGAATCTTTAAAACATCCCATTTTATCACCTTACATATTATAAAAGTGTATTAAAATATGTTGACCAATGATATGTTGACCACTACAAATCTTTAAAACAATGAAACATAGTCTAGTTTTACTTTTTGTTTTTAAATTAATCTTTGCTCACTCAAAGTGAACACAAATACACTCTTTGACTCTTTCACAGTAAGCTACTTTAAGCTTGTGTCGTGAAAGAGGAAGATTATCGGCAGCTGAGAACAAACCCACGATCTCCAGTACGAAACAGTGCGATAGTCGGTGACGTAACCGCTTGGCTACCGCGTGGATCGCGCGTCCAAGCGTCGAGCGTTGATACAGTAATGTTCTCAGTTTGAATGGTCCGTCCGTATTTTAGCATATTTATGGCGCTCGACGCGCTAACGCTTTCTAATAATTAGAACATACACTTGTTCAATGTCCCAGAAAGAAAGTCCATCTGAAGAAGATTTTACTACAAAAATGAACAATGTTTGATATTATTTGTTACAATTTCTAAAAAGAATTTCCAAAGAAGTATGTATAATATACATATTATATTATACGAATTTGAAACTTTTTGAGAAATTGACGGTGCGTCACACCAATCATTGACATTTCACTGACAAGCATTTTTACGGTACAAAAGTTCAACGATAATGCCTACCCATATTTTTGGCCCTTCTCTCCAGAAACGGAGACGTTTCGTAGGTCGGTAAAACAGTCCCCTTTATCAATTATTGATTAGGTATTTCGCATAAAAATTGTGCAACTCCACACAAAGAGGGTGCTAATGTTGTTAAGCTAAGACTCAAATCATGTGAGAGTAAAAATAGTTCAACAAAACTTGCATAACCTATTATACAGGTTGATTCTTATAGTAATATTATTGAAGTATTTTTTCCTCTTTTATTGAACAGTGAAATTGTATTAAGTGTAGTATGTAACATACACATACAGTTTTTTTCCATATGAGTGACAGACTGAATTTTCTTCTTTCTTTTTTATAAACATTAAAAATGAAATTCTTCTTTTTCTTCTCTCTTTTTTATGAACTGTGAAAGTGTGTTCTTCTTTTTCTATGCATCGGACAGTTACATAGAGGTCTGTTTAACAATGGGAAGCCAGACTAGAACCTGTTCAATAACCCATCGATCAAGCCCGACTATCCGAATCAACAACGTAAAGCAAGACGGGTATAACCTACATATTCGAGTTCGAAGGGAATAATATAATATTTCACATAGAGTGAAACCTTGCCGTGTGTTAAAGTTGAAACTCTCATCCTTAATCTTGCGGCCTTTAAATTTAAGAAATATTCCCCTAATCCATCACTCCACCGACATTTTCATTACAGAAACTAAACATCACACGAGAATAATATAAGTACTTGCGCTTGTACCTACTAGATTTTTAAGCTACAGTGCGTACGTATACTGAAAGAATCTATATATTGATACCTACGTGAATTTTTAATACGTGAACTTTGTGACCATTTTTATGGAAATTGAAATTGAAACTCCTTTAGTTTATAAAGAGAAGGAGTGGCGAATACTAATATTTTTTTTAAATTTATGAATAAAAAAAGATTACATAAATCAGTAAAAAAACAATTACAAACATTACTCTTTCACAGTAAGCTACTTAAAACTTTTGTCGTGAAAGAGGAAGATGGTCGGCACCTGGGATCGAACCCACGGCCTCCGCGCCAGTTCGAAAGCCGGCTTCGTAACCGCTAGACCACCAACCACTTCACAATTATTTCGCAGATATTCGTATATCTTTGTCCATTGAGCGGGTAGTTTTCTTTTTGACACTTTGACTTGTTCCCATCCAATTTTAGACTGTTGAAGTCAGCTCACCTCTACTCTTCTCTGAAACACGCATCTATCCCTGAACATTCGAAAACCATTGCATAACGGTGAGCAGAAATAACGAACCTCAATACTTTTCTATGCAAACTCGCTTCTTTCGCTTCTTCCATCGACATGTCATTCTCATACAACCTCTCCTATTTCCGAAGACAGAATCGATTGTTTGATCGCGTCATCTCAATCGACCACGCAACTAATTCCAAATCCAAACTCCCTTTAGACCCCACTTAGGGGCATAGGGAGGCAACAAGAGCTCTCCATTGCGTTCGATCTTGCGCAACGCTAATGACCTCCTCCCACACCATGTCCAGATTCCTCAGCTCTGCTTCGAAGGAGCGGAATACAGTATGAGAGGGTCTTCCTCGTCTCCGGGACCCTGATGGGAGGAAGAACAGCGCTCTCCTCGGCCAACTGTCATTCGGCATCCTTAACAAATGTCCCAGCCAAGTCCATCTTCTCCATATAATAGTAGAGGTGATGGGCTCACGCTGGGTGCGCCGGCGTATAGCGTCGTTCGTGATGCGGTGGTACCATCTTATACCCAAAATCCAAAAAACGCAACTATTTATCGGAAATAATATTAAATATTACGAATAATATGTAACAACTAGTGAATCTAATAATTAATAACTTATGTTCGATTTTTAAATGAAACAACCCACTACGGGCTTACGACTGTCCTCTACTGTTATTTCGAAGGCTGGCTTAGTGTGATCACTTTACGTTAATAACGATCGCCATTAGGTGGTTATGATTAAGTTTCCGAAACTCCTAACCATAAGAATTCCCAACATTTTCAATAAATCTCATGTATAAAACAAGAAGATATTTAATTTTTAGTGAGATATAGAGATAAAAGTTGGAAATTATTGAGAACAAGCGAGTAACCAAATTTAAAGACTGCGACTGTTTTCATGTGTTTGGCGTTGGCGCCAGGATATAACTATATGTATATATCCACTTTTGTTAATGTCTCATCTTTATTGCCTATTAGCTTTGTTGGTTTTAACAATTCAATACTGATGTTCAATTTTTAAATGGATAAAACCACAACGGGCTTACGACCGTCTTCTACTGTTATTTCGAAGGCTGACTTAGTGTGATCACGTTTAAGTCTCCGAAAAACACCTAATCATCTATATAATATTTGCCTTGAACACTCACTCACTGACTGACTGACTGACTGCCTGACTGACTGACTGCCTGACTGACTGACTGCCTGACTGACTGACTGACTGATGTCATTAACGCCGCTAGATGGCGCGCCACTCGCAACTAAAGACAAATAATAATATTGTTCTTCTAATACAATATGGCTGACAGCAGTGACAACTGACAGTAACATAATGATATTATTATGCCTGGTGGCTGAGCACTTTTTTTAAAGGTCTTGACGTAGAGAAAACCAACTTTTTGGGTTATTAAAAAACTCACATGCGATGTCAGCCATACGAAAGCAAAAAAATATCAAGTGCTTTAAAGTCTGACATATGAATTCGGCCAAAAGAAAGCATAGTTTGTATGAAAAAGTTTACCAAATCAGATCTTTAACTCACAGACGCGATTTCATTGCCAAGAAAACCCTTGCTAATGCAATGTGTGTAATAAAAATTTTTTTTTTGCATTTTTATAAATAGTAGTTATATTATCATGAATAGTTATAATCTATCATCGAGTGCTTTACAGTCACACAAATGAATTCGGCCATAAGAAAACAAAGTTTCCATGAAAAAGTTTAGATTAATTTTTTAAAGATTTTCATGTGAATTCATGACATTGAAGGCCATACATATGTAAAGTTTGTTAGAAAAAGTTCACGTTGTTTTTTGAGTTTTCATGAAGAATTCAATTAATCAAGTGTTTTAAAGTCTCATATAAGAATTCGGCAATACGAATGCAAAGTTTACATGAAAAAGTTTAATCAATCAAATCGGTAGGTAAATACCCACATGCCAAAAGCTATTTGAATGTACAGTTTGTAATTAAAAGTTTAAGTTGTAGGTATTTGAGTTTTCATAAAGAGTTGAATCAACCAAGTATTTTGAAGTCTCACATGTGAATGCTCACAGCTATGCTATGAGAAAGTAAAGTTTGCATAAAAAAGGCCATAGGTGGGCGCCACGGGCGTCTTTAAAAAACTAGTATTACAATAATTAAGTATGCATTTTGTAAAAACCTTTATAAGCTAGTTGATACTTTATTATTTTATGTAAGTCAGAGTGTACTTGGTATATGGGAGCCGCTTCAGACAATTATTGCCTTGTGGGCCATTAATAACCACTTTCAGCGCTAGGGAAGTGAATTATACGATACATTAGAAATTAACAAAATTCTCTAACAATGTTGACACGTTTTACAACCGCAGCACTTACTTAACATTATGAACTACCCGAATAAATTACAATATATATTTTACCTTATAATCCTATATGATAATTTGTAAGTTCGATCGTAATTCGGTACATTCGCTGAAACACTCCATTTTGCTCATATCGCGGATGTTTTTTTTTTAAGTTTGGTTATTAAAATGACAACACTGTTTCTAGTGATTGTCAATAATTATTTGACAATTGTCAGTATACCGCAATTAATAGACTTACTTCAGAACAACACTTGCAAATCAAGGAAATTTTTGAAAATTAGGATTCAGTTCGACAAACTTTCAGAGATCTATGTCCATTTTTAGATCGACATAGGCGTTCATCCGAGCAAGTTATTTGGAAAACCATAGATCGATTATTAATAATTATCTTTTTCTATACCTGTCGTCCGACAGTTTTTGCTGCTAGTTGTAAAATAAATCGATAAAATCAATTAGAACGGGCCATATTATGTTATATTATTATTACTATTTGTGGCCGAGGGGATATTTTCATGTGGACAGTACCTATTCTCGTACATGTTCCCCATTCAAATGTACTTGCCAAATCCATCTCCTCTCCATAATAATATTTATTGTAGAAGTGATGGACACCGCATCGTTGTGCGTAATGTGCTGGTACCACTGAGTACAAATATTATAAGATAACTTTTTTGTATACGCATTACTGAAAATTGGTTCCTTTATTCAACAGTCACGTGACTGAAGATAAAAATAATATCAATATTATGTTATAATTCATTTCATTTTACTTTCATCCATAATCACAAGATTACACAACAAAGCCCATAGGTACCTGATTGCTTTAACTAATTATATGATTAAAAACATAAAATTCCTCGCTAAATTATTAAAATTAAAAATCGAATGTCACACACCGCTACCGACCGACAAACGTCACAGTTTGTATGAGTTTAACATCAGTCACGCGGTACTTGTTGGAACCATGCGCAGTAGCACATTATTTATTTTCTCTAGTATTACCTATTTCTTCTCAAAGGGTGGTACTATCATTGAATAATTATGTGTAAAGACTATGTGGTGCATGGAAAGGAATTAGAATCATAGGATGGATGTGGTAAGGAATACCTTCTTCGTCTTCTTAATGTGCCTCTCCTAACGGAAGTTGGGAACCATCACTTTGAACTCTTCACGGTCTCGCGCAAACCTTATTAATGAAGCTGCATCCGATACTCCAAATCACTGTCTAAAATTTTTGAGCCAAGAGACACTCTTCCGTCCCATACCCCTTTTTCCATCTTCTTTTCCTTGAATCATAAGTTGTAGGAGGGAATATTTTTTACCACGGAATATTATAGCCAAAGTATACGGCCTTCTTGACAGTACCAGGGTGACTTTTTCCTGATATCAGGCAACCTCAAGGTCACTTATTGCCTTACCCCTACATGTGGAACTCGGTAGGGTTGGACTTTTATTTCCCTCCCTCTGCATGTTACGGATGTAAGTGGTACCTTTGTAGACACGATTAAAAGCTTATTTATTTATTTATTTAAACATAAACAGCGTAAACGCCTTTTGAACTCTAAATACATTATAATGGACAACTGTACAACAAATAATAAGATTAACAAATATAATAAGCTCAGTGTCCTTAAACTAGGGAATAGTAAATTTGTTAATAATAATTATAAAATAAAAAAAATTAACACAGTGATATCTCAAATACATTCAATTCAATTAATTCAAAGTTATTTCAAAACAATAAAAAATAAAAAATACCAAGAAAATACAAAGAAAATAACCAAGCAAGATAAATTAAAGTCAAAACAAATAAAATAAAAAGAAGTAACGAAAAAGCAGAAGTTAATCATTAAATCAAATTAAAGAATAATTAAAAATATAATTACAAGAGCCGTATCAATGCTCCCAAGTATTTTCAAAAAGGATGATTATCCAAAAACAAACACAAATGAAAAAAACACACATACACAAAAGAAAAATAATAATGTCTGTGACAAATTAAAAGCAATGGAAAAGTTGTGGATATACTCGGTACTTCCACATCAATGGTCCAAGGTCACATGATCAAAACCAATTTGTTGCAACCGGGAGATGGGAATTCTGTTAGGACCTAGCATTAAAAAGACGATTAAGCAGACTTCTTGGGTAGGACAGAAGCCGGAAAGAGGCACTAACTCTGCAAGAGGCCTCTGAAGACGAGGAACAATAAAAGGCAGATGAATTGAAAAATGTCACAAAATAACTATTTTGGTCGCAGAGATACGAGGGTTATAGTAAGATCTCTTGATCATCTTCATAAAAAATATATGATGTCGGATTGAACACATTATGTGCTCAACGAGGATTAGGTTAGATGTATATAAAGAAATAGGAGAGGCTGTTTAAGAAATGTTGCTAAATAAATTATAAAAAATGTTGAAAACAGAGCGGGCTGTTTTCTGCTTACTCTTTAGGATATCTTGTCCTCTTCCTTTGTCATGTCTTTGACAATATTGCAGAGTAGTTATAGTTTTATAACGCAAGCGTCTTTTCGCTTTAGAAACGGGGTCTATACCTATTGATTTAATAAAATAAAAATAAATAAATAGGTATATTAATTTGAATCAAAATTTTGAAAATCAAAATGGTACTCTTACTAAGTTATTTTGGAACCAATCTATCATAAAACTTGTAAAAATCTAAGTTAAAAATTATTATCAAAGTGCTCAGTTCTTATACTGTTTAACTTTCCTTTCATGCGTAATAATTGAGGGATATTATCTTTAGACAGCAGAACACATAGGACTTTGGTTTTATTCTTCTATATCTATCAGAGCATCGTTTATTTTCATATTTTTTTTCAAAATGAATGTAGGTAGGTAGTTTCTTTTCAAGGTCATTTAAGAAAGGCATCAACAAAACAAATCAAGTTTTTGTGAGGGTTAATTTAATACGGATTTCCAAAATACAAGTTACAGGATTAAATTTTGAGAATGTTTGAAATATAAATGACCAAAATTACATAATAACAAATATGCAGAAATTATTTTTTTAACATTTTTTTACAGTGGATAACAAATTTCAATTAAATGACGAATCCAATTCTTTTTTTTTCCAAAAGTTTTCCATTTCATAGTCCAAAGTTCAAAGTCATGGTCGAGGTCCAAAGCTTTTTTTTTCATGATTTACTGGCTCTGTAAACAATAAATAAAAATAGTTAAATACTTTTAAGCGCTTATGAAAATTGATAAATATTTTATGAAATACGACATCACTTTTCATTTCAAATAATATAGCCAGAAAATATTGCCTGAGGCTATTTCCTAAAAAACCAGCCCGTTGATCAGAGACGGATCAACATCGGAGCATAGAAGCAATAACGACCCGACAGGTCACCGAACCGCCTATTAATTGGCAGTAATATTGGACCCAGACCACGAGATCCATAAGATTGAAATGGGACTACATTTAAATTAAGTCCACGAGATGGGTTATAATATGCGACACCCTAATCCACTCGTGTCCTGAGTCGAGAATGACGTGCGCTCGGTTCAATATGCACTATGCAGCCTGCTTGGGACAATGAGAAAGCAAATACCTATATAAAGATCAAATGGATTGGAGGGCTAGAATACGACGCAGAAGCGTGAGTAGCCCCAGACAAGATGGAATTTATGGAAGTCGAAGAGGGAAGCCTTTGATCGATACTGGACACAGGAAGTAGGCAGTAAGTTATGGAAATTACTTGGCAAAATGGGATTATAAGAGCTTCTACAAAAAGATAAATTAATAGGTATAATTAAAAATGTAACAAAATATTACCTTAAGTGCTGCGGCTTTGGTGTGGATGTTACGGGCCCATCAGAACTACCACTGGTAGGTCTGATGGGACTCAGTTCCCTGGGAGAGTC
The DNA here is from genome assembly GCA_963576905.1 of Mystacides longicornis. Classification (NCBI taxonomy): domain Eukaryota; kingdom Metazoa; phylum Arthropoda; class Insecta; order Trichoptera; family Leptoceridae; genus Mystacides; species Mystacides longicornis. Next base: position 9,341,352 of record OY756429.1, read on the forward strand.
TCGGTCGCCTTTTGGTTTGTCCATTGTAAGTTGAGTAGAGAGTCTTCTTGTGTCACTAATGAAACAAGTTGATTGAATGTAATTAAGTGGCATGTTGCTGCCCTTTTTATACCCATTTTGTGCTGACGATACATCACGTGGTAGTGGGTTGATTTGTAATGTTTCATTTTGAAAAGTGCTGATTTCTGGGTCTTCGTCATTGTTTCAACAATAAGCTATATCAACAGTTGCACTGTCTATTGTATTGAAAATATGCGCTGATTATTAAAAAGTCGATGAAATCAGGTCGTTGTCAATGTTAGGGTGGGCCGGAAAAACTCAATGTGATATTTCGATGTTTTGAATGATTATAGACAATTTTAAAATCAGTTGACAAAAACTATATTTTCTACATTATTTTTTTTAAATTTTAAATAACTACGTTATTTATGTAGTTTAATAAGCTTAAAATGTTTCAAATGGAGCTTTAAGACATTTTGTTTTAATTTGGTTTATAAGTTGATATTAATGTGTGTCACTCTCCATACAAAAAAAAATTAAAGTATGTCTGATTTGGATATGGTACCTCTCTAAATTTGTATTGAGTCTAAAATCTTAAAAAAATATATAAAAGTCTAGCAAAAAAAATCGTTCATCTTTAGCCCGCTCAAATCGCTTTCAAATCTTTTTTCATTTTTTCTCGTAATTTTTAGAAGTATCTTTGTAGTTCATATTTCCTAAAGATTTTCCGTGCCGAATTTTTCTAGCGTTCTATCTTTAGAAAATAATAAACTTTAGAAAGTATATTTATGAATTAGTTAATATTATGAATTAGTTAATCCACACTTATTATTTCGTATTTATTTTCAAATGCAATAATAAAATATATTAGTAAACCATCGGGCCGATGTGTGACCAAAAGATATCAATCGATATTTTATTTTATTTGTATATTTTGATTCGCCACTTTTCTGTGCTACTATAGCTTCGGAAAATCACATTGAGATTTTTCGGCCCACCCTAGCCTCAATGTGTCCCTCTTCGAGAACCTTCGAACAAAAGTGCTGAATTCTGAATTATTTCTTTGTTGCAACAATGGGTTGTATCATACTGGCCACCTGCACGATGTATTGTCTTGAAATATGCGCTGACGATAAATTAACTGGAATCAGGTCACTGATCGTTGTGTAAGCGCTCCAGATTATTGTACCAATAATTGCTGTTTCTGTGATTCATGTCTTGGGTGAAATGTTCAACTTTCAATTAGATATACCCGCGGTTACAATGACCTCCTTCCACACCATGTCCAAATCTTTCAATTCTATTTGGAATAAACAGTTTAAAAATGCCTTCTTCTCTCCAAGGCTTATTTTCACTCAGCATTCTGAACAAATGACCCATTCAAATCCATCTCACATCATAATGGTCGAGGGGATGAGATAGAAGTTTGAATATCGTCTTTCGTAATGCGATGGTGCCACCTAATACCCTACAATTCTTTTGAGCACATGCGTTTACATTTCGTTTTACCGACCCTATCTATACTTTGGTCATGTTACCAGTGTTGGTAATTATTTCTTTCATGTACCTATCTATCTGTGTCTTCCTGGGAGACCTGGTGATCATCAACATTTTATCATGGCAGAAATTATTAGACATGAGCTCCGTATTTTTGGCATTTTTGGCAGAGAAGATAATATTGCTGATTTACTATGCGCTCTGATGGTCTTCGCTTAATCTATCCCTACTATCTTTATTTGCGTTCTTCTAACAATTACACAAACTTACACAAAGTATGTCGTTAACTTCCAAGCTGTCAAGAATGTATGAGCTTTTGATTCTATCTTGGAGTGATACTCTCGCTGACCACCTAAGAATCCGAATATCCACTGTTTTAAGTTGCCTAGTGCAAACTGTTTTACTTTCATAGTCCAGCATTCGAAGCCAAACATAATTGCAGATTTAACAATAGGTTGTTAAATAGTATTATTAGATTTAAGATTTTGATTTGCGTTTTTGACCAACCATCTGTTTTATTGCTGTTTTATTTTTCAACGTTTAGAATATGTCGAGGATACCCATGATTTTAATTTCGAAGATTTCAACGTACTTAACCACCTAAATGGCCAACATTGTTAACGTTAAGTGATCACACTAATGCACTGGGTTCCTAGGGAAACCGTCCGTCCTCTGACAAGACGGCAGTTTTTGACAATGTTTTTTTGTTATTAACGGTAGCAATATTGACAAAGTTCTAAGCTGACACATTCACCGCTGTTTAAAATCAGTAATGTATTCTTAGGAAAGTAAAAAAACGGCAGTAGAAGATGGTCGCAAGCCCCTAGTGTTTCAAATTTGTATAAAATTTACCTCTTAAAATCGAACAATAATTGATTATATGCAAGATCTTGTCCTGGAAAACCGTTAATATTTGGAACATTGTGTTATAATACAACAATCAATCCTTTGTATTTGAAATTTGTAAACTGGTTTATTTGTTGAATAAATAGTCCCTTTTAGGGCTTCTCTGAGAGTTTGACCAAATTGCCAAGGCTTTTTGTTGAGCAACAACATTGAAGTCCTTCCTTCAAAGGATCGCAACACAATAGAGCGGTTTCATTACAATATTGATGATGGTTGAACAACTCCATGTGAATTTATTCTGTAACAGGTGACCGTCGATGTAAAGTGTTTGATTACAAGTTGAAACCGTTTGAATTAGGGAATGAAACCGTTTGAATTAGGGAATGAAACAGAGAGAAACGTACAATCAATAGAGTTAAGTTGAAATACTCCAATATCCTAAAATGCATACTTTGCCATAAAATATTTGCACATCCATTCAAAGCGTTCAAACATTCCAAGATACTACAGAGTTAAATATTACAGAGAACGGACTTGTTAGTTAAAGTATGAAGATTCATCAAGAGTAAGAGACAAAAGAAGGTTAAATTTGTATTTCGCACTCGATTTTAGCTGATATAAAAAACACTTTTCTCTAGAAATTGTCACCCGGCGGAACTTATTGTTTGAGATATTTTTTTATAGTCAATCGTCCCCATACAATCTGATACTATCCAACCCCGGGTACAAAATCAAGCTTGATTAAATCTGATTCAGTAAATTGTATTAAGTTCTCGTATAAGTATTTTTACGAGTAATTATATGACTTTTTTGTATGTCGTATAATAATCATGAAGTAGTTGTAAAAAAACTTATAAGGCTGAGCTGTAGTGTTGGGCCTGTCTTATAAAGTAATCGTATACGTGTTAATATGATTGACTTTGCTGACATATTTGTCGAATAATCTAAAACGTCATAGTTGTGACACTTATTCGACTGTTGGTCAGTTCGAATCCTTTTATTAGACCTGTATAAGATAAAAAAAATCATTATATTTTAACTTACACGACTTTTGTGCTTGTTGGGGAAACGCTAAAATTTTGAAAATCGAACGTAAGCTATCATTTTTTTAAATACCCTGATTTGGTAGCACATATCTGTTCAGCCGACTTCCCAATTGAAGGTCACCATGGGTGCAGTCCTTTTTCCTCTATCACGACACTTCATTTGCTTTCTATGAAACATAAAAACGTATTTCAGCGAGCCAGATTAATCTCGTATAACATAAAAGAAAGTCGGGTTAGTGCGAACACTTATAACTTGAGATTCTTCCGGTGTTTGATTTATTGGATTCTTCTCCGCTCCGAATAACAGAATAAGTATTAATTAGTTGAAAAATGCACAAAAAATAGGTACTTATATAAAACTTAATATTAAAGTTAGTATGGAACGGATTTTCTGCGACGCCAACACCATTTATGAAAAAATCTATGACAGCAAAATTACTGTTTACCTGACAACCATTGACATTAAAAACATTGGTACGCAGATTTTGAAACCATTTCCTTCGAGCTTTGAGAAGTGATATTTCAACATTCAACCATATTTTTAACGTATTTTTTTATAAATAACAAATTTTAAATCAATATTCATAGTAAGGACTATAGGACAACATCTGTAGGGAAAGCTAGTTTAAATAAAAGTTTAGCAATGTTTAATATAAGTACCTTTAGCGAGATTCGTGAAGACAATCCATGATTTGTCTTTTCATATAAATATTATTGAAAAATCATCTATCTTACCAATTGTACTATTTTGACTTCGTAAATAAAAGTTTGTACCTATGAAGGGTGGGTTTCTCGATCGTTAGTAATAGCAAAGCGTTAGCGATAGCAAAGTATAGCAATATTTTAGTCATTAATAAATGGCATTTTTATTATAATTTTTCTGGATCAAAAAATGTTTTTAAGCATTATGATGTCGGTATGCATGTTACTAATCGATTATCATTTACTTTGATATTTCCTTACGATCGAGTAACACCTGATAGTAAAGTATTGTGCTAATACTTTACTATTACTCGCGGTGTCGAAAAACCCGCCCTTAGAAATATAAGAATATTATTTTCAATAAAATTTCCGCCTTTCAATAAAATATAATATCATTATAATATACTAAACACGAACTGAGACCTATTCAAAGTAGGTTCCCAATACAGTTAAAATTTTAATTGGACATTTTGGTTTATACACCTACCAATCCTTTTCAATAATAATTTATTATTTTTGTTGTGTAACAAGTTGGTCGATAGTTATTCCAAACTTTGATTTGTATTTCCAGTACTAAACTAAGTGTATTGGCACCAATAAATATATTGTTAAATACAAACCATATTATGTATACTTATATAAAGTTTAATTATTCTATTATGTATAAGTTCTTTATGTGGAGGAGATGGACTTGGCTGGGACATGTGTTAAGGATGCCGAATGACAGTTGGCCGAGGAGAGCGCTGTTCTTCCTCCCATCAGGGTCCCGAGGACGAGGAAGACCCTCTCATACTATGTTCCGCTCCTTCGAAGCAGAGCTGAGGAATCTGGACATGGTGTGGGAGGAAGTCATTAACATTGCGCAATATCGAGAGCAATGGAGAGCTCTTGTTGCCTCCCTATGCCCCTAAGTGGGGTCTTAAGGGAGTTTGGATTGGATTGGATATAAAGTTTAATACAAACCATGTTATGAATAGGAACCTATATATTGTTAAATACAACCATATTATATATACCTATATATAGTTTAATACAAACCATGTTTTGTATAGGAACCTATATATTGTTAAATACAACCATATTATGTATACCTATATATAGTTTAATACAAACCATGTTATGTATAGGAACCTATATATTGTTAAATACAACCATATTATGTATACCTATATATAGTTTAATACAAACCATGTTTTGTATAGGAACCTATATATTGTTAAATACAACCATATTATGTATACCTACTTATATATAGTTTAATACAAACCATGTTTTGTATAGGAACCTATATATTGTTAAATACAACCATATTATGTATACCTATATATAGTTTAATACAAACCATGTTTTGTATAGGAACCTATATATTGTTAAATACAACCATATTATGTATACCTATATATAGTTTAATACAAACCATGTTTTGTATAGGAACCTATATATTGTTAAATACAACCATAGTATGTATACCTATATATAGTTTAATACAAACCATGTTTTGTATAGGAACCTATATATTGTTAAATACAACCATATTATGTATACCTATATATAGTTTAATACAAACCATGTTTTGTATAGGAACCTATATATTGTTAAATACAACCATATTATGTATACCTATATATAGTTTAATACAAACCATGTTTTGTATAGGAACCTATATATTGCTTTTGAACATAAGGTAAGAACATTGTAACATAGCAATGCAGTGCCCAGCACACACTCACCACTAACAACCCTAGCTGTCTTAATTAAATAGCACTACCTCTAAAACCCAACAGATATATGGAAAATAAAGAATATATAATTATATAAATAAAGAAAACTATTCGGTAGGAGTTGCTCCTTGATTGTTGGCTCTAATGTTTTTATATTTTAATCCGCTATTCTTAGGTGTAAACTAGACGAAATGTAAACTGTTTGATGCGTGTGTGTTGCCCATTCTTCTGTATGGGTGTGAGTCCTGGCACCTGACTAAAACCCAGGCACAAAAAGTATCTGCATTCGAAACGAAGTGCCTCAGGAGAATTTTGGGTATAAGATGGTACCACCGCATCACGAACGACGCTATACGTCGACGCACCCGGCGCAGGCCCGTCACTTCCACCATTACGGAGAGGAGATGGGCTTGGCTGGGACATGTGTTGAGGAGGCCGAATGACAGTTGGCCGAGGAGAGCGCTGTTTTTCCTCCCATCAGGGTCTCGAAGACGTGGAAGACCCTCTCATACCGTGTTCCGTTCCTTCGAGGCAGAGCTGAGGGAAATGGACTTGGTGTGGGAGGAGGTCATAAGCATTGCGCAAGATCGAGCGCAATGGAGAGCTCTTGTTGCCTCCCTATGCTCCTAAGAGGAGTTCATAGGGAGGTTTGATTTGATTGATGCTTGGGTGTACCTATTGATTTTTTTACTGTATTGCGATGACTTCGTTTTTCTTTGTTATTGTGGTTTAATTTTATTATTTTATTTTTATTATTCTGGCTTGAATGTATGTATCTTAATTTTGACTGTTTTTTACTTTTTACCGTCTCTGATGATTTTGTGATTGTTATTATCATGTTGGCATGTTTGTATTTTTGGAAACGCCATGAGCAAGTAGCGGAGTGTGATGAGGAGCGACTAGATGTGTTTGAGATCTTACGTCGAATCTATGGGCTCATTGATGAGAATGGCGAGTGCAGTAGAAGAACAACACCGATTATTGATGACATTAACATCATCAAACTCATCAAAATATGCCGTCTCCATGCACTTGCTGGAGCACATGGAGAGAATGAACGAACACTATAATGAAACTCCATATTGACAGCCCGACTGAAAGAAGTAGTATTGGCAGACCGAGGTTGAGATGGTCCGATTGCCCGAGTTGAGATCTGCAATATCTGAGAGTAAGGCATCGCAGGGCGGCCGACATGGCGGAATGGCAACGATCGCTTGAGGAGGTCAAGAGCCACAATGGGTTGTAGCGCCGTGGATGGATGGGCAAGCGGGGGAAGCACAATAGCCACTACAGGTCGGGGCTCAAAACACCCCCAGGGAAAAAAAAATCAACAAGATGTTTCAAATGTCCTCTTCTATTTAATACCAGTTTTTGAAGGAGCCGTGGCGCCCACTTCACGCTTTTCTTCCAAACTTTGCTTTCGTATCGCTGAATTCACATCTGAGCTTTTGAAGCACTTGGTTGATTGAACTCTGTATAGCAAACTTTATTACAAACTTGGCTTTCGAATGGCTTTTAACATTATTTATTTTTATCTTTTTATTACAAAATATTACATTCGTTTGGCTTTTCTCAGCTATGAATTCGCATGTGAGTCTTTAAATAACCTTATTATGTAAACTGGCTTTTCTCCACATAAAGACCTTTAAAAAGTGCAACCACTAGTAGAACAAAGTTTCTCTTTAGTTGCGAGTGGCGTCATCTTGTGGTAAACTCAGGAACTAAACGCGTTAATGACATCAGTCAGTGAGTGAGGCAGTGACAAGCATATCCGTTTGTCCAACAATAATTTACTGAAACCCCTGTACAGATAAGTTTAGCATAAAAAAGGATACCTACATTTTATTATAACAATGAGTCTATACGTACGAAAGCCCTCAACTGACACCGCTGCGCGCTGGTCTACCAAACACTTCATCCATTATTGGTTGAATGAGTTGGACTAATAAAAAAGAGATAATGGTAGTTGGTACCTACTCATAATTTTGTAGATAGACCACTAGCCGCAGAAGAACCGACATAAAATCATTCATAAAAATTATCAGCACAAAAACTATGTATGTTGGGTCGTTTAGCCCCCCATAAACATGACTACAAAATAATATTTCAGGAATGGCTTCTACGAAAATACATAACATCATAAAAACACAGTCCATATCAAACATGTTCATAATATATATTATCATAATAAGTATTAAGTATGTGTGTGGGGGTATGTGGTTAATGGCATGTATCTCGATAAAAATATTGTATTGAGACAAAATGACATCCGAAAAAATAACACAATATTTTTTCTATAATGAATCTTGAACACAATAATACACTTTTATGAACAAAACTTCTGTTGTGAAAGAGGGAAATGTTCAGCACCGGGATCAAACCCGCGACCCTCAGAACGAAAGTCATCAAACTGAATCAATGTAGGCAACCTACTAAGAATACAAAATTTATCTTTTAGTATTTAATACTTAAAATATATATATTAATACGAGAAGCAATAGCTTTTTACCCATTTTTTACGAAAATTGCGCGGACGGTGGAGTATGAAATTTCGCATTCTTATAGTTTATATGTAGAAGTGGTGAATGCAAAAAATTATTTGTTTTAAATTATGCATAAAAAATACATTATATCAATAGTAAAAAATATTTCAAACACTGCTCTAATGATAAATATTTGATACTCATATCTATGTATTTGACACAGTAAATTTAGGTATTAAATCATTTCATCTACAAAATGAAGAAAATACTTAAACTGCAAATAAATAAGTAGGAAGATAAAAAATATATTGGTATAAAAATACATAAAACAACGACTTTCAATTAATTAATCAATAATATCGCAAAAACTCTTTATTTATTTATTTAAACATCATATACGGCGAAAATTCCATTAATATATAAAAATAATTCACAACAATAAATACAAAGAAATACAGTTTTCAATATCAATAAAACACACATAAACAATCAAATTCATGTCTAACATACAATCCAAATTGCTAGAATTATTTATGAAGAGATAGTGTATATCCTTTAGTGGATTTCCTTAGAAACAGTAGGTATATAGATTTAATGGTACGTTAGAACCAGTAACAAGATCGAGAGATACCGATGAGCCATGTGCTGAAGCTGAATATTATAAACAAATTCGATATTTTATCTCAAAATACATTAAGATGTAATGTTATCATCAGAGACTATCGAAGTACAAAGAGAGGAACTTTCTCAACATTCTACGCGAGTAGGTACAACAAACTAACAGGACTACATTTTCAACGGAATATCTGAGATCTGATGCATTTTAGTTTTACATTCGTGTAATTTTGGCATTTCCAAAAAAAAAAAATTTGTTATTTTTTCAGTATATTGATGTGTCGTATGACAAGTCATATTGCGTGTTATTTCGTCATACGTGCATATTATCGTTTTAATATGTGTGTTTTAACAAAATTGTGTATGTTCGTATGTACCCATCTACAATGTTCACCTGATATCATTCGGACATGCAATCACGCACTTTGAAAATATTTTACGTTTAAATATTACCGTTTATCGATATAATACTGTTTGGTTTTATTAAAACTTTTCATTGATAGCGCCAACTTGTGAAGGTTAAATCATACAAAATATAATATTTATTTAAACACTATACCTATATACATACCTAGTGCTGTTAAAACAGACGAAAACTAACATAAAACGTTTTTATAACGGTTAAAAACTTTCATGTCGATTTGTTGTAGGTGCCTACTTTATTGTAGGTAAGTATTATTATAACTTTTCGGCACATTATTAAAACCGTTTTTGTATCAATACAAATTTGATCTTTCGACAAAATAATAATTTTGAAATTTACCCCAAACTTATGTTGAACCTTTCGATGAGACATATCGACCCAATGTAAAATCTCCTCTCTATACTGTAAAAAACAAAAAAAAACTACGAAAACTAAAATTTTTTTTTTCAAAGGGTACTTTTTGCCATTTTTTAATTTCCAACAAAAACGAGTGAGTTGAGTACTATCTCTTTCGTTTTAATAATAAATTAGAGGTCGACCAATGCTAAAAATTCAACCATAACTAATTCAAATTATAAGTTTGAATATTGTTGAGGTTCCATTGTCAAAGACTGAGCGAGCGCTATTTCACAATTTTCTTTCCAAAACAATGACATGAATGGACATGTCAAATTTAAATTGTTGATAGGTATGTAGAAATTTTTTTCTATTTTTTTTTAAAGACAAACAAAATTAATCTAGTCTCAATTTGACCACATCAGATAAACAAAATAATATATGCGTCTGTGTCAATGTCAAATACATCGCAGTATGGGTGAGTATCAAATACATAACATTACAGTATCGTTTAGTTATACTGTAATGTTATACTATAATAGCTCAATTTGGGTCATACCTACAATGAGATTGAGCGTACCTACTAGAAAATTCCTGAAAAAAATCTTCTTTATTTTGATCCTGATTTTTTTTTTCAATCAAACTAGGACATCCTAAGTACGCGCAATGTTTACCTTTTAATTGGGTATAAGAATACAATATTATGTTGTTGTTATGAATCTACATAAATTTTGTACCGGGAGGAAATAATTTTATATCTTTAAGTTGAATCAGTCATTGAACAATCTCATCTACAATATTTATATTAAACCATGAAACCAAACAAATCAATGTACGTACTAATTAAACTAATGATTATTTAAATTATTAATTAAAGTAGTTGCCAAAATATTTGAGACTAAAGGGTGCGTTGCACGGAAACTCCCGTATTTTGCACTTATTTTTTTTTTCTGTTTATTATGAAGCGTAAAATGCAAAAAAGTTTTCATAATTAATCTTAATAATTATTGGATTTTTTCACATTTACCTACCGAAAAATTATTTCTTTTTAGCGTTAAAATGACCCTTAAGTAAAAGAATAAGTTAAGTTTGAACTAAACTTTTCCGTGAATATACTCGTGCGCGTTCTAAAACTGCATGGATAATCTATTCGGAAGAAATATTACGAAATTCTAAACAAGTTAAATATAAAAAAAAAATATGTGACCGTAAGAGAAAAAAAATTGCCTACATACCTACGTCAGAAGGCGTTAACTGAAAATGACACGGATCGAGCACATTGATTCCGTCCTCGTAGAAGGAAGTTCACAAGAAGTAAAAGAAATTATAGTAAACAAAGAAGCTGTATGTGAAAATAAATGGTATGTCGTTTGAAGAAACAAAGGAAGTGGAGATAGTGGTTGAGAGCTTCAGATCAGCTCTAGAAGTGGAAACAGTTGACGCGCAAACGAAGAAGCCTGTCACACGGTGAATGAGTACGGCCGGACGAAGGTCAGGTGGAGAAGAGCAATGGATAAAATATTATAAGCGTAGGTACACCTACATTTTGTATTGCGCAATCTCTATGCAATGTGTTATTTCGACACTTGATGAAACGAAGTGTGCGAATAACAAACAAAAAATAATACCTTAACAAAAATGTGATTTTTTTTTACGAAATTCCTTCTTCTTTTAGGTATAGGGGCAATTTAAGTTTTTGAAATAAAAAAATTCATACATACATTGTATTTTTGTTTATTATTCGCACACTTCGAAATAACACATTGTATAATTATTATACGATTACTGTGGGTGACCCGTCACCTTGTGACGGATTTTGTCACCCGATTTTACATTGATTTTCGATTCGACACGTAAATTAGTCCTATAGGTACTTAAGTACCTAACGAAAGTTCTTATCTACATAAAATAGACAATACAGATCTAATAAAGAACCTTTATGTGTGCATCCGCCCATTTCAACTACACGTACCACCACAGATAGCGTTAGATGAGCATTTATTTGTGGACCGGCAATATAGCTTTGGGTAGGCGGTGTTAGTCGATAACAAGTGTTTTTCAAGCTCTGTGTGTTTGTTCGTTTGGTATAAATGCACCTTTTATAAACATTCTATCCCTCATTTGATTTCAAGACCGTAGCTAAATCTGCAGTTACATACAGTGACCAGGGGCCCTAGACAATTTCATTAATTATAAATATCTACTTGTTGTGTTCATGAGATTTTTCGACATGTTGAACATATCAAGAATTCTCATGATTTGGAGTTTCGGAGACATAAACATTTTTTTTTTTTTATAAAATGAATCTGTGCTCACTCAAAGTGAACACAAATACACTCCTTGACTCTTTCACAGTAAGCTACCGAAGACTTGTGTCGTGAAAGAGGAAGATGGTCGGCACCTGGGATCGAACCACGACGTCCGCAGTACGAAAGCCGAACCGCTGGGTCACCAACCACTTCAAAATTACATTACCACCTAATGGCGAACATTGTTAACGTAAAGTGATCACACTAAGTCAGCCTTCGAAATAACATTAGAAGACGGTCGTAAGCCCGTAGTGATTTGTTCCATTTAAAAATCGAACATCAGTAATGAATTGTTAGAGTCATTAGTTGTTATATATTCCCTGGACAATTTGACTTTTTCGAACGAATTTTTCCTCAATGTAGAGTAGGAAGAAAATAATTAACTGTCCACTTTTTATATGTTCATAATATAAGAAATTTCTTTATGTTTAATATGTATGTACCTAGTGTATTGACTGTTTGAACTCCTGAAAATAAATGCCTTGCTTAAAAAGACACTTCCAAAATGCGCATCCTTGTTTAATTTCAATGTTCGACTGATGATGGTAACCCCATCATAAAAACAAACATTTTTATGTTTTTCTAATGTATATTCTAAAACTAGCTTTTCAGACAGACGTTTTCATGTAATTTATACAAAAATACGTTTGAAATATGAAAAAAAATCTGCTTCCAATATTCTTAAGGTCAATGGTTGTCAGGTAAACAATAATTTTGATGTTATATAATTTTTCATAGATGTCGTTGGCGTCGCAGAAAATCCGTTCCATTCTAACTTTAATATTATATTTTACTTAAATTATTTCTTAATTATTTTTCAACATTTTATTAGTTATTCTGTTATCTGGAGCGGAGAACAATCCAATAAATCAAACATCGGATGAATCAATTAAGCCGAACTCGACTTAAAAGTGTTCGCACTAACCCGACTTTCATTTATACTTATTAGAGATTATCTAAAACCACATTCTGGTCCAACAGTAGAATATCGCGATTCAAGAATCAAATATACCTAAATTCGAAAGGGTAGGGCAAAAATCGATAGAATCAGATGTGATGTGGGCGGCATTGCTTTGTGCCTACATAAGGAGGATAGACAAACCAACATCGTGTGGGATGACACAAACAACTATCAATCAACTCGTTTGCTCTACAGTATATTTTTTTCACTTTAAACTTTTTTACTGGCGCCCAAGGCGATTGAATTGTTTTCATTGGACAGTAAGCTTGTGGGTATTCGCATGACTTTTTAAAGGCCTACGATATAGTTTATCATAAAACCATTAAAATTAATAGATAGTGAAAGTAGTCATTTTGACTACTTTATACCTAATTATTAATAATATGCTGGCGTCATTCATGGTAACAGAATGCTTAGAAATTTTCATGCAAATAAATTTATTAGTACGTGGAGAATAGTGAAATAATTACATTACATTTAAATTATTATTGACAACGAAATGTCGAAAATAGGGTCGATTCTAAAGTGATTGACATAATTTATTATTCATTTTGTGGTTCGTGATTCAGGACCATAAATAAATAATTTTCCAAAGAAATTAACCTTGAGAATTATTCATACCTAGGTAATTACATTTAAAGTCTTAAATTACACACTACAAGGTCAAAACAATAAAAAAGAAGAAGACATTAAAACTTTAATTGACAATTATTATTATTGAAAACAAATCGAGAATATAATTCGATTTTCTTATAGGTAGGTACCTACTAAAATAACAAACCACAAACATTAATGTGGTGACATTAATGCCACAAAATTCCCAAAAATGAACTTACTTCGCTCTACTGGGTCATGTAAAGTGCGAACGGAGATATGGCTTTCGAAGAAAGAAACATCAAAAACCCTTGTATGAGATGGCTGTCTGAAGTGGAAGGAAGCCTCGAGCTGCTAAAATTTTGTTGTCACCGGGAAGACTTTTGGAGAATACCAAGATTTACGAAAGGTTACGGTGTCAGAGTTTCAATTCAACATTTTTCCCTTGAGGACAGGTGTTTGATCTTAAAGTTTTTCTCGCTCAACCACGCCTTCTTTCGCCTTTTCTTTTAGCCTTACTTTTTTTTAAACCTCTACGCATCCATTCTTTCAACGTGTCCAAACCATCTCGGTTTATTTCATGATTTGTTTTTCAAGCTTCATACTTTTCTAAAATCACAGTTCTTTTAAAATGTAGCACGTGCTTATTATAACTTGTAACTAGCAGAAAAACATGTCGAGCAACGAAGATAGAAAAGCTTCATTAATGACTGTTTTATTTATTTATCGTATGTCCATAATAATATATACATCAAATGTTCACAGGTTCCTAACTGTTTCTACCTACAATACAATTAATTATATTGTATATTAAAATATACTTATTTTAAACGTCAGTTGTAATCGCTTGCAGTTTCTTGTACCAATATTCAATATCTTCTTTTTCATAGCTTTCTTTGTCTTCTCTGTTATTTGATGTACGCCAGGAGATTGATGTTGTTAATTATTTAATTTTCTTATAAATCATTTATAAGACATCGTCCCTTATAAAACGTCCCAGTTTTACATTACCACCCTAGGGAATTCGGATAATTTAACCAATCTTCCAATAAGTTACAGTAATAATAATAATTATTGTATGTAGTAACTTCTTATCAAGCATTCATTTCACATTTTCTTCTATGTAATATTTTCCGCAGACAACTTTTATAATTATTATCATTCAACTTACAGACGAATAATATAAGTATGAAAAATATTTCCCGTGGAATTACTTAGAGCGTTACTACCAAAATACCGAATTACGGGTGAACTTACCAATTTAATGTAGGATATATCAGATTATTTTAAAGCATGACTAACGGCCGGTTTCAATAACCTATCCGTAGTAATCAGTTAAACGCTATCCGTCAATTAACCGCAGTTAATATTCTATCCTTATCCGCGTTTCAATAAACAAACAACAGACAGATAGTATTTATGTCAGTTACCATGGAAACTATCCGCGTTTGATCATAGAAATTGTCAATACCTACTTCGTCCATGTCAATTTTCGAAAATACGTCAGAGTTTCAATATCAACAATATTATTATATTGTCTATGGACACATCGCCCACCATTATTTTTCGCGTCTCGTCGTTGTATATTGTTTAAAAGAAAATAATTTATAAAGAATAAATCATTTACGACGGTTTTGGTTAACCGAAACCTGACAAGAAAATCTTTGTTCGACAATATCGACATGAAATTTATCCGTGAATATAACATCCGGGGTTCTTCGTCCTCGTCAGAGTCGAAGACTCCGTCTTCAAATAACTCCAAATCGGTCTCGTCACTTGAAAAAGCCATTATTTTCAAAAATCTTGTTGCTATACCAAACACTTGCCGTCGAAATCGGGGGATAGGAAAAACAAACCGCCGAAATCGGGGGTTAGGAAAACCGTAGAAAAAACAGTAATCACAAATTTCACAAGCTACTAGAGATAGGTTATTGAAACGCTTTATCGCCGATTTCTATACAAATCATATAATGAAAGATAGATAGAAAGTTTAGATAGAAATTCTATCTATCCTTTGTTTATTGAAACACCAAAGTGTAAAGATAGATAGATTTTTAACCACAGATAGGAGATAGATAGGTTATTGAAACCGGCCGTAAATCCATTATCAATATAGAGATACGTGTTGTAGCGTTGTACCTTGTATGGTTCGAATAATATGGTTTCTTAATCTCTTGCGACCGTGGAGAACGCATACTTACTTAGAAACTAGTAAACAGAACAACGATATGCGAAGATGCGTGAAGTTTTTATATTATCATCATTGCACATACTCGTTAAATAAGGCTCATGTGTGTGTATATAATAATGTGACCAACATAATGTGTAACTTTACAGTTCAAATTTGTGTGATAGGTATACCTACTACATTTTCAAAGAAAGTTGCTTATCTAGTGATAGTATTTTATGCATTCATAAACCATCAGATGGTTAGCCTACCAAAGTAAATAAGCCTTTAATAAACTAAGAACCTATCTATGTATTTTTCTATATTTCTTTTATCTTGTTTGAAGAGAAATAGTCTGATGGCTCAAAATAGATTACCACATCAACTTGTAGAGACATCAACAAAATAGATCAACTTCCATACATACACATACATTCTCCCTTTAAGGCACCCCGCAAACCGCAAGCCAGCCCGGAGGAGACCTATCCGCAGCATACCCGATCCGCACGAAACCGACCTCCTAGCTCGATCGAAGCAATCAAACCAAAAAGCCGGCCCGGACAAATCAAGCCCGCCGCGAATCACCCCCAAACCATCCAGCAATGCGGGAGCCTAAGCCCCATTCGGGAGCATAGGGAGGCATCAAGAGCTCTTCATTGCGCTCGAAGGCGTCCGAGGCTCATTGTGCCTTTTCTGACCAGTTGGGATTTAAGGACGTGAAGTGGTCAACCTCACGGTCCCGATCTGATTTTTCAATTTCCTGCCTCTTAAAGGATTCTCGAAAAACCGGCAAAAAGAGCAGAGGTGCTATTCTTCGCCGGCAACCCCACGGTTGCAATCAACTTAGGACCCATAAAAAATAATATGCGTAATCCCAATAAACTTATAAAGATTTTATTTCAATTTGGAGTAAATTTGGTTTGAAACTCATACTTTCGTAAAGCATAAAAATAAAAAAAAACAGCTTGGTATTTCCATATTATTATTAATTTAATTTATTATTTTTAATTTAATTAATTATCAGTATTCATGGTGATTTTAAACAGCAATAAACAGTTTGCCTATCCTAATTGATGAAAAAAATACAAAAAATATCAAAACCAATCTAGCCGTTCTTGATCTTTATCGAGTTTAACGAACTACAGTTTTCCCAACTCAACCCCGTACATATAGAAAAATAGCAAATTCCATTTTTTTTAAATAAGGTAATTGATGTTTTTGTATTTTTACCTACACACTAAAAGTTCGTTTTAATAACACATTTTCAGTTGCACTTTCAAATACATTACTAATATTTTTAAATTATGTTAGTAATTAAAAATTAAATAGTAGGGTGGTAATTACCTACATTATAATGTAAATATTTAGAATAGGTATAGATAATTTAACTTTAAAAAAATATGTGACAGGAAGTATTTTCTCGTAACGACTTAATTTCAATAATTTCAAATAAAACTAAAAAAAAAACAAATCCCTGAGGAAAAAGCTTATTCTAATAAAAATTAAAATTCTTACCATTTCCTTTCCATTCAAAAACTGTTTGGACAAATTTATTTAAGTCCCAACAACTGAACACTAATAAAAAGTTAACACTCTATAAAAATGTGTACCTATCTTAAGTTTAATATTATTTTATTGACTTAAATTAAATAGGTAGGTACCATAAAAGAGAGTAATCACTTAGGCTTATTTAACTACAACAAAAACTAAGCGAATTATTCAAAAACTTTTTTTTTCACAATGACAAGTTCTCGAATTTGTGTATGTAAATAATAGGGGTGAAAAAGGTTTATTTCGCGAACGTAATACTGGCGAGGGGAGGTTTCTCGGGCGAACGGTACGGACGTCACCGCGACAAGGCTTTCAGTAAGCTAATGGTCTGATTCAAGGGAGGAGTTGGCGGGAAAAAATTTACCCCTCTATACCGTGGCACGTTGAGAATAAAATATCATTGCGAAAATCCACAAAAAAAATGTAATTATTTTTTATTGATATCTTTCAGCTCTGATCGGTGAGTCAAATTTTATCCTCATTCGAACGAGTTGCAACACTCTAAGATTAAGATCTAGAAACATCATTATAATAATTTCAGTTATATTCGTACGGATTTTCGTATCTTGCACTACTATCCAAAAATTACAGATGCTACATTGTTCTACGTAGAGTCGTGCAATTCGTATGAAAGCATTCTTGAAAAAAAAATATTTACTACATACATTTATGTACTCGAATTTCTTCGCACTCGCCTTTGTCCCATTATTTGGGGTCGGCTCTCCTTGTCCCGTTGCGCCAACGTTGTCTATCGAACGCCATCAGCTCTGGCTCCACTTCGTACCTATTCTTTTTGGTCCTTATGTGGGCGGGTGGTCTGCCTGATCTCCTGGCTGGAGTTTCAATGTCCATGGCTCTCTTGGATCATCTTATCTGGTGGTCGCCTCATAACATGCCCATAAATTTACTCGAACTTATCAAAAATTTTTGAAAATATACCTACCTACCAGTATTATAAGTACTATATTTACAGAGTTTTTCTAGTAACAAAAATAAAGTTATAACAAAATTTTATGAATAATAAATCTCCCTACTAGGTACTTATTTTCTTATGTTATCGCATTACGCATAAACCGTAGATTTTACATTCGATTTTAATCCTTGCTGAACCTTGCAATTATAATTGTAGTAATCTTAGAAACATATTGATTGATAGACTGATACAAGAGGAGGTGGCACAGTAATATATATTAAAAATAACATAAGATATAATATTTTGTATCAAAATGAAAAATATAACACCACAATTGTTAACCTTCAAATAGGTAGCTATCATAAAAAGATATGCACATTGTACCTATAGACCACCAAATACTGACATAAATGAGTACTTTGAACACATTGAAGAACTACTGGCTCAATATAAAAGGATGATTCTTATTGGTGATACCAACATAGACTTATTGGATACTAACTCAACCTCGTTAGGTACCTATATTATGTTCACAATACAGTCAAACAATTATAGAATAATCAACAAAATTGAAACCTCTTGTGCTACCAGAACAACAGACCGATCTAGTACACTGATTGATCATGTGATAGAAGATAACTTTAACCATGGTAAAATAACTATTGAGTTATCAGATTGGTCAGGACTGGATCACATAATACTATACATACAAGTTGAGAACTTAACAAAACAAAAACAGAAGTTTGTATGTAAGGAAACTCGGATAATTGACTACGTAAAATTTGAAAAGTTTGTATATGAGAAAATGGATAAAATAGACAATAATATGTTGTGCTTTGAAAGAATCATTGAAATTATCCAGGGAGCTAAAGTTCAGGCATCAAGAACAAAGCGTCAGAGAATGGGAAATGGCAATAACTGGTTGACCGGAGATATTTTGAAAAAGATCAAGTATAGAAATAAATTGTTTACCCTGCATAAAAAACAAAATGCTAATATAGAACTGAAAAATATGTACAAAAAAGTTAAAAATAGACTCTCATTAGAAATAAAGAATATTAAAAAGAAGTATTTTTAAATAAAAATTGAAAAAACAAATGGAGACAAAAGCAAATTCTGGAAAACAGTAAATGAAGCTCTTGGAAAAAATACACAATCAAACAATTCAAATAAAATTAATGAACTTATTGTACCACAAGATGTACTAACGGATGATCAAAATGATTGCTAATGCCTTGAACACGCATTTCTGCAGCGTAGGAGAAAAACTTGCAAAGGAACTAAAACAGGATCCGAATTACCATAAAACAATTTTTTCTAATAATTTTGCACCTCTGAATAGTATGTTTATGATGCCTACAGATGAGATTGAAGTATTCAGGATGATTAAAGAACTCAAGAATACCTCTTCTTGTGGATGTGATGGAATTTCTGCAAAGGATGTAAAAGCTCTGGGTAATGTTATCTCTAAGCCTATAGCTGAAATAATTAATAGAATGTATACTTAATGGTGAATTTCCTATGTGTTTAAAGTCTGCAAAGATTGTTCCTATTCACAAATCGGGCAGCAGATCAGATGCCAATAATTACCGTCCAATTAGTTTGTTGAGTACACTTGGAAAGATATTTGAAAAGGTAATTGCCAAAAGAATAACTAAATTCGTAAACATAAATGGAGGCTTTGATAAGCAACAGTATGGTTTCCAAAGTAAGAGTAGTACTTGGTCTGCTTTTATGGATGCCATTTATGAAAGATTAGATGAGGGTAAATATGTTGTTCCGATATTTGTGGACTTGTCGAAGGCGTATGATAGAGTGGACCATGATATTCTCTTGTCATCATTGTATGATCTTGGAATTAGAGGTAACGCGCTGAAATTAATTGAAGAATACTTGAAGGATAGGGGAGCGGTGACTGTAGCTAATGGGTGTACGAGCGGAAAACTGGAAATGAACATTGGAGTACCGCAGGGATCAGTTCTGGGCCCACTTTTCTATTTGCTGTATATAAATAATCTCCATTATTGTGGTTTGGTGGCTAAATATTTCATTTACGCCGATGCACTGTCTTGGTCTACAGTGAATGTGAGGAGGATGAATTGCAGAGCACAATTAATATAGATTTGGGAAAATATCTGGAATGGTTATATAATCACGCATTAACTATGAATACTGACAAAACAAAATATAAATGATACTTAAACAATAAAATAAGAAACCAATTAATTTGCAGATACAAATCAATAACTATAAAATTTGCCAGACGGAATCTATTAAATATTTGGGAGTTACACTGGATGAAAAACTATTGTGGACTGATCATGTGGATGGAATATTGAAGAGACTTGGTCCAATCATTGGCATACTGAGAAGAAATGACTTTTTTAATTTCGAAACCAAAAGGACGGTTTATGGTGCATTTGTGCTGCCCCAAATTACTTATGGAATATTGGTATGGTCGCAGTGCAGCCTTCAATTGAAGAACAAAGTTCAAAGGGTGATCAATAAAGCACTAAAAATAGTTTATAATTTAAACAGATACACGAGAACTGTTAACCTGTTCAATGTAACCAATGAATATAATCTGGAGGAATTAATATTGACTGAAAAAGCTAAGATGATTTATAAATTAAAAAATGGACTTATTAAAAGTAATATTGACATTGTGACGGCTGGTGGGATACATGGTTACCAGACAAGACAAAGAGAACATATTAGAATGGAATATCCAAAAACGAATAGAGCGAGATTTGGTTGTATATACACTGCATCGTTAATATATAATTCACTACCAGAAACAGTTACATCCATGACAAGTTTTAATATCTTTAAGAAGGAGTTGAAGAAGTTAATAATAAGTGAGAGATAAAGTTTAAATATATGTATTTATACATAAATAGTGCTAATAACAGTAAGTGGTCAAACACCAAAAATGGCAAATAGGACACTACAGCTTGACCCTTATACCAGAAAAAAATCTGATTGGGACATGCCTTGTTTTACTTATATGATTTTTTTTTAATGTAATGTACTAATATCTGTGTGTAAATATATTTGTATTCAATAAACTTTATAAACTTATATTAAGTAGGTATTTCTTTTTCGTATTACTAAAAAATCAGTGAAAGGGGTAGGGGGTGGTTCGAGTATGAGATACTATATGAAAAATTATTAAAATAAAAAAAAAAACAAATAAATTAGGTATTTAATAAATGAATCTAAGCTCACTCAAAGTGAACACAAAATACATTATTTGGCTCTTTCACAGTAAGCTACGAAAAGTTTGTGTCTTGAAAGAGGAAGTTGGTCGGCATCTGGTATCGGACCCATGCATGACCTTCAGTACAAAATAATACAAAAGTCGGCATCGTAACTAGAAATGAAACGGATAACTGGATACCGGTAGTTCAACCAACTAAGCTGCCGAATACCGGATATCCGGCCTCCGGATAACCGGCGTATGTTACTGGTTGGTGCATCCATGAGCCTATAATATTGCAACTTATGGGATCGTTGGGAACATTGTCGAAAAAACATTAACTGCACTAGAAAGTCGATGATTAGAGCATTTGGATTTTTAGCTTTCACCCTGAGAACCAAGGTCGTAGCCGCAGGATAGCATTAGTGCAGAGGTTCCTAATCTGTTAAGGATTACGGCTCCCTTAAAATATGGCTTTGCCGGGATCCTCTCCATGTGAAAGAAAATGGTCGACCGTGTGTGCATCGCAAACATTACGCTAACGTAAACCGCTTGCTACATCTATATAAACAAATATGTATTTACTCTCCATAATTTTCCCTTAGTATGTTTTGTTAAACAATTTTCTAAGTTGTGGAATTTTCCTTGTGATTAGGTACAGGACGTCTTTCTTAAGTGATACCTACTAAATAAATCAATTAGTAATCCAAAAATAAATGTTTTTTAATATCCGGTATCCGTTCGGATAGGGGCTAGTTATCCGGTATTCGGCCGGATAGTATTTATGCAGCCGTATATGGCGGATACCGGATAGTTGCCGGATATCCGTTGCATCTCTAGTAACCTCTAAAAATAAGAAAAGTTAAAATTTCAGCTCAGGGAAACACGAATCTTATAAAACTACGCCTAATCATCTAATAATACCGACCTCGGTAGCCTAGTGGTATTGGCGTGGACTTCAGATCACGAGGTCTCGAGTTCGATTCCCGGTCGGGTCAGAGTTTTTCTAAGAGTGTTTTCACTTGAAATTTCTACCCGGGATTGGCCTGTCTCAGATTGGACGGGACCGGTTGACTGGAAAAAATTGCCTCAGGCAATAAGTTCTGCCGGCTATACTGACACCTTTGTACAGAAAAGTGTTAAATTATTTTATTATATATTTATAAATATTTAATTAGCTGTGAGACCATTTAATATGTTAGTTTAGATAAAATAACCTGAAATTATTATATTATACATAACATAATTTTTGAAACGTAAAAATGTGGGTTTCTTTCTTCTTTTCTTTTCTGTAAGCCAGTTTATTTCTTTTACAGCATATATGTAGAGGGCTGGCCTTGCAAACAAATCCTCAGGAAAAAAGTCAACCACCTCGCAGGAAGCTAACCCCACCTCTTGAAATACAGGCAACAAGGTCTCAATTAGAATCATCAGAAGAAGAGAGATTTTTGATGGTAAACCTTTGACAAAAAATTCATTTATTTTTTATTTTTTTTTTTATTTAAAATTTTATTAAAAAAAAAAACAATTATTATTGACATAAATAACCCACAATTTTACTCAGAACCTATACAAAAACACTAAAAGACGGTTCAATCGATGCGTTCGATATACGAGTAGGTACCTACTACCTATACCTATCATTTTCGGTCTCAGTCGACCACATGTTCTTATAAGTAGCCGTTTTGCAAATTATGTACCTATTAGTATTCAACCTTTCAACATACTTTAACCACCTCAATATGTTCCCATCATATTTGTTACAAGTTACAACACTCTTTTTTTACCCATCACGCCATCTCCCGTGCGGGGTAAGCATAGAGAACGGACCTCCACTCTTTTCTATTCCAGCACACTTCTTTCGCTTCTTCCACCGACATACCATTCTCATACAACCTCTCCTATTTCTCTTACTTCTGAACTGGCCTTCCTCGAGGACGGAGTCGTTCGCGTTCTATCCACGTTATTCTGGGTCGGCCACGCTTTAAAACACCTTTCCATTAAGCCTTACGAATTTCCTTTGTCATTCCGTTTGCATCCTTTCTTTCCACATGACCAAACCATCTCAACTTATTAACTTTCATCTTTGTCACAACACTTATTACTTCCATACCACATTCCATCCTAATATTTCATTCCTTTCCATAAAATATCCCATAAAGTTTTTCCACATATCCCTCGTAGAGATTACTCCATTAAGTATTCCATATTCCTTCATTTTCATTTATTTACTTATCCCACATTTATATACACGGTGTAATATCAGTAGTGGAAAACCCAAAGCAGGGAGGCGAAGACCACAATATCTGTCGATTCAATCCCCATGTATGTTCAGCGATAGGTATTGGGTGTATGTTTCGTCAATTTTGAATAAAATCCGGATTTGTGTCAGAAATACACAACTATTGCCAAACTTTTAATATTACGATCATGATTTTTCTACGAGCATATTTTCACATATTTTTTATCTCAAAAACTATGTACCTACTACTATTCATGAAGAATTAGCCTTGCAAATTTCATTCGGTTGGTTATAATAATAATAATAATATAATAACACCTGATATAATTGATAAATGTCGTGCATGTGGCCAAACAGGAGAAACACTCAGACATATTTTGTCTGGGTGTTCTCTCTTGTGTGGTTCTGAGTAGGGAATCCAATCCCGCATCAAATTCTCGATCCCGCAAGCCTGCGGGATTGGTGACCTCAATCCCGCGGATCCCGCGGGATCACCGGGATTGACAATTCTTTGTTTGAAGTAGGTTATTATTATAAAGAAAACAATGAAATAAAAATAAGTATGCATTTTTTTAATTATTAGAAGTGTTAGCAATTGAAAATAATGATATTTTAGAGGTAGGTATAAAAAATCCGCTTCTTTTAAGGAACGATATAATACAACATTTGAACGTTTAAGCTTTTAACATTGTGATTCGTATTGACAAATGAACACATTTATTGGTTTAAGAGTCAAAAAACTAGTTATTTTTTTCTGATAATACTTCCGAAGAAATTATTAAGTGTTTAAACGTTGTAGACGGAATTGACTTTACATAATTGTAAGCAGTTTTCAAGTAGAGGTGAGCGTTATAACGAAAGCTGATAAAAATATTCGATAAATAAAAATAACGTATTCTCGTTATTGGTATTAAACGATATTCCCACCTCTACAACATCCAAGTGCTTTCCTCTATTCTCTCCACATCACATCAAGAGAATTATCTCGAGTGGGTACGGATACAGGCACAACAGGTCTAGACTCGGCTATCCATTCGGTATGGAGACAACGTTCTCATTCATTTTCTAGTGTAAGCGAAGGATCATCATTTAACAGATTCGTTAAAGGTATGCCTTTTTCATCGTCGTTGTTATCAACTTACTGGTGTTCAGTTTGTTGTTGGACCCGCTCGTCTGACAGCATTCTCTCTATTCAACACACACATTTCAATTCTTCTTACTTTGCTCAGATAAAAGAATGGATCGTCCACCACATTTGTAGATCCTGAATCTTTTTCTCGATATTTTTACGTCAGTCATTGATGTACTTACTTACTTAATCCACAATCGCTCCCAGTGTGGAGCATGTGGACGCCACGACGTTCCTCCAAGCCTCTCTATCTTGCGCCAGTTGCACAGCTTCATCCCAGCTCAGTTCAGCATCTCGTAGAACCGCAGTGAATGCCCGCAATTTCGGCCTGCCTCGCCTTCTTGTCCCATCCGGATTGTAGTAAAGACTTGCATATTCAAGACTCTCTGGGGGCATGCGGAGAACATGGCCAAGTTAGCTCAATTTGCGATTATGGATCACTGAGGTGATTCGCTTTTGTGACATAGTGGTACCATCTAATCCCCAAAATCTGTCGCAGAAATATATTCTTAACACTAAGGATCTTCTTCTGTTGAGGCTTCGACAGATGCCAGAATTCACAACCATATAACGGCTATTGATGTACGGCGTTCTTTTATCCGACGAGATAGCGACACTATGAGTTCCTGGCTTATCCTGGTATTTTGTCGATCAATTTGGTTTCTGCATTAACTAACATTGCATCACGCAGTAACCTTCTTTGACAATTTACTACGCTCGATATTGAATCCCCTACCGTGGTAGAATCCCTAGCCATAGAGATTCATCTGACATTGATTTTGTTCGGTTCCGATACAGGATTCACAGAACACAAAATATAAATTCCAAACTTACTTAGTTGTAACTTAAAAACTGAAAGTATAATTATTTTCCATATGAATTTCAAAGAAAAGTCCCGTTTTTCCAGCGAAAGTTGATAAATATTTAATTAATGAGGTTGTACAGGAGCTAATAAATAATCAGAACTTCATCTGAGCACATTCTTTTGTTTATAATTTTTTCATTTTCAGTCCCGCAAACGTGCGGGATCCCGCATGAGAAATCCCGCATTTCTGATCCCGCAAAAAGGTGCGGGATCCCGCATTTGCGGGATCCGCGGTTTGCGGGATTGGATTCCCTAGTTCTGAGTATCTGCACAGACATAACGATGTGGCTAAAATAGTTCATCAAAAACTTGCCTTGAAATATGGTTTGCTCGATCTTGAAGTACCTTATTATAGGTACACCCCAATTTCGGTAATGCAAAACAGTAATACAAAGTTGTATTGGGATATACCAATACAAACTGACCGAACGATTAACGCAAATCGTCCGGACATTGTATTGGTTGATCGTAGGAACGGGATAACGTATCTCGTGGATATCACTATACCGTATGACGAAAATTTGAAAAAAGCCGAGCAGGATAAGATAATTAAATATCTTGATCTTGCTCACGAAATCAAGGATATGTGGCATACACCAACCACCCAATAATACCTATAGTGATATCGACGAATGGAGTTATTCCTAAGTCTCTTAAAGACAATCTAGGGAAACTTGGCATCTGTTGTGGTCTCAGATATGCCATCCAAAAGGCAGTTCTGTTGTCCTCATGTAGGATGTTAAGAAGGTTCCTTTCTCTATAGTTCGAAGATCTCTCATGATTACGTTACATCGTGATGTATCATGAGAGATAATACCGATATTTTTATATGTAGTATATTGCATTGTATTTAATTTTAATTTATTTTTATTAATTTTTTTACAATGATGTATACTTCATATCATATATTGTGATTTAATGAATAAATGATTTGAAATAATAATAATATAACACTTTATTGGTAAAATATAAAAGAATAATGAACCAAAATTGGCGGGCTTATTGCCTGGGGCAATTTCTTCCAACCAACCTAAGGTTATAGTTATAGATGATGTATATATTCTTGGACTTTTTCAATGATTCTGCCTGCCATCAATCTCTACTTGAATGTTTTGCGTGCCCATTACTTTAGTTTTAGCCAGGTTCATACATAATCCTACTATTTTGGAGACCTCGTTCAGCTCTTGAAGCATTTTTGCTAGTTCCTCGGGACTGTTACTAATTAGAACTATATCGTCGGCAAATCGCAGATGGATCAAGTATCTACCATCCATGCGAATTCCTCTGTTTTCCCAATTAAGCTTCTTAAAAACATATCCAATTATATCCATATAAAATAATGATCTCTAACTACCCTCCACCAAGACACAAACACAAGCAAGCGAAAGCACATAAAATAATTTGAAATGAATCCTTTCTCTAGGATCCCGATCTGAAATGGAAGGGTTTGAGTAGTCTCACGATTATTACACCATACAGAAGAAATGTTTATAAACTCAACTTCATTAACTTTTCGTTGAAGCTTTTTTGTGTTTTATGTTCATATTATTTATTTTCTTTAATAAACTTTTTAGAAAGAACGCGTTTTATGTTAGGTACGAGAGCTATGCAATGGGCCCCTCCGATGGCCGTCTTTAAAAATTGCCAGAAGGTTTTTTTCGCTAGGTACCTTAACAACAACATAGACAACGTTCTACTACGAATATGTAACAACTAATGACTCTAACAATTCATTACTGATGTTCGATTTTTAAATGGAACAAACCACTACGGGCTTACGACCGCCTTCTACCGTTATTTCGAATGCTGGCTTAGCTTTTTGTTAACTTAACGTTAACAACGTTCGCCATTAGGTGGTAATGATTAAGTCTCCGAAACTCCTAATCATGAGAATTCTCGACATGTTCAACATGGCGAAAAATCTCATCTATACCTACAACAAGTAGATATTTAAATTACTTAATGAAATATAGAGATAAAAATTGAAAGTTATTGAGAACAAGAGAGCAACCAAATAAAGACTGCGACTGCTGTCATGTATTTGGCGCCAGGATATGAATATATATCCATTTTTGTTAATGTCTCATCTTTATTGCCTATATTGACTTTGTTTGTGCACAACGTTCTAATTATGTCTAGATTCTTGTGACCATTTTTCAGGTTGATTAAAAATCAAATTGATTTTATTACTAACTAATACCTATACCTATTGCAAAAGTTTCTGAATTTAACGTCTTTATTTAGTTCATACATTTTATTTCAGTGGCCATTTTGTTTACTGCGGTAGGTACCCAAGCTACGCAATTAAGACTAAACGTCAAGATTGCATTGTCTTTTTCCCGCTTTAATTATTTTACTGCTGGCAGTGAAGGAGCTTAAAATATAGAATGATTTTTACTTGTCTCAAAGAATACTGCGTTATGGCTAAACCATGTGAATGAAATGCCAAAAAGGAGAGAATAAAAAATTCCGTGTTCGTGGAGTAACGGCCGCTTTTTTTCTAAGAAAACAAAGCATAATACACTGGATTCCTAGGGGGCGGTCTGCCGTTCGACAAGACGGCAGTCTTGTTAATGTTTTTTGTTACTACGGTAACAAAATATTCACAATGTTCTACGTTGACATTCACCGCTACCGCTATATAGCAGTACCGTAGTCCTAGGACAACATACCATAATGGAGGTATCGCATGATCTGGAATTCTGACTCGTAACAATGATATATTTTTTAATCTAGAAGAAGTATGAAATTTCAAAATTAGGTAGTTAGGTACCTACAGAATACAGAATTATAATAATATTTTTATTATGTTAGTAGGTAAATATTTAGGTAGGTACCTACTATTGTTAGAAAGTTTCCTTCTTTTTGGTAAAATTATTCAGTTGGAGCAAAATAATAATTATTAAACAAATAGTATTGCTTTAGCAACTATAAATGAACAAGAAACGGGCGAAATCGAAAACAGAATAATAATAATAAGAATACGTTGTCATTATAGAACAAAGCTTGGAAAGTATTATGAACGAGCTTTTAAAAGTTTTCAATAGATGTAGTTAGGTAAACAATTTAACAAAATAAAATACCTAATAATTTTCTAAGTTTTAAGTAAATTATAATATTCCCCTGCTAGGTAAATTCGTAAAAAAAGGTAAGTAGATAACAGACAAACGAAATGCGTAGCATATTTTTATTAATTATTATCATGCAATACTCTAAACGAGAAAACCGATAAAATAAATTTACTAATTCATTGATCAACGAATCGTATTTTTTATAATGAGAAACAATTATAATTATTATTGCAAAAATCTTATAATTAAATACGATGCGAGAGAAAAGTACAAAATTTCATAAGTTCGCGCGACAATTATTGGTGTAAAATCAACCACAGATAAAGTTCTTCTTTATTCTGCACAAAAATTATGTTTATCAAATAAAATTATTATTTTCATTAGCGAGCTTGTATATGATTTTTTTAAAGAATATTACCTATCTATAGTAAACCTCAAAACATTTTGAAATAAATATTTCCATATATATAAGAACTTTATAATGAATAATTATTATTGGCAACTAAAATAATTTTATCCACTGGTAATTACAAAACATTTTGTCTATGACTATCGCTACGTCAGTACGATTCTGTCGCCTCCTTCGAAGTTGTGTCAGTTTTGTCGAATTTTATTCATTTGACGGATCCTTGTAGTTCATTTTGTTCTACAAAACATTTGAACTTATAATCCAAGGTATTTAATGTACATAATTTAACCTTTCAAATAACTCAACCATTTTTTTCTTGGTTTGAAACATATTTTTGACGCGTAGAGAATGACATTTCACCGGCTGGTTTAGTTTTTAGTTCTGTATACTTTACTAGGAAATCTCTTTATTAAAACTATTATAAAATTACGTTTGTTGTAATTTACCTTATTGTTTTAAAAATAGAAAGCGTGTGCTTTAAATAGTTGAGTTACAATTTAATTAATGTATTCTGTTTTTTTATTCAAGATGGCGATTGAAAATATGACAAGCAACGTATTCATCGTCTTACCCGAGTCTACCGACGATGGATCTCTGATCGTGGGTAAAAATTCAAGAAAACCTGAAAGTGAAGTGCAAGAAATCAACTATTTTCAAGGGGGAGTACCTGAGGGAACACATACTAAGGTAAAACAATATGGCCACAATTGAATGTTGGTGAAAGGAATGTAAGTATACCTAAATATTTATTGTGTTTTACTTTTGCAGTGTACTTATATCGAAATCGAAAATTCTTCTGAACCTAATAATAGTATTATCCTGAGTAAACCATCATGGATGTGGGGAGCTGAAATGGGATCTAATGATAAAAATGTCTTTGCTGCTAGAGATTCTGTTATGTCTAGCTATTGTGAAGGAGAATGCAACCCTGATGAGAAAAGATTGATCGGGGCCGATTTAGTAAGGTAATTTAAACTTTTACTGCTTCATTTAAAAACTACGATCAGTGTAAAAAATAGCTCAACGATAGAAAATATTACGATCAAGCTGTCATCGAGATAGTTTAACTCATATCGCTTGACGGTGAGCTGATCTCTGTAGATTTTGACCCGCCATATTGGATTTAACGTCAACTGACGGTTGTTTTTAGTATACAAGAACGCTTTTTTTAATAAATACACTGTATTTAAGTTTTTCGTCCGTCCAAATATGTGCCCCCTTTATATTTTGGTCCATTGTATTTTGCTTTATCATTTTTATAATAGGAGATTTGAACATATATAGCAAATATGCATTTTCGTAATCATTTGAGGCCTTACAACTAGAGATGGGACTAACGGCTTAAATTCAAAAACGTTATAGCCGTTTCGTTAATTGAAAATAACGTTAATATTAAAAGCTGAAAGCTGTTTTAAACATTTGGTATCTGGAAACATGACTTTTTCCTAAAAAAAAAAAAGGGTTGTTTTCTCTAGTTTCATACATATAACTATTTCATTCGGCTAATATTACCTGACATATACATAATAGGGGTAGGCTATTATTTTCGTGACTATTATTTTTATTCAACTATTATTTATAAATATCGTTAAATATTAATAACGTTAGATGCATTATTTTTATTTATCTAATATTTTTATCAGCTATCGTTATAATACCCATCTCTACTTACAACCATGATGCGCCAACTAAATTTATAAGAAATATAATGACGTTTTGAAGAAAATATTCAAAGAATACTTTTTAAGTAGGTAAAAATATTAAAATTAAAGTTATCAAACATGAATTAGTTCATTTTGGCTGAAACATAAATGTTTCGTATGATTTAATAAGGACTTAACTATATTTTGATATAAAATAAATAATTTAAAAACAAGGTACCTATTCTGTATCAACTCGAAATCGTTCAAATCTGACATAGCGCAACTTGGTTGTAAGCATTCACGTTGGTCGGCTACTATTTTGTTTGTTTACAAAATTGTGCATGAAATATCATCTTCATACATAACAAACGCAGGTTAAATATTTCTTTATAAATCAAGTAAAAACTGAGCGATGAGTTATATGTAATCTTACGATTAACATTTTTTTTTATAAGTAAGACGGTTGTAGTTAGTTTATTGTACAAGTACTGGTTTAGTTAACAGCAGATAAAACATCTTCAGTAAATCTTTCGCCACTATTTTAACAACCCTTGGTACAGATATCCATCTCTTCTATCAAGCCACCATGTTGGCGGTGCACTAACACCTGTTATAGGAAACAACGTCTCACTGCAAGTTAAAGAAACTAGTGCATAACGCAACAGAACAGACCTGCGTCTAGTGAGGCAATAAATTCCATTATGTATTGTGTTGATTTGTAATTGAAATGTATATTATGTTGTTGGAATAATAAAAAAAAAAAAAAAAAAAAAAAAAAAAAAAATTTTGTTATTATCAATGACCTATGGATGTGGTATAAGAACATGGATGAAAATAGAAGAATTTAGTATAAATGCAGTAAAGATGAGAGCTCTACGAATAATATGTGGAAAGACTGTGGGATATGGAAAGGAATAAGAATACTAGGAAGGAATGTGGTTTGGAAGATAGTGTTGTTACAAAGATGAAAGTTAGTTGAGATGGCTTGGGCACGTGGAAAGAATGGATACAAACAAAATGTTAAAGTAAATTTATAAGGCTGAAAGGAATGGTTTAAGTAGGGGTGATCGACCAAGAAAGATGTGAATGGAACACATGGATTCCGTCCTGAAGAAAGGTCAGAGCAGAAGTAAGAGAAATGGGACAGGTTGTATGAGAAATGGTATGTCGGTAGAAGAATAGATTGGGGGTCCATTCTTTCTGCTTACCCGTTACGAAACACGGCGTGATGGGTAAAAAAAACTTAATGTTTAAAACATTTAGGCTATGTTTTCATATTTCATTCATTCTTAAAACTTAAATAATAATGATTGTTACAGGCTAGGCCTTGAAAGGGGAAATTCTGCTGAAAGTGCTCTTGAAGTGATAACCAATCTTTTGGAAAAATATGGTCAAGGAGGACCATGCTCATTGAACTCTGATAAAGGCTGTCATAACATATTTATAATTGCCGATAATAAAGAGGGTTGGCTTTTGGAGACTGTAGGGAAATATTGGGTTGCTGAAAAAATTAAGGAATCCCATACAGCTATTTCCAACAAATTCAATATTCATTCCAGCTTTGACAAAAGTTCAGCTGATATTCAAAACAATCTCAAAGAACTTAACTTGTGGGATGGAGAGGTATGTGGTGTATTTTGATTATACAAATAATGAATTTTTTGGTCTCAGATCAATCGTTCTTTTATTGAAGATTTTCTTTTCAAAAGTGATAGCCAATGTTCTATATTCATTAATTAATAATATTAATTAAGAATCTGATAATAATAAAAATAGGTGCTAAATCTCTCCAATCCAATATTGTATATTGGCCTCCCTTCCCGACTTGTACATCTCCGTGTTGGGAGCCATCCTGTGCTACTGGTGTCCGGTCACTTTATTTCTACCCTGTCCCTGGCTTACCTCTAAGGTTCATTTAGCACCTTCCAAAGTGCATAACAGTTAGGTAATATAATTATTTCATTTTTTTTCAGGGAGATTTTGATTTTGCCAAATGTTTTGAGAAAGAATCCGAACCTGCTATCGGAGAAGGCATTCTCAATGACAAGAAATCATCCTTCTCCATCAACGACATGTTTGACGTTCTCCGCAATGACATCTTTGCCGATCATGTCAATGAGAATTATGCAATTCAGAGCTGTCAAGTGAGGAAGTGAACATATTTATTAAATTTGCAAGCGGAATTATTACTTTTAACCTCCCCTTGCTTCCACCTGCAGGCTTATTCACAAAAAGTCAAATATTTGAAAGTTAAGGGGGCTTTGATAAAAACACGTGTATTCACACTTTTTCTAAATCCATTACTTAACATACGAAACTGAAATTTGCCTTTTATTATAGAATGAACTTTATTTAAATTGTTTAGTGAGACAGGCAGACAAGTACTTTATATTTTAACTTTAAGATCTGTCTTGTCGTTAGTAAATCCTAACATGATTAACAGCTCGGTTGGAATAACAAAAAAGGCATAAGTAATTGGAATTTGTCTTATTTACCTAAATAAGATTTTTTTGTGAGGAACCCTGCTGTACCCAAATCCATTGAATTTCATTTTTCAATTCGTTTCTTCTTCACAAGAATATCGAACTCTTTAACTATATGAACCTGTACCATGTCCCTTGAATGTCAAACACCAGTTTATTTCTTACCCAGAAGTATGACACCATAAAAGCCTGTCCCTTGAATGTCAAATGTCAGTCTGTTCAAAATATACAGTTATAATAATTTATGTTTAAATTTAATTTGTTATTCAGTAAACCTTTTTCTTTTTAGTTTAACTTTTTTTTAGTTTTCGAATTGAGTCTATAACAATTGCAAGCGAATATTGTTTTAAATTGTGAATATTTTTACAGTTTGATAATTCTCTTTGTTTTTTTTTCAGGTGTCTCAGCTGAATGCTTCCACAGTTAGCGTACATTGGTTCACTGGAACACCGAACTCGAAAAAATCAATTTTCAAGCCTTTCATATTTACGCCAAATGTGAAAATCTCCAAACACATCATATGCCCAGCTGAGGAGGTAAATTTAACCCATTTTTTACCATTCATTTTTTCTCAGGCGTGTGCAGGATGTGCGGGGAATCACTCGAGACCCCAATGCACCTCCTATGCGAATGCCTACCAATGATGCATAACAGACACAGAAATCTGGGCAAATTCCTAATGTGCCCAGATGACATCAAAGAGTTGAACGCCAACAAAATCCTGCGCTTCCTCCTGGAGGCCGGGTTGAGCGATGAACTCTAGATACAGGGCCAGTCACAAAAGTTCCATTATGGGACGCAGTGACGGCAGCCTCCATGGAGGCTGCAGGCTAGTATTCAAATAATAAATACCATTCATTTTCAAATCATTAAATTTCAATATTTGCAAATTCTTTTTTTTTTGTATTTTAAAACTTGCCAAAAGCATCTTATTTATCGATAAGGCATGATAAGATCTCCAATGCAGTTTTAATGCAACAAATATTCTTCAATACGTTTCAAAAATTGTCTTATGTAAAATATAACAATTTCAGCTATTTTATCTAAACGAACATATTAAAAGTTCCCATAGCTAATTAAATAATTTTACTCAAGTAACTACACAGGTACGCATAGTTGATGGCCTGGATATTAAATATTTTGTTTTTCTTCTACGGACAACATATTTTTTATTTTATTCAATGTAATATTCCCCACTTCAAAAATACATAGGCATTTGTGTAAAGGTGAGGAGATACATAACTCTAAGTAGGTAATACATATCATTTTACCCCATACATAGGTATAACATAATACAGTATTCTTATCAACTATTCAGTAAGCAAAATAGAAGTATAATATTTTTTTAGAAAACATTTTCTATATACATATAGGTAAGTATATTATAAACAGTGCTTCATATTACAATTTTTTTTACACTATTACAATCTTTA
Source organism: Mystacides longicornis (assembly GCA_963576905.1). Lineage (NCBI taxonomy): Eukaryota > Metazoa > Arthropoda > Insecta > Trichoptera > Leptoceridae > Mystacides > Mystacides longicornis. The sequence continues at coordinate 9,375,991 of OY756429.1, forward strand.
CCAGAATGTTCTACAATGATACTAAACAAAAAAAATTTACTTTGTTTTTTTTTATTTCTATTTTTTTTTTAATTATTTAATTCAATATCGATGGCTTGCTTAGAGTGCTGAGGTTGTTCTTTTAAAACCTTTTTATACTTTTGACAGTTATTAGTAAATCGAAGTTAAATTTTCGACATTAAAGGATAATAACGCTAATAAGATTCTCGATATTGTACATTTCTCACTTCAGTATTCATTGTAGTAAGATTGGTCCATTATTTAGGATCTATAGAATAGAGCTAGATGTTCTTCTCCCTTGTTCTCGGACTTACCTTCTGTATCTGGAAACCATCAAATGCATTTAGATTTCTTTAGCCCTTCCTTATATTACCCAGCACAGGTTTACCAACTTACAGAAACACAATATCAAATCCAATGTAGTAATAATTAATCAATGGTCTTTGTTTTTTTTTTTTCAGGGTAAACCACATAATCTGTTTACTCTCCATCAAAAGAAGATTGATAATGAAGCAATCAGGACAATACTTAGGAAGCTCGAATCTGACTGTATAACGGAAGTGTCCGTTTTTCGTGAAGAATTTACCAAAGGAGGCATCGCCTTGGAAGAATTTGGTGATTTGATGAAGGACAGTGTCGATGCTGAAGTTAATTATTACCGTTAAGATCCTTCTCTTTTACTATTGTTTGATGCTTTATAAAAATACCTAAGACTTAAATACCTTATTGTATTAAAACGATTACTTATTTTATTTAAATAATATACTCTAAATAGATCTTACACCCTACTGTGATTGATAAATAATTTATTTTTGTTATTTTAAACATTTCCTCATTGTAGGTACTATTATTTATTTGTACTTTCTTTTAATACTTTGTTGTCTTTTTTAGTAAACTAGGTCAAATCTCAAATACCTACCAATATAAAAATTCTTGATCAAATATAACAAATCTCTTATATCATCTCTTGGTCAAATACCAATATAAAAATTTGAGACTGTTTGATATTTTTTGAATATCAACAGATTCTTTACTGTTTAACGTTAGTCTAATCGGTCAAATCGAGATTTGACCTCTATAAAATTTAATAATATGTTCTATGTACTAGAAACTGAAAATAAATTGACAAAATTTTATGTCATAAAATAATAATACGGAACCGTGTTTACTAAAATGGTTTTTCATTCTTTCCATCGTGCTATTTTAAATAATTATGACAAACTTCTATTATTTGTATTTTCTAACAAGGGACAGTTCAAGTATTACGTAACGCATTTTTTTACATTATTGACCCCCCCCCCAGATGCATCGTAACGTTCTTTGTTACCCCTCTTCCCATTCTCTAAACGTTGCCTAACGCACACATAACAACTATGTATGCCTCAAATCACAATTATTACCGGAAAGTCACTAAATACCTTTGTTGCTGCGCTGGTAATACAATAGTAACTTTTACAAGTCTAACCCCCCCTCCCCCCCATATTGCGTTACGTAATACTTGAACGCTCCCGAACTTCAAAAAGGTAACAATGTAAAATCATCTCAGAATAATATGTCCCAACCTATTATCGCACTAAATGCAAATGTACCTAAAATGGCTTTCTTAAATGAAGATATGACACTTCTAGTACATAGGGAGATATAATTCAATGTTGTATGCAGTACACACATTAAATATTATTTCTGCTCTTAGGTGTCATTTAGTGATATATATGTATAATCGCTTAATTTACATATTTTTATCGCTCAATTAAAATATTTGGCTTTGGGTTAAAAGTATACAATATCTTGCACATTAGAAATATCTCACAGTAGCTGTTACATCAATAATAATTTTCATTACAATACGAATAATGAATTCACCATTTAGCTAGAACCAAAATTAACATGCTTTTTACAAAAATGTTTTATGTGAGGGAAAAATTTGTTATTTTTATATTGTTTTTGTTATCATAGTTTTAAAAGACATTCCCAAAAAGCTTTTATCATTTGAAATCTTTGATTATAAATTTCTGATTGATTTGATTAATTTTTAAATTCTCATTTTATGAAATAATTTATTAGATTTCATAATATAAAAACTAACAATGTACAAAATTGATGTTTTTTTTTACTATTATATATTGTGTCTTACATTTTTATAGGAATAAAGTAAAAAAAAAATATCAACTCATTCGATGGTCTGGTTGCTCAAACCAACGAGACGAAATTTTGATGTTTTATCAAATAGACAATCATAATTTCTCTTCAAATCAATTAAGTATATATATATTTTCATATCTTTGTTTGATATATTGTATTTAATTTATGTTTTTAAGTTTATTTAAGGCAACTTATCCTTAAAGAGCATGATTATTACAAATATAGTAATTTTAGAGGAATTGGACCATTGAATAATGAACTGCTATTATACTCTATTTCTGGAAATAATGACCACAAAAGTATATGAATTTGAATCTTTCACACACCCATCATTGATATAGGACTGACAAATATTACGCAAACATGCGCAAAAAAGTTTTAATTACTTATATTTCTTTGGTCATACTCTCGAGAAATAAAAAATATGTATATTATTATGAAACGCTGGATAAAAATTTGCATCGTTTAGCAATAAACTTCGTGATAACAATAGTGTCTTTGGATACAGCCTTTGAATAATATTGATAATTAGTGTCCTAATGTTGTTCACTTACACCTAGTACCCATTTGTCATGTATTGGATCCATATTTGTATCAAATCATGTGAACCAACCAAGATATGACACGATTTTTTAAGGGTTAAAAAAGTTTCATACAGAATCTTCTGTACACAAGTGGGAAAGGGTTCTCAAACATTATTAGATTTCTAGGGATATTCGTAATAATAATCAGTATTATTTTATTATGTAATATTATGTGCTTTGATAGCTTTATTTATAGTTAGAGTACCACAGTGTAAAGTGGTGGTTCTCTTTGCTGTGCTCTTTTGACATTCGTACATTTTATAAAATTGTAGCAATTTATTGAATTTATCTAAGTAATTATTATATTATATAGAAGAAGAAAAAATATAACTCGCAATATTGTTCACTCGAGTTTTTCCCAATACTTTGTGATACTTTACCCAAATTAATAGATTGGAACCAATATTATGTTTATTATTTTCCAACATATTGAGATTAGTTCCTTCCTGTGTTGCACATTTCTCTTTAGTCTTGTGGATTCAGATATTGAATCAAAACAATCACAAAATCTTCAAATTCGTAGAACAAAGGCATAATTTTTTACTCTATCATTTCGTTTACACTCAATTTATCACATTTTTCAGAGGTTATTTAGATTTGAGTATAAAAGTACATGACATTATGCTCAAATGTGACTTTAATTACAAAGATTCTCATATTATGTCAATTCAAAATCCAATATAATTAACTATTATTTAGAAATTTTGATTAACGTAGAATGCTAAATCTATATATTAATACGTGAAGGAAAAACTTTGTGACTATTTTTACGGAAAATGCGCGGACAGAGGAGTATGAAATTTCGCACACATATAGTTTATATAGAGGAGGGGTGGCGAATGCTAATATTTTCTCAAGATTATGCACAAAAATAGATTAAATTAATAAAAAAACATTACTGTAATGTTATGTATTTGATACTCACACACACTTCCACAGACTAGTTAAAGAATATCAACTTCATAGAAAAAAATGTAAAGCACCTCATAATGGGCGCTAGTTATATTGAAAACTATGTTAAATTACTGTAACGCGTCTTTGTTCTATGAATTACTTGATTGATTTAAACTAAGTTAAGATAACTAGATACCTATTGATACTCTTTTATGCATTATTACTTTATAAGCCACCAAGACTTGGTAATTATTGTGATCCTCCTTGTTTTGTGAATTGCCGTTGTGCTTCCAGAATAAAATAAAATCAATTCTTTTGATAGTTCATCCATTTCTCCCTAAAACAGATGATGCAGGAATATTTTCCATACATAATTCCTAATTTCTTGTTGATCTCATTTTAAAACAGAAACTAGAATACACCTTATATTTACTCTCTTTTAACTATTAAATATGTTTGTGCTTCTTTTTTGTGCTGGATATATTATGTTAAATAAACAGATACCAAACTATTTCTTATGTTTTTATTTTCGCACCATTGTAACGGGTAATTCTTTTGAAATTTGAAGGAGCTATTTTTCAACACTGAAAAAATATTTTGTTTTAATTTTTTTTTATTTTGTTAACTAATGTATTTTGTCACTAACATCTATAACAACAGCAATAATTCTAAACATAAATGTAACAAAGTATATAATAATTATCAAACAAGTGTTTCATATGAACTAAAATAGTTTTTGTTACCAACTTAACTTCTCACTTTGAATTTTCCCTTACTTACGAATACCGATCAAGTTGCTATGTATTTTATCACACCGAAAATGTGAGGGATAAAGGTTTTATTTGTTTTTTTTTCATACTTTACCACGTATAAAGCGAGTAAAAAAACATATTTTAGCAAAAAAAGTACAAACACTATAATTGTTTCTGTATCCATATAGTTTTTATGCTTTGAAAACTTTTTATACACTTACTGATGATATTGAAATTAATTATTTTTATAAATTTATTACAATATCATATTTATAATATTAATTTTGTAGGATTTCACTATATGATGAAATAATTTCGTTTTTTTTTACAATTTTCAATATTTTATCCTAGTATAAATAGATAAACAATAAATAAAAAAAAACCAACCTGGCACACAAAAAGTCTTATACAAAGAGTTCAAATATTTTTTTACGCATGAGAAATTAAGGTGTGTTTTAATTAGACTTGATCTGTATTCGTATTTCACTATTGACTTTTTCTTCATAGGTATTTTTTTTATTTTGGTTTAGAAAATTACTGTAATATTTTAGTATGGACATGTGGGCAAATTAACGGGGAAGAACACATTTAATTCTATCAAACTAGCCAAAACGAGGAACGCTGCATACATGACTGTGCAAGTTAGACCAATTTTCCAATCTAATACGAACTTATTGGCGGCAAACGATGTGTATAATCCCAAAAGTGTTGAGAATAGGGACACTGCATTGTATGAAAGTCCACTGGAATTTATATGAACCTAAAATGAATGAAAATTTTTTTTTTTTATTTATAGGTATACAGTGTCTTGTTATTGAGCAGATTTTTTGACGATTTTCAGTATACTAACCACATATTCTCCTGGTATGGTTGGATAAGCTAAGGATTTTATGGTCCACGGCAGTCCAAGACAAAGTAATATATCGAAAGTATTCGAACCTATGGAACTGCTAATACCCATTGAACCCATGCCTAGAACAAAGGTAATCATTTTGCTGGTTTGTTTCTAAAATATAAAATTAAAATTATAAAGATCTTTACCTTGGTTTGTGACTATGATAGATGATACAGCTTCGGGTACACTTGTACCTGCTGCTAAAAAGGTGAGACCCATGACAGAATCTGGTATGTTGATAGTGTCACCTGTAAATTATAAATAAAATAAAAATATTATATTTTTATTTTATGTATTTCATTTTTTTTTTGTTTGTATTTTGTTTTATCATCTTGCATAATTTACTTCTTCTTTTACATACACTGACAGGAGACTGAATGGGCCATTTACACCCTTTCAGCCTCGCCAACGCTTTCATTTATTTATCTTTTTTCATGGATTTTAAAAATGTTATTGTGAATTTTTTATCTGTTATTGATGTGCTTAAATTTAATAATGTTTATTAATTACGTCTAGTTTTGTATATTTTTGACGACTCCAAGTGCCCGAAAGGGCCTAAGGATGAGAGTGAATAAATGAAATAAATACATTTAGAATTTTTTAAGGCAGCCATAATATAATTGATAGAGAAAAGCAATTTGGAAAAAACAAACAATTGAGAAAAATTATTTTACAGTTACCTATAAAAATCAAAACAGTCTAGCTTAAAAATGATCTTTAAATCTGTGTCATTTATAAAAATCTTACCAATCACTGTAATCAGCCACGCTACCATGTAGGAAGTTGATCCTATCCATAAAATACACATGAAAAATGTGACGAAGAAGAATTTCGGATACTTTCTGCAGTCGGGAATGGTTAACCAGAGTAAGAGGTTAATGGGCCATGTCAAAATCCAGAATAACTTTCCGGGAAAGCTCACCTCCAAATCGGGCCATTTCCAAATTTCGGTACTAGACTCTTTAACAAAAAAAAAACTCACGTATAATAATAATATGATGTATCATGAATTAAAAAATATGTAGGTATTTTTACAGAACAACATTGATTTAGTGAAATTCATAAATGTATATAAGTATATAGATTCGCCATCACTTACATTTTAAAATTATCGCACATTCAAGCATAACTCAAAAGAAACGCCAGCATTGTCAAAAATTAGTTATTAAAAATATTTTCATATGGAATGACTCACCAATGTCAGATTCTTCTTTTTTATCGATAGACAATTTTCTATCTTGTGAATCATCCTTGTCAAGAAGTATTGAAATCTCATCTGGACCTAAAAATCAATTTCTACATTATAAATTACTCACTAATCATAATAATATTATGATTTGCATTTTATCGCGAATAGGTTTACAGTGTTGATATCTTTTGAATCTTACTTTCTTTTCGAATCAATGGAGTGACTTCTGTGTACACTTTTGAGTTTTTCTTCCCACAGCACCCAGATTTCATCACTTTACTAATTTTCTTATTGAAACACATAGCTGAAAACATAAATCAATCAATTATTACTAACAATGGTTTTTGTTAACAGTCAAGATGAAGAACTTAATAAAATATAGAAAGACTTACCTAAAATGTATAAAGCGTAAGCTGTTACAAGAGCTGATGCTTCGTACCATTGAATTTTATCATCATGAAGTGTGAATATAAGCGCTATGACAGCTATACCGTACATAAGGGAATCTCTTGTTACAGCCCACCAGTCCAAATCTATGTGCTAGGATAGAAAAAAGTTTCAGGACGACTAAGCTGTACATACTATTATAAATTTTTAAGAATAATTAAAAAAAAATCCATTAAATTACTCCATCCTTGTTAGCAGATTTCATGTTCGTAAAACAACCAACTCTATTGAATGAGAAAATTCACTTAGTATGGTAAAGATTCTTTATACGTATTGCCTTTGATGCTCTATAATAGACATTCAACAGCGCTTAAGAAATATTATGGTAACTTACATAGACGAAATGTAAAATTTTGTTGTTGCACGCCAAAATGAAATTGGTTTCATAATATAATATAAAGTATGGTTAGAGACACATTGTCGTGGGTCTATATGAAAATATATACTTCTGGTGTGCTACGGCAAAATGGTATTGTCGAACACAGTATTGTGGTGGGCCAGAAGCAAAACACTTTCATATGGAGCTAACAAAATGCTTCCTGATAATGTGTCTCTAACCTAGCTAGCAAATGCATGGAATGTATAATGCTTCTACCACAACACAGCACGACATATTATTACAGTGTGATTATTACAGTACCTATATAAAGATAAATATTTGAAATTTTATAAAAGAACCAAAATTCTGAACTACCAACGTCTTAAAACTATAAAAACATTTAGAATAGATATGAATTGAATTATTAGTTTAGTTACCTGTCCAGCTAAGAGTCCACAGCAAGCTGGTACAGCTAGTATATTGAAAACCGCTGATCCCACAATCGTCCCCACTCCTAAATCACCTTCAGTTATAAATGTTCCAACACAGTTAATAAATAATTCAGGACTAGAACTGGCTGCAGCCATGAATGTTGCTCCAGCTACATCTTCTGACATTTTTAAAACTGAAAAAGTAATGACATTTATAAATCTAAGGTATAAATTTCAATAAAGTATTCTTCAATAGGAAATTTTTGACAGTTTCTTTAACATATTACTCTGTTCCAAGAAGAAAAAAAAAGCTCGGTGTAAACTTCAAATTATTCCTAGCTCTGAGTAGACGTACAGTACTTCATATAACTCGTTCTGTTCAATAATCTTTCGTGAAAATTTTTATTGACAACTGTTTTTGTTTATACCACAAATAGGTGCCTATTTAAATTGTATAGAAATAATTTATGTGAGTATCTATATTGTATGTTGGTATATTATTTTTATATTTCTTACTTACAATGACATATTTTCTCAATAGCTGGAACAAAATAATCATCACAAACCACCGCTAAGAGTGTAAAGCAGTAGCAGGAGAAGAGAAAATGCAGAGCGATCCACCCCTAGAATTCATATAAAGTACTTAAAGCCATAATGATTTATTGGTTTTCATATAGAGAACATAATTATAATCAATAGATTTATAAACAATTTTGTATAGGTACCTACTTAATTGGTTATTACAATAGATATGTGAAAATTAATGTAGAATGGTTGAAATGTTTAGTATAATGAAATCATGCATACAAGGGACATAGAGGTGGTTTTTCTCTTTTTATCAAATTATTTTAAAATAAAATTTAATATTATACCTATTAATAATAAAAATACATGCACAGAATATTTTTTTGCAATCAAAGCCATTAGGGGGCGTCCATTATTCACGTGAGCCCAAAAGGGGGAGGGGGAGGTCTGGAAAAATCACGAAAGATCAAATTGACGAAAATTTCTTAATTCTTTGTACTAAAAAAGTACACCATGATTTTCGGGGGGGGGGGGTATCCTGAAACATCACCAAATATCACCAGGGGGAGGGGGGGTCTAAAAATTTGCCAAAAAAACATCATGTGATTAATGGACGTCCCCTTAGGTTATTCCGGAATAGAGCGAGTGCAGGAGCTGCAGCCCGATTCACGGAAAAGTTAAAGTCTAAGTTTAGTTCGAAGTTCGATTCAAACTATTCCGTGAATAGGGCTGCTGGTAATAATAATTGTAGGCGGCGACTATCTACAGTCTATGTACCTATTCACGGAAAAGTTTGAATCGAACTTCGTTCGAACTTCGAACTAAACTTAGACTTAAACTTTTCCGTGAATCGGGCTGCTGTTCCATGTAGCAAGAGATAGAGAGGCCTTTTAAAAAGTGATTGCCAATGTCAGGGAGACATGATAGGGGACAAAAAGAAGAAGAATTTGGTTATCATATTATATACATACCGCCTGCCTCTGCTCTTTCGTGAAACCATCTGATGGAAATTCGAATATTGCTGGAGGTGTACAATTTTTTCTATGTACAGCTATTGTTTCATTTTCTTCTAAAGCTAGTAGATGTCTTGTATGAAAATCTGCATAAAAACAAATTCTTTTTTATATTATTTTATAGTTGAAGTTTGATTTTATGCCTACTCAAATGATGTTAAATAATCAAATCTTTGAAGATAGGTAGGTACCTACTCATTTTGTTCATATTTGGATCTTCAAACCTACGTAGGTAGTTACCTTGTACAAAAATATCGCCACCCAATATAAATAATATATGAAGAGTGTTGGATAAGTTGAATTATGAGGCTTAAACAGAAAGTAAGTAGATATACCTAGGCTTTCACAACCGGATATATTTTATTTTTGAGGCTATTTTTGGTTTTAAATAAGAAAAATAATTATTAGCTACCTAAAAAAAGTCAGTACAATAATTACTTTCTGGATCCTATATCCCTTGTGTTGTAAAACTAATAGAGAGTAAGTAATAAGTTAGAAGGATTTTCTGATGGGCTCACCCAAAGTGAACGCAGAAACACTTTAGACATCTTTCATGAAAATTATGGGCACCAGGTATTGAATTCACGACATTTTTAATAAGAAATTTGAAGAATAAACTGCTAGGCCACCATTTCCACCAACCACTTTTTATTATAGTAGGTACCTATCATTATTATATACAATTTATATTTTAAATAAATGAATCTGTGTTCACCCAAAGTGAACACAAATACACTCTTCGACGTTTTCACAGTAAGCTTCTTAAAGCTTGTTTGGGGGGGGGGGGGGGGGGGTACGACATGGTAAAAAAGGTCATTTCCAAATTTTGGTATCTAGAAACTAAACTTTTCCTTAAAAAATGGGTCATTTCCAAAATTTGGTATCTAGAAACTAAAAAAATGGGTCTTTTCCAAAATTTGGTATCTGGTTCCATTTTAATTTCACAACTGAAGAAGTGAGATCCTTAAAATTCTATTTCTTTTTTTTAATGAATGTATGAAATTATTGTTTGGGGTTGATATAAAATGCTACTGCGCGTATTGCTGTTACCAAATAATACAGTCAAAGTCAAGATTGTATGTCATTTTGTCTAAGAGATGTGAAGATTGAGGGAACATTTTTTATAACGTATTTTTAAACAAACAAATAACTATAATATGAAATAAATTAAATAAAACCTTAAAATGAAGTTAGTTTATTACATCCCAATCTGACGAAAAAGTGTTGACCACGTGTTGTGGATTCCCGGTCGATTCAGATTTTTTCGAAGTGTTTTTAAATTGAAAATTCTACAAATTCTTAATTGGTTCTGAAGAGTGACGAAGTTCGACAGGTTAGCTTACTAGCTAACTATCTATAAAAACTAGAGACCATCATGAACGAAGTTTTCTAAGCGTGCATTTGCACTAAACGAACATGGGGCCAGAGCTATAGGTACGTAAATTGAGCATTCTTTCTTGACGATTGATTTTGACACCAAGCAAACAACAACGAGCGAGACCTAACACAAAGAACTAATGATTTTAATAGGTGACGATGACAGATATGCCCGCCATCAGAGTTATAATATAGTTTTGTTCACATGTGAATAATTTTCTACTACACCGCCATCTCTCGGATTTTTTAAAAAGTAAATCAATCATAGAGGAATTGTTTTGATTTCAAACTTATGACCCATCGAACTTCATCTCGCATCCGAATCAACGATAACTGTTACATAATGCAAACATTTATTAGCTAAATTTAATTAAGTTTAATGTCGTAAATCACATTTTATTCATGTAATGAGTCAAAATTATTTTTTTATTCTGGGTTAGGTCGAAAGTCGACGGGCGGGTCAGCTAGTAAATAATAATATAACACTTTTAATAGAATTTTTAAGTGAAAAAACACATCGAAAACACTCGAAACAACAGTAGAAGACGGTCGTAAGCCTGTGGTGCTTTGTTCCATTAAAAATCTAACATCAGTAATTAATTTTTAGAGTCATTAGTTGTTAGATAACTTAGAAAAACTCTGTTCCGACCGGGAATCGAACCCGGGACCTCGGATCTGAAGTCCACGCCAGTACAACTAGGCTACCGATTAACCATCTAGGCAGAATGTAATATTTATAGCTCTGCTTCTTTGTTCATTAGGCGTAAAGGCACACTAATATCTAGGATTTTTCTACATTCCACAATAATATATCTATTACAATAAGATATGAACCGGCATCCATTATAAGCCCAGATGGATCTTTGTTTAATGTTTTTGATCTTATAATCGACGAAAATATACTTGAAACTATCGTTCTATGTGCACTCAAATGCAGATCGGAAAATAACATCGAGAGTGTTCAAAGTGTGCCTGTGTGAAAGATCTATTCTACTTGTTACTGATGCTACAATGACATTAAAAGAATGGTGTGTCTGCATTTTTAAGTAAAAAAAAAGATCAGAAAATGAACACTTTTTTTTCTCTTACAAAATTCCGATGCATAGTACCTACATGCTCAATTTTTAATGTCCAAACTCTTTACGTCATAACAGTTTATTGTAAATAAACCTTGTTTTTGTGGGAGGGTCAGATTGACCTTTGAGTAGTATTCGTGTAAAATTTGTTTTGAGTAATCAAGAGTTAAATAATTAAATTATTCTGAGTAGAATTATTCTAATTTTTAAAAATCCTTGTCCCGCTTTCAGACTCTATGCTCTACTTGATCTACATTGTTCGATGTATGTTTCAGGCACAATGCTTTACCATTACCAGGCATGTTTTTAACAGCACACTAAAATATTTTATGCTCATTGTTTCATACTGCAAATTCGTTATGCTCAACATTGTATCCTAACAGATTTTGATCTACGTACGTATGCCAATCATTATTAATATACTTACATATTAACATATTATTATTTATTCTAGTAATTGCAGACATTATGATTTTTAGTAATATTATAATATACTGACTTATTGAATGGTAAAAAATATCAATGTTTGGATGTTTCATTTATTCATATTTAATATACCTGTGTTAGTATTGACATAATAATATGGTTTTGAAACTACAATCTTTACAAATCGATCAGTACATAAACTTCAAGTATCACAACGAGCCATGGAGAGAAGGATGTTAAACATTATTTAGTCTGAGAGACAGGAAACGAAATGAATGGATATAAGAGGAAAAACCAAAGTTAGCGATGTGTCTAATAAAATAGCGCCATTAAAGTGCAACTAGGTCGGCCATATAGTGAGCACAACGGAGGACCAGGAAAAACCTGCATTAGGACCAATAACAAATTATAGGAACCCAGATAGGCTATAGCTGAGGTGGTCTTACGGTATAACGGGACAAGGCCGGAAATCTATGGGACAGAATGGCAAGAAGAGAGGACGGAGGCCTATGTTCAATTCTTTTATTCTTTATTCTCGTTTTTAGGCCCAAATTAGGGCACTTAAACTTGTCAAAACAATACATAAAGCATCACATTGTTATGCAAAAAAAATATAAATATAAAAAGCATTTCAAATACAATAGGTACATAATAACATCAATAATAGCCATGTGATACCAGATGTAAAGGGTCCAATATCACATTTTGTCATAGATAATAGAAACAATACTGGATATGTGAAGTCAAATGATGATAAGATGCTTAGACGTCGGCAAAACTAAAAAATCTTAAACAAATCGTAGGTATAGAAAAAAATTAACTTTAAGCTAGTATTAAAGTCAAATTAGAATTTATAAAAATAATCTATGAGTAGGTAACTAAATTTATTACCACTGAATCTGAGAAAGCGGTTCTCAAACTCAGAATATAACACTGTGCCAAAGTAAGTCAGCAATACCATTCACAGCTTGTCACCTGAAGCGATTCAATACATGAGCTTCCACGATCATAACTTTTGACCGTGGCTTTCTCTTATATTCATAAGTACATAATATAAGAAGTTGTATTGTTATGTTTTATTTACTAATAACGTGATTTGGTTATATAAGTGAGTAAATACCCTACTGAAAATAAAAATCAGAAAAATGGACTAAATAATTTTGCTGGAAAAAGCTCAAGAAAACAGTAAAAATAATATAACGAAAGTTCGATATGGAAAATTGAAGATATTATTCAAAGAAGAGCAATAATTTACAATGCAACATTCCAACTTTTTTTTTGATTCTCTTGTTTTGGGACTTAAGAAATGATGTTACCAACTTATCGATACAAATATAGACCACTACTTCTGTTGTTTCGAAAGCTGGCTTAATGTTAAATGACATATTATGTACTAAGCCAGCCAGATTACCTAAGGCGTTTGTAGAAGAAAACACACTTTGTTTTATAGTTACAAATCTCCTATGAAGAATTTTGCGGTTACTTTAAAAGCGGTTGGTAGGTGGCCTAGAGATTCAGTCACTGACGTTGCTCTTTCACATCACAAGTTTTTAGCTTTCTGTGAAAAATGTCAAAAGTGTATTTATGTTCACTTTGGGTGAGCCCAGAATCATTGACAAAATAAATTCAGTCTGGAATCTGAAGATGGTTGCACCGGGGATTCATCTCCAGTACTATAGTCAAGAACTAAAGGTCACAAAGGAAAACCAATTAATTGAAATCCACAGAAGGGTCAGACTGGGATGGGCAGCTTTTAAAAAACTGGACTACATACTAAAAAACAAAGATCCCACAGAACCTCAAAACGAAAGTGTTTGATCAATGCAAACTCCCAGTTCTCTCACAAAGGAGATTGTGAATAAATTGCATGTCACACAGAGAGCCATGGAGAGGGCCATGTTCGCTCAGAGACAGAAGGAGAAATGAGTGGATCAGAGGAGTGACAAGGGTCACTAATATTGTCCAGAGAGTTACGGAGCTGAAGTGGTCGTGGGCTGGGCATGTGGCAAGAATGACAGATGGCAGATGTACCAAAATAATTTTACAGTGGCGTCCATGGTGGGGAAGGCGAAGCAGGGGCAGGCCAATGATGAGATGGAGTGACGACATCGTGGCTTGCGCTAGTTTTATTGCTGGATGAGAAGGACACAGACGAGAGAGAGAGATGGCGACAATTGGGGGAGGCCTATGTTCAGAAATGGACGCGAGAAGGTTAAAGAAGAAGAAGACCCACAGTACGATTACTTTATTTTAAATTTACTCACATTTTGAACTCATAATAATTTAGAGATGAATAATTTAGATACTGCGAAATCAATATATTTTCTCAATCTATAACTAATCAGTAAAAAATAATGCTGATAAAAAAAGATCCTACCTGTAGATTGTGGAATGACACTTGGGCTATACGTTGACAATAATTGCGCACATAAAATATATAACAAAGGAATACTAACAAACATACACAATCTCACTGATAATATCAAAAAACGATGTCTTTGACGAAACTCTTGTCTAGTCTTTAATTTAATAATCATTTTTATTATATTTTATTAATATAAACTTTAATAAATAATAGTCGTCATCCAAAACACTCAAAATGATAATAATTTTTGCGTTTTTGTCAACACATTTTGTAGATATTCGAAAATGGCACGGCTACACACGGTGAATTCACAACTGCACTAATTTTGAAGTAAAAATTATTGTAGTGCTGCACTTGTGGATTAATTTAATAAAAATATATATAATATTATATAATGAACTGCTGAATTTGAATTAATTATTATTATTGTTGCACTCTCCGGATTATTTTCTATTAGAAGGTGTCACGACCACACTCCTACAGTGATTTGTAATTAATTAATTAAATAAATAACTTAATTTACTTTTATAAAATTATCAACTACTCCCATTTACCTGGAGATAAACAAACAAAAAATCATTATCTAGAAACATTTGATAAAGATTACTACTGAGTAGGTAATTATTATTATTTGTACAAGTCTATAGTTAGAGCAGTTGAGTGTCTATAAATCAACTGCAATTTCTCAGTATTATTATTGTTATTGATTTAATCTATACTACTATTATAAAGAGGAAAGTTTTGATTGATTGTTTGTTTGACGGGAATAGGCTCCGAAACTACTGAACTGATTTGAAAAATTCTTTCACTGTTGGGAAGCTACACTCTCCCCGCTGAACATAGGCTATATTTTATTTTCATATAGCCTTTGATCCTTACTAAAACTCCAATAAGGTGCAAAAATTACCTAAAATATTCTTTACATCGCGAACGCTGCGAAAACTATTGAAGATAGAGTAAAATAATGTACTACAACTTTGTAGAAGACATAATTATCTGCAAAAAGTGTCGCGACAGCATACGTCTAACTATTATAATAATGCCACAATAAGTGTTGATTTATTAAAAAAAATAATTTGAAATGCGGCAGAGATATAGGCGTCACTGGGGTACGAGCCGGACGGGAGGGGACCATTGGAATGCTACATTATTCCATATTAACATAGCCTATAGAATATTTTGATAAAGTTAGGGATCTATAAAGATCATAAGAAAACTGAATTATTTTTTTAAATACCTATGTACCTACCTGTGCGAAGCAGGAACAGACTGCTAGTAATCTATATACATAAAAATCTGTAGTTTAAAAAAACGGGCAAAAATCTAATAGCACTTAATATGTCATTCCAAAAAATGACCGTGAGTGGGGAAAACTAAATGGATGAAGCGGAGTGATAGGGTGAGTATGATATTCATCAGTTGAAAATTCAATCGCGTTCATTCGTATATCGCTCTAACTAAACGAATCCTCAATGGGTAGGTAAACTCGGGTGGGCGTGGTCGAAGTCGTTTCGTCACTTGATTGTCAGTATCAAAGATGTTGTCCAACTTCGTCTCATTTTATTATCATGCTTCCACCAGGGTAGGTACTTACACCACGTGTTGTTGCTGTTTTAAATTTAATAAAAGGGAAATGCGTGTATTACCTTAGTAGTAGTATCCAAATGGATGACAAATTTTACGCTTGTCTATTTTTTTTTTTTTAATTTTAATCGGCCTTTGCGATTATCAGCAGAATATGTCATGTAAACATCGTTTAAAACAGAAGTTTGGGTCGGTATCGTACTATTTTTTTTTAAATATTCTTAGTGAATACAAATACATTTTTGGCATCTTTCACACGCTAAAGCAAAGGTTTGTGTCGTGATATCAGAAACGGTCGTCACAGCCGGGATTCGAACCCACGTCTTCTATACCCTGTACGTACGAAAGCCGCCGATTGATACCACTGATGGACTACCGACCATTTTTTTATACTAAATTAATTTAAGATTCATTGTTAAGACGGGACGACGTCTATCGGGAAAGCTAGTTACTAATAAATTGTATTCAGCAGTAGTTTGTATATAATTATATTGGAGACCGAAGCTGTTATCTTCTCGCTAAAATAGATTAGAATATTAAAAAAAAAGATAATAATATTTATTAATAATTTTTTTTTTTTTATAAAGAATAATTCATATTTATGTGTTAATTAGGGTGATAATTATTATAATGATGTGTTCTACTGCAGGTGAAAATAATAGATACATAATTTTAATCTCCATATTAGATATTATATAAAATTGCAGAGGTGATGTACAGTGTACACCATGGGGTCGATAATTCCGAACAAAAAGTAAATTTTAAAGAAGTTTTAATTTCAAAAAGTAGGTAGGTACTTATTTCGTGGAATACACCGGAGTTGGTATGAGGCTCCTGAGAAGAGTTGAACGTTATCATTACACGTGACTGGATTTGATTAAAAGATTATAAATCGTGATAGTAAATAAAAACCAACTTTGCAAATACTACTTAATTTTATTAACCCGAAATATTTTCGGACGGCTATGCGTCCATCTTCAGCGGGTGGTATTTCACAACTCGTTGTGAAATACCACCCGCTGAAGATGGACGCATAGCCGTCCGAAAATATTTCGGGTTAATAAAATTAAGTAGTATTTGCAAAGTTGGTTTTTATTTACTATCATGTCGTCGAAATACTACAAAGTTGATAAAAGTGTTTTAGAAGATTATAAATCATTATACAATTATTAGAAAGAAGAAGAGAGATTTCTTTTAGTATACCTCAAAGCAATACTAGAATTCTTAAGATTTAAAAGAAGAAATACTTACTTTCATATATTTAACTAATAGGTAGCATTAAAAATAAACATCTTCTACAAAACAACATTGCTTTTTATTATTTAAATTTCATATAAACAATTTCTATTATTCTAAATTTAAAAATGGAGCCCTATTTCCATAATGGTCATAAACATTGCGCAAGATCGAGCGCAATGGAGAGTTCTTGTTGCCTCCCTATGCCCCTGAGTGGGGTGTAAAAGGGAAAATTGATTGATTGATTTCCATTGGTCACCGCATCACCTTTGAACATTTGGACGAATTTCGCTAATTTATTTTTGTGTTTAGGTTTACTGTTGTCAGGAGAAGGTTCTTATTTTTTTAGGCTTTTATTTTAATTAGCGTTTGACATCTGTCAAATGTGTCCTTTAAATATCGTTTAAAATAAACGCATCGGTCGGAATTATTCGGTAAAAATAGGGTCATACCTATTTTAATTATTCATTATATCAACGTCTGTCGGAAAAGCTTGTGGAAAAAAAAATGAAAAAGGAAAAAAAATAAAAGTTTACAAGAGGAACAATATTGTCGTGTTCGGATTAATTATTAGCTATAGGTTGTACCTACATAATACATTCTTAATATAATGCAAACAACAATGAGCTAATGGTATGCAATTGATTGACTTATTTGAAGATAAACTGAATGCATGTATCTACCGACCTCCCAGCCGGTATGGCCTGATCAAAACAATTTTAAGACCTCAGTAGTCTAGTGCAAGGTCAAGAAGTCCCGATGTGTTTTTTTTTTCACTTTAAATTGCGGGGTTGGAATCCTGTCTCAGATTGGACGAGACCGGTTGACTGGTAGAGAATTATACCTAAGCGTTATTCCGCCGGCTATACTGACACATGCAATTATTGTGCATGGATAAAATTATTATGAATGAAAATTAAGTTATTGAGATGTATCTCTAGGTCTCCCGGGTGGATAAATTTTAATACCTGGGAGCAACCATTACCACCTCTGGTGTCCTCGGGGCTGATCTCCCGATACGTATCGGTATGGCAAGTGGCGCCTTTAAAAACATAACCAAGATTTGGAAAGCGTCGGCGTTTAGTGTCGAGACGAAATGTAAACTGTTTGATGCGTGTGTGTTGCCCATTCTCTTATCTTTGGTCCGTATTTTGTTCATCCTAATCTAATAAGACTTCGTCACGAAAGTTATGTCATTGTAGGTATAGAATGGCTCTCTTATAACGGGCAAAACCTATACACTTGTAATATGGCTTATCATAGGCTACATAGCTCCATAGGATCATCTGAAGTGTTAGGAAATTTATCTAGGAAATAATTAGCTTGAGATTAACGTTGTCATGTGAACTCGCGCTTGTAAATTTGCATAGGTAGGTACTAATACTTGAATAATCAACTTGAACAACCTCTCATTTTGACCTTACATTTAAGAGTATTTCACCTTCTTGAGAAATTAGTATGGGGCCTATCGTATATTTTACATAATTTTTATTCGTGAATAAATGCTGTAGAAATGAGATCTGAGAAAGAGACTGATGATTGATAAGGTGAAAAATGATAATATTATAAAGGAATGTGGAGTGGATGTTAGCGTAGTGACTAGAATGAAATCGAATAAATTAAGGTGGTTTGGGCATGTAGAGAGAATGAACGAAGAGAGAATGATTAAAAGGATATATAAATCTGAAAGAATGGGTGCACGCAGACAAGGCCGACCTCGAATGACGTGGACCGATCATATTGGTGCCGTCTTAAAGGAGGGTCATGTCAGGAGTAAAATGAATAAAACAGCATGTATGCGGAGTGTTATGCGTTTAGAGGAAGTGAAAGAGGTTATTGTCAGGGATGCATAGACGTATAGGGAACAGGGGCCACTGATGGCGAAGATTATGAGCCAAGATTGGGCCGCTATAAGGAAAAAAACACTGACCGTGTTATTTATTTATTTATAAAAAAAAATCGTTAATCGTAAGATTACGTATAACTCACTGATCAGTTTTTACTTTATTTATAAAAACAATATTTAATCCGCGTCTGTTATGTATGAAGATGACATTTCACACAAAATTTTGTAAACAAACATAATAGTAGCCGGGCAACGCGAGTGTTTACAACCAATATGCGCTATGTCATCAGATTTGAATGGTTTCGAGTTATTGATGCAAGGTACCTAACCTTATTTTTTATTTTTATTTTATACCAAATAAATCCTTATTAAATTACACAAAACCTTTGTTTCAGCCAAAATGAACTTTCAAAGTTCAATGTTTGATAACTTCAATTTTAATATTTGTACCTACTAGAATAGTATTCTTTGAATATTTTCTTCAAAACGTCATTATATTTGTTATAAATGGAGCTGGTGCATCATGGTTGTAAGACCTCGAATGATTACGAGAATGCATATTTGCTTCATTTGATTAAATTTTCTATTATTAAAATGATAAACCAAAAAAAAATGGACCAAAATATGAAGGGAGCACATATTAGGACAGGGGAAAAACTTGAAGATAGTGTATTTATTACATAAAACGTTCTTGTATACTCGAAACAACTGTCAGTTGACGTTAACTCCAATATGGCGGGTCAAAATCTACAGAGATCAGCTCACAATCAAGCGATGTGCGTTAAACTATCTCGGTGATATCTTGATCGTAATATTTTCTATCGTTGAACTATTTTTTCCACTAACAGTAGTTTTTAAATAAAGCAGTAAAAGTTTTAATTTTTTGATTTCGTATTACACCAGTTAATTTTGTAAAAGTAGGATGCTGTGTTTCAAAGTGCCTTTTCACATTATATTCCTTCGGAATGGCAATAAATCGGTTGCATATAAAACACACAATATTATTATGCGATGAAACAAACAGTATTTCTCGGTCCAAATATCTTGAAACTGCCGATTTTCATCTTTGACCTTACGTTTTTTACTAGTTCTGGCTTATCCATATCGACATTGATATATGTGCTTGGTACGACGCGACGAGTAGAATAGGTACGGTGTAAACCTGAACAAGAAAGTTGAAATAAGGTACTTAACGCTGCATTTTTAACACTAACAATTCAAAAGCTTCAATAAAAAGTCAAGAAATAATGTTACTTACGACTTACACATCTACAATCGATATATCACACAAGAAACAGTTTTTTTTAATAATCGTTCGAAAAGCTACAAAAGTAATTATTCATATACCTACTTTTGATTTTCCAATACTTGCCCGCTGCCCGCGGTTTGTGCATCTCTGATTTAAATGCATTGAAACCATAGTTTTGCGGCGATCGGCGCCGCGCCGGTCGGAATCTGCGTTCCTTGTGTTTTCACCCATACGTTGAGTGTGACGTGGTTTTTTTCGCAACATCATGTAAATCTCATTCAATTATCATTTGAGAATAATTTGGGCTCTTGTGCGCGGTCTTTAATAGCAGTCAAAGTCATTACATACCCGCTAACCTTTTGCGAAGCTCGTCATTTAAGCATTTTTTTAAATAATCAACACTTTGGTTTATCGTCCTTTCAAATTTGTGGGTATTTTGATTATCTTATCGATGGAATACTCAAAAGACAAGATGGAATGTTATGAATGAATGCTGGCTAAAGAAAACGCAGTTCCCCCTATCATCAGCTGCCAAAGAGGAGGAAAATTATCTCATACTGTTTCACAAGCTGAGGGATAACTTCTGTTGTCTCACTATTCCTCAAAATGGAAATAGATAGAAAGTCAAAAAAGGATTTTATTATTCACAATGTATATGTTACTTGGATAATGAGCAAGCACTCGAACCCCCCAAATATTTTGTTAGTAGGTATCTGTCTGTTAAAAGATCCTCTCATACCATGTTTCGTTCCTTTGAGGCAGAGCTGAGAGCTCTAGATGTGGAAGGAGGTCATCGAAGCTGCGCGTGATCGAGCGCAGTAGACTACTCTTGTGGCGTAGACCACTGCTAAGTAGGTATGTTATGTTAGGTCAATATTATGCACCTGATGTAGAAGGTGGGATTACCAATGCCTGGTTTTAGTTTCTCCAGACGTCAATGGATGGCGTTAAATCGGATCCGCATGGGACACGGCCGATGTGGTCAGATGCTCTACTTATAGATGGCTGGTGCGTGAATCCCCTGCCTGTGACTTTGGAGAACCTGTACAGAGCATCCAACATATCGTGCAAACTTGCTCCCTGAGAGCGTTCCCTGGTACATATAATGAAATAGCTAAATGCCTTGGATGGTGCTCGTTTGTGTGTCTCCTGGATGCAGCAGTGAAATCTTTGCTGTTGTTTCTTGTCTTCTGGTGATCCTCTTGGTTGCAGATGCCAAACAATGATAGTGTAACGAATGATGCATGTTGTGATGACGAGTAATGTCTGAGAAGGCAAAGTTGATGAACAATGTTGCGGACCAATAACCGATTCCGTCCTCAAGGTAGCTCAGAAGTAAAAGAAACGTAAAAAAATGTAAGAAAATGCAATGTCACTGAAAGAAATGAAGTTTGCGTGTTTGAATAGAAAAGGTGCTTGTTGGTTCTCTCAGTACTTTTATGGAACACGGGGTGATGAATGAAGTAGGTACCCATAAACTTCTTTTAATTCTTTTTTTTTTTTGTAATATTTCTCGATGCGACGGCATACAACGGGTTAAGAAACTGTTGAAAGATTTCAAAGATAAATTTCGAGATACTTAATATTACATCTCGTGATTGGGGTCATCCGTCCGTGAGTTGGATTCCAGTTTGAACTTTACGTACCACCGCAATAATGTCATTATTGTCTGAAACACTCTTTCATATACCTTAATCCACGTACCAATCTACATAATATTTTAGAAATGTTTGTTTTTTTATTTGCCTTTGACAATACTTTAACCGTATATGTGAACATCACGCTCAAAATACAAATGCTAAGATAGATATTAATATGCCCAGAGCAGTATAAAATGCTGGAGAAGGTTCTTAAATACAATTTGCTGCATTAACTTTAATATATTTAGAGCTATTTAAAAAAACTGTATTTTTTAGGATCTTCATACAAATTTCTCAAAAAGACTTTTGGAAACAAAATTACTCATGTAAATGTTGAATGGGATCTTGGTATTACGGTATGAAAATGTAATAAAATAATTGTAGATTGATTTGTTATACATATAAATGTTATTAAAAGCTTATTATTCTCAATAAATAAAGATTTAATGAAAAATTTGTAGTTTGAATTGAAGTTTGACAGATACAAATCACCCTCTATGGGTGGGTTGGCCAATTAATATCAAAGCAGGCAATGTATGTAGCTAAGATTCAAACCACAGAGCTCTCTCTATGAAAACTTGCAAAAAACTTGCAAATTATGTCGGTAGGTTCGTATAATATTTTTTTTATTATTATAGACCTCCAAAAAAAAAAAAATATTATACGAACCTACCGACATAATCAGTATATTTATATTATCTGTGGACATAATTTGCAAGTTTTCATAGAGAGAGCTCTGTGGTTTGAATAGGTTCGTATAATATTATGAGGTCGGTAAAACAAAAATTGTAAAAGTGTCATTCTTCTTTTTCTGTGCTTATGCCAGTTAAAGTGGTATGTTAAGCAATGGGATGCTAGACTGGAATCTGTTTAATTACCTACCGATCAAGCCTGACAATCGGAATCAAAAACGTGAAGCAATACGGGTATAAGCTAGTAATATAATATTATGAGAAATTGTCCATTCTTATAAAACAAAATCAGTATATTTTCCTCTCCATGTTCAATTCATTATACTTATCTTCTTTTCTTTCCGATGGCTCTACAACCCATATCGGGTCTTGGCCTCCAGTAAACTTTGCTCCAACCTCTTCTGTCTTCTGCTGCAGTTTTCCAACTGGAAATATTCAATATGTGTGCAGCATCTCTCCCGACCTCATCCTCCCACCACAGTCTAGGCCTGCCAACCCTTCTTCTCCCACCTGGCCGTCCTTACAGTGTTCTTTTTTGTGTGCGTATCGGTGGCATCCTCTATTTTTTACTTATAGGTACTGATAATTTCTGAAAAAAAAATCCACAGATGTCTCTTAAGACTAATAATTAAATTATATCTTCTACATACCAATCTACCTTTACCAGATAGAATAGATTATGTACGCAGGTACCTACCTTACATTATATTTTTTAAGACAATATTATAATAGACAATTTTTCCCGATCTTTTAGTTTCATTTTTCTTTTCTCTCTTTGATCATTCTAGAGCTGCTTTTTTTATGAGTTTAACTCTCAACTATTCTTCGTCTTTTATAAGTACGAAAATGTGTACTTCCAAGAGAACTTTAAGAAGTCAGCTAGTCTTCAGCATTCAATGAACAGTAACAGATGATATAATTAAACTAGTACTAGGTGTATTATATTCTTATCAAGTCATTGTAAACAAATATCAATTTTTACCGTTTTTACCATAAAAAGTGATCAAGTGAAAAGATCTCAATTTAAGACATGATCACTGAAAACCAAAACATTAATTGACGTCAAATAAATCCAAATGCAGGTTGTTGTCAATATATTGTAAAATATTTTACACTGTTATTTTTAATTATTAATTCCAGAGGATTTTGTAAACAAATCACTTTTTGCAGAATATTCTAATGTAATCTATCATGTGTGTCAAAGAATGGGTGCACGCAGACGAGGCCGACTCGAATGACATGGTCCGATCATATCGGTTCAGTCTTATTGGAGGGCCAAGTCAGGAGCAAAAGAAATAGGAGAGCATGTATGCGGAATGTTATGCGTTTGGAAGAAGCGAAAGAGGTTTCTTTGGATAGGAAAGAATGGAAATCCGTACTCCCTGCCTACCCCCTTCGGGAAACGGATTTATGGGTAAAAAAAAAATCAGTTTGGCAGTTTGTCATCTTGTTCTGACCTCAACCGCTCTGAAAGTTGCAACTGTTTAGGTACACGACAAGTTGGTTTTAAAGTCGTTTACAAGATTCCAACCGGTCTAATAAACCATGGTAAAACAACGGAACTCTCCTGATTTGAGTTTTCGTTCCTTTTCTCGTGGTTCAGAGTGTAAATCTACCTCAACGTAAAACGCCGTACGTATCATTGTGTTGGTCTCTACAATCCGAATAAGTGTATACTTACGAATTAGCGTATGTCCTAATAAAAATCATCTCTCAGTAGGTCCCTAGCTGTAATCATTGTTATATAGCTGAGGTAAGCAGACTGAGGCATGGGAGGGAATATTCACCATTCAACACACAGCAGTGTTCAATCCATACTTCAATAACAATTGGCAGTTATTCTTCTTCTACAGTGCTCAGTAAATGTCTGATCAGTGTAGTGTGCTGTGTCATTAGTGACACACGAGGGACAAGTATCCCAGAACACAAGTGCCACCAGGATGGATCCCACAGCGAACGTTACAGAAGGTAGTATGATCAAAATCTCATAATCGAAATGTACAGAACGCATAAACCGAACGCCCGCTACGCTGAAAAGTGCATAATTTATTATATTTTATTTATACTATACACAAAATTCGGACGAACCTGCGAATAAAACACGTGGATATTATATAATTATTAACAATTAATAAAATGTGAACATATCGGATAAAAATCTCGCAACAACAAGTGTTAAGTACATTTTTCTTCTAAAAAAAACAGTGTCATATTAATTTTTTTTGTTCAACGCTGTGTTGTGTTATTTTCTTACTCAAAATATTGCCGTTTGCTTTATTTTTTAAAGTGGTTTATACCAGTGCGGTAGTAGCTTTTTATAAGTTAACATTCGAAATAAATTTATTCTTGGGTTATGTAGTGCTTCGATATAACGATTTTCTTCAGTTAGCAGTATTCTTCGGCACACGGTGTGTGACATACTGTTTTTTTTCAGTGTCGCGTACCAAACATTCAGCAAGTTGATACACAATACGTGACTTTATTGTCTTGAACAATCAATGCAAATAAAATCCTTTAGCATCGAGAGGACCAGATGATTTTCATGAGCGGATGTCTAATATATGCTGTGCCAAGATGTAGAACGCTACACGACCAATGCGTCGATTTAAGTGAACTAATTCATTCTTAGCACACTATTTTTTAACCTGGATTTATCTCTTTTTCAATG
The DNA here is from genome assembly GCA_963576905.1 of Mystacides longicornis. Classification (NCBI taxonomy): domain Eukaryota; kingdom Metazoa; phylum Arthropoda; class Insecta; order Trichoptera; family Leptoceridae; genus Mystacides; species Mystacides longicornis. The sequence continues at coordinate 9,401,341 of OY756429.1, forward strand.
GTTAAATCGCTTATTTAACTCAAATCACACTGACATCACTATCAAAAAACTTATAACCTAATGAATGGAGTGGAAAAAAGTCAAGGTAAAAGTGCTTTGAACTATTTAAATTACACTAAAAAACGGCTTATCGTTGTATTTTTGATAATATATCTCAAGAAAGCCTCTTTTAAGCGCACGCAAATAAAGACCAAGGTACCTATGTCCAAATTTAAGTGTGTAATTTAAAATCATTCTGAAAAATCGAGTATTGCACTTAATTTTGCTAAATTTTCACTTAAGCCTTACTTTGCTTGCCCTTAAAATACCGCATAATTCACAAATGCAACCATAATAATAATATGCTGTTTCTAAGTGTCGTCGTTTATGTAAATATTCAAAGTACTTTATCTTACGAAATTGTTAATCCCAAAATATGATGAATTTAAGGAGAAAAATCATATATTCACACAATTCAACTGAATCTTGAGCGCTTTCGTCGATTTCAAGAAGATATTATTAAGATACATCATTGAGGTGTCTTATCAATGTCTACGAGATTAAGATGAAGTCCTCGAGATTCAGTTAAGTTTTGTCAGTGTCTTGAATAAAAATTCTTACGTACAACATTTATTGCATGGACGGAAAAATTGATTATCTTTACATTGGTACAAAAGTATTGAGTTTGCGAAATTTATTGCATTAGGCACTCTCTATTGCTTTTCATTTTAAAGACAAAAATAGTACCGGTTTTAAAGTTAGCTTTAAGTGAAAAACAAAATGGCAGCCGACCTCTCAGGACCTCTCTTCTGCTATGCGGCTCTGTATATTTGCAAAGACATTACTATCTTGCAAAAATAGTTAACCGAAAGCTTTCTTGAAGTGTCTTACTGCACATCCTAGTTTCAGTTTTATACGACCTCTCCTATTTCTTTTAGTTATGACCTGATATTCGATGGGATTGGAGGACGGAAGTGATTTGTTTGATCCTTGTCTTTCTCTGTCAACCATGCTTTCTTACGTGTACCTTTATTAATTTTTTTTTTGTTACTCCGCAGTATTTTTTTTTTGTTACTCCGCTTGCATCATTTATTCCAACATACCTAAATCATCTCAACTTATAATTTTTGATCTTTGAACACTTACTTCCATAGCACATTCCTTCGTAATATTCTCCTTCTTTTCCATGTTCCACATAGTCTACCCACCTATTCTTAGTATAGCTTTCATATCTATTCATTATCTCATCTCTACGGTATTTAGGTATATTATTCTTCCCTTCCATGTTCCCTGTCACAGCTTTTTACTATTTTATTGTTTGTTACAGAATTGCGTTTTGCACTTGTTTAAAGCTTGTAGTGAGACTTTATTGCTTCTCAGAACAGGTCTTAGTGCACCGCCCACCCTGTTACCAGCCATATTCCTACGCTCTTTTTCTTTTTCCTACTCTTCATCTACCTACACTAAAAAAACGCGTTCACTTGTTCAAGACATTAATTTTCAACGGTTATTTTCGCGTCGACGCATTGTTCTACGTCTTAAGACTAATGTGCATGTGTGGATCTCAAACCTCTACAAGACCACAGCTCGTAACATAGAAATATTATCAACAACTCACTTTACGCTGAAATTTTCATATTATAGGTACCTATTGCTAATTAATTACATAGTAAAATTGTTGCGTAATTCTCAATTACCGGTATACCTACATAAATAATTAGAACAAGGAGAAAATAAACACAAGTTAATACAAAGTATACATGTTATCATTCACTTCTACGAATAAATACTTTAACAACCGGCTAAATTATTGTTTTATGCACCTACCCTATATTTGATCTCTTTACCGCTTCATATTCATCTGGCTCTTTTGTGGTCCTTCAAAGGTCTTCATCTAAAGATTTTATCTAAAAAATCTTGCTGTGGAGTATGTGTCGCATCTCAATATTTGCATTTCTTGTTAAGTAGTGTTCCAAAAGTAACTTTTGATTACAACGTTCCGAATATGCTTATACGGATTCTCGCATCCTATTGCAGGACTCGATCTTACTATACCTATTATTGTAATTTATTTACAAATTCGAACTGCTATGGGATTACGACCATCTTCTACTGCGGTTTCGAATTCTGCCTCAGTGTGATACTTTACTTTTCGTATGGCTTTGGTGTTATTACTCTGCCAGTCCAGGCTGCGTCAATTTTATATTAAGCGCCATATAATAGTCTTGGGTTCAGCGTCGCAAGCCAGGTCACTGCCTCCGGACTTGCCTTGTGGATGTCACGGAGGCTTCCTTCGAGCCTTTTTGTCCGGCACCAAGTGTTTCACTGTCTGTTCTGCTACACACTCATAGTACGTACTTTCTCGTTTCCCTACCTCCAGAGTAAGAAGTTGCAGCAACCGTTCTTACCCTGTTCTGCTGCACCTAGAGCCTACGTAGGAGGTCACTTCCTGTTACCATGGCCGTTGAGTCTGTAATTACATCTGATGCTTGTTAACAATATCTGTTGCCATCCATCTTTCCCTCTATATTTATTTTTCAGGCAAGAGTTTTCAGTGTCAACAGAACTGTCCAAAAGCTTTCGGGATTTTAGTCTCTTATGAGGTGGGTGAAAAACATCGTCAAAAGCTGGCAGCCTGGAATTGTTTGTATTTTAAGTTTCTCTCTGACAGTTTTATCTATGCAGATCTGGGGGCGCAATATTAGAGAGGTCCGAAAGCCATTGGGTCAGGGGTTGACTTAATAGTGCCTGTTAACGTTAACAAAAATTCTCACCAGTAGTCAAATTCATCCGGAATTTCAAATGATGGGAAGTTTGTAGTTGTTAGAGACACCAACTGAACGACGAACAACACACACAGAACAATCAAGAAACTAAACAATAGAATCTCCAGTGTTCCAATAATTAATTTCATGATAATTTTTAAATTGTCAGTTGGTTCTGTAATATGTATTGAAAGTGTTTCATAAAATTCAAAATATTATAAGATATCTATTATAATCTACGCTAAATAGAAACAGATTCAATGTTTTCTAACTGTAATTTCAAACTCTCTTCGTCAATCGGGTTGGAGGGCCCTTCTTGTTACAAAAATTAAAAATGTTATAATGTGGTTTTAGTGAACTGATTATGATTTGATGCTGAAAAAATAACAAACATTTATACACAGGGCCGTCGCGTTGGTGGAGCGATCGAGGCGGTCACATTGGGCGCCGCGATACGAGGGGCGCCGCCGTCGGTGCGTAAAACAAATTCTTCCAGGAACTCATAGCTGAGATAAAAGCAATATTTGTAATAAAGAGTTTAATCAATTTTTAGATTGAAATCTTAAAAAACTCTAACTAAATTTTATTTTCATTTCATCCTTGATTTTCATTGTAACCGAGCGAGCAACAGGAAATTTTGGTAGGGGCTCCATGGAACGAGCGACTTCATACCGGAGAATATTTTCAATAAAAAGTTAAAGAAACACCCATATGCTAAATCATCTCGGAGAAAAGCCATTCGAATGCCAAGTAGTAAAACGTTTTAGTTGTTTTTTTTTCCAAATCATATCTTTACATTCATATTTTTATCATTTATTTGATTTAAAACCGGTGTTGAGTTGTTAGTGGGCGTCTTTCAAAAACTAGTTATTTTATAAATACTAATGTAGATGTACCTAGTCACCTATTATTTACAAATGGGTGAATACTGTCCGGCGCATATGTGAATACTGTAATGCCGGCTGATGAAAAATCGAAAATAAATAAATATTCTATGCTAGTAGTGTCAGTAATGTATACAAGCGAGCACAAAATAAAAACAGAGGGAACAGGCGGAGCGACAGGTGAACTAAAATAGTATGACCTTAAAAAAATATAGATCAACAGTTTTCTAATTTCATATTTACAGTTTTCTACAGTTTTTTTGCAGATCTATGTATAGTTTTACTCTGTAATGGGGTTGGCTAGACTAGAATCTGTTCAAATAGCTACTGCAGGGTTATTCTCGTAGAGGTCTTATTGCAATCTTATTGAAAAGATATCTTAAAGGGCGGCTCGGATAAGGATTGGACCAATCAGAGAGAAAGAGGAAGTGTCTACAATATGATGTAGCCAATCGTGGAACGATCATGACACTCCCCATTTCTCTCCATTGGTCCAATCCTTATCCGAGCCGCCCTTTAAGATATCTTTTCAATAAGATTGCAATAAGACTGCTACGAAAATACGGCCGCTGAACGACGAAAAGCAAGACGGGTATTAGCTAGTATAAAACATGTAGTGGAGGGTGGATGGTTCGTGATGCTGTTATTTATAATAGCTGCCAGTTTTTCCAAAATAGCCGGCGGAACTTATTGCTGGAGGTAATTTTTTGAGACAGGTCAACCCCAGGTAGAAGTTTCAAGTGAAAAAAAACACTTAGAAAAACTCTGACCAAACCGGGATTCAAACCCGGGACCTCGGATCTGAAGTTCACGCTAGTACAACTATAGGCTACCGATGTCGGTATGAAGAAAATTACAAGTTTTATGGCCTGATTAAAGCCTCACCTTGGGCTCCTAATAACTACACCATGGCCCTGTTTATACATGAGAAAAGAGGCTTGTTATAAACAAAATTAATTGTTCTAGATTCAAATATTTCAATATGTATATCTGATACTTGTTGCCTCTTATGCCCCTAAGGGGGTTCACAAAGGGAGTACAATACCTATATTAGTATAAAAACTGAGCCTATCCAACTATGGATAAACTTATTCATACTTATATTATCTATATTAATATGTGGAAAAAAAAAATTGTGACTAATTTTACGAAAATTGCGCGGACGGAGGAGTATGATATTTTGCACACTTATAGTTTATATAGAGATGGAATAGCGAATGCTAATATTTTCTTTAAATTATGCATAAAAAAATATATTAAATTACAAGCACTGCTGTAATATGCTATGTAATTGATACTCACACACACTTCCACAGACTACATAAACTATAAAGATCATTAACTTCATAGAAACAAATGTAAAATGAAAAGCGGCTCATAATGGGCGCAGAAAGCTTTTTGAAGGCGGTATATGCAAATGGAAGGTGAAGCTGGAAATAGCGGGATATTCAAAATCATTGTGTCAAATGGAGAATAGATAGATAATGTTTTATTGTAAAGATGGTATTAAATCAGACATCCACAAATATAGATGTGTTTTTTCTTCTCTACTAAGAACCTGGATTATTTTCTCTGGTCTGCTTATTGAGCTTATCCATTACCTAGTAGAAAAAACTTTAAACATTATATCGAAATTTCAAATTTTACGTATCTATATCATTGTTTTGGAAAGAAAATTGTGAAATAGCGCTCGCTCAGTCTTTAACAATGGGACCTCAATGATATATCTAATGGTCAAACTTATAATTTAAATAAGTTATGGTCGAATTCCGAGCACTGGTCCACCACTAGTTAGTTTGAAATTCGATATTCGTATAAAAATATTAACAATCATTCATAGGTCTCAACGAGAAAAATATTATATCGACATAATAAGTAATACTTGATTAGAGGTTTCTACATACAATTATTAGGGGAAGACATAAAAGAAATGAAAGTTTGTAAACATAGGTATTTCTTTTTTAAAGTTGTCATCCAACAGTCCTTTGCTTTAAGTTTCTATATAGATGTAACGCACTTTTTAATTGAATTTCAGAATTATTTGAAAAAACTACCAATACAAAAATCATAAAAAGTGATTTTTGTTTTAAGATCTACAAACGTGTCGCATCATAATCATCCATGACAATGTCGCAAAAGTGATGTCTTTGAATATTTCGGTCAACTTTGACCCGAACAACGGGAGATAATACAGTTATATCTATTTCGTTTAGTTCATCTTTAGTTTTAACTTATTATTTTTTTACTTAAGTACTACAACAACATAAGAACTAAATCTTATAAAATAATCATTTTAAGATTTCAACGAACTAAGTTAATCATTCGTGTGCGCGATCATAAATATTTTACTCTTACTCCTACATAAATTACAGGGACGCACTTGTTTTTTTTTATTTCACTTATTATTATTGTAAAATAAAATAGTGTTATTTTCATTAGTTTATTGGTATTGTACTTTTGTTCGTGGATTTTGTGTTATTATGGGTATGCTCGAGATTTAATTATTTTTAAAAGTGTATTTCAATAGCGAAAGTTCATTTAAGTTTAAAAATAACGTACCTACTTTATCATTTAATTACACTTTCTTGTGGACGGAACTGATAATAATATGTTCAATCCACGTTATTTTTGGTCGACCAATCGACCATGCATTGTTAAATTGATTGGCTTACATGAGCTTTCCCGAAAGAATTTTCGAAGCTTTCGAATTCTTATAATAATGACGGCTATTCTGAAATGAAAAACAGACGATTGAGTGGCGCGGTTTTCAATTTTTATTGAGACTTTTGACATTTCTTTAATCTGAAAATGTTTTATCCAATACATTAGTTGCGTAAGTACTGGCAACCGATTGAGTTCTAGCAAGTGCTTCTTGCGTTGAGTTGGAACGTGAATTTGAGAATACCAGTCAATAAATAAGTAATCACCCAAATAACCAATATCATCCGACCGATGCATCTGTTTTATACGATGTCACAGACACATTCTGTCAAGCGCATCAACTATGAAACAACAACTGACTAATGAATCAAAACACAAAAATAGAAGAGTAGGTACCTATATAACATTGTAAACTAATTCATGAGTGTGTATTGCCCATTCTCCTGTATGAGTGTGAGTCCTCTGGCACCTGACCAAAGCCCTGGCACAAAAAATCACTGCATTTGAAATGAAATGCCTCAGGGGAATTTTGGGTATAATATGGTACCACCGCATCATGAGCGACGCTATCTCCAGCGCAACCAGCGCGGACCCATCATCTTTACCATTGTGGAGAGGATATAAACATGGCATGTGTTTGGCAACTGTCATTACGCATTAGGCATCCTTAATGCCTAATGACAGTTGGCCGAGGAGAGCACTTTCTTCCTCCTTTCATGGTCCCAAAATCGAGGAAGACCACTTTTATAATGTGTTCCGCTCATTCAAAACAGACTTGAGGAATCTGGACACGGTATAGGAGGAGGTCATAAAAATATTGCGCAAGATCGAGCGCAATGGAGAGCCCTTGTAAAATTTTCAATTTTAATCGGCGTTTGCCATCTGTCGATTATCAGAATGTAACCTGTAAACATCGTTTAAAACAGACGCAGCGGTTGGAATTATAATGTATAAAATAGGAACGAATATGAAACAACTAAGTAATAATTCATTAATGATATTCGATTTTTAAATGGAAATATAAATAGGAAATTAATGTAGGTATCATTATACAAGTTCGAATTCAATATTCATAGAAAAGACAATATGATAGCATCTGTAGCTTGTAAATTTTTATAAATTCATCTAAGTGTAACTTTTCACCGAAAAAACAAAGAGCCGGAGCTGGAATCAGAAAATACTTCTTTTTATCGTTGATGTTGGACACCATTAAAACAACAAGAAAGAACTTATTTGAACTAAGTAATTCTTTCTCGATGTTATTTTCTTAATGACCATATTATCAACGCTCAAAAAATATACCTACACAATATTCCAGCTCTGGCTCTATGTTTGTTTAGTATGCATAAATGATTTCTTTCATATTAGATATGTAAGTATTACAATATTTCATCATATAAAAGGCCTGGCCAATAAATTCAACAAACAAATAAATTCTACAGTATTAAAACTGAACTGTAAGCTAGTCACTAGTCAGTCAACTATGTATGTAATTAATCAAAGTGTCAACTGGCGTTTAAAGCGCTTCTCTTGTTTATAGATGGTAAGGTAGGTCATGACGGCTGTAACTCTGACCTTTCCAATGAAGTTAATCAAATTTATTCCTAAAAGCAACATAGGGACAATAAATTACTGATGTAATCACGTTTGCTTTTGCAAATAATATACTTCGTCATCCCACAGTTTTTTATTATTTGTTTTTTTTTTTCATTTAGAAAAATCTGGAATCTGGGCTCACTCACAGTGAACCAAAATATACTTTTGAGATCTTTCACACAAAGAAAAGTCTTTTGTCGTGAAAATAATCGGCACCGGGATTTGAACCCACGACCTCTTTCTAGTCCACTGTACGTCAAATCAAAACATTTGAACCCCACTCAAGGGCAAAGGGAGGCAACAGGAGCTCTCAATTTCGCACAACCTCCTCCCACACTCCGTCCAACTCCCTCAGCTCTGCCTCGAAGGAACGGAATACGGTATGGTTTTGGTTAATCAAAAAACTGAAGATTACTTCTCATCTTGGGAAGGTTTAACTTGGAAATTCACATGAATTTTTTTTAGGTTCCTGTCAATTTTAGGCTAGAATGTTTCAGTTTCAAAAAATTACTTATAAATTTTTTGTTTTGCCGGCGCACCCAGCGGTGGCCCATCTACCATTATGAAGAGGAGATGGACTTGGCTGGGAAATGTGTTAGGATGCCGAATTACAGTTATCTCACTTCCTCCTATCAGGGTCCCGAAGACGTGGAAGACCCTCTCACACCGTGTCCCCTTCGTTCGAAGCAGAGCTGAGGGATTTGGACATCGTGTGAGAGGAGGTAATTGAAGCCGCGCTCTTGTTGCCTCTCTATACCCCGAAGTGAATCACAAAGGGATTATTGATAATTTCAAAATATTATTTTTACTATAATAACCGTAAATTACAATACAATATAACTTATTGCGACGTATTTATAAAATGATAGTAAAAGCAGGGATATACGTCCAAGTTCTACGAAATACAGATTATTCCTGACCAAAGGAGCCCGGCCGGCATTTAACGAACTATGTATTATACAAAATAGGTATTATTTATGAATATAAGGCATATTGTTAATGGGAAAAAAGGGAACAGCAAAATAGACACCCCATTACAGGAATACCTGGAGTCTCAATGAAAAATTCCAATATTTACCTATTGAAACAATGGAGTGAATTTCCCAAATTTTCCAGCGGCGTCGTATATACCCTTAACTGTTATATTATTGTGCCAATGATTACTTCAGAATTTGATAAATAAGTATGTAGGTAATAATTAGGTATGTATTTTTATATCAAACAGAAGCGATCTAAACATTTACAAGATAACAAATACTATTAATTATAGATACCTACTCAATATCTACATCTTTTTTATACTTAATGCTGATGATAACGATATTTGCTATTATAGACGCACAAAATTAAGATCGTACCTTTTTACTAGGAGATAATATGAACAATTTAATTTTAATTTAAGATATATCATTCATTGCATGATTTTACGTTAATTAGTTAACAAAGGAGGGCCTTAACAGGAGAAGAAACCACTTAACACAGCATGTATGAAATTATAAAATTAACTTTAGGTCTAACTAACTAATTAATTATAATCACTGAGGTGGTCAAATTCGTCGTACTCCTGAAATCATGGAAACCTTTGACATTTTCAACGTTTCGTGGATCCTATGCCCCCAGCAAGATATGAACCCGCATTCCTTGTCATCCCGAACCAGAGACGCTAGCATTTATTGATTCAATGCAGAGACTAGTCCTGAAAAATGGTCACAAGAATCTAGACGTAATTAGAACGTTGTGCACCGACAAAGCCAATAGGCAATAAAGATGAGACGTTAACAAAGATGCATATATTCATATTCTGGCACCAAATACATGACAGCAGTCGCAGTCTTTGAATTTGGTTGCTCTCTTGTTCTCAATACATAATTTCCAACTTTTACCTCTATATCTCATTAATTATTAAATAGGTATCTACTTGTTTTTATATGTTTTTATATACATAATATGATTTTTTGACATGTTGAACATGTCGAGTATTCTCATGATTAGGAGTTTCGGAAACTTAAAATTACCATCTAATGGAGAACATTGTTGTTTTTTTTGTAACACTTTACGTTGTCATAATATAATATTAGGACAACGAAAAGTGATCACACTAAGCCAGCCTTCGAAATAACAGTAGAAGACGGTCGTAAGCCCGTAGTCGTTTGTTTAATTTAAAAATCGAACATCAGTAATTAATTGTTATGGCCTGTACACATCTGAACACGCGCGGTAACGTAACCAATGTCACGTTACATGCAACGTAACATTGGTTACGTTACCGCGCGTGTTCAGATGTTCACAGACCAGGGTTGCCAGGTTTTTTTTTTCAAAAATATACCGAACCAGGTTCCCGCTTCGTATCCGAAGTTTGCTGTCCGAAAAGTTATGAATTAATTACAAAAAATGACAAAATCATTCCGAAAATAAAAATACCAAACACTCTATAGCTCGGTATTTTTTTCATACCGAACACCGAACAGGGAGCAAAAATACCGAACACCTGGCAACCCTGGCACAGTCATTAGTTGTTACATATTCGTTAAATTAATTGTTTTTTTTTTACATATTTTTGGGTAGGTACGATAATAATATTTATAAGTAGGTACTTAGTACCGTAGACTTTTTTATCGCACAACCGTCACGTGAGTGTAAACTCCAATGGGAGGTTGTGACCTTACGTCAACAGCAACTATCAGTCATACTTTATCATACATACCTTATCTTGTACTGATGTTACCATCTGTAATTTTCCTAATCCTTATATCTTCATATTGCAAAATGAGTCCTTTATACCCTTCAAATATTAGATAAAATATTAAATATTTATCATACTAATAATATTATTATGACTAGAGACCGGATTATATGCAACTTGAAATGATTGAAATATGCATCATAAATAGTCGAAATATGCACCAAAATCGCCAAAAACTGCCAAAATATGCGGCAACAAATTTAAATAATTAATACCACAAAATAACGTTTTTATAATCTATTGCTACACAAGGTCACCCGCTCGTTTATGAGCAATATTATTAAAAAAAACAGCCTACATTAAATTAAAACAAATTTCTTTATTTACTAGATGCTATCATTTTTGTTCTAGAAAACGTTAACAGTCAAGTACTGTTCCAAATGTTCAGTAGTAAGGTTATATCTTCTACACTTAGTATCTTTTTATAATTCAAAAAGGATCTTTCTAGATCCACTGAGGTCACTGGACAGTATTTGAATTTCGGTGTTAATTAATAGGTATTAACTCTGCTAAAGTTGAACCCGATCCGTTAATAAAATTGTTGAATTGGCGCAAAGAACCAGGGTTGTTGTTTAAAATGTTTTCAAATTTTTTTCTCAGTTTTATTGGAAATGTTCCTGTCAAGACGGAGTTGATTTGGCGTACTTTATTCTTCAATAGATTTATGGAAGGGAATACCCTGGGTTTCCAGCTTTTTGACCCATCACTACCAAACCTATGGTATGGTGACGCAATGTCGGAAGACGATGCTCGTTCAGCAAAACGTCGCACCTTTACTCTCGGTTTACGAAAAAAGCCGACTATCTTCGGGAATCTTTTTTTATTTATTTTTTTATATTCCATTTTTTTAAATCTTCGATAACTCGTATGTGTCGTCGACACCTATGATACCAAAGATTTCTTAATATTTTAGAAGAAAGTATACCCAAATATGCAATATCATTAATTTTTAGTCGAAATATGCAATGTTCTGAAAAATAGGCAAAATATGCAAATGCATATCGACGCTGGAAAGGCAAAAATTACTAAGCGACATTCTGAGCGACAGTTTGAATTGTATTTTTTTCTGCGTCGAATGGTGCTATTCTTACGTTCATACGACGACTCGCTTAGTAAATCATATATTCGTTAATTTGGGCGAGTTCCGGCGTCTAACCGACACGAATATTAAATGAATTTCTCAATATGTCATTTAAATCTTTCGTCCAAATCAATTTTTTCACTTAGTCTTTTTTACCTGATTTGTGTTCAACACATATCGTGATTTACTTATTTTTTCCAAGTAAATAAAAATCGTTAGTTAATTTCGCCTCACTTAAACCGAGTATATGATTGTACTTGTCCCTTTTATCTTTATCTGTCAGGTGCCAGGACTCACACCCATACAGGAGAATGGGCAACACACACGCAAAAATGTCTTCTTCTCTGGTTTCAATCCTAAGACTGGTGTGCAGCAGTTCCCTTAATTCTTCCCTTTCATGTGCGGCTCTTAAGAAACACATATGACTGGCATCGCACGTCCACCAACAGGTCCTCCAGGTACTCTCGGCGTGGGCGTCCCCTGGAGTTTATCCCCTCTGTCAAACCCTCCATTATGGCATGCAAGAGGCCTTCTTGTCTTATTATATGTACGATCCATCTTGCACGCCTTTCGGACAAGGTCCTGAGCAGGTGCCTTCCTCCTTCGATTCTTTGGAGAACCTCCTCGTTTGTAATGTGGTCTCTCCAGGAAATTCCCAATAGTCTTATGTACTCTGTTCTTTACCACATCTCAAAAGCATCTAGTCACCGTTTATCTCTTTCAGATAGGCACCATGTCTCGCAGGCGTACATCAAGATACTCCATACATAGGTCTTGATGAGGAGTATTCTCAGTTTCAGGTCAATGTTATTCGATTCTATTATTTTCGACCTTTTATTAAAGGCAAGCCTAGCCTAATGTATACGATTATTATAATTTTTTTTAAGAAAAAAAAATTTTTTTTTCACTCAAAGTGAAGACAAATACATTCTGACTCCCTCACAGTAGGTAAGGGAGCGTTCAAGCTACGTAAAGCTTGTGTCGTGAGAGGAAGATGGTGGGCACTTGGGATCGAACCCACGACCTCCGCACGAAATATGACGAAGGCCGGCGTGGTACCACTCGTAACAGGCGCCGTGCTATCAACCACCTTCGGTTTAATTTTATTTATCTCTATACATTAAGATGGAGCCCTATTTCCGAGGTTATCATTGCACGCTTAAACGCCTGGACCAATAATTTCGCTAATTCTTTTTTTTTGTCATGTTTGCTATTGTCATGAGAATGTTCTTATGAGAGGGAAAAAATACGAATGTTGCGCGGTAATAAGAAACTTTTAGTAGGTAAAGTTCTTAGTGATTTTTCCAATAACTAATAATTGTGAAAGAAATGGGTGTTTGACGGAAACTATCACTGGTTTGATAATAATTATAATAAGCAAATTCGAATTCAATATTCATAGTTAGTTAGTACCACAGAATAAGGTATGTCGGAAAAGCTAGTAGGTAATAATTAATACCAACCTTTCTTTCAATTCTGATGTTTTCACTAAAACTTGTTTTTAGCTTGCTAAAGAAATGAAAAATTAATGATTAAAATATTGTTCTAAAATCAGTAACACTTTGTTCTAAAATCTACAAAAACTTTATTAAAAAATAAGCGTTAGAACGTTTTCAAACTTTCGTTTCTAGATTTTAAAACAAAATATAACTAATTTTCAATTTTTTAATTATTAAATATGGAAATCTACAGTGTTGCTCACGACAATAAATTTAAAGATTTGAAAAATTAAATTCGAACTAGGTATTATACGAAAAGTTTTTTCAGAAATTTCAGAAAAATATGGTGTTAGACCCTATGATTTTGATAACTTTTACATTATCAAACCCTACCAATACAGTAAAAATCATATAACCGATAGATCACTAAATATCCACAATCTGTGAATTTTAGTCAAAATAGCCAATTTTTTCCATCATAAAAATAATTCTAAGTAGGTAGTTTTGACGAACTGAAAAGTGATTCGATATCGTTCAAATAGAACCAATAATTATTATTACTATATATATTGATTTTTTATAGGTTTTAGGCGTGTTTCAATTCAGCTCGGCTCAATTCGGTAACAGCCGACTCTCTTTCAGTTTCTCCTCAGAGCAACACAACAAACATCTCACATTTTTGTCGGTTATGACCGAAAACGAACCGTGCCGTATGGAACCGCGTGTATTATGTAGAATAGTCACTGTAACTAATAATCACACTACTTACAAATCGTAGGTTTTATCAAAAATTAATTCAGTTACAATACGTCAGATATTATTCTGCGCAGAGCCGTGCAAAGCCTTTGAAAGTGTTGTTAAATACATCTTACAACATTAACTTTACCATATTTTTTAGCTATTAAAATATCTGTTCTGTTAAATCTTGATACCAAGTAAACACGAATAGCCATATTTTGAAAACAATATTACTTATGTAAATGTTGCATGGAATTATAGTATTACTGAAACAATGTATTTATTTTTATATATTTATTACAGATACTAACAGATCACTAAACAACAAAAAACAAAAAAAATCTTGAACTAATACATATAATCGAATTGAGGTGGTTGGTAGACTAGCGGTTACGACGCCGGCTTTCGCACTGTTTCGTGCGGAGGTCGTGGGTTCGAATCCCGGCCGTGTCGACCATTTCCGCTTTCACGACACAAGCATATGCTTAGTGTGAAAAATGTCAAAAGTGTATTTGTGTTCACTTCGAGTGAGCACAGATTCATTTAAAAAAAATCTCTAATGCTCCAATAACAGTTATCTCCCGCATAGCTGTTTTGCCTAGTTAGGTGGTTACAATCAGTACGTGTTATTCTATAAGATTTCTTATTTTAATGAACGGGTAATAAAAGCTAGTCACCTCATAATACTGTTTACATTATAATATAGGAGTTGTCTAAGTCAAGGACCAATATGTAGTACTTAGCGATTGTTTGCCATGTGGGTAAGCAGTACCTACAGTACAAGTCAGTAAAAAAAAAAAAAAAAAAAAAAAAAAAAAAAAAAAAAAAAAATATCAACAGGTCATGGGCCCAGTAAGTGGATTTACATTAAAAGTGTTAAATGGAAAAGAAGATTATGCAACATGGAAGTTTCGCATGAAAGCATATTTGATAGATTGTAACTTGTGGGAAGCAGTAAATGGTTATCCAGAAAGTGATAAAACTGACGAAATTACTAAAAATCGAAAAGATGAAAGAGCTCTAGCAAAGATTTGTCTTACATTAGGACAATCCGCTATTCCACACATACACAATTGCAAAAAAGCAAAAGCAGCATGGGACAAATTAAAAGGCGCCTATGAAGATAGTGGTATGGGTTCGAAGCTACACCTACAAAGGAAATTATACCGTTTTAATTTAAAGGATTTTAAAAGCATTGAAGAATATCTCACAGCCATCATGTCAACAGCACAAAAGCTTTCAGATATAGGTAAAGTTATTCCAGATGAAGATTTGGCCGCAATAATACTTGGTGGGCTGACTGAAAGGTACGATCCCATGATTTTAGCTCTAGAAAGTTCAGATGTAAAAATCACGACAGAAATTATTAAAAATAAATTGATTAATGATATGGGCAGAGAAAATCAAAGTAACAATAATGAAAAAGTGTTCTCATCAAATACATTCAATAAAAGGAATGACAGATTCAAGAAAAAAGAAATAATCTGTTTTAATTGTCAACGTAAGGGGCACAAACGGCCAGATTGTCCTCTTCTTAAGAAAAATAATAATAAAAAAGGTGAAACATCATTATATACGAATACTTATAATGAAATATCTGATTTATGGTATGTGGATTCTGGAGCGACTGCTCATATGACATCAAATAAAAGTTTATTAAAGAATTTCACATCAACAGATAATCTAGAAATAACAGTGGCTAATAACCAGAAAATATTTAGTACAGGAAAAGGTGATGTACCTGTTTCAAAGTCTAACAGTGAGATAAAGTCAATAAGTGATGTTCTGTATGTTCCAGAAGTAAACGCCAATATTTTATCAGTGTCTAAATGTATTTCCAAAGGTTTTAAAGTATTATTTAATAAAGATGGAGCTCATATTATGTCAAACGAAACAAAAGTTACAGGAAATGTTATATTAAAAGCACCCCTGCATAATGGGCTATACAAATTCAGTGTGAATGATAGTGAAAAGGTGTATAATGCCTATAACATAAATAAGCAAAGATTGTGGCATAGTAGACTTGGACATCTATGTCGATATGGTATGAACTTACTATCAAATGGTATGGCAGATGGTTTGGATTTTACACCTGGTGAAGATAAAGATATATGTACAGCATGTCATGCTGGAAAACAATCTAGACAGCCTTTTAAAAATATACCATATAAAGCAGCAAGAAACAAATTAGAGTTAATACACTCAGACTTGTGTGGACCTTTTAGCGTTGAATCTTTTGAAGGTAACAAGTACATGTTATTATTTATTGATGACTTTTCAAGAATGATTTTTGCCTACTTCATTAAATCAAAAGATGAGGTATTGGATAAATTCATAGAATTTAAAGCTTTTGTTGAGAAACAAATGGATAGAAAAATCAAGATTCTTCGAACAGACAATGGCACCGAATATGTTAACTATAAATTTGAGAATTTATTAAAATGTGAGGGTATACAACACCAGACAAGTATACCGAGGACTCCTGAGCAGAATGGTCTGGCGGAAAGGACCAATCGGAGTATAATAGAAAAGGCAAGATCTATGCTCCACGGAGCTAAATTATCACAAGCATTTTGGGAAGATGCAGTAAGAACTGCTGTATATATTAAAAACAGATCCCCTCATAGATCATTATATAAGACGACACCACAAGAAAAATGGACAGGCATTCGTCCAAATCTTTCACATTTAAGAGTATTTGGATGTAGAGCTTTGCTACATGTTCCTAAAGAAGAACGTAAGAAGTGGGATTCTAAGACCAAAGAATATATTTTTGTTGGATACAGTGAAAATAAAAAGGCATATAAATTTAGAGATATAATATATCCTAGAAAAATAGTGCATGGAAGAGATGTCACTTTTGTGGAAGAAAATTTCTCTAGTAATAAGGAGGATAGTAATAAAAATGATCATTCTTCAAAGGAAAAAGTTTCTGGAGATCGTAACATTTCTACTGGATTTGAAAAATTGTATGATGATAATGCAACCCCTAATGAGGATGTTGTAGATTCACAGGATTCATCCACAAAAGATGATGAATCAGAAGAAGACTGTGTATCAGGTGAAGAAGATGACGTATCAGATCAGGAAATTGACCCTGATATATCTACATCTCTAGATACCAACCTGAATGAAGCAGAATTTAGACATGACGACCCATCTACGAGTAGTCAGCAACACAAATATCCAAAACGAGAGCGCAAGAATAAAAACTATAATGATTATGTACTTTATAAAGTAGAATCAAAATTATCGAGTGAACCTCTAACTGTAGAAGAGGCTTTATCTAGAAATGACAGAGATAATTGGGTTAAGGCCATGCAAGAAGAGTACAAGTGCCTTATGAAAAATGATACTTGGGAATTAGTAGAACGAAAGGATGAACAAAAAGTTATACCTTGCAAGTGGGTTTTTAAATTAAAAAAAGATTCAAAAGGAGACATTTTAAAATACAAAGCAAGATTAGTGGCAAAGGGTTTTACACAGACATATGGTATTGATTATAATGAAACATTTTCACCCGTTGTCAGAGACTCCACTATTAGATTGTTGATTGCATTAGCAGCTAATTGTAATATGAGCATTGACCACTTGGATGTCGAAACAGCCTTTTTAAATGGATCACTGAGTGAAACCATTTTTATGGAGCAACCAGAATATTTCAAAAATGGAAATGATGTTTGTTTTTTGAAGAAATCCATCTATGGTTTAAAACAAGCTTCAAGGGTATGGAACATAACAATGAAAAATTTTTTTAGTAAAGAAAATTATGTTCAATCAAAACATGAACCCTGTTTATTTAGTAAAAGAGTCCAAGATAAGGTGATTTATGTAACAGTTTATGTCGATGACATACTCATTTTTACCAACAGTAATGAGTTGAAAGAAAGATTAAAATATGAATTAAAAAGAAATTTTCAAGTTAAAGATTTGGGAGAAATTAAACATGCTATTGGATTGAATTTTACAAGGAATAAGAATACAAATGAAATTAGAATTGATCAAAAGCACTACATATATGAAATATTAAAAAGATTTGGCATGGAAAATTGTAAACCAGTCTCGACGCCTGTGGATATAAGTTTAATGCAAAGTCAGGGACAAAAATTATCAAATGTACCCTATCAGTCATTGATTGGCATGTTGATGTATTTGTCCGTTAAAAGTAGACCAGATATTGCATATATTACATCTTATTTATCACAATTTAATAATAACCATACAGATGTACATTGGAAAATAGCCAAGAGAGTACTGCGATACTTGAAAGGAACTATTAATTATTCCCTGTGTTATAGGAAGACTAACAAACCATTAGAAGGATATTCAGATGCAGATTATGCTAATAATATAGATAGACATTCGTTTACTGGTTATGCTTTTGTATATGCAAACAGCCCAATTTCATGGATGAGCAGAAAACAGAAGAGCGTATGTCATTCATCTACCGAATCAGAGTATGTGGCCTTATCGGAAACATCCAAGGAAGCAATTTACTTACAGAGATTATTGGCTGAAATATTGAATAAAGAAGAGAGCTCAATAAATCTATATAATGATAATCAAAGCGCCATAAGAATAGCTGAGAATACCGTTTTCCACAATAGAATCAAGCATGTAGATATAAAGTACCACTTCATTAGAGAACAAGTCGAGGATGGGAAGATAAAATTATCCTACATGAGCACGGAGGAAATGCCAGCTGATTTTCTTACTAAAGGAGTGAATAAACAGAAACATTACAAGTGTTTAAAAAATCTTGGAATGAGTGATTAAATTATTTTTTTTGTGTTTTTCATACATACACATATATTCGATTGCGGGGGAGTGTTGGGAAATCAATCTAAATAAATTTAAATATTGGCAACACTGTCTTGTTTATATGTATAATTTGATTTCCCAACAAAATCATATTATTTATAAAGTAGCAGGTGTGTATAATAAAAGTACCTGTTACCTATTTGTAAGTACCAGAAATAATAGACATTGTTATCCGATAAACATGTCAATAATGTGACAAGTTGCCTATTTACCAATTACCTATTATTGATTTGTGATGGTCAGTGGTGTTCGCTGCCCTTTGACTTATTGCTCCGATCGCTTTGCAAACATAACCCAATTATCTTACCTACTGAATCATTTAATTTGACAATATAACCATACCTACATCAGCTGTCGTTTGACAAATTTGTTCAATGAACAACAACAAAAATTATTGTGTCGTAGGTTCCTATGTTCAATAATTGAGATTACTTTCCAGCGTCCTAAAGTTGTGCAATTATACTCTAAATCAATGGTACTCAACCTTTTTTTTCGTCGGGCTCCCCCCCACCCCTTTCCCAATAATTCATATTATTTGAGTTTTATGAAAATATACACCAGGTTAAAAGATGAATAAAATATTTTTGTGGGCATGATGTATAAGCGTTTATAAACCAGGTGGGTATTGTTAGCGGAAAATAGTTGATTTTATTATTGAATTTTTTCATTTAGTTTTGCGGGCGTATGTAAGGGTTTTTATTAGTAGGAACTTTCGTACTTTGACAGTTCACAGAGGCTATTTTGTTGAAGTGAAATACATAAAATTGGCTGTCATTTATTCTATTTACTTTGCCAAATTTAAAAAAATGTAAAAAAAAATAACAATACTTACCTACATATTTTATCTAAATACGTATCGTGTACGATCAAACTTCGCTTATTTTACGATTAAAGAGTTCAAAAAGACCCTATATTTTAATAGTTTATGACAATCCTCTTCAAGTTTCATGGAATGGAATTGCAAATTTTTAAATTACATTTCAGGTACAAAGTGTGTCGGGCCGCACAGAAAAGTACGGCGGGCAGCAGGTTGAGTATCGACGCTCTAAATAATAATGCAATACCTATTTAAAAGTTGTTACATCTGCATTTTCTTCTTATTTATGAGCACGCACAGCCTTTATGCCAGTAATAATACTAATGAAATAGAATCAATCAATAATTTACACTACAAAAACCGTATGAAAATTTGCGTAAAATACATACAAAACTTAAAAAATAAAAATAAACATACCTAATATTCTTAGTGAAAATAAGAAGGTTTAAATAAAATACTAATGTAGGAAATAGTTTTTCAAAGGAACTTCTTGACATATACCTAGCTACGTCTTTTGGTCAGACAGGGTAAGGTTCCTAGAATAAAGGCGGAAGTCACGTGGTTTATGAGAGTTGCTCCTTTTATCTAGGTTCCCTAAGACAGGATGCATGGGAGATTTATTTATTTATTTACCAAATAATTAATTTCTATGTACAAACATTCCAAATAAAATACAACAATGTTCCCCAAATAAGCAAGCCTGTACTAGGGCAAACTTAAAAAAAAGCTTATAAAAATATAGTCATACAATATTATACATAGATAAGTATAAAATAGAAAAAATAAACACAACAGACTCTCTCTCAAAAACACTTCACACCCTCATTCACATACACAACATATATATGTAAGTTAGATGATTAATTACTTTATAAAAAAAAACAACCACTCTCAGCAAGAAACTCTCTGCCCGAGAATACATTGGTCAGTTATTTCACGAATGCTCTCAGGCAAGCAGTTAAATGTTCTAGGCGCAACGTATGAGAACTGTCACTGCCCAAACGCTGTATTTTTAAAAGGTACCTCACAGTAAAAATATAGAATTCTGGTGTCTCTTCTCAATTGTTGGAATTGACGAATCGGAGAGTGCGCTAATGCAAATTTTAAGATAGGGACTTCTGAGTTGGATGACGTGTTGCGTAGTAGCTATTATTTTTGTTTTTTGCAGTTACGAATGGTTAAATTGGTGATGGATGATGCTTGTGAAATGTGCTGAAAAGACTTTATGAATGTATGTGTGTTCTATTTTGTGTGCGTGCTTATTCTGTATTTGCGATTTTCTAATGCAAGTTGAAAACTTCATATATGGTTGATGGGTGCATGGTTTCTTTTTCTTTTTACATTAAGTAGTATTGCCTCAGCACAGACTCTCGTCTAGTGAGGTAATAAACCCTTTATACAAATTATATATATGTATATATACACATTGTAAAATGCTTATGTTTTTTTGTATTTTTTGGGAATAAAATAAATAAAATAAATAAATAAATAAATTAGCGATCATGTTGATCCAAGGAATCTTGAGCGTTCTGCGATATAACCACATATCAAAAGCCTCAAGCCTGTTCACTGTGTTGACCTTCAGAGTCCAAGTATCACAAGTAGCATTTCACCACTCTCTGTCGCAGTTTCACATTCAGTTTGTCATTGATGAAAAGAATTCTCATCTTATTAGGTTAATGAGTTCTTGCTGCCTTTGTTCTGCATTTAACTTCCACATCTGGGTATGTGTAGTCTCTGAAAGTATATTACCAAGAGATTTGAATTTAGTGCATTATTGATATTACCTCGTGGAAATAAAAAATGGTCTATGGCGGAAGTCTGCCGAGTGCGACTGCGGAGCTGACAGGCAGACCATCAGACACATAGTATCGGAATGCAGTAACAGAGCATAACGGAATAGTCTCTCGGACTTCGCCACACTGAAAGACAGAACAATAAACAACTACATTCGAGAGCTAGATTTTTTTTAATGAATCTGGGTCACCCAAAGTAAACACATATACATACACTTTCGACATCTTTCACATGAAGCAAAGCTTGTTTTGTGAAAGTGGAAATGGTTGGCCCCGGGATTCGAACCCACGACCTCCAATACGCTGTGCGTACGAAAGCCGTCGACTGATACCACTGGTCTACCAACAACTTCGGTTTAACCATCTGACGAGCAGGAAAATTTTTCCGACCGGCGCAAAGAATGATACTATGCATTTGAATGGGGATGCCAATTGCCCACAGAAAAACCAGGAACCCGCTTTCCGGCATGCCCATTTAAATACATTGAAACCATAGATAATAATCTATGAGCCGGTCGGCGCGTCTCGGAATCGTCTTTCTACGTGTTCGCGCCCTATGGTTTCAATGCATTTAAATGGGCATGCCGTAAAGCGGGTTCCTGATGCTTTTGCTGTGCGTATGCACATTCGAATGCATAGAAACATTCTTTGCGCCGATCGGGGCCGGACGGAATCGGCGTTCTATGTGTTTTCACCCATACACTGAATAAATATAAATAAAAATACTTACCTACATAAAAAATATTCTTCTAAAAAATAACTCGTTATGACTAAAAGTTTTAGTTAGGTATTAATCTCATGTAGATTGTAGATAATGTATGTTAATTTAACCAGAATATTTTATACGTAATATTATAGATTTATAGGTACGTAGCTAAGCTATCAACGAATTTAAAATAATCAGTCAACAAAAGTGGATTTAGTTTTACATGTTGGTTTTGTACACAACAGTAGGTACTGCGTAATGACAAAATATGTGGGTAATGAATGATATTGATAACATCTGATCAGATCAAGCCTCGAACCAGAGTGATATTCCATATACACCTATGATGATTGTTATCACAAATAAGTATGTACATACATACGTTTGCATACTTCATTGCTATTTAGTTGTATGTACATTGTACAATTGTAAATGTACATAATATGACAGTACACGCATGATAAAATAATATGATCTATGTGAGCTAGTAGGTATAGCACAATGCTCCACTAAAACCTGCAGGGTTATTCGCGAAAAAGTTTGAGCTTAGAACTAATCAAATATTTGAGACTTAAGGGTGCTTTGTACCTAAACACTAGTTTATTTGAACTTAATTTATTTTACTAAATGATTCCACGAGTTCGTAACATACGAACCAGAAATTTCTGCTTTATTGTAGAACTAGCGGTCTGTCCCATCAGTTTCGCACGGGTAGATAGGTATTTAAAAAAATCAGTTTTCGTATGATCTTTATTATAGATCCCTAACTTTATAAAAATATTCTATGGCAATGTCAATGTAGCATTCAAATGGTCCCCTCCCGTTCGGCTCGTACCCCAGTGACGCCTATCTATATCTCTGCCGCATTTCAATTACATTTTTTTTAAATAAAAGAACACTTAACACTTTTGAAGTGGTTGGTGACCCAGCGGTTACAACGCCGGCTTTCGTACTGCGGACGTCGTGGTTCGATCCCAGATGCCGAACATCTTCCTCTTTCACGACACAAGCTTTCAGTAGCTCACTGTGAAAGAGTCAAGGAGTGTATTTGTGTTCATTTTGAGTGAGCACAGATTCATTTTTGTAAAAAAAAAAAACACTTATTGTGGGATAACTATAATAGTTAGACATATACTGTCGCAACACTTTTTGTAAATAATGATGTCTTCTACAAAGTCGTATTACATTATTTTATTCAATCATCAATAGTTTTCGCGAAACATAAATAAATAAAAATAAATAAATAAAAATAAATAAATAAACAAATTACCTACTTCTTTTTTGTAATTTTGTAATTCCTTTAATTTCTAAGAATACCATATACATAATGCTCGGGGGGGGGGGGGGGGGGCTTC
Source organism: Mystacides longicornis (assembly GCA_963576905.1). Classification (NCBI taxonomy): domain Eukaryota; kingdom Metazoa; phylum Arthropoda; class Insecta; order Trichoptera; family Leptoceridae; genus Mystacides; species Mystacides longicornis. The sequence continues at coordinate 9,424,722 of OY756429.1, forward strand.
TTTTGAAATTAAATTACGATTTCAAATTTCAATGTCGACCGATCGCATTTGAAATTGTCGCGCTCTCAGAATACTCAACCGCGATGTAAATGTTACCGTTTATAGGAAAAATCCAAATAGGTTTTATCTGAATATTGTCAAATTTAATATTGCTGTCGGTAACCAACACCACCTATATAAGAAGGCCTTAGTGCTGGCGGCCATTTTTGGCCTCTCGCGTCACGGCTGCCTGCGTGTAGACAGATATCATAGCGTACAGGTAAGTACATACAGATATAGAAGAGTGAATGCTGGGCCTCACGCTGTGACGTAGCGCTAAGGCCTTATCATATAGGTGGTGCTGTCGGTAACGTTATAGAAGGATAATTTTATTATCACACACCTAAGTATGTATGTTATTCGATTTTAAGTGTATTTTTATACTCAGGTATTGTTTTCATAAAGCAATTTATATTAAATCAATCAATCAATCAATACTGCCTCTCACACTCGACTCAGGGGCACGGGGAGGCAACAAGAGCTCTCCACTGCGCTCGATCTTGTGCAATGTTTACGACCTCCTCCTACACCATGTCCAAATCCCTCAGCTCTGCATCGAAGGAGCGGAACACAGTGTGAGAGGGTCTTCTTCTTCGCCTTCGGGACCCTGATGGAAGGAAGAACGACGCTTTCCTCTGCCAACTGTCATTCGGCATCCTTAACACATGTCCCAGCCAAGTCCATCTCCTCCTCACAATGGTAGAGGCGATGCGCCGGCGCATAGCGTCGTTCGTGGGACGGTGGTACCATCTTAGGCCCAGAATTACGCCCGCTGATGGGGTCCAGGCGTCCAAGGCTTAATTCTGTTGCTTTTTCTGACCGATGTTGTTTTAAGGACGTGAGGTGGTCAACCCCATGGTCCCGATCTGAAGTTTCGATTTCCTGCCTCTTACAGGATGCTCGAAATCCCAGCAAAAAGAGCAGAGGTGCTATTCTAAACCGGCAACCCCACGGCTATAATTATTTAATTTAAATTAAATAATTAATAATATAGGGAAAATACTTTGTTTAATCATTAATTTACACAAAATTTTCGCAAAGCAATACCAGGTACAATTTAGACCCGTAGAAGTCTTTTCATATTTAATGGCATCGTTTCTGAGACTGCAATTGGATTGGAATTGAATTCTTGTGCTTGTGAATAATCGCGAAAATTTTAAAGTACATCGAATCATAACAATAATAAGTAACAATAGTTGGGCTAGTGTTTTAATTCTTGGAATCGCTCTCGGTATATCCATACAAAAAGAGCGCGTCTCATCATTACAGAAAATGTATACCTACATAGTATGTTGTTATAGATTAATGCACCGATTAATTACGACCTTTAATTTCATATTTACCACACAGATGTCGTTGAAGTAGAATTGGCATCGCTTGTGAAACGTGATCGGTGAAATCATATAACATCGCCCGTACCTTTACCGACCAGCACCGGCATCACAATGGTAGTGTGTAAGCGTTAATTAGTATGTAAGCTAAGCGCATCACAATACCTAGTATGTAGTGAAGCCAAGATTTTGTCACAGGAGATTCTCCAGGTCTGGCATCCAGGCCTTGAGAATCTCCGAGAAACTTTCAAATTACCCTTGGAACAAGGCAATTGTTCTCTCCAAACGAAGGTGGATGACCATCGTCCATTCGTCTTTAGAGAGGATACCGCTTCCCTTATCAAGATTTTTTAGCCAAGATACTCTCTTCCACCCCATATTCCTTCTTCCCTATATTATCACTTGAATCGTAAGTAGAAATTTTGAGAATATTTTTCAAAGTACTCGGGAGCAATCCTTCTATTTACATCTTGCCCAGGAACTCTCTCGTTACACCTTGTGGACCCAGAGATGCGAAGCATTTTTCAATACAACATCATCTCGAATTCCACCAGTTTGTTTAGTATTGATATTTTGATGGTCCAACCTTCCACTCCATATAATAGTTCCGATGGGACATACCCTTTTACAAGCTCTCCATTTTGCATAGCAGTTTTTGCATTTTGTAGAAGGTGGACCTCGCCATGTTGCTATATTTGACTCAAGCGGACAAATACGGTAGGTGCGTATAGGCATTGCACATGCACATCTATTCAAAGTAAAAAACATGGTCATTCTCTCCCGAACATTATTTAATAAAATAAATAATGTAGATAATATTATATGGTTATGTTTTGTGTTTGGTAAGTTTTGCAGCGGTAAATAGGTAAAGATAATGTTAAAATAATTTTGTGCGAATCCATAATACAAAGGTAGATTGATAGATAAAAAATAATATCGTAGTAATTAGTGTGTGTACCTACATAGAACTTACCTAGGCATTGGTACTCGTATAAAACAAAACGAAACAGTATGTTAAAAATTTTACAGATTGTATAGAATTTCATCCTGACCAATTTGGTTTAGCGCACGTAATGTTGTTACAATTTTACACACACTTAATTTACATAATATGAGCCGTACTTACGTTAAGCGACGAAAAATTCAGCAAAGCTTTTCATGTATAAATTATTATCACTGCTCTCTGCATCTTTTCACTGGGATTTGGGGAATTTTCCCGTATTTCGGTCTTCCCGGTATTCTAACAGTTAATTTTCTTCCAACTCTACATTGACGAAAAATTCAAATTGTCTATAGGGCCCTATAGAAACGAATAACGCAAAATGGTGCTTGAGATTTTCCAAAATACATTGACTACCTATATTAATTTAACAACAACAAAAATCAACCTCATTTTTTGCCTTTATCCCTTAAATTCTGAAAAGGGGTTCGATATATTATCGTATATTGTAGTTCGTACATCAGACTGTTGTGGGCAAAAGCAATGTCAAGTGCAGTTTCCTGTACGCAGTCTCTTTGGAATTAAGCAATTTGATGTTATTAAAGTCTGTGGTGAGGTCACTTCTTTAGTACCTACCTACGAGTATTATTTGTTTTTTCTCACCGTGCTCACACACACGCGCATGCTGGGGTCAATACTTCACGACTCGCATAGACCTTAATGTGCAGTTTTATAATATGTTGTTTGCTTATATGCATAGATACAATCCTTTTACGTCAATATTACTTACATACATACATCCGTGGCGCTACAACCCTGTGTGGGTCTTGGCCTCCTCCAGAAGACATCTCCATGCCGCCCTGTCCTCCGCCATGCTCCGCCAATCGTCCACCCCCAGTAGTCCGAGGTCTCTTTCTGCTCCGTCCAGCTATCTCAGTCTGGGTCTCCCAATGCTCGTCCTTCCAGCAGGTCTCCCACAGAAAACTTCCTTGAGGACGGACGGTTCGCTCGATCTTTGAACATGGCCCAGCCAGCGTAGTCGGCTAAGCTTTATGAATTTTGTGACGTTGACATCATCATATATTTCACAAAGTTAGCGGTTATACCGAATGCGCCAGTGTTCTCCATCTCTGACTGGTCCGTAGATTCTTCGTAGTATTTTCCATTCAATATTACTTAGTCATAAGTTTTATATGAATACATTTCAGTTAAAACTTATTCTTTTACTTAACGGTCATTAGAGATAATAAATTGCACTCTTCTATACATAGGTGTCAGTATAGCCGGCGGAACTTAATGCTTGAAGCATTCTCTACCAGTCAACCAGTCCCGTCCAATCTGAGACAGGATTCCAACCCCGAGTAGAAATTTCACTAGGCTACCGAGGTCGGTATAACGCTAAAAAGAAATATTTTTTAGGTAAATGAGACACATCACAACTTTTTTCCACAACTAACGTTTCTATAAATATTATTTTGTTTATTTATAAATCAAGGAAAAAATTTGAAAAGTTCAAGGGAAAAAAATCTCAATAATTTAAGTACCTATCCTGAACCAGCTAAACTATTTAATTAAAGCTCATTACAGTTTCGTATGTTAAAGATCTTCGATTTTTTGGGCAGAAGGTTTTTTTTTTTTTTTTTTTTTTTTTTTTTTTTTTTTTTTTTTTTTTACCCATCACGCCGTGTCCCGTAAGGGGTAGGCAGAGAGAACGGACCTCCACTCTTTTCTATCCAAGCATACTTCTTTCGCTTCTTCCACCGACATACCATTTCTCATACAGCTTCTCCTATTTCTCTTACTTCTTACCTGGCCTTCCTTGAGGACGGAATCGATGTGTTCGATCCACGTCATTCTCGGTCGCCCACGCTTCCTTACACCATTCCTTTCAGCCTTATGAATTTTCTTTGTCATTCTGTTTGCATCCATTCTTTCCACATGCCCAAACCATCTCAACTTATTAACTTTCATCTTTGTCACAACACTTACTTCCATACCACATTCTTTCCTAATATTTTCATTCCTTTCCATATCCCATAAAGTTTTTCCACATATTCTTCGTAGAGATTTCATCTCTACTGCATTTATACTACATTCTTCTTTTTTCGTCCATGTCCACGTTTCACAACCATACATCATCGATGGTAGCAGGATTGCGTTATGCACTAGTTTCTTTGCTTGTAGTGAGACGTTGTTGTTTCTCATTATAGGTCTTAATGCACCGCCCACCCTGCGACCAGCAACTTTCCTACGTTCGATTTCTTTTTCACACTTTCCATCCCGACTAAACATGCTTCCTAAATACACATACTCATTCACTTGCTCAAGACATTCATTTTCTACGGTTACTTTGCAATTCGTTCTTGCTTCATCCCTTTCAAATACCAACACCTTTGTTTTGCTTACATTCATTTTTAGACCATTTTTTGCACAATTTTCAAACACACTTGACACAAGTTCTTGCAAATCATTTTCACACTCAGCCATAAGTACTAAAGTGGGCAGAAGGTGATAGTCCATTTCAAAATAAAAATGAAGTCTTGTATAGTTCTAACACAAAAGTTTATGATTCACTCATTAACGCCATCGATACTCAACCTGCTGCCCGCGGGCCGGCACACTTTTTATCCGAAATATATGATTTAAAAAAACTCGCAATTCCATTCCATGAAACCTGAAGAGGATTGTCAATACGAACCACCTTACCAATTAAAATATACGGTTTTTACACTCATTCATTCAGTACCTAATGAGCGTATGGCTCTAGGTAACCGTAAAATAAGCGAATTTTGACCGAACGTGATACCTTTTTGGATAAAATATGCCCATATATCTTAATGTTAATTTTTTAAATTTGGCAAAGTAAATAGAAAAACACGAGCCATTTTGATGTAGGTACCTACTTCAGCTGAACGGCCGCGTTCGTTCGGACGTTCCTATTGAAAAACCCTTTTGGATACGCAAAAAGTCGATCTCGGGCATATCTCACTTATTGCTTAACTAATACTACAATCAACTATTTGCTGCTAACAATACCTACCTTTGGTGGATTTTATTTAAATTTGCAGATCATCAACCAGATTATAGAAATATTTTATTCATCCTTAATCTAGTTTATATTTTAAAGGTGCAAAAAATGAGTGTTTACGTACAACGCACCCTTCAGCCACAAGTATTTGACTTGTTCTAAACTCTACTTTTTCGGGAAATATTTGTTTAATGGTACACAAAGGAACCATCTGTTTATTATTAAGTACATCAATATAATAAAAATTTAAGAGCGTTTAAAAATATTTTTATCTTTATTTTAATAAATAATATACTTTATTCAAATATCACAACAAAAATATGTATGCAGTAAGATTCCACAAAATATAATGAAAAAAAAAACTGGCTTTTACCATCCATATATACAGGTTAAGTCTTAATGAAAAAATGTTAAATATAGATACTTGAACAAGTTATGAGAGCGTTTTAGCCTGATCCCATTAAACCAGCCGAATGAAATTATCAGGGGTAGTTTTTCATGAATAGTAGCAGTTTTAAAGATAAGTCTTAGAAAAAAAAGGAACGTGAAAATTTGCTCTTAGAACTCTTGAAAGTTTGTGGAAAAATTTAGCTTGGAGAAAAAAAATAAAAAATATTATTTTTTAAACAAAAGCTATCGTTTCTGTATTTTATTTTGAAAACCGGAATTTTTTCAAAATTCACATAAACGTAAAGAACTTTTGAACCACCCAATATCGCTGATCATACACGGGGATTTAATCGATAGGTGTTGAAGTCCTCTACCTCCATGCTTTGGGTTATCCACTCTCGCTGTTACGCCGTGTAAACTCACGTCATAATAATTTTGATAAATGTGAATTTAAATATAATATCAGTTAGTATTGGTATAAAAAAATGATCTATTGTATTATATAAGTACTATAGGTACATATTATAAAAGTAATGCATGTATTTATTTTATTATGGAGATGTACTAATTGAAGGACGTTCAGCGTTATTTCGCTGAAACCGAAAGCAACCTATTGTATTGGAGCACACAAATACACACACGCATCATGGACTATAGACACAATACAATAGGATACGATTCCATGTTAGTGTACACGTAGCCACGTTAACTCTTGAAAACAATACAATTATTCTACTGTTGGCACTATTTTTTACGGTCAAGTTTGTAGTGCGCTCTATTCTAGAAAATCATTGAATTTTGCAATGGTTGTCTAGAAAAGTGGACCTTCAAATGAACGACCGTTATACAAAGTAAAATCAAATATTCAATATTACTAACTAATATTGCAAAAGATTTTGAATTTAATATTTTTACTAATATTTGTTTATTTAAAGTCAATAATACACTTCAGATAATTTATGAGTACAAGCAAAGTATAAAAGACAAAAATATAAGTAATGCATTACCCTATTTAAAAGTGTACACATATTTCACAAGTTGTAATATTTTAAGCCCATAAGGTTGTCATCTATAATAAGATATAATTTATTGAAAAAAAAAACAAAGTAGTAGCAATATAAAATCAAATAAAATTGAAAAAAAACAAAGATATATATTATTTATATTGTAATTTTTATTTCAGTGGGCATCTTGTTTACTGCGGTATCCAAGCTACGCTAATGGATACTAAACGAATAGATTACACTGTCTTTTTCCGCTTTCAATATTTTACTGTGAGTGAAGGAGATAAATAATATAGAATTTCGTAGTGTTTTTGCCCCTGTTTTCCCTAGGAAAACAAAATATTACTTCGATAGAATCTCTCTTCTAGATATTATCTATGTTCAGATTGGCGAAGGACCTTCAATCAATGAAATCTTACACACATCGTTTAGAATCTTTCGTTTACTATTATTAGAATACATTTGCGGAGAGAGATGAAATCGTACTTGGTTTATAAAGCAGTTTATTTTGTTGACGAAATGATAAATGAATAAAGATAAAATTTGGTATGTAATTTACTTATACAATACTTAGAATACATTTATTATGTGTGAGTAAGTGTATAATATTATTGTAAATCTTGACGACATGCTGGAAAGGGCACTTTACACGCAGTCTAGCGTTGATCCATTAATTCTAATTTCTAATGATGATTTGTAATCATCTGTGTATGGTTATTATTTTTTGCTACTTTTGTTTCATTTGATTTTTGTTGTTGTTCGTTATTTGAGCTTGAAATTTGTATAATTTTGATGACTCTAAAGTTGAAGTGCCAATTTGGGGTCAATGGACGATAAGAGAAAAATAAAAATAAAATAAATAACCACAAAAAGTCTGGCAGTTATTCTCGAATGTCGATCGATGGGTTTTCTAATAGAATTTTTATTACTTTCGTATGTTTTCCTAAAGAACTCGTATAATTAATAAAAGTTATATAAAAAAAAACATCGATCGACATTCGATAATAGAGACCCTGGTCACCCGGCAAGTGCAGAGAAAGTCTTTGAGAATTGTGAATTACAAAATTTAAAGTTTACTTAAAATTTTCTAAACCATTTCCTTTCTATTATTTTTTAGTAAAATAAAAGGTACTATGTAATTTATTTTATACAGAACTGAACTGTCTTTCATATTATACTGTGTCGTTTTCTTTTTATATAATAAAAGTTCCTTTATGAAGACTCTTCATACTTTCAATTTCGTTACTTAAGTAAGTAATTAATTCATATTCGTCATAAATGAGGTTTTCTCTATATAGGTATTATCACAACACCACCTATATAAGAAGGCCTTAGTGCTGCGTCACATCGTGCGGCCCAGCATTCGCTTGCCTATATCGTACTTACATGTACACTATGATATCTGTCTACACGCCGGCGGCCGTGACGCGAGAGGCCAAGAATGGCCGCCAGCACTAAGGCCTTCTTATATAGGTGGTGTTGTATTATCATAACGCTTTATACGTACTGAGTGCAAAGAACTTTAGTGAGTAAAAAAATAGGAACCTACTCAAATAAAATGTGCCGTTTCTTCTCCAAGCGATATTGTATTATTTCTCTATTTTGTCGCTCTAGATGAACCGATTAAGGATGTGGCTAATTATGTAATGTGTTGTAAGAGGAAATAATGTTCCTACTAAAAGAAATAATAATGACATTAAGGTCATTATTTCCTTCAATACTATCGTGGCACTTACGGCGTGTTTTCTTCGTGCGGGCATTTGACGCCAACTTGTGTTTCGTGAAATTCGATGAAATTTATACGATTTTATTAATAAATTATACTCAAGAACTTCTAGAAAGGTACAGTAAATAAATAATCAAAGTATACAGGAGCTATTGACAATCTTTTAAAAGACACACTATACTAGAAAAGTTTATCAAGAGCTTCTGTAGCCTTCTACAACCTATTTCGAACCTCAGCGGAACCTTTTTCTGCTTGGGTCTTTAAATATTTGTTAATGAGAAAATTTTCCTTGGACTAAACTTATTACTTATTTTGATACATCTGTAGTTAAAGTATGCTTTAGACTTAAACATTTTCTGGATTTTTTGCTGAACTATGGAACCTCTTTTAACGAGCATTAGTTTTATTCCACTCGTTAAGCGAAACATTCGTTATACGAAACAAATCTCTCATAGATGTAAAAATAAACGAGTCTTCATTTTGTGTAATATGCAATACAAAATTATTTTATTACCATAAACTAGTTTTCGGGAGCGACTGCTCCCTTCCTCAGATGGACAAAGACTCCCTTAGATAAAACAATGTACGTGCGTCCCTATAACACGGTGATGCGGAAATAAATACATTTTTTTAGTAGGTATTTTGATCGTTAAGAAGTGTAAGAATTTGGAGTACAGTCATTTTCTGACATTTAATTCTATCACAATAGGATTAATTGTTCTGTCGAAGGTATTTGGAGGCGGCATCTGGAAAGCGTCCATCATGGATCGATCACACGCGACTTCATGGTCCATGTTTCTGCAGCATTAGGTAGGTATGTAGAGCTATTGAGAACACCGGAGATTTCAATAATCTGATCTTTTTATGCGGAGTATCTTCTCCATCGAGCGCAATGGAGAGCTCTTGTTGCCTCCCTATGCCCCTAAGTGGGGTCTAAAGGGAGTTTGGATTGGATTTGGATCTTCTCCATATTATTTATCCCAGATTTAACATGAAAATTACAAGAATTAATAATTGTATGTATAAATTATTATTGTGAAATCTTCATACTTATTACATAAGTATACATAGAGGTAAATTTTAGAATTACGGACTGATTTGATTTTCATATGAAACAAATATCAAATTTACATTATTCTTTGTACACAAATTTTTAAATTGTCATATTTTATAAGTTGCCGATTTTCTCTTAATAACACGTCCTTTTGCAAGGAGTGACATTTTATTTTGAAATCCTTTAATAAGTTAAAGTAAATGTTATAATAATTTATTTGTGGTAGGTACATAATTATATTTATATTTTTGAGGAACCCTACTAAATGAATATGTTTTAACCTAACAGAGCATAATATCACTCGGGGAGGTGTGCAAAAAAGTAAAGGGAAACCCCCCTTTTTACGTTCTAACCTTAATCTAACTTAGTCAAACTGTAGTAGTCATTATTATTCGGGGAGGTCATCAAATCCCCTAACCTATCCAAATTGGCCAACCAAAGGACAGGGACAGAAACATCCTCATTATCCAAATAAACAACACTAATAATAATTGAGAATCGAATCATGTTATAGATAGAGTATGCTGGTCGTATTAACTTCTTTGACACCAGTATCAGCCGCCTTAGGAGCATCACCAAAGAAGCCTTCTTATAGTCCATCCTTTACATGCATGCACTCATCAGGGTCTGCATCTTTTAATAGCCCTTTCAACTTACATGTCATATTTTTTAGGCTTAAAAATTCGCTGTGTCTCTTAATCACTGATCTAATTAGAATAAATTATTGCTTTGTATAATTGTTGTAAATCAGAGTCTTCATCTCTACAGTAAAACCACTTTAAACTGTTTTTTTCGTATTTGTTGACAGATTCAGTGTTAATTAATTTGTTTTTGCTTTGACTATATTAAAGGCCTCGGTCGTAAATTCATTGAAAATGAATTAAATAAAAATAAAATTAGTAGTTTATGATGGCATAAACTGTTGTGTCAAAGTTTTATCTATACACGTTCCAGCATAACATCGAACTATGTTTTATAGGCAATGACCTTGACTTAGAAAATTATAGATTTTTTCGGCGGTGACATTGTGAAATCCCATGTTGAAATTATTTTGATTTTAAATAAAACACTGTTTTATTTCACTTATGCGTATTTAAAACCAAAATAATTTCGACCTTGCCTTAGAGTTACCTACAGATACAAATTCACAACAAAAAGTTCCTATGCACATTTGTTTAAGTATAATAATAAGTTACAGAATTTCAACTCTGTCAGTTGCATATTAAGAAAAAGAAGTTCGATAGGTCTATTGAGACATACATTAATGCAACAACTCGCCTCTTAATGAGACACGTCTCCACGTGCGGTCTCAAGAGACAGAGTGTCATCGCCTCTACCCGCCTCTGTATTCTGCAAGAAGTCTCCTAAACCGTATACTGCCCGACTAGCAAGATTCCCGGTTGATTTAATTTTCTTCATTAAACAACAAGTCGAAAGTCCGTCACATTCACTTCGTTACGGGTGTTCCTAAGCGTCATGAACGACATTTTGACAGCCATCCTAGACATAAATCGTTATCAAAGGAATAACCTCCTATTAAAAATGCCAGCGTTTATCCGAATCATTGTACTCATTGATGCGGCAAATATCTCAGAGAAAGGCATGTAATACATTAATTTTTATACTGTGCAGTGTGCAATATGCATAATGCTCCTGTACCATATACGTTTCGGAGGCTTTCCGGAAAACTTTCCAAGAGGAATTTTTTCATTATTTTTTTTAGGTTACTCAAAACTTTTAATGAAATTTTTATGAATTTCCAAAAAAGAAATAGTTCCAGTATAGGCCTAGACAAAATGCATTTGGCGATCGACTACAAACGAATTCTTCGACAATGTAGAAAATTAACTGTCCACTTTTTTATTTTTATGCTTCCCAAACCCTGCAGCATATCGTTGGTGATTGTCCTATATATGGGTTCCACGGGGTGATGGAGGATTTTAACTTATGACGACCGAAGCCAGAACATGGTTGAGGGATATTAACGTAATTTTATAGTTTTAATTTTTATAGCGCCTGACAACCATACGAGTATAATAATTAAAAATAATTGTTTATATTATGTTTTTGTGGACAGTTGTTTTTCGTACTATACATTGGCGAAATCTTCGTTTGTAGTTGAACGCCAATTTAAATTTGTCTACGGGGGCAGGTCTATCTGGGTTAAAGAAAAGTTTAGCACATTTTTGGGTTTCTTATATCGGACGGTAATGGTCTGTTTTTCTAGGACTACAGTACTGCTATAACGGTGAATGTCAACTTAGAACATTGTCAATATTGTCACCGTAGTAACAAGACTGCCGTCTTGTCAGTTGTCAGACGACGGACCGCTCCCTAAGAATCCAGTGCATGAGCCGTTATACAATTCGACCGCCTAATACATAAAACCCTGATTTACTAAATTGAATTGAATTTCAATCAATAGAAGATAATATGAAACAGTTTCAAATAAAATAATGTCTCGTTTCTTCTTCTCAGCAAATTGCACGCAGGCCGCCATAGATGACTTCCCCACGGACCTGTTCAGCCAGCAGGAGAGACAGAACGGCGCAGTGGCCCTCCACGTCATAGCCTCGCTATACTTGTTCGCAGCGCTGGCTGTTGTATGCGACAAGTACTTCGTCCCGGCAGTCGATAAGATGTGCAATGGTAGGTCATCACTACTTCACTACATTAATACCTAATCTAAGTATGTAGCGTAACTGGATTAAATTAATACTCTAAGTATCTTATCACTTAAGATAAATTAATACTTAATATTACTACCGCTATCTTGATTTAATTACGAACCTATAAATACCTATATGTTTTAATGAATCTGTGCTCACTCAAAGTGAACACAAATACACTCTTTGACTCTTTCACAGTAAGCTACTTAAAGCTTGTGTCGTGAAAGATGAAAATGGTCGACACCTGGGATCGAACCCACGACCTCCACACGAAACGGTACGAAAGCCGGCATCGTAACCACCAGTTGTACTTGTTGTTGTTTTGTACTTGTCAGTATCTGCATGGCTTAACAGTAATTATACAATATTATATTGATTTGTTTTAGTTTACCTTCTTTCACATGATCTACAATTATTTTTAACCAAGTTCTGACTATTTACAGTTGATTTAATAATGTATGTACTCGTATGTCTATATACAATTCCACTATTGTAGGTATATTCTTATTTTTATTCGAATTATTATTGTCGCCATTCATTTTTTTGTGCTGAGCTTACTACGCTGCTACTTCTAATTATATTTGTAAAAGGCTTCGGCCGTATATTATGTATTTAGCGAAAATTGTAAACTTATCCGAAATATACGCCGCATATTATATCCGAGCCAAAAAATACTGAAAATTGTTTTGGAGTTGTTGGCTCTCAGGTACAGCTATACTTATCCTACTTCTTTCGTACCTAATAAGTAAATAATTAATATGCTTTTTTATATGATTTTCAGTATTAAATATGTCAAATGATGTCGCCGGTGCGACCTTCATGGCAGCGGCGACGTCCGCTCCAGAACTCTTCGTCAACGTCATCGGCACCTTTATAACAGAGGGCGACATCGGGATCGGAACCATCGTCGGATCGGCTGTCTTCAACATCTTAGCCGTGGCAGCTTGCTGTGGAATTGGTGCGGGAATGGCAAGTACATATTATTATTATCAGCATTTATTAAATCAACATATAAGTTTAAAACATATGCGCGTTACAAACGCTATGTGGGTCTTGGTATCCCTCAACACAGCTCTCTTAGCAACCCTATCTCCGCCAGTCACCTACCCCCAGAAGTCTCAGGTCCCTCTCATTGCCATCCAGACATTGCAGCCTTGGTCTTCCTATACTTCATATACTTTCTATATTCCCGAGCAGAAGACTCTGTTTAACACTCTGATGAGTGTTCATCAGCTCGGGATATATTTTCCTATCAACGGAGTCGGCCTTATTTTATGAATATGGACACATAAATGTTTTTGAACATTCCGTAAATATCGCGGTTATAGCTGATTTGTCAGTGATCTCCGTCTCTGACTGGTCCATATATTTGGCACAGAATCTTCCTTTCGAACACATCAAGTCTGCCTTAGTCCCTTTTAACCAGTGGACATTTTTCTGAAGAATACTTACCTACGTCAAAATCTGCTTGAAACATTTACCTCACACAAACATTTAGTCGATGCACGTGCAAATTTAAATTTAATCCGTATTTGTCGACTAAAGCAAAATGTTTAGAAATTCCTTAATTTTTATTAAAATTTGCTTTATAACGTATAAGGGTGCATTTAAAACAAACGAATACAGAGCATATTTTCTTGATGGTCGATATGGTCACCAAGGAAATAACAACGATAAAGAACTGTCATCGCCCAATAATTAGAGTTTGGTCAATAGTAGATTCGGATCTATGTTCAATTGGTGTATTTACACACTAATATTGAAAAAAAAAATACAACTCGTATCTAAACAATAGGACTATTAGATACCTCATTCAACAGTACGTTAAATCATACTTTGAAAAGGCAATAACTAAAAGCTTCAGAAAAATGTGTTTTTAACGAATATGTAACAATAAATGAATCTAACAGTTCATTACAGATGTTCGATTTTTAAATGGAACAAACCACTACGGGCTTGCGAGCATCTTCTACTGTTATTTCGAAGGCTGGCTTAGTGTGATCAATTTACGTTAACAACGCTCGCCATTAGTTGGTAATCTTTGAGTCTTCGAAACTACTAATCATGAGAATTCTCGACATATTTGTTGTGAAAAGGTATCAAGTGACGTTAGAACCATGTAATTATTACATCAAAAACTCATTGTTGCTTAAAATTTTTAGTTAGAACCTTTTCACTCGCGTTGACATTATCGAAAATCTCTTGATAAAGTCACGCGAAATTGACGAAAGTGCTATATATAATTTATCGTGAAACTGCAACGCGTTTTTTTTATTTTAAAATGAACTTTCACCATGTGAACACACAAAAACGTCAATTATTATGTTTTGTTTGTATGTTAATTTGTTTGTCAGCAGAAGTAGTATGCATAATGTTTATACTTTGACGAGTCCAAGTGCTCGATATAGAAGCCAAGTGGAAATAAATAAAAATTATACACTTACATGCACATTACACAGAACATTATTACCTTACTTTATCTATCCACGTTCCCTCCCAAGGTGGAGCATGTGCTCGCCACTAGGTCCCTCCCAACACCACCTATATAAGAAGGCCTTAGCGCTGGCGGCCATTTTTTCCTATCGCGTCACCAGGCCGCCGGCGCCGGCGTGTAGACAGATATCATAACGTACAGGTAAGTACATACAGATATAAGCAAGCGAATGTTGGGCCTCACGATGTGACGCAGCACTAAGGCCTTCTTACATAGGTGGTGTTGGGTCCCTCCATGCACTTCTGTCTTGTGCCAGCCGCTCCGCTTCCTCCCAGATCAGTCCTTTTCTCTGCTCTCATATTTTTTTCAACATGTATCAATTTTTTGCAGATTGTGCCCTTAGATTGGTGGCCACTGACGAGAGATTGTGTTGCATATGGAACGACAGTGACCATCCTCATTTGCATTATACACGACGAAAGGGTGGAATGGTACGAGGCGCTCATATTGGTGCTCCTCTATTTGGTCTACATCGCTGTGATGTATTTCGATAAGAAAATTCAAAAGTGCGCTAGAGGTTCGTATAGACAAATAATTTTCTTATACATTAAATAAATAAATATTAGTAAAGGACAGTAAAGGTGCACCCAAGTAGTCAAATTTCACAGAAATAAAAAACAATCCAATCAGCACACTAGGTGATAAAGGGTTGTCAAGACCTTCTGTAGTCTTTTCAATAACCTATTAACAACATTATAACACCTTATTTATGCCTATTTATTTTTAATTACTGCGGTCACCAGTAAGTAACTTACTAATTCAGGTAAAATCTTTAATTGTATTTTAGGGAATGAAATAAAAAATCTATATTGAATCTATTCATTTATCAAGTTTTAAACCGAATAATAGATATAAAAAAATTCGAACATTTTTTCACAATAGATTAATAATGAAACAGTAAGAAAGTTAGAAACAATTAGAAAATCTCGCGTTGTCTTTTATGACGCGACTTTATTATCATTGCTAAATATTTCGTGAAGGTATTTAATCAATTCGCATAAGAGAAGATAAAATAAATTGTAAAATTGGACATTTTTACATTGCTATCGATTTAACATTCAAGTGGTTATAATAATTATGGAGATATTGTTTAATACAAAAATTTAAATCATGATTTGAGAATCACTTTCACTACCAATAGCCTATGTTTAGTTAATTATTAAGTTAAGGACAATATGGTATATAATATACCTGACCACCAAATTGATTGTAACAAGGCACGAGTCATGCTATGAATTAAAATGCATGTTCACAAAAAAAAATAAAGCATTATTAATTATTTATTTCATAATGAAACTAACGAAGAAGAAATGTATTACGATGTTTAAATTAAGTGGACTTTTGGGAATCATAAACGGTCATAATATAGCTGAAACTATCTTGGAAATATTTGCCTGTGTCATTGTCTTGATTATAAAAGTCCTTTAAAAAAATATGAAATGAGACAGTAATTCTTTCTAATAAAGATAGCCCCTACTTTAAAATGTAATCAGCTTTGGCTGCTATTCGTTATAAAGGTAGGCGGAATAATATATATTTTTTTAGCCAAATGTTTCAGCTTCGTTATATCGCCCTTTTATATAATATACTTTGCATATTGCAACAGGGTAGAGTCACTAGACAAATGTTATCTTTGAATTATGATGTTCCTTTTAAGAACACAATATTTGGCCAGCGACAGTTCGTATACACTGCGCCTAAACTTTTTAATAAGATGCCTGTGGAGATTAAGCAAATCTTGTGCTTCTCTAAATATAAACGTGCCTGCTCTGGTTGGGTCTCATCTATTCAGTTGGAGGTTTTGCAGGGTATCTTGGGTTTTGTCCCATAAAGTATTTTGTTTTGTTTTTTTTTTTTTTCTCTCTTCTATCTTCTTTATATACTGTTGATTGATGTTTGTTGGACCAAAGGGTGTTGTGACTGTTGGGTTAGGCTTTGTTTGCGGACTGTACGTATTTGAGTTGGTGGTTGTGCTGTTGTTCGTGTTTGTATGTTCCTTTTAATATTCTTTTTTTATGAACTGTATATAATGTTTGCCCTAGTACAGGCTTGGCCTATTTGGGCAGCAGTTAAATTTGTTATCCATTATCATTGTATTATTATGTATGAATAAATAAAGAAATAAATAAATATTAACTGTAGGGACTTTGACTTATCATTTTGTTTTTCATCCAAAATGTAAGAAATACTTCTTGCTTTGTTTGAGCTTTGTGTGAAAGCCCCATGTTTGGGTGCCAACTGGGTATGCAGATTTGGTGGTACGCAGTATGTTTATTTTTGTTGTTGTTGTGACTGTTTTTATTTTATGGTGAAAAAATGATCTGATTATATTATAAATGCGAAGCCGTCGCCAGATAAAAAATTCAGAGGGGGGTGTGGAACATTATAAACGGCTCACTATGTTTACTTAGCTGCAGATTTCGGAAGGCAACGTTTGAAAGAAATTTTTTTTTTCTCACATATGGTATAAGCGATGAAAAACTGTTGTTCTTTAAACATTTGTTTGACGGTTTTGCGGATTCTCCTCAAACGATGGACATTGAAATCCTTATGTATCAAGTTAAAGGGAATGAGACCATTTTATCCCCTAGTTGTGCCTCTTTAATTTGTGGAAGCTAATAACTATTAAAATTTACTCCCTCGCATTTTTCTTGATACCACAGTAACATTGTATAGTCAAAATACTTTTTTGCATAAATATTTAAATAAATTAAAAACGATTTCGAATGCAATAACGTGTAACTAAATATACTGAAAAATAAATATGTATGTTGAACTACTATATTAACCATTATTTGTTAAAAAAAATGTAGATTGTAGATAGTAGTTGAAGGGTATACGGCAAAGACAAGCTCATTGATGAATTTTCATTTTACAGGAGAAGTAAAAAACCTAATGTATAGAAGTTTCTCAAATGTTAATTATTTACCAAAGAATGACAGCTTTAACAAGGATTATAAACACCATTCTACAATACTCACAGATGGATAGAAGTGCATTTAAATATCAAAAACCGAAAAGAGTCAATAATCGTGTTTTTGCCATGTACCTAGTAAAGTAACTACCCTTAATTTGTGTTAATAATTAGGTAATTACATAATATATCTATACCTAACATTGGCTAACTAGGTATACCAATAATAATTATTTTTTAATTATGTAGCGATTAACCAAATAATAGCTAAAATAATAATCACAATGTATATATTTTTTGATATCGAGCACAGCATTTTTAGAAATCACAAGAATGATCCCACGTGGAAATGGAATGCCCACAATGCCCACTACACGGGAGATTGGTGAGTTCAATATCTTAACTAGTAAATAACACAATGACTAGTTTTTAGTTCTTCATAAGAGTTCGACCATTAATTATTATCGGCGGAGTACGATATTCAAAACGATGTATATTTATTTTAAGTATCCCTTTTTTCTCCTTTTCGATCTCACGTAATCAATGAATATCTATCCCCTTCCATAATTTTCTTGTTTGAAGCGATTCTTACGCAAATTTTATGTAATTCTTGATATCGTTTGATAAAAATACTCATTTTTATGAATACTTACTGTATATTATTTACTCTACGTTAGGTTCTCATTTCATTCATACTACATGCCTCTTTTTTGTTCATATCCAGTTTTCGGTTTTTTTGCATCATACCTATATCATTATTATTCTGAATATCATTGTAAGTGACACTTACTTACTCGGAGCAAAACAGAGTTTTTTTTTTAAGTAATTCTCGAGTGATGCACCGGACGTTTTGGTTAACTTAGAATGCAGTCTTCTTCTTCTTCCTGGTTCGCCAGTTTTTCAGAATGGATCCCCAACTGTCTTTCCATCTTTTCGAAAGTCTTCTTCTAGAGTCGCAAAGAACGTATGCTTGTTGTGCGATGTGTAATGCGATGTAAGGGAGTCTGGTATTGAACATGACAATACCATTCCCTCATTCCTTTTCTGCACCATCTATGATATTATCTTCAGCTTTCGAATGATTAATTTTATATTTATTTCTTCCATTGGTGTTATATTTGATTTACCTATGTCGGCGTTCACCTAGGAATAAGATTTTTCGTATTCGTTTATAGTGTCAACCTAAGAATTGCGCAATTTGAGTAGTTTCAAATTGCCTTATTCTGTGAATCTGCATATCTGTACTAGGTATTTTACTTAAGCGGAAGGTTCGGTCATATGGTTTTTCTCAATTTTTATGACTTTCGTATGAGTTATTAAAAAAAACACACGAAAGTCATAAAAATTATATTAGGAAACCCATCGATCGACATTCGATAACAGGGTCCCAGATGTACATCACACTGACGATATTGCCTATTATGATTTAAGAGAGGCCATATGTTACCACAGTGCATTAATGTTGTTGATAATGTCGCTAGTGTGTATGGGACGTTATTCAGTACGAGATATTATTATTTTCCAGTAAAGTATAATAATACACATATGGACTTATCAAATTTTGGAATATTTGAAAACCTTCTCATTAGATTCTTAGAAGGAACTGCGAAGACAGTTGCCGTACCTAGTTATCAGGAATAATGTCATTGTAGTCGGACAAAACACGCGCTGTACAGCCGCGCATGTATCACAATAATATTATCAGTTATCCTATAATACACTTACACTTTTGCATTAGCACAGTAGTTGTTGTCGTTCATTGTGGTGGTAGAAAACACTCGAATCAGCTATCATGATATAACATGCTAGATTAAATCTTGTTATGTCTAAACGATTCATCTGCTTAATACTATTATCTTGGAAGATACATCTTTAGTTGGAAACTTTGATATTCTTATCAAATCTCTACTTATCAATTTTATAAATGCTCTTGATATGTTCAAGCTTTCATCGCCTTACTCGTGAATATTAAGAGTATATTTTTTAGATTTTCACTCATCACATTTTTATTTATTTATTTATTTTGACAAAGCACATAACAGAGGACAACTATACTTACATTAAAAGTAGAAACATTATAAATTTATGGCTAAACTAAGTTTTCCTCCATCGAGAGGTGCCACATATTACATAGTATAATATTATTGATTTAAACAGGTAGGTATAACATGTTCAAGAGAGATAAAAAATTATCAAATGGAAAACTCTTAGTATAAGTGAAATATGAAAACAGCTAAAGATAAACTCAAACACCAATGGAGAGTTCAATAAGAAGGGAAGGAAACCTTACATTCTCATAAAATGAATTTATTTGTCTAAAATGTTTTATTTAAGTATATTACTTCGGATGGGAACATTAGTTGGTTGGTGGTTTTAAATGCTTGGTAAATAATCTCAATAGATCCCGAAAAAGCCAACAACATCCGTAAACTTGGCTTGAATGTCCTTTTGTACTATTGACAAGGTCAATTTCATGCAATATAAAATAGAACGGAACAAATTTTACGTGTATAGAAAGAATTCTTGAAATTAGCCCTAAGATTCAAGTTCTTATAGATTCATTATCCTATTTCCTAGTAAAAATTGTATTTTTTCAATAAACTAAATTAATTACCTGTATTGTTAGAGGCGATTGAGGGTCTACAGTCTCTCAAAGGCGAAAATAAAACAGGAGTTCATCAGCAATACAATGGGACCATTAAGCAGACAATCCTTCAAAGTCTCCAAGGAACAAAGGACGTTCAGAAAACAAACACCGATCCACCAGATATGACCCAAATGCAAGAAGTCAAGGTCGATAATGATAACAATACTCCCGATATAGCAAAAATCATCAAATCTCAGCAAGAAGACATGGACAAAATAGTTAACATGGAACATGAAGAAGTGCGTAATGATGACAATGATAACGAACAGCCAAGAAATGCAGATGAAAAAACGGATGAAGTAAATAAAGAGACCGAAGAAGACAACGATGAATATGTGCACAATCTTTGGCAGTGGCCTTCTGGAAGAGGATGGTTTATACAGGTAGTTATTTATTCAATTAATATACATATTACGGTACAACTACCGAGGTCGGTAGCTAGTACAACTAGACTATTAATAAAAAAAAATCTTATTAATTTTCTTGAGCATTACGATCTTTTGGATTGACTCTTTAGCTCCATATAATACCTTTATCTCCTAAGGTCCTAGAAGCTTTCCTACTGGTTCATAAAGCTTTCCTACTTTTTTTATTTCAGACACGTTGGATCATTACATGGCCCATATATTTGATCTTCATGTGCTCTATTCCCGATTGCGAAAGGACAAGATTTCGTTCCTGGTACCCTCTGACGTTCCTCATGTGCATAATTTGGATTGGATCCTTGTCGTATGTAGTCGCATGGATGATTACCATCATAGGTAAAAAAATGTTATTTTGAATATATTTATATTTTTAGGTACTCTTTTTTCTTTCCGTGCATTGTCAGATAGTCCAAACGTCAGGGCCATTTCTCCCTGGTTTGAGTATTTCTCACCCAGCTGAACTAGTGAACCTAAGCCTCGCCATTGACATTGACAAATCTGTCTATTTGCATTAGATTCTGGACATTGGGTGTAATAATGCTTTTATAATCGTTAATAGAGAAAGAACAAACATTCACATCTTTTGACTGATTTCTATCGATTTCCGAGCTATTATCCTCATCAAAAAACACCAGTGATCATTTCACAGAGTAGAATAACACGGTAATCAGACATCATTCAACAAGAATTAACATTTTGAGAGGATGTTCTAAAGTGATGTTGCTCAATACAGTATTCAATAGTTTGTGTGGAGATTTGGATGAATGGCAATTGACCTTAACCCTCATTTACCAAAGGGACAACGGCAAAATGCCATGTTGGGAAACACCCTATTAAACAATCAGGCTAAATATCGAGTTGGTCGAAAGGAGGTCACCCAGGATTATATTAAATTAGTCCTATTGTTATTTGTGTGCTTACCCAATGCCCAATCTTCAGTACGAAGACGATGAATAAAAGGGCATTTTACTTTGGATCGTCTGGCTAATATTGTACCTACAAATGGGCGAGTATTCTAATATTTCTAATTCATATTCGAATATACATACAAACCGATAAATTCCTGAGAAAACAGCGCATGAATTTGACGCTGAAAGCAGGCACTTTTAATTGTTTTGAATATTACTAACTAATATCGCAAAAGTTTTTGAAAATTATAACTTTTTTACGTAGTTTATGCATTTTATTTCATTGGGCGTCTTATTTTCTATGGTATCCAAGCTACGGGCAATCACAAATGGCTTACATACACAGTCTCATTCGCACTGTCATTGTTTTACTGCCGGCAGTTGTCCATTATTGTATGAACAGTATATTTTAATAAGTCCAAGAAAATGTTCGAATAAATTAACGTAAAATACATTTTTAACCAAACAATGAAACCTTTTTTAGGGCATACATTGAAGATTCCTGATTCAGTTATGGGAATAACCTTCCTGGCAGCAGGAACGTCTGTTCCTGAAGCAGTCTCCAGCGTTATAGTTGCCAAAAAAGGTAAAAAAGGGTATTTTTCTTTTAACCAATTACTATGAATTCATTTAAAACTTATTACTAAATACTCTTCTTGATTTTTACAGGTCACGGATCTATGGGGATCAGTAATTCAATCGGATCAAACACTTTTGACATTTTACTTTGCTTGGGTCTTCCATGGTTGATCAAGGCTGCTTTCTTGCCCACTGAACCGGAACATCATTGGGTAAGATTCATGTCATACTTAAATCGATTACTTTCAATTATCACGTCCCAAAATATTTTAAAGCATTCATACCAATCCGTATTTTTTAAGCAATAATTACAATGATATATTATTTTATTTTTGTAAAGCGAATTTTAGCCTGCGAAATTTATGACTAATGTCTGCGTTTGGCTAGCGTTTTTTTTATTTTATTTTTAGTAAATCTATATAGACCCCATTTCTAAAGCGAAAAGTGAAACGGGGATTTTATTACATTATGATTTTTTTTTATTTTTTTTCAAATTCATCTTTCTATTGTACTCACAACTGTCCAAAACTCCTAAGCGCCGAAGTCATACTTTTGCAGGACATCAATTTTAGTTCCGTTTTAATTTAGCTTAAAGAGAAAATGACTCTTAATCGTTTTTCTTTCATGAGTTTATTCTCATCAATGTTGGGGTATATCCAAGTTTTTGACATTATTTGAATTTAAACAAAACAACGGTTAATAACGAAAATCGAATAAATGGCGTTTAGGACAGTTTGTTGTTAAATAGACTGACAGAATATGGTTGTGTTGCATTTAACCTTTAAGCTTCCTTGATTTTAGTTGATAGAATTCACGCTGCTCAATTCCACTCTGTCATAGTTACTGTTGGTGTTTTGATATTTGTCCTCAGGTGGCCATCAACTCTTCAGGATTGGAATATTCGGCTATATCCTTGCTCTCCACACTCTTCATGCTGTATATAGCCTTCTACTTCAACAAGTTCCGCCTAGATATGAGAGTGGGGCGAGCTTGTTTGTGCATGTACGCCGTTTTCTTAGTTCTGGCAACGCTCATAGAACTCAACGTGTTCTTCCAAGTGAATTTACCAACATGCGGTCGGTAAATGCCGACAGTTTTTTTTTTTTTGTCAAAACAAACTATTATAACATTTTAACAATCAATTGTTTGGAATATAAAACATTTTTCATCGCGAGTATAATAATATGTCCGTCAAGGCATTGTTAATAATGGTACCAAAGAAATCCTTAATCTCTTTTATTTTAAAATATTGTATTATTATTTCTTGTTCGATTCCCGACTAAACAGCTGTATGTATGATATTCCTACCCTGACGTGAAGTTAAAATATTATGTATGTATAGTAAATTAAGGTAAAAATAATTATTGAAAAAAGTTGAAGACATAAAGGATAGATAATGCGGTATCTAAGCTACGCATAATGACACTACAGATACGGCTGACGCTGTTTCTTTCGCTCTTTAACTATTTTGGTGCCGGCAGTGAAAGAGATAAAAATATAATGATTTTTGTACCTTTTGTCTCAAAGAATAGGTACCTACCTACCTACTTCTTTGAGCCACTCGAAACAAAAATGTATGAATTTTAGCTCTGCTTTTTACCTACGTGTAAGCCTATTATCGTTTTTCCGAAAACGTATGAATCTACTTCGATGGCGAACAATATTATTTTGCCTTCTTTCATTTTTGTCCATTCCATCCACGTAATACGAAATGGAAAAAAAAAGTATTTTTGAGATTACAAATTATTATCGTGCCGATAACTCATTATCGAAAAACTGCTGCCGATTACATAAAACCAATGATTGAAAAACCGCTTTTGATAACACATACGAACCTACCTAATAAAAAAAGGCTGTCTATAATATTTTCCTAAAAGAATAACAATACATAATTATTATATACCCACAATGACAAATTTACTGCGCAAAAGAAGTAAGTAGTTATTACCTAATTATTACTTTTATGTAATAAAAGTACCTACCTATAATCAATATTTTTTTATAAAAACGTACTTGTTTTGTTTGGTTTCTTTAAAATTTTAATGAAATATCCTAAACCTACAGTGTATAATGTGAAAAGAAAAGTTATATGTATATTGGTGCAATAAGTAAGGGTGCGTTTACATCAGATGAATATAATATAGCCTGAGCTGTAAAATAAGGTATATTTTCTTGATCGTTGTCATGGTCACCAAGGAAATAACAACGAGAAAGAACTATCATCGCTCGCTAATTAGTAGTTATTGGTTGCTATTATTTCCATGGTGTCAACCATAAAAGAAAATATGCTCCATTTCTTGTGTTCTGTGTGTTCGTTTGGTGTAAATGCATTCTAAGGGTGCGTTAACACCAAATGAACACAGAACTAGAAGCTAGAAATGGATAATTAAATTGACATATTAACCACAAGAAAACAACAACGATCGAGAACTAAATTCAATAACTAATTATTAATGAACGTTGACAAATTATTGATCGTTGAGTTTGCTTGGTGTCAATAACAACTTAATGCCCTATTATTTCAAATTTTGGCTCTATGTTGGTTATGTGCTAATGTACCCGATTGTATTGATTTTTTGACTCTACAAAATAATTATTCGTATTGTTTACAATAATGTAGGTTGGTACCTACCTACATTATTGTAAACAATACGAATATATACCTACCTACACAATAGCAGGTACAACAATAGAATAATCATACTGTGAGATTATGTATGTATGTATTATTTTAATAGTAATTATTTAAGATAATAAAAATTAATTTTACTATATTTTTGTAATCGGAAAATTTACTGTCATGTGTGCTCGGTCCAGTATAATAAAATATTGTACATTAAAAATGAAACTATCCGATAATTTAGTAGATGTTATTAACTTATGTTTGATGATATTATTATTAGAATTATTTTTAAAAAAACTATTAGTTTGTAAACAATTTGTAATGAGTGTTTTGTTTTTTTTTTTATTGCTATTTTAATGTAATTTTTAACATAATTTTTATTTTAAGGAAAAAAAATATACGGATATTTTTTTTTAATATCTCTATATTGTGATAACAAATGAAATGAAAATATAATTTTGTTATACATACCTAGTAGGTGTCTTTGTATTGGTTTTGTATTAAAATTAGACAAAAAAGATGATTGAGAGGCGTCATACTACGGTAGTTTATTATCACTTTACGACTATTTCAAATTCATACTAAATAATAAAAACAATGAGTATCTAATATTTTATTACAAATAGATTAATTACAAACTTTCATATTATGGATAGTAGAGAACTTAATAAACAATTAAATAAATAAAATAAACAAAAAAATTGTGTGGGTATTAGTTACGATGTTTTTGGATTCGATGACCAAAAAACAAACCCCATAGTAGAATTATTGAAGGTTTTTTACATACAAAATATTATCACAGGTCGTGATATTGTTATTGAGATTTTTTTATTTCCATAATAGAGGTTCAAAAAGTATCGTGTTAGGGTGGGTTGTTAAATAATATTATAAAGTTCGGATCAAAATAAAAATAATAGTTTTTCTACGAAAACAATAATTGTGTTTTATGTCAAGATTATTTTAGTAATTCCACTGAATTTCATCTCTTGCCTGTCTCTATGTAATGTAAAGTATTTTGGTACCTAGTTTCATTTTTGTATGGTTGTATTTCGTATATTTTGTACATGATAAGATCTCAAATCAAAATTGTTTCTTTGATCTGACAGCTATCACGAATCTTCGAGCTAAAACATGACTATTATTGTGTATTTTATTTTTGAATCTCAAGAGATTCTTTTTTTTTACATTTTACAAAATAAACCATTGATTTGTAATTTTTTTTATATATGGTTATGTAAAAAGGTATTGTTAAATATTATTATGATAATGTATAGCGATTAACCGATGCATATCCTGAATAATGTTTAAAATTTGTCCATTCCTAATAAAGAAGAAAATAATTTAATCTATGAGTATCACTTATATATTATTATAACATATTATTATATTTTATATACTTGATACTCCAATAGGTTGAAAGATATTTTTTATAATGTGTAACTTAATGTTATCGAATATTGTCAATAAATGTAACAACTTTTGTAAAATTGGGAATGATTTTTTCTCATAAAATAACCTTTTTATTTACGTGGAATCTTTTTTTTTCATTTATTCGCTCCATCCCAGTCTGCCTGTCTCACACCACATGTATTTTTTTTGATCATTTTTTTTTCATGATATACGGCATATTGCCTTTTTAACAATAATCTTCTTCTTCTTCTTCAGTCGGTCCCTCGATGCCGAGGATCGTGACCGCCATGCATCCCCACCAACAATAATAATTTGCAACAAATATAGCGCTTAAAATCAATGTCTACTAACGAGAAAATCAAACTACAGAAAAAGAACAATTATATCGTCGGGTCCGTAGAAAAAATGCCTATGTGACTTTTGTCCATTTTACAGGAGAGCAGTTTAAAGATTCCAATACACATTTTTTGAGATTCCTTCATAACTATTTGAGCTATATTCTTCAAACTTAAAATTTGTAATAGAAATAAAACTATTTAATATTAAGCTTCTTAAAAAATTCCCTAACGTGTATACTTTTCTAGAAAAATCACATAGGCAGTTATTCTAGGGAAATTTTTCAGCCTATGTGAAGATGTTCCTTTTTTCTACGGACTTCGTCTCGTAAATCTCGTTCCTATGTTACGACGTACCTTTATTCTACGGAAATATTTGTTTATTTGTTCAGTCCTAAGTACAGCAATCATCGTTTTCTTTAAAATAAACATAAAATATCGTACTTTCAATAATACTCACATTATGATTTGGTTATTTTTTATCAAACGCGCATATTAAATAGCAAAAAATATTATGTATTCAAATAAAATGATGCAACACATAATATACCATTATACTTTTATAAGCATGTTATTTTTTGAATATATCAGGTTTTAAATGTGTGTTAATTTTAGAAAAGTCTTCTTCTTCTTTTTTTGGAACCTGGTGATCTGTTGTTTTGTTTAGATAACCCCTTCGCGGATATAGACTACCTAATAGATGGGTTTCTACATTTTCAAAAGGTAAAATATTATAAATAAATAAATATAAATTACTCAATTGTGAGTGGAATTGCAGAAATTAAAAAAAAATATAATAAAGTTAACACGAGAACCATTAAAGATAAAAACGTATTATAAATGGAGGTACTTTATTTCAAGTATATTTTCCTCGATGCTATCCAATGGATATGAATGGTGGAATACCAGTTATGGTACCAGTAATGCTTTCAGGATGTCAAACACAAGTTATTTTTTTTATTAATAATACAATAAATAAATATATTGCATTAATTAGGGGCTTATTCATGTTCAAAAAATGTTTCTAGCTATTATCGTTATATATACTTTCAAGTTGTAATTAATATTTTAAATGTATGGAATCTAATTATTCTCTTTCTGTTCATACAGTGAACTGTACATATTTGGTCCATTTTATAAGATTTTTTTTATTTCTGGTGTTAAGTATCTACTTTATCTGCATATGATTCTGAAAAACATAGGCATTTATATTTAATTACTGAATCTACACCTTTTGCTTTTGGAAAGGGTGATTTGGCACACTGTTTTCAACAGAAATGAGGACTCATGGTGAAAACTATTACCTCATCGTTATGATATTGGAAGGAAAACAATAAAGTATATGACTTAAGTCATAACTCTTTGGAACCTTATTTACTAAAGAATCACGTCATATTAACATCAGCAACACTCTAAATTACGTACTTCTTGTTTCACAAAGCTTTTCCACATGAAATGTGTATTATGATGAATCCTTTTGCATATTTACAAATTTTGTAAGTATTTTATGTTAACAGTAAGGTTTAAAGCTATGTTCGCGTAGATAGATTACAATTGAGATGCAATATATTATCTAAGTACTCTTATTTAATCAGTGATGTGCTTAATTTAGATTTTCTCCTCCATAGGATATTTTTATTTTGGTGTTTCTGCACCATTTATGAAAGTTAGCATTTATATGGAAACTATTTTAGTGTTTAGATTTGAATTAATTCTAACGATTATTTGATTCATCAGTCACTGTACAAATTAAACATTTCCAGACTGCTAATACTTCTTATACTTATTCGAATAAAATATGATGTAATTTTTTGATTAAACTGTGTTTCCAACAGGATTTATGTATTTATAGGACCAGTTGTAATTTCACAATATACTCATATTATTTTTCTACTTCTGATGCATTTTTCAAGCCCAAGTTTTAGGTATTGTTTATATTTCAAGCATTTTAAATAGATTTAGCTTTTTGTGGAATGTTTTAAGAAATTTTTATTTTAAAATAACATATTAAAAAAAAATAAACAAAACGTATAACATTAAATTTAATTAAAATTATTAAAGTAAGTGTCTTAAAAACTACCACGTTTTCATACAAATTAACTTAGGCTTATGTTAGTACCTTTTTATGAACCGTATATATATTCAAATGTATTTAGAAGCTTAATTGCACATATTTACGAAATTTTAGTTGCAGCATCATACGAGTGATTTGTTTCATAAAATATTGTATATAAATTATAATATATATTAAATGCGTTTGAATTTGTAAAAAAAAATTATCTCAATGAAACACCCCACCAATATACAAGTTTTTAATGTAAAAACATTCTTAAAAATATATATAATAACGGAAATAGTTAGTAGAAAAAAGGTGTATGTTAAAATGTGTCCGTAGAAAAAAGGTCGTTATGAAGATAGGACTATGAAAATGGAAAACAATTCCATAGAACAAAGGAACATCTACACATTGGACAGTGGGGTATCCCTAGAAAAACGGGTCATCTGCACTTAGGACATAAAAATTGCAAAAAATATATAATTCTCCAGCGGTAAAAATATTACGATATTTTCACTCAAAATAATGAAAACAACTCAAAAAAGGTGGATAACGATGTTTTTAAAAAATACACATTTTAATCGTCCTATGTGCACAACGGAAGTTTTTGAATGGAATATTGTTAAAATAAATTATAACTTCACAAATTTTGGTTAAATTTTAATTATTTTAAATAGTTTATAAAATAATGTTTAATTTCTACTTCTCCAATCAATTTTTAACTTGATTCTCATCTGAAGTTAATAATTATCAATACTTTAGTCGGTTTCGCTGAACCAATCCTTTGTACCAAAATACTATCCATAAGACATTTATAATACAAATTTTGTTTTCTTTTATATGTTAAAATATCGCAAGTGTAACTAACATTGTAAACTCTGATAAATATTAAAAAAATTGTGGATACAAAACAAGTTTGCGTTAAAAAGATTCATGAAAAATATATGAGCGTTCGCATCGCATAGACTCCGACGAACAAGTGCGCATGTGTACATGGGTCGTACAGTTATGCATCGTTGGTATGAAAATGAGCACAGTAAAACTGCTTAAGTGCACATGTCACTTTTTTCTTCGGAGATTTTTTCACATAGGACGTTTTATAAAAAAATATCTCAGAAACTATTAGTGATAGAAAAAAACTAAAAATACAGTTTTGTAGAGCTTTTAAAACTAAATTAAACTGCATTAAAAACTCATTTTCGACCTATGATCACATGGACCTTTTTTCTACGGGCACGGCGATATTATTATTCATATTAATATAAAATATTAAAATATTGGCAGAATAAAATTAACAGAAGGCGAACGAAACATAAACACCGCACATAGGCAAAAATTAGACAAAAGTATGATTGGCACTTTAGAAAATAATCAACATAGCTCATAGCTCGTTGTGTTACAGCTAGTTTATTTAATATTTTTTGAGTAAACACAAACGTTTCACAGCCATAAGTGAGCACAAGGAGAATACATGCATCAAAGAGTTTTCTCTTTAAGTAATTGGAATTATTCCAATATAAAACTCAGACTAAGTAAAATCAGAACTACATCACGGTGGATTCTTCATCACGATGGATTATTCATCAGGAAGTCATGTCTGCTGGCAAAAGAACGTGAACAAGAGGCTTTTTCGATACTTATTATTACCTACTTAACAGTTTTCCAAGGATATCCAAAAGCTTTTAGTAAGTATATACCTACTCGAAAAGGAAAAAAAATAGAACTTTTTTTAACAAAAGAGAATCTATGCTCACTCGAAGTGAATACACTTTTGACTATTTGAAGAGTTTTCAAAATTAGATAAGTACATCTTCATATTATTTAACATATTAAAGTAAGATACATCTTTATATTATTTAACATTTTAAAGTAAGCTGCATCTTCATATTATTTAACATAAATTTCTAGTAATATTTGATTTTTTATTTTCAAACAAATTGGGCGTATTTTATTTTAATGGACAGGACCGGATGAGCAGAACAAATAATTAACACATGCAATATGTTCTATAATTTAAAAAAAAACAATACTAAGTATCTGGTGTCTAGCGTAAAAATTGTATACCTATTGTTTCGTAAGAAGTACCTTTTTTTTGTACAAAAAAAAACTGTAGCTGCTAACCTAGGGTAGCCCAGAACTCATAGTATATTATAACAGCCTTTTCGTGTAAAACATATCTTTACATAAAAATTCATAATTTTACGATTAAAATAAATTTATCCTTGGAATTATTATAGAAATTTCAATCAAATCGGATAAGAATTACTATGAGTTATGGGTGCGCACACATTTTTGGCGTACGCGTACGGGTACCTACGCGGAAATTTTTATTTTTTTTGCATTTTTGGAATCTACACCCTCGAAAACGTCGAGAAAATTAATTTCATCGAAATCTATTTTTTTTTAAAGCCGATCACAAGACTCGTGTATATTCCATATACTATGAGTAATAGTTTAAAACAACTCAAGTATTTGAAAATTAAGTTAGTTTAAGGGCATATTTTCTTAATCGATTATACTTAATGATGTATTGAACGAAGTAGAATCAAATTTCGAATCATAATGTTTTTTTGGCGTTATCGAGAAGACAGTGCCATCTATGGAAATAATTCTGAAACTTGTTAACTTGAATGTTTCATTTCACGACACGGCATATTTCACAGGTTGATTGACGAATATAGAATTGATAATTCCCAGGAGACATTAAGCTGTAAAGACTTTAATCATTTTTTACGATAGATGTCCACAAAGGAGTGTTGCACTGTGCACATGCTCCAAATATTAAGAGATAAAAATCTTCTTTAATTTTTCATAATTTAAACACAACTAACGAACTACAATGTACTACAAATGAATGCAATAGATATTTAAAGTGTTTTTTTTTACCCATCACGTCCATTCCCGAAGGGGGTAGGCAGAGAGTACAGACTTCAATTCTTTCCTATCAAAACAAACCTGTTTCGCTTCTTCCAAACGCAAAACATTCCGCATACATGCTCTTCTACTCCTTTTTCTCCTGACTTGGCCCTCCTTATATATCCTTTAAGTAAGTCATTCTTTCCTCGTTCATTATCTCTACAAGCCCAAACCACCTTTATTTATTCACTTTCATTCTAGTCACTACGCTAACATCCACTCCACATTCCTTTCTAATATTATCATTTCTCACCTTATCAATCAGTCTATTTCCGAATATCCTACCGCAGTGATCTCATTTCCACAGCATTTACTCCAACTTCCAGATTTTTCGTCCATGTCCATGTTTCACTCCGATACATTATGGATGGTATCAGGATTGCATTGTGCATCAGCTGTTTGGATTTAAGAGATACCTACGTCATTATTATTTCTCATTAGAGGTAGTAGTGCACCGCCAACCCTTCTACAGTTTCCTTCATTCAATCTCCTTTTCGCACCTTTTTTAAGTAACAAAGTGAATCTGAAATGTATAATTAATAATAATTACAACTAATTATAATACGTAGGTATAATACAAAAATTACTGGCCAAGCGTTGTGCTTTGATGGGATTATCATTGAAAAACGATATCTACCCTCCAACCAAGAAGCATGAGATTAGTAAAAAACAGACAAATGTAAAAAAGAGTAATTAAACAAGTAAGACCAAAAAATTCTGCACACTTCTGAGTGGATAAGAGAGTATTTTAGGATGAAATAGGGAAAAAGGATATTAGGATTACGATGCATTCAAATAATAGATTTTTTACTAGTTTTTAAGGAGTGTGGTGATTCTTTCAGCCTCACCACCAACGAAAGGCTGTTCCAATACTGAGCACCGTGAACATTAAAAAGGAGAAGCTAAAGAACTATGATCTGAGTGCTGTTATCTCTAAAAGGGAGGCCATGGCTCGCTAGGTAGGTACTGAAATTTCTCTTTCACGTACCTACCTATCTACCTAAAATGGGAAGCACGGTGAGTAGAGAAATTTGTCTGTCTAAGATAAGACACGAATATGACCCAACTAATGAATCTAACAATTCATTACTAATGTTCGATTTTTAAATGGAACAAACCACTACGGGCTTACGACCGTCTTCTACTGTTACTTCGAAGGCTGACTTAGTGTGATCACTTTACACTAACAACACACGAAGACATAAGTAAGACACGATGTTCACGCCTTTTGCGCATAGTTAGCCAATCCAACTATATGTGCGTTCGAATATGTATCGGATTCCGAAATTTAAAAGTCGTTCGAGTTTACTTAGAAATTGTTTCCACCACGTTCCAACAGATGCCTCTGCTTTAAATTAATAAAATAATATAGGTAATTATTATACCTAACCTAAAACGCTTATTATCATCGGGTCTAATGAACCACAAACAACATTGCGAATGCAGGGTTGTCAAAGCATTCTTCAGCATAGTTTTGACACGGTAACAATCAATAAATTCTCCCTTTTACACACCACTCAGGGGCATGGGGAGGCAAGAACAGCTCTCCATTGCGCTCGATCTTGGCGAATGTTTATGACACGGTATAGGGTTGATTATTAGTAGCATATAGTATAAGCGATTCATGCTGGAAGAACTATTCTTTTATTAATGACTAGCTTTCCCGACAGACGTTGTCCTGTGTTTCTAACTATGAATATTGAATTCTAATTTGTATGGTGATGAATTAAATATCATTTGACCAATGTGATTCCCAACGATGCGTCTGTTTTAAACCATGTATATTCCATCCGCATTCTGTCAATCGCACCAATTGACAATTTCTGTCAAAATTTCAAAATTGGAATAAAAATTATAAGGTAAAAAGTACTAATATGGTTGTCTACGTAGAGTTTTCTTTTATTTTCTAATTTTCCATGCATTTTTCTTCTAAAAGGACATTCTTCTGATAAGATCCTACACGACAAAAAAGAATTAGCTAAATCGGTCCAGCGGTTTAGGCGTGATGCGATGACTTCGGGAAATAGCTCTCCATTTTTTTTTAAGATTAAGTAGCCTACATCAAAATAAATACCTGTAATATGAAGAAGAAGAACTTCTTAATCCGGGTATATCTGACAACCTATAGTTTCGCCACTGGTTGAGGGTAATGGTCGGGGGTTCGATTTGTAGAGGATGCTGGCCTCAGGAAATATGCTAAAACATGGAGTGCAGTGCAAGCCAATCCACAGGAGAGAATAGGTCTGTAGGACCAAAGTATATCAAAAGCTTCCAGTCTTTATCTCACATTGCTGTATTATTCCAGAAAATCGTTCGTTACAGAAGCAAAAGAGGAAGTCAGACGAAAGATAATATATTACGACACACAAAACGGCGCTCTTATATAAGTTATCTTAGTATTATTATTATTCCTAGCATAATAAGAGAAATATTATGATGAGGTTATAAACGGGTCACATTGATTCGATTTTGTTATCAATATAATTAATGGCAAATTCAATAAAATCCTTGTTCTGCCTTTCAGTTTCAGCAAATATCGACATTAATGAGGATGCCTGTAATATCGACATCCTCAATAAAAAGAGTCATCAACATTCAAAGATATTTTGATAAAATGAATAAATCTGTTTTTTTGTCTTAACAGACTATGCCGTATGTCGAATGTTATTTTATCAAAATCCTTAATTAATTATTGATGATAATAATAATATGCGTGATCTGTGACAGCTTCGACTGTGGTCTTGTTGGCTTTGCATCCACACCGCCTCCTACCTTTTTGTTATTTCAAGTATCTAAAACATATTACGTGCCGCTCGCCAAGGCAGCGTATGATATTCCAATTCTTCCACTGTCCCTTCCTATATTTACTCTTGTAATCTGTGTTTTAAGCTCAATCATTGTTATTGACGACTTTCTGTGGTTTTTGTTCGTCACACCATCTATGTCAACTGTTGTTTTTATTATTTTGTCGAGACAATGAATGACTCTTGTTATTTGGATAAATTTTATTAGGACTGATTACCTACTTCATTCATTTTCATTGGCACATTTGACTAATACTCTGTCATAGTTGATTTATGGAACTGCTCTACCTACCTTTCTCTATTTCAACGTTCTTCAACGCATAGTAATTTTGCGACCTGAGATACTTCTGTAGATATATCATACCCTTATTGTCCTGTTTAATCACTTATAGTAAGTACTCCAAATACCTCTCCTCTTATGTGTCATTTTAAATTGAGATTTCCATCTTTCTGGCAACCGTCCTCAGTCATCCATTAGCCAATTAAAAAAGCTGCTAACCTAGGGTAGCCCAGAACTCATAGTATATTATAACAGCCTTTTCGTGTAAAACATATCTTTGCATAAAAATTCACAATTATTTTACGATTAAAATGAATTTATCCTTGGAATTATTATAGAAACTTTAAAATGATATCGACTATTGAAGCTTTTTATTATCTGCTTTAGAACTACATATTCAATATTAATCGGTACTTTAAGGGGGACCCACTGAACTTACGGACCTCAAATTTTACGTGCTTGTGTAGGAGCATAAGACCAACCCGTATACCAAATTTTACGAAAATCGAAGAAATTTTTTTTTTCTTTTTTAGCCCTTTTTCTAGAACAAGTGAAATTTTCTTTGGATACTTTAAGAGGGTTCCCCTGAAGGTACCTACAGATCCCAACATTTTACTGACTCATTTACATCGAGGGGCTAACCGTTCTACCAAATTTCAATCAAATCGGATAAGAATTACTATGTGTTATGGGTGCGCACACATTTTTGGTACGGGTACGGGTACGCGAAAATTAAATTTTTTTTTGCATTTTTGGAATCTACACCCTCGAAAACGTCGAGAAAATTAATTTCAGCGAAATCTTTTTTCTTTTTTTTTGAAATCCGATCACAAGACTCATGTATATTCCATATTCTATGAGTTAAATGTATTCTCATATTATTTTATTCTGCTATTAATTATACTGAACAAAATGTCATACATGTACTTTTTATCACTGTATTGCTTTTAAAAAAAATTGTGTGAAAACCTTAAAATCTCCATAAAATGTATGTTCGATCAACGAAAAACTAATGAAAACGATCAAAAATGAGTAACAGCATTGGAATGCGCTTTTGATTTTTTTTATCATTTTGTCTTTGAACTATCTGAACCTCGTTTCCTTAACGATGATTTTCAATAACTTTTTGTCATCGAGGCTCACAACGAGATTCATTGTTTTAAAAAAATATATATGAAGAAATGACCTCTGCCATTTGAATATGAATATTACCAAAGAATTCTTTTAAAGTATAAATTGATAACGAAGTCATTAGTCTGTTAGCTTCAATATTTCAAGACAAATACATATTCGTTACATATTCGTACCAAAAAAACGACATGTCGAAAATTTAAACCTGACTAAAATGAACACCATTGAGAAAAAATGAACACCATTAAGAAAAAAAATCAGATTTGCCTGAATGTCCTCACTTTTCGAGTTTTTTGTTCTTAACCATTTTAAACAACTAACAACAAAACCTGAAGGACGACGTGCATAGAGAGGGGCCATTAATTATGTGTCCTTTGCGCCGGTCGGCGCGGGTCTTAATCGGCTTTTTACGTGTTTCCACCCTTATGCCGAAGCAGAAATATGTAGTGAGGTTGAAAGTGAGTACTTAGTATGTTTATTCGGGTAGGTCAGTATGAGTCGCATGTAAAGTTGTCTGATGTCCAAAGACAGACGAATGATTTTAAGTAGGTAATTAAAAAATATTTCCCATATTTATTTTACATTTTTTTATTGTCATAATTTTGAAACAAGCAGTTTGCTCTATCGACAAAGTATTTTTTTTTTTATAAACTAGAAATGTATTGTTTTTTGTGTTTTGTTTTATTTTAATTTATATACCTTCTCACTTTATACATTTTGAAAATAAATGGTTTTAGTGGTATGACTTTTTGAATTTCTAAACAATTTCATATCAAATCAAAACTGAATTAGGTGAGTTTTTTTACCCATCACGCTGTCTCCCATAAGAGGAAGGCAAAGAGAACGGACCTCCACTCTTTTCTATCCAAGCACACTTCTTTCGCTTCTCCCACCGATATACCATTTTTCATACAATCTCTCATACTTCTCTTACTTCTGACTTGGCATTCATTAAGGACGGAATTGATGTGTTCGATCCA
This sequence comes from Mystacides longicornis, assembly GCA_963576905.1. Taxonomy (NCBI): domain Eukaryota; kingdom Metazoa; phylum Arthropoda; class Insecta; order Trichoptera; family Leptoceridae; genus Mystacides; species Mystacides longicornis. The sequence goes on from OY756429.1 coordinate 9,461,405, forward strand.
CCTCATTCTCGTTCGACCACGCCTTTTCACCTTTCTTTTCAGCCTTATTAATTCTCCTTGACATGCCATGCCATGCCACTCTAGATGTAAGAATCGACGATGACACAAAAACAGAAAAAAATCCAAATCAAAAAGGAAGTTAGACAAAGTGACACTATTTCACCTAAATTATTCACTCTAACCCTAGAAAATATCTTTAACACTTTGGATTGGGATCAAAAGGGAATTAAGATTGATGGTATGTTCCTGAGTCACCTTCGTTTCACAGATGATATTGTTCTAATTAGCGGAGACCTGGAAGAATTAAATGATATGCTAAAAGAACTGCATGACGCTTCCCTAAAAGTGGGTCTAAAAATGAATATCTCGAAAACTAAAATATTAAGTCCACACAACAGTAACTTGAAAATAAGCAACAATCTAGTTGAAGCTGTTGAAGAATATTTATATATTTGGGACATAAAATTAAATTGGGGAAAGAAAACCAAACAGAAGAAATACCTAGAAGAATCGGATTGGGCTGGACAGCCTTCGGCAAACTGGACCATATCTTTAAAAGCAAGGACATCCCAATGAACTTGAAAAGGAAAGTCTTCGAAACATGCATGCTCCCGGTAATGACATATGGAATGGACACAATGTTACTCACAGCCAACTCAATACTTACATAAATTAAGATGCGCACAAAAAAGAAAACTTTGAATTCTCCTATTCATTATGTTTGTGTCCATTTTTTCCACGTGCCTAAATCATCTTTATTTTAATTTTTGTCGCAACACTAATTCCCATACCACATTTCTTTCCAATATTCTCATAACATTCCATACCCCACAGAGTCTTTCGACATATACTTCGTAGAGCTCTCATCTCTACTGCGTTTATACTACATTCTTCTTGATGATAGCATAATTTTGCATAGTTTTTTGATTGAAGTGAAACGTTGTTGTTTCTCATAAGTTATAGGTAGAGACTGGAAAATTTCGCGATCGCGATAAAACGATTTTTTTTCGCGAATTTTGAGGTTTTTGTGCAAATAACGCGAATTTCGAAGTTTTGGCGCAAATATCGCGAATAATGTGATTTTTTTAGAAAAAAAATGCGAATTTCATACCTATTTTACAGAAATAATATGATTTTATAAAAATAATATTTATTTATATAACGTATGGTCAGTACATCACAAAAGATTATAATACAATCGATAAGAAAAGTACATTTTTGTATGTAGTTAAAAGCAATAAAAAGGATTGGAGCGCAAGGGATATTTTCCTTCTCAAATTTGGCTCAAATGCCCTAATTTGTGCTAACAAATCGAAGGAATCTTTCAACAAAACAATATTTTTTTTAGTATTACTTCAGAACGTAGTTTCAATTCTGTAGTATTGAATACCTATTGATTTTAATTTTTTTATTTATTTGATTATTTTTTTTGTATAATAATACTTTTAATCAGATTTTTTTATTCATTTGGCAATGTATGTTTATAAATATTGAAAAAAATTGCTATTATTCTTTGTTTTGCTATACCTTCAGTTTGAACAAATCAACGATGAAAAATAACGCGAATTTCCGTGTTTTAGAGCAAAAATAACACCGAATTTCTCCAAAAATAACACCGAAATTCACAAAAAATAACACCACTATTTTCCAGTCTCTAGTTATAGGTCTTAGTGGACCGCCCACCCTGCTACCAGGGTTTCTATATCCCTACTAAACACATTTCCTCAGTACACATACTCATTCACATGTTCAAGAAATTCAATTTCTACAGTAGGGGAGAAGTGGTATGAAGGAGCCAGGTTTTGAAGGAGCCACTTGCATTATTTCGGTAGTTTATGAACGAATTTGGTTGACGATATTGTTTTTAGGCGGCAACACTGATATCTCATAGCCCACAAACATTTGACAGTTCGACGAAATCAATAGACGCGAGTACATCGTTTCAAAGTTTTTGCCACCAAATTTTGCTCCATTTAAGTTGTTTTTTGATATTTTATTGTAAATAAATATAGATGTATGGATTGTGGAGTGAGTCTGCGCATATATTTGGCCTTGTAGCTGCGTAAAAACTGAGGCGACAACGTTTTGATATTATTGATATTTTGAAGTTAATATTTTTTTAAGAATAAGTTATGAAAGAGCCGGGTAAATAGGCCTTAAAGGAGCCGGCTCTTGCATAATAATATGATTTCTTTTGCAAGACATGTTTCTAATTTTCTTCTTCTTATTTCTTTATAAATCGTTTTTAATAAAATATAATCTTTCTTTAGGCCTTATTAGAAGATATTAATATTATTTGTTAATTTCCTTATTTTTCGAGATTGTTATATATAATCTGTCTGTAATAAATATTGAGTTTTATCAGGTACTTTTTTTTTATTTATTTATTAACCTTCCCCTGATTTAGATATATATCACTCATCATCTATATCAGGTACCTACTTAAGCAGAGATGTGCAAAATGGGTACCCAAAACCATTTGAAATGCAAAATGGAAATGGGTCAAAACTTTTCCATTTGAAAATGCAAAATGTAAAATGGTTTTTAGAAAAGCATTTCAAATGCAAAATGGAAAATACCTATTTTCAAAATGCATTAAAAATGCAAAATGGTTTTTTAGGTCAAACATGAAAAGAGTAAAACAACAACCTCAATAATATATATAATGAAATGTTTTATTATTGATGCAAAAAAAAATATACAAAAATGAATCATTGAAATAATGTTATACAGACGTGGAATCTCACTAAAATAAACATAACTAAAAAAAAATAACATAACTAAACAAGCAAAATAAATAAAACATTGTGATATAAAAGTAATGCCTGCCCCGATAAACAGCTACCGATAACCATCGACGGTCACCAGGTCTCCCGGGTGGATAAATTTAGTACCAGGGAGCAACCATTACCACCACTGGTGACCTCGGGGCTGAGCCCCCGATACGTATCGGTATGGCAAGTGGCGCCTTTAACAACATGACCAAGATTCGGAAAGCGTCGGCGTTTAGTGTCGAGACGAAATGTAAACTGTTTGATGCGTGTGTGTTGTCCATTCTCTTGTATGGGTGTGAGTCCTGGCACCTGACCAAGGCCCAGGCACAAAAAGTCTCAGCCTTTGAGATGAAGTGGCTAAGGAGAATTCTGGGCGTAAGATGGTACCACCGCATCACGAACGACGCTATACGCCGGCGCACCCAGCGTGAGCCCATCACCTCCACCATTGTGGGGAGGAGATGAACTTGGCTGGGACATGTGTTAAGGATGCCAAATGACAGTTGGCCGAGGAGAGCGCTGTTCTTCCTCCCATCAGGGTCCCGAAGACGAGGAAGACCCTCTCACACTGTGTTCCGCTCCTTCGAAGCAGAGCTGAGGGACATGGACATGGTGTGGGAGGAGGTCATAAACATTGCGCAAGATCGAGCGCAATGGAGAACTCTTGTTGCCTCCCTATCCCCCTGAGTGGGGTGTAAAAGGGAGAATTGATTGATTGATTGATATAAAAGTAAAACTTATATCAAAATACAAAAAAATAAACCATCGTCCATCATGTACCTTCTTAATTATAAAATATGATGATGAAGTGAAGAAGTTTTTTGGGACATCAGCGGTAAACTAAACATATATAAAAATAATTTCATAACAATAAAATTTGTATTTGGCGATTTCAAAGAAATAAATACCTAGGTCAAGGATCAAGACCTAGCTCGGTTGGGAAGTTTGGGCTGCGATATGGGAATTAGAGAATAGACAGATATGAATTTTGTCAAGAGAGAGGTCTCATTATTGGTTATTGCAAATATATGGTTCATACTGACTGTGTAATAGACTTCGTACACTTTGAAAACTCTACAAAACAAACTGTGAAATATAATATTTCAAATATTAATGTTAAATGTTTTACAAAATAATATAAGTATTACTTCAGTCAAAATAAACAGGCAACAAGCTGTAGATTTTAAATAAAAAAGGTATTTTTTTGAAGAAAATTTTTTTAAGTATGGAAATAATGAATAAATTAATTTTATTTCAAAGAGAATAAACAACTAACACGTTTGCTTGTTCATTTTGACAGAAGATAGTAATGTTCCCACTTAGTGGTTAGACATTTCCGTTTTCATACACGAAGTAGCCTAAGCAGCCGAATTGCTCATTTCGAAAATTTGGTATCTAGAAACCTAACTTTTCCCACCAAAACCTCTGACCTTTTTTTTTTGCTCACTTCGAAATTCCTTCTCGTATTTTTCGTCGCCGATTTTCGTTTTGAGTAACCTAAACGGCGATAAATCGCCTACGTTGGCAACACTGCACCAAGCGTAAAAAAGACGAACTCTTATTTGGACCACGATCGTAGTAGCCGGATATTGCCGAACCAATTTTTACAAAACAGACCACAGAAAAAAAACAATATTTCTTTTCTATGCACTTATGAAACTTTTCTTTTCACCAAACTCTTTTCTCTCTTTGCTCTTGAGCGTGAACAAATGACATTGACAGATTTTTTCATAATCTATGTTTTTTCTATGCACGATGAAAAATAGAAACTGCGATGAGATTCCAAAAAAGCATTTAGGTTCCAAAAAAAGCATTTAAAATGAAAATGTATTGAGAAAAGCATTTAAAATGTAAATGGAAATGGGTGAAAAAAGAAACCATTTAAAATGCAAAATGGAAATGTACATTTTGCATTTTGCATTTCCATTTGAAATGGTTTTATTTGAAATGTATCACATCTCTGTACTTAAGTACCTAGTATTAAAAATACATGACTGAATAAAATTTTAAGATAAAAATATTTGTTAGAAAGACTTAAAGTGACTGAAAAATATGTTTAAAATGTCATTTAGTTTTTATAGAATTGTTTGAAATAATTTTAGTTTCTTTTTTTAATAACGTATTAATTATTATTTTTGCATAATTTCATAATTAAGCACTTTATAACACAGACTGGCTCCTTCATAACTTGTGGTGGCTCTTTCAATACCGAAATGTTATGAAAGAGCCGAATTACACATTTTTTTTAAAATGAATATTTCATTGATTTTTTAATTGTTTTTTTTTTTGCTTTTTCGTGTATAATTACCTACTTTAATAAATAAATTATAAATTGAGAAAAAAAAATCCTCATTTTTTAAACTAAAACTATACTTTATAGCCCCGTATAAAAAACCGGCTCCTTCATGGCACTTCTCCCCTACATACATTCTCCATTTAAGCCCCCCCGCAAACCACAAGCCATCCCGGAGGAGATAAATCCGCAGCAAACCCGACCCGTACGACACCGACCCCCCAGCTCGATCAAAGCAATCAAATCGAAAAGCCGGCCTGACACAAATCATGCCCGCCGCGGCCGCGGATCCCCTCTCAAACCAACCCACAATGCGGGAGGCCTAAGCCCTACTCAAGAGCATAGGGAGGCATCAAGAGCTCTCCATTGCGCTCGAAGGCGTCCGAGGCTCATTGTGCCTTTTCTGACCAGTTGAGGTTTAAGGACGTGAGGTGGTAACCTCACAGTCCCGATCTGATTTTTCGATTTCCTGCCTCTTACAGGATGCTCGAAAAACCAGCAAAAAGATCAGAGGTGCTATTCTAAGCCGGCAACTCCACGGCAAGGAGTAGGAGTAGAAACTGTAGAAACAGTAGGAAATGGAAATTGAATAAGTTTAAATCAACCAAATAAAAGTAAAAGTAAACAGGTAGAACCATTCACAAAACCTTAACTAATAGAGGCCCACGCAAAATGTTGTCAACATTGTCGTCCACACTGGACGAAGTTACCTGTTTGAGGTTAACGGATACAAGCAACAAGCAATAAAATGTAACGGCAGATAAATTAAGTGATTGGTAGTCTAGTTGTTCCGTCGCCGACTTTCGTACTGACTGGTCTTGAGTAACCAGCAACAAGTTGCCCAGAGTGGATTGAAAGCTGGGTATAAGTATTGAATATTTTCAACTGTGTTAGTATAGTTTACGTAGTCGTCTGAATTATGAGCTGCTTGGATATGATAAAGAAACGCTCTCTGTGCTCTTCTGGTCGATAAATAAGTATCCTACAATGAAAGAAGGACAAAAAGAATAGGTACAGTTTTCATGTTCGGGGATCTTTAGCCTGTTGACAAGGGCCTTCTTGTTGATTACAGACGAATTTCATGTAGTTCCTAAATAATGATGTAAAGAAAAATAAAAACAAAACATAGTTGGGTTTGGAGTATATTTATTTCAATTTTGATTTTATGTGCTTAGAAAATTAATAAGAATGGAAAATGAATGAAGAGGTACGTACCTACTATTTGAACTACGATTGGTGACTTATGCGTGTGGTAGGAAGCATTAAACATATATCTACATGCCGTCTAAATATTTTAATTACAATCGGACTAATTATTAAATGTAAATAAACTATTAATACAGTCCACTCGTTTAAAAATCAAGTTGAAATTATGTACAGGACCGACACGTAATTTTAAGTGGGTTCATGGCGGGTTTTGCTCTCGATAAAAAAGGAGTCAAGATTCCCAGCTATGTGGAGGCATTATTTCGAATTTGTCATGCACGGTTTAAACATTAAAATATTATGGCGCATGCGCACAGCAAATGCATTTAGTCGAAGATTTATAGCTTGGTTTCAAATTATGGATTTTTGTATTATGGAAGTAAAAAATAAAAATACTAAAATATATATGGAAATTGAAATCAAAAAAACTTAATCACACAGAGTGAATAAAGAAATGCATATCCAATCCAACAATATAAATATAAATAAATAATACTCAGTCAATATATTATATCATCCATTGTAAACATATATAAAATAAAACAAATATAACTAAAAAGATTTAAAAAGAAAGGACCTATGTAGTTATATAAAGTATAAATATGGATAAATATATAAAACAAAAGATACAAATCAAAACATAGTATAGTATTAAAGAATAAAGTAATTGAAATAAAAACAAGAATTACAAAGCTACAACAAAAAATAAAAAATTTGAAATAAAAACAAAAATATAATACAAATAAAAACATATGTAAGAAATTAAGAGTTATTAAATGGAACATTAGATGATGCAACAGTTAGAGAAATATATATTTTATGTCAATAGAATAAATAATTTATGGATAAGAAATTTTTGATAATGGTCAACACAGATATCCCGAGTCAATAACAAATAAAACCACGATAAAAAAAATATAAAAAATATAAAATAAAAATAAAATCCTGATAGTCGGCAAGTCATTAAGCAAATTGATAAAAAGACAATTTAAAAATGTGCAGAAACAATGTATCAAGTTATTTCAATAAAAACAAAATAAAGATCAAGACATTCACATCAGTAGAACAAATATACATGTATAAAATAAAACAAAACAAATATAATTAAAAATATTAAAAAGAAAGGACTTATGTAGTTATATAAAAGTATAAACATCGATAAATATATAAAAACAAAAGATACAAATCAAAAATAGAGTATCGCATTAAAAAATAAAGTAATTGAAATAGATTAAACAATTACAAAGTTATAATAAAAATAAAAATAAAAACAAAAATATAATACAAATAAAAATAAATGTAAAAAATTAAGAGTCATAAATGGAACATTAAATAATGCGACAATTAGAGAAATATATATATTTTAGTCAACAGAATAAATAAATTATGGGTAAGAAATTTTGATAATGGTCAACACATATATCCCGAGTCATTAGAACAAATAAAATCATGATAAAAAGTATATAAAATATAAAATAAAAATAAAAAATCTTGACGGTCATCAAGTCACACTATAAAAAATAACTGCTAGGATCAACCCCGCACAACCATCCCTTTACTCTATTCAGAAAAGAATTATAACTCCTAAGATGCCTCAGATTTATAGGAATGGAGTTATATATTTTTGGAGCTATATAAGCAGCATTTCTCTGACCAAATCTGGTCTTACACTTTGGGAGCCTATATTCGTTACCCAGTCTTATACTCGCTCTACAATTAGCCGTTGTAGTGAATCCACTTGGGTTCTTCCTTATAAACTTAATACATTGGAGAAGGAATAGCCTTCGAAGATCGTACAATTTTGACAACCGAAACAACTCATCAGTGTTAAATTTCATGGGTTTCTTATACATAATCTTTATAATCATCCTCTGCGTTCGGCTCAACGGAAGTAGATGAGCGTCGTAAGACCCTCCCCAAGAAACCATTCCATAGGTAAGTAGGGACTGAGTCAAACTAAAGTAGACCATGCGTGTCACCTCCAGTCTCACAACATCTGCTAGTCTCTTAAATACATACATCTGACTTCTAAGTCTCTTAGTAACACGGTCAATATGCCTATCCCACTTAAGTCGCGAATCGATGTAAACTCCGAGATACTTTGTACATTCGGCGCCCTGGACCAACATACATTCCTGACATTCACTTGTGCAAGTGTCGCTGTGGAATCTCAATGATAGAATATTGGCGTTCCCCGGGGCTCTCCTCTTCGTTATGTAGAATGGTACATATAGGGTTTTCTCAAGGTTAAGAGTGAGCAGATTGCCCTTCAACCAACTACTTACAGTTCGCAAACAGTTGGATGCATTTCGGTTCGTCTCTTCCCAAGTGCGACCACTGACCGTAATAGAAGTGTCATCAGCAAATGATATTATAAGGCCGGGGACATTGATATTGCAGAGTTCATTGATATATATTAGAAACAACACCGGACCCAGAACTGTTCCCTGTGGAACACCGTGGACAACAGTCCTCTCAGAGCTGAAGCAATCACCCACTCTAGTCTTTTGCAGTCTATCCGATAGATAACTTTGCATCAATGATAAGCATTTGCTTCCTAGTCCAATATCTCTCAGCTTTTCAAGGAGCAGGGCATGGTTTACTGTGTCGAATGCCTTACGGAGGTCAAGGAAGATAGACAAAATGCAGTCTCCTCGATCAAGTCCCTCCCCAATGAACGCAGAAAGCCTAAACAGTGCATCAGCGGTTCCCATTCCCTGTCTAAAGCCATACTGATTTTTTGACAATGTGCCCTGCGTGTCCAAAAATTTCACCAACCTACTTTTAATAGCCTTTTCATATATTTTTGAAATTTGGGATATTATAGTTATCGGTCTATAGTTATTTAGTAGTAGCGGGGACCCACCTTTATGGACAGGTGTGATAGTTGATTTTTTAAATTTTACGGGGAAAACTCCATTTCTAAGGGAAAGGTTCATTATAAAAGTCAGAGGAGCAACAACACACGGCTTAATGTACTTTAATACGTCAGGTCCAATTCCGTCGTGGCCGATCGCAGATCCGCTTCTCAAGCCATCAATCAGATGATCGACCTCCTCCTCTGTGACATCTTCAAATTCCGGCAACAAGACTGGGGTGTCAGATGGCGTTCTTACATTATCTCTCAAACCAGACTCACCCGGGTCTCCCACCAGGTCTGATGCAATATCTGTGAAGTAGTCATTGAATGCCCCCGAAATTTCAGTCGCACTCGTCGCCACAACTCCATTCAAATTCAGCTTTTCAATTGGGCCAGAGTGCCTGGTGTTTCTAGAGGAAACCTCATCTACCACCTTCCAGATTTTTTTCGGGTTACCATTAGCTCTTCTCAGCTGATCTTCATAGTAATCACTCTTACATTTTTTGATAAGCAAATTCAACATATTACGATAGTTAACGTAGTTATCCCTCAGTGTCTCACAAATGGGTAAACCCAGCCTTCGGCAATGCCTCTCATGTTTCTTAACATCATTGAAAAGCTGGTCACGACATTTGATAGAAATAACCAGACCATGAGTTATCCAAGGCTTAATCTTAGAAAGTCTACCACTTCGCCCAGAAGTTATCTCCTTACACTCTTCAACATGTGAGCTCAGAACATTGTAAAACAAATCCAAAGCTTCGAATCAAGTGCTAAGTGTTGCAACACAAAATAATGAAGTGTGACTAATAATTTAACCACCCATTGTAGGTAGTGATTGTATAAATATTTACTACCACATTTCTTTCGAGTAAAATCGCTGCTCTTTATCCTCTCCCGGTAGGTAGGTACTAGGAGGGAACACTATATAAGGCGAGATTGGCGACAGATTCATCATTGCAAATTCTACTACTGAAAAAGACAGTTACTAAATTTCATATTTTGTTGTGTCTTTTATCACTGTTGAGTACTTAGAAAGGTTTTGAATCAACACCGGGGAGTCTGGCGGATTTTTCTGCCAGACTCCCCCGGAAATATGTTTTTTTGTATATATTGCATAATTATTTAAATTAAGTGCACGAAAATTCAACGAATGCAGGTTGCTGTACCCATAGAGGTGAGTTTAATAATTTATTTATGTAACTTTGTCTGAACTGTGTTTTTTTGCTGCTTTATGTGTTGTGTTTTTATGTTTTTTTATTTTTTATCTTAAAACTTTATAAATGTTTGCCTTGCGATTTTTTTATTATTAATTTATTATGTGGCGCAGAATGGCCGTTAAGGTTTAACTAAATTCATTCTGTGCCAAAGAAAGTTTAGAGGAGACACAGAGGAAGATGTTATGTTTTTATTTATTTATATCCATTTGACATGAGTTGATAATAATATTTTTAACTAATTATTGGGTTGATTTTCGATCTTTTCGGATTCATGTTTTGAAACTTTTACGATCTCAAACCGCATTTGGGATACCCAAATATAGGATGGATTATGCACATAACTCATTTTTGAACCGTTGTATAGGTATTTTTAAGTCAATTTTTAATTAAATAAGTCACCGCTTACGGTATTCAGGTAAAGTATAAGAACACACCAGATATAAGATCGATATCTTCCTTTTTTCCTCTTCCTTCTTCCATGTCTCTTATACCTGTCCCTCACCCTTGGCCTTTAGCTCAGCTGAGCCTGTATTTACTATTGCCTGTGTTCATTTTTGTTTGTTTTATACTTCTCATATTTGCGATTATCTTCTAGTAAATGTAGTGTTTTTGTTGTCCATACTATTTGTGCAACTATTTAATGTATCATTACTGTCTGTATATCTTATCTTATAAAATAAAACCCAAACAAAAATACTAAGTTGTTATTCTTTTTTAAGTTTGTAGAATATTATTTTTAAATGTCTACCCGGCCTGTAAATTCATCGTAATTAATTATTTCACCACGTAAATACATACCCTAAAAAATATAAATTTTAATTTCCAGTTTTCAAAGAAGATGACGTTTCTATACTGAAAAGGCATCCATAGAACGAATACGTCAATGCCGGGCTTCCGCATGCGGAAGATACAGAAGCAAACTCTCAACACTAATCTTTGTTTGCAAGATATTCGGGTAAGTTTTATTCGATAGTAATAAACATGATAATGCAAAATTCAATAGTGGATACAATTTTCATTAAACTCTCAATAAGCATATCTGAAGCCAACATTTTCATCTAGATTTTTTTTTAATAATATGTATTTGCATATTTTGTTTCTTTTTTGTTCATAATAATATAAGTACATATTATTTTGAGTTATTTCTCGTAATCAATTTTTATGTTGTTTGTACATTTTGTTAAATTTAAACATTATTTTAAAACATAGAGAATTTTCAAGTCGGCTAAATTTTGTGATGCAAATATACCTTTGTGTTCCTAAACTAATAGACGTTACAGAAATCATCAAAAATTGACAGCATTGTCTTATTAAAAGTGTTTTAAAAATTCTTTAAAGTAGATGCCCACCTTAAAAAATTTTGCCAATTCATATTTTTCTCATCTCCGTAATATAGGGTATACGGAGAATAGCCTATGGATGGGTTAAATCCCCCCCCCCCCCCGCTGGGCCTTGGGCTGGCGACGACCTTGTTTAAATTTTTATAGTACTCACTCACAAGATGTCCCAAATGTTCTCCTTTATTTAATTACAACACTAATGGTCGACCAGTGCTCGAAACTCTACGTGGTAACTTATTTAAATTATACATAAGTTTAAACATTATTAAAGTTCTATATTGTCAAAGACTGAGCGAGCGCTATTTCTCAATTTTCTCTCAAAAAAACAATGATATGGATACGTCAAATTTGTAATGTTGATATGTAAAAAGTTTTTTTTCTGTTATTATTAAAGACAAACAATATTAATCTTTTCTCAATTTACGTCAATGTCCGATACATCGAAGTGTGTGTGAGTATCAAACACATAACACTACAGTAGTGTTTATAATGTGTTTTTTATTGATTTACCTATTGTATTTTATATGCATAATTTAAAAAAAAAATATTTGGATTCGCCACTCCATCTCTGTATAAACTTGAAGTGTGCAAAATTTCATACTCCTACGTCCGTGCAATTTTCGTAAATATGGGCCCAAAGTTTTTTCTTCACGATTAACTATAATATCAGATTGTCTAACGTTTTACCTAACATCCTGTATTGTAAAAAGGTGGAATTTACTAAACTCAAAACCAGCCGAACATACAACGTAAAAATTGCAGTAAGTACTTACCAAAAATAAAAATTCTGTTTCAGTATTTTATTGGAAATGTTGTTTTCTCTTTTTACAGAAGTATAAAATCTGAGACATTTCATCCAAGAAGAATAATTTAATCATGTAAATTCTTTTATTAAATTTCATGTTTCAAAACCTATATATTATATTATAAGATAAATCACTCAATTATTGTGAGTGTAATTTGTACTTTTTATATAAAATAAATATTATATTTGCGTATGTTTTCAAATATTTAAAAAATCAGATAAGGTTACAAAAAATTTATGTACTTACTTGATCAAAGCGAAAATAGTTTAAACAAAATGTCGCTTGATAAAAAAACGATGGTTATTGCTATATAAAATAATTTACTGACACTTGGTTAACAAAATAATGTTCAAATAATAAAAGGATTTCAGTTTTATAAGTCTTAATAAATTAGTATAAATAAAGCAATAACAGTTCAATGTTTTACAAAAGTTGTATAAGTGTGGCGATCGCGTCTCCATTGACAGGTTCAAATTAAAATTCAAATATTTTTATTGAGAGAATAAAAAAAAACACTCAAAGTACATACCTATACAGAATAATAAAATTTATACATTTTTTTTATATAGGTACGGTTCATTCTCATAATTTTATAATAATAACTTGTTTTCTTTAATAAATCTTGACTCACCCAAAGCAAGCACAAATAAATACACATTGACATCTTTCACACTCAAGCCTTTTTATATGAAAGTGGAAGATGTACGAACTTATGGTCCTCAGATTGAAAGTCGGTGACAGAAACTCTAGGCTACCAACCACTTTAAAACTGATATTATTCTTTATCACACCATGTCTCGTTGTAACGAAAATGTTCACCCATTTTCCAATCAAATCAATTCGATTTTCCTTTAATTCCTTCGTAGCAGAGTATAAATATTTAGATACTGTATATTGACCGCATTCTATTTACCATTTTCAAAAGATTGATATGTTGCTGTCATTATGGGTGACAAACTTAAAACGGTTGAGATGCGTCTCATCCGTTATAGGAATGTCACCCGTAGTGGCAACGATACATCGGTCTTATAAAATGATAAATAGAATGCTGTAGAGTATAAAAGTATTTGATTGATAAAACTCTACATAAGTATAATTTTGCATGCAATAATACTTACACATGATATTGTTTGGGCATAAAGTGATCCGTAAAAGTACGGGATGATTGTTTCTCACTCTTCATGAAAAGGTTTCCATGATATTGATATTCCACGATAGGAGCCAGAGCTCCATAATAGAATAAATTTCTTGATCATTGATATATATTATGGTCACCAAGGAAACAGCAACAAGAAAGAGCCAGAACTCTGGCGTGCGTAATCCGTCATCGCCATCAATTATTAGCTATGTGATGTATCATGAGAGACAAGACCAATATTTTATGATAATTAGTTTATAACATTCTGTTTATTTTAATTTTGTTTTTTGATTATATTTTATACAATGATGTAGACTTTTTACGTAAATATTGCGTATGTATGAATAAATATCTTGAAATATATAGCCTTTATTGAAAAATATACACAATGAAATATAAAAAAAACTTGGTTATATAGGTACGATTAATAATTATTACCAACTACTTAAGGTATATTACATACAAGATACCTCCCGAAAATGAGTTGATACTCGTGCTTCGGGAAGGAGTTAAATCTCTTGTTTCGTGTTTCAATTATTAATGTAGCCATCTTGACAGGATGCAAGATAGCGACACATTATTGTTAATCATTACAAACTTTTCGTATAACATAGAAAAAATATTGTTTCAATTAATGTTGCCATCTTGACAGGATGCAAGATAGCCACAAATTAACTGCAAATAGGTAGTTATTATACGCACTTTTCGTATGTGAAACTAACAAAAAAGTTTTGTTTCAATAAAGGTTGCCATCTTGACAAGATAGCGCTGCTTAATCTCTTATTTCCGGGCTTTAAAAGAACAAATATTCTCATCAACTTTGGGATTTTTATCTATTTAATTAGCATTGCCCTTATTTCATCCTTTGTGCAGCTTTAATGTTTTCAGAGTCAATTATTCTATCCCACCCAAAAGTGAACTCCTGATTCCGAAAAGGTCGGACGGCTGATCTCTATCAAAACGTTCCTTTGTTTATCTTTCCTCCGATATTCCATTTAAGAGCAACAGTTGAGCCATTTAGTCAAACGTCAAATTGCAAGGGTTATAATATGTTTCGAGTTTTAATAGTTTTCCGGATCTTTCTACTTTTTTGTTTCATATTCAGATCTTGCGCTACCTAAGATTTATAAAGTAGTATAGTCCTTATCTTGTCTGTCCCAGCTCTTTCATCTCCCAATAATTCTGAAGCCTTTCTTCTATTATTTACTCACAATTTTATAAATCGATTGATATAAATATATCGTTATTTTTAATCCGTATCATCTGTTTTCTGGATAATCTTAATGATACAATTTAAAAGAAAGGTTTACTAGCAATGTAAATATCTTAAAAATATTGGATTATGAAGGATGCAACTTGTAAATAATACCTAGTTTAGATTATAAATTAAAATGTTTTTTTTAATGTATCTGTATTAACTCAAAGTGAACACAAATACACTCTTTGACTCTTTCACAGCTACTTAAAGCTTGTGTCGTGAAAGAGGAAACATACTGCATCGTCACCATAAGATCGCATTATTCTGACATCCTTCCAGAACACTTTTAGATTACTGTTCGCATTCTCGCTTAGTTGATTGCATTCATTCTCTTTCAGCAAGCTTTATTTTATCTGTACTACATCTTTTACAACTTTTTTTTGTTCTTTGTATACCTACATTTTCCATGCATTGTCTTTCATACTCACTCTTTGCATTCATTAAATCTCTCCGTGCTTTCTTCTTTTTGTTTACTTCTTCTTTAACATCATCATCCCACCACGCATCACCTTTAACTTTACCAGTCTTACTTTCTCCACATACTTTCACTGCATAATTAACTACTTTAGTAATCGTGTAAAATAATGTAAATAATAATTAGGTATATGATTAAATTTTTTCAGAGGTTGCCAACTCAAAATGAAGTGCAAAGGGTTAATCAAAAAAAAAACTCAAAATTACCTTTTAAAATAATGTAAAAATAACAAATTAGACAAAAAAAATAACGAAATTGTTAGGCATTTTTTTACCCATTCACCCGGTAAATTATTATATAAAGTATCTATTATAAATACCAATTAACTTTTTCATTTAAATAATTTACTGCATCAAACACAGTCTTTGGTAAAATATGGATAAAAATTGCGCAAAATATAATATTTAGGAATAAAAATAAATAAACAATTTATAGAATTATCTAACAAACTAATGACTCTAAAAATTCATTACTGATGTTCGATTTTTGAATGGAACAAACCACCACGAGCTTACGACCGTCTTCTACTGTTGTTTCTAAGGCTAGCTTAGTGTGATCACTTTACGTTAACAACGTTCGCCATTAGGTGGTAATGTTTGAGTCTCCGAAACTCGTAATCATGAGAATTCTCGACATGTTCAACATGTTGAAAAATCTCATGTATGCAACAAATAGATATTTAAACAATTTATAGTTTTTTTTTTTTATTTATAACCATATTAACTAATTGAACTTCGTACACATCCTAAGATTATCCACTTCATTTTTAGACATTATTTATTTCAAAGCTTATACCTAGGAAATTGTTGGAAACAAGTAAATTTTTGTTTTTTTTTCTTCTATTTTTCCTCGCAATTATTCCACACTTATTGATCGTTTAAAACAATTCTGAACTTTCAGGTATATACCTGGAACAAAAAATAATTCATATCAATCCGACCATTCTTTAACTGTTCTCAATAATAAATTACTCTTTAAAATAAATCTAACCAATAAAATAGATTAATAAAATATAAATAATATAAGTGTCTATGTAAATTCTAGAATATCAAATTGTGATTCGAATTCATCATTAAATCAACCTCAACACAGCTTTTTTTTTTTCATTAAAATCCATCAAACTGTTAAGAAGGAATTCGGAAATATTTTCAATTTTTAATTAAATTTATTGAATAATATATCTACCTATGTCTAAAATATCAGGGACCTTATTCTCTATTAACATCGCGATTCTAATCATAATAAAGATGATATTATAATTACACATTGATTTTGGTTTCTATGCATAAAAAAAGTTACAGCAAAGAGGTAGAGGTCCATTTTAAATCTGATATTGCTGAAAGAAAAAAAAAAGTAAAAATAAAAATAATTATATCAATAGTAGAATAGAATGTGATTCAAATAAAAAAACACCCGTATATTTTTATTTTTTTATTATTAAAATCCGTCCAGTTTTGAAAAAGGGTTACAATCGATCTGCTCAGAAAAAAATATACCTACGTAGACAAAAAAATAATGAATATATCACACAATGCTTAATCAAACAAATTTATTTCTCGGATAATCCATATATTGTGAAATTCGTTTTACAATCCTCGCACATTATTCAAATTTAACATTTAAGTAAGTAATTCAAAATATAGGCACTTAACGCGATTTTGTTTTCTAATCGTTCTGGTTTTGATCCCCTAGCTTTGAAAAAAACTTTCTGCAATATTTGAGTTCTCGTTATTATTTTCTTCCATTATATTAGGACCCACGATTATGATTTTTTTGTATGAAATTAGTACAAATTATAATTT
Organism: Mystacides longicornis; assembly: GCA_963576905.1. NCBI lineage: Eukaryota > Metazoa > Arthropoda > Insecta > Trichoptera > Leptoceridae > Mystacides > Mystacides longicornis. Next base: position 9,478,577 of record OY756429.1, read on the forward strand.
TACGTAATCCGTGTACTGGTGTGGTCCTGAAAATGTCCTTTTCTGACTCGGACGTTTCCAATGGATTCCACCAATCATCATCTAGGGCAGATGTAGCGCTTCTGTGGCAGCTAGCTGCAACGGGTATGGGGGAGTAGACTACTAAAGTGTTGACGGCCGCGGAGTGTGCGTCACTGCATAGTATGTTTCTCTAAGTGGCTCTGAGAGGCGAGTGCTGCGCCAAATGACGGGGGAGCTACTTGGCGTGTCTTCGAGGCAGTCTTTGTTCGGGGCATCATCTGGGTTATTGAAAAGCATATGAAGGCGGCAATGTATGCCTGCTGGCTCCTTTTCTATCGAACTAGGGGTACTTAATGATTGATTATCGACTGAACGATTTGTTGAAATATGGGGACGGCATTTTCGGATGATTTAATGCCACACAAAGGGAACACTCTTTGAACCGTCTCGCGTGTTGAGGCTGTTGGGGTTTTTGTGAATTTCTTTAAATGTTTTTGTAAATTATTCTTTTTACAGTCATCTACTGTAAACTAAATTTCCAGTTTTATACTGCAAAATAACATCCACAAAAAGTGATAAGGGAAGGGTTAGGAAAATCAAAAGAGAAAAAAGGGTAAGAATGGAGGAATATGGGCAGGGATGGAGGAATATGGGCAGGGATGGAGGAATACGGGCAGATGGAGGAATATGGGGAAGAAAACAATCAGGTGTTCGTCTCCATGCATACACTTTCAAGAAGCTAGTTTGGCAATGAATCAAATAAAAACAAAATGAAATCCACTTTCTTCGTTAGATAATTAAACGTGTAACATCAACAGCGAACGAATCACACGTAGCTCATATAAAAATTAAACCATTCAATTCACGTTAACATAACTATAAACATTGTTTATAAAACCATTATAACACATGAAGATTCGACCACCTTTGTCTGCGGCTTGGACAGATCACGTTCGCCTGAACAACATGATAACGTCCACGGCGCAAGTGTCACGCGCTCATTAATCACATACACGGAACTCCCACGTAGGCGCTGCACATATCATCCATCACGCATAAAATGGCATCGACAATCCTTGAAAAACGATTGAATTTTTTCATAAGGAAATAGTTAGGTTGTTGAGAGATTGATATACAATAACTGTAAAAATAAAGAAAAACAACCGCATACAAAATTATCGCGAATTCAGTTATGAAAAATACATAGATAGACAAAATTTGATACTTAAAAAAGAGAAAAAGAATCGGGAGGCAAGAAGGGGTAGATGGGAATATCAGCATAAGGCAAATGGAAGGCGAAAGGGGTGGGTGAATACTGGGTATAGTCAACAATGCATTTAGATCTGACAAGGTGGGTGATTAGGGTACTAGCTTCGCGATACACCCGTGCGGGCTCAGTATTGAGCCTCACTTGTGTGCGCGACCATTCTAAATCGATAACGAGTCATTCAGTCAAGTTATGTAGTGCTAGGGTGGAAGAAGTCAGTCTAGCCAGAGCGTTCGTTTTGTCAATGTAGTCTTTGGGACAGTCTTGACGGGGAATTCGTTAAACTCCTTGCCATTCGTCGGGGGTATGGTCTTTGGGCGTCCTAAGCACCGAAGAGATTTTACTATGAGGATTAAACACGCACAACTTTAGTATTGTGCTTTTTGAGAATGCGCCGTACACGATCGGTAGTGCGACTATTATGGTAACTTCACAAATCTCCCATGTTATCATCAGTTCTCTGACGTCATCTAAGGTTGCGAGCCGTTAGCAGTCGCGATATTTCCATCGATCTGTTTTGGTTGTCGCTATTTAATTTGAAACGTTGTGCAAGTGTGAGCTACACCTGCAATCTCGGCGTGATGGTGGTATGATGCTTTATTGAGAATCTTAATGGATTGTCTTTCGCTGAACGTCATTAGACTAGATGATTTTTTAACGAGAACATCGGATTGGATTGAACTGTGAATAGAGTTTTGACGCTCAAGAAATAGGCGTATTTTATCTTGTCCATGAGGCCAAAAATGACAAAGGCTTCGTCGACATATCGTAGCAACAGATTTGGTTGTAGAAAAACACTATGTACTGCAACTAATGTTGAGATAGGGATACTCATCGAGTTGGCTTTTGGATTCATCCTCATTATTCCAACTCATTTTTCTTAATTTATTTTCATCATCTTTATAGAGGTACGTCGTAAGATTGGCGTATCATAAACATCAAAAAATAAGATCGTAAAGCTTCTTTCCATAATCAGAAATGCTAATAACAATTATTATTAACGGACTTGTTTTTGATTTCAGTATTTTGTTTCAAACTTTTCGGAGTGATTTTGGGAGCTGAAAAGTCCTATAATACATGCACGGGTGCTCAACCTTAGACAGCGTTAGAGAACTGATGATAACACAAACATTCCCTTTATCTCCTTAAGATGCTGGAAATAGGTGATACTCCTCATTTCTTAATCTTCAGGTTATACAGGAGAATAACGTGGCTGATTTCAAATCAATACTTTTCAAAAATACCTAATTCCACAATAATAAATCATAATCTTTCTTTATTTCAATTTCATTATATTTTTCTTTATTTTGAAACTTTTTGGCCTTTAGATACATACCATATCACAATTATTTTATTATTACAGTGTCTTTCAGATTTTTTTTTATCAAAATTAATAAATCAATGAAAGTTTTATAAAAATTACCCAATATATTTACAATTACAATCAGTTACCGGGATTTGTGAAGTTACCATAATAGTCGCACTACCGATCGTGTACGGCGCATTCTCAAAAAGCACAATATTAAAGGTGTGTTCAATCCTCATAGAGAGATCTCTTCGACGCTCAGAACACCCAAAGACCATAATATCCCCAAAGAGTCGCAAGGAGTTAATCGAATTCCCTGTCGAGACTGTCCCAAAGTCTACATTGGCAAAACGAACAGCCGCGTCGAGTGTCAGCGTGAATAGCTGAACATGAAGGCGACGTGAACGCTTGAAAGACTTCTTTCACCCTACATAGCTTGACTGAAGGACACTTCATCGATTTTGATAGGTCGCGCATATAGGCGAAGCTCGATCCTGAGCCCGCGCGTGTGTAACGCGAAGCTTTTGAAATTCACAAAAACCCCAACTACGTCATCACGCGACACGATTCTATAAGAGAATTCCCTTTGCACAGCATATTATCATCAAAAAATACCGTCCACGTATTTCACTCAGTCGATAATCGATCATTACCTCCCGGTTCGAAATAAAGGATGCCAATAGGCATACGGTGCAGTTTCCGTTTACTTTCCAATATTTCAAATGTTTCTGCGAATGACGACCGACTCCCTGTCATTCCAACCTGTAAGCTCGCTATTAGGCGCAGCGGTCACCTCACTGCTAATTAATTATTCTGCAATGAACCACCGCGAGAGACTTGCTCTGCAGAGACGTGCACGATGCGGAGGTCAGCATTTACTGCCATACTTCCCCTTAACCTTTTGCCGCCTGTTTCCCCGGGGGATCTCCGTCTGCCTCAGATAATGGTTTGTGGAATCCATTCGAAACGTCGGGGGCGCTTCACAACGGTCCTTTTCAGGCCCACTCCAGTACACGAAGAACTCAAATCGTTTTCACTCAGTGTTCAGCTATATTTTCCGCCATGATCATCACATCAAAAACTACTTTAAATAATTGATTAAAATATTTTTTTTCATTATTTTATATTATAGGTACAATCGCCTTTCGACCTGGGTAGCCTAGTAGTACATATGTACCGACTTCTGATCAAGTCAAGGACAAAAACCTATGAAAGGATATAATATAGGTAAATCCCGGGTGTAATTACACTTCTGTCCCGATTTTGAGTCAATAAACATTACAGTAATTATTTTCTCAAAAACATTTTACGGAAATAACACCAGATAGTTGTTATCTGCTGTTAGAAACAAAATTCAACAAAAGAATGAGTAATAATTCGTTAGCCAAGTGTCATTTTAAAATTAGAGAAAGTACTTGTTTTTATTCCTCTTTTTATAGATTCTGTGGATCCGTTAGAGCCCTCGTTTCAACCACTTGGAAGTCCGACTCTCTCTCCATCGCTTTGGTCGTCTTTCCATCAGGGGTCTTGTTCTTTCAGGGTTACCTTGAAGGGCGATACGTGGAGCTCTGTCGTCCGACCTTTCGTTGCTTTCCCAGTTTGACAATCAGTATGCTCCATATTGCACATGCTGCGAGTGGTATTGTTCCCTATGCCATCACGCAGTGTTTTTCTTTAATATCACGATTATATATCTAATGATTTCGTATGACTTTTCCTGTCTTCATTAGAACAGAAGATTTTGTACCTAGCCTACATTAAACATTAAAGAGGATTGGCATGTCTTCGTATGGCGAGGTAATCAGAAGAAAAATATTCTATAAATTATGTAAACATTTCAACTCAATTCACCATATTATTATCAGACTATGTTTATTTTGCTTTATGATTTTGTTTGTTATTTCATCTGCTTGAATGTTGTTTTTTCTCTCTCTTCTTTTCTTCATATGTGTTAATAATTTTGAGACCTAGTGGTGAAAAGGCGCAAGCTGTTATGCTACTAGGTATTTATTTCGAATCAATAAAAGAAATATTAAACACCTACCATTACTATGATTACCAAAAAAAATATTCAGTATAAAATATTTAAAATATTTTATAAATAACTTTTAAATTAACAAGTATCAAAAGCTTAGTATGGAAACATGAATCTCTTCTTTTGATATACTTATATTTTAATAAAAATATTTTACTTAAACTTTATTGATTGATATATGATTTTTATATGTTAGATTTTATTCTTTTTAAAAATGTTTTTTTAGTGCTTGACCATTTTTAAGCTAGTGATAAGACACTTAAATCTATGAGTTTAAAAAATAAATAAATTTATTTAAAAGAATGTTGGTGTCGGTACATATCCAATAAACATTTTCTTTCTTTTTTTGACATGTAGATTCCAAATAAAAAATAATTCATATTTTAAACTTTTTTTGATCAAGGAATAACTTTACATTTTAAAATAATTTTTAGTGCTTGGTGCTTGAGAGACGAATAACATTGATATCTACTCCCTAAAGTCCCTAAATCAATATAATAATTATAATATATTTTTTATACATTGGATCCGATAAGGCATTTGCACATTATAAGTTAAATATTTTCTTAATAATTATAATATTATACCAAAAATATATAAAATTGTCAAATAATGCTCCGAATATGTATATACTTACTTAGCTATAGGTAGGTATGTAAAAGTATTTTTTAAATGTAAATATTTGTAAATATTTTTTTGATTGAGTCGGTTCGGTTCAGTATTATGATGAATTTATAGAAGCACAGTTGCACCTTAACATTATTTTTTTCAAATGAATCTCGAGCGCTTTCGTCTAACTTAAATACATGGACATTATCAAAATAGGTACTTGAGTCAGACAAAAGAACTCCAGATTTATTTTAAAATAAAATCGTGAAAGAGCCATGTTGTTTAATAAAATTCATCATACTTATGTTTGATACTTTTTTTTATTTTTTTTTATGAAATGTTATCATGTAAAAAGCGTATATACAAGTAAGGTATAATTATTTTTCTTAGTATTTAAGCTCTCTTTAAGCTCCTCATAAGATACTTAAATATAGATATCTTAAATATTATTAGATACAATATTATGTACCCTAGATTATAGGTTATAATAAATCAATATCACATTAGCAGGTATAAGTATAAGTTTTTAATTTTTAATTATTTTATACAATAAATATAAAAGAACACTGGGATATTTAGACATAACGTATATAATAATTAATAATGTATATTTAAAATACTTAAATATATGATTTAGGTATAAATAGTATTTAAATATTCTTATAAATATTTTATAATTAGCCTATAGTATGTACCTATTTATAAGTATTTTTATAAGATTTGATTTACTTTACTTTAATAAAAAACTGTAGTAAGTATAGGTACCTAATGATAGTTTGGATTGATAACTTACATTCAATCCAATCAATAATAAGTAATTTACTCTTATATATTATTAAATAGTTAACCACGACATGTATACGTAACTTAAGTTTATTTACTTTTGATTCTACTGTATTGCTTTTTTATAAACATTTTGCTTTGCGAATTGAATTACTTAATGGTATTACATTTTTTTATAATTATTTTGCTTTGCGAATTTAATAAACGCTTCTGCTAAAGATTTTTTTTTAATTCATGTAACCTATCCTTGAACAACTTCTTATTCTCTTGGCTTTGGCTTTACGTCGAAACTATCAAAAGACTTTAGCCGGGTTCAATTCCTGGCTGATCTTAAATGATAATCTGACAAATAATTTATTTTTGTAAAATTTATTTAAAAAAAAAAATACGATTTCATATTTTATTCTTTATTGTTGGAGATAATATCATAATATGAGATAAATAGGTGAGCTATCTATCAGTTTTTAGTACATTCTGTAAAGAAGGAGCAGAAACGCCTCACCACCTATTTACTTACAGACAGTGATGCGGTAGCTTGTAAGAGAGTTAATTTTTTTTGCAAAACACAGGATAAGTACGCCATCTTGGATCCTTTCCTAATACTGCTGGACTTTCTGAAACCTTGTGGATTTGTCAGGATGCTTTATTTAGGACATGCAATGAGCAAGCAGGGGAAGCGCAATAGACCAATATACGGGTTGGAAGGACCATAAGCCCCATCAGAAAAAAATCAGTTCTTTACTGAACTATATTCTACAAAAAAAAATGATGAAAGAATTAAAGTTCTACGATTCTCAATCAAAAATACAACATTTCAACAAGTTTACCGTTTATTATAACTCATAACTAGCTTTCCAGACAGACGTTGTCCTGTCTGTATCTACTATGAAGGTTAAGGACATGATTCCCAAACTGTGAGCCGCGACATAAAGATATACGTTTTCTAATTCCATAAGAATGTCAAACATTTTAAAATTTGATAAAAATGAATATATGGTCACTCGAATTGAACACAAATACACTATCTAGCTAGAGAGCCGCTGAAAAAAAAATCTAATATTTAAAAGGAATTGTCAACCAAAAAAGAAATGGAGCCTCTAGATATAGGATCTGGAAGTGTTTATTTCCATTTCTCTTTTTTTTCAAATACTTTCCAGAATGCTACATCTGACTGCTTTAGGTAAGGGATCTAAAGAAGCGTCGGCGTCACCGTCGTGTCAAGCAGAATCTGCGATGGCCTCCACCCTTCACCTTCAACAATGAGGTTAGTATAACGGGTAAGTCTGCAAGAAATTATTATTCTCTAAGAACGTCTTATTATTACAACTAGAATCTTTGAAAACTTTTGTAGCCTGTTATTTTTACACAATAATTATTAACAAAACATAACAATTAGGTGATTTAAATAGGTTAAATCACTCAACTGCGAGTGGAATTGTAGAAAATTTAAAAAAAATTGGTAGGTATGTATGTATAATAATAATACAGGGTTGCCAGGTGTTCGGTATTTTTATTTTCGGAATGATTTTGTAATTTTTTCTAGTGAATTCATAATTTCCCGGACAGAAAAATTCGAGAATGACCTTTTTTTAGAGAAAAACTTGCAAGTTGCGGGGTAGGAAATTTTGGGAATGACCTTTCATCTTTCCGGATACCAAGCGGGAACACTGGTTCGGTATAATTTTGAAAAAAAAAACCTGACAACCCTGTAATAATATGACGTTAGAAATTAGACGTCTACTGAAGATTGTTAAAATTATTATAATGATTCATATATTTTTTTCTCAGCGTGAGCCATCTAGCGAATTTGCAATGAAGCAGAACCGTTTCCAACTAAGTACACATACCTACTCGTATATATATCCATAGATGTCGCTACTAGTTCGATATCCTTTATTATTGCTTGAATAAATTTGTGAAGAACTAAAATAGTCATTATTCATAGTATGTATCAAGGGCGTCGCCAAGGGGGGGTAGGGGGGCAGCTGCCCCCCCCCTAGAGATTTAAAAATGTAGGCAATTCATATTTTCCTCATCCTTCATATAGAAAATAGCCTATGAATGGGTCAAATTGCCCCCCCCCCCCTAGACGACCTTGGTATGTATAGCTATTTAATTTATGAATTAGGTAACAGAGATGTACAATTATTATTCTAAACCTTTTTTAAATGATAATAATTATTACTTAATGTCCGGCCGAAACAGGATTTTCTAGCGAAACCAAATCTTCGGTATCAGTCTCATTTTCGGCCAAAACCGAAACTGAAACTTTTTTAGACATGTTAAAAATCTATTGTTTACTGAAGTTTGGCTTATTATTTTTACACCTATAGGTACAGAAAGTTAACACATACCTATTACAAGAAATAAAAAACAATAATTGAAGTGCCTAAATGATTTTTTCCCCTAAAACAAACATAAATTATAAAAATTAACCTACCTAACATGTTATTATTACTATAACTAACTTTAGTATTCGTAATTAAAAAGTATAATATTGTAAGCTTAAAAAAACAGTTACTCTACATTTTCACCAAGCAGATTGCTCCGACGATCTGCGTATATACTTATAGAACAGTTTCGATCCAAATAGACCCTTCTAGAAAGTTCTGGAATCGTATAGAACATTCTACGATCCAACACGAACTCACCCGAAGTCAGCCGAACGACGCGCGAAAATTCACGAACGCAGAGTTTTGATGTGGCCGAAGGTTCGGCAGATTTTATGCCGAAACCGAAACTGATGCCGAAACTAGATTTTTTTTGCCGAAACTTGCCGCAACCGAACCTTAAGTCGGTCACTAATAATAATTATTGCAAGTTGCAAGATACTATCATTATTTATTAGAAAACTACAATGCCACCCCCGATGCTCTTGAATGGCTTGAAAGCCTGGATGTTGCTCTGTAGGGTGCGTGTCTCCTGTATGTAGCAGATAGCATACTTCTCCATCTTCTGACGTTGCCACCCGTTGGTGGCAGAAGCCATACGAAAAAAAAAAAAAAAAGAAAACTACACCAACCTATTGAACTATGCATTGACACATAATATACACATAGTGTGATAGACGCAAAGGCTTTTTGAAGCTGTTAAGTCTATTGCAATAAATAAATAAATAAAATAAAATATTATAATGTTTGCACGAAACCATCAAATATAACAACTGGTATTATAATATTGGATTATGGATGGTAGCTCCATACCATCGATACGAGAAGACCTTTGAAAGGGTCCCACGTAGATTGATATGGGAGGCATTTATTAACCAAAACGTTCCTTAATATTTTGTAGAGCTCTTGAAGGAAATTAATGTATTCCATTTTTCATTAGAATATTTTTTTTTCATGAAAAAGTTATTGCTATGTTTTCCGCGTCTTTTCATTTTCTGTAGGTACTTTGCGGCGCTTGTTGTATTACATTTTTAGCATATTATTTTTCTAGTGTGTGTGTCGTTGAACACAATTTTATATTGACGAAATCGACATTTATTTAGCTTTTGCCAGTCAAATTTATTAAAATTTTACATCAGGAAAGGATTAACACAAATAAAATAGAGTCGGGCACAGGGAATATTCATATTTTCATTTTATTTTGTTTAAGAATAAAAAAACCCTCGGTGATAAAAATAGAAAATAACGAACATCGTTTAACGTAAAAAAAATAACATAGGTATATTATAGCTATTCATGTGCTGTTGGAGAATAAAGGCTGCTGAACAGATAAATAATTATAACAATAAAAAAATAACTACTTATTATTGATATGGTTGCCGTAACTTCTAGAATCAATACGGGATGTTTTCTCTTCTGATGTCCAAAAGTCATAATAGCACATTCAACGTTGACAACGCGGAGTATCTACTTCACCATTATAAAGCACGCATTTGGCATAGTAAAAGACAAACCTAACCATAAAGACTAAATGGATTTCGGTATTTTCTTTTTATGAGCAAGAAATCCAGTAAGTGCATATAATTTTTTTTTTGTCTCAAAAAGAGAAATTTAATAAAAAATGTATCTTTTTTTCAACGGTCAATTAACATAAAAATAGTCATTTTAAACTTACATTTTTTTGAATCTCTTATATTTTTTATTAAAAAAATATAATATTAGGTATGTAGATATGATTTTTGTCTTATTTTATTGTTTGTTTTGTCATCACTCATCGCAAAGGCGAAAGCTGTTATGATGAGTGGTGTTTATTTTTACTGTAATAAATAAATAAATAAAAAAAAAATACTTAAATTATTGAAGGATTTTCATACACAGTCACCAACCATACCCCTAATTTCTATAGTTTTTTAAACAAATTCTATGGACCCAAATTAAGTTTATTTATGAGAAATATAAGAATTGGTATTCAGTATTATTCCATTTTATATTTTTTCAAATCAATATGACCCTCAACGAGATTCGAGATTAAGACTTCCAAACATTTTACCATTTTCAATTTTTTTAGTAAACCCACACTCAGGCTTCGCCTGGTGGGATCTTTGCTATATAACAACTTTTTTTTTAACTTTATATGTATAGTTTATACTTTTTATATATTGTTATGTAGGTACCAAAGATTGTTTAAAATAAATAAATAAAAAAAAGTGTTCGGGACATTCTGGGACATTTTTCGATGAAAAAGTCATTATTTAGGATGTTAAGAACTTTTTTATAATGATCGTATTGTTAGAACTAACTCATAATTAATTGAAATATATTTTTTTGATCGGCATTATTATATTATCTTACATAGATTGACTTAATATTGCTGGGATTTTCTTTTATCATCTTAAGTACGCCGTAATCCGATGTTTGTTATTTTTTATATTTATCACTGAGGGTTTTTTTATTCTTAAACAAACGATTTAATCACCTCGAAATAACATAAGTGGAATGAACCGATGGAGATAATTCTACAGTAGAACCTCTTATAACGATCATATTTCCAGAGTCTAACTCCTTAAACGGAACAATTTTTCCCATACGAATCATTGTAAAAAAACGAGGTAGGTACAACATTAAATAAAACAAACACTACCTAATAAGTACAAATTCACACATAATTGTACACTCAGCACAGACTCTCGTCTAGTGAGATAATAAACTATACACAAATTATATATATACATTGTAAAATGCTAATGTTTTTTTTTTGTATTCTTCGGGAAATAAATAAATTGTCATTAAATGCCCCCAGGCAGCATGTACCGTTGATGTGAGGGGGTCAATCACTTTTGGTCTAGTATATTATTAAAACAGTATATGTACATAAAACACAAAAATGACAAAAAAAAACAGTTCATCCGTCAATACACGTTCACTTCGCTGGAAAACACACTTAAACTGTTTCATTTCCGTTTATTGAACTTCAGTGTCTTCACAGCTCTGGCAAAAGGCTTTTTAGGCTCTATCCTTTTGATCTCTTCTGATAGTGCATTATCATTATCCAAGAGCCGTCGAATACAAAAATCCATACCTACCTGACTCTGTTAGTTCTAATAATAAATTCTTAAAGAATGTAACTGGAACAGACTTGGAATACAATTCAATACAACATTGCCTTCGTTAAAGGATGTCCAATCGTTTTCAAATTTTGACGAAAATGTGTCACAGTATACCTATTATTATCATTCAATAAATAATTAGCCTCCTTCTTATTATTCTACAGCCATTCAATGATTTTGAAGTCAGTATGGCTGTCTTCTTGCGGTTTTTTTCATCAAAGACATATTATTTCAATGTCTGAATACCAATGTGCGAGCACCAAAAACAATTGCGCCGGCGCGGCAATCCGTACTCGTTGAACGAAATTTCCCTGGTTAAGAGATCATGATTTTTTTGCTCGCTATGAGAGGTTGCACTGTATCTGTATTGTCACTTACATGATTTCACCTGTTTTATTATTACGAGTACAAAAATATCGAGTCTATTTGAGTGATTTTATGTCAAGGATTCGATAACCGACTTTACTTATCAACAAAGTGCATCCGTTCACCAAAACTGTTATACCTAAGTAATACAATATTATCAATTTCCTTTGGGTAGGTTTTATGTATGTAGATTGTTTTGTGATAAAATTCTCTCGTTTCCAGGGTGGTTTAAAAAGACAGAAAAAACAAAATTGATAACAAACTAAGCACTAATACGGTAACTGTATGGGATATTTTTGTGTCTGTATTTTCAAACAATAGAACTCACGCACTACCACGTGTTTTTAGGTACATACTACGAACTAGAAGCGCCATTCAAAACAAAAGTTTTAGAAAATTATGTCACATTTAGCTTGTAATAATATGTGTTTCATTCAATTGATTGATTCAATGCAATTTTTTTCACAAGGGAATAAAAGAAATCATACACTTACAATATTACCTACCTTTATAACATTTTTTTTTTATTTCCAAAAGAAAAGTATATAATATAATATCATTTAAATATATGTAATGGAATATATTGCCTCACTAGACCTAAGCCTGTTCCGAGACAATACTAATAAAGATAGTAAAATAATGTTCAAAATCTCGCTGAGGAGTCCAGAATTTTTTTTTAAATAAGTAAAAACAAAATATAAAGTATTAAAAAAAAAAAAAAAAAGAATAAGGTAAAAGAGAGAAAACGCTAAATAATATACCGTTGTCAGTTGTTATTTCACATTATATTTTAAACTACCTATTTTTCATGCATTTTTGTTGAGCTTCCGATACGAATAGTAAGTGGCACTTTTAACAACATGACCAAAATATGGAAAGGGTCGGCGTTTAGTGTCAAGATGAAATATAAGCGGTTTGTAACTTGTGTGTCGCCCATTCTACTGACCAAAGCCCAGGCACAAAAGTATCTGCATTTGAAACGAAGTGCCTCAAGAGAATCTTGGATAGGTATAAGATGGTACCACCGCATATGCGCCAGCGCACCCAGCCCAAATCCATTACTTCCACCATTGAGGAGAGGAGACATAACTGGGACATGTGTTAAGGATGCCGGACGATAGTTTACCGATGAGAGCGCTGTTCCTCTCATCAGGATGTCATAAACATTGCGCAAGATCGAACGCAATGGAGAGGTCTCATTGCCTCCTTAAGCCCCTAAGTGTGGTGTGATGGAAGATTTTTTAATTGAGTGTAGAAATACAGTATAATAATTATAAAATATAATGGATATTTGGCAGAATTATTCAAAAATCATAATAATATTTGTACAGCGTTTTAAATTTTATTTATTTTATTTACAAACTTACTTTTTTATTTTTATGAATTATATACATAGTTTTATTATTAAGTATATTAATCACAGGTATTTCAAATTAACATAAAAAAACATTTCTTTAAATTATTGTACTTTAATAGCTGAAGTCATCTCAATAACATTCAATTAATTACTATAAAAATAATAATATGATAATTTCTTTAAGAGAGTATTTACTTTTGTTTTGTGTATACATTAATTGGTTAGTAAAGAGGACTTCACACACAAAATAATTGAGTATTTTACAACAAATAATCAATAAAATAAATAATAACTTAACACAAATAAACTTATTAAATAAATTCATAAGAAATAAGTTTCTTAAGAAATATAAGTTTTTGAGTAAAATTTCAGTGATGTTCAACAATTCACAGGTCAAAATATTTGTCTAATTTTTGTGAAAATTTAATGGCGTTCAGAGGATTCATTTTCATACCCAATTGTATAGAGTCATTCTTAAAACTAGGGTACTCCTTCCTTCTAACGCGGCAATCCACTCTCGAGAGAGTGATCTCTTTAAAACTACAATTTTGAGGACTGACATTAATAATTCAATAAAGTTTTTATAAAACAAGATTATAATTAACTGCGATTTTGTACGGTAGCGAGATGAACTAAATGGTAACTTAATGCACTGATTTCCTAAAATACCAATTACTTCATATAGCGGCCGTCATATTATTATTACGGACGCTTAAGATAACAGTAGGAGAGACCGTGCCATGAACTTACACAAACTTCACCGAATGTGATCACCACCGTATTTCGGCCTGTATCACACCTCCGATTTTTTAGGATAACAGAGCTTTTCGATATATATATCACACAAAATTAAAACAACCACAAAACATAGTACATTATTGGCAAAACAACATGTTAGTATTTTCAATAGAGCCCATTCACCACGTCACCGGCCGTTCACACAACAATAATACATTAACAATCACAACCAATCAACCAATCACTTAATTACCGATTATACTATTTACACATCCCTTACCTTACCCCTTCATCCTTCTATCAAAAAGCATTCATTCGCATTTACACTCTTCTCCTCGATCAGTTAAGAATTTTTACTTTTTCACTTGAAATTTCTACCACTAAGATTGACAAGAAAATTCGCCTCAATCTCCATCGGCTTTAAAATCACCTTTGAATAGAATAGTAGGTATTTTATATTTTGTCCTCAACTTTAAACAGTAAGGTTTACGCTTTTTTTACTTTATTTTATAATCGCATTAATATCTCATGAAATCATCAACATTCTATATCAAAGAAAATACCAGATTCTAAAAGGATGGCAAAAATAATGAATATAAAGTATACAACTAGAATAGTGGCACCGACGGTCTTTTTCAGTTCGAAGTTTCCAACATAAAACACTATAATCAACACTATGGCTGCCAAAATCAGAGAAAGAATGATGTAGTCCATTCCGGGAGATGAGAATAAAATTGCCCCATCTTCTCCTTCGCTCAACGAGACCATACTCTTTATGAACCAGGGTGTTCCCAGTGAAAAGAGGATGTTGAGTGTGTTTGCTCCTAGAGAGTTTGAAACGCCCATTCCACCTTCACCTGAATCAAACAAAACACATTATTGAGAATTAACAACAAAATTTACATTTATTTGTAAAACTTGGTGATGAGAGTTTCAAAAATGAAAGCTCTCCGGAGCATTACCAGGTAGACCCTCAAAATGTGTTGTGTAAGGGGTCTGTACACATCTGAACGTATCAACGTATCAAATTTCCATAGTACCGCGTACTGTGGAATTTTGTTACGTTGCATGCAACGTGACATTGGTTACGTTACCGCGCGTTTTCTGACGTGTACAGGCATAAGTGCTGAAAAACCTATAATAAAGTAAATGGTCTACTTCAAATATCCTATTTAACAATTTGTCAAAATTTTAATTTCTTCTTGCATCTTCCATCATAGGTCAAAAGAATGGACCTCACTCCTATTAATAAACTATATCGCTTTATCTCTCTGAATACATACTTAAATTTGCATCAGTCAAATCTTATAACAGATACCTATCCTAAATTTACCAAAGATCTTGGATGTAATCAAGTCTAGTATTTTTCTACTAAAGTACTTTAGCTCTAAGTCTTTACACGGGAAAGTATTAGCAAAATATGGAAGTGATCTAGCCATAAAAAATGAATTCATATTCACAGGCAATATCATCCAAGCTGCAGATGCGAGTTCGAAGACATAAATAGATGGGAAAGGGATCGAAGAAGATTCTGGCGTTACCTTGAATTAGATATATCTATCTAGTGGATAACATAAAATAAGGAAAAAAATAAATTACCTCGACGTGACATAATGAAAATTGAACAGGCTTCAGGTAGACATCCTCCCATAGCTAAGAAAGTCATCCCCATAATGGAACTTGGTACTTCCAAAGTATCACCTGAAATTGAGGATCATTAAGTGAGCATAGACTCAAAGGCATAAGTAACAACAAAATGAAGTAACACCCAAATTTGCTCTACAATGCGTATTTTCGACACTTGATCAATAAAAAATAAAGCTTTATTGTTATACCTAACTTAAAAATACAATCAATTCACTAAAGTCAAAAGGCGGACTTATCCTGCAGGATCTCTTCCAGCCAACCTAATCAATCTAAATGTGTAAATTGTAATAATTATTAACAATCCTTGGATTGTTCTGCACCAAGCATAATATGTAGCTCTATCCTACACTCCTTTGTCTGCATTATGTGCTGCACGACATGTCTCTGGCCTACCTATAATATAATTATTGACTCTTAGACGCCCTCTGGAGTTTTATCCTCAATAATTTTTTTGGCGATACTAAAGAGCAGGTTTGGGTGCTTTATGCTGTGAATTATACAGTTACTATATTATTATTGGCCAACTTGTATTAGGAGTTGTTGCCTTTATTGGAAAATAAACTAAATTTATTAAATGATAATTACTTCAGTAGAAATTTGAGTTTGTTTTGGAAGTTTGATTATTTAGTTTATTTTTAGTTATACCTTCTCATATACTTTGTCAGTGATTATCACGGGAACGAAAATAAATAGACCCGTAGTTATTCCTGAGAATTTGAAGATGAATTTTAAGATTTTATACATTAGCAAACGGAAAAATTTTAGCGTTCTCATCGATAATTATGCGTCCATTACTCGTACACTTTGATAAAAAAAATATGACAAAAATACACATTGTTATATAAAGATAAAAACTAATATTTTGATTTGTAGGTGATCAATCAAAATAATAATAAAAATTTCTCACCGATAATGGTTATCATCCAGGTGACGAAATAAGAATTGGCACCAATGCAAACGATACACATCAAAAAGCTGAGCGGGTACAGTTTCCTCCACGTCTTTGGAGATGGGATGAGGCAGGTCAGCAACAGTTTTATGGGCCACGTATATACAAACCATATCTTTTTGATCAAACTTTTCTCCCTTGGATAACGCCAGAGACTCTTTCTTATTTTTTCATCTGAAACAAGTCAATAAAATATGTTTAACGGACTTTTGATAATAAAATGAACAAAAAATACGGTCATGTTGTAGGGTAGGTACATGATAAATAATTCGAATGTTGCCGCATGCCAACAATTTTCATACGTTTTGCCCTAGAATTTGAGATATTAGCCGGAGCGATTTGTTGTAAGATCTTTAAATCGATTCTCTCTTTTTCCCCCCATTTATAGGCAATAGGATGCAGCAAGACTCAAGGGCTCTCAACCACGGTCAATTTCGGCCACACCGTGTCCAAATCTCTCCGCTCTGAGGAATGGTATGAGGGTATCCTTCTCGTCTTCATAACCCTTATGAGAGGAAAAACAGAGCACTCTTTGGCCAACTATCATAACACAATTAATGTCCAGCCATGTTTATATGATAGCTATTCTATTATAAAATCCACTACTTTAATAAGCAATAAAGATGAGACATTAACAAAAATGTATATAGTCATATCCTGGCTCCAAATACATGACAGCAGTCGCAGTATTTAAATTTGTTTACTCTCTTGTTCTCAGTAATTTCCAACTTTTATCTCTATATTTCATTGATTATTAAATATCTACTTGTTGCATACATGAGATTTTTTGACATGTTGAGAATAATTCTCATGATTAGGAGTTTCGGAGACGTTAACATTACCACCTTATGGCGAACGTTGTTATCGTAAAGTGATCAGACTAAGCCAGCCTTCGAAATAACAGTAGAAGACGGTCTTAAGCCCGTAGTGGTTTGTTCCATTTAAAAATCTAACATAAATAATGAATTGTTAGAGTCATCAGTTGTTACATATTCCTATAATAAGCCTTTTAGCCGTACATTCTTGTTCCTCTCCATTTAGATCCACTACTTCCTTAAAAACTTTCTACCAGTATAACATTCGGCATTTAAGCAAGACCTGTATTTTCCCACGATATATTTATTTTGACAGTCTTAATAGGTTTTATGTCTTCCATGGGAATATAGTCAACAACCTTTTTCTCTGTCTTAAACTTCTAACACAATCCTCAATTTCCCACATAGACGGAATCTCAAATCTCGAAACCGGAGATTTTTGTCAAAATTTTTATTTCACAGGTGCGAAGAAGGTCCTTGATTCCGACAGTGTTTTTTATTTTTAATCATAGATCATTTTTGGATCATATCAGCGATGTTCATTTGAAGGATCGCGCCCTCACATTGGATATTGATCCCAATTGTCATTTCATCAATATGTTCGAAACCAATATGTGCGGCTTTATGTCAAAGGATACAATGCTCCATATAAATAAAGTAATTATTACATTTTTGTCATTATTCAATCACATAATTTGCAAAGGCTTATATAAAAGTTTAATAAAAAAATATGTAGAGTGTTACGCACTGATATATTATACTAATGTGTAGGTAGATATGTATATTGATTAGAAACAATCGTATCACCGCTTATTTATCAGTCGATAAGGAAAGTATATCAACTTATCATACGGTAGTCAAAATGCTCTATTATTAACATGTGTATCCAAATACAGTAAAGATACTACATATTATAATATTCATATACACCTCAATCTGATTGTTCTATATGTATGTGTAAGTGTATGTAGAGCAGATTAACACAATTGGAACGCATTGAATCTCTATATACCTACCTTTTGCCCATTCTACGGGATCGTATATATTATCTTCAGGACGTGAAGACTAACAATTAACAGCTCAGTCAAATAAAGCTGTCCTCAGTACTTCAGTATTAATGATGAGAGGGCATACTCTGCATTTACATCGCGATTCCGATCCAATTCCAATCTAAATAACCATGTTGACATTTAGATTTTGGTTGCCAATCCTAAAAATATCTTGACGTAGGTCTATTTTGATGAAAAAATGGTATAAATAAAGATCTATTTAAATACCTACATACTTTTTCATTTAAATGACTACTTAACGGGTTCCACTCATTTTTTGCGCTGTTTCTATGTATACTATATATTCTGTAAGTAAGTATCTTTATTGTATTTAAAAAAAAAAGTATGAAATGGTCGACATTGAAATCGGGATTTAATTTCAGAAGTAACCTCCCATGTCTGTCCAACGATTTCTGGTCAATCGACTATGGACACTTGTTTAATAACATGACATCGCCTTACATGAAAAAGCTATGCTGTTTTGCTGCTAGTTTCAAATTTACATAAACTTTCTTGCATCGTCACCACTTTTGTAACGGCCAGTTACTTCTTCATAAATAAATGCAAAAATAACTTTTTTCTTTGAAAGCTACACCTGTCGGAAAACAGTGAACATCTGCGCATGAATTCTGCAGCTTCCTACACACCAAACCACTGTCAGATTCTTCTGTCATGAGGATCTTTTACGCCCCATATCTCTATTTCCCTTACATATTGACATATTATTTAATTTCCATTGCGGAAGATGTGTCCGAAGTATGTTGCTTTTTTACTTTTGATTGTATAGCCATCTGCTCTATTTCTCTCTCTATCTCTCATTATTCATAACATGCGAGACTTCCCAATCAGGCAGGCGATCCCTCAACAACATATCTTACGCTATTGCCAGAGTTCAAACGCTTCAATTCTGTTTATGGTTGAGACTTTGAGGGCCCAATATAAGCTTTCACTGTTCTCCGTCTTATGCACAAACTCAGGTCAGGGCCAGAATTTTGACTCGCCATATTAACAATCCGAGTTTTGATCTCCTAATCAGAACTCCCTTCTAATGGTTATATTTTTTTTTGGTCTTGAACGCATATGTGTCTAAAATAACTAACTTAAATACTATTTTTCTATAAATATTCACTTTGTGTTCAAGCAAAGATGAGACGTGGCCGCTTCCACATCTACACATAATGTTATGCACTTGTTCACATTTTCATTAAAATGCAAGACAGCAAGACGATATTCGTTTCAAAAGCTAAATGAAATATTTACCTTCTGGTTGCGGTTCTTCTTTCCCACTCTCAAGCTCTCCTTTTAGGCTCTTGTTGGATTTGGTACTCCTCCTCAGTATGATGGAGACTCTCGCAGTGTACCTGTCTTCCACTTCCTCGTCGCTTGCTCGCTTTCCTCCTCTATCTGTAAAAACAAGAAAGCAAAATATTATATATATATATATATATATATATATATATATATATATATAAACATTAAGATAATACCCCCTATTCGGATTTTGGAACGTTCTTATTAAGAACGTTCCAAATGATATAGAATTAAGTTCACTCGAACTAAAATTCGTATTCGGAATTATGCCGTGTTCTAAAAACCAATATTAGTTCACCATAAATATTTTTTTGAATTATAATTGTCTATGGATCGAGCATGCGCCTTATTGGTTGATGCTGACAAGCGGACAGCCAAACGGAGAAGACAAATTCAAACGAGCTCCATGTTCCAAGCAAGTTCCAAGTAACATGGTCGCCGGAAACTGCTGAACCAACCCGAAGTGTAACGAAGACGACTGTATGATTGCATTGGTGTTCAATAATAATAATTTTTGATGCTATTATTTGTATTAAGTAATTATAATAAATTCGGGGGAAATGCTTAATATTTTTAATAAAAGTAAACTTGTTTTATAATTATTTGGTTAAGAAAAACGTTTATCATAAAAATACCATCAGATATCTTTTTAGACGCATACAATTAGGTGTGAACTAAGATTAGGAACGTTTTGACAGATAAACGCACTAAAATTGACTTAAATACGAAATTCAAATACCAAAATGAACTAATTACAAACTATAGTCTAATTAAGAACAAATTGGAACGTTCTAAAATTTCTCGAATACCAATCCGGCTAATTAAAATTGGAACGTTCTTATTTTAGTTTAGTGCGTACTTAATTTGAATTGGAATAGGGGGTACTGACACATCGTCGTACTAGAAAATTCCGCAACAATTGGTTCACGTATAGACTATCAATCAATCAATCAATCAAAATCAGCACTCCATTTATAACCAAGTACGTAGTAAGGGAGAACTACATAAAGTAGTAAGGGAGGTTAATAATAGAGCTCTCCATTGCGCTCGATCTTGCGCGATGTTTATGAACTCCCCCCACACCATGTCCAAATCCTTCAGTCTGATTCGAAAGAACAGAACATAGTGTGAGAGGGTCTTCGTCGTCTGCGAGACCCTGATGGGAGGAAGAACACAGTGCTGTGCTCTCCTCGGCCAACGACTTTGACCACGCCCACTAGAGTTTCCCCATTGACGAATGGCTTGGTGCAATTGAATTTTGGTACCAAGATATAATTACGGGCAGACTTATACACGGAGCTGTCAAGCAGTTGATAAAGGAATGGCCGCCATTTTCAATCTGTGATACTGATAAATACAGTTGTAGACCTGGTAATTATTCCTTTTCGTTATTTATTAACAACATTATTCGTAGGTAGTGCATAACGCAATCCTGCTACCATCGATCATGTATGGTTGTGAAACGTGGACATGGACGAAAAAGAAGAATGTAGTATAAATGCAGTAGAGATGAAATCTCTACGAAGAATACAATGTGGAAAAACTTTATGGGATATGGAAAGGAATGAAAATATTAGGAAAGAATGTGGTATGGAAGTAAGTGTTGTGACAAAGATGAAAGTTAATAAGTTGAGATGGTTTGGGCATGTGGAAAGAATGGATGCAAACAGAATGACAAAGGGAATTCATAAGGCTGAAAGGAAAGGTGTAAGAAAGCGTGGGCGACCGAGAATGACGTGGATCGAACACATCGATTCCGTCCTCAAGGAAGGCCAGGTAAAAAGTAAGAGAAATAGGAGAAACTGTATGAGAAATGGTATGTCGGTGGAAGAAGCGAAAGAAGTATGCTTGGATAGAAAAGAGTGGAGGTCCGTTCTCTCTGCCTACCCCTTACAGGACACGGCGTGATGGGTAAAAATAAAAAAAAATATTCGTACATATTTAATTGAGCAAAACAATTCAACTTAAGCACAACTAGAATTTCATTACAAACAAAAACACACCGCAGTGACAGAAGGCTTAAAAATGGGGGAGGTCACGTGGTCTGTGAATCTTCCTACTTATGACTCTAACAATTCATTACTAATGTTCGATTTTTAAATGGAACAAACCACTACGGGCTTACGACCGTCTTCTACTGTTATTTCGAAGGCTGGCTTAGTGTGATCACTTTACGTTAACAACGTTCGCCATTAGGTGGTAATGTTTGTCTCCGAAACTCCTAGAGTTACCACCTAATGGCGAACGTTGTTAACGTAAAGTGATCACACTAAGCCAGCCTTCGAAATAACAGTAGAAGACGGTCGTAAGCCCGTAGTGGTTTGTTCCATTTAAAAATCGAACATTAGTAATGAATTGTTAGAGTCATTAGTTGTTATTTTTTCTTTAAGAACTAGTCCTGAAAAGGTCACAAGAATCTAAACATAATTAGAACGTTGTGCATCTTCCTACTTACTTACCTATATCAATCAAGGTTCCCTAGAATTTTGAACTGATTGATATCCAATTCACCCTATCACTTCTCATCATCCATTTATTTTGGTTTCATAATTTTTTATACTGACATCACTCCATTTCAACGGATGGAGTGATTGTGAACGGGGGGCCTTAAAAACAATAATAAACCAAAAAGGTAGAAAAGTAAAAAATTTAATTAAAAAAAAAATACTCACTGAATGCTCTTTTCTTCTTTCCTACGAACAAGTTTTTAAAGAATCTGGCGATTCTTTTATTGTTGAAGATGAATATGAAGTACAGGAAATACAGAACGACCAAAATTGTGCTCTCATACCAATCGATTCGGTTATCCCAAGTCATGGAAACCAGAACGGCTACTGTGCATGCATATATAGTGCTGTCCCTAAAAAGCGGCCATCTTTTTATAGGAATAGGCTAAAAAAAAAGTTGACATTTTAATTTGATTCAAAGTCAAGTCGCTGGACTAATATTTACTCTTTTTATTACGAGGAGTTCGGAGGATCAGAATATCTTGGCGAAAGATGAAGATAACAGGCATGTTCCTGATTCTTCCAAAACGGCACCAACTTGTAAGGAAAGTAACCCTAAAAAACAACGAGCCAGATATGTGGTTAGTAATCCTCTAATCCAATGGTATCAATCGGCGGCTTCGTACGTACAGCGTATTGGAGGTCGTGGGTTCGAATCCCGGCGATGGCGACCATTTCCGCTTTCACAACACAAGCCTTTGCGTAGTGTGAAAGATGTCAAAAACTGTATTTGAGTTCACTTCGAGGGAGCAGAGATTCATTTTTCTAAAAAAAATCACTCTGATTTATCCGAATCCAAGAAATCACAACGATGAGGTTTTAGTTTGGGTTGTTAATTTCTAACGACGAGAAGATCTGATAATATGATCACAGGCTCACATCTTTGGCCAACTATAGGACGATAACCGGTTGCCAAAACTAATTACCAAAAGCCATTCAAGAAGTTGTATTGAATAAAGCAATTTATGTATATTGTGAAAGTGGTTGCTAGCCCAAGGGTTTACTACTCCGGCTTTTCGTACTCTTTCGTTCTGGAGGTCTTTTCAAACATTTTCTAATTGATCAAGAAATTTATGTAGTGAGATTATGATCAAAATGAAAGAAGTTATCAATATACTCAATAGCTAAAATGAAGAAAGAAATTATTTTTTTGTTACCAATTGACAGGGACAGACAGAGAAAATTGACAAAAATTAACAGTATCTAGTAAATAATTTTCCCCATTAATGCGGTAACACTAAAATAGTTGATGCGAGAATTCCTCAGGTTTATAACTGACCGAATAGCAGGATCAAGCTAGAGGATTCATAAATACCAAATTATTCTCATACCTACTAGCGGAACAGTCAGTTAAAACAAACTTATTCCTAAGTTTTCTAATGTTTTTATTGTAGGTATAAAAAACAGTAGTTGATATTATTTGTTTATAGTCTTGCGTCCGCTATGTCATTCATATACAATATAAATAAAATGGGTCCCAATACACATCCTTGAGGAATACCAGAAGGAGCTTCCATTTCTATAGCGTTACTTATAAAATATTCTGATTTTTCATTTACCACGCTCGCCGCCAAGCCACCAATCGCTCCAACGCCCAAAGTATTGAACATAGAAGACCCTATGATGGCTCCAATGCCTATGTTGGATCCAGCAATAAATGTACTAATCATGTTGATGGCCAATTCTGGGGACGAAGTAGCCACAGCCATGAAAGTCGCAGCTGCAACATCCTGAGAACAAACATGACAATTTTGGGCATTTTGAAGTAATGTGTCATTCCACAAAGCTTTTAGTTCAGATAAACCTTTACTGCATTGCTCAAACGCTGTTTTAAGATAATATAACACAATCAATGATAATAGCAATAATCGGAAAGCAAATCTATAGGAATCCGCTGTATATAATGACAAAATTATGTGAGGGTAAAAGTAAAATTATTAATACAACTAATTCTTACTAGAATTAATGGGTATTCTCACAAAAAATAACACTTTTTTCTATAAGAATATTATGAATGGTATTCATTTATTATTATGTAAACTATTAATAATATAGGAATTTATAAATTTTGCAAGAAATTAATGTTTAGTTTTCGTTCTCACTAGAATTATGTAAATAGGTCAAATTTTCGATAGAACTAAAATGAGAATAATTCTTGCAAGAAGTGAATAGGTAGATCTAATTATTTTAAGAACTTAACACAATGGGAATAATAATTCGTGCAAGAAATACCCAAATAGGTAAAAGTTTTGCTGGAAGTAGAATTCCTACAAGAATTAAAAAGCAATTCTAATTCTAGCAAGAATTGAATTTAAAGTACGTGCGACTCTCATCCCAAAATTACGCAAGTGACGCTTTTTATGATACCTAACTACAAAATATTTACTTTAGTGATGCAGAAAAACTCTAAGATGTAATTCAAAAAATATAAAGTTCGCATGCGTTCATAACAAAGTGAAATTCATATCCTGATTTCGAAATCAATATGTAATATACCTGTGATATTTTCAAATCTTCACAAATACACTCCACGGCGGGGATAAAGTAATCGTTACAAATAACAGCCAATAATGTGAAACTATACAGTCCACCAATAAAATGCAGTATGAGTGCTCCCTGTTTTCGTTGTTCCTCTGAAAAGAAAATAATAATAACATTTTTATATTTTTTACAAGCGGATTTCGTATTGTTTGACAAGATCGACGCAATAAACACAAACGATACTACATTTCTCATGAGAATGACAGATCTGTGTTTTAGTGTTCAAAGTCTCAAAAAAATAGGGTCATAATAAGTTTTAAAATCGCATTATTACCTTTCAAATGAGATCGATTTGTGGTATGTCGGTTGGATGGTGTTATATTATATATGTAGGTAGAAACATTGTTTTGTGTTTTTTTTTATACATGGATAGTGGTCTCAAACCATGTCTTCTTTATTTCTAATAAAACTAGTAGGTATAGAGCAGATTTTAAAGACATAGATACATTTTTTGTCTTTATAGTTATTGATTAATAAGGAATTTGCTTTTAAATTGACGAAAAAGTGAGAATTTTAGGTGCGTGTTTGAAGTAGTGAGAGATTGATTGTATGAAGACTCCGAGTGTAGCGTGAAAACGCCAGGTGGTCCTAGTGAAGCTTTTAGGATCACCACGGGAGTCAGACAGGGCTGCGTACTAACTCCTTTCATATTCATTATTATCATGGACTTCCTGCTGAGAAAGTCTATGCAAGGAGCAAGAGGTATACCGATAACACAGAGAGATGGTCTAATGGGCGAACTGTGCGATCTGGAGTACGCGGATGACCTAGCGTTGTTCAGTACGACAGTGGAGGAATTACAGCGCAGTGTTTCAAGATTCTGCGACGAAATAGCACGCCTCGGCCTTCGAGTCAATGCCAGTAAAACGGAGCTGATGGCGAATAATGCCTGCCCCGATAAATAGCTACCGATAACCATCGATGGTCACCAGGTCTCCCGGGTGGATAAATTCAAGTACCTGGGAGCAACCATTACCACCACTGGTGACCTCGGGGCTGAGCTTCCGATACGTATCGGTATGGCAAGTGGCGCCTTCAACAACATGACCAAGATATGGAAGGCGCCGGCGTTTAGTGTCGAGACGAAATGTAAACTGTTTGATGCGTGTGTGTTGCCCATTCTCCTGTATGGGTGTGAGTCCTGGAACCTGAATTTGGCCCAGGCACAAAAAGTATCTGCATTCGAAACGAAGTGCCTCAGGAGAATTTTGGGTATAAGATGGTACCACCGCATCACGAACGACGCTATACGCCGGCGCCCCCAGCGTGAGCCCATCACCTCTACTATTATGTGGAGGAGATGGACTTGGCTGGGACATGTGTTAAGGATGCCGAATGACAGTTGGCCGAGGAGTACGCTGTTCTTCCTCCCATCAGGGTTCCGGAGACGAGGAAGACCCACTCACACTGTGTTCCGCTCCTTCGAAGCAGAGCTGAGGAATCTGGACATGGTGTGGGAGGAGGTCATTAACGTTGCGCAAGATCGAGCGCAATGGAGAGCTCTTGTTGCCTCCCTGTGCCCCTGAGTGGGGTCTGGAGGGAGTTTGGATTGGATTGGATTGTCATGTTCTCGAGGTCACTAAGTAAGTACAGTCGGGCTGATATATGATATATGCAAGGAGGGCATACACTGAGAACCTACCTGTAAATACATCATCCGGAAAATCGTCCTCGTCTCCGGCGGGGCATTCCTTAGGAGGGGGGCTCTCGTCTGTAGTGTTGTCAGTTATACCAGGATCTGTTCTTCCAAATGTGTATTTTCCTACAGCATTGAAAACATTTCCTGAAAAATCACAATAATTAATGTGTACCGTTAGTACCTACGGAACTTATTTCAACTAGGTACATAAGCCCGGATTCGAAACAGGATTCATTATTTTTATCTTAATTGCTGTCAAGAAGCACAAAACATGCAGCATAAAACATAATGTTATTATACTCAATTATTCTAATACTATATAACAGTATATTTTTATCTCATTTATAGTAGGTATTTAAACATCTTTGTACCTATTTGAAATTTTGCTATTGATGTATTTTTTTTTGTTCTTTTTGAGTTGCTGTTTCGTTTATTTTTTTTTAAATTATTTGTACCTACTGTATGCGCTATCGATACAGGCTTAGTGAGGCATACATTTTCAATATAATATTTGTAATGTTGATTATTATAACTAATTAAAGTAGATAGGTAGGTAGGTACATATTATAATAATAATTATAATTTGATTATTTCACGTAAATTAATACATAAACATTGTTGCAACCAGCCCCCTAATTCACGAAAAAGTTTACTTCGAACTAAACTTAGGTAATTATTTACTTAAGGTTTCGTTTCATTAAAAAAATCTTTTTAGGTGAATGAATCAAATTCCAATCATAATTATTAGAATTTATTTACACATTTTTCTGCAACCAAACTAGCTAAACTATGTATTTAATGAATGTGCATTCTACAATATACTTAACGTAAATTTCTGTTTCGTCGTACTGGTGTATGATGTGCATAACCCTGCCGTACTGGTGTATGTTGGGTGTTGAATAGAAGAGATGAGAACAATCTGTTGGGCTTTGAAAGAAAAATGTAAAGAATAATCTTTGGACCTATTCGCGAACATGGAGTGTGGATAATAAGGTAAAACTATGAGCTGGAAGCGCTGCACAACAAACCAAGAATAATAAAATTAGTTAAAGTGTATCGCCTGGGATGGTTGGGACATGTTCAGCGCATAAAGGATGAGCGAATACCAATAAAGAAATTTCTTAAGATACGACCATATGGGAGGCTTAGATGAATGGATAGGGAATACACCTACCTATAACTACGATATGTCGTGATAGGGAATACCAGTAAAAGACGAACAGTTTGCATTTCCTAATAAATATTATACATAGTACCTACCTGCGATATACCATGATAGGGAATACTAGTAAAGTGGAAGAGTTTTCATGTTCTAATGAAAGTACAAACGGATTTTTCGACATGTTGAACATGTTGAGAATTCTCATGATTAGGAGTTTCGGAGACAAACATTACCACCTAATGGCGAACGTTGTTAACGATAAGTGTTCACACTAAGCCAGCCTTCGAAATAACAGTAGAAGACGATCGTAAGCCCGTAGTAGTTTGTTCCATTAAAAAATCGAACAGTAGTAATGACTTGTTAGTCATTAGTTGTTCCTGAAAAAGGGTCACAAGAATCTAGACAAAATTAGAACGTTGTGCACCAACAAAGCCAATAGGCAATAAAGATGAGACATTAACAAAAATGGATATAGTCATATCCTGGCGCCGCATACATGACAGCAGTCGCAGTCTTTAAATACCTACCTACCTATACCTACGATATGTTCTGATTCCTAAATCAACTATTTGCTTTCAAAATGTGGAACATTCTGTAAAGGAACTTTTGACTGAAAGTCCAGTTGAATTATTAACCTGCATACTTAAATAAATATCTGCCAATCATTACAAATTAATTGATGGAAAATTTATTTATTTATTTTCAATTTTTCTTTCATTAGCCGGCATTACAGTATTTACCTGTGCACCGGCAGATGTCAACAAAAATGAATGTTAATTAAATTACTAACTAATAACGGAATTAACCCTTTTTTCATAAACATTCTAGTATAATATAGTAGACAGATTTTTTGCCTATGGCAATTTCTCCTAAACTACCGGTACCGTCCGATTTGAAACAAGCCAACCGGGTAGAAATTTCGAGTAAAAAAACACGTAGAAAATAATAGTATAATAATATAATATAACACTTTTCTATACAAAGGTGTCAGTATAGCCGTCGTAACTTATTGCCTGAAGCATCCAGTCAACCGGTCCCGTCCAAACTGAGACAGGCCAACCCTGGGTAAAAATTTCAAGTGAAAAAACACTTAGAAAAACTCTAACCCGACCGGGAATCGAACCCGAGATCTCGTCATCTGAAGTCCACGCCAGTACAACTAGGCTACCGAGGTTGGTAAAAGAAAATTCGTCGAAAATTTTAGATCCGACCGGGATTTGTACCTGGGATTTCACAACCAGACTGATATGTTGACATATTATTGTAAAGCTTCACAATTATTATTATTGTGCTGTGTTATTTTGTTATAGATAGGTATGTCTGTTTTGTCGATGTTAAGGGCAATTACCAATTTTTATTTTATTTTACAATATCTCCCGTAGGTCCTTTACAGGACGCTTGGGTTCATCATTCTGAATAACAATCATATAAATTATGAGAAAGAAGTTATGAACACACATTAAGTATACAATGACAACAAAAATAAAAAATCCACATCAAAATAATAAAAATTTCTGGAAATTATGATACAGTGGAGAAGATAGTCATATTAATTAATTGTAGTATTAAAAGGATGTAAAGGGTCCCTTTAGTACCTACCATGTCAGAATATTAAGCTTAGGGTCAAAAATGCACTAACCTAGATATTTGAGTGTTTCGAATATTGCAGAATAGGTACCTACTCTATTTTAGAGAGAATGACCAAAAAGTATACCAACGAATTTGAAACTTTTTGAGCAAATAAAGGTGAACCACACACATCCATCATTGACATGACTACAAGTATTTTTATTTGACAAAATTGCAACAATACCCCCTATTCTGTTTCGGTTCGAACTAAAATAAGAACGTTCCAAAATTTAAGAATTAAGTTCACATGAATTAAAATTCGTATTCCATAAAGTGATGTGTTCTAAAAACTAAAATGACAGTTAATTAGTTCACCATAAACAAAAATATGAATTATAAGTGTCTATGGAGTATATCGCGCATGCGCCATTGGTCAATGTTTGTTTAATACAAATAATATGAGAGTCAAAATTTGACCAAATATTGTTAAAGCATCTCGAATTTGCGTTTTTATCAGACCAACTCTTAGATTTCCTTTTGAAATAAATAAGTATAATTATTTTTAGTGCAAATCTCGTGTTGTAATATACGCAAGAGTATTTTATGAAAGTAGTGATTTTGAATTAACCTCCAATTTTCGATTTCGGCATAACGAAACACGCGCAAATAATCAATTTTATGATTTTATTTACCTTAATAAAGATATTTAACGCTTGTTTTAAACTTATTAGGTTAAAATAATACTTTTTATTATAAAAATATCATCAGATATATCTTTTAAGTCGCATACAATTAGGTGTGAACTAAAATTAAAACATTTTGACATAAGAACGCACTAAAATTTACTTAAATAGTGTTGTAGAATACCAAAATGAACTAATTTCAATATTAGTCATAATATTAAGAACGCTCTTAATTTTTATAGAATACCGATGTGCACTGACTAAAATTGGAACGTTTCTATTTTAGTTAGTGCGCACTTAAATTGAAACAGAATCGGGCGTAATAGCGAAAAATTTTTTGTTCACTTTCCACAAGATGACGATTTCTCTTAATAATAGTACCTACCTACATATATTTTGAAACAAATTTAGTGTTTAATTGAATGTAATGCCAAGACGGCTAAGAGGCTAGAAAATACCAACTTTTACATAACCATACTTAACTCGATGTTTATAAGAAATTCTTTAAACCATCGGATTTCTTTATTTTATTTAAATAACACATTTTGTTACGTTCGTATTTACTTAATCAAATCTAATTTCATTAACAAGATCGGTGCATACGTACAGTGTCGATACTACGTACCTACAGAACTTATCTTAATTACTTTTAATTATTATATTTATATATATATATTTACCTTCACTATATGTTATTTGATTCAATAAAACAATTATTAACACAACTAGACTAACAAATACACTTATTTTATTTGTACACATTTTAAAACCACTTCGCCTAGATGTTTTTTTGTTACTAATGCTTGCACTCATTTTTTTGAATAATAATAATTAATATCAGATCATTATTTAAATTTCACACATTTAATTTGATTTTTTATATTTACAAATGCATAGTTATTGTTATTGGAAAAAAAAACAATTGTTATGTCTTGTTCTAGCACCGAAGGTTCAAATCGCAATGAAATCACAAACTATTGTTATAATCGTTTCGTCAAATCGGATGATAAGCGCACAATGTCTTTGACGCATCACTAAAACTGAAATCGTTCTTATCAAATACTTTACCTATTGTATCGCAATCTGATTAAATGCTATTATACACAAGATTTTTATCAATAAAATAAAAGAATTCTTAATATTATGTATTGACAAAATAAAGTTGAATGCGTATATGTTGTCTCTCTATCCCTCATTATGAAGTAAAAGAACCTTCGATTATAATTAAGCACAACGATAAAAAAAATATGAAGTGATTTACTTATATAGAAATTTCTTAAGCAATGATAATATTGATTATCTTCACCGGTTATTTCTTTACCATCACGACATATCTCGTAAGGAATAAGCAGAGAGAATGACCCCCTCACTCTTTTCTATGTAAGCATCCTTCTTTCGCCTCTTCTATGGACATTAAATTAAATTTCACACACAAAACCTCAAGTTCTTTTCCTTCTGAACTTGAGGACAGAATTGATGTATGTATTCTGTTCACTTCATTCCCGGTCGACCACGCCTTCTTACACATTACACTTTTCCTTTCAGCTTTAGACCTTTCCTTTTAGCCTTATAAATTCTCTTTGGCATTATGTTTGCATCCATTCTTTCCACATGCCGAAACCATCTCGCTTTATTAACATTCATAATTGTTACAACAGGAACTTCCATACCACATTCCTTCCTAATATTTTCATTCCTTTGAATATCCTATACAGTTTTCTGCATATTCTTGGTGGTGCGTAATGGAATGGTTGTTAGCCTAGTTGTATCAATGACGGCTTTGTCTGAAGGTCATGGGTTCGAATCTCGGTGCTAACCATTTCCAGTTTCGGGAAACAACCTTCGGTCAGTGTATTGCATTCACTAGAGTGAGTTCAGATTCATTTTCTAAATATAAGTCACATATTGCTTGGTGATTTGCTTTCCTTTAATGTTTGAAGTTAGAAAAACACCCAATTCTATAAATACTAGTGGCCGTCCAGTGCTGAAAATTCGACCAAAGCATATTAAAATTATAATTTTGAACATTATCAAGGTTCCACTGTCAAAGACTGAGCGTGCGCTATTTCAAAAAAAACTTTTGTACTTATCAGCATTTCAAATTTGACGTACCTATCCATGTAATTGTTTTTGAAAGAAATTTTTGAAATAGCGCTCGCTCAGTTTCTAACAATGGAACCTTAATAATGTTCAAACTTCTAATTTAATTAAGTTATGGTCGAATTTTGAGCACTGGTCGCCACTAGTAGGAAATTAATATGCCATAAATTTTGTCATTTTTGTTCAATCGAAATGGCAAATTTTCACGGCTAACGTCACGTACAGCGTATTTTTTTTGACTCGCTTGCCTGAAAATATGTCGCATTCCGGATTTCGTAGTCTAAACACATTTTTTTGACAAATACTCACGTAACGTAAACACCGCCAAAAGATCACGTTACCCACTGTCACACATAAATATTTGGGAAACGTGATACAATTATTGGTTCCTGTTAGTTGCACGAGAAGCTCATTTAATAAACAGTTTTTAGTGAAAACATGTACCTAAGTAAATTAAAATAATAACATTAAAAAATTTCAATAACATCCATATTTATTCGTTTTCAAAGCTCAGGCGGGAACAACGCGAGAATATACTCGTAATATGCGCGCGCGCACACACCCTACCTTGCGTATGAAGTACTTACCGATAATGCTCGTGCAATATTCAAAATGCACGACAATTTTAGTGATTTTGTATGAAAATTTTCTCAAACGGCGTGAACGGTGGAGTGAGTGAAACGGACTATCCTGAGAGCGGCAATCCCGTGTGTGGGAGTGAGAGGGAATCCACGTCCTGTGTGCATAGCACCTCCAAAGTCCTTGAAAAGCTTACAATTATATCGCCCAATGTTTCACTTTGAACGTGCGTAACAAATATGCCCAACGGTTAATGATAATTTTGAGATAAGTGCATGCAATATTGGTTAATAAAATTCATAATATTATTGACAGAAGTATGTTGAAGCGCGTATTGTGTTTTCCAAGGAAATAATCGTAACAATATTCTTGATATAAAGGGATTCCTTGTAGATTGCCTTGTGTATTTTTAATCAAACAATTTATTTTTTCTCGTTTATTGTGGCAATGTGTTAAAAAAATACGGTTACTGTGGATTTTTTAAAAAATAATCCATAAGTATAATATACACCATAAGGCTAGTTGTTAGTTATATATTTCTGTTAATAGTTTCGGCCGAGGGTGCTTGGTAATAGTTCATTTTCACCCGAAGACGAGGAAGACCCTCTCACACTGTGTTCCGCTACTTCGAAGCAGAGCTGAGGGACATGGACATGGTGTGGGAGGAGGTCATAAACATTGCGCAAGTTAGAGCGCAATGGAGAGCTTGTTGCCTCCCTATGCCCCTGAGTGGGGTGTAAAAGGGAGAATTGATTAATTGATTGAAAAATAAAACAAGTCTTCACTTTGTGCTACTGCAAATTATTTTATTACCATAAACATGTTTTCGGGAGCGACTTTTCCCTTCTTCAGATGGACAAAGACAAAGTCTTGACGTTATAAACATGTTTTGTTTTAATAAAATTAACTAATTATTGTTGAACATGCATACTTGGTGGAATTAATTTAAATAAAATTTAAATAAAACGATTTTTTAAGCTTCCACAATTTATTTTGTCCCTGACATGACAGCATGAAAGGCGTGTCCTTTCGAAACATGTCAGGGACAAAATAAATTGTGGAAGAGATAAAAATCGTTTTATTTAAATTTTATGTTTTGTTTTGTTTGGGAGGTAGATAGATTGTTTGTATGCACTCCCTGTGATTTAAGGCACGAGCCGCCTCTGTAAAGATTTACGTATGAATATTGCCGTAGAATTTTGTGGAAAATAAAATGCTTAGTATCAAATTTTTGTAGCATACTCATCAATTTACTTTGAAATTGAAATCCTCTGATACTTAAAAAAAAATAAAGTTTTTTTCTATTATTATTAAAGACAAACAATATTAATCTATTCTCAATTTGACCACAGATAAACAAAAGAATATATCAAATACATAATATGTCATGTCAAATACATAACATTACAGTAGGTAGTGTTTGTGATGTTTTTTTTAATGATTTAATCTATTTTTTATACATAATTTTCGAGCAAGACGGAGATCTCACCCATTTAAAGTTTGAGAATAGGTTGAGGCCATTTCGGCCCCAATGCCTCTAATCATTCGCTTTACCGGATGAGAAATACATAATTTTAAAAAATATCAGCCTTAGTCACACCTTCTCTATATAAACTATAAGCATGCGAAATTTCATACTCCTCCGTCCGCGCATTTTTCGTAGAAATAGTCACAATATTTTTTATCGTGTATTAATATTATACCTATAGATTCTCACGCACAGTGTGTCCCAGATATGTAATATATGTACTTAGGTAATATCTTTCTGTTGGTGTTAGCTCTTCTTAGGACTTTTGTTTTGATGACTAAACCTGTCTATAGTATGCTATTCGAAGCATCCGCCTATGAAACCGCATCTCGAATGGCGCTAATCGATTCACTGTGAGGACTTATAGCAGCAATGCACAAACCGCGGCCGCATGCGGCCCTTTGTCAATGTATCTGCGGCCCGCCGACGATATTGGAAGTATTGCCTAAAATATTTGAAAATAAAAAGAATATTAATTACTTTTGTAGCTTTTAGAAAGATTATTAAAAAAACTGTTTATTAGTTACTTTTATGGTTTCTTGTGTGAAATATCGACTGTGGAAATCGTAAGTAACAATATTTCTTGACTTTTTATTGAAACTTTTGAATTGTTAGTAATAAAAATGCTGCATTAAGTACCTACCTTCCACTTGATTGTTCAGGTTTACTCCGTACCTATTCTACTCTTTGTACAAGCACATATATCAATTTCGATATGGATAAGCCAGGAACTAGTAAAAAACGCAAGGTTAAAGATAAAAATCGACAGTTTCAAGATATTTGGACCGAGAATTGCTTTTTTGTTTCATTGCGTAATAATATTGCGTGTTTATTTTGCAATAGCTCTATCGCCATTCCAAAGGAATATAATATGCATGAAAAGGCACTATGAAACACAGCATCCTACTTTTACAAAATTAGCCGGTGAAATACGAAATAAAAAAATTAAAAATTTTAGTGCGGCCCGTCCTTGGCTCATAATCTTCCCCAGTGCCCCTGCTCCCCATAAGTCTGTGCATCCCTGACTTACAGATATATTTGTATTAACGCAATCAATTATCATACAAACTCGAAAGACGATATTTGCAATAATTGGCTGCATACCTCTATAATATTATTAAGACGCGTTTAACCTTTTACCTTGATACAAAAATAAAAGAGATAATCGATTCAACTTAAAATCCCCGATATTATTATTAAAGCCTTATAATCACTTAGGCTGTCATAAAATAGATAAAAACATAAGTAGATTTTTAAATACGAATTTTAAGATACATCTTATTACATTTTATATCTTGTTTTCATGCTAGGGCAATGGATTGGTAAGTACTAACCTAGAAATAACATTTTTAAGCGCTTCTGATGATTTCTTACGATTAGGGATACTTTTAAGGGACAAGAGCCGTTGTTTATTGACGCGAACCTTATGTTTATTCTTTCTTTTGACTGGAAAAAGGAAACATTAGGTGTACCTGCACATCATAAATTATATATTTATAGACTAGCCTTACTTGCTGATATTGAAATATTGTATGTAGAGCGCCCTTGAAACAGTGCTCCGTACTATAACTAACTGAAATGGCGCTAAAAAAATCGTCAAAAAATTCTTGAAAAACTGACTCATAATAATTAACGACTGTAATACGTTTTACTTTATTTTTTTTACTGCGGTCTCCAAGCTACGCGCTACTGCCGTTAATGTTTACGAAGGAAACATGATCAAAAACAATCGTTGCAACCGGGTGATGGGAATCGTGCTAGGACCCGGGGCCCTCGATAATTTGAATTTTCCCAACGAATTTTTCGTCAATGTAGAGTAGGAAGAAAATAAACTGTCCACTTTTTATATCTTTATACATGTATAAGGTTTAAATAATTGTTTATATGTTCCAGTGGACAGTTCATGCTAATCGCACACTATTACTTATCATTGACGAAAAACTCATTAGCTAAATTCAGTGTCTATGGCAACACCACCTATTTTTTTTTTTTTTATAAAATGAATCTGTGCTCACTCAAAGTGAACACAAATACACTCCTTGACTCTTTCACAGTAAGCTACTGAAAGCTTGTGTCGTGAAAGAGGAAGATGGTCGGCACCTGGGATCGAACCACGACGTCCGCAGTACGAAAGCCGACGTTGTAACCGCTGGGTCACCAACCACCTCAAATATATAAGAAGGCCTTAGCGCTGGGACTGTTAGGTCACATTGTAAGACCCAGTATGCACTTGCCTATATCTGTGTGTACTTACCTGTACACTATGATATCTGTCATACAGCGCCGGAGGCCTGGGTCTCGGGTGTGACGTTAGAGGCAAAATGGCCGACAGCGCTTAGGCCTTCTTATATATAAGGCAGTGTTGGTCTATGGGGGCTATTTTCAAGAGCAGCAAAAAGACGATTAAGGCGTTTCTTGCGGAGAGCAGGAGCTGGAGAGGAGCCACCTGCCTCTGAGAGACACCTCTGGATACGATGCCCATTGGGCGCTTTGGGGTTCTCAATGCTTTATATAGCTACATACAAGTATGTTTAATATGCCCAAACCATCTCAACTTGTTTTCTTATTAGCTTTCTATGAGTAAATTTGCTTTTCTTATTCCTCTACTCTTTGATTTTTTTGGTTGGCTGCTTCATTTGCCTCGTATGATTTTGACTCCATGTTTCTCCTGATGGATCTGCTGATTCGGGGAGTTCTATACCATGAAACCTAACAGCTCTGTGTTCCAGAACATTCTTAGCTGACTTTACAATTAGCACTTTAAGCAACTGCATTCTTTATAGAAGAGTTTTGCCAGTAATCTAAGCCTTACGCAATACTAAGAAAAATGTATTCAACTAGTAATACTGAACCGACTTTGTAAGGTTAAAATCGTTAAAACATTGATTAGGATATGTTTTTATTTACTCATCATACTACCACGTGGCTAAAATAGTAATTGTATGTAGGTACCTACCTATATATTACTTCAATCTGAATTCAAATAGTAGATATTGGATTAAGCAAGTACTCACGTACTCGGAAGTGGGTGATAAAAATGTATATTATGGATATAAACCATTTTATCATATTCCGACAAACAACTCGATTTGTTTACATACTATTATTAATATTGTGAATGCAAACCAGGATTATGAACACGTTGATCATAAAACTGGATTATTTGTTTGGATAAAATGTAAGTATTTACCTACAAACGTTCGAAAACTTAAGTAAGTAAATGAGGGACCAAAAAGATGGTTTGTTTTATAAAACAGGATTACGTGTTAATTCTAATGAATTGCATGTAATGTTTGCAACAATATCTTTCAGATTTGTACTACTGTGCTGATTTTTACGATACTTGGCATTTGGAATTTCACCACATATTATGTAGTAGGAAGTTTTCTGTTGATTTCCACGTACTCTGATTTTTGTTCATAAAGTTACGTATAAACAAACGATATTTAATATTTTGCAAGGATTTCTCGGCCGGCGTCAATATTATGGTTGATGAGTGCCGTCATTCTCTCTATTGCGGGCTTCTTCAGGAGCTAGGTAATATCAGATAGCAGTTTGCTCATAAATCACAGAAGACCCGTGGGGCTAGTACGAGTTTTATCGAAAGCTAATTGCACGCAAATAAGCGCTTATTAGCGTGCATTTAGTGTTCTAAAATCAAACGAACGAATCATTCGATCATTTTACTATGAATTTTTTTTGAAACTCTTTCGATGATCGTTTCGATATTTGAAAAATTATACCTACTGGGGCTACCGATCTTAAAATGCGCATAACGATTTATCACTAGATTTAAAGAAAGGTTTTGACTCGGACGGGAATCCCGTACACGCCATTTTTTTCATCATTTTGTCATCTTGAAAAAAATATGAAACCACATACACCGGCATGATATTACCATGCACCGAGAATATCTTGGTACGAACGAGAATGTATTTAATTAGCGGAGAAAATTACTATGTTCAAAAAATGTGTAAGTGAGTAAATTTTTTAATCTGATAATCCAGAAAACCAGTTGGATAATTATCAGAAGGTAATACCTAGCATACGCGGGTTATTGTGTAATTTTTATCTTTATCTCAATACCTACCTATATGAAAATCAATGTAATATTTCAATCTGTATAGGTACATACCTTTATGAAGAACACGAGATAGATATTTGTGAAGCCACGGCTAGACTATGGGCCATGCTGGCCAAATAGAGGCTCTGGCCCATCATGGGCAAATAGTGTGGCCGCTCCACCAATGACCAATATCGCCAAATATTTGACATTGGCCGTTACTTGTTTACTTGTCGATCGAGTTCGCAAGTATTCACCAATATTGGAACAATGTTGACAGCTGTCATGTCTTCCGTGTTGTTATTTTCAAAGTGTTTTGTACATTTTTTTTATAATCCTGATAAAATAATGGAAGTTGACAATGATAATATCATATTATGGCATTAATTGCAGCATCCTATACACTGATACATGCGGCATCTGCTTTTCTGTTATTAAAAATAATGAAAAACGCAAACGGCAAAGACGGTGGTTGATGCTTTCTTTAAACCACTCGAGTATGTATGTAATGTACCCATGATTCTTGTTTTTTTTTTTTTTATCAACATCTTTTATTTTCATTTATGTTATCAATGAGATTTATACTATGTTATAGTCCAAATCAACCTGTAAGAGCTAGGTAAATATATACCTACCTATTGCAAAACAATAAACATCAATAAAAATTGAGGATTAGGTTTAATAAAATTATGAATGTTTTTATCGTGTATATTTGTGAATTTGAAATTATATTAATTATTTTAAAATGTCCTTTTTGCCCAGGGAGATAAACTCTCTTGAAATTCCCCACTCAGATAGGAGTATACAGTGAATAATTGGAGATTACAATGTAAAATGATGAATAAAAGCAAGAATTAATCAATAAATCAGTGATAGAAACATTGTGTAGTAGTCTAGCCTCGTGCGAGCTGTCAGAGTTGGGCCAATAGTGTAGCCAGGTGTACAAGTATATTTGCCAAATGTTGCTACTTGCCAATGCTTGGCCAGAGCCACTATTTGGCCATCCTGGACCAGCATGGGCCATAGTGTAGCCGTAGCTTGAAGGAAGCAAAGGCAGTTTGAATTTATAAGGTATATAATAGAACAGAAAATCGAACAGAACAGTTGTTCACTAACTTTTTAGTTACTTAGGCATTGACCTCGTTGGAGGAGCTGACCTGAATGAAAAAATACAGATCCAGGTCAACAAGGCAACAGCAGTCTCAGGAACTCTATATAACGCATATAGGGCAAAATGGGCATGCACAAGGCTTATGTACGACCCGTCATGACCTATTGTGTAGAAGCTATAACGGATACCACCAGAAGTAAGCCACTCAGAACATTCGAGATGAAGACGCCGAGATGTATAGCCGACAAAACTCTAAAGGACCATGTTAGAAATACAAGAGTGTGTGAAGTTGGTGCAAAAAGCGAAGGAGGGAATGGTAAAACCATGTACAAAGAATGAACGATACCAGACTCCCTTACATTACACAACCAGTGACACGTTACTCAACCTCGCGGAAGACCCCCGAAAAGATGGAAAGACATTTGTTGGAGATAAACGTCACAAGAGGAATGACTCTGAAGAACAGGCAAGCATGGCCTAAATCAAGGAAGAAGAAAAAGAATAATTTACAGGTATTTAATGTATGTCGAAAAGAGATTTTAAATGTAAACAGGTAGGATACCAAATCCAAAAAGATTATCTTAAAACCGAAGGATAGTTTCTGAGGTTATCAAAATGTTCTCAGCTTTATAATACATTTGTATACAGATTAGGTATTTTGGTTTCGCATTTGATTCCTTTTTTGCCTTTTCCATTTCGTTATGTGATATTTTGTATTTGCTTAAGGTTTATTTATTTATTTATATGAAATCTACGCAACCAAAGGTTGCCCTTTACATACAAATTACAAATCAGAAGAACAAAAATACAGTTATGTATCACAGTAAAGAAAAATAAGTATCTCAAAAAATTTAATGAGCCAAGTTGTAGGTATCTATCCTTTAGCATTTTTTTAAACTATACAAGGGTGTGGAAAATATATCAATTCCGCCAAGAGCATTACCCCCCTCCCCCCTAAGTAACCTTTGCATGGGCGTATTGAATGAATAGTTTGTGACACTGTTTGCTAATAAAAAGGTCTGTGTACTACGCGTGCTCCTGGAAGGGACATGAAGCTCCACCATAGTCAACAACCGAGAAGAATCAATCTGGCGGGTGAAATCCATAAAAATCTGATAAAATACATGGAATTTAACATTCAGCACATCAACATTTTCACGTCCAAAAGAATATTTCCAATTTGATTTGACTTGATCAGCTACCGAGATAAATTATTCTTTGAGTGTAGGTTAGTACATTTTTACATGCCTATTTTTTTATCTATTTTGATTATTTTTTAAAGTATGCGTGATTGACGCAAGAAGCTGCGATAGATTTTAACAGATAATACAATACAATACAATGGGTTGAAGATAGCAAAGGATTAAGCAAAACTTATGAATAATTGATTAAATAATTTAGATATTGTTTGAATGATTACCTACTATATCGCGCTGACTTGCATAGTTATCATACATATCTCCTACGCCTTCGGTGTCAGTTAAGTCGACGAAACATACCATGCATTATAATTCCAAAACAAGACAACCTGTAAAATTTTCAATAGAAACTACATTCGGAACAAAATTATCGTCATAATTTGATTTAAGAGGAACAGAGGAAGAAGTCAAAAACTCTCCACGGATAGTCTTAATTAGTCCCTAATAGGTTCTGCTAGGCTCAAATGATCACTTGATAAACATTAAGAAAATGATATAGCGGCGCCATGTTTATTCGAAAACTTCTTGTATCTTCCATCTTGTTGGTTCAAATTAGTTTGACAGCGAGATGGCATTACTAACAAACTTTTATTAGGTCTTAGTATTTTCTAGAGACTTTTGAAAAAGGTATCTATCTTGGTACAAAATAACCCAGAATAAATTGATTTTAAAATAACCCAGAATAAATTTATTTTAAAATAGGTACAACGACCATTTATCGAACACAATATACTGCATGTTGCTTACTAAGGGGTTTTTTTCATTACAGCATTTTAGGAGTTGTCACAGTACGTAATTGGTACAATGGTACATAGTTATAGTAAAATGGAAAATTTAGGTTAAATGGTATGTCTTAATAAAGTTATTTCGGGTAATTGGAAAATTAAAAATATTCTTTGGAAACAAATAAATTTGGAGTGAAATCAAACGGGTATATACAAGACGAAAAAATACGAATCACTCGAAAACGAGTGCAGAGTTAAAAAAAAAAAAGACAAAAAAAAATTAAATCATAGTATACTATTTTATTTTGCACAATTTATTATTTCTTTTACGTAGAGACCCTTACCACAGCACTGAACAACACAAACAAAAAAAATGAAACAATAAAAATTAATAGACTCTTTAGACATCTAATAACAGGAAATAATTAATAAATACTTTTGACTTATTACATGAATTAAATACAGTTATGACATAAAAACGTCATTAAATTTAGCTTATAAGATATTGCATTATGTAATAATTAATTATTGTCGATTGGGGTGCGGGATGAAGTTCGACGGGCAATAAGTTTGTAATAAAAACAATTCCTCTATAAATAGTTGCATAACTTTAAAAAAAATCCAAGAGATGGCGGTGTTGTAGGATATAGGTCACATGTGAAGCGTGTTAAATTGTTGGATGAATACACTCCATTAAACCCAAATATTACCGAATTATTATGGTAAGATTTATATAATATATACCTACCTATATTTATTTTTTAATTTCTATATAATTTAATCTACAATAATTAATTAATTCATTATAAAGTTAAGAAATTTAAAAAAAATACCTATATTTAAAAAGAAAAATAAATAATAACAATAAAAAGTCGTTCTGCTAGAAAATTCTTGTACCCAATGAAGGCCGATCAATATATAAATTGATTTTCAATATCCTTTCGCACGCGACATTGAAATGTCAAATTGGTACATCCTGTCGTTGGCTCATGGGCTTGGTGTTTTCACAATACACGTAATTAATTTCATTGGAAGAGTATGAAAAGGCTTTTTTGACGATAGCTTATCGGTGAAAAACCTACCTGCTTTGAAATTATATAATACTATTTCTGTGTGGGATTATGTTTTAATTACCTATTCATTATTCTATAAGTAGGTAGGTACATAATGTTCAAATCTACCGGAAAATCAATTTTTGTTAAAGACTTTTTAATTCAATTAGATGTGAAGATCTTTAGTATTTGATAAAAATGTGTTACAGGCAAGTCTTAATATTCTCAATAATCATTTACCTATTTATTCGTATCTTTGTTTTGTAGTCTGGTCAGAATTCAATTTATTTTTTACTTTTTTTAAGTAGGAAAGTGTTGCGGTGCAAACCATATTATCCTGTAACTCAATCGTCTGTTTGTCATTTCAGAATAATAGTAATTATTTATATTTATCATAATTAAATCAACTACGGCCGGTTTCAAGAAAAGTAACTAAAGAACTCTTTAGCTAAAGGAACTTTTAAAATTTAAAGTCTCCTTTAATTCCTTGAAGTTGGCAGTGTTACCATGGAAATCTATGGAAAACATAGGTTGTTTACAAATATTTTCGCGGAATTTCTGTTAATCTGTTAATTTCATTTCTCAAAAAATCATCAATGTGCCGTAATTGTAGTTAATTTATTATTATGGTTTATGAAAAAGTAAACGAATTCTGTAAACAATAATATTCTCCTGTTTTGCCATGTTTTCACCCCTATTTAAGTCATTTTTGTCCACAGTGTCACCGTATACAAAAATGTTAATAATATTTTTTGTAACAGAGAGAGCGCCACGATATTTTCTATGAGCTCCGGTGGTAAAAGTATGAACTACATTAAAGTTGACTTGAAGATCCAAAAGCGGGACTTTAACATAAGAGTCATTTTGTTGTTATGTTATTTTTTAAAGGAAACTTAATGTCTCCTTTATTTTTTATGTAACCGGCTGTTAGAAACAATAATAATTATAATCGTAAAATAAGAATTTCAGTTCAATTAAAAAAAAAAGCTTTTTATTTATATATATGTAGGTACCTATAGGTACTAGCTTTCCCGGAAGACGTTGTCTCGTAAGGGCATATTTTAGAATCTTCAATCGGTCCCTCAATCAAAAACTTCACCGAGTACCTACCTATCATCAATGAGGAGGGGAAGGGTTGAAGATGTAAAAAAAGAACATCACGTGATTAATGGGTGAACCTTAAAATGTTTTTTCAATATTTCATGCCTATTAGCCTATTGCCTATCGTCCAGCGGGCTTTGTAACTAGTTAATGTCTACATTATAGTAACGATATTGTCATACAAATAGGTAGTTCATAATGTAGACACATTTTGACATTGTAAAAGTAAAACCAATAATATAATATGTAAATGTAGGTTGGTATTTTAGAACTTCCTTTTTGTCGGTGGAAATTCATGAGTATAGTTGACTAAACACTTAGCTGGTAGGTACGTTTTTCAATGTCACAGTTCAGTAATTCGCGTCAACTTGAAAGTTCAACACGTTTTTTTTGTTGAATATTAGTCGAAAAAAGAGAGAAAAATGAAATCGTTAAATATAAAGAATGATTTTGAAAGTGATAAACAAAAGAATGACGATAATTCAAAAAATATTTCTCTGGCCAAAAAAAAGAACAAAATCAATAGGAAAAGTTTCGCGTTTTGGTGGCGACATTTCATAGAGTTTTTGAGAACGACGGGATTCCACGGATACAAATATATCGCAATGGAGAGTGAAACTTTGATTGCCAGGTACAAAAATAATGCAAATTATTAAAAAAAGCCTTTAATAAGGATATTAGGACTAAGCGTTATCACTAAAGTTTTCCAAAATAAATAGTTAACCGGAGTGAACACTGCATACTGCGGAAACTCCAGTCGGTAGATTATGATCAAATTATTAAGTAACACCCTTTCATATCCTCTATAAATGTGATGCCCTTGATTGCTAAATTATTAGTCATGATCTCGGAGGGGTAACACCAGAATGCAAGACTACTCATACCAAGACAGGTGTGTCTACAAGTCTATATGATAAACATCAGTTTTGATCATATTGAAAGATGTCACATTATATTTATTTTGGTCTCAGTGACACAACGGATAAAAAGATCCACCAAAAATA
Organism: Mystacides longicornis; assembly: GCA_963576905.1. Classification (NCBI taxonomy): domain Eukaryota; kingdom Metazoa; phylum Arthropoda; class Insecta; order Trichoptera; family Leptoceridae; genus Mystacides; species Mystacides longicornis. The sequence continues at coordinate 9,522,869 of OY756429.1, forward strand.
AAGACACATTGGTTTCACAAGATACAAAATTTAAAGGCATAAAAAAATCAAAAACGTTTAGTTAGGTAAGAGTGTTTATCATAACTCTTTCGGGGGACACCAAAATATGAACAAACAGATATATGTGATGGCTGTATCCTAATCCTATTCATATTTAGGTGTCACCCAATGATTAATTTCTTCTAAGTTTTAAGTTTCTTGAACTCCCATTCACTATACTCTTCTATCTTTTGGGTGGTCGTCCTGTAATTCTGCCAACTTGGGGAATTCCATATTTCTCTATCTGACAATGTCGTCAACTTTGCATATTCTTTGGAACTCTGTATACCCTACTTTAATTTCGCCGGTGCGATGGGGATTTGGGTTCTGACAGTGTCGTCTCTGGACTTTTGTAGGGGAGACCGGGGCTACAATTAACAGAGGTAAGTATTAACAAGCATTTTTCTCTAAAACTATACCTTCGACACCAGTCAGTTCTTAAGTTAACTTGTCAATTAGATCGCGCCGCATGCTACAGTAATGGTCAGATGCGCTCCGCGCGTCATTTCAGTGAGTTATGTGCCGGTCGATATTTATAAGCAGGTAACGATCATTTTAAAGTTTACGATATTTTGATTAGCACAATAAATATAAAGTGTTATGATTATGTTTTTTGTTTTCCTAGTAGCATCTTTTATACTTAACAATTCCACATTTCAAATTTGAAATAATTGTTGTCTTACATTTTATTACGTAATTTAATAATAAAAATGTACCTTTGGGGTTATAATTAACAAATCGAGGGGGCTTGTATTAACGTGTTAAAACCTACCCCACATATAGGTTTAGACGATGTGCCTAATTTAGATATAAGCCTGACTGAAGTGATATCGCAAATGTCTAGTGAACCAGTAGCTGGACCTTCAGGCATGCAGAAAGGAGCTACGGATTTTGCAGTTGAAATCATAAGACCTCTGCCAAAAGCTCTACCACGAGTTTCGTATAATAAAAGACGACCTAAAAAGTCAGCTATCCTTACTGATACTCCGGAAAAAAAATCTCTAGAAGTAGAACATAACATCAGAGAAATGAAAAAGAGAAAAATGGCAACAAAAAACCAGAATAAAGAGAACAAAAAAGATAAGAGAAAGGGTAAAGGAATATAAATAGAGACAAAAAAGTAGGGAATGTGAATTATTAAAAGTAGGGATATTAAATGAAAGCGATAGCTCTGACGATGACTATTTTTGTATCATTTGCGGTGTTTTCTATAATGATGAATGGATACACTGTACCTATCTCTTGCAAGGACTCGACCCAAGCAGGATGTATCAAAGATGATATGAGATCCTTGAATTGTAATTCAGATGATGAATCCGAAAACTTTTAGTACGTAGGCATTTAAAATAGTTCCTTATCTTTGATATTTTTGTTGATTTTGTATTAAACTACATTTTATGTAGGTACGTTGTTTAAATCTAAAGTAGATGCTAAATTTTTAAAGAAGATGATCATGAAAGACTCGTTACCTAGCTTTTAAGATAAAAAAATGTGTCATTTTCTACCTCATTGTATGATGTGGTTTAAGTAATATGACTAGTTAAGTTTAAATACAAAATTGTGATCTGTTTAAGACTAACTATTTATTATTTTCATTAGGTAATTATAATTAGGTACACGTATTTATTTTTCTTTATATCAGTGAGTAAAAAATAACATATCAGTGAGTAAAAAATAGCACATCAGGGGAAAAAATAGACAAAGTTAATTTTTACCCCTTATGTTAATACCTGCCCCACACCTGTTAATTCTAGCCCCAAACGTGAGGTAACAATTAACAACTGCCATTTTTAAGAAAAAGCGTTCTATCTTAAGCATCGTTTCTATTATGGTTGTTTTGAGATAAGAACATAATAGCTGAATGATTAAAGCATATGTATCTCAAAAATCAAGTCTTAATGTTGAATAATTTCTAAGATACAACTAAAAATATTTTTTTTGTTAATTGTGGCCCCGGTCTCCCCTACCTTATGTCATGATTGTGCCGACAAAGGTCTTATTTTTCTGCACATGCTTTGTTCATATGCTTATTTTGCTCCATTTTAGCAAATGATTTCTTTTCAATTGCTCCTTTATACCAAAATATCAAACAATATATGCACTTACTTATATTTCCTCAATCCTTCAGTTTTTTTGACTTTGAGAAAGTCCTTTTTACGGATTTGTAACGTCATCTGTTTAACCCTAATGATGAAAGATGAGATGTGAAATAACCGATTGCAAGCTTCGGAGATAACAACATAGGTAATCTTAGTGATAGTGACATAAAAGAGAGTGTAAAATACCCGGGTTATTGATGTGAGTGAGTAAGCCACCCACAGCGTAGGTAAGTATCATTCATTTTGAAATAAAATAATCAATCTCTCAAATGAGTCATCGATGGTTATTATACTGAATAAATATTTATCGATGACATAAAACACTCTCATAATAAGTATTACGTACCTCCTAGTTAAACATTTCGTCAAGTATCTCCAAAAGATTGGTAGACTAGCGGTATCCGGTACTAAAGATCATTGTCCCGAGCTTTGCTTTTTAAGAACTTGTTGAGAAAAAACCTCTTTACCCAGAAATGAAACTCAAAAACAGCTGGACAATTATTAAAGCCCTAAAACAGGAGCGGTAGGTAGACCAAAAAGCGTTCGAAACAGCAAAAAAGGGTCCACCGGAAAGTTCATAGATAATAATTATTCAATATTGCTCATTTAGTACCTACCTATATCGTTTAGATTTCATGGCTCTTTAATTATTATTCAAGACAATAGATCAATTAATCTATACAGAAATTCACCATAACTACTTTTGAATACGGGAACGGGGTCTATCAGTTCTGAATCGTTACAGTTTTGACGTCTGAAATGTCCTGGCGAGTAAGTAAGCATAATAAAAGGATTTTCCTGAGTCATATCCTGTGATCAGATAAATACACCAAATGAATTTTGATGATTTCATGATTGTTATTGTTGTGATTTTTAGATTAATTTGGGCTACAGCTGTGGTAGTGTGCTTGATTGTCTCAATAATACTGCTGCTGTCTTCATGGGAATGGGTTTCAATAAATCCAACAATAACGGTAAGTTGCATCGACAATTTTTTTTTATTATTAGAGATGTCACTTATCCGGCTGGATACCGGATAGTAAGAAATATTTTTTTTTTGTAACTAATTACTTTATTCAGCTAATATCACTGTACATTATGTAATCACATTATAATTTTATAACATAGAAAATGGATTAAAGTAATCATACTTCAATAAGGTACCTACCTAAATTATTATGGAGTATTTAGTAAATTCTCTACATAAAGGTAGAAAGCAGCTTCACTAATGTTCGTAAATAAGGTCAATTTCATAAAAAATCGTTTGGTCCTGAAAGATAATAATGTTGACATACTATTTGGTAAACGGCATCGTTTCGTTTCGGGAATCCACCTGCAACCATCTAGACAAATTGCATTTGGCGACCGACTACAAACGAATTTTTCGACAATGTAGAGTATGAAGAAAATTGACTATGTGGGTATAAAACGGGAGAAGAATCATAAATTTTTATCATTATGTGTAATCAAATTGAGAATAATGCCATCTATTGAAATTTATATTAAGTATTAATTACGATTAAATTCTCAGACTCTTCAGAAAATGTTGATAATCGAATCATTTGCTGTTTACATATTGCTTCAAAGAAAATAATGTGTAGAAAAATAGGTACCTACTGTATTATTTTTCATTAGTGATAATCTGTTCACTGTTGTATTTTATTTCATGCAAAAAAATGTTTAACTACGCAATTTAACGAACTCTTACGAATATTTTGTAAACATAAAAAATAATATTCTAAACGGGAAGAGTTGCTGTGTGGGTAAATATGTCGGAGGGAACCCTAATGTAAAAAGGTTTCAGGATATTTCAACAGATGTCAGTCACAATTTATTTTATAGTTTGTTTATTTTTCTTTACATTAATAAATGTTATGAAATCCTTCGTAGTTTTTCTTTAATAATTGAAAATGTTAATTTCATAATTACCTACACAAAGACGTCTCACTCGTAGCTATGAAAACAAAATATTTTTACGAATATGTAACAACTAAAGACTCTTAACAATTCATTACCGATGTTCGATTTTTAATTGGTACAAACCACTACGGGCATACAACCGTCTTCTACTGTTATTTCGAAGGCTGGCTTAGTGTGATCACTTTACGTTAACAACGTTCGCCATTAGGTGGTAATGTTTAAGTCTCCGAAACTCCTAATCATTAGAATTCTCAACATGTTCAACATTTCGAAAAATCTCATATGTGCAACAAGTAGATATTTAATAATTAATGAAATATAGAAAAAAAAGTTGGAAATTATTGAGAACATCTTTTTATTCATAGACTTTCAAATTTTCTCAATATTTTTGTTATCTTGTTGACGATGACGACAACCTTAAAAAATCGTTTAAACTGTAGGTACCTACCACAGTATGCTACCGGTTGTCATTTTCTATAGTTTCAGGCAGTTCTGAACCAAAGTGTATAGATAAATTCGTTGAAAAATATTAAAATTTAATTGCAGGTTATCGAAAGTACGCATTATCCTATTTGGAAGTATCCCTATCCGGCTGTCACGGTGTGTCCATTGGATATCATAAGGAAAAAATCATTAAGCTCTAATTTAAGAACTTTGTAAGTTGAATTGTTTTATTTTCATAACACTTTGTCAAAATTTACTAGCAGCAGGACCCCTATTCTGTAGCAAGTGTAGGGTAGTCACTTGAAAAAAGTGACTATTAGGCGATACATTTGTTATGAAAAACGTCTATACGTATCGAATGCGAGAATCGCATATAGACGGTTTTCCTACCTATCGGTGGATGAAAGTGATTTCGTGCAAAGATAATTTCTTCTCTTTTACTCTTCTATAATCAGCCTATTTTGATTCACTCCAGGACAAAAGCCTCGTCCATCTCCTTCCAAGGGGCATAATTTTGGAGAGATGCAGTGTTAGTCTCCCAATGGTCCTGTTAGTCGTTCTTGGTTTTCAAAGAAGATTTGATCCTCTTCCATCACTTTTTTCCTCGATAGGTATCTATAGGTTATACAGCCATATGACTTTCTTACAAGTTTGTGACTGTGATAGGTTAAAGGCAAGATCTGCGACTCTATCTCTCAGGGTGATAATCAGCATGGCTCTTTCCATGGATTTTTGGATAACCCTTATCTTTTCAACGCTCAGGTTGCTGTTACAAATTCTAAGTCACATGTTTCAACCAATCCTATGCACATCTCTAATTTAGGTAAAAAATAGATCCTACTTTACGGAGCTTTTAACGTGTTATTTTTTTTCAGAATTCTACCAGATAACCTTACATTGGATGATGTAACGGACACGTTGAAAGGGGCCACAGCCCTTCTTGGGGCTACTCTAGTAGATGACGACATGATAATTCGTTTGAAGAAACTACAAGAAATCATAAATTTCAATAATATGACATTATTTGACTTCATGGATCTGGTAAGTAGTTACACAAGTTCCAGAATTGGTTAGAAAAGGTTATCGTGAAATGCTGTAACCTTCAACAACCTATTTAAAATATTTCTAGAACATCCTGTTTTACCGCCTTTAGAAAAATGGCTGGGAGGTGCACTAAAACCCATTATAAGTTAGGTACAACAACGTCTCACTACAAGCTAAGAAACTTAGAGCATAACACAATCCTGATAATTCTGTTACCATCAACGATGAATGGATATGAAACGTGGACATGGACGTTAAAAGAAGAATGTAGTATAAATGCAGTAGAGATGAGATCACTACGAAGAATATATAGAAAAATTCTTTGGGATATGGAAGTGAATGAAATTATTTGGAAGGAATGCGGTATGGAATTAAGTGTTGTGAAAGTTAATAAGTTGAGATGGTTTGAGCATGTGGAAATAATGGATGCAAACAGAATGACAAAGAGAACTCATAAGGCTGAAAGGAAAGGATGGTCAGGACAGAAGTAAGAGAAATAGGAGAGGAAAAAAGATAAGTACTTGAGAATGACCAGGAACGTCAATAAGGCGAAGATAAAAAAAAGCCTACCACGACTCGAGAATATACTTTTTTCTGACGAATAACGCGGTCTTTGAGGACCTCGATCTCTGAAGATCATTATACTTTTTGTTAGCGTGGGACATCTTATTATTAATTTTGCCTAGTCCTAAAACTCACATTAGAAGTACTTAGGTATGTACTAAAAAATAAGACCTAGGAACAAATCCTAAATTTGAATTTAAAATATAGGATATAATATAAGATCCTCTAAAAAAACTGCCCCATTACATTACTTCAGTTCAGATAAAGTACTTGGTAAACTAATGAGTATTGGTAAAAAAAATCTCGTTTTTACAGGTAAGGCCAAAATGTAGCAACATATTAACTCGATGTTCTTGGAAAGGTTCTCCTACCAGGTGCAACTCTTTATTTCAAGATGTCAGATCTGAGAGTGGCTTTTGTTGCACTTTCAACTATTATGCGGCTAAGAGTACTGGCTCTGAGTAAGTTATTTTCTCGCATAACTATCTGCATCAATGTTTAAGATTGTAGTATCTACCTCTTAAGTAACTTCGCTTGCTCCATCGAATTTCCCAAGCAGAACAAGTTCTTGAAGGAGTACCTCTTGACTTGAGATTAGGTAATCTGATGGTGTGCTACTCGATGGTCTGTACTTTTACTACTCTGAGTCTGAAGACTTTTAATATTTTTTGTAATCCGGTGGGCTTATTCATTCAGCGATTCTACCAAATTCTCTTTGCGTAATCAGATCATCGGGTCGTCATTTCATCACTCTAGATTTGTTGAGTTTATGACCTTGACGACTTGACGAATAGGGCCGTTTCCACTTTGTTAAGTATCAAGTAAAAATTGTTGCTGGTGTGAGTTGCGGGTTAAAATTGCAATAATGTGAGTCCAAAGTTGCTCCGAGGACAGCACTGACACGCAGAGAATGCTCACCTTCGCGGGGAAGCAGCGTTGACCGAGGCTACTTGCAAAAAATAGAACCCGCTTCTAAAAGTGTTACGTTCACTCGCAGTACTAACTGGTGTTGACTACTTGTTACTTGCTACTTCGCAAAGTGGAAACTGCCCCCCCCCGAGCAATCGGTACTCGTGATCTAAAGATGTCTACAACACATAATTCCAGTTCTTGGTTTTCATTATTGTTCGTTGGTATTATTTGCCTGTTGTACCTAAATAAAAGCTGAAAATGAGACTTCGTTTAAATGCGCTAAAGGATCAAGAACGAATCCTCTCTTCTAGCTCTTAGTCAGCTAAGACTAAGAGCTAGAAGGGAGTTGTCTGATGTACTTCTATCGGTGAAATTTTCAAAATATTATGTTGTACTAAAGCTATGGTTCAGGTGTCAGTTAGAAAGACTAAGAGCTAGATGGGAGTTGTCTGATGTACTTCTATCGGTGAAATTTTCAAAATATTTTCTTGTACTAAAGCTATGGTTCAGGTATCAGTTAGAAAGAAATAATTTTATAGGTGAGAAAGTATATCTTTACTTGACTGTTATCTTCTAGCAAAAAAACTACATTTGTTCCTCAAAAGCCAAGAAAAGTAGCTGGCTGTGGATACCAAACTGCACTCACCGTCCTTCTGAATATTTCTCCCGAAGATTTTTTTACCACTTTACATGGTGTTTTTGGATACAAGGTGAGTCGAGAATTTTATGATATATTCTTTAATCAAACCGCTGATCTTGTTTCTTTCTTCGATCTTGTTGTTTAATTATTATTATTATTATAGATCATTCAGAATGTAATCGCTTGTTCCAGATTATGATCCATTACTCCTTCGATTACCCGGATGAGAACGCGGCCACCAAATTTGTGGACACCTTGACTGAGAATTTCTTTGCCGTTGCCCCCGAAATGACGTACTCAACTGCCGGAATATATTCTTATGATTTGAAAAAGAGGAAATGTGTCTTCCCCAATGAAATAAAACTGAAGAGCTTTGTTAGGTACACGTACCTCAACTGCATGGCTGAATGCAGGGCTGATTTTGTTTATGAAATGTGTGGCTGTGTACCAATTTTCCTTCCGAATAACGGTAAGACTGCGCAAGGGTAAATCTCTTTAATAACTATTGCGAATTTGGTTAGATCGCGCTTTTTTCAGATACCTAACAAATACTTTCAGGCGAATGTTTCTTGTTTTCATTATCCAAACATTATATTAGTGGTTATACTAACAGATCTTCTCCTTTTTTCAGGTTCATTTGCAGTCTGCAATTTCAGCGATGTGGTTTGCCCATACATGGCGCGGAGTAAGTTAAACACAATATATTTTTTTTAATTCCTTTCCTTTAGGTATCTTCTAATTTATTTGAAAAAAAAAAACAGTGTTGTAACAATAAAGTTTTTGGTAGTCTGACGGTTTCGTCGCCTGCTTTCATGCTGTTTCGTCCTGGAGGTCGTGGGTTTTATCTCAGGTGCAAGAGTCAAAGAGTTTATTTGTGTTCATTTTAAGTGAACACAGATTCGTATAAATTTTATTACATAATATTTTATTGCAGAAATATTCTACAGCGCAACTCCTTCTTACATGGGCAAAAAGTGTAAATGCCTGCCGGATTGTCAACAGTACATTTATCCACTTGAACTGTCGACAGGGAAATTGGTTACTACAAATGAATATAACTCCTTCAGTTTTTTGTAAGTTTCCAACTAATTGTTATACAGTCCATGAAGTTTTTACCACCCATCATTAAAATTTGTGTAAAGTTATGATCTCTCAAACACTCTTTGAACCATATAAATCTTACAATAATATTTCAGTAAATTTTGGTATAAATGGGCTCTATTCTTTGTACAATATATACAATAAGTTAACAGGCTTCACATGTGATTTATTTCCTACTACACCGCCATCTCTTGGATTTTTTTTAAAAGTAAGCAATTATAGAGGAATTATTTTGATTTCAAACTTATGACCCATCGAACTTCATCCCGCATCCGAATAAACGATATTAGGTACATACCTAATGCAATAAATTATTCGCTAAACTTAATTAAGTTTTTATGTCGAAAATCACATTTATTCATGTTATAAGTCAAAATTATTATTTTATTCTGGGTTAGGTCGAAGATCGACGAGCGGGTCAGCTAGTGCTTTAATGCTTACGATTAATTCCTTGGAAAACTCTCCAATAAGGCAGTATTCAGGGGTCTTTCTGGTTTTCTGGGTCCTACTTTTATTCTCCTTTTCAATGACGTTGACCGGGAGATAACGTCCTAAGACTCGATAATTAATTTGTTATACTCGTACCTACTTATGCCGCACTATAATATAAAATTTTGAAAGCTTTTCTTGATGTTTCTAGCAAAGATATAAAAATCATAAATAACTCCCTGGCACATGTCTACTTCAACGATCTGGTGACAACGAGATTTAGAAAAGATGTATTTATGAGTTGGCATAATATACTGGGTAAATCATAAACAATACTTTAATATCTTGTAAAAATGAATTGTTTGTACTGTAAAAGTTGAGTTTTATGAGAATCAATGTAGGTATATATGTATAAAAATAATGGCCTTAATAATTACAACATATCTATCACATATTCAAACATTTGGAAATTATAATTTCAATATCTGATCCAGGACAAAGTTCAAGTACAGAACAAATCTAATATTGTACGAAAACGAAACTAAAATTTACGTTTTATTGTAGAATGAATATTAATTGAATATTTTATCACGTTGAGCATGCTTTTTGAGTAATTTACATTGAGAAATATCTCAACATACCTACAAATAACATTTTCAATACCTAATTTTTCCGGTTTCGTTCTATACAATTATTTCTTCTTCGCTTTCATTTTATTTTACTTCATAGTAATTCATAATGAGAATGAAAAAAAAAACACTATCTACTACATACTCAAATTATTTTTTTTGCTGAGACCCGTTTCGTTCTGTTAAAACATTTTCGATCTGAGAATTTAAAGATATTCTAACGGAACGAAACGCGACTCTGTAATAAAATGATTTGTTCAGTAGAAAAACAAGTGTTTTTTTTTCTTTCTCCTCATGAATAGTTTCTGAGAAAATATAGCAATCAAACACAAAACTGTTTCATATTTAAATATTAGTAGGTATAGTTGGCCACTTACAAAAGTAAATAATTTTGTTAATCTTTTCTGTCTACCTGTGCCCACTGACTCCTATCACGTGCATGTTTTTCTTTGTTTCATAGCATTTTTTATTTAATATTTAAGAGTTTCAATTCAACCAACTATCAATAATTTATCAATGTAACTTGACGCTTAAATTTTTAACCAAGATTTCAATTCTCATTTCAGCTTCATTTGGAGGACTTCTTGGATTATTCATAGGATTCAGTCTCGTTTCTGGATTTGAGCTGATTTACTTCTTCACCTTAAGAGTCTTTTTTGATATTGTTCATGTGGAAGGGGAATCAACTAACAAAAATTCAATATGGAATGATCAAACCACAGATGCACACAACGCAAAATTTAAGGAGAATAATAAAATAAACGTCATTTCTTTGTCGAATAAAATTATGAGCTACGATGATGACTTAAAGCAGTTCAATATGAAGACAAAGTATTAATTATTATGTAGACATAAGTAAGCTCGGTGGCCTTGCGCCATAGAGGCCAACTTTCAAGAGGAAGAAGGGATCAAGAGGGGATCGGGTCAGCAATAATTTTCTATGTGTTTTTTTTTCACTTGAAATTTCTACTTGAGGTTGGAATACTGCTTAGTCAGGACCGGTTGACTGGTAAAGATTGCTTCAAGCATTAAGTTCCGCCAGCTATACCGACACCTATGTATATAATATGTTATTTGTTGTTTATTTATATACTTTGTATCAGTATTTTTTTTTACCATCACGCCGTGTCCCTTAAGTGATAGGCAGAGAGAACGGACCTCCACTCTTTTCTATACAAGCACACTTCTTTCGCTTCTTCCACCGAAATAACATTTCTGATCGAATGAGATGTGTTCGATCCACGTTATTCTCGGTCGGCCACGCTTTCTTACACCCTTCCTTTCAGCCTTATAAATCCTCTTTGTCATTCCGTTTGCATTTATTCTTTCCACATGCCCAAACCACCTCAATCTTTGAAGTTATATTTCAAAATGATTTTATATGAAGTTGAATACAATATTATCGTATCGTTTATCAACTTACTTGAAAAATGTTAGATATATCAAAAAGAAAGTTGCTTTAATTTGTCGCAGCTAGATCGATTTGCTTTGATTTGTCAGATGATAGTTACCTGCTTACATAGATATATATTTTCTAATTATGCTGTTTTATTTTTGTGTCGTTTATACAATTCATACTAAATATAAATTTATACTTACTTACGCAACCTGCTTATTTTTCGGTTGAAGATTTCTTGGCAATGCTGATATTCATTCTTTGGTTGGTATTACGCAATTTGCGAAAAATGTTCCTAAAAATTTATTTTCTTCTTCCTCTTTGTTTAGATCTAAGATCTGTTTAGGTAGTGCTCAAATCGGGCTCCTGTGACGATGAAGTCCAGCTTTCTCTCCATCTCCTAAAATAATTTTAGGAAATTCAATTGAAAGTTAAACTATATGACTCATCATTTTTATATTGATATGGACTATCACCAAGCACCTTCTGCCCAAAAAATCGAAGAACTTTTAATTTAATCAAACATAGACCATTGCAAGGGTTAATGGTGGTCCCTTAGAGATTTTCGGAGAATTTTTGAAGATTCCGTTTCTAATATTCCATATTAAATCGCAAACACCACATAAAACAATGACATAATAATAATAATATACGTATCGACATCACTAATCAAACTCTAACGTAACACAATACAACAGATTATTCATGATTTTCAAATGAATTTGACATGGTGACACGTGAACGCTGTGATTAGTTTTGCATTTCGGACTTGAGAGTTAAAATATTTAACGAACCCCAATCTAATGGTTTGACTACTTCATATGACATAATATCAATTTATTATAATGATTTCATTGCATATTATGCAGACCGAGAGTTAAACTAGAATATAGTATAAAACCTGTGTAAGATCGATGCCATCGAACAACAGAAATGATAACATTGCGCTCTATAGTGGGTCTCACTCTCACGGAGAGAGTTTCGGAATTAGGAAATAAGGCGAAGATGTGACGTCAACGACATTGTCTGATGGGGTAGAAAGCGAAAACGCTTTTGGAGGGATCGTGTCAAGAGAATCTCCAAAGAGATTCCCGAAGATCTGAGAACTAGAGTTAGATCTACAAAACGCTGGGAAAAAAGCTGTTCTTCGAGGTCCCAAGAGGAGGAAACCATTGTAGGCTATGTTATATGTCAAGAGATTTCATTTGTCGGTTGAAAAATACCTTTATTTATTTATTTATTACTATGGTACAACAGACAATATACATGTGTTAAAATATAATATAAGGCAGAGATTAGTTACTATTAGACAAATGTAATGCCCCACTTAAATGTGTGCACATAGAATATCATATAGCATCAAAAATCAAAGAATAAAAATTAAAAAATATAAATATAAATAATGAATAAATAAAAATTGTGTTATTATGAGATTTTCACAGATGTCGTTTTTGTTAGGAAGTCCGATCCATATTAACTTTAATATTATATTTCATGCTATTTTCCATCCATTTTTAATAGTTATTCTGTTATCCGGAGCGGAGAAGAATCTAATAAACTAAACACGATAAACATCTGTTCAGTCAATCTCGAGTTATAAGTGTTCGCACTAACCTGACTTTCTTTTATATTATAGTTTTATTCCTACATGTAAGATGTGTTACAATTAAGGATCTAGGTAATTTTACATAAGATTTTTTTTAATGCCATGAAAACGATTTGTCTTCGAAGTCAATCAAAAATACGTCAGAATTCGAGAGTAAGTAAGTTAGATTCAGTGGATGAAGAGATGCAAGATGATGCCTTGATGTTCATCAAGTCATCAAGTCTCCCAATAAAATACAGAATTATAAAAACGTTGCTGGTGATCTACAAAATCAGGACGAAAAAAAAACGAATTGGCGATTCGAAAAATTAAAATAAACAAAACGGAAAACCATCGGTAGAATTTTTTTTAATTAGCACACGGCCTAAACAAACGAAAAATATTATCGATTATTCAATATATTTGTATTTGGGGAAAGCCAACGATGCAAAAGTTTCCAATTTTTACCTAAATTAATACCGAAAATTCAAAAAAAAATAATGAAATATAAAATACAAACGTGGAACCCGTTTTTGTTTGCGAGTCGAGTTGAAATTTTGAAAATGAAATTAGTGACGTCTATACAATGAAATAACATTATAATAATATACTAGAAGCAAAGCCTGTCGGACGACAGGCATAGAAAAGGGTTACTTGCCATAATTCTAATATTGAATTATTATGTACTAAGTAGGTAGGTACTAAAGTAAAGGAGGTCATAAAAATTGCGCAAGATCGAGCGCAATGGAGAGCTCTTGTTGCCTCCCTATGCCCCTAAGTGGGGTCTTAAGGGAGTTTGGATTGGATTGGAGGTACTAAAGTGCTATCATTTGGAATAAAAATGACAAGTCAGCTTCTTGCTTTATTCGAATTATCCTTGTCTCTTTCCATCTTGATATTTTGAATTGTGCATTTAGCAAATAAGTTATTGAATTTAACTTTTTTCCTATGTTCAGACATTTATTTCAATGAGCGATTTGTTCATTATGATATACTAGCTACGCTTAATGACACTAAACGACTAGTTTCAGTGTCTCTTTCGCGCTTTCATTATTTTACTGCATCCAGAAAGAGATACATATGTGTATAATGCTTTTTACTCATCTCAAAATAAGACTGCGTTCGTTGTGTTACGGACGCTTTTATTTTCAAGGAAAACAATAATTAAAGCATCATGTGAATTAACGGTTTCCTTTTCGTAAACAAACGTATTTTTAGGAGATACCGATTCCCCTTTGTAGTTCGTAGTTTGATGCAATGATTTCTTAAACAAACATTTTCACAAACAGTTGTATGTGGAATCCTCTGATCAAGCATACAATTTCTTCGATAAACCTAAGATTTCTCGTGCAAACTTGTTATTAGTAATTGTCATGGAAATCAACTCAAAGACGAAAAGTACGAGTATGAAAAATAAATATCAATAAAATAGCGAGTTACGGACACACTAGCCAAATTTTAAATAAGATTATTTTTATTAATTTAAACCACGCTTGAAATAATAATACTACCTAGAGTAAAATAGTGCCGGTTGAGTGTGATATATTATTTTTTTAAAGAACTTCAGGTAGGTACACCCCGTATAAGCTAACAGTGTGGCATAAGTTTAATTGATCGGTGCATAATAAACCATCCTGTTCTCATAGACGAACAAAAGATCACGTTTTGTGGTAATATACAATATATAAAGCAGAATTTAGCTGGATATTATTGAGTTACAACCTTAAACTTAAGTATAATATATAGTATCTAGGAGGAAGGTGGAGGAATCTCCTTCGAAGCAGAGCTGAGGAATCTGGACATGGTGTGGGAGGAGGTCATTAACGCTGCGCAAGATCGAGCTCAATGGAGAGTTCTTGTTGCCTCGCTATGCCCCTAAGTGGGGTCTTAAGGGAGTTTGGATTGGATTTGGATAAAGTAAGTACCTAGGTACTAAATGTAGGTAGGTAAGTCTTGGAAGGTAAAATGTAGGCACCCCGACTATACGTCATTACAAACAAAAGTATTTTGAACTAGCTTTCCCGACAGACTTTTACCTGTAGTCCATATTACGAAGTTATAAGGCTAGCCCGGCTTTATTTTATATTATAGATAGGTAAGTACCTACTCATTGATGAAATGCATCAGGAAAGATTCACAATAAATATCAAGAAATATTGTGGTTGGATGTTAGAGATTGCTTCGGCTATAATCACGCCATTGCCACTTTTTTATACACTGTTTTTAATATGTGCATACAGAATTAAATAAATTAGAAAAAATGGGTCACACTTTGTTTAGCTCAGGGTTTCTCAAATCTTTTTCTTTAGTGTCTAGTAGACCCTTTATCATATTTTTCAGGTTTTATAGACCCCCTACTATTGCTTTTGAAAGATTAAAATTTCAACGAAGCACTAAATTTACAACAATGATACGTAACGCGGCACATTGATGCTCAATAATTATTGAGAAAATGAAATAACATCAGATTGACAGAAAATCCGCGATAACAACCTACGATTTCTCTAGATTTCTATGGTAACACTAGAAACTTCTACCATCTTTCAAATATTTTGTTGACATTTGAGACTTAAACTTTAGTTGCTTTCTTGGACCCAGCCGGCTGTGTATTTTGTCACTTATAATGTTTATCATCCAATGGGTTTTTTTTTACCTAATATATAATGAAATAATAGTTAGTTTTACACAATATGTATACCTATTCATTATTGCATATACATTGGTAGGCTAACTATGTAGGTACTCACAATTTATAAGCTATATAATGGCACTCTAGACTCGAGTTAGTATGCAGCGCGGCGTGGTATACCTACCCACCCTGTCGACGGGGTTAGTAATTAAAGTAGGTAGGTACCACCTACATACATACCCACCCAGCTACTTACGTTGAAATTTCCAATGCTTCCGCATAAAAACAAAGACGGGGCGTGGAGTTAGAAAGAGAAAGACGAAATAACTTTTCAGAAGGGTGGAATCTGCGCATGAATTATAAATTTGTCGCTCGCTTACACCAATAGTCACATCATCGGCATTGCGAGACTTTAAAATTTTGCATCGCTAAGTGTCTTCCTGTTTATACGTATGCACCTATTATACGTTCATTATATCATTGTACTTTGTCAATCTTTCCAAGTTGCATTATTGTCTCGATATCACAATTTACTTTTTTTTTGTTGAAGTCTAGTACTTTTTGCTGGAGGAAACTTTGTTTTTTTTTTGTAAGTTCGTCAAACTTCCTGCACATTAGTGAGTGTATTGGTTGAATATCTTATTCTTCTGACAGATGCTTATTGCAAAATTCACCTGCCAGAAGAGTGTGTAGGTACTTCAGCGACGTTGCCCCAGATGAAATACTTTGAAGCTTGCACACACAATATATTACATCCTCTAGTTTCAGTCTCCCGAAACGTCAATGGCGTTAAATCGGATCCGCACGGGACTTGACCGATATGGTTAGATTCTCCATAGATGGCAGGTGCGTGAATCCTCTGCCTGTGACTGTGAAGAACGTATACAGAGCATCCATCATATCGTGGAAACTTGCCCCCTGAGAAAGTTCCCTGGCACGTGATGAAAATGCCACTCCTAATGCCTTGCAATGGCTTAATAACTTGGATGTTGCTCTTTAGTGTGTCTCCTGGATGCAGCAGTGAAATCTTTGCATTTCTTTCTTGTCTGCTGACGATGCCACCCCTTGGTGGTTGATGCCAAAAAATAATAATAATTCTCTATCTATATAATATATTTACAATAATATACATATATTCAATTGTTTAGGCCGAAGGTCCTTAGGTACTAACTTTCCCGACAGATATTGTACCTACTGTAATCCTTACTATGAATATTGATTTCAAATTTGTAATTTATAAATACAAAAATACGTTTAAAATATGTTTGAAAGTTAAAAAATTTTTTTCTGAAAGCTCGAAAAAGTTCCATAAAAAACTGCGTATTTTTAATGTCAATGGTTGTCAGGTAAACAATAATTTTGTTGTTATGGAATTATTCATAGATCGCGTTGGCGCGCAGGTAATCCGTTCCATAGGTATTATTATTCAATATTATTTCTTATGCATTTTTTTTTCAATTCGTTACCTTAATACAGAACTATCCGAAGTATCTCAAGAGTAATTTTTGACAGGAGCAGTTTAGTGTTTGACATATTATGTCATAATAATTAAAATATTTTTAAAATTCAACCCAACTTTTGACATGCATTAGTACATTGTACATGTTAAAGCTCACATTTATTGAAATAATTGTTATCTTTATTTAACATTTTTTTTTATTTTATATTTTCACTAGGTACATAGTGAAATTCTGCAGGAGATTAAAATTAATGCATTAACAATCACGGTGTCATCTATTTAGAATAAAAATGTTTATGAGGAATTGGTAAAAAAAATATTCAATGTGAGATGGGATATTTCTGCACATAATATATTGGTCTATGCTCAACATTTCCTCATACTCAACTCATTTTGACCAAAACATGAACTTGATGTCGGTGTCGAGTTATAAGTAGTGTTCGCATTATCCCGAATTTATTTAAGTATATTATAGGTATTAGGAATAAAAAAACAAGTAAATTTTGTAATACCACGTTTTATTTTTAATAACAGTTAACCTGTTTTCTCAGATGAAGTATTCCAGATACCTACCTACTTATTCTTATCATCTTTGTAGTGCATTTGCCACAGAATAATGGCGGTGCATTTGTATTTATTCGTAAACCTACCGTGGAACCATACCTACCGATATGAAACAAAGCGCACTATTATAATATACCGACATTAATTGCATATTTTCCGTTTATAATCGCTTTATTATGAAACTTTTATATGTTTATAATATATAAATCAAAAAAGTTGTTTCTTTAAACTTTTAGAAAAAATCATTGATAGCTTGACTTAGCTAACAGTGGCGAAGAGTGAAAATGTTCGATGTAAGGCTATGACGAAATAAGTTTCCAAGTATTATAATATATCTCAATCCTATTTCTGAAAATATTGAAAATCGTTATCTATAAAACGTTAAAGTCTTACATTAAAACTGTCGCTAACAACTGTCTCATTCACGATGTCACTCCATTTTCCTCTTGTATGGGAGCGTCGCGTCGCCGCTGATACCTAGCAGTAAAGTTTGTGTTTTATGATTATTCATCTTCTTCTTCTCCTTACGTTTCTCATTGCTGCTATTAATTAATGATTGAGTGAATGATTATCCTTTCAATTTCATCTGCAGTCTTCATCGGTGATTAATCTTATAGTCATATCCTTAACCTGTTAAAACCAACGCCAATACAAATCCACTTTGATCAAATGATCAAACCCACTCCTGATACCATCAACGATGTATGGATTAGAAACGTGTACATGAACTAAAAATGAAATTGAAATTGGCCATCAAGAAAGGTTATGTTCGAAGTGAAAGAAATGGGAGAGGTTGTATGGCAAATTGTAATTAGGGGCAAAAAGGGAAATAAATTTGTTTGAATAGAAAGGAACGGGGTTCCGTTCTCTCTGCCTAACACTTAAGAGACACAGCGTGATGGGTAAAAAAGTAAAAAAAATTTTGCTTTTTTTTTAAATGAATCTTTGCTCACTCAAAGTGAACACAAATACACTCCTTGACTCTTTCACAATAAGCTACTTAAAGCTTGTGTCGTGAAAGAGGAAGATGGTCGGCAGCTGGGATCGAACCACGACGTCCGCACCAAACAGTACGAAAGCCAGCGTTGTAACCGCCAGTCTACCAACCACTTCGTAATAAAGAACAACATCCGTATTACACGGTGGGAGCAAAGCGCCTGATTACAGCTAGTACACATTGCCGCTGTTGAGTTTGGAGTGCAACGTGAATATATCTAGCATAGATCGGTGTGAGGAGAACTCTTGATTGCTTTGTGTGTCCCTTTCATTAAAATTAGCGTGAACCCTGTAACGTTATAGCCCGCCATCCCTAATCATTGAAGGGTTGAATTAAAGGTAGGTACCTACCTTACAACAAGTGCACGAGGGATGAACAGCCCTCAAATGGGCGACTGATGAGACTGTTTTCATCCATGATTTGAATATTATTATTATTATCATTTTGAAATTCAAATTTTCCACACCATAGGGACGGAGCATAGCCCATTTCGTATTTATGAGGATTTTTATGGGATCTTCCCGTAACCGCCTAGAAACTGTCCACTATATTATACTACATACACCTACCTACTCAATGAATTAATTATTCTCTAAATAAAATGTTTTCTCATTAATTTTACGCGCATAAATAATATATTTGTATTGGCCAACATAGTTCTTCATTTTTTTTTAAATGAGGTTTATTTCAAATAAATTTCGTTAAAGAATTTTGTAAAGATTGATAGCATTCCTCGTTGGTCCTGTGAGGTGTTGTGAAATTTCTCCCTGGAATAGGTAGAATCGGTTGAGTCAGAGAGTGTGCTTTTAAACTTAGCACGTTCTGAGAATTACAGCCGAATAAAAAAATAAAGTAGGAATCAACAATGACGTGAAAGCTAGATGTTAACACGTCTTTACAACGTATTTTTAAGCCTTCTTCTTCCGATGACGCTCATTCACACTTTTTCTATAGGTATTGTAAAAATATATCATCGAAGAAATGTACCTATACCTAATGTATTAATCAAAAATTTCTTCGATAGGTGGCTTATATTTATGACTGATTGTCATAGATACCATCGACTACTTCTACCTTGAAAAATATTTCACAGAGTGGTTTTTTTTTTACATGACTTTGATGAAACTTTATGGAAAATATTTCATCTAAAATATCTAGTTACGGACGAATAGACCAAATACAATAGGATAAATAATTAATTATTTATAAGAATGAACATAATTATTTTGTAATTTAATCTTTCATCAAACATTAATGTAGTTTGTAGGATTTAAAAAAGGGAAAGGTAATTCTATTAAATCAGCATGTTAATAAGTTAATAAAACTATTATTAAATCTATAATCTTCTAATGTATAATAATGATGAGATGTACGCGTGTCTTGCTCAAACTCAAAACAGCTGAAGAAATATTCGCGGATCTCTTGATATTTTAAAACGATGAGAAATAACAACTTTCCCCATACACAGTATTTCTGTGAGTTACTCTAAACGAAAAATAATATATTCTTTTGGTTGTGGGTTACTGCAAATGAAGTTAGTGTGGATGTACGTGATATTATGACGTTTATTGAGTCATCTTTTACAGGAACTCTTCTTAAGAAACCCCTTACATTTCGCAATAATTTAGTTAGTTCCGATTAATTTTACATTAATTTTAGTATCACATAATATCTAAATATTATAATATAAAAGAATGTCGGGTTAGTGCGAAAACTTATAACTCGAGATCGGCTGAACAGATTTTCATCATTTTTTTACCTCTTATGAGAAATAAGAACGTATCTCTTAAATCCAAACAATTGATGCACGATGCTATCCTGATACCATCCTTGTGTATGGGAGTGAAACTTGGATATGATGGGAAAATCTAGAAGTTGGAATAAATGGTGTGGAAATGAGATCACTGCGTAGGATATGCGGAAAGAGACTGATTGATATGGTGAGGAATGATAATATTAGAAACAAATGTGGAGTGGATGTTAGCGTATAGAGACTATAGAATGAAAGCGAATGAATTAATGTGGTTTGGGCATGTAGAGAGAATGGACGTGGAGAGAATGACTAGAAGGATATATAAACCTGAAAAAATAGTGTGCACGCAGACGAGGCTGACCTCGAATGACATGGACTGACCATATCGGTGCCGTCTTAGAGGAGGGCCAAGTCAGGAACAAAAGGAATAGAAGAGCGTGTATGCGGAATGTTATGCGTTTGGAGGAAGCGAAAGAGGTTTGTTTGGTTGGGAAAGAATGGAAATCCGTACTCGCTGACTACCCCCTTCGGGAAACGGCGTGGTGGGTAAAAAAAGTTTTTTGGATTCTATATCGCTCCGGATAACAGAATAACTAATAAAAATGGATAGCAAATAATACAAAATATAATCTACAGTTAGTATGGAACGATTTTCGATGCATTAACGCCATAATATATGAAAAATTCTATAGACCACAATTTTTATTTACCTGACAACCATTGAATTTCATAACATTGGTACGCAGATATTGATAGAATTTCTTTCAAGCTTAAAGTAATAATTTTTTAACTTTCAAACATAGTTTATGCGTATTTTTTTGTATTTTTAAACCATTGAATGAATCCTTTTCTAGTGTTTAGTTGTGCATAAAATTTTATCATCATTTGACTTATAACAAAGTCGGTATTATCTGACTTATAAAAATCAATATAAATATCTAATATTGTATAAAATGTGTGAGTTTGATGATTTTTAAATATCTGATTTATGATATTATTACCACATAACTTTTGATTTTTACACGATGAGAAGTCATGTATGTTGTACTAGCTAGTTACCCGTGGCTTCGCTCACGTACCTTTTGGTTTCTCTTCCTAAACTGGGGGAACGCTGACACCTACATTCACTGTGTATTAGCATTTTCTAATTCGTCAAAGAAGATAACTCTTGTATGTATCGTGAGTAAACTAACGAAGAGGCGGTTCGTTGATATATCTGCATAATGTGCACTGTGCTCCTTGCTAAAAATACATTATTAATTCGTCTTATTTAAACTAATAAATTAAAATCATCATTAAAATATTTCGGAAACAACATCCATATTTTATTTTATTCGTATCCCAGGTGGGAACAAATAACACTGCTTAAAATAAATCTTTGACAAAACAATGAAACCGGTTGATTTTTATTTTAAAGTAAGAATCTATATATTAATTTACAGCTTTCTCACTTAATTTATCTAAGAGATATGGTTTTTCGAAAAAAACTACCACGCACCCTAATCGGAATAATATAATTTGACTCTATCTGCAGTTGAAATTTCGATAAAACCAGTTTTAAACGTTTCGGCTTTTTTCGATATTTTTATAAAATTCCGAAATAGGTATAGGCACCGAAACTCGTAAATTTGTCATAAAAAATGTTTTACTTTATAAAAAAAGTTACATGTAAAATGAGATCCAACTGTCGATGGCCTGCTATGATGTATGTATTTTTTATAGAAAAATAAAATATCTAGTTGTAGCATTTCGGCGTTTTTCGATATTTTTATAAAATTTTGAAATATAGGCACTGAAACTCGTAAATTTGTCATAAAAAAAATATTTTTCTTTATAAAAAAAGTTTGAGAAATCCTGGAACTTCTTCATTAAATTATATTTTAGATATTGTATTTTTCTATATACATACACAATTTTAGGGTTCTAGATTTTATGGTTTTCGAGATATATGGAAAAATTAAATAAAAATTCAAAGATTGATAACCCCTGATTGAAAAAAAAATTCAAAATTCTGAGTATACAAATTTTGTATGCTTAAAGTATTCAATATTTTCTGAAATTTTAGGATCTGTGCATCAAGCGAATCAAAAGTTATAAAGAGGGGACGGATACACACACATACACGTTGGAAAAGTGCCCCTACCCCCTCCCCTCTAATTAATGATATCTTTTGAAATCAAAATAGTATAATTTGACTCTTTCTGAAGAAATCATTTTTTTGAAATTTCGATAAAACCAGTTTTAAACTTTTTAGGAGACACTTAAAAATCATCCCTTTTTATATGTGCCCTTTTTCGTCCCTTTTAGTTAAATTTTGGAAAAATTGCCGAATATGCTAACACTCATTTCTATAGAAGAATTCATATGCCAAATCTCAAGTTCGTACCATGTCTAGTTTCCGAGATATTCGCATACTTTGAAAAACATTCAACCCTATTTTTCACCCCCTTAGGGGT
The DNA here is from genome assembly GCA_963576905.1 of Mystacides longicornis. Classification (NCBI taxonomy): domain Eukaryota; kingdom Metazoa; phylum Arthropoda; class Insecta; order Trichoptera; family Leptoceridae; genus Mystacides; species Mystacides longicornis. The sequence continues at coordinate 9,545,529 of OY756429.1, forward strand.
GGAATTTCCAAAAATCCTTTCTTAGTGGAAGGTTTTGTATTGAGACCTACCTGATTTCCAAATTTCACTTCTCTACGATTAGCCGTTTGGGCTGTGCGTTGATGAGTCAGTCAGTCAGTCAGTCAGTCAGGCACTTTCCTTTATTATTATAGATTACCTACCCAGAAATATTTTTATTGACTTTTAGGCGGGACGAAGGGCGATGGGTCAGCTACTATTATAATAACATAAGGTTCTTTTTCTCATTTCTTTCAAGTCTGCGCAACTATAAAATTATATTTATGTAGTCCAAAATATAACATTTTTTGATCTCAAAATACCTAGGTGGTTTAGTTTTCAAAAGAAATTCGATATGTAGGTAGGTACATTATTTGAAATACTTTATCGGGCAGTTGTGTTTTAAATTAAGAATATCATTAATCGTTGTACTAAAAACCTACTTATATTTTACAATAAAAATCAAACAAAAGAGATTGTAATTAGAGAAAAAACGCAATATGTCTATAATCCATGCAGACGGGGTTAAAATGTTGGAATCGTGTACAGTGGTTGATCAAAATATAAGGGACAGCTTACGTTCTAAGTTTGTCTTGATTCTTGTGTCTATTGTAAAGGACTAGATCTTAACGAATATAATATCAACAACTGATGACTCACGTGAGTACTAATATATTTCTTTGTTTATAATATGTTGATATAGGTACTTACCTATATGTTATTTTTATTGTCATTTTTTTATATTTTTTCTGTCTAGGCTATAGAGAATAATTTGTTCATAATGCTTATAATATTAGTATGAAAACAGTAAACAATAAATTTCAAACAAACTCAATAGGAATTTTTAACAAAAACAAATTTCAGTACTTACCTACAATGTTTTTTTTTTAACTCTTGCCTTTTTCATTTTGTTTTGGGCATTTTCTTAATGAAGTGTAGGTATGTACATTGTACACAGCGAGTCCTCAATTGATAAATTCACCAAAAAATGAAACAACTTTAAAATTTTGCGTATTTTATATACACCATATTAAAGTAGGTATTTGTAGAAGGGGATTAAACTGCATTTAGCTTTCAAAAATCAATAATTTTGTTTTTGCCGTGCGCCATTCAAATATGAAAAAAGTTTCATTCATTTTCAAAAGATGGCTTAGTTTGTGCCTACTTTTGTGGAATGTTAAAACTGTATAAGAAAATTATAAAATTTCATTGCCTCCACTGTTGTTTCTTATTCGGCGCCGTATCACGTTTTTTTTTTAATGATGAACCTCCACTCTTTTCTATCCAAATACACTCCTTAAATGTTTCTAAGTCACCTGTGACCATGCAGGGCCTGTGCCTGCGAAACTAGTCAGGTTATTAAATTTGTGGAACAACAAATAAATTGTTTTATTTAAATTACCGTTTTTAAATAATTCCACCAATAATGCACGTTCAATTCGTTAATTTTATTATAAAATGGTACTTATTATCGCATCACGAACGACGATTTACGCCCAGCGCAGGCACATCACTTTCACCATTGTAAAGAGGACATAGCTGGAACATGTGTTAGGAATGTCGGATGATTGTTGGCCGAGGAAAGTTCTGTTATTCCTTCCCTCAGGGTCCCGAAGACGAGGAACACCCTCTCATACCGTGTTCCATTATTTCGAGGCAGAGCTGAGGGATCTGGATATGGTGTGAGACGAGGCCATAAGCATTGCGCAAAATCTACCGCAATTGAGCTTGTTGCCCCCCTATGCTCTTGAGTGGGGTGTAAAAAGGGATATATTTTATCGTATTGTATGATCCAGCATTTTTTACTGCTATAACAAAGGGTGAGTGTTGTAATTTGACCACAGACGGTTCATAGAGAGGAAGCTACCCTTCAGATATTGTCTGAGGGGCGAGCCCATGGCGGGCTGCAGAAGATGAACGAAAGGGTTATATACAAGTTTATTATGATTGCGTGTATTAAAATTTCATAACTCATTACGCGTTCTAGACTAAGAAAGTCATACTCTACATAACTATACCTAGTCTATTATTTATGAAAGTAAGTACTTACATACCATCCAGCTCCTTGTATCTAATAATATTGGTACATTGTTGTTTGATAGTATCATCTTAATGTTTCTAGTAAAGACAATGATAGCTCTTGAACTCTTGACTTTTAACCTCGATCGTAATAGATGTCATTAAATTGTATTGAGATAACTATATGTATCTAAGAAGATATTACTTGTTAAAATAATGAACGCGGATATATACGGTTTTGAATACCTACAAGGTTGTAAAGGGTTAATCCACTGATGGTGCTCTACTCTTACAAATGCTCAGATATGCCATTCAAAAGGCAGCCCTGTTATCCACGTGTTGAGTGTTCGTGAAATGTTGAGAAAGTTCCTCTATGTGTAGATCAAAAATCTCCCATGAAAATATTAAACCGTTGTTTATCATGTGAGATAATTACTATATTTTGAAGGTAGCTTTTAGCATTTTTCTTCTTTAATATATATCTATCTATTTACTTTCCTAATTATGTATTTTTTTTATAAATATATTGTGAATATGTAAATAAATGTCTTACCTAAAAGAGTTTCTTCGAAATTTAAATGCTTCTTGGTATTTTCAGCGAAGTATTGACGTACGTTTGTTAATACAGTAAAGCTTTGAAATTTAATGATTAATACAACCAATTATTGTATAAGTGTATAACTATTTAATGTAATCATTAAGTCAATAATTAGTGTTAATGTTTTTTTTTCTAATTCACCTCTTATAAATTGTTTACTTGTTGACTTAAAGATTGCATAAAATATTTGCTTCTATATGTAAGATCTAGTCGTGATCTATAGGTACATTTTGGAACGTCATATTAATGTGCATACAGAAAAACTAATAAATTTTGTACCTTGTTTGTTTAAGCAAATCATCAATAATTATCGCACCCATGTCATCGGCTCCTGTTTCGTTACTGCTTCGATCCATTTCTTGAAATGACTGAAACCTTCGTTATGTCAACATTTAAGTATGCTAAGATAATTTTTGGAAGAGGTTGACCACTATATATACCTTGGGCACAAAATAACAGTGGGCAGAGACAATCAGACCATCGAAATTGAGCGAAGAATAGGTCTAGCATGGGCAGCCTTCGGGAAGCTTAGCACTACCTTTCGTAGCTCTATCCCAAACACACTGAAGACTAGGGTATTTGAGCAGTGTGTCTTGCCGGTCTTCACATACGGCACGGAAACTATGACCTTGACCAAACTGTCTTGCAATAAACTGCGAATAGCTCAAAGAAAAATGGAAAGGATAATGTTGGCATTAAACTGCAAGACAGGAAGAGAAATGACTGGATTCGCAGCCAGACTAAAGTAACCGATGTGGTCGAGACGATAGCTATGCAGAAGTGGAGATGGGCGGGGCACATTGCTCGAATGAATGACAACAGGTGGACGAGGAAACTGCTGGAGTGGAGACCGCGAGGCGATAAGAGACCACAAGGGCGGCCACCAACCAGATGGATGGATGACGTAAAAAGGTTCGCTGGACCCCAGTGGATGACGATCGCACAGGAGCGGGAGGAGTGGAAAAGGAGAGGGGAGGCCTATGTCCTGCAGTGGGCAAACGTGGGCTGATGATGATGATGATGAAGATAATTTTTGTCACAATATAACATGTTTTTATATTCTGGGTGTGATGGTGCAAACTTTCATCATGCGTTTTGTAAGAGTTCATTATTCATCTTCACACGAGCAAAACTATCTAAATTACTACACGAATCAGCGGTTTGTCTCTCTATAAACAAACCATGACCGACAGTATCGAATGCCTTATGAAAATCTACAAATGTAAAAACTTCATATACCTACTCAGCGACTTCTCCTTAGTCATTCGCATAAATAAATGCTCCTATTGCTAATGCTTCTGCTTCCAAATTGCTCAACAAACTATTTTCGACCTAGGTAGATAGGTCGAAAAATGTCATTCTGCCCTGCACAATGAAAAAAAGGCCCAAACGTCACTTAACCGATATCTGAAAATATATAACATATAATACATCTCGACATCCACGAGAGGAAACCAAAGGCGGTGGCTTGAAACGGTTGCATCACATAGCAGGTTCTAGAGAGGTTATTGAAGGCTACAGAAAGTATGGACAACCTTTCCTAGCCTATAGTGTGCTACTTGTATAACAGGTTATGAACACAGGTAGGTACATTCGTTAGTTTTTTAATATTTTCTGAAACGGACTTATAAAATTTAAGTTATTTCTATTATAATATGAACAGTTATAAATGGTTCAATAATAGTATTATATACTAGCATTTACCCGTCTTGCTTTACGTTTTTGATTCCGATTGTCAGGCTTGATCGGTAGGTAATTAAACAGGTTCTAGTCTAGCTTCCCATTGCTTAACAGACCGCTATAACTGACATAAGCACAGAAAAAGAAGAATGACTTTTTTACCGACCTCATAATATTATACGAACCTACCGACATAATTTGCAAGTTTTCATAGAGAGAGCACTGTGGTTTGAATCTTAGCTACATTCCCTAAGCCCTGTGATAATTAATTAGGCGTTCCACCCATAGAGGGTGATTTGGGCTATGTGTGATAAATGCAGCTGTCAAACTTCAAAATGGAGGAACTATTTTGCAAATTTTATTCATTAAATCTTTATTTATTGAGAATAATAAGATTTGAATAACATTTATATGTATAACAAATCAATCTACAATTATTTTATTACATTTTCACACCGTAGTACCAAGTTTCCATTCAACTTTTACATGAGTAATTTTGTTTCCAAAAGATGGCTTACTGTCTTTTTTGAGAAATTTGTATGAAGTTCCTAAAAAAATAGAGTTTTTTAAATAGCTCTAAATATATTAAAGTTTATGCAGCAAATTGTATTTAAGAACCTTCTCCAGCATTATGTACGGCTCTGGGCATATTAATATCTGACCTTATCGTCTGTTTTCTACGATTAATGCGCCTTCAAAAATATAAACGGACTAAAATATTATGTAGAATAGATGTAGGTCGGCACGTATAAACACCATTTTGTATATATAGTATAATATACGTACGTAGGCTGATAATGCTGTAGATACAAAGGTACCTACTACAGTTGTAGTAGGCGAAGCGTCAAGTATCACCGTCATTCAACTGTCTGCCCCGTACCTAGTAGCTAAGTGACATGTATAAATAATTCACAAGGTTATTTATCCTGGAGTAAGTTAAAGCAAGGTGTGGCTGTGAATACATTAATAGATAGCCGCCTCTCCATCCTACTCTCAAACTTCTACACCTACAAACACACAATTCCTAGCCATATCTATCATATACCTACCTATACTTATCGACCTTCTTGTTTTATTGTTTTATATTACGTAAATAAATTTATTCACAATGTAAACCATTTTTTTTATTTACAACAAGAAGAAAAATACCTACACCATTGATATCTTAGACTTGCAGCTATATTTGTATAGAGTCTCCGTTTACTTGATGCATTTTTTCATCCGGGTCACCATCATTTTGAATTTCTATAATTATTAGAGGTACGTAATTTTCGCAAATAAATTATTATAAATTGGCATTAAAAAAAAAATAAAAGCATTTAATCGCGTAAAATGTAAATAATAAAATATTTTAAATATTTAATTGAAAGTTAACAATAATAAATTGTAGGAAACCTTCATAAAATATCCACATGCATGTAATAAAATACGCGTTCAATTAATATAATAAGAATTATCGGCGACTTCTATTGGCTGATTTTTCTGTTTCAATTATCTCCAGGAGGATCAAGTGCTCGTTTTGACGGGTTACCTGATCGTTTCCCTGTAAAAATAATAATTATCGGTATTTCATTGAAAAATATTACAATAAAAAATTAAAACACTGAATTTATAGAATATATTAGCAAATTTCGCCTTAATAGCATCTATTTCGTCATATGAAAATTACGTAGGTACCTCTACCAATAATATTAGTCATAGAAATCTCCCGCCAATATTCCACCATCACCATTCCAAATCAAGGAAGAGATGTCAGACCCTCGGGATCTAGGCGGATTTCGAGATCCGAGAAATTCGCACAGTTAGTTGGATTTCATGACTATGAGAAAACATGGAGATCATCTAAAATCCACCATAATAATGTTAAAAAAAAAATACACATTTGTGTGCACTCATTTTAAAAATTTGAAAAGAAAGTTTATATTCTACATATATATCCACATAAACCATAAATACGTTTGTGCCTATGTCCGTCATAGACTCCGAAACTACCTAACCGATTTACCCAAAACCATTTTGACCTTTCCAATGAAACCGTCATTAGAAAGGTCAAAATGCAGTTATATTTTCTGATGAATGAAATAATGGGACAAAACTTATTCTTTAGCAGAAGTACAACCTCATCAAAGGAAGGAGTTTCTTGGATTCATTTCTTGGCATTAAAAATGTTCTGGGGCTAAATAAAATACAATAATTATTATCAAAACTTTCACAAAAAGCAAAGCTTGTTTAGTCACCACTAGTACTCATTCTATGGTTACTACTTCTCGTTGTTACCTCTTGTAGAAAGGTTGGCACGGAATTGAACCTACGCTTTTCAGATTGAAAGTCGATGACTGACCCGTCATCGACTTTCGACATCTGTGCAACTTCGCATTACGTTTCTTTAATTTTGCCCGCTTTGGTGGGAAGTTGGCGAATAATATTACAGTCCGTCAACAAAAGAATTCGTAATAAAAGTTCATGCTTACTTTAGTGGTAATCGCGTCGATCATGTCAAATAATCGTAGTAGCACACGCAGGTTATTCGCTCGTTAACTATATACCTCAAAATGTTAAAATACCTATTAGAATTAGAATATTCATAGACAAAAAGTTAAATCTATATACTTGAAGGAAAAACTTTGTGATTATTTTTACGAAAATTGCGTGGACGGAGGAGTATGAAATTTCGCACACTTAATGTTTATATAGAGAAGGAGTGGCGAATGCGAATATTTTTTTTATTATGCATAAGAAAACATGACATCAATAAAAATGACATTACGCATACTACTGTAATGCTCATACTCAAACACACTTCGATGTATTATTTGACACAGATCTTTTGTTTATCTGTGGTCAAATTGAGCATACATAGATTCATATTTTTTGTCTTAAATAACCATAGAAAAAACTTTGAACATATCTACATTTCAAAGTTGACGTATCCATGTCATTGTTTTGGAAAGAACATTATTTTTAAATAGCCCTCGCCCAATGGAACCTCAATAATGTTCAAACTTATAATTTAAATAAGTTATGGTCGAATTTCGAGCACTGGTAGTGATTAATGTTTGATATTGTTGTTAAAATTTTTGTGACTCTCCCATTCCTTGAAAGGATCAAACCCTGCAACCAGAGTTTAGTTTCAAATTCAACTGTAACTACTTTCGTCTAACAAAATAATAAGCTCACAATGTAGCTCTAACTTGACAAAAATAGTCAAATCCTATTCCCAAAATGTTAATAAAACCACTCCGTGCGGTGAACTGACTATAAGTATGCCGTGATTTTTCGAATATTTTGAAAGTTATTTGATAAGATTTCGATATCATCTGTATTCGAACTAGAGCTTGAAATATCAGCGGGGAGACACATCGTTCAGACCTATCTTCTTGTCTATCTTGTGAGTGACCTTATCAAATGCGTTGTATATGTCAGTGTACCTACCATATAATATGAGAGGGTCATCAATGCCACAAACGATACGTAAAAAAGGTGGAATAATGTATGTAGGTATATTATTTATCATATCGTATGTCATATTTCATGTATGTTGATATTTTTAATTTTTTTGATATAGTTATCTTCTGATCATACAATATATATAGAAAAAATAACAACTAGGTAATGACTCTGACAATTCATTACCGATGTTTGATTTTTAAATGGAACAAACCACTACGGGCTTACGACCGTCTTCTACTGTTATTTCGAAGGCTGGCTTACTGTGATCACTTTACGTTAACAACGTTCGCCATTAGGTGGTAATGTTTGTCTCCGAAACTCCTAATCATGAGAATTCTCAACATGTTCAACATGTCGAAAAATCTCATGTGTGCAACAAGTACTTAGAAATTTAATAATAAATGAAATGTACAGATAAAAGTTGGAAATTATTGAGAACAAGAGAGCAACCAAATTTAAAGACTGCGACTGCTGTCATGTATTTGGCGCCAGGATATCCGTTATATATATATTTTAACTGCTTTATTTAAAAACTACGATCAGTGGAAAAAATAGCTCAGCGATAGAAAATATTGCGATCAAGCTGTCATCGAGATAGTTTAACGCATATCGCTTGATTGTGAGCTGATCGCTGTAGATTTTGACCCGCCATATTGGATTTAACGTCAACAACTGACAGTTGTTTCGAGTACACAAGCACGCTTTTAGTAATAAATACACTGTATTTAAGTTTTTTTCCCCGTCCAAATATGTGCTCCCTTTATATTTTGGTCCGTTGTATTTTAGTTTATCATTTTAATAATAAAAAAAAGGAAATATGCATTCTCGTAATCATTCGAGGGCTTACAACCATGATGTACCAACTAAATTTATCAGAAATATAATGATGTTTTGGAGAAAATATTCAAAGAATACTTTTTAAGTAAGTACAAAAATATTAAAATTGAAGTGATTAAACATAAATTATTTCATTTTAGCTGAAGGTTTCATAATATGATTTAATAAGGACTTTGAACTATATTTTGATATATAAAATAAATAATGAAAAAATAAGGTAGGTACCTATTCTGCATCGCGTAATCATTCAAATCTTCCATAGCGCATCTTGGTTGTAAACAATCGCGTTGCCCGGCTACTATTTTGTTTGTTTACAAAATTTTGTATGAAATGTCATCTTCATACAATATGACAAACGGGGATTAAATTTTTTTTTTTATAAATGAAGTAAAAACTGATCAGTGAGTTATACGTAATCTTACGATTTACAATTTTTTTATAAATAAGACGGTTAATGTTTCTGAGCTTATATAGAGTAAACACTAGCACACTTTTGAAATCTTTCACGGAAAACAAAAGCTTGCGTTGTGAATGAGGAAGATCGTTGGCTCCAAGGATCGAATCTACGATCTCTACTACAAAAGTCGGCGACTAAGCCACTAGGCTAACAATCAAATGGAATGTTCATGAATAGCGATAGCGTTTTCGATTAAATTTTGACCACATAGTGACAAACGCTACCATGTTTTGTTATATTTTCCTAAAAAAGAAGAGCGACCATGACATTACGATAGCAGTATTCTTTGAGACAAGTGCATACCAATCTATGTCTATCTCTTTCAAGGCCGGCAGTAACATGTTGAAATCGAGAAAGAGACAGCCTTAATCGTATCTATAGTGCCATTGCGCGTAGCTTGGATACCGTAGAAACAAGACTCCTACTGTAATAAAATTATATTTCAGTTAAGCATGTTGAAATATTCGTGAAATTTGAACATTTCCACCTAATGACGAACGTTGTTAATGTAGAAGTGATCACAGCCCAGCCAGCCTTTGAAATAACAGTAGAAGACGGTCGTTAGCCCGTAGTGGTTTGTTCATACCATTTTAAAAATCGAACAGTATAAGTCAGTCATATTCTGTTGTTGATGATATATCGTTGTTGTCCACAGTGTAGCCGTTGCTTTAGAAAATCAACAAAAGATAATATTATTTAAGATCTGAAAAAGATGTACAATATATAAATTTGTCCAAGGCTGATCCGGTGAGCAAATAAAACGAGAAAAAAGCAAAGAAGGAAATGTTTATCTCTTACAGGAAGGATGTTCGTAGGCCCCAGGGACCTGCGATACAGCAGAAAGAAATAAAAAGACATTTTCTCCCTGAAAACGTATTCACGGCAGCTGTGGGTATTTATGTGCTAACAATAATATTAGGTCCCTCTTACCTAGATACGATTGTGTCGATTTTTTTATATACTGGCAACTCTAAACACACCACCAAGTTCCAAATTTTTTAAGTTTGACATTATTTTTTTATGGTCGAAAGTATAGTTTTTTTATATTAAATAGGATATTATGAACTTCGTCTAAAACAATATTTTTACAATAATTCAATCGAGCCTACATTTGAAATCATCATATCACTGTTTCTATAAATCGAAACTAAAAAAACAAACTCATCCATATTCACCTAAAATGATTATTTTTATTTCATACTAGACGTTGTACTGTGTAGACCTTACTAATGTTGATTTCAAATTTGTAACTTATCCCAAAATACGTTTAAAATATATTTGAATAGGCAATAAAGATGAGACATTAACAAAAAGTGGTATATTCGTATCCTTGCGTCAAATACATGACAGCAGTCGCAGTCTTTAAATTTGGTTGCTCCCTTGTGCTCAATATAATTTTCATCTTTTATCTATATATTTCATTAATTATTAAATATCTACTTGTTGTATACATGAGATTTTTCGACATGTTGAACATGTCGAGAATTCTCATGATAAGGAGTTTCGGAGACATAAACATTATCACCTAATGGCGAACGTTGTTAACGTAAAGTGATCACACTAAGCCAACCTTCGAAATAACAGTAGAAGACGGTCGTAAGCCCCTAGTGGTTTGTTCCATTTAAAAATGGAACATCAGTAATGAATTGTTAGAGTCATTAATTGTTACATATTCGTTAATAATTTTATTGTTATAAAAATTTTCATGGATGGCGTTGGCCTTGCTGGAAATTCGTTCCATAATAACCTGAATACCTATTATATTTTATATCAGATATTTTATTTTCTTATGCATTTTTTTTCAACTTTTTCATAGTAATTCTATTCTATAATATAACACTTTTCTATACAAAGGTTTCAGTATAGCCGGCGGAATTTATTGTCTGAGGCAATTTTTTCCAGTCAGGCTTTTCCAGTAGGCTACCGAGGTTCCAATAAATCAAACATCGGAAGTATCTGTTAAGCCGATGTCAATTTATATGTAAGTGTTCGCACTAACCCGACTTTCTTTTATTTTAACGACGAGTGCTAGCTAGTTTGAAATATAAATTTGAGGTTCATTAAAATTTTGTGAAAGTGCAACTGTGTTATCATTTTAATCATCAAAATGAACTTTCACTGTGCGAATACACAAACCTTACAAATAGTGAGTAAATATAAAATAATTAAAACAAAATTAAACCGAATAACCTTTTGAGGGGGCTCTATGAGAAGTTGCAAGATATAGAAGAGATATCTTCATAATGAGTGTAAATTTCCTCCTCTGTCCCAGCAACATAAATCATCTTTCATCATAATAAATAATTGTTTGTTGGTGTTGCTCTCGCGGCGTAGTCATAAGGGTTGCGATGAAGAATCTTAAGATTAATTACTTCTATTAAAGTGGATGGGAGGAAATATTTTGTTGACGCAACCAATCATGGAGTTGTTAATTAGAATTATTGAGTGTATGAATAATGACCTCCGCACTTGACGTAAATTAACAAGAAACATTTATCAAAATAAAATTGTTTTCTCCCGACTGTACCTTTATATAAACACAAGGCTTTCGCGCAACTGAAGGGTAATAAATAATAGACACTCGGAGCTACCTAGCATCAGCTAATATGACAGAAAGCTATTAGAGCTTATTCTTTAGCATTCAATCCTGCCTATTATCGTTAATTTACTCCTTCATAATTATAATTATTCATTGTTTAGATACTTTATTTAGCATATTGGGACCTGTGATCAATGAAATATATATTTCATCTAGTTGGCCCGATAGAATTTGTGCTGTGTTTATCATCTAGTTGGCTCGACAGACGTTGTGCTATGTTTATTATGAACTAGCATTCCCAACAGACGTTGTCCTGTAGTCCATAATTTGAATATTGATATCGATCAAATTTGAAATTTATACAAAAATACGCTTAAAATAAAATGTTTGAATTTAAAAAAAAAATATTTCTGAAAGCTTGAAATAAATTACCTATATCCAAAATCTGCGTATCATGTTTTGAAACTAGGATAGAAATAGGAAATATATTGATGTGTAAAATCATCAACTAATGATAAATATTTTAAATATCAGTCCCTTTTTAAGTTGTGTATCTAGCAACGTATAGTGTATAATCACCAAATAAATAAAATAATGATGAAAAAGAGCCAAGCAAACGTAGCAAGTATACACGTCTATCTGATCTCATCAGTCTTCTAACCGAGAAGCAGTCACCAGCCACCTTTCCGCGAAAGTGCCGGAAAAATCTGTGGAGTATCTCATAAAAATTTCAATAGAAAAAACCTGTAATGAGAAGATCTGATAAATTTTTCATACAAAAACTCCCCGTAAGTTTGTCCCTTTCTCTCGTATTTCACCGTCCTTCTCTCTCTTATGTCATTTCATTACAACATTTTCTTATATTCCTACGGTTTCTTTTCTCTCTTTTTTTTCTTTTTACCTTCTCTTTTCACGGCAGTTATGGGAAAATTGTCGAAGGTAAAGAAAAATATTCGGTCAGAAATAGTCTTCTATTGCGACCGAACACAAATATATTATGTTAGGTACCTACATTTATTTTGTTTTTTCTTTTGTATTTTCTACAAAATCTATTATTTTTTCGAAAGTACGTTTTTTAACGACATAATATGCTTACACCACATGATGTGTTTTTTTATTATGATTTAGATAGCAGCGAAACCTTTCGGACTTCAGATCCGAGTTCCCGGGTTCCATTCCCGGTGGGGTCAGAGTTTTTCTAAGTGTTTTTTCACTTGAAATTTCTACCCGGGGTTGGCCTGTCTCAGATTGGACGGGACCGGTTGACTGGAAAAAATTGCCTCAGGTAATAAGTTCCGCCGGCTATACTGACACCTTTGTATAGAAAAGTGTTAGGTATATTATATTATATTTTATTATTATTATCACAGAATAACTATGAAAAAGTTGAAAAAAAATGCATAACTAATAAAATAAAATATAATATTAAGGTTAGTATGGAACGAATTTTCCAGCGGAGCCAATGCCATCCATGAAAATTTTTATAACAACAAAATTATTAACGAATATGTAACAACTACTGACTCTAACAATTCATTACTAATGTTCGATTTTTAAATGGAACAAACCACTACGGACTTACGGCCGTCTTCCACTGTTATTTTGAAGGCTGAAGTGGTAATGTTTGTCTCCGAAGCATGAGAAATCTCATGTAATGTTTGATTAAAGTGTTCCAACTAACTGATTGGTTTTTCTAATGTATGAAATATATTTCGCATGGTATTTCAATGACAATACCGATCTACGGATGAACTTACCAATTATTGTAAAGGATGATTTGCATTATGATTCCATCCACTATCGAATGATTTGCCCATCACTAGTAAACAGCAAGAGTCGAGAAATTCAAATACTTCGGCAGCATATTGACACAATCTCTCGAACCAGATGTGAAGGTTATGTTCAGAATTGAAGCAGGAATTTAATACATATAATGAAACCCCTCTTCTGCGACGATACTATAGAGACAAATCAAATGTTATGTGTGGTCCGTCTTATTGTACGGATGTGAAACTTGGACTTTGAAAGTCAACTTAATGAACAGACCGGAAGCATTTGAAATGTGCATGGCTTCATCGTCGAATGCTCAGAATTCATTCCCTGGACAGATATGGTAACCAGTACTGAAGTGGTAAGGCGAAATAGGTTAACAGAGAGCTGTAATTGTTAATAATTAATTATGTAAGTCTGGAAAATATCATATACTGGCCATCTACTGCAAAGAGAGGAGTATCAGCATCATCACCTTATACTGCTGAATAATTAATTGTGCGAATAAATGTGAGCATCGAACCGCTTTTTCATTTTATTGAGATAACTTAATTGCTATAATTACCTGTTTTGTCAGTTGTTTTTAAAATAAACTGTCATTTCGTAGGTATATAAATCCTTTATAGATCTATGCCAAAACTAGGAAAAATGTATCTTATTGAATACCTGCCTATCTTATGATAGATCAATCGGTACCTACTTTTTTTTTTTTTGTAAAAATGAATCTAGAATCACTCAAAGTGAATACAAATACACTTTTGACATATTTCATACTAGCCAAAGGGTTGTGTCATTAAAATAAAACCGTCGACTGATACCATTGGTCTACCAATCACCCAAAAAAATGTTTTTCGAACAATTTTCCCATCGCCCATATTGCTCAGTGAACTCATACTGTATTGCATATTCATGTATCTTCTTAGTTTTTTTTTTAAAGGTAATGTTTATGTATTTACGTAGTGAAAGTTCAATTATTATGAATTTAAACAAACACAGTTGGACTTTCACGATATTTTATTGAGGCTCGAGCGCTTTCGTCCATCTCATGTAGACATTATCAAGAGATTAAAAAAAAAAACAAAATTGAAGACATCCTACAATATTGGTAGGAGAAGACACTATTAACTTAATATTAATTAAATACAATGACATTAAATTTATCTAATTGAGTGGCACCCACCTACCTACGAATTATTTTACATATCAAATTTGATGCTGTAGCCCTAGTATAGGTTTTCGATGATCGAATATCGAAACGATTATCGAAAGAGTTTCGAAAAATGTTTATACTAAAATTATCGAATGATTCAATCGTTTGATTTAAGAACACTATTTAAGCGCTAATAAGCGCTTATTTGCGTGCAATTAGCATTCGATAAAACTCGTACTAGCCCCACTGAATTTGTTTGTTTTGTTAAAGGAGAAATCACCGCCTCATTCTTGGCCCTTGGGCAGAATTATGGAATAACGGTGTCTTATACCAATACGAGTATTGTACCATGTCTTCAATTTTGTTTAAAAAAAATATTTTAAGTCTAATGTCTACATGAGATAGACGAAAGCGCTCGAGCCTCAATAAAATATCGTGAGAGTGCAACTGTGGTTGTTTAAATTCATAACTTCTTTCTGGTCATTCAACATCTAATCTTCATCCGGATACTTTCATCTAGGTAGGTAGGTACTTTTTTCGCACGGAAAAAAATAAATAACCCGCTTTTGACTGGGTTAACTAATTTGTTTGTAATTTTTAAGTGCGAAGGTATAATGCGGCCATCGCGCAAGCTGGGACCACGAATAAAGGGAAGGTAGGTACATAGTTGGTAGAAAGCAATTTGCTACTGTGCCGCGATCTAGGGTCGACGACATTTCGTATGTCGCGCACGAATCGCGAATAAAGTCAAAATGGTATGAAAAAAAAAATTAAATAGATCAATTTTACTACACCGTACTTAATATTTTGTTGATTAAAACATCGATCCATTCTTTTAACATGTCCAAATCATCTAAGGCCTAACAACACAAAAAATAATAGGTAGGTAATATACTTAACAATAAATTATTTTCTGGCTCCTATATCCGCATGTATGATTTAAAAAGTGTATAATTATCAGTGCCATTAGTTAAAACAGTATCAACATGAAGCTAGTACCTTTTTGAAAAAAAAAAATAAAAAAACAATTGGAGGAGGGGGGGGGGGTTGGAGTCGGGTAGTTGAACATTAGAAAACCATTAGCAGTCGCATTGATGATAGTCAATTAAGAAATATCTTCGTTTCTGGGGAGAATCAAACTCCTTTGAACCCCCCTCCCCTGGTTACGGCCTTACTAATATTAGCCAATGTTTTAGGAAAGAGAATTGATTATTTTTGCATAATAGTCTTCCGCTAATTCCCTTTTATTCAAACGGCACAAAGCCAAAATACCAACTCGAGTTTAAAGATGAAAAAAAAAAACAGAATTCCAGATGCTATATTTTATGTTCGTTCCTTTTTATGCGGTGGTCGTGTCTAGTAAGCAAGGTTTACGATGTTTTTTAATGGTTCTGAAAAGCTCATTAAGATGGCGTCACAGGCATTTACATTTACCACTTGGGAAATAAACTACGGCAGTTTTTCAGTATCACGATGTAACCCTATCTCATTTTGTAATTCAACAGTACCTGTCTATCTAGGTATGTATACAACTCACCTGCGTATTTTTAACATACCGAAATTAAAACATAGGTACTAGAGGGTAAAATATTATTTTTATATTAAAAACTTTAAATAAATAACGTTTATCATAGTTAGGTATTAACTTTATATTTTTTCTATTAGTATTATTTTTAATAATATCTACATACTGTCAATTATTACTTACTACGGCTAAAATGTTTCTCATTGTCAAATAAAAGGTTTAAAAGAAAATCCAGATTTTGAACATGAATACTTAATCGGGATTAGATCTTGTATGGCAATATCGGATACACCATTGTAAAAAAAAGAGTTGATGTAATTAAATAATGAGTTGATAAAAATTCTTTGTATACCAATACGTAATTTAAAGCCAACATTATTATGAAAAATTTGACAGATATGAGTTTATTGCATAACAATACATAATTATATTGTATGACTCGTGTTAAGGATCAAAAGAATAAGAAATACAACATTATTTATATTGAAGGTATATTAATACTCTTCTTCTTCTTCTTAATTTAGGCCTTGTGGCCTGCAATTCAAGAGGTGGGGTTGCTCAACACCACTGACGATCTGCCTTGGAAGTATCTTCGATGGGGTTGGCCGTGCATTTGTGCAATGCAAATTGAACATTATTACAAAAATTCTGTAATATATTTGTTTTAATGAAAGATTAAAATGGGAATACAGATGGAATTTTAACAAAATATAGGTGATAGATAGGTTTTTGAAACCGGCCGTTGGTCCACCGACCCTATTTGTATCCAGTTCACAAACCTAAAATATCGCTCATATAGCACATAAGTAGAGACAGGTATCTATATAAGGCACTTTGACGAGCTTATTTGAAACATCATTGATTGACATAACTTAAGGGGAGGCATCGAATTGACTAAATTGCCGGACAGAGAATAAAGCGTTGACAATAACATCCAACTTTCGGGGAGTGTGACAGTTACAATTTTTCCATCCATTTCGCTCTTGGCACGTTTTATCGGAAATATCCAACAGGAGAGGACGAAGTAGGAATCCAATAGGTGTGATTCGGTTAATATTTAATTGACACAACTCGACACTTGATGGAATGCCTTTGACTTCTCGCTCTATACAAACAATGTTCTCCTTGTTCTATCATTCTTTAATATCATTGTTTAATATCTAGTTGTAATAAACATTGTTTGTAAATGGATATATTTAATATTCTAGTGCCATCTTCTTGCTGGTGGTTTAATGTTCTTACCAAATTCCAACATATGCCTCTGCATTAAATAGCTTTTAAGGCTCTCATGGCCGTCGTTTGAAGACTTGATTGAAGAGATTTTAGTGATATTATTGACCCGTGGTCTTTCTGTGTTTGCTATGCCCCAAATAACCCCAAATACTGTTGGATCAATTAGTATTCTCTTCATTAAATTTATTTTACCTATATTACGAAGGTGTAACCCTCAGGTTGTTTGGCCCAGTGGATAGCGGCAATAAGGGATCGAATCCTATACGGGGCGAGAGATGTTGGAACGCGTTTAACATGTCGAAGATTCTCCATGATTTGGATTAAAGGGTATTTAGACGAATTTGACTTACTTTCGAGAGCCCGTTAGGGCTCAGATTTAATTTAAGTACCTACCTCTTGAAATCGAACAATAAAAAATTTTCAACTCGAATTATTAAAGATCTAGTTTGTACCAAATTTAATTTACTATGAATTGCAGGGAGAATGTACCTAATACCGGACAGTTAGATTATAATAAAAAATGTAGGTATACTTTTAATCAAATTCTATATAAAGAGACGTTACATTTTAAATACCACTTGTCTATATTATCCAAATCCAAACTCCCTTAAGGCCCCACTTAGTGGCATAGGGAGGCAACAAGAGCTCTCCATTGCGCTCGATCCCGCGCAACGCTCATGACCTCCTGCCACACCATGTCCAGACTCTCCAGCTCTGAGGGTCCTCCTCGTCCTCGGGACCATGATGGGAGGAAGAACAGCGCTCTCCTCGGCCAACTGTCATTCGGCATCCCCAACACACGTCTTAGCCAAGTCCATCTCCCCCACACAATAGTAGAAGTGATGGGCTCACGCTGGTTGCGCCGACGCATTGCGTCGTTCCAGGTGGTACCATCTTATACCCAAGATTCTCCTGCGGCACTTCGTTTCGAATGTAGATACTTTTCGTGTCTGGGCTCTGGTCAGGTGCCAGGACTCACACCCATACAGGAGAATGGGCAACACACACGCATCAAACAGTTTACATTTCGTCTGGACACTAAACGCCGACGCTTCCCATATGTTGGTCATGTTGTTAAACTATGTAAAATTTTATTATGTGCTGCCTCCGACAGCGAAACTTTGTTTCTTGGAGGTAGCGAAAATAAATAAAAAAAAAAAAAAAAAAAAAAGTTGCCATGTCTATATCATAATTTAAAAAAAACATTGCGGATGGCTCTTGTTATTTATATTCCTGTTTATGTAGAAATAGGAACTTACCTACACATCTTAATCTATTGGAAAATAGACAATAATGTTTATTTATTTATTGTCTACGCAACCAGTAGTTGCTTTTACAAACACTTTTATAACATTTAAAAAAAATAAGTGATGCCAAGAAGCAAACACCAAAAGAAAATAAATCAAACACAAACAAGAGACACAAAACAAACATAATATGTTAATTTTAATCTTTAAGTTGGTAGTAGGCATAATTGTTTTTTGAAAGACGTGTCTATATACAAGTATACATAAAATACAAAATCATACAATAATAACGTTTCATAATATAAGTGTTCAATTCGCATAAAACACACATATAAGCATTTACTTACGCATTTCGCGTACATATATACTTAATATTATTGCGTATTTAAATAAATGTATTCCGTGTACATTAAGTGCGGTAAATGTATTTCTAAAAGCGTTGTCGTATTAAAATCTACATCCGATTAAAATGAAAGCACATCGCTTTTGTTGGTTTCGACGGAAAACTTTTTATATTATAGGCAAACCGGCAAAATAATTCAACAGTACCGAACAATTAAAATTTTATACTTAAATAAAATATTTTGATACTTAATGAAAATGAAATTCAATAAGTATGTTCCTACCTACCTATTCATATAGTAAAATATGAGATTGACCATCTCACGTCCTTAAACCCCAACAGGTCAGCAAAGGCACAAGAAATAAGTCTCGTTCCCATCAGGGGAGGTCAGACAGATGGTGCCCCCCATCTAAAGTCGCATGATCCAGCGCAATGGAGAGCAAGCTCTTGTGTCTCTCTATGCTCCATAGTGGGGCTTCGGCCCCTTGTATCATGGGGGGGGGGCGGTCCGCGGCGAACTTGATTTGTGGGGCCGACATTTTGGTTTCGTTGCTTTGATCAGACTAGGGGGTTAGTTTCGTACCGGTCGGGTTTGCTGCGGATTGGTCTCCTCCGGACTGGATTGCAGCGGTGTGCGGGGGGCCTCAAGGGAAAATGTATGTTATGTATGTATACAAATAACTAATACAACTACGGTAAATATTTATCATACTTACATTAAGAGCTCTACAGTAGTGTACTGAAATTTGAAATGGAGTGAAGTGGCAAATGCTCCTTCCTTTCCCAGCATAACTGTTATACCTCCAGGTTTTGACCTTCCAAGAAGAATGTGGACCGCGCTGAATAGGATACGCACGGGTCATGGAAGATGTGCGGAGTACTTTTTTCAATGTAGTTGGCAGAATTCTCCTGAATGCGACTGCGTAGCAGAGAGACAGACGGTGAGTCACGTCGTATTTGAGTGAAGCCTCAGATCCTGCGAGGGAAGCATTGAAGATTTCTATACACTAAACGAGACAGCGACTGACTTTTTGAAAACAACGTAGGTACTGTAAATTTTAAATACTGTCAATTTTTATTGACACTGATATACAATAAATATATTTTTTTTGTTGCTGTTGTTTGTTTGTAATTAATTATGATGTGATGTAATAACCATTCGATAAATAAATAAATCAAACTAAATCCTTGACTCAATAACAATGCGTTCCTTGTTATTCCCGTGCTATACATAAGTGTCATATTCGCATGCACGCTACACAGATACAGATAAAGTACCTACATAATAATATTGGCATAGAGCCGTTTTCATGAAAAATAGATATTTTTTGGGAGAAACGCTAAACTGGAAATACAAATTTACGTTTCATTCTATAATTCTCTAGATTTTTTAGTGCACTCTTTAAGACAAAAAAGAATTATTTAATTTCGACGCATACATATATTTAAAAAAAAAATCGATGAAAATGACGTTTGCTTTTTTTATTTAGGTATACAAGAAACTATACAATAGGTAATATAATATTTAAAAAAAAAAAAACAAGTAAAAGATATACATTCATTAAAGTCTGATGTACTTAATATTTTTTTTTCATCAAAGTCTGACAGTAAATAACACCGGAAAATTTATTGAAAAATCACAGTATTTACAACTATTTCACTCTTAATTATTCTATTTCAAAACATTTTTCATAAAATCACAATATATCGTATAAATCATACATTATTGTAAAAAAAATAAATAAAAAAAATAAAAAATATCGGTGTAGTCTCTCATGATACATCACGATGTAATGTAATCATGAGAGACCTTCGAAATAAATAGAGAAAGGAACTTTCTTCTTAACATCCTACATGAGGACAACAGAACTCCCTTTTGAATGGCATATCTGAGACCACTACGCATGCTATGTTTCACTAGATTGTCTTTTAGAGACTTAGGAATAACTCCATTCTTCGATATCACTATAAGAATTATTATGTGGGTGGTTGGTGTATGCCACATATCCTTGATTTCGTGAGCAAGATCAAGATGTTTTAATTATTACTATTGTACTATTATTATTTGTCTGTTAGTAGACAGTTGCTATGATAATTAACAATAACAGATGTCCACGTGAAACATTATATAGGTATTCTAAGAAATATATGTTTCTGGATCAGAAATTGTTGCACACAACAAAATATTCATTTTTTCGCCAAGAATATTTTTTCAATAACTAATAAAGATTTTTCCTGTTGACAGCAACACCGTTTAAATTCGTACTAGATTTACATCACAATATTATTTAAAGTAATATAATATTATGTAGAGTATCCCCTCAGTAAATCGCTATTTCCTCGCGATACTACTTAGGTTGGGGTGCCGCGAGTATTAACAGAATTCATGCCAAAATAATAATATATTATTATTTTATCCGGGAATTATGAGCCGCCTACATATATATATTTACGGCTCTTTCATCATCATAATCGTACCGGGCCAAAAAAATATATACGATTATTCAAAAATACATCGTATTTCATAATATTTCCTCTTTTGCCGAATTATATCGAATATATTACCGAATACATCAAATGATTTGTGGTTATTTATGAAGGATAATATTTCGCTAAAATCTGTTGTAAAAAAATCAACATTTATTAATTTTTTTTATAGAAATTATTCGATTGCAATTTCGTCAATAATTTACAATCGAACATTTATTTATATTCATACAAACATAATAAAATGTACTAGTGCACACGGGAGGACCTTGCTGATGCCAATGACAAGGCCATAGATGTGACCAAACCACTAGAGATTCATGGTCTGACGATCTGGATTCGGAATGTATGTATGTAAGTAATTTACGATTATACGAAATCGAATCCAGAAATAGAATGGAGCATACATTCCTATGTGAGTGCGCGTTTACACCAAACTAACATAGAGCCGAATCTAGAAACAGAGCATATTATGGTTGATATTGGAAATCATGGTTACAATAAATTAATGCAATAACAATAACTTTAACTAGCGGGCGATAACAGTTTTTTCTCGTAGTTATTTTCTTAGAGACCATACCAACAATCGAGAAAATACTGTATATTATGTAGGTATTTCAAAGCCGGCTTTTTGGTTTGATTGCCTCGATCGAGCTAGGAGGTCGGTTTCGTGCGGGTCGGGTTTGCTGCGGATTGGTCTCCGCCGGGCTGGCTTGCGGTGTGCGGGGTGCCTTAAAGGGAGAATGTATGTGTATGTATTTCAAAGCCATCCCGTGGCATTATTAGTCTATAAAGGCTGTCAAGATAATATTCTATAGAATCTTGGGTATTTTCTTTCTTCCTAATAGAAAAAAAATTAAGATCACTTTTGTTCCCTTGTCTATTGATGTGGTGTGATACTCCTATGTACATTGTAAACTATGTAAAATGGGTTAGTTTCACACCAATGAATTAATTAGGATACATTGCTTATTAATTTAATTTGTTACGCTTTTATTATATTAAGAGTTAGCTTATATTTGAAGCATATATTTGCTTAGGGAGAACCACCCTTGAGATGTTGTATACATTGCTTTAATTTAAATTTATACCCTGTGGCGATAGTTGGAATTATTATTAATATATTATTAGCTCTACCAATCAGTCCACCCTTGATGTTTTCTTTCAAGAACGCACACTCTACACCATATTATTAACTTTTTAACCAGTCATATTTTTAATCTGGAGACGTTTGATTGTGGATGGCCAAAATAACTAATATTTCAATTATTCTGAAAAAGTTGAGGGTAGCGGACAGATTTTCCTCTTGGAGTTCAAAGCGGATTCTTCAGTTTTTTGGACACATTGCCAGACGAGATGAAGACAGCCTGGAAAAAAATGATGGACCTCGGAAATTCAAAATAAAAAAGTGCGTACAAGATATATTATCAAAAAAAAAAGTAAGGAATTGAAGAGTGAACACTAGATAATCAGTAACGATTTGCAAATTATAAAAAAAATCTTACACCCGTTCATATAATATTATACAAATGTATATTTATGTTAAACGCTTAAGTTGCTAATAAATTTGCCAACCCTTGGTTGCTTTCTCACCTTGTAATGTATCCACCCTGTGTGTATGCAGCTCTATCTACTGTGTCCGACTACCCTCTCTCGGGGTAGCAGCACCACAAGCATCTCTTAAATTATAATGTATGGTGACCACGTAATGGGCTAATTTATAGCTCACCTTCTGGAGATCTCCAGCTGTATGGGGCCCGTCTAGCTATATGACTGATTTCATGACATTTTGTATAAGTACTGGAAACACCTTCTCGTCTAAAAACTATTGTTGTACTAGCATGACTAAATATTAATATTTTATTATTGTTTTAACACAGATATGACTTATTAATATGCCCTCTTATTGTGTGTTTTATTTTGTTATTATTCTGTTCTGTTCTGTTGTTTTACTGGAATTATTATTATTATTTTTTAGAAAAATGAATCTGTATTCACCCAAAGTGAACAAAAATACACTTTCGACATCTTTCATATAAAGCAAAGCTTGTGTTGTAAAAGTGGAAATGGTCGACACCGGGATTCGAACCCACGACCTCCAATATGCTGTGCGTACGAAAGCCGTCGACTGATACCACTGGTCTACCAACCACTTCTATTCGATAATACTTTTTAATCATTTATTTATTAAAATATGAAAAATAAAATAACAAAATATTATATAAATATAAAAACATAATATAAAATCTTTTAACAATAATTCTATCTCATAAAGCATAGTGCTTGTGTTGATTAAATTCTCTACACAAGTGGAATGAATATTATGATCCAGACTGTGAAACTATGATTTTTTTTTAATATTCTTTATAAGTTCTATGCATTTTTATATTTCAGTAGTTTTTTTTCTATGTGAATTGAGGTGTATTTTTTTTTAATAAATTTTAAGTTTTTTGTACTGCATTGTTAGATATTTGTTCGTACCTAATTGAAGAAACTCTGCTGGTTTACAATTCTTTATTACGTTTTGTTGAATGTACCTATTTACAAAATTGCTATACCTTCCTGTCAGATTTATAAAAATTAATTATAAAAATTAAAAATGACTAAATATACAAATCATATTGTACCTATTAGGTACTTTAAAACAAAATGGAGTATTTTCCCTGGATGCTTCTGTCAAAAAAGGTTGCTTTAGGCTTGTGTCGTGAGAGCGGAAGATGGTCAACACCTGGAATCTAAACTACGACCTACGATTCGTGACCGCGCCTCTTTTAAGGGCATTTTTCATGACACCTGTAAAATCCCGGGCTGAATTCCTTCAATTTCGTGACGAATATGGTCTTTAAGATGTTGGACCGATTGGGGAATAATTTTCCAATCATGTGGTAAAAAATATAAAGACCAAATAAACTTACCGATTTGAGGGGTTAAATAAAACTTTGCAGTATTACGATATTTTTTTATCCGAAATATATTTTCGGCCGACTATGCGACCATCTTCAGCGGAGAGTTATTATAAACTTAGGAGTTTATAATAACTCTCCGCTGAAGATGGTCGCATAGTCGGCCGAAAATATATTTCGGATAAAAAAATATCGTAATACTGCAAAGTTTTATTTAACCCCTCAAATCGGTATAATGGCTAAGTATTACAAAGTTTCATGTAACGTTTTTGAACAAATAAACTTTTTATGATAACCAAACCTACTTATATTTTCTTTGAACAAAGTTATATGCAATCAAAATGGTAGCGGTACTTTTGCTCCACCCCGTATAAAAACAAAAGAATATATTTTTTTTTTATATATTCAACATACTGCTAGGCCATTTAAGTTCAAACTTCCATACTACTTTTATTCGTTAGATTCTCAATTCTTACCAAATCACAATATGATCTTTCACAAATTCTACGTAGAGCTTTCATATAATCTACTGCGTTTATACAACATCCCTTGTTTCAATCATGCCCACGTTTCACACCCACAATACTTTGATGGGAACATACTCTACATTTTCGCTATCCAATTTTTATATATTTATATAAGTGTCTTTGTTTGTTTTAAATAATTGTTTATGTTCCAGTGGACAGTTCATTTTTTTCGCAGTCTACAGTGACTTCGTTCAAATTCGTTCGCCAAATTCAAATTGTTCTACGGGGGCAGTACCCTTATAGTATCGAAACGATCATCGAAAGAGTTTTGAAAAAATCTATACAAAATGATCGGATAATTCGATTGTTTGATGTTAGAGCACTATTTGCAAGCTCACAAGCGCTTATTTTCTTACAATTAACTTTCGATAAAACTCATATTGACCCCACTGCAAGCACTTTATTTAATTCTAAATTCAAATACAGTAAGTATGAGTTTAAATTTGAATTTGGAATTCCTAATCACAGCCAAAAGATTTGAGATCAGAGTTACCATTTTGATAAAAGTCTCTCGAAAATGGCATCGTGACATACATGACGTGACGTACATCTATATGACATACGTGACGTGACGTAAATCTATATATTAAAATACGTGAAGGAAAAACTTTGTAACTATTTTTAAGAAAATTACGCGGACAGAGGAGTATAAAATTTCGCAAACGTATAGTTTATATTATAGAGAAAGAGTGGCAAATACTAATATTTTCTTAAAATTATGCATAAAAAATTTATTAAATAAATAAAACATTACAAACACTATTGTAATGTTATGTATTTGATACTCGAACACACTTCCACAAACTACTTATAAAGATCATCAACCTCATAGAAACAAATGCAAAATGAAAAGCACGACATAATGGCCGCAGAAAGCTTTTCGAAGGCGGTATATTCAAATGGACGGTGGAGCGGGAAATGGCGGGATACTTATTCACTCATTGTAGGTACCAATGACCCAAATTGAGTATGATAATAATTTAAAATAAGGTATGGTCGAATTTAGAGCACTGGTCGACCACTAGTACACATAAAGATTCAATCAAGTTTTGTGAAATGGCTGATTATTTTTGTGAATATGATCCAACTAATACTCTTAACAATTCATTACTGTTGTTCGATTTTTGAATGGAACAAACTACTACGAGCTTACGACCGTCTTCTACTGTTATTTCGAAGGGTGGCTTAGTGTGATCACTTTAAGTTAACAACGTTCGCCATTAGGTGGAAATGTTTCAGTCTCCGAAACTCCTAATCATGAGAATTCTCGACATGTCAAAAAAACACATGTATAAAACAAGTAGATATATAATAATAATTAATGAGATATAGAGATAAAAGTTGGAAATTATTGGGAACAAGACAGCAACCAAATTTAAAGACTGCGACTGCTGTCATGTATTTGGCGCCAGGGTATGAATACATC
Source organism: Mystacides longicornis (assembly GCA_963576905.1). Lineage (NCBI taxonomy): Eukaryota > Metazoa > Arthropoda > Insecta > Trichoptera > Leptoceridae > Mystacides > Mystacides longicornis. Next base: position 9,571,717 of record OY756429.1, read on the forward strand.
CATTGTTGTTAATGTCTCATCTTTATTGCCTATTGGCTTCGTTGGTGCACAACGTTCTAGATTCTTGTGACGTCATGTCTGTGTTTCTCTTCTTCACAATGAAATTTCGTACTAATAAAATACCATTTTGTTAAAAACATCCCAAATCTATAATAATAAAGGAAAGTGCCTGACTGACTGATTGACTGACTGACATACTCACTCATCAACGCACAGCCCAAACGGCTAATCGTAGAGAAGTGAAATTTGGAAATCAGGTAGGTTTTAATACAAAACCTTCCATTAAGAAAGGATTTTTGGAAATTCCACCCCTAAGGGGGTGAAAAATAGGGTTGAATGTTTTTCAAAGTATGCGAATATCTCGGAAACTAGACATGGTACGAACTTGAGATTTGGCATATGAATTCTCCTATAGAAATGAGTAGTAGTTTTCGTGAACAGTTTTTCCAAATTTTCACTAAAAGGGACGAAAAAGGGCACATATAAAAAGGGATGATTTTTAAGTGGCTCCTAAAAAGTTTAAAACTGGTTTTATCAAAATTTCAAAAAATTAAACATAATTTCGATGATAGGTGTAGTTTTAGTATTCTGAAGAGAGAGAAAAAAAGTAGGGAGGCTAAATTCATAGTTTATTGATTCCAGGCAGGCTTATCAAAAAGTAATTGTTTTGGAAAGAATGCTGTATGAATGCGGATCTATCGGGTAAGCATGGATGGGATAACTTATGATCCCACTTTATGTGATTCAATCCATCTGACCTGATGGTTTTTTCTTCCTTTCAGATCATTCAAGATGTATTTTTATTCTCCCACTTCTAGCGCAAATAGAATAATTTCAACCTTTGTACCTACGTTCTTTTTTTTTCTTCTACATACCTACGTTATTATCAACGTAAAAAAAGCCAAGATAACAGACGTTTTTGTAAGAGTGTATGTTTTATCTCATGTATGAAGTTTGATAGTTCTCTTTTGAAATGTGTTTCTTTTGTGTGCGTACCTCCAAAACAAAATCGAATTCTTACTTTGAATTTCGAATGTGTTCTCGGTGTTAAAACGGTGACCACACTTTGCAACGCAGATCGATTTGTTTTTAATTTGTTAAATTACGAAGAGAAGGAAGTTCTTCGGCTTATATGGACGTCATTATGTCTTATAGGTAAGTACCTACTTGATTATTTCATATTATACATTCATTGTGTTTTTTATCTAGGTATATATGTAGATGATTCTTTTTTTTGTATATAACTAGAAACTACTTAACAAAAGTGTATGGAAGCGGTGGACATTTTTTTTATTGGAATTTGGAATACGGGTTAATTTTGTATGTGTTGTTTCTTTTTGTCTGTGTTATGATAATATCTGCGTGTTCCGATATTGTCTCAAAAGTTGGCGATTACTTTTTCAAAATCAGACAGCCATGGCGTTGGTACTACCGGCACCTGAAACTTGAAGAATGTGCGAGGGGCACTCTTGTCTAGAACACGTAGGTAACCCAGAATTCTAGTTCTTGGTGATCATTCATGCTCGTTGACAATATATTGCCTATATTTTCTTAATGTAATTTTTTTAAAGAAAACCTTCGTTTACTCAAAGGATGCTTTAAAACCAAACGAACACATTTTCCAGAATTATAAATCTTGGAGAGAGAGAGAAAGAGAGAGATGGGGACAGTTAGGGGAGGCCTTGGTTCAGAAGTGGACGCAAGAAGGCTCACGAATAAACTCTCTGTTCTTGCTTTGAATTTTAGTGCTTTTGGTCTCAGCCCACCTTAAAGTGTGTTGCATGGGGTGTGTCACCTCAAGAGTGGAGGAATATGTGGGAAATACAAAAAAGGTAGTTAAAAGAATAAAAGGATGGTCACCCTAGTGGTTTGTAGATGCTCCTCACCCCCTGCATGTAGTAAGATACAACGGTAGTAAGATGTCGGTGAGTAATGGTCAGGCCCGGTCATACATCACTGACGGGCGGTAGTGGAGTGCCCATGGCGCGGGCTTCATCCCGTGGGACGGGGAGGGAGGGCGCCCGCTATTATACAACTCACTCAAACCACCTCTCCTTAAGAACATACTCCTTAAAACACCTAAAGTCCATAACAGACTGAATAATAATATTGTTCTAGGTGAAGCTACAGCACCACGTACACCGCACCATCAACTTGAATAATGTCGCAAGCCCCAAAGTTCAAACCTGTGGTGGATGACCTCGTCGCGCATTTTTTTTGCCAACGAATCAGTTCAAATCTTATACCTTTTATAGTTAAACTATAAGCAAAATATGCCGGATGAGAGATATTGGAACGGGTAACTAATTGTTTGCTTGTCCCATAAATCAGTCATATCGTTCCTAAATGGGTTACAATTTCATTTTACCAGCCTTGAGAACTGCGAATACCTACTCAAACATTTATTCCCGTAGCAGCAGTTGTTGTATGAATTTCTTCGATATGGTAATATTTCCCCTGGATTCAAAATTACAAACCTCTGTTATTATGGATTTCCATAGCAAATATCGACTAACCGGCGAAAATTATTTGTATGAAAAATATTTCACGCGGGTTTAGGCCCTGTCCTAGCTGGTCTCATGATCGCACGATTGTGATATTGCAATGATCGCATGAACGCGGATGCCTTGTTCAAACATATAACATTGTATGAACGTGGCCTAACTGGGCAGACGTAAATTCGATCGTCCGATCGTTTGAAATGATCGCGCGTTGCTTGTATTGCTCTATTGTATCGACAAACTTGCCAAAAGTTCTTACTTACTAACATTCATATTTATTTGTTTGCGTTGTCAAGGAAAGTGGTCGCGCGATCATACGATGGCAGTTAGGACACACAATTTTTCATCGTGCTATCACAAATTTGTTTATGCGTTCATGCGATCATCGCAATCGCACGATCGTGCGACCAGCTAGGACAGGGCCTTAGAGTATACAACGTAATACAGAGTTACTGACGAACTAATCAATTATTATATTTGATGAGGTGCATTCTTCCAGAATTGACATATTATGGTTTTGAAACTAGCATCTTTACGAAACGTTCAATACAAAAGCTCCAAGTAATACAACGAGCGATGGAGAGAATGATGTTAAACATTAGTCTGAGAGATAGGAAGCGAAATGGATGAATTAGATAAGAGACCAAAGCAATCGATGTTTTAAATAAAAATAGCGTCCCTAAAATGAAACTGGGCCAGCCATTTCATGGATGAACTAAGAAAACCCTGGATTGGAAGCAAGGAATAAGTCATAGAAAATGAGGTGGTCTGAAGATATTCGCTTTTGTTGTGAAATTGGAAACGTTCGAAACCGGAACTCGAACCCACGACCTTCGGTACTATGAAAGCCATCGTCTAATACCACTAACAATAATTTCAATATTATGAGGTTTTAGAAGATTAAAAATCTTTCTGATACCACAATCAATCAATCAATACTCCCTGTTTGACCCCAATCAGAGGCATAGAGAGTCACACCATGTCCAAATCCCTTAGCATGAGTTCAAATCAATTATGTATCACCAAAGCATTGCTTTCTGTGGCACAATGGCACAAGCGAAACGAGTCCAAAAAGTCTCTTGACTCACAATAATATGCTATAGTTTTGTTCGCCTCTACATTTTTCTCAAAATATTCGTTATGTTTTTTTTTTTAAGCATCAGTGACTCCTTTTTTATTTCCTACCATGGGGGTAGAAAATTAGGAAAATTTACATATTATCCAGATTCCCTCACATTTCGAGAGCGACTGACCCCATGGAATACGACTCTTAGGCAGATCACAAAAATGATTTATAGACAGGTACAGGTAACCTCGCAAAAGGCTTATCGAATAAGTACTCAAAAAACACGTCACAAGACCACAAGATTTTTTCTTTACTTCTTTAAGTATATAAGTCCACTAAGAGAAGAAACATATTACAACTTTTTATTAATACGAAATGGCAAAAATGTTTTTTTTTTCAACCCTTTGCACTCGTTGCAAAAATGACTTATCATCTTCTAATATGGCTAAAGAGCATCATCTGACAACGTCTAGACCATTAAGTAGATACCATTTTATACAGTTATAAATAAATTAATAACTGTAACAAAAAGGACTAACCTACTTTCAAAACAACATATAATTATTTTAAAACATCCCTTATACTTACTAGGTAGTGCTGTATTATAAACATAGGTTATGAATAATAACATCAAGTATGTATGTTTGTATGGGGTTCGGTTTGTCCCATACGTGCATAGCTCACAATAAAGTGTTAGAACAACCGACAGAGAACTATCATTAATGTGTTTGTTCTTGTGTGAATTTCAAAGGGGTCGCCGCACGATGGAGTGTTTGCTTTTAAATTTGGTTAAAAATAAATTTTCAATTGAAATTAAATAAAATTGACGAGTTTTATGTATAAGATAATTGTTGGCACTTTTAAATTTTTGAAAACAGTTATTTATTTTTTAGTTAAATTTTTGATCGTCGTCTTCTTGATTATCTTCACAATTTTCTTTCAAAAACAATGCATGGATCAAATTTGAAATGTTGATTTGTACAAGTTTTTTCTATTATTATTAAAGACAAACAATATTAATCTATTCTCAATTTGACCACATATAATATACATATGCGTATATAATTGTATGCGTCTGTGTCAATGTCAAATACATAACATAACAGTGGTATTTGTAGTGTTTTTTTTTTATTGATTCAAGGTTTTTAATGCAAAATTAAAAATATATATTAGCATTCGCCACTCCTTCTCTATCTCGAAATTTCATATTCTGTTCAGAAGAATAAAGAATAAAGTGTAACAATATGCATGAAGACAATTATTAATCTTCAATATTGTCAAATTGGAAACGGTTTTAACATAACTTTCATTTTCGTCTTTTTACCGGCCTTGGGTGGCAAGTGCTCCATAGTGCGCCGGAAGAAAGACTTATAATTACCGTTTCAAATAGTGGAAACACCATTGAGTACATAATATCGATAAGAAACCATCAATATTTAAGATGATTGTGTTATTGTTAGTGTTTCATTTTATTTGTTCTAAAATCGATTGGCTAATGATGTTAAAATGCATTTGAACAAATGCAATTAATCGAACCGAATCTAATTGTTACTTGTTAAGATATGACACTTTTAGGTAACCCATGCCCAAGCTCCATCGATATTTCAATTACTAACAGCTCAATGCAAACTGCATGTATGTAATGGATATGTTATGTGCATCACTGCTTCTTCGATAGTTTTTTCTTGTTTTTTGTTCTATACTTTCATACAGACTAAGAATTATTTTAAATTTCTGGTCGTACATAATGTATGGTTATTTCTGTGCTATGTTTTTTTTTTTTTGTATTTTACACCTTTGGTATACTTTCGAACAATTACGTTGACTTTTCTTTATTTCTCAATATTTTTAACAGTTACTTAATACATAATATATTTATTTAGGTTAACCACCTCACGTCCTTAACCCCTAAAGTTAAGAAAAGGCGAAAGAAATAATCCTCGGACGCCTGGTTAGGCAGCTGGTGTTCTCTCTTTTTAAAAGGAGAGTGAATGAATTAATTTAATATTTAATAATAAACTAGTATACAAACCAATAATTTGTTTTTTTTTTCTATAAGAATGAATCTGGACTGACACAAAGTGAAATAAATAAATAAAAATTATATATTTAACATTTGTTTATTTTACTGCTTGTATTCTGTAAAATTTTTCTAGATTCTATTTGGCACATTGACCATTTTTGTCTTGTTTGATTTTATATATTGTTGTTGTTGCATCAACTGATTTGTTTTTTTTTTAACGATTTTTGACACATGTTGCATGCCATTTCTGTATTTTTACATTGTTGTATTTGTTTTAAAGGCTATTGCCGTTTATAATTGTAATAAATAAATAAAATAAATACCCTTTAGACATCTTTCAGTAGAAAGCAGAGCTTATGATGCTCGACATTTGGAATCGAGTAACGTCGGAAATTGAACCGCTAAGCTGTCAACCCCTGTTGATATTACATATTATATTTATCTCTCAGTCTCTTTTTTCTTCCTTTGTGAGCCCGCTAAGGGGCAAAGCGGGGCAACAAAATATTTTTGCATCCTCATAGAGGTTCCGCGTTTTGAAACAAACTATTGGGAAGAATAATCAGCATTCTTCTCCACTTCCTGTCATTCAACCTCCTTTACACAATAATATGTCCTAGTTATGTGAATATATAGAGTCGTTCGTCATTTAATTTTGCGGTAAAATACCTTTGCCATCTTGGCGATAATCACTTTAGTATTGGTGAGATTAAAATAAAGTCTTTCTACATTATGTACGTATAGGTACATCTTTCTACATGTAAATTTCTAAGTTGTAGTATTTGTGCCAGTTTATTAAGAGTCGGCGAGGAACACACTCTTTTTATTGGTGACCCTACTTTGGTGGCATTTAAATTCTTTTTTTAAAATTCGTGACAATAACTTTGTATCATGATGATATCACCCCACTAATACATATGCATTTCTCGCCCATAACGTAAACAGACTCTACCAATATCAGAGAAATTTCACCACTATACTTTCCTATATACATACATTCTTACATACTCACAAAATACAAGGCTGAAAGGTTGTTTGCTGTGAAAATTACTGTATATATTATATGCATGCATGTAGATGACAATATTACGGTAGATATATTATTGTTCCTAATAAAGGCGAGTTTGTTTTTGAATCATTATCGCCTGCCAAGTCTACCGATGTATTAGTGAACTTTATACAGAGGCGTATACTCCTTTAGCGTAGGCATACGACATAACCTATAATGATTGATCATTGTGCTGTGAAAAATTTATTAAACTCAACCATGGCTAATATAGGGGGTAATCGAAACAAATATGTATATCAATCATTTTATGATTATTATTATTTGTCGACCGTGTAAGTATTCGAGTAGTAACTTACCTCTAATATATGCCAACTCTATACCTAACTAGAACCAAAAACAAAATTAACAACCTAATGTAACCTTATACCTTTGTCCAGCGAAAATTAAATACCTACATTTTTTTTCATCATTCTTATTTTTTATAGACCTCTTTTCATATTTGCATTCTTCTTCAATAATTGCATTTACCTTATCTCGTTTCGTTCGCAACAAATTAACTCAACCTGCACACGAGTCTTCCTTCTTTCTACTTCTTCTGTCTTCTTACATTTCTTAGTTAAAGATATCTATAGATGTTCTCTATTTCTGGAGAGGGTGACCAAAGAAGTTTACTAATTTGAAACTTCTTTGCGCAAATAAAGGCTTGTCGTTGCACTTTCGTCCAATTAAAACGCTTTTCAGTGAGATGTCAATGATAGGTGTGTGTGATTAGCGGGTGTGCCCTATCTTTATTTACTCAAAAAGATATGGTGTTCACCATCTAGCTATGTTATTTATGCAGAAGACACCTGTTATTGGATTACTAGAGATTCTTTTTGTTATTGGTTTCATCATTTTTTTGTTTGAGTTGAACAACTTTGTCACCTGGCATCGCTTCTATTTCTTCTAAATTAGAAACATTGGAAGGAATCTCGAATCGTTGGGATAACCTCCAAGGAAAAACTATAATGTTAAAGGGATATTCAAAATCCATAACCATCAAACAACTCAGTAAGATTATCGAGTTCAAAATATGTATATTATCCAGTTTCCTTTCTTAAGAGCAATAAGCGTAGGTAAGTGGTTCATGAAAAGTTGTTAAAAGGTAGTAAATTGGTTCTAGAATGGTTGTATATAGGATCTAGAATAGTTGTTATAAGGTTCTATAAAAGTTGTAAATAGGTTAAAGATGGGTTGTCAATATGTTGTTAAGGGCTACAGCACCTCTTGAAAAAAATCCAATTTTAGTTTTCTACTTGGATATTACTTGCAGATTGAAAATATCCCTTTACTTAGTTACCTATAGAAAATCAATTTAGGTAAGTACCATAGAAGTGAGAAATTAAATATTATTTTCTTATTTTTTATCTATAAGAATAACAGTAGTAACTTTGTTATTAAGACAAGACTGATGCAATTAGACATTTCATCCTAGTCCACATCATTTTTAGGCTTATGTACTTCCGTCTTTTTTTACACATTATGGTAAACTTTTGGTATAAAAGTGGTCTTTTAAGGTTTTGTAATCAATTTAAAAAAAAATCATTTATAATATCATTTTAATTCATATTATTTTATTGGAATAATGAGATGAGTATATTATCATTAATGAAACTAATTACATACTTTGTTTTTATTTCATCATCATCATCGTGGTTACAATAAATTCCATAGTTTACAATTTAAGTTTTTTTTATTCAAAATTTACATTTTAAAATTACATAGTTCATAATAATTAGGTATAATAATATAATATTAAATAGTTATCTGTTAAATTAAGTTGTCTTAAAATAATCAATAATTATTAATTATTCTACCAGTAAGATATATACATAAATAATATAGTAATACATAATGATCATGGTATGATTATATATAATGGTATCTTGTAGTGATATGTGAAACAATTCGATACATTTGGACCACTTACTTTATTCAAATAAAAGAAAACAAATATAAAAAGAAATGAAAACAAATATGAAAAAAAAATAAGTTAAGTTAGAATATAAAGATTCTTTGCGATTAAACTCCTATATACAATTATTGAAGGGTAGTATGTTTACAGTTTAAGTTCTGAAAGCATGACAAAAATGAAATTAATTAAATTTTGCCTGACCTATTGGTTAAAAAAATTTCAAATTATAGTTCTACCCGTAGTAAACGTCAAAACAAAAATTAACATCATAAAACTATTTATAACGTTAAAAGAAGTAACATTTTGGGGACTTGAATTTGTCTATAGTTTTCGAGTAGGTACATAGAAAGATCAATGATATTTTTATACGATTATTCAAAAAAAATATTTTGCATAATATGTAGATACATTTTATTTTAATATAAATATTCAATGTACAGAAGTCACAGATCAAACATTAATAAAAGGTATGAAAATTTCATAATAATAATTAAATGACACTCTTCTATTCATAGTATAAATATTATGTCAGTATGCCAGCATAATAATGTATTTATCATAGATTTTTTCGATCATTTTAAGTATTGTTGTCATAGATATTTTATGTAAACGGAACATAATAATAATACCTGTAATTTTATTTATGTTGGTTGTAGCATATTTTATAAAGTAGGTTCATATTTAAATAAATTGCTATGAGTTTAATATAAACAGAAAAAAACACTATTTCAAATCAATAGTTTATCTCAAATAAATATATATCTATTTGTATAAACAAGTTTAATAATCTACGCAAATTTTGTATTTTGGCATATTATTCTGAAAATTCAAAGAATTTAATGAAATGAAAGTAGGTAAGTACATTGTCACGCATTCAAACCAAAATGTTATGTTTCTGTTGAGAAATTGTATTGAGAATTTTAGAAAGATTCACTAGAATATCTACGAATCACTTATCTACCTACAATAATTCAGAATGTGAGTTGGTTTCGGTGAATTTTAGAAAGTATATTATGTAGATTTTTTTTTTCAATGTAATTTCATAAATTTGGCTTCTATCAAGGCAACATTATTATTATATATAATTATCTACAATTGAATCATAGGTATATAAAAAGTATGTACACAATTAGTATAAAATAAAAATATCGAGGATTCTTTACATTACAGGTAAGTAGAACCATTAAAATCTATTACAAAAGGGTTCATTCCAAAATAATAATGTTAACTGATTTTAAAAAATCTATGGTTAACGATACATATTATTAACACGAGCTCGCTTAGCCTTCATCAAATAAAGCGTGATTTAAAACCAATATAGGGAACTAATAAATATGATTTTTTAACTTCCGAATCTACGTAAAGTGGAGACAATTTTTTATGATGTTGTGGTCGATCTTACCCTGTCTCAATTCCTCTCTTGAAAATCTTTTACGTGATAGTTTTAAATTTTCCATCCGTATAGAAGTCGACTCTTGTGAAAATTAGTAAGGGCAATGCTTTCATCGATGATACATAATAATATGACTGAATTCACAATAGAGCAATATGTTTTACATTTTAAATGCTGCATTTTATATGAAATCGAATGTCATGTGAAGGATTACGTCTCTTTTTTTACGTTAATTTATGATATTGACGCGTAAATGATGGCTGTGGGTACATAGCTAGCGCCAGATTAATGTGCATGTTTGTGTATGTGTGCCCGCAGGAACCCTTCGGGTAGTCAGCGTTATTCAAGCATATGACATTGTTCTGGGCTATTCTACTATAGATTATTCTAAGTATTTTAACCAATACATTAGTACAAAAGTGCGTTTCTGAAAAGAATACCCTGTTTTCATTAAAAAACTAAACCCCCACATTGTAATATGAAAGTGAGATAAGTGAAAAACTCACGGTAATTTTGTATGGGCTGCGGAGCTTCCTGAAGTATTCTGTGCAGGCGCTATACACGTATCGATGAATAATTTTGTTACTACACGCCAGCGTGAATTTCAAGAGAACTTAAAAGGGGTACGGCATTGAAATTTCAATTGTTTCTTAATGACCGAAATAGCGTGCGAATCAATTTCGGTCGATTTCTCATGACACCAGGTTGAGAAAATATTAATATAATCAGTATTTCGTCACATTGCGTAATGATTGCCGAGCACATATTTTTTTTAATGAATCTGTGCTCACTCAAAGTGAACACAAATACACTCCTTGATTCTTTCACAGTAAGCTACTTAAAGCTTGTGTCGTGAAAGAGGAAGATGGTCGGCACCTGGGATCGAACCACGACGTCCGCAGTACGAAAGCCGGCGTTGTAACCGCTGGGTCACCAACCACTTCAAAGTTACTATATGATTAAAATCGATGAGAATTAATCAAACGAACGAATGGTTATACGCATCACTATTTTTAGCTGTAAAGGCTGTCAGTGTGAGTGAGACGGATAATACTGACATCGTGTGCTTCATCGATTTAGTGACACCTTCAAATCGATGTTACGTTTAACTGTTGTCCAGAAAGCCGGTCTTGATGTTTATCTCTAATAATATCTTTCATTTAGTAAGTTGCACCAAGACAGGCTGAATTTGTTCGAATGGAAGATCCTGCACTTCTTGATATATGGGCCCATTAAAGACCTGTGGAAAACAACTACAAACTTTGGGAGTTGAAGAATGCCGGAAAATAGCAGCGGATATGGAGACTTGGAGAATTTACGTACCGATGTGTTTTATAAAACAAAAGCCTATCTTTACAAGAAAAAAAATAAAATTACAAATCTACTATATAAATTAATGTCTGGTTAGTGCGAACACTTATAACTCGAGATTGGCTCAACAGATTCTTCTGATGGTTGATTTATTGGATTCTTCTCCGCTCCGGATAACAGAATAACTAATAAAAAGTTAAAAAAATGGATAACGAATGATGTAAAATACAATATTTAAGTTTGTATGGAAAGGTTACTGGGACGCGCCCACGACATCGCGGGTAGTTCCCTCTCATTCTCGCATACGCTCTTACGTAGCCCATCCCACTTACTCCACCGCACCGTTTCGATAGTTTTACAAAATTTTCATACAAAGTCAACAATATTATCGGGCACATTCGTGTTGGTAATAGGTGAGGTAGGAAGTGTGCGCGAGCGCATTTTTCTCAAGTTGTTCCCGCCAGAGCTTTGAATACGAATGAAATAGGGATGTTTCAGAAATAGTTTAATGTTATTATTTTATTAGTTTAATTCAATCGAATTAATTTTGTATTGTTTAACGGGGGCGCAGTGCACATCATGTACATATTAACGGGCCACTTCGGGCTGGAACCACAGGACAACGTCTGTCGGGAAAGCTAGTTGAAAATAAACTACATACATACGATCGATTTTATCCTAACATTATTATTGTAGGTATTGAATAATCAAATAAGTAATAATAATAATTGAAACAATATAATTATAGATAAATGACATCAGTATGTCTAGAAAATAAGTATTGCTTTTATGTTTCATTTATGACTATCATTGATTAAATTTATTCCGTAATGACTTTTTTATTACAATACATAGACTAGATGTTATAGTAATTATAATTTTATTGGTAACTATACAACAACATTTCAATGGTAACAAAAATTAATAGGTAGATAATATTATTCATTGTACGATTTGGCAAACATATATCAATATAATAATATATACAAAATAATAACAACAATTATTTAAGGTTATGAAATAAAATTTGATAGAAGCCCAAAACCGATTTCAAAACTGTTCATTTAAGCGGTATTTATGAAAGTGGAAAAATATCTATTTTTAAATTTAAAACAAAAGAACGTACGTATTGTAAACAAAAGAATAGGTACACATGGCCGTATTTTTCTTTTTAATAATTTTAGAGGATAATCAACGTTAGGCTTACATAAATATTATGATTTTATACCTAGACACATCCGTCTCAATGGCATTTCTCAAAATTTAATATACACATTTTGATCTTCTGAGACATCATTTTGGTCCTTTGAGACGGATGAAAGTTATTTGGGCTTTGAAATCAAGAGATTGAGTAATATTTTATCAGAATAAAAAATAAAAATAAAAATGTAAATTTTGTTATTTATTTGGCCATCTTATTTTTTCATAATTGATCGTTTCAATATTTACTGATTTATTTCTGTCCCTCTAACACATTTCAATTGAAATAACTCTTGTAAGTAATAATTGCAGTATATCAAAAAGTAGTTTTTCATACTTATATGGTTAGTAGACATAGTTTTAGCGGAATGAATGAACATAATATACCTACATAGAATTGAAATTAAAATAAACAATAATTTCAATAACAATTCAAAACAAATTCCTAATATAATAAAATGATATAGGTACAACAAATCAAACAGAAAAAAACACTAATATCACAATAAAAATATTAATTAATTATTTTTTATTAATACCTATTTCATTCATTTTTCAAATTAATAATATTAAATTTATCAAGACCAAATTATTGCTGGGATCTATTTCACATTATAATAATTTTTATCAATACAATCTATAAAATAATATTGCACTTTACCAATACGATAAATGAAAATTGCCCTCAATTCTTCTGTCCGTAATATTTTCAAATGAAAATTACAAGAAAAAAAATAAAGAATGATTTTTTACACTTTGAAACTGAGTACCTACTAACTATTTATAAATTTCATTCAATTTATAATAATTATCTATTAAAATACTATTATTTCACTGTTTTTTGTTTAAATGTTATTATTTGCAATACTCGATACCTTAACAACGTACTCCTCTAAAATCGAAGCCTTTATTTTTAAGGGTAGATAATAATATATTTTGACATATTATTTACAATCGACTTATAGTTTATAAATTATTATTGTTTTTAATCTATATCTATATAAAATTATGTGGTTAGTTAATCTGTATAATCTTGTATACAAATAAACTTATTTCAATGTGTCGTAGGTACCTTGTTGAGTTACCTTATTTTTTACTACCTATAATTTAATTATATTAACATATCAAGCGTTACATCTTTTTTTTGGTATAAAAAACTTACGACTATTATTTTATGTTTATTTATGTTCTTCAAAACACTAAACTATATATATTTTTTTATTTATATTATTTATAAAACTTTTTTTTTGTTAATGTACTCTATATAGGTGGCTTGGTACTATAAATGTTGTGAAACCTATGCACTGAATTTATTGAAAAAAAATAATGATTAATAGTTGTATCCGGCGGGTGGGTATGGCAAAATGGCCGCCCCGCTGCTGCCCGGTCAGTGTTGCGCCGCGAATTTCATACGCTTTTGCTTTTGTCGCTGGTTACAAAACCACACCCTTACCACGTTCTTTTTCAGGTCCAATTTTTCAGCTATCGCCGCAATTTTCTCCCCGGAGGGTCGCGGTTGAACGGCAAAATAGGCTTCTAAGCTCCTCTTTTCCGGAGCGGCTATTGACGTTCTTTTCCTCTTCTTCTCACCCGCTGGTAAAACACTGGGGGCATCTGGGTCTCTTCTTTTGTTTTTAGCTTGTGCTTCCGCTTCTTCCAGCCACGCTTGTAAAATAGGTTTTAAAGCAATCATATTATTGTGGGACAAGGTTAGACTTTCGAATCTGCAAATCGTACTTTGTGAAAGGGCGCCTACACCGGGTAATTTAAGATTCGCTAAAGCCTTACCAACATCCGCTTGCGTTACACCTAATTTTATACGTCGCTGCTTGAACCTTTCGGCAAACGCTTCTAGTTCCCGGGGATCCGTGTCAGTGTCCGGGTGAAGTGGAGGGGCCATTGACGGATGATGTGTCGGAGGTCCTCCAAGTCCCGGCCCATGATGATGGTGTGACATTACATGATTCATTCCATAACCGTGTAGTTGGTGATGTGCTCCACTACCGTCCCCCATTGGCGTCAGGGTGGTCATGGATGATGAAGTTATTGGGTCTAACATTTCCAGTCCTTCCATACCGTGGTGTCCCATCTGTAATCAAAAGAAAACAAAATGTCAATACGGTGACTGATGACAACAACCAGATAACTTTGAAAAGTCAGGTTTCTTTCTAACTAAAAGGCAATGAGCTGGAACATGGCATATTATTTTCCCGGAACATTTAGATATGCAGGTTCAAAAAGAGAACAAAATTTCAAACAGACCAAACAATATGGAATAGTCAGGTCTCTATCATAGAAGGCAAGTTTCAAAGAAAATGTCGGTCTACATACAAAATAAATAATATGGCATTTTCCCCGGAACATAAAACAGGCTCTATAATTTAGTCTTATTTTTCCGGGTATCAATGGGTCAAGCTTCCATAATGATAAATTACGATTAAAACAGCTATTAGCACAAATTAGCAGAACTTTTATTCGATTATTGTGATTTTTTTTAATTAACCATCAAGATATATTTTCTCCTATTTATTATACTCCTGACTTGGACTGTCTTAAAGAAAGCACTGATATGATCAGTCCACACCATTTCAGATTAGCCTTGTCTATTTGCACTCTTTTTTTCAGATTTATAAATCCTTTTTGTCATTCTCTTTACATACTCTACAATCATGCCTAATCTCAATTCATTTACTTTCATTCTATCCACTACGCTTAAGAATACGTTTACACCAAACTAACATAGAGCCGGAGCTATAAACAGAGCATAGGTGCTTTCTTTACCGTTGATTTTGACAATTTTTATTGACACTGATATACAATATATACATATTTCAATTTTTTGTTTGTAATTAATTATGATGTTATGTAATAAATAGCCGTACGATAAATAAATAAGTTGGCAGTATTGATACCAAGAAAATAACAATGAATAAGAAGCACTATATGGGCGATGACAGACTATGCACGCCAGAGTTCCAATTCTTTCTTGTCGTTGTTTCACTCAATATACACAGCGTCAACGATAGAGAAAAGTAGGCTCAACTTCTAGCTCTGAGACTATGTTCGTTTGGTGTAAACGCACCCTAACAAATTCAAAGACTAAAATCTCTCAGGAACAAGGTAGGAAGGCAGGAACATCAAGTAAGTGAGTAGTTAACATCATAATCCAATCGCTTTTGTATGCGTCTAATAGCCAAAGTGAAATCACATTATCTAGACACGTGGCGTGTCGTGTCTATCCTCCTGGGTGGGTGAGCGAAGGGCGGGCACGCGCTTCATGCTCGTCTCTCCAATTGAGCGAGACCGTAACATCGCGCCGCTACCCGATCGCTTGATCATATTATATTGTTATTTGCTAATCACTCTGTCATAGGATGCAATCGCGAGGAACCCTTTATTAGACAATCCTACAAATTAACAAGTTTTAATATTATTACAAAGTATCCAGACACCCTTTTTATTCTTTGGTAAGTACCTACATACATGTTAGTTAGATGATTAGAAATTCACGACCTTAGTTTTACGGCGGGGTTTTTAATCAACCAGACGGCCATCTATGGAAGAAATTTATAAACAAAGCAACTGAACCGATCAAGTAGAAAATCTTAGAATATGAATAGGTAAGCGTTTCACAAAAAGAGGTCACAAATGATTATACATTCTAAAGAAAAAAACCTGTTTCCTTGTCTTTTTCTCGACGCCTTCCTATAGAAAAAACAGACTTTGTTTATTATTGTTTATTGTATTTTATCATCCTTAGGTCCATTCGGACACTTGGAATCGTCATTTGAACATTATTTATTATAACAATAAAAAAATCAGAAAACAAGACAAAAAAAGAAATAGCACAGGCACAGAAAAATATACATGGAGAAAAAATAATAGTTTATAGTGGCAGAGAACAGTCCAAAGAACATCATACAAGAGCAATGCTGGTTGCAGTGTAAAGAGCTACGACCAGCATTTTGTCAGGTAGTCTATATACAGAAAAAAAAAATTATCACAGTTTAGGAAATAATGTAACTTCATGATGAATAATTATCAAGGCAATCGAACGCTGGGCAGTATGTATAAGTTTCTGACCAGCGTTCACGTCAATCATTACACAGTACAAAGGAGTGCGATGACAACCGAAGGAGACACAATTTTGGCTGCTATAGTATGCCTAACCATAACTTGGCCGGAAACAGCAATACATAAATATAATACATGATGATTCAGGAAAGAATTAATAAAAATAATAACAAGAGTAAACAATTGATGACAACAATAAATCACGAAAGTAATCAATAATAGTTAAAATAAGACTACGCTTTAAGCATACCAGAGACTTCAAAATAAGAAGTAAATTAGGTATTAGGTACCAACTTAAAGTTGGTAGCTTTCTTAGTGTTTAACAATGCAACATTTTATTTTTCATAAGATCGTTCTTGTCAGGGTAAGAGCAAAAATAACAAAAACAGAATCAGTGAAGTTGGTTTAGCCAATCACGCATGACGCAATTACACGGTTCCTTATTGCATAAAGAGATTAATAATTCTCATGAAGTTTGCATAGTAAAAAAGGCGATACGTTTTCTATAGTATTGAATCATTTGCAAATTATTCAAAATTAGAAGTCAAAAAGTATGGTTATTGCTAACGCGTCATGTATAGTGTGATAAGCGATACAAACCAATCACGCATATATCAGAAATGGTAATAAAAATCATTCTAGTTGACTGTAAAATTCACTCCCCACTTCTAATCAACTGATGATGAATGCACTTAGTGTCCGATACGTACAAAAAATAACAAGGGTAGATCAAAATATTATGTAGCGAGAAACACTTGACAATCAAAAAACACTTAAAATAAAGGGGAGTATAGAGAGTTCGGAAAGTTTGAACAAGTGAAGCGCGAACTCACGCCATATTATCTCATGGGATGGTAGCACGATCACCGGATGGTTAGAAAACACCATAGGCATTTAATTTACATAAAAAAATTGTTATGTATATTAATATGTGGAAGCATCATGCTGAAAATACAAATGAAACGTCAGATATTATTCTGCGCAGAGCCGTGCAAAGTCCCTCAGTGTTAATGCATATATTTAAAGCTTTTTATAAAAAAAATCATTCCCATGGAATAATAAATATTATTTACTAGCTGAACCGCCCGTCGAACTTCGACTTAACCCAGAATAAAAAAAAATTACTTATCACATGAATTAAATACAATTTAGGACATAAAAACGGAATTAAATTGAGCTAATATTTTTTGCAATTGTGTAATAATTATTGTTGATTCGGATACGGGATGAACTTCAACGGGTCATTAGTTTGAAATAAAAACAAATCCTCTATAAAACTGCGTAACTTTTTGAAAAATCCTAGAGATGGCGGTGTAGTAAGAAATAAGTCACATGGGATACATAGTACGTTATTGTACATATTGTTGAAAGAATAGGCTCCATTCAAACCAAATTTTACCGAATTATTATGGTAAGGTTAAGAGTACAACAAGTTATATAAAAAAGCCGAAAATTCTGACTGATCTGGATTAACGCCGCCTACCAGTAGCAGCTCTATCGCGTAATCAAGCAACGTAGTGAAACAATGCAGATAACTAGAGAATGAGAAGGGAGTTTGCGGCGCCTATATAATTTATGCTCAAAGGAAATTGGCATTTGTGATGGTGATTGCTAAGGTCATGGTGACTTGACGTTATGAAGAAAAATGTTAACATGAATGGTATTAAAATTGGGAGACTTTAATCAACCCACTTAGCGACAGGGGGTTACAACCAAACATAACTTACTTATGGGCATGGAGATGTGAGCTCTACCAAGAATATATGAAAATATTAAGGAGTATGGTATGAATGTAACTGTTGTAACAAATATGAGAATTAATTAGTCGAGACGGTTTTGGCATATTGAAAGAATGTTTAATGCTGAAAGGTTAAGTTAAAAAAAAACTTTCTTAATGCAGAAGTTTCGACCGAAAATGATGCGATCGACCACATCAATTTCATCGTCAAGGAATAAGGTCAGGTCAGAAGCAAAAAATGACATAGAGATATTCGACGAGAGGAGATATAATTTATGCTTGTATTCCATAGCTGTTAAATTCCTGTTCTATAAATCAAAATAAAAAAATGTCTCCCTAAAAAACTATAAAAAACTGGGAAAATACGTAAGTATATTAAATGTATTTGGTTTGGTACTTACAGGTGAAGCAAGGTAAGCACCATTCTCTTGCTGAGAAAGAATTTGCAAATCCATCCATTTCATCTAGAGATACAAATATGCAAATTCAACATTAGTTATTTTAAACAATATTGCCCTAACGGCAAATTACGGGCAATAATAAATATGTAGGTAATATAGAAAGACACTAATGATGAAGAAAACGAGAACAATATGTATAGAATCTAGTGGGTTAAAAAGTTCCAATGATAATAATATGATCTGTATTCTCGACACTTGAAAAAACGAAATCTGCGGTTCTAGGGAAATTCATCGCGAACAATTCGTCGTCGGTACAATTCATCGCAGGTACAATTCATTGCGAACAATTCATCAATCTTTATTGTAAACTGTCCTAATTGTTTATGCCTTAAAAATGGTAAGGCTTCAGTTTAGTCACTCCTGTTATCACCGTTTTATCACTCGGGAGGTGTCCAAAAAGGTATGGGGGGTTCCACCTTTTTAACTACGATCCAACATTAACCTAACCTATTCAAATCGTATATAAAATAACCTCGAAATCATTAGGAGTGACTAAACTGAAGTTTTACCAAGAATAATAATTACAGAGTTATTCACAAAAATCCAGAACCCAGAATTGAACTAAAAGTACTCGCGATGAATTGTACCCACGGTGAATTGTACTGACGATGAATTGTTCGCGATGAATTTACCGGCTACCAAATCTGCGATTAATATATGAAAAAATTACGAAGAAAAAAAATATTTTTTAGAAAAGTTCTTCTTCTACGTTGTATATTAATTTTTTAATTTTCTTCAAGTAAGTAATTTATATAAATTAATTTAATTTGAAAACCATAAGATCTATCTGAAAAAAGTAATGATGTCAAATAAAAAGTTTGTAATAAGTTAATAATGTCTAAAAATAAAATAAATATATGTAAAAAATTTTTTTTTTGTATTTAGTCAGTAGCTTTTGAATAAGTTCACTAAAGTGATTTTATTGTAGTTTTTTTCAAAATTAACCCTCTCTTTTTTATCGTGATATTTACCGTCATTACCTACTGAAGTTTGCGCCCCTTCTACATAATAGTAGGTGAACATCGAACGAATTCAATACAATTTTGCGTTGTTTCCGCGAAAAGAAATTGGGTAGCGCCTAGTTAAAAGAAAATGAAGAACTAGGTATTCTAAAAAAGTTTCCCATATCCATCGATAAATAAATTTTCGTCATTGTTAGTACATTTCGTTGGATCAAGTGTATTAAATTTTATATAAAAGAAATTAAAGAAAATGTAAGAAAGTTTTGAATCACACTGTAGCTACACCGGTTACAATAATAATATTCATCCATACTACAATATCAACCCACAAAATTATATCACCCTACTGCCAACTACACACTCACTATTTACAATCATCCTTTATGTGTGTATATTGTCATAATAAAACAACCATTCTATTGTAATTGTCGTAATTTATTACTATTGTATTATTATTATTATTATTTCGTTGATTTTTCTTTTTTGCACATTGGTTGTTATTTATTATTGTTTTTTTTTTCTTTTTTTTTGTTTTAAGCTACATAAACAAACACGTCTCTTTGTCGTGGATATTTATTTGTGTTTTTTTCGTTAAGTCTCGATTCTATCGAGTATCAGTTAGGTACCCATCTTTCAGTTAGGGCTGCCGGCTTAGAATAGCACCTCTGTTCTTTTTACTGATTTTTCGAGGGTCCTGTAAGAGGCAGGTAATCGAAAAATCTGATCGGGGCCGTGGTGTTGACCACCTCACACCCTTAAACTCACTCGGTCAAAAAAGGCAACAAACCTACCTATCCATGTTTCTCCCATTCATATTATGTTTCACAGCTCAGCTTTAAAGGGACAAAACGTCGTACCCATAGGAGGTTCTGATGGGACTTTGCAAAGCCTTATATAATCAACCAATTAATAAATACTCCCTGGCTGACCTTAGAGGCATAGGGAGGCTACAAGAGCCCTCCACCGCGCCTGATCTTTTCCCGATCGGCTTCAATGACTTTCTCCCACACCTTATAACAACACAAAATTACCAGCTGAATCCTGTCTTCCATGACCGTGTTTCTGGTATGTGTGTTTCACTAAAGCTATGATTTTCAGAAGGTACAGATCTCAACATTTTACTGCCTCATCTACATCGAGGGGCTAACCGTTCTACCAAATTTCAATCAAATCGGATAAGAATTACTATGAGTTATGGGTGCGCACACACGGGTATGGGTACGCGGAAATTAAAAAAATTTTTTTTTTTGCATTTTTGGAATTTACACCCTCGAAAACGTCGTGAAAATTAATTTCAGCGAAATATATATTTTTTTTTTTGAAATCCGATCACAAGACTCATGTCGTACAAGAAAAAGTGACCAAGTGCAATTTTTGCAAAATTGTAATAAATGACTATCTGATGTGCAACTAACATAACAATGCCCTGGAAAAAATGACCATGTTGATTTTCACTGGTATAAATGAAATCTAGACATGGTAAAATTGACCACTTGCGTCTATGACAATATTCATAACAAGCAAAAATGACTATATGCAATAGGTATAGGTATCAAATGAGTATAAGCAAGGAAAAAAACGGTTTAATCAAGCTGTGCGATAGTGGAACTATTCCTCGTGAGTTTTACGGATGGTACAAATCGCTATAAACACAATTAATAAAAAAGACAGACTGCCAGAACCAAGTCTTGATTCTGAATCAGAAACAGAATAATATTTTTATGTCTTAAACTTTTTCTCATTATTTTTTCTTTTTATTTTTAAAATGATAATACAAGTATTTTTAAAAGAAAATTGTGTTCCAAACTATCTTTTTTTTTCATCTTCTTCAATAACCAAAAGTAAACTAATGTATAAAAAGAACAGCAATTTTCTTACAGGTAAAAGTGACTATCTGCTTTATATATTTTTTTAAAAATAGGTGTTAATTTTTTTGAAATGTTTATTATATCATTCAAAAGGTATTAAATAATTCTATACATATAAAAAAAATCACCTATGTGAATACGTTAATACCTTTTTTAAGTAATACATAAAAATGAAAAAATGTTTAAAATCGCTCTCCTGTAAAATGAATACATCGACAGTTGGTCACTTTCTCCTGTACGACGACGGTATATTCCATATACTATGAGTAATTGGTAATACAACTAGAGATCCTGACACCAGATGAATAAAATGAATAAGTAAAACAGTCGTGCCACAATGAGTCTCTTTAATAATATGTTCTTGCGTAATATTTGCTGAATTTTGGAGAAAACGGCGCGTACAGACATCTGATTTTGTAACGTAATTTTCAGATCTTTAAGGATTGGTGGGTTCATGCTTGAAGCTTTCCTTTGCAAGCCAACCCAGAGGAGACCAATCCGCAGCAAACCCGACCCGCACAAAACCAACCCCCTAGTCTGGTCGAAGCAACCAAACCAAAAAGTCGGCCCCACACAAATCAAGCCCGGCGCGGGTCTTCCCCTCAAACCAACCCACAATACGGGGGACCTAAGCCCCACTAAGGAGCATAGGGAGGCACAAGAGCTCTCCATTGCGCTGGATTATGCACCATTACGGGGAACACACCATTTGCCTGAACTCCCCCTGAAGCTTGTGCCTTTGCTGACCTGTTGGGGCTTAAGGACGTGAGATGGTCAATCTCACGGTCCCTATCTGATTTTCGATTTCCTGCCTCTTACAGGATGCTCGAAAAATCAGCAAAAAGAGCAGAGGTGCTATTCGTGGCCGGCAACCCCACGGCAATCAAATACTTACGCATTATTTAAATTATTCTTTAAAGCTCGAGAGTTAGTCAATTTTTTGCTGAGTCGGCAATCGTAACTTATTAAATTTAATGAAGGAAAAGGGACTCAGTGATAGTTTTTTTTATTTATGAGTTGAATTTAGGACTACGTGCAACATAATATACTCCTTTTTGTCTAGTTTTTTAAAAATGGCCGAAAATAAAATAATAACATAATGGCCGAAAATAAAATAAGTTATTTTGTGCTCACAAAATAACTTATTTTGTGCTCATTCCAAGTGAACAAAAAATACACTCTTTGACTTTTTCACAGTAAGCTACTTAAAGCTAGTGTCGTGAAAGAGGAAGATGGTCGGCACCTGGGATCGAACCCACGACCTCCGCACGAAACAGTACGAAAGCCGGCGCCGTAACCGCTAGTCTACCAACGTATTCGTTTTACTTATGTAGTAGGAAAATGAATCGATTAATCAAATCTCCATTTACACCCCAATTAGGAGCACAGGGAGGCAACAAGAGCTCTTCATAACTCGATTTTGCGCAATGTTTATGACCTCTCTCATCATGTCCTGCTCCTTCGAAGCAGTCTGTAAATGGAGTAAAAATAGGTAAATTAAAGATTTTGAATTTGTAGCGTTGAGACTAGGCTAACCGTAATGCAACTCGGAAATTATGAGACGTAGTCCGTCATGTGGTGACGGTAGACCCTTACTTTAGGTCTGTTTCTATAATAATATTATAATATTCCATTCTATGACAATACATACTGCTTATATCAATACTGTCAACAAACTCGGCGATACTATTTCTATATCATTGCTCTATTATCTTGTGGATTTTATTACACCTATGTCAATAATAAAATTGATAATTTATATTATTGTTTGAAGATTCATTGATTTAATCAATTAAATTAACCTATTGAACTGTTTGTGTTCTAAATTATTTACATTATATTTCAATAATCCGGCTCAGATGAGAATATCTTCCTTTTTTAAACCCTTTGCACTCGTTGTCGAGTGATTTGGGTTTGGTGCAGCGTAATCAAAAAGGTTTTAAACTATTATACCCATCTGTTATGGGTCTTAAGGAACCCTACTAAAATGTTATAAACTTTTGTCGATTCCATTGCCAGGAGGCATTTTAAGTTTATGGGGAATGTGGAGGATTCCCTCTTTATGTCTTTATTTCTTGAAAACTGTGCGCATTAAAAAAACATGTGTTTAAGCGTCTCATCCGCCTGTCCACATGTACACAAAGGCGAAGATATTATGCCGATTCTAGCCAGGTGAGATGCATTCAAGCAATGCCCCATTCTCATCCTAGCAATAAGCGAAACGCTCGTTTTGGAGAGTTTGATAGCCTTGTACCAAGGTAAAACCGGTATCAACGTCTGGACAGATTGTTGCCTGTGGTTTCAATGAATTTAAATGGGCATGCCGGAAAGCGGGTTCCTGCTTTTACTGTGGGTATCCCCATTCAAATGCATAGTAACATTCTTTGCGCAGGTCGGCGCGGGTCGGAATCGGCTTTCTACGTGTTCTTACCCTAAGAAATATCAGGCAATCGCCCGAAAGCGAATGGTGAAGATCTCTTCGGGCTAGCCCAGGAAAGAGAAGCATAGAGTATAGTCAGTAGAACCTGACGTAGCACAAGAAAAGAAAGATAATATGATGATACACTTGTGATCGTCTGAGGAAGTTCGTCCGCTTGGACATCCCCTCAGTGATGGTATGTCTTTCATGGCGTATTTATTTAGTTATTTACACCAGACTTGAAGGTGGGGTGTACAAATCTGTGTGTGTCCTATTCATTTTGCACAACTTTCGGAAATGGTTTTATGGCTTTCAGTTTCGATTCTTTGCAGAACCTCTTAATTTCTTAGTGACCCCTCCAGAAAATCCGCTGTTGGTAGGTTTACATATCCTCCTAAGTACCTAAATGTTTCATAATTAAATAGTTTTAATATTTCATTGCTTATTTTGTACTTTATTGCAGTTTTTAGGCCTTGGGATTTCCGAGGATGTTCTCTGATACAATAGCTGAAAATTAGTACGGAATAGGTACGCTAAATTCCCTAAAAAAAGAAAATAGAACGTGTCATTGTATTGTAAAGTATTCAAAATATGAGATACACAGCTTACATGAGAAATCCCACCAGGCTTAGCCTGATTGTGGGTATTGCAATAAGGTATTCACTACTTTAAACATAGGAATCACAAGGTTTTTTCCCCGAAAAAAAAGGCAGACTTGGTGACGGAGATATACTTCTTTTTCTTACGTTAGACAAGAAAATAATATACACGGTTTTAAGTTGGTAGTGGATAATCCGAAGCAGGGAGGTAGAAGACCTCAATACCTATCGATTTGACCATCATGTATGTTCAGCGATATTGGGTGGTTCAAAAGTTATTAACGTTTTTGTGAAATTTGAATTAAAACCGAATTTCTGACTAAACTACGTAACTGTGGCTAAACTATTTAGATTACGATGGAAATAGTCCGATAGTGACTCTTATGCAAGGTATTATTGCTATGAGTCAGCACCCGATAGTTTTTTTTTCAAGAATTTTTTTTCCAAGCACAAATTTTATAAAATCTTTAAAAGGCTCTAGACAAAAAAAATCACGGTACATTTTTTTTTAGAAACTATCTTAAAAACTTCTACTATTCATGGAGAATTATTCCTGCAAATTTCATTTGGCTGGTATAATGGGATCATGCTAAAACGCTCTCATAACTTGTGCAAGTATCAATATTCAACATTTTTTCATTAACACACAGCTTTGTTATATGGGTGGTAAAAGTCAGTTTTCAAATTATTTGAGGTACCTAAATTTATAATTTGATGTGATATTTAAATAAAATAAATTATTTATTGAAATAAAGATAAAAAATAATGTTATACACTCTAAAACCTATAATTAAAATTGTAGTACTTTAGAATAAACTGATGGTTCCTTTGTTTAGCCTGAAACGAATATTTCCCGTTATTGTTCAATAATATAAGGTATTTATTTTAGACGAAAGTCCATCGGATTTAAGCTGGGGACCTTAGGGGCTAGCTTTTGGACCCCCGTGGCCGCTCCATTTGAATTTGAATCATTAAGGGATTTTAAATCATTCAAAGGGTCCATATAAAATGAAAATCCATTTTAGGGTCCCTGAAAAACATTAGAGGGTCCAAACAGAGGGTAAACAAATTATCATGCGCATGTTTATTCTACCACTAGGAATGAACCTCTGCTTGGACCCCTGACGTTTTTCAGGAACCCTAAAATGGATTTTAATTTTATATGGACCCCTTGAATGATTTTAGAGTCCCCTAATGATTCAAAGGGACCACATTGAGAACCATTAAGTGAAAACATTTTTCGACATAATTTACCCATGCCGATGGAGCGCCCATGGGGGTCCAAAAGCAAGCCCCTAAGGTCCCCAGCTTAAATCCGATGGACTTTCGTCTTTGGAAGTTATTATTAAGAGCTATTTTATTAAAATAAATATCTTATATTATTGAACAATAACGGGAAATATTGGTTTCAGGCTAAACAAAGGAACCACCAGTTTATTCTAAAGTACTACAATTTTAATTATAGGTTTTAGAGTGTATAACATTATTTTTTATCTTTATTTCAATAAATAATTTATTTTATTTAAATATCACATCAAATTATAAATTTAGGTACCTCAAATAATTTGAAAACAGAGTTTTACCACCCATATAACAAAGCTGTGTGTTAATGAAAAAATGTTGAATATTGATACTTGCACAAGTTATGAGAGCGTTTTAGCATGATCCCATTATACCAGCCAAATGAAATTTGCAGGAATAATTCTCCATGAATAGTAGAAGTTTTTAAGATAGTTTCTAAAAAAAAATGTACCGTGATTTTTTTTGTCTAGAGCCTTTTAAAGATTTTATAAAATTTGTGCTTGGAAAAAAATTCTTGAAAAAACATTTTTTGAACATAAACTATCGGGTACTGACTCATAGCAATAATACCTTGCATAAGAGTCACTATCGGACTATTTCCAGAAAAAAAATCATGATCGTAATCTAAATAGTTTAGCCACAGTTACGTAGTTTAGTCAGAAATCCGGTTTTAATTCAAATTTCACAAAAACGTTAATAACTTTTGAACCACCCAATATCGCTAAACATACATGAGGGTCAAAACGATAGGTATTGAGGTCTTCTACCTCCCTGCTTCGGATTATCCACTACCAACTTAACACCGTATATAGCTTGTAAAAATAAGGTAAAAAAGATGGATGGATCAAATGGAAATTTCTGCTGAACCAACAGTTACTGTTGGAGAAATTAAAATGGCGACATGCTGTGAAAGGTGGAAGGATAACCACTCAAAAAATCTAATGTTGGGAGGAACAGAAGTACTGGGCCAAGCACACGGGTCACAATATATACAGACAGTCAATATATACAGACAAACCCGCGGATGGCCCACACTTTGTTCCTTACAAAAATTGAAACAATAATGTTTCGGGCGTGTATTTCTTATGGATGGAAAGATCTCCATAAACCTTATGGTATATCCTAACATACAGGACATGTGTTAAATAAATTACGCTATCGACATCTATGTGATAAATCTGTAAAGCTTATCATACATAATTAACGTATAACCTATGTATATATAATGTGCGAATGAGTGATGTGAAATGCGACCAGGCACAGTCGGGAATGAGCGTGATTCATCATATAATATTATGTCAAATATAGGTAGATATGCAATACGCATTGGATATGGCGAGTTCTATATAATAAAAGCGTCACCTGGAACAAAAATGTCATAATTTTAAGTAAATTTTTGGTTTATGAGGTACATAGGTGAAGGAACGCCGAGGGAAAGGAGAAGAGAAGGTGGTAGAGTAAAATATTCACAACAGATATCTACTTTAATTAGGTTATAATCATCACTATGCTGCGATGAGAAGTTTTTTCACAAAAATAATAAGCAACGCTATGTTTATTAAAACTGTTCTTGTTAGAGAGGGGTGATCTGATGACGAAAAAAAGGGTTACAGAGGACGGATGGATGCAATTGTCACAGGAAATTAAACTTTGGAAGAAAGGGAGAGTGCTAGATCTAAAAAGGCATGAGAAAGAAAGCAAAAAAAAAGAAAGAAAAAACAATTGTGCAGGTAATTAAACGTGATCTAAGAGTAAATTAATAGTAATACCCCAGAGGTGGTTCCACAAGAGTGAAGACGCGAAGAAGAGGAGTTTTTAGTCGGTAGAAGCTCCATCTTTCAGTTAGGGCTGTCGGCTTAGAATAGCACCTCTGTTCTTTTGCTGGTTTTTCGAGCATCCTGTAAGAGGCAGGTAATCGAAAAATCTGATCGGGGCCGTGGGGTTGACCACCCCACGCCCTTAAACTCACACGGTCAAAAAAGGCAACAAACCTACCTATCCATGTTTCTCCCATTCATATTATGTTTCACAGCTCAGCTTTAAAGGGACGAAACGTACCCATAGGAGGTTCTGATGGGACTTTGCAAAGCCTTATATAATCAACCAATTAATAAATACTCCCTGTCTGACCCTAATCAGAGGCATAGGGAGGCTACAAGAGCCCTCCACCGCGCCTGATCTTTTCCCGATCGGCTTCAATGACTTTCTCCCACACCTTATAACAACACAAAATTACCAGCTGAATCCTATCTTCCATGACCGTGTTTCTGGTATGTGTGTTTCACTAATATTTTAATATGGAAGACTAATGGTCACTTTCACCAACGGTTCCTAACTTTTAGATAGAACTTAGCGTAGCGTTTTATATGGTGTAGAGAACGCTACGAGCGTCCTCAAGGTTAGGAACCGTTGGTGAAAATTCACCATAAATATCATAATAGAAATTTATTAAAAAAACATGTTCGCGAAAATGGAATAATTTGTATGTTACATTACTACAATTATAATTGCAATCATCGGCGAGGATTAAAATCAAACTTAGTTTTCGATTTACGCTTGATGCTATGACATAATTATTTTGGAAATGTATTTGGTATCTATGTTCACAACCATAAGTTTTTGATATTGGAATACTTTGGAAGTGTTGGTAGACTAGCGGTCACGACGTCGACTTCCGCACTGTTTCGTGCGGAAGTCGTGGGTTCGATCCCAGTTGCCGACCATCTTCCTCTTTCACGAGTTCACGGCACAAGCTTAAAGTACCGTACTGTGAAAGAGGGTCTATAGGTATGTGTTTACGTTGAGTGAACACAGATTCATTTAAAAAAAAACTTTAAATACTTAAAAGAACGGCTGACTCGAGGGTATACGTATAAGGAAGTCTTTACCAAGAACCTGACATTCCAATCTTTCGTATTATCGCTCATCGTTCACCCGAAAAGGAAATTTTATTCGTGGTAAAAATGGATAAACATATTTTTGATAAAAATATTGGAGTCTCTCCCTCATAATATTTATGTATGTTCTTCTCCGTCAATCAACAAGTCATAGAGTCTCACCGTGGGATGTTTGCTCGAGTCGATGTATCGGCCGTTGAAGGGCCCAGCCGATGGGTACAACAGCTACAACTAGGGCTCTGTGATAATATTTGTGCTCTCCGCCCGACAAGGGTGTATTCTTTATTTATGAGGGGTCTCACTGTGAGTGAAAACCTATTCCGGGACGCTCCGAACACTTGAGCGATTCTTCTTTACCCGCGCCTTGTACACTATCGCGTCAATTATTACGAATAACTATGAAAAATTCGTTAACTACTAGTTCATCCATACGCAGATCTATTATGGTCCTTGTACATGGAGTAGTGGTGAACACATTATCAACATAACGACATTCGCATACGGATGCCGAAAGGCGAGATTAAAAAATATGAGTGAGAATTACATAGATTGCGCAAAATCTATAGTAATGGGGTAAATGTTAACTTTTGTCTCATAATGGTGTTTTAGTAGGTTATTGTTATGGATATTCATAGCTATAAGCTCGGAGACTATTCCGTTCTTTTGTTTTTTTTTTTAATTATATCCTGTCAAATTTGACAAAAATTAATAACAAATCTACAAATAAACTATGAGGTGGTTGGTAGCTCAGCGGTATCAGCCGACATCATCCGTACGTACAACGTACTTACTAACTGTGAATACCTAATTAATAAGTCGTTACTCTTACAATGATGGCCGATTTACCCTGCAATTTTTTAAATATTTTAACCGGTGTGATCCTGGGTTTTTCGGTTAGAGTTTTTCGACGGGAATCAATAACGAACAATGTTCTATGCAAATCTAATAAACTCAACGACTTACTCAGTTCAAATCAGTCTACCGGTTGAAAGGCATATCTTATTTAGTCAACTTAAATAAGATATCAGGTCCTTTTCATATGATTCGATACATATGATTGATGCCAAGCATCACCAACAATCTCTTCTTGGCCGTTTTCTTTCTTGTTTTTTTAATTGAATCTGTGCTCACTCAAAGTGAACACAAATAGACTCATTGACTCTTTCACAGTAAGCTACTTAAAGCTTGTGTCGTGAAAGAGAAGGATGGTCGGCACCTGGGATCGAACCCACGGCCTCCGCACGAAACAGTGCGAAATCCGGCGTCGTAACCGCTAGACCACCAACCACTTCATTATGTCTGAAGGTCGTGACTTAGTGACAATCTGGTCTCCGCGTCCCTGACAAAGTATTTCCAAACCTCCTTACACTGCGCCAATTGTATCGCCTCGGCCTTTGACCACTATTTTGCACTAATCTGGTCCAGCCTTCCCATTGGAGCTCACTATCATCCTCTTCTCCTGTCGAACTAGCCAACGCATTTTCAATTTTTCAAGGCTGCCGAAGTCCTGCCTCACAATCGAAGAGATTCAAAGCATCCACCTACATACATCACCACATCTTGAACGCGTCGTATGATCAAATCAATAATGAACCGATATTTTTAATTTCAAAGTGAACGAGTTGTCCTGATGATTTGGCATGTGAGTGTAGTTCGAGCAGTACTCGAAACGCGCACATATTGTATTGTACTTACAGACACGAAGAACATCCCCCGACGAACATATTTCATCATTAACCTCAGTGTGTCCCCTATATTACTGCTCCCTACTGTAAAGGGATGTACACACAAGGTACCTACTTAACTACATAGGTATCTACCTACTGGAGTTTTTTTGTTTGTTTTAAGTTTGACAATGACAATTATAATTTAAATTTAGAATTTTTTTCTTTTTTTTTATTATTGTGTGGAAAGGGTTTAAAATAGCTTATATGCGACCTGTTTTATAGTTTTCTTATGTTTTATGGATAGCATAACACTAAGAATGTGAACTGATTAAAGAATTATAAAACTCTTTAATAAAAGCGTAATATTATGATGAAACCTTAAATTATCGTTTATTTGAAATGGTTGTTAGTCCGGTGGTATCAATCACCGGCTTTCATGCGCACCGCGTCTTGGAGGTCGTAGGTTCGAATCCCGGCCGTGCCGACCATTTCCCCTTTCACGACACAACCCTTTGTTGGTTAGTGTGGAAGATAATAAATAAGAGACAGCAACAGAACTCTGAACAAAAAAAATAAAAACAATTTATGAAACAAAAACATAGAATCTCCAGTGCTCCAATATCAGGTATCATGGGCAATGAATAAAATAAATCACTCAATTATTGTGAGTGGAATTGCAGAAAATTAAAAAATAAATATATATATATTTTTTTTTTTTTTGAAAGAGGGTTAAGGGACTAAGGTACCCTTTGTGTTACTGCGACCAGAATAGGTATATTGTGACTTCCCTCAATGTTACAACTCGTTATTCAGGCCTATGTGAGTCATGTAGCTCACAATTTGCCTAGGTGCGAGCAGTCTTACCTTCTCAGCGTTCAGTAGTGGCCCACCGAGTGTACGACTTCTTTTGTGAGCGAGTGCTTCACAACTGCAGAGTATGTGAATTGGTGTTTCGTAGTCCTCTGAGCAGAATCTGCAGATTGGAGTGTCTGAGAGTGCAATTATGGACATATGCTTGCGCAGTCTGCAGTGTCCTGTTAAGGTCCTCGTCAGCAGCCTTATTTGTTTTTTGGAAAGCTTGAGTGCTTCAAAAGTGAACTTCTGCGAATTCCCTATGATAAGTTCCTTCGCATGTTTCATCCCTGGGTTAATTGCCCAAATTTCGTAATTTTTGTCTTTGACCCGCAGATGGGCTCTGGACCAAATGCGGCTTGCCTAGATGTTACGACATAGGTGCCGACAATCTTTCTCTTTGACGACACGAGCATATAAGTAGCTTACTGTCAAAAAGTCCAACACCTGTATGCTTAATACTTCTTACGACTTTGGTAACTATGGGACATCTTGTTATGACGTCAAGTTTACTCAATTGTTGATTGAATCCACACAAATAATAATTGTAGTCAACACTTCGTGTGACGTCATCTTGTTATGACAACACTCAATACTTGAATGTAGAAATTTTTCTGCATACGGTGAAAGGGCGCATTTCTGTTCACTTGTTTTATTAAAATTAATTTGTTTATATTATACCTAGTTCTATCATAAAATATGTGGAAAAAGAAACTTTACTTATATTTTTTTGTACTTGGATCTTTTTCATACGATAATAGAAGTGAGAATATATATTTTTCGGGAACGTAATGAAATTTCTTTACAAAAGTTTACCGTACAATTTGGTTTGGGAAGAGAAAGGCTGAACTGATTAATATCTTGCCACATTTCTTCATTTATTTGGCAGTCGCAGTTAGAGGGTGCTAATACCACGACATCAAACTTAACGAACACATTTGTATCAACTGCCAGCCACATATATTCCACTCTTTATTTTCTCTACTACATTTCTACAACTTTAGTGAATTTTCGTACATGTCTATTTGTTAATTTTTTTTTTATTTTCAATGAATATACGGTTGAGGCCTTTTACAAATATATAATCTAAAGAAACAAAATGGTTGGCAACACTAAAAATACATACAATTATAATAGTCAACATTGAAATAGTTAAATCAATACAAAAAACAATGACAATGATTACTGCAATAGTCATCTTGAAGATATAAAAGAAAGTCGGATTAGTGCGAACACTTATAACTCGAGATCAGCTGAACAGATTTGTATAATTTTTGGTTCATTGGTTTCTTTTCCGCGCCGGATAACAGAATAACTTATAAAAATAAATGGATAACAAATAATACAAATATAATATTAAAGTAAGTATTGAACGAATTTCGCTACAACAACGCCATCTGTGAAAAATTCTGTAGAAACGCAATTTTTATTTACCCGACAACCATTGACATTAAAAAATATTAGCACGCATATTTTTATAGCATTTTTTTTTTTCAACTTTTTTCTAATTTGTTTACATTGAAGCGCATTTTTTTATAAATCAAAACGCGAAAAGTGAGTAAATCTAATTTTGATATCAAATTGTCGATAGACACAAATTATCAGTTATTGAATAGTTGGTGCGATTGACAGAATTTGGGTGGAAAATAATATGTGGTTTAAAACAGATGGATCGGTCGGAACGACATTGGTTAAGTCATTTTGGTCATTCTTTTAAATTCTTATTCAATATTCATACTTACACCAAAGGACAACGTCTGAACAAAATAATAATGGATACAATTAATAAGTGAACGAGAGATATAAAGTATTTTTAAGTTTTAAGAGTAAGACAGGCAAATAGAAAGGGCCAAGTATTAGTTAAAAGATGCAAACTCCGATGAGTGCATGCATTAGCAAAGGATGGACTACGAGAAGGCTTTAATGAAGGCTCTTTAATGATGATCCTAAGACGACTGATGCTGGTGTCAAAAAAATCAACACGACCAGCGTAGTCGTAACCCAATCGGTGAAGTCACGGGAAAACAAACTAATAGTCAATAGAACAGTAAACAATACCGATACCGACGCGTTGTTAAAATACCATAATAAAAAGACAATAATATCCTGCACCTCATTATTTGGGATTGTTGTTCCAATGGCGAGGAAAGATCCCGTAACGATATACAGCGATCAGGAGTTCAGCTTCAAAAGAATCTCACTTATTTTTCAGAAGAAGATATTTTGTGTTTGTATATAATTTAAAGTTTACTTACCTATATTTTGTTTATTTTTAATATAAATGTCATAGTTCGGACGCCACTGATGAACTGCATTCGAAAGAATGGCAGTCCAGTTTAGCCCATCGCCAACGGGTGTGCACATTCCCACGAATCGTCATATAGAGATATAACGCATATTAATAACACCACGCTTGCTGCTATCAAGGTCTCCTGCCAACTTCATGGTGTACAACACAGTATATATTAAACTTGTGAAACGTATAATTAAGTTTATATGACCATACATAGTATTGTAGAAGAGTGTGATTATTAAATTATTGATCTACCTACAATTATTAAGTTCTACTAGCTGATGTCTTGCTTTAAACTTTCAAAATATGGCTTTTTCTTTGACTGTAATTTTACTATGAAGTGCCTATCGTTGTAGAAATTTACTCAACATTTCCAAGTGATTATCTAACATCACTAACTAAACTTTTGTTATTTTTTATTATGGTAATCAGTTATCACATGATATTATTGTATGATGCTTAAAAATTTCTATGTGTTGAAAACTATGTATAAAAAGTAGTTTAGTTATATAATATGTTTTATGAGGCTCATGGTTCAGATTTGGCAAATCTGTGTTCAAAAGAAAAGAATGGGTATAAACTTGTTTTAATAATAGGCAAATAACTGCCGGACATACCTATTCGCCCATTTAAATGCAAGACAGGAAATCTAATATTTTAACGTTTCTAGACAAAATTGAAAGCTTTCGCGCAAAGTTGGTGTAGATCAGGTACGCTGTCAATGGTAGGTAGTAGGTTCCTTATGAAATGTTTCCATAATATGGAATATACATATTGTGCCATGCCTACTTATTCAGAAAAATGTGCCGGTATCGATAATGAAACCCTTGGAGTTATGAGCAGAAAACTGTTAATAATTCTTTGGGTTTGCAAATGGTATTGCACTTATGCGAATTGCGGTGTTCAGGCAAGGGAGAGGGGGGGAATATTACGGTGTGCTTCATCGGGAGGGGGGATCTAAAAAAGTCATTGGTGTACCTCTGAAATTTCTTGATTTGGTAGGTGTACCTTGAACACAAAAACTTTGCGGAACACTGGTTTAGAGTTCATTATTCGCTTTATTGTAAATATCTATTTTGGCACAGATCACTCTTTTAGGGTGAGTTGCTGTAAGATTTTTTTTTTTTAAATATAACATTACAACAATGGCTCAGTAACGATTTATCCACCCTTCTTTTGTTGTTTTTTTTTATTTCTTAAACAAATTCTCCTATTTCCTTTTCACAACTTCTTGCTAATCATTTTCACACTCAGCCATAAAGTACCTGCTAAATCAACCGTATGCATTAAAGATCCTATATACCGACTTCGGTAGCCTAGTTGTACTAGCGTGGATTTCAGATCCGGGGTCCCGGGTTCGATTCCCGGTCGGGTCAGAGTTTTTCTAAGTGTTTTTTCACTAGAAATTTCTACCCGGGGTTGGCCTGTCTCAGATTGAACGGGACCGGTTGATTGGAAAAAATTGCCTCAGGCAATAAGTTCCGCCGGGACACCTTTGTAGAGAAAAGTGTTATATTATTATTATTATTATAGGTTTTTTTACTTTATATTGAACATTTTTCAAATCAAAATGGACTTTTTACAATTCAAATAGAACATATTCAATACCTCGATTTGAAAAATGTCCGATTTGAAGTAAAAAAAGCCTCTATTTCCTTCAATTTTGTCTTCTGAATTCCTAAAGAGAATAACGATGAATCGCAATGGTGCATAGTAATAAATAAAAAAATGTTCGCATAATATAATTATATTCAAACATTTTTTACAAATTATTATTATTTCAATTGTTGTTTTTTTTTCTAGGCATTATTTTAAACCCTCCTTACAAATTGTCATACAGAGTATTCTTCACTTGGATAAATCTCACATCAACTATTGGTATTTTAAACTGGAGATTTCTGAGAAAGAAGGAAAATAAACGTATATAAGTATTTCTTTAAAATTGTGTAGACGATAGTATCACAGAGTTTCTTGAATGATTGTCAAAAGTTAGAAAAGATACAGTCGACTATTAAAAAGTTTTAAACCATAAAATTAAACAAAAAATAAGTAGAAGATGTATAAATTGCAAATCTATAATAGAACATTCTCAAAGATAGAGAAAGAAACATAGAAAAAAGAAAAAATCGAGGTTATCGTAGAATAAGAAGACGTTTTTGGAGTAATAAGCTCGTAGAAAGAAGTCATTTCGAAAGAAACGGATAATAATGGCAGAAAGTTCAATACTACCAAGCAGATGATCGCGAAGCAGAGCACGGAAAAGTGGTGGGATTTTTAAGCATTCCTATACAAGGAACAGAAAGGTTCGAGTGAATACGGAAAACGGCACTTATTCGAGAAGAATCTCAAACGAATACTGCAGCGAACACGTAGGCAAATTCAAATCCAGAAGCTCCATATTGATTCGCGGTAAAAGCGTATAGATTTACTTTGAAAAGCCTCCAAAAAGATATTTAGAAATAGCTCCAGACCCAAGGTCTTTACACACTGAAATACTTTACTTTAAAGTGAAACTCTACAGTAAAAACAGCACCAAGGAATTAAAGTTACAGTAAAGTAGATGACATCCGAGGTTGAGATGGATAATGGGCAGGCGAAGACACTAGGTGGATTAGGTTAACAGCATTTGACATGACCCTATACCATGAGACAGAAGATTCACAGACAGACCGTTCAAGAGGTGGGAAGTCAGCTGTCAATGGCTAGATTTAAAAGAAGACTTTTGAGAGGAAAGAAAAACTGGCAAATATGAATTTTCGGTTCAAATGCGACATCTTCGTTAAAACTCAGGATTTTGAACACCCTGCATATTATGGCGCTCGTTAGGCGTACACACACAATATGGACGAGTTACAAGGGGTAAAACTCACAAGCATCAAGTATCCATTTGTCCTGCAATGAATACAGTTTTGTAAATATTCAAAAGCAAAATATATTTGAGCTTTAACAAAAGAACTTTCTCCAAATAACAACAAAGCTCATTTAAGCTATGTATTATACTGTAAACAGAGTAGGTAGAATAATAATAATAATATCATATTTTATACTCGGATGCGCCCTTGTTGTGATGAGGGCTTGAATGGAAATCCGTCGGTAAACATTGTCGAATTTAATGGTTTGGTTAATTGTTCCGAGTACTACTCGATGTAACGACGAGTAGGTACATCGAGTAGT
The DNA here is from genome assembly GCA_963576905.1 of Mystacides longicornis. Lineage (NCBI taxonomy): Eukaryota > Metazoa > Arthropoda > Insecta > Trichoptera > Leptoceridae > Mystacides > Mystacides longicornis. Next base: position 9,608,477 of record OY756429.1, read on the forward strand.
ACATTATTATTTTTATAACAATGAGACCTCTAATCTCGACGGAAATACAATACTACATCGACTATTCCCAAAGCGATCCTCCCTTACTTATACTATACGATTCTATAATATCATATCAGTACATATACATTTACCCATTATAGGTATTACAATATGATATTAAATCAAATACCTACTTACATTATTTTGTTTAAGATAATCCATTAAAATAAATATGTCACTATTAAAAATGAGAGTAAAATGTCAAAGTGCATAATATTATAAGTAGGTGTTGCAGTTTCGAGACGCATATAATATAACGAATTTTTATTTAGATGATTACTAAATAACTATAAACAGAACTGAAAAAATACAATTTCATAGAGGTACAAAGAGTTTTTCATTTTTTTTTTCAATTTGAGTCACTAGAGGCTAATGAAGACTGGGTTAGTGTGACAACTTTACTTTACAATATGTTAATTATTTTGGTTTGGGTGTTGAAAAAATGTGTCGAATCCGTTGTGTCGAAAATGATGGAAGTTTATTTGACACCAAACGGTGGGATAGACAAGGAACTTTCCATAGAATGGCAATGGCAAGTTCGTCCTTAAACAACCACAACAAGGTAGTAGTGGAAATCAGGCCCCCCACATTATTTCCTGGGCCCCGTTGCTAAAAGTCATGATGGGCCCCCCTCTCACTACTAAAAAAAGAATTTTTGACCCTTTTTTACAATATACGTTTTTTAACAATTATTTTTCATCAAATCAAACACACATTTAAAACACACCGTAAATTTATTTTAAATACTGGTAAAAACATAATTGAACAAATAAAATCTTAAGTATTTTTGTTTGCTTGATTATTCACACAGATAAAATAATAACTGTCGTAGGAAATTGGTGGTTACATTATAAACCATGGATTAATAACCATACATTACGAACCATGGTTATATTTATTTATTAATGAGCTGACCATGCACACTTCGAACCGCCTCACAATAATTAATCACCATGTTCTAAATTATAAGCTGAATTAATGTTCATTAAAAAAATATTTGTGAAAACTTGTCAAAACTCGGCGTACCTATGTTTTGAAACTCAATGGTTGCTAGGTAAATAAAAATGCGTTATTAAGTTATTTACCGCATAGATCACTCTCTCGAGAGTGGATTGCCAGTTGAAAGAAAGAAGAAGTTATTAACCAAAGATGGCATACTAAGCTGTTCCATTCAAAATGAGTGAGCATTTTATTTTCTTCATATATTTTATTTGATATCAAACAAATAGAGTTTTTTTAGCGGCGGCATATAATTATTCTTTTTTTTTTTAAATAAAAGAACACTTATTGTGGCATAACTGTAATAGTAAGACATATGCTGTCGCGACACTTTTTTAAATAATAATGTGTTTTGCAAAGTCGTTGTACATTATTTTACTCTAACCTATGTATGCACGCGATGTAAAGATGTAAAGAATATTTTAGGTATTTTTTTTTGCACCTTGAGTTACATTATTGGAGTTTTAGTAAGTATCCTTAATTTTTTTGAAAATATATTATAGCCTATGTCCGATAGTGTAGCTTCCCAACAGTGAAGGAATTTTTCAATCAAATCCTTCCTTTTTAAATATTAGTGTAAAAAGTGGACGGCTCATTTTTTCTTACAGCTGTACCCCTATTCTCTGTTTTATCGGAGGGTAGTCACGGTGTAAAGTGAGTATTACACGATACATTTTGAATGAAAAACGTCTATACGTATCATAATATATCGTCTATACGTATATATAATATTTTTGTGGCGGCGCTTTACACGTTTCCCACACAAAATTTGTCGTGTAAAACTCACTTTACTACCGTGACTACCTTCCGATAAAACAGAGAATTGGGGCTCTGTTGTAGATTCAGACACGTTTTGTAAGCAACGCGCTGCAAATCCAATGAATCAATTTTTATTAATCTAATGTAATATTTCATTGAATCATTGATACACATAAATCTAGTCCTAGTGATTTTGTTTTGGTTTTATTTCTATGATTTATTAAAAATGTTACACTTTTTAATTTATTCCCCCGTCCTTGCGGGCCCCCTTGGCCCACGGGCCCCGTTGCCGTAGCATCGGTAGCACCGGGCATGTGGGGGCCCTGGTGGAAATCCATGCACTTACTACTTCTCAACCAAAAGTAAGTATCGCCTCTTTAACGCGTGTATTCTGCCAGTACGATGGATGTGAATCCTAGCACCTAACGAAGGCTCAATACAAGAAGATCCTTAGTGTTGAGAACAGATTTTTGCGACAGATTTTGGAGAATAGGTGGTACCACTAATTCTCAAATTAGACTGTACAGTGTACACTGTACACTAGTGTGGGCCGATTTCCTTTTTTCCCTCTATTGCTAACGTAATAATTATATTTTAGTGCAAAATGCTGTTTTAAATACGTATGCAAAATATTTTTTAATTCGAAAGATATCTTCTGTCTCCGAATTGAGCTCAAAGTTTCAAGAAATTGTTAAATTTGTCCTATTTTGAAGCAGGTATAAAGAAGTAAAAATATGTTTAACATAATATTTTTTAAGATTGTATGTCATAAAAATGATGGAATAATTAGTTCTGTATGATATAAAGCATAATAATACAATTTAAGATAGCAACAAAGTATATAAAGCGCCGCATTAAACAAGAGAAAATCGCATGAAATGAGAAAAGGGTTAAAAATACCAGTTTTGTATTTTGATGGCCGTAAAGCCAAAGTTTTAGGCTAGTGATTAGAAAAAGTGGACAAAAATACAGATGAACAATAATTAAGAGAGTGTTAAAGGAAACTGATTCTAAATTGATGGAAAATTTGGAACACCGAAACCGATAGAGAGATCGATTACAGATTTCTTTTCAAAAAGCAACATTTCATTGGATATTTTACTTATCGTCTGATGTAATGAAAAAAAGTGTAGGTAAATACCGGAAAACATGATTGAATAATTAGTTTGCAGGAGAAAATACTAATAAAACCATTAGAATGAATATTTTGCTTATTGCAAACCACAAATAATCCCAATTGAATGAGTCGCCAATAATCTAGAAAAAAACTGCAAGTAACAATATATTTAGGTTTTTGTATAATAATGTGTTGATAGTGCTGTCTCAAGTCATCATACGCATTCTGACCAAATTGGAAAACAACTGGAAAAAAACAATTGATATGTTCCAGGTGATTACAAGAGAAACTACTATTTTATAATTTCAATATCTACGAAATGATCAATTATATTTATTCCAAATTGGTATAGTCATACCAACAGGAACATTTTCTAATGATTTAAGCAACTGAGCTCCAGGAAAAATAATCCATGTAATAATCGCTAAATTAAGCTCAAAGGATTCTGCGACTGCGCTTCTTTCAGAAAGTTTGATGACTTTAACTTATCTTTATTGTTAATGTCTGTGCACCAACTTACCTCGCAACTGATCCAGCGACCTATGGAAGTTTAATTTCTTATCCATATATTTATCAGATTATCAAATCTGTTATATAAACTGTAATTACTAAAAGAAAAAGCTAGCTCGCTCAAAATACACTATGAAGTAAGAGAATGAACCGCTCGCTGGATAGTGAAAGCTCGAATCACCCAAAAAAAAACGCATTTTTGATCCTTGAAGTACCGAAAGTAAATTTTGAAGCATCCTTTTACAAGAACTAAGTTTATAGACAGACAGCAAAATGTAACAGAAACACCAATCGACAAGTATCCGACGAAGATCTTACGGCATTCATTACATACAATGGCGAAGATGAATAAATACAGTTTCCTGAATTTTTCTTGTCATATCCAAGGAGTTTGACGATCTGTGAAATTGTTAAAGAAGCCTCACCAACTTAACGGAGAAATTTATCAATAAAATATTATGTAAAAGCTTAGAAAGCAACGAGTAAAAAAGATATCAAACCCAATTTATCAAAAAGAATCACCGCAAAATAACATAATTTCATATACTTGCTTTACATAAAAAAATTGAAAGTTTTATTTATTATTTTTGTGTTATTAAATAAATAGAAGTATGTTCTTGAATTATCTGTGGTATAATAAAAAAAGGTGAATAAAAAAACAAGACCGGAATCATTTTACTTGATTATTATAAAAATATCAGTTAGTATGGGATATTTTCGTCCCATACAAAACTTCAAGGTCGATTCGGAGACAGAAGATCTTATTTATTTGTCATGAAATTTTGTAGATAGTTATAATACATCATAAGGCAACAAATTATCACTATTACATTAAGATTAGAAGCACTTTTTAAACTTCCATACTAGAACGGCCCAGCCTACTGTACACTCCAAGACAGCCAATCGCCTCAGTAATCCAGAATCGAATACTGAGCTATCTCCATGCCCCCCGAGAGTCTTTAATATGCAAGTCTTTTGTACAATCCGGATGGGAGAAGAAGGCCAAAAGAAACAATCGAGCGAGTATTCACTGCGGATTTACTAGAAACTGGAATAAGCTATAATTAGCAGTAATAAGGACTTTAAAAAGGTCTTCGATATTCTCCCGATTCTCTGTGAATACATCTGTATTTCAATATTAAACGGTACGAAATCTACATAATAATTCAGAAATGTTTGTTTTTTTATTTGCTTTTTATCGTATATGGGAGCATCACGCTCAAAATACAAATTCTACTTCAGATATGAATCTGCGCAGAGACGTGCAAAATGCCGAAGAAGGTTCTTAAATACAATTTGCTGCATTAACTTTAATATATTTAGATCTATTTAAAAAACACTATTTTTTTAGGATCTTCATACAAATTTTTCAAAAAAAGACAGTAAGCCATCTTTTGGAAACAAAATTACTCATGTAAACGTTGAATGGAATCTTGGTATTAAGGTATGGTAATGTAATAAAATAATTGGAGATTGATTTGTTATACATATAAATATTATTCAAATCTTATTATTCTCAATAAATAAAGATTTAATGAAAAAAATTGCAAAATAATTCCTCCATTTTGAAGTTTGACATATTTTAGTGACATACAGTGGTCGGTAAAACAGCTGCCATTATCACACATAGAGGTTGTAGGGAATATAGCTAAGATTCAAACCATAGAGAGAGTAAAACTTGCAAATTATGTAGGTAGGTTCGTATAATATTATATTAGGTCGGTAAAACAGCTGCCTTCATCATTAGTCAATCACCTAAAATTTGTACCATTCCACACATAGAGGGATGTAGCTAAGATGCAAACCATAGAGAGAGTAACTAGCACAATATTATGTAGGTAGGTTCGATTGAACAGTGAAATCGAATCAAGTGTGAGATGCACCTAACATATATGATATATGCAGTTTTTTTTTCATGTGAGTGGAAAACTATAATTTTTCTTCTTTCTTTTTAATAAACATTAAAAGTGTCATTCTTCTTTATCTGTGCTTATCTCAGTTATAGAGGTCTGTTGAGCAATGGGAAGCTAGACTAGAACCTGTTTAATTACCTACCGCTCAAGCCTGACAATCGGAATCAAAAACGTAAAGCAAGACGGGTGTAAGCTAGTTATATAATAATAAAAAGTTTAAAAATATAAATGAAACTTCGAGATGTCGTGTTTGGAGGGTGAAGATATATTCAATTCCATTAAAATTCGTGCCTATTTTTTAAACAACTTTCTCTCGGCTGTTAAACTTTTAAGCTCAATTACAAAGCGTAATTTTTTCTATATTCTTTGTAAAGGGGACTGCGAAACTCTTACCTCAATTTCCTTTAATTTTTTTCCCTTGTCGAATTTTGTTCTAAATTATCTTATTTTATTATAGCTCGGGCGAATTATTTAATTTATTCAGAAAACAAAAAAAATATAACGCGGGCGAAACAAAAACAAATTATATTCCATTGTAAAGAATTCATTAAAAACAAAAGAATAAAAAAAAATCTAAGAGGGTGACGAAATGAGGAACGCAATTGCCTCCTTCACAACAATTATTATCAAACCTTTTTAGGTCCCTGCTTACTATACACCTAAATGTATTATTATCTTTTTTATTACGTTTATTAACTTACACAGGTATTAAGTTGTTTTTTTCTGTTTGTTTTTTTTTTTAATCATATTTTGCAACTGTCTATTTTTATTCTTCAATGAAACCATGGACTAAATTAATTTTATTTAGTACGGACTCAATTTTCAAAAATAGGTTTCTAAACATTGTTGTTGCTAGTCTAATTTGAGATGTAAATTTCTCACCAATCACCAACAGAAGTCTCATCATTTTATCAATATATATATACCTATATATAACTAAGCATAGGTATAAATAATATTTACGAAGGTGTTAGCGTTGGGTTACTTGACCCAGCGACTGGCGCTTCTGCTTGAGACTGCTAGGGATACGGGTTCGATTCCTGCAGGTGACATTGTCTTCCTTGACATGTTTGACATACCAGGTTACAAGATTGTACCTTTGCACTTTCTTTTTGTCTATTCAGATAAATGTCATATTTACAGAATATTTGACGGCTTTTTTATTCCTCATCAAAAATAAAAGTCTTTAATGTAAAGTTTTTCAATCATCGACTATAGACACAAACATTCTTATCCACATTATAAGTCTTGAGACTAGTACTCGGCGATGCGGGCAACGGAGGACAGAGAGGATTGGAGGCGTTTGGTGGCGTCACAACAGGCACCCAGTAGTTCCATGGGTCACGACCCTCAGTAATGAGGAAACGAAAAAGAGAGAGAGATAAGTCTTGGTACAACTATGCTACCAGGCACTATCCATCCCTATTAAAGACTCAAACGAAACTGTAACCATTAACATAATATTATAGCGTAGGCATAGGTTTTTCATAAAATAATCGACATCTTTGCGCTAGATACCTTTTATTGAAGCACATTCAATGCTTTTGTTTCATTATTTGTTCGTTTATTTTGTTTATTGTTGCGTTGATCTCTAATAAATGAACAAATAAATATTAACTAGTATCTACACCTTTTATGTATCTACCTATTAATATAACATTAAGTAAAAGTATATTATTTAATAAATATTTTTCACAAAAATATAACAAATCTACAACAAGAGTAACAACAAAAGAAAAATAATATCAAAAGTACAAAAAAATAAATGTATAGTGGAAATAAAATACGCACTAAGCGCCAAAAATTAAAAAAAAAATGGGTTGAGTATGAGGAAATGTTCTATAAACCATTGTCAATAGCCTAAATATTGCACTAAGTCCATATCCATGAACTAATGGTGTAAAAAACAGATTCAAAAATCATCGTAGTACTATGTCTATAAAATCAGTTTTATTAGATTATCTCAAAATGAATATTTTGGTACTTAGTGCGTATTTTATTTCCACTATACAAATTAATTATTTACAAAAAAATTATAATATCGTGTAATAAAAAAGTATAATAAAAAGTAGGTATAGAAGAACAGTCAAAATTACAAAAGAAAACAAAAGCTCAAAATTATTATTCTTGAATCAATCTCAAACAAAACAACAACTGCATCCGAGATATGTTTTAAAAAGTGTACAACCCAAAAGATATATTTTTTTCAATCTCTTTTGTGCCCTGATGAACCTCGCGTTAAAGGAAGGAAACACGATAAAAATATTGGCAGACTGATATACCTACATATACTTTTATTATACACGACGAAGAAAAGTGGGTAGATATAGAAATATATATATAATCCTACAAGCCACTATATGTAGGAAATAATAATAATAATATATATTTTTACCAATACGTCGTCGAGATATTTTTATAACTGTCGGGCAATATTTTCATATTTATTGAGCTGTAAAGTTACCCCTGAATAAAAATTTGGTGGTGTTTTATGCGTTTGTTATCAAGTTAGGAACAAATTGTCGGGGTGTGTAAGACTGAGGGAAGATATCAGCTAGTATTGTACGTACACACTCACCCACACGACATAATATATATTATACCAAGCGTCGTCTGTACACACGTTGGCCGAATTAATCGGGACACCTGACCGAAATCATTCAAGTTTGCCTAGGAAAGCGGTACTGCCACTTAGCTGGCATTAACAGCAGTGTCAATATTGTTACCGTGGTTACATAAAACATTGTTGAGACTGCCGTCTTGTCAGACGACGGACCACTCCCTAGGAATCCAGTGCATTAGTGTGCTCGTTTTACGTTAACAACGTTCGCCATTAGGTGACAATAAGTCCCCGAATATTAGCGCCTTTTTATAATAATACAAGCTTTCCCGACAGACGTTGTCCTGTGTTCCTAAGTATGAACATTGAATTCGAATTTGTATAGTGATGAATTAATTAATTATTATTTAACCAATGTGATTCCGAACGATGCATATGTTTAAAACCATGTTTATTCCATCCACATTCTGTCAATCGCACCAATTAACTATTTCTGTCAAAATTTCAAAATTGGAATAAAAATTATAAGGTAATAAGTACTAAAAAGGTTTTCTACGTAGAGTTTTCATTAATTTTCTAATTTTCCATGCATATTTCTTAATTTTTTTCTTCTAAAAGGACATTCTCCTGATAAAAGAATTAGCGAAATCGGTCCAGCCGTTTAGGCGTGATGCGATGACATCGGGAAATAGCTCTCCATTTTTATATATAAGATGATGGTCTTTGGGTTATGGGTAAAAAACCCTGAAAATAAAGCTTTGTACCTGATCAAATAGAGTTGTTTGCATCAATGTATATACATAGCAGAATGCACGTCTTACATACATATAGGTACATATATGAAACTTGTGTTTTAAAAAACGTTATGTGGGTGCCGCGAGTCTGTAACGGTTCAGTTCAAGTAGCGATATGCTATAGAACCTTTGCACCACCTTTTCTAGCCTAGTGTGCTACTACAACCTAACTACAACCTCTATGACTCGAACATGTTATTCTACTTGTAAAATTAAAGTATGGAACATATATTTTTTGAGAGTTACTTATTAACTAGGTTATAAAATTCGATCACTCGGCAACCAGTAGTCGGCAAAGAAAGGCTGTAAAAAGCTACAGAACCTCCTAAAAACCTTTTCTATCCCAGTGTACTACTTTTTTTCAAAATGAATCCGTTCCATCCGAAGTGAACATTCTACAATTCAAGTTTTACATCTTTCAAACTGAGCTTGAAGTGGTTGGTAGACTAGCAGTTACAACGCCGGCTTCCATACTGTTTCACGCGGAGATCCTGGGTTCGAGCCCAGGTGTCGACCATCTTCCTCTTTCACGACACAAGCTTTAAGTAGCTTACAGTGAAAGAGTCAAACAGTGTATTTAATTTGTGTTCACTTTGAGTGATTCATATTTAAAAAAAAGAGCATGAAAGAGGAAGATTTTCGGCTCAGAAAAAGGAACCCACACGTACAGGACGAAAGTCCACGAATTATTTGCTGATTGTTTTATCAAGACTTCTTTACAATGCAATTAAATTGAGGATATTAATTTTTTACCGGTCAATCAAAAAGAATTTTGTTCAAGAGATCCATAGAAATGGACTGTATGCTGTATATTCCTTAGGGGAAAACCTCTAATGCAGTCTAAGGAAGGGTATGCGCGCTTGTTTATTTCACATCCTCAAAGACCATTTCGAGAAAGGAGGTAGATTTTGTTTTACGAGTAGTTGTATACATATTATAATACGTATGTATGTCGTCGGCACAGGGTTAAATATACAACACAGTATGTACATACACATACAAACGTTCAAGTAGGCAGGCACACACAGTTTTGCATTCCCATTTCGATAACATTATATACTTTAACCCTCGGTGTCGCAAGCACATAACTCTGGCTACTGGGTATGCGATATAACCAACATGTAAAACTTTTCTTAAGCCTTGTACAACACTATAACCGAGATACGTGTTTCTAAACCATTTTACAAACATTTTTATTTATCGTTTATAATATAAAGTATCGAATTTAACTTTTTTTTGTTCGTTTTGATTTCTTTTTTTGAAAATTCTAATATGTTTTCGAATTCTAAGAGAGAGTCAGAAAATAGAATTTAACTATTTAATTATTATGTAGGTATTCTGCATAATATTATGCAGCATTTGTAACAAATTGCAAAAAACATTTCACATATTCTAATTTATGAGGTACGGATTTGAAGTGACGCGTATAGTTAACTCAAAATGAATACGTGTAGCAGGTAATTAAAAAAATTTTGTATAAAAATTGTATAAAGTTTTATTGTATAAAATTTAACCTACCCAAAGCAATTGCAGTATCTAAGATTCGAATCGCAACGAGAGTAACTGTTGGAGCAATACGAGATTATGAATATTTATGAAAGCCATGATATTTTCAGATGAAATTGAAAGCAAAGAAAGTAATGCTAATAAGATGTACAGTGAATTGCAGACACTATCAGACTCCTTTACAAAGTCAACTCAACTAGTCATGCAGAACTTGACATGTAGGAGACCAAAGTAGGAGCGAAATTTGAAAGTCGGCATTTCAAGAGAAGACTGTTTCAGCAATACGAAGGTTTAAAATAATTTAAGGAATTTTAGACACTATAACAGCCTCCTAACCTCGTCCACACACCTCGTTTCATGAAAGTTGAAGGAATTTTTTTTAAAGGAATACCAAAAGTACGATCCTTTAAAACGACTCAAGACCACGCAGTAATCAACACGTTTGTATAATCAGTTATGTAATAAAATAACGAAACTCAAGATCATAAAACAAAGAGAAGGTTTTCTCACCTGATGTGGCCTAGAATTGTGTGGAGGTCCTCCCATTCCGTGATGGTACATCATGTCATGCTTGAGTTGTGGTAACGTTGAGCCTCCTTGTGAACCTTGATGCTTTCCCATATCCACAGCCGCTAAAGCTTCCGCTCTCGACAGAAGACCGTCATTAAGACCAGAGAATATATCGCCCTGTAAATTGCCCAAATCACTCATAAAGATTTTATTTTTTCTTAAACTAATAAAACATCTTAATTTTAGTTTTTAAATGCCAAAATGTCGAATCAAAAATTACTTTAAAGTTTTTTTTTTATTAAATACATGTGACATTATGTGAGTTTTATTTGTTTTCAAAAATACAAAAAGAATGTATTAAAACAAAACACGCACCATTACAAGTCATGTTCGTCGTCTCTCCTACATAAGCGCCCTAGATTCCTTCCGCTATGTCTTAAGTGATCAAAAATATCATTTAATTTGTTATTGTTATTTTTTAGTTAGAAAAAGTCGCAAGCACTGTTATTATTGATTTGTGGGAAAATTGATCATGAAGATATTATTATCCTTCAAACATTGAACAGTTAGTTCAAAGATATTTAATCAAATTAAAGATTTAACAAAACTCCCATTGGAGAACACCTAACTAACACGTTTCGTTTTTGTTTTATTGATGCTGGGTAAAAATAATCGGTACTCGATACTAAATAAAAACTTTAAATTGACAAAATATAAATGATGAAAATACTAAATATGCAGATTTCAAACCGTTTCATATTACAGATACCATACATTACCTATCTGAAACTAAGGCTTACAGTACAAGTTCACTTATGCACGCTAAAACTAAAGCAGTAGAAACTGCAACAATAATTATTATTCTAATCAATAGACTATTTGATGTTCACATCGCAGTTATACATGCTTAATTTTGATGGTTTCTCTTCAATCAGATTACTACATGTAACCTTCTTCAACTAGAATGATCACTTAAACATGACCAAAGTTCGATTCTATTAACTTCGATTACCTAAAATTCCTATCACGGGAATCTTCAACTTTTGCAACATGTATGAACTGACCTGCGGGATGTCCGCACCTGCCGGGGAGCAGACATGGATACGGATCACGAACTCCTTGTGGGTTCGTTCAGATTCAAATTCCACCATTTCCAGCCAAGATCGTCTGCTCCTCGCCCGCTGGACATACGCAGGTTAGAGAGTGCTCAGTGTCGCCACACGTACGAGACTGAGTTACGCACAAGGTTTGCCCCCTTGCAGGATTCACCCGGAGCTGCCCCAATTGAGTCAGCCTGGACTAGCTTTCGTGACGCGGTTATGGAATCCGCACGTTCTTCTGTCGGCTGCAAGAATAAAAAGAGGCCAATATGGATGTCCGATGGGTCCTGGAGTCTCATCGAAGATCGCCAGAAGGCTAAGACCCTCAGAGACAGCGAAAAAGACCCTCAAAAACTGGCCGCTTTGGTGTCTGAGTACAGGGAGCTGAGCCGCAAGGTGAAGCACTCTGTACGAACAGATAAAAGAAGACACCTGGACTCCCAGATACGGCGAGCACAGTCTGCTGCACTCGGTAATGACTCGAGGACACTCTTCGAAATCACCCGGGAGGTCGGGGGCAGGGGTCAAAAAAGACCCGTGACGGCAATACGAGACTCTCGTGGAGCCACTGTCACTGCCCCTGAACTGATTAAAGGGAGATGGAGGGAGTACTTTGAGTCAATATTGAACCGCCCCGAACCCTCCTCACCTTACAACTTTGAGGAGGAGTTGGCGGGTCTGAATATACCTCAGGCGACTGGGATATGTGAAGATCCGCCGACCCACAGCGAGATGGTGCTGGCCGTGATGAGATTGAAAAACAACAAAGCGCCAGGAGACGATGGAATCCACGCAGAGCTCCTCAAACAAGGCATAGACACCCTTGGCCAATCACTTCTTGATATATTTAAAATGGCGTGGGAAGAGGAGAGGTGCCCAAAAGATTGGCGGAATGGATCCATCGTCGCAATATTTAAAAAAGGGGGACCCCCTTGAATGTGGAAACTACCGTGGAATTACTCTACTGAGTGTTCCCGGTAAGGTATTATCTCAGATATTACTACACCGCATTCGGGGGCCTGTCATGGCTGTCCTGAGAGAGCAACAATGCGGCTTTGTACCTGGCAAGTCCTGCACGGACCCAATTTTCTGTGCCAGGTGCATCTTTCAGCAGTGCAAAGAGTTTAACTCTCCAGTCGCTTGTTGCCATTGTGGGGAGGAGATGGACTTGGCTGGGACATGTGTTAAGGATGCCGAATGACAGTTGGCCGAGGAGAGCGCTGTTCTTCCTCCCATCAGGGTCCCGAAGACGAGGAAGACCCTCTCACACTGTGTTTCGCTCCTTCGAAGCAGAGCTGAGGGACATGGACATGGTGTGAGAGGAGGTCATAAACATTGCGCAAGATCGAGCGCAATGGAGAGCTCTTCTATGGCTTTTCTTAAACGAACTCGGGTTCAGCTTAAACATCATTTATAAATTTATGATCATCTCAATATGTAGGTACCTATTTATGATCATCTTGATATGTACCTATTTATGATTATCTTAATATGTGCCTATTTTTGTTCACCTTAATATGCACCTATATAAATTTAAGCCCAAAAATAAAGATTTTTCTGAAATTGTTGGAAAAAGTGTACCTTCCACTCGTATGTAATTATAAAACATACCAGAAAACTACAAATATATTACACAACGGAAAGTGGAAAATGAACAATCAACTATTCCATTCAAGACACAATACATATATGATATGGTTGACTAGTATATCAGCTGAACATATAACCTTATTGGAGTTATATAGGGTGTTTGGTAGAACGTAACACACACGGATATGGTGTATAGAGGAGACCACAAATGTGTTAAGCTTTGACCAATACCGACATAATATATATATATATATATATGCCTCAAACCTAGAAGCGGGATGAAAATATACTATGTAGTCGCCTTCGAAAGAAAATATCCTTTGCCGAATATATAGACCTATTAAATATGGGGAATGCTAAGCTTTATGGTCTATACCAGGATGTCAGCTTGATCAAGTTTATCAAGGTCGTAATGGCTAGGACATTTTTTCCTGTATGTATGACCTGGAGCTCCCAAAGAGAGTTGTTCAATGATCCAGTTGAAAGAAGAAGCGTTGGAAGGCCGGGGCTGCGATGGTTTATTGATGCCGTTGCAGACGGCAGGGCTCCGGAACAAAGGAACAGCCAGCAACAGGGAGATTTGGAGGCCTTTCTTGGAGGCAAATATGACCCAACAATGGTTGTAAAACTGAGGATAACAAGAAACATGTAGGTAAACCGTATCTTAAAAATGTTGTTTAACGTTTGAAAGAGGATATTTTCGACAATTTTTACCAAAATTTGGTAAACTCAATCTCTTCTGTTTTTTTTAATAAGTTAAAAATGATAAAATAAACCTTTTTCTGGAACAGCGCTTAAGATTTGTAGGGAACAATCTTTTTTTACCACTTTCTAGATCAGACATTCATTTTTTTTTCTCATACATTTGAAGGAATAACAAGTTCACTGATATTTTTTCTCTATGGGACTCTTTCCAAACATTATTAAACATCATTTGTTCACCAATTAATGAGACTACTTTTGTAAGGTTCATTTACAACTTCTTAAAGTGCCTACTACTTGTAAAAAGAAAAAAAACTGCATTTATATCACAAAAAATTAAAAAAGTTTTTGCAGTGTAGGTATCTATCATTTGATAATATACAAACAAAATTTAGTTGGATTTTATTGATTTGTAAATAAAAACTTATAGAAGCAATCAAAAGAAATTGGGGGAAGAATTGACTGAAATTAAAAAAAAAAAAACATCGTCCTATATAGGTAAATTATGAGTAGCCACATTATGTTCCAGAAGTATAAAATATTAGTTTGTCTACAATTCTCCCAAACACCCTGTAAATCCCTATAACAGTGTATTTATATTTAGCGTAGTATCTATAGGGAATACACCTGCCAGGGTTAGTGTGGCATATGGCGGCCTCACGCGATCCTACGTGGCTGTCTCTATGATTATAATGACAATATAATACTTAGACGAAAATGAATACGTGCGATATGCCGGCACAGGTACTACAACCTATATAAGGCAATATGCCGGCGCAGGTACTACACCCTATGTAAGGCGACTAGTTTCCCCCGTCGAACTTTGTCCCGCCTCAGAATCAATAAAAAAAAATATTTGCGTATAAAATTACAAAAGGATATTTGAAATCAAATGCTAGTTTCAGAGATAATGGATGCAGTCTGGATCACTGTTGGAAATTCTATGCGATTAAAAAATGTCAAAAATGAAAAGTCTATCAGAAATATTCGCTCCCCTGTATGACTCCGAATAATGGGCAATGTAGAAGACCTATGACAGACAGCTAGGAACAGCAGGAATGCTCATTTCGACATGGTCCACTGGTATGCCCTCAATTGATAAGATAAAAAGTGTTCACATTCGTGGAAGTCTAGGGGTGACGGATATTAAAAGTAAGCTGGAGGGAAATGGCAGTTGAGGTGTTATGGACACATAGAACGACGACTGCAGGAGAATATTGTGAACCAAATGATAAACATGGACGTTCCTCTTTCCGTGAATACTGGAGAGAGACCAAAAATATTTCTGGGTGGTGCAAAGGCGTGATCAGATGTAAAGATGTGGGGTGGGGGAATTAATTCAACAGAAAAGAATGTACTGCCTGAGAACGAGGAGAGCTGACTCCGACAGTCTTTTTAGACTTTTAGCTGGGAGCAAGCCTGGGAGAGAGAGAGAAAATGGTAGTCTCAAAAATAAAGGATAACGTCCCAAATGTATCCCTAATATTTGTTTTTAAATTTCGTAATGTATCCGTAATATCGCCATAGTATGCATCGCACCGACACCTGATTGAGAGATCTCGGGTTCGAATTCCCGCTGTACCTACTTATTTAGTCGATTTCGTTTTTTGAATTTTTAATGGAAAAATTAATTTTGTAAATCTCATTCATTGTTAAATATGTGGGACATTTTGGGAGAGTGCCTCTGGATAACCCCATAATATATATCGCACCGACACCTGACCTGTTGGGTTCGATTCCCTGTCGTCCTCCATATAAAATAAATATTTGTTTCATTTTTAAGATCATCAGAGTGTGGTTCTAAACCATCCTTAAATAACCATCAACACATCCAATTATTTTCATTATAATCCGTAAGTTATGACACGGAGTACGGAAACAAAGAATCTGCACACAAGAAATTTATAGAGTGAGATGAAGAGCTACTTCCACTTTCACCAGTGAGTAATCAAAAGGGGAGTTTGTTAAGTAGGTATATTATTATTATTATTACGAAGCACGAAAATTGAAGCAATCGATACAATATTGTCGACTTGTAGGTATTGCTGAAATCCATAATTGAAGTACTTTTTGAACAATTACTCGTATTATTGAAGATCGTTTCAATTTTGCTTGAAAAACTAACTGGACAAATGACCCTTGGCTTCTTAATACGATGCTTCAAATAGAAAATAATGAAAATTTCAAGCATTTATCGACACCTTAGTTTCATACACAGAAAATATGTTTAAAATTGTATAATTCAAACCAAAAAATCTCAATTAGTTAGTACTGTAAATTTCCCAAATCATTTCGGACACAGCATATCCAAAATCATAATGAAGCGAGAATATTATTATTACTATTAAGAAGAAGAAAATATCCTGCAAAAGCTCCGAAGCACTACATTTTTCGACATGACAAATAGAAAAATGTGCTAGGTACATTTAAAACGAAAAGTTAGGTACTTATGCAGACTTTTTTCGGTAGGAACCCCCCGGCGACCTGCTGACTCTAAAAGTATATCCCTCGGTTAGGCAATCCAGAACAAAAATCATTATTGTGCTTATGTACAAGGGAGCTCGAGCCTGGATAAAACAGAGCAGAAGGGCTAGGCAAAGAGGAGACATAGGAAATAAGTTAAAAAATAAAAAAAAATAAAAAAATAAAATTTAACTAAAAACGAAAAATCATATCTGGCTCGAAGGACCATGATTTAGATAAGTGCTTGATGTGTATGTCGTAGAAAACGATAAACACAAGAGATGTTTTGAAAAACACTATAATTTAATACTTAAAATAGATACCTACCAAACTATAATAATTATAGCAGCAATTCATAAAAAAATATAGGGTAATATTTATCTCTTTGTTAACTATGGTCTATGTGTAATATTAATCTTTCCGTAGAAATATCGTACGAGGCCTACCACCCACTCAATTGGGTGCACCGCTTTATAAAAAAAAAACTATGATCTAAAAAAAACACTAGAAACTTGAAGATATTGCACAAAATCGAAGCAGTAAGACGAGGGATTAGATTGAGAAGCTTTATAATATATTAATCCACTTACTTAAAACTTAGATATAAGTAGACATTATTGTTATTAGAGCAAAATTCAGAAACAATTATTTCAAAATTAATTTCGTTGAAAATGTTCCAAAACTAATTGTACTCGGGGTTTTGGTAGGTAAGCGGATAATGAAAGCCTACCCAAAATAATTGTTAGGTAATTCCGAAATAAAGCGTCTTCGTATTGTACCTACCGAACGTTTTACTTAGTAATATAGACAAGGCATTAGACAGAACTATTATAATTGGACAATACGGAGTACTTTCCGCCAACCTACATACGTCGAGAGAAGCCGTGTGGCTGTGGATATTGCGCTACTGTTCGTGAGCAGATTATTTTCCCGCTCAATAATTATTCAGAATTAATTGTAAGAGTTCTGTTCTGTAAATCTTTCTCCCAATTGGTCGATGATAATATATCGGGGAAACGATAAAACACCAAAAGAAAAATCATAGAAGAAGACGTTCGGTCTTCGAAAACCGCTTAGCTTCATAATAAAATTCTGGAAAAAAAACTAAATATTTTGTTTTAGGTACTTATTTCAAAAGATTATAGGGTCATCTGTTTCCGTTTTAAATTAAACTAAAATTGCTAATTATTAGCACTGCAAAAGTCATACCAAGCAATTGATTAATAAATCAGCGAGAGAGAGACAACTATTGTTCAACAACTAGTGGTCCATCAGTTGGTCAGGCAGCGATTTGTTCTGGGTTTAATAAAGATACTTGAAATAGGTTTTTTATCAACACATCGGATCTATCATAGCATCCTACATCAAGCATTGCAGATCTTCCTCTTCTACTTCAGTTACGACAACGCCCTGTCTTCTCTCGGATCATCATTTTCCTGGGAAGCGGATGTCCAGCTATCCTTCCAATTCTTGAGTGGTCTGCCTGGCGGTCGTCTGCAAGATGGTACGGATTCAACTGCTATTTTTATAATGCTTTCAGCATCTGCTCTCTCAATGTGATCTCTCCAGAAACTCCTCCTACCCAATCGCACATCCTGGATATCGCAGGTCCTCGTTGCAGATCCTATAATTTGTAGGTCCTTACTCTCTACTAGGACCAAATGCACTGTAGTCGAGCCTTTCATCACTATCACTCCATGTGGCCCTCATATCGGAAGCCTTTAAATATTTTAAAGAGTTCTACCAAATCTTACGATATTTCCTTTTTTGAATTACGTTTTCTATTGTTTGTTAAATGAATTTTAATGGTGGTGGTGACATTTTGTCGATCCATGTCTTCCCAAGACAAAACATCTCTTATGTTGCATATCTTCTTTATATTTATTTATGAAATCTACAGCCTAGACCTTTTAGGTGTTGAATGTACCATAATATAGTTCAAAACTAGAAAAAATACAAAACATAACTTTATCATTTCCACAATGACGGAATCGATGTAACCGATTTACCTTCTCATACCTATACTTACAGCCTTACGTGTACTCGTTTTCTTTTATTACAATCTATTCTCAAAACCAAAACATCTTTATTACTACGCTTTTTATACCACACTTTTCTTTTATTGTCCTTCAGGAGAAACCTTTATACGGATAAGTGGTCAAATATTGTTGTCATGGAATGTACTTGCTACATTGGCGCTCACCTAATAATGACTGTATATATACTCCCAACGCTCCGCTATACATTGAAGTATTCTTATTGTCTTGTAGTGCCTTTCCTGGTAGTGGGAGGAGACTAGTATGGTAAGTGGGTACAGTACTGTAGTAATGTACTGTACTGTACCTCTCCTTGTCGTACAGTTATATAGATATGTACCTATAGGTATATATTATTATCCATATCTCATTAACAATTCCATTTACATACTATATGAAACCTACCTGTTCTTCTTTGAAGCTAATTTCTCGTTACATCAGCCATTGTAACACAATCATCCAGATTAATAATAAATTAATGGAATACGATTTGTATGTGTGCACCTACCTACATCCTTATATCAATAGTAGTTATACTACGATTTTCCCACTACTTTCTTAAACATTTCGGATGAAATCCTGTGCAGCATCTAATGAAGGTTTCTTATTTTTTTTTTATTTCAAAGACATATTATGTCCTCAGGAGCGGAGGACAGAAAGGATTGCAGGTGTTTGGTTCTTAGAGATGGTCACACATGAACCATGATTCTTAGAAATCAGGAACGAACAAGAAGAGAAAGAGAGGACTCAAGGCTTATTATCTACAATGAGAAACAATATCAATAAAAACTTTCCTTTAAATTCATTGAACTGTCCATAGAATCATCAAACCCATGACCAGAGGCTGAAAACAACTAGACAATACCTTCAATATTTTTATTAATCTTCGAAACAAGTCAATGTGTTAAAACTCTGCCTTAACCTACAATAAAAAATTATTATCTCTAGCAAGATTATATATTATGCATATTAGGAATATTTATTAATTAAAATAATTTATTAATTAAATAATATTGGCAGTAAATTCTGATAATGGAAAAGTTAAATAAATAAATCTGCATATTCATTGCAAAAGGAAAATCACTTCTTTGAACTGTGATTAACTGTTGTATTGTACGCATTTATGTATTTTTGATATAGTTCTGTTTTATTTAATTTACTTCGTTCTTCCTTTGTTATCGTTTTTCTTTCTGTCCTGCTTAAAATGTTCATAATGTGTTATGTTTTCTTCAGTAGGTACCTCTTCTTTTTTTTATTTTCTTATCAATGAACTAAATTTTGCTCGAAATTAATGATTGACTATCTCACTCTTTCTGTATTTGCAATGTGGTTTTCGATGGTTTTGCTTTGTGTTCTTCTGTTCTCTATTTTCTGTTTCCTTGCTTTGTTTATCTATTTGAGATGCTTGAAAATCCTATCTTATTTCGTCCCATTGTCACTATTTTTATTTTATTTTGCTATTTTAATTTAAAAAATTATCCTACACAGTGTTGACTTTATACATGCTCGAGTTGATTTGTGTTGTTTTGTATCATATACTGTTTTATTTTTATATATATTTTCTTTTGTGTTGCTATTCGTTGTAATTAATTCTATGAAGGCACATCAGTGCCGTGTACATGTTGAATAATTAAATAAATAAAAACCGTTTTATCGGGAAAATGTTATAATTATTAATGTTCAATATTGTTTTGATTTTGAGAACAAAGTATTTTAAATTGGTACATACTGCGCAGGATTCCACAAATTGGACACTTAGGAGTTAGATAAAGGTTTTTCAGACCTAGGTTGCGATGTGAGGATAAAGTCAAAGGAAGGATGCTTTTTGAATCACAAAATTGGAGTACCAACCAGAGATCAGAGTTATCTGCAGACGAAGAGTATGGGAGGCCAAGGGTTGAATGTTACCTTAGCGCCGTGGAAAGAAGTAGTATTTTGTTAACAAAATGTTTCTGAAAACTTTTTATGGATCGACAGTTGTTGTGTGAACTAGCCCTAAGTGTACGAGTACAAGTTAAGCACCTTAAATATAATATTTTGCCAGTTTGTTGAGCACTGTGTAGAAAAACTATATTATAAACCAGTACCGAAGTTTATATTAAAACTCTGAAATTTCTACTCTATCGTTAGGATGTTGTTCCGGCCGCGTAAGCCGCATTATGAACGAGAATAAGTCGCTCGAGTTCCGGGGTGGCAAAAACTTTCCCTTTATAAAACAAACCTATAGAACCCTTCACGCTTCCCTTTTATAATTACATTATCATTTTTTAAAACAATTTTAATTTACCATAACACATATTAAGTGAATTCTTATACAATCAAATTTATTAATACATTACTTACGAAAAAGAAAATTTAAGTACCTATGCAATAACACAATAAATCAATATCCCAGGTATACGGACTTTAGGTTCATACAAAACAGAATTCAAGAGTCAGAGGTAACCTGTGCCTCTTAATAATAATAAAAGCCTTTATTAAATTTCAATATCTCAGATAATATGATGAATCTACCCACTAGGCCAAGCTTCTCTCGGTGAGACTTAAATATGGGATTGAAAAATAGAGCAAGACATAAAATACAGAGATAAAAGGCTCAAAAAGAAAAAAAATACAATGAGCTTTTATACAATATCAAGAAATACAGTTCAGGGAAGTTGTCGTGGCATCAATACATGACGACTATCACCACCAAAGGGATTGAAGTCACAATATAATCACGAATTTTAATGTGCCTGTGGAGTTCGACACTGGATAAACCTACCCTGGAAATGGATACAAATTATCATCAGGACCTACTTATTTCCAATGATTGGATCATGGAACTCGTTTTATATTAACATCCCCAGACACCGTTGGTTACTGTACTGCGAATTATCCATTGGTTACCGTTGTTTTTTTTTTCAATAAATACAAAAACATTTGTTTAAACTGTACCTTTATGATTGATAGAACAAAAAAATTTTGTAAATTGGATTGCTACTTTTAATGAGGATGTCGAGCCAATTTTGACAGATAATCAAACTAAAGAAGGTTGGTTAGAAAAAAGAGACTGAAAATCGCAACCTAGACAAAAATGAAGGATGTCGTAAGGTCTCATTACACTGATTAGATGAATAGATTGACGCCATATAGTTTAATGTAGGTAGAGTATGTCCAGGAAGATTAGTGGAATACCTATGGTCAGCACCATACATACGGGCTTTTTATAACATTCTGCTCAATCTGTGGCATTTATAAACTCTACTGAAATCATTTACCGAGAATCGCTGTCGGTACCAGACGTTTCAAAATCTTTCGTTAAAATAACTTGAAAACAGTGGTTGGTTTTTATCATTGTTTACCCTTCTAAAGTATAAGGTATATTTTTGTGACTAGGCTTAAAAAAATACAGTTTGATCCTGATTTTTCTACTTCTACTGGATGTGTTGCAAATTTCCAGCTATCCCATCAAGTGATCTGCCTGTTGGCATACAATCTGCTACTATTTTATAATCCTTTCACACTCTGCCTCTCTATGTAGTTTCTCCAGAAACTCCGTCTATACCTATTATAGATATGAGCTAGAGCCCATCGTACAACATCAATAATAATTAGTTAAGTGCATGAATTAAATCACAGCTAATGTAGATTGTCAACCCGACGTAGCATTTCTACTTGCAATAGTTACGAGAAAGCTCTGCCTAACTTCATTTTAAAATTAACTTCACTTGACAAATGACAGAGATAGAAATCCGAATGAAAAATATTAGAGAAGAGAAGAAACTCGGAGAGAGAAAAGGGGTAGGAGAATGAAAGTTGGTGGGAGAAACGAGAACGAACTTTTCAAGATATAAACGGTCACGTTCGCTTGATGTAACAAACTTTGACATGGACGAATTTCTTTTATAAGTTTTAGTATTATTTTTGCACAAGGCGGATAAATGTTACGGACATTTTGCACCAACTCACCCTCCCCGTCCGTCTCCTTAATATTCTTGGATCGAATTAATTGTCAGACAAATTTTTACATAAAATCGATAAAAACTCACGAATAAATACAATGGACCTAATCGATTTAATTTAGTTTTTACTATGGCACTAACAAGAACTGTATTTAGCTACAATCCGAGCATTGGGTTGTGTTCTGACTCGCCAGAAACATGGTTGGTTTTATAATATTACCTCTATTATTATTATTTAGTATGGTTAGACACCCTATTTACTGGATTATTGTTTGTTGATCTAAATGACATGTATATGCTTCAGGCGCCTTATATCACAGTAGTATGGTTTAACCATTAATTTCTTCCCATGATCTTTATAACAGATGAAGGGGAAGGACATCCCTTTACCGCAGCATGCAGAGAATCGGAGCATAATATGTCGCGGCTATTTGGTGTCCACTTCGCCTTGACATTGGTCTCTCATGAAAACCATGCATCGGTTAACCAACCTCGGTGGATAGTGTAGACCCATGGGCCAACGTGGAAGCCGTCCTCACCAACCCGCTTGGCAAGCGTGGCGTTGTAATGCCAAACACTCCTATTATATATATAGCACGATCAGGTTCAGAAATCTCTGAACATTATATAGGCAAGGGAGCTCATGAAGCTGCTAAAAAGAAAAATACTTTCTATGTATGTAGAATGAGAATACCTACTCAATTGAATTTGACAGATGCATTTATCTAAATAAAGCTGATAAATACACAGAATGTTTAAAAAATGGTTAATTTCGTCCTTAAAAGTTATCGCGACATAGCGATTCAGTCGCCTCTTTTCGTTCATATAGCAACGTACCCACTCTCAGCTGAAAGTTGGAAGACCATCTATGTATGTAAATTATCTTTTTTTTTACTTTTTTCATAATTATTATTATTAAACCACACATATAATGAACCGATCTGCTTTTAAGCGTATTTAAAAAAAAAAGAAACAATGCGTATTTTTAAGAGGAAGTGGAGTATAAAAGGGGATAGCATAATATTTCGAAATTCAAAATTTACACCCATTTTCTGAAATACGTTATGGGGTGCATTATTAATGTATGGAGAGCTTACGTAGCCGTCATCCCCGTCCCCCACCACGACTCTAAACGGAGACAAAAATCTTTATTTTAATTTGATAGAGCGAGACAGACAATGCATCTATATAATATATTGACATCTATACCAACATACATTTACCTTTATTCCAAAATAAGTAGCTGATACTACTTTTTACTTGAAAAGAAAAAAAAACACTTGGCGCATTCTAAAGTTCAGCCAATTAAAATAAAGGTACACCAACTGTTATATTTATTTATTTATTTATTTATTTACATACGGCAAAGCCATTTACATGTTCATTAATAATACAGTTATATAAGATAAAATATGACAGAACACAATAAAAGTACATAAAACAAACTTTAAATTCACATCCAAAAAAAAATATAAAAAACTTATTGTAAAAGTGCAGTAAATTTTGTAGCTGATCTTAATAAACTACATAGACTTTGCGCCAGTCTTTACTATACTTATGTACACTCATATTTGCCGAATCTAGCTTCTAACATGAAAAAAAGCAAGTCAAAGCTCCTTTTATTCATACATTTTTAATCAAATTTTTCATTATAAACAGTGAAACTACAAAATTTTGCAATGATTATAGAGTACTGCTTAAGACCCCTTTTATAGACCTTATTTTTTTAATGACTTTATGATAGTAGATGGAGTCATTCATTTCAAGATTTGTGAAGGACAAAAACCAAGTCTTTCATATTATTGGTCCTTTTAGGTTTCTTCTTTAGGCAGGTCTTTTGATACGGATTTCGGAAAAAAAACACAAAGCTGTTTTAATATAAAAGACTGTTGCGGTCAGTACTTGTACGGTGCTGAATGCTGGGTGCTTAGCAGGAGAGACAAAAATGCCCTACTACCAGTCTTAGAAAGAAAATTAATGAGGAAAATCTTCGGTCCTTTTTATGATAATGTAACTTGAAGGATCAGATACAACCATGAACTGGAAAACCTTTATGGCATTATAAAATTTATAAAAATACATCGGCTTCGATTGTTGGGTCATTTCCAGCGAAAGGAGGATGACAGAACTCCAAGGAAGCTTCTTAGTACAATACCAGAGGGGAGACGTAGTGTGGCAAGATCAAGACTGAGGTGAATGGATGGCGTGGAGGAGGATGTCAGGGCAATGGGGGTGACTAACTGGAGGAGGCGGGCGATGGACAGGGGAGAATGGCACAGAATTCTGGAAGAGGCCGAGGCTCACGATGGGCTGTAGTGCCAATGATGATGACCATTTGATACAGATTTCAGAAGGAGATTTTTCTTTTGATGTAGACATTTGCTTATTTTTTTTTTGGTAAATCTACTTAAATAAGCATATCGGATCAGCTATAGGGATCGGATTACTAGTACTGTAGCAAAATTATGGGCATCGTTTGTTCGACGCGGGTTAAACCAATCAATGGGCGCGCATTTACATATTATTAATTTGTCTACGTTAAGAATGACATATTATCATCTCAAAGATTCTTAGTCTCCTCCGTAATGGACCTGATGTGATATGCATAATTATCTTCTATATCTACAATCTACTCACTATATTATATTTAGGCTTGGTTAATAAACATAATACCCTTTAAAAATTAGTTACCGCAAAACATAATCAGATATAAGCCCACATATACAAACATATTTATGTTTTTGTATGTATATGTGTATAAAGTACTTACCGCAAATAATAATAATAAGACCCGGTACTCATATACTATCATACAAATAATAATAATAATATCGGACTAATACATACATACAGGAAAAGTTTTAAACAAATCGGATTACGTGCTTAAATATACACCAGTGTTTCTTCAACTGTTTTCGGTTGGTGACGATTATTTCGCTCCTAAAAATATTATCGCATCAAAAATATTTTGTTCTTCCCCATTTCTTCCGAACCCGCATGTTACGCGTAATGGCGACGACATTCTTTCAAAAGTACACAGCAGTGTGCATCACAAACACTACTCAAGCACTTGCCTACAGTTCAATAATTATAATCCATTGAGATTCTCATTCGGTGATGACCAATGTCGAGTTGGTGAATTGCCTATAGGTACTTCATATGAAATTGCCTCTATCTATTTTATTTTTATCACTGATCGTGGGCATCAAAATTTCCTGTCTTACCTCCACCTAGTTGACATATAACACATAATTATTATTCCGCATAGTATGCCTCCTACCATAGACAGAAAAGAATTTATATTTGTTACTAGCTTTTCCGACAGAAGTTGTCCTGTATTTATTATTGAATTCGAATGTGTATATTTGTATTTGTATAGCAACTATCAAACACCTGGCAGATGTCAAACGCCAATTAAAATTCAAAAATAGAAAATTTTATAATTTCATACGCCGTTCATGCGTGATGTGATGACCAGGAAAACACGGCTCCATTTTTATTATATGTATATATAAAAAGTTGATGAAAGATGTATTTCAAATTAAATACGGAAGTAACAAATGATTGGCAAAAACTTTGCATTTTTTTTCATACTTAGAAACGTAAAAATATTCAAATAAAACCGGATATCAAATTATGGACTAGGCTAGACCTTTGAATCACATTGGTGTTACTATGGAATATGCAGGTTCAAAAAATACTCGATAAACTAGCTTTAGGATGACATTTCTCCAGTTGACGGATGAAACAAACCTCAAGAATAAACTTCAGTAGAATACTAAACAAACAGAATTTATCAGGGACCCTATTCTCGAATGTCGTTCGATGTGTTTTCTAATGAAAAAATTATAACTTTCGTATGTTTTCTTAAAGCACTCATTTGAAATTCACTTATTGTGCAACAGTCGAACAAAAATATGAAATACAGATTTACGAAGATAGAGTAAAAAACTTGCAGTTGCATAAAAGATAAAACTGGGATCAGTTTGATAGAGAAAAACTAATATCTAGTGGCTCGGCTTCTAAATTTCATACTCGCCAGCCTAGTGGTGTAGCCGTGAACTTTTGACGGAGAGGTCCCGAGATCCATTTATGGGCAAATCAAAAAAATTGTTAGTATTTTTCACTTCAAATTGGCCTTTTTCAGATTGGACGGGAACGGGTTGCAAGGAAAAAGTTTCTCAGGCAATAAGTTCTGAAGGCTATACTGACACTTTCGTATGGATAAGTGTAATATTACTTCTTAATAGGTATATTTCATTTTATTGTGACCACCAGGTTATAAAATCATTGTTGTATTCAACATAAATAAGCTCAGGTATTTTCTTATTTTAGTTTTCAAATAGATATTAGACTATTATATGAATTTATGATGTTTATTTTGCAACGCGTGTTTTTATAAGATGGAACACATATTCGTATACAACTTTCCTGAAATAAAATATTTACCATAACGCACATTGAGAAACGCTGGCATACACCTGTACATACATACTTGTCTACCCAATACTTTAATATAATATGATTTAGTATGTTGTATTTATTACAAACCTACATTATTATAATATTCCTATATTATTTTGATGTTTGTGTATTTGTCAATCAATTTGTTATATAAAATTATTTCTTGTCCATACCTGCTTTATAATAATAATATTACCTATTTATGATTTGCCTAATTATAACGTGAATCAGAATGACGTGAAAATAAATCATAAAAATAAAAAATCATCTACTTGATTTTTTATTTTATTTTATTCGTCATTGTTCTTTACTGCCTTGTGACAGCTGTAGGAACAAACGGGAGTTCCCATATTACTGGTACAAAGGAAGGTGAAAATGGCGGAGAGTATGAGATTTAGAGTAGAATTCAGGGTTGAAGTCTCCCTGACTAAACTGAATGAAATTCTGTACAATTACAATTTTCACTTATTCCTTTTATTGGGTGCACTTGAATTAGCACATGTGTCATATTATACCTGAAACGAATTTATAGAAATTTTTATGAATATTCTTTTAAATGTATTTGAAAGCCCCAAAATACGAGAATGAAAAGAAAATGATCAAATTTAGACATTCATTTTTTTTTATTTTGTTTGTATCGCATTAATTCCGGCAAAACTTCGTCAATATAAATTAAGCAAATTTAATTTTTTTTCACAAATTCATGTAGGGAGCAGGGGGGGGGGGGGCTAATATAGCCATTATTCATAGTAAGTTATACAACTGTCTAACAATTTATTTCTGCAATGTAGTCAAGTATTATTTATGGAGATTTCAATAATGGTGCGTGTTAATTTATTTAATATTATAAAAGATATAATAAAAATAATAATTTTACTTACCAATAACTCGCTAATGTCACTTGTATTGTATAAAAATATTTTGAACAAAATTATTTGTAATACGGTTTTGAAAAATATCATTCTTGATCAATTTTCCCTGATCGTATGAAGTTCTATAATATGAAAAAATTGAAATGTTATCTGATGATTCGATCAATTTTAGTTTAACCTACCCAATTGAAAAAAAATCTGGCAACAATCATAATTTTTGTTAGAATAAAGATTACTGAAATGAGAAAGGAAATTATAAAGAAATGTTCATTTAAAATATGATTGTCACCAGATTCAAAATCTTTAAACATAGATACTCACCTGGTTCTGAAATAGATAAATAATATAAAATAAAAGTAATAAAATTATAAAATATTTTACAGATTATCTACTTGTAAAAAAAAATAAAAATATGTAAAAAAATACATACATAGAATTGAATACAATAATTTTAATATTTTCACAAATCGCTACGAAGTACTCCGTATTTCCCCATTTAGATTGTTTGCGAAAGAAATGATAATTAACACTCTTGATTGTTTATCATTTCTTTCATAAATGTCGCTATTACTACACAAACTAAACTTTTTTAAGATGTTTTTTAAATGTACACAAAATAAGATGACATTAAATCGAATAGTAGTTTGTGTAGTAATATAAATTCGCTTGCGTGTAATAAAAACAAAATTAAACAAATAATAACAAATTAAAATTAATCAAATCAAATAATATTAATTTAGTATGAAATATACATATAATCAAAACAAATAATATTAATTTAGTATGAAATATACATATAATCAAAACAAATAATATTAATATAGTATGAAATATAATATATAAAATGTTTAATTATATTTTGATGTCAATGTTTTTACTCACGTTGTGTCGGGGTGACCATGAATTACACATAAGCGATGCATCTTCTAATATCCTACTCTGAAAACAAAGAAAAAGAATGAACGTTATTAAAAACAATCATATTTGTAAATTTATAGGTCTAAAATATAACTTATAAAAATCATTACAGAACTTTTTAAAAGAATATCCTACCAAGAATTCTACAAATGTTCTTAACAACACGATAGAAATTAACAAAAATGGATTCATATTCTGGCGCCAAATACATGACAGCAGTCTCAGTCTTTAAATTTGGTTGCTCTCTTGTTCTCAATAATTTCCAACTTTTATCTCTATACCTCGTTTTTCGCTTCGGCTTCTCGTGGCGGACGGTCGTCTCTCTGGCTCTGAGTGTGTTTACGTTTATTATTATTATTTCTTGTGCAGGTGTTCAGTAGTGACGTCATTTATTTACATTGGAACATCGCTGGGAAAAAACAGATATTTATAAAACCATTTATTATTTTTTCACTTTAATAATAATATTATTGTTTTTTTTTTTTCTTTTTCACTTATTAGTGTTAAGCAGGTTTAAGTACCCATTTATTTTTTTCTCTTTTTCATTCTAAAATTAGATTTTTTTGTTGTTATTTTTTTTTTCAATACTAATGTAGCATCATGGGAGATCCCCCTAATAAAGACCCCGATAAAATCAGATTAGACGATGTAAACTCTAGCACCAAGAGAAGAAGAACGGATGATTCTTCTCTGATGTCCGATTCTGGGACAATCATGGATACTCAATTTCCTTCATCAGTACCTTCTCCGAGTACCGAGGCCCAACCTAACCCCGAAGGAAAGGCTCCGGCCAGGTACCCTCAATCTTCTCATGCTCCATTTTTGGTCATAGTAGAAAATAAAAACCCTGACAAACATCTTCACCCAATGGTATTTGGAGGTCTAGTGGCTAAGAATGGCGTTAAAGGCATCGTAAGTGGTGGCGTGCGTTCAGACGGTAGAAATAAAATAGCTGTGACTTTTTCATCTGCAAATTCAGCGAACTCATTCATTTCTAATGATATTTTATCTACATACAATTTGAATGCATTCATTCCAAGCTATAAATTGTATAAACATGGGATCATTCGCGGAATACCAACAGAGCTTAAAGACGAAGAAATCTTTGAGAATATTGAGGTTCCCTCTTCTTGTGGAAAGCTCAATAAACTTCGAAGGCTAAACAGAAGGATTACAGCTCCAGATGGGACTACTATATGGAAACCATCTACCACTATTTTGTTATCATTTGAGGGCCAATCCCTGCCTGAGCATATATATTTGTTCTATAACTCCATCAAAGTGGAGTTGTACGCTCGTCCATGTTATATTTGTCATCGTTGCCTTAGATTTGGACATACTAAAAAGAACTGTACCTCTTCCCCTAAATGCTTCCGTTGTGGTGAAAATCACCTTGGTGAATCTTGCCCAGATAAAGAACTCCCTCCAAAGTGTTCCCATTGCAAGGGAGAACACTTGACGACAGATGTTTCTTGCCCTGAATTCATCAGGCAAAAGAAAATAAAATACATTATGGCATCTGAAAATATTTCTTTTGTTGAAGCCGTCAAACAAACTCCCCC
Organism: Mystacides longicornis; assembly: GCA_963576905.1. NCBI lineage: Eukaryota > Metazoa > Arthropoda > Insecta > Trichoptera > Leptoceridae > Mystacides > Mystacides longicornis. The sequence goes on from OY756429.1 coordinate 9,638,838, forward strand.
TTCAAAAAAATTTTACAGTGAGGTGGTTTCGTCCTCACAAAAACAGTATGGTTCATCTACAAAAAATAAACCTACCACCCCTGTTACACGTCCTGTGGTAAAACCAAATCTAGATAAAAGAGCCACAGAGGCCCTTCTTTCATATTCCAATGGGCAATCCACAAATCTCCAAAATGGCTGCGCTCTTAAAAATATAGAAACCGTTCCTTCCACGCTTTCATACAATTCAGAAAAAAACCAACTATTTAAAATGCTTTCCCAGATTCTCTCACTAGTTATTTCTAGTCCTAAAGATGATGTTATTCCTTTGATTCTCCCTATGCTTACAAAAGTATTTGAAAAGATGTCTGACAGTGAGAACGATGTGTTGTACAACCTTAGTACAACGCATTGATCGATCGTTTTATACATTTATATTTCAATAAAATAATAATCATGGCAAATTTACAAGATAACAATAAAAACAAAAGAGATCATTTAAATTTATTACAGTGGAACAGCAGAAGTGCCGTATCAAATAAACACGAAATAATTCAACTCCTCCATGACTTGGACATTGATATCGCATTGATCCAAGAGACATGGCTCCTTCCTCATTTCAATTTTAATGTACCAGGTTATGTATGCTCGCGTTCAGATAGACTATATGGAAGAGGTGGCGGAGCTGCCATATTAGTTGATCATAGAATACCTCACTCTGTAATTAATTTACCACAAAACCCGTACTTGGAAATAGTGGCGATCCTTGTCGATGGGATCGCATATGTATCAGTTTATATTCCTCCCAACACCGGCTTCGACGTCGGATTCTTTGACGCTGTTGTCGCACTTCTTCCTTCATCTTTCGTTATCTTAGGAGACCTGAACTGTCACTCCAACGTTTGGGGAAGCTCTATCTCAGATAGAGCAGGGAATTCTGTCCTTTCGTTTTTAGATTCTCATAACTTATGTATTGTCAACGATGGTTCTCCAACTAGAATGACCCCTCCAGGCCAGAACAAAAGCGCAGTAGATTTATCTATTTGTACCAATAACTTAATGGCTTCCCTCCACTGGTCGATTATGGATGACCCTCGATCCAGTGACCATTATCCGATTGTGATTCAATTTCATACTAAACCTATCAAAAATTCTCCTCACGGAAGACAATTATACAATTTGAACAAAGCAGATTGGAATGCCTTCTCTAGACATCTAGATAATAACGTTCCATCATTAATTTCAAAAGGAAACGAATGTTCAAATGTGGATGAAGAAAATACTGTATTATTAGAGTTTATTTACTCAGCTGCGGATGAAAGCATTCCTAAAAAGGCATGTAATAATCGCCCTAGAAGAAATGCCCCTTGGTGGGACGAAGAATGTTCTGAACTCATCAGAGATCGAAAGGAGGCTATGCGCAAAGTTCGGAAAAATTTTAGTTTGGATGCCTTCTTAACGGCTAAGTCTATCCAGGCTAAAGTCAAAAGAAGATTAAGACAAAAAAAGAGACAGGGATGGCAGAAATTCTGCTCTTCGCTGTCTCCCCATTCTCATTCGTCATACGTGTGGAGCATGATCAAGAGATTTAAGGGTTCTTTCTCTCCTTCCTTCCCTAAGGAAGGAGTAGAGACCTGGTTACCTGAATTTGTGAATCTCTTGGCTCCCCCATATGCGCCACGTATTGATCAAATTTCTCCTCCTTGTTTAAATTACTCCAGCTCAGAAACATTCTCTTTTCTTATTTCACCCTTCGTAATGGGGGAACTAATATGCTGTCTGCAGCGTGTAAAAGACTCTGCTCCAGGTTTAGATTTGATCCCATATACATTTTTCCAAAAGGCCCCACCATCTTTCCTAGAATATTTTTTGTCTTTTGTAAATAAAATTCTCATATCTTCTTCTGTTCCTGAAAGTTGGAAAAAACAACTTATCATTCCAATACCTAAACCAAAAAAAGACCCTTCTTTAGGTTCCTCGTACAGACCTATCGCCCTCTCATCCTGTATTTTGAAAATTCTGGAACACCTCCTAAAAAATAGAATTGATTGGTTAATTGAACATAAGTCAATCCTTCCCAAATCCCAATACGGTTTTCGTAAATCCCTTTCTTGTATTGATAATCTTAGCTTACTTATCTCCGACGTACATATAGCTCTTTCCAAAAAAGAGTTTACAATCGCAGTATTCCTCGATATCGATTCCGCATATGATAATGTTTGTCTTTCCACTCTTTATAAAAAAATGATAAATCTTTCCTTTCCGGAACCCTTTGCCAAATTAATTTTCAACATATTTTCTGAAAGAACCATCGTCGTCAATCATGGTGAGAAAAATGTGAGTAGAAGCGTGTGGAAGGGACTTCCTCAGGGATCCGTTTTGAGCCCAACTTTATTTAACCTGTACTGTTCTGATCTGGAATCTTTTATTCCACCTAACTGCTCTATTGTCCAATATGCTGATGACATCGCAATATATACGTCAAACAAAAATCTTTCCCTTGCTGAGGAGTGCATATCTTCTGCTATTGATAAGATCAACAAATGGATGTTTGATAATTCCTTGAGACTTTCGGCCCATAAATCACAATCAATAGTATTCTCTAGAAAACATAACAACCCTTCAATCGTACTAAAATCTGAAGGTCTTCCAATTCCTCAAGTGGAGGAAGTTAAATTTTTAGGCCTTTTCATAAACAGGAAGCTATCATGGCATTCCCAAATTAATCATATCTCTCAAAAATGTGAAATAGGTATCAATATGTTGAGAGCTCTGTGCAACATATCCTGGGGATCACACCCTTCCACATTAAAGCTACTTTATAATGCCTTAATCCGAAGTCATTTGGATTACGCGAGTTTCCTATTTGACCCTCTCCCAAAAACTTTGGAGTCTAAATTGGACAGGATTCAGACAAAGTCCCTGAGGTTGATTCTAGGAGCTATGCAATCTACTCCAAATAACGCCCTTCAGGTCGAATGTGCTGATATGCCGTTGAGAATTCGACGTCGGTATTTGTCGGATTGTTATTACTCGAAAAAGATAATGTACGAAGGACATCCTTTAACCAGCAGAATTGCTGTACTCAATAACATCGTAAGAAATGATAGATTTTGGTTGAAACGACAACCACCTAATCTGTGTGAAAGTTTTTCGAGCATCAACTTCCATGTAAAAAAATACCCATTTCCCTCCCCTATATACAACCTCCCATTCGAAGCTTTAATCTTTAGACCTGATACCGTTCCACACATGGGTTTAGACAAATCTTGTTTGATGTCTGCCCAACAAATAAACAGTGAATTTCAGTTTCAAATTGAGTCTAAATGGCCAAAGCATATTCAAGTTTACACTGATGGCTCCAAAACTACTTCCGAGGAATGCGTGGGTGCAGCAGTCCTTATCCCCTCTCTCGATATAAAAGTTCTAATCAAGTTACCTCCAGAAGCATCGATTTTCACGGCGGAGTGTGTTGCGTTGCTGAAGGCTCTTGACATCGTCAGTGATCTTAAATTCGATAAAACGGTTATATTCACAGATTCCCTCTCATTGGTCCAATCTCTCTCTTTCTCAGACCCATTTCGTATGGATAATGAGATATTATTACAAATTAAGAAGGAACTATTTGATCAAATGAATAACCACCAGGAGACAGTCATCACGTGGATCCCTTCACACAAGGGTATACAATATAATGAACAAGTTGATTCTCTAGCGAGATCAGCATCTATTTCTGGGACCATTCTTGGGAGTTTTGTTCTTCCTACAAGTGACCGGAGGCGCATTATGGAGGAGGCAGCCTTTAAAAGATGGGAAATCTTCTGGGATAGAGAGAGCCTTACCAAGGGATCTCTTTACAAAGCTATCAAAAATAATATCTCCAAAAAACCCTGGTATCATGGTTTGAAGTTGACCCGACCTCAAATCGTTAACATTTGCCGAATGCGTTTTGGTCACCATAGACTGAACAGTCATTTGTTCAAAATTAATCTAGTCGACAGTCCATATTGCGAGTGCGAGCTGGATCTGGAGAACTTGGACCATGTGTTCTTTGACTGTCCTTTAAGAGACAGATACGAATTGTACAATAGAATGAATATTCAACTCCCTATCAATATGACCCATCTCTTGTCCACTCCTTCGAAGAACATATACAAACATATTTTGGTGTACATAGAGAAAAATATGATTTTATTATAGATAGCTATTTTTTTGTTTAGTATTTTTTTTTTTTTTTTTCTCTCCATGTCTATTTTCCGTCTGTGAGTAAGTCTTACTTTGCTGCCAGTTGGCACAAATCGTCCTTTACGTGACGTAATGCCATATTTATATAATAATAATAATCTCTATACCTCATTAATTATTAGATATCTACTTGTTGTAGATATATATGAGATTTTTTGACATTTTGAACATATCGAGAATTTTCATGATTAGGAGTTTCGGAGACTTAAACAATGGCAAACGTTGTTAACGTTAAGTGGTCAAACTAAGCCAGTAAAAGACGGTCGTATGCCCGTCACAATAAATTTAAAAAACGAACCGACCTCAGTAGCCTAGTTACCGACCTCGGTAGCCTAGTTGTACTAGCGTGGACTTCAGATCCGAGGTCCCGGGTTCGATTCCCGGTCGGGTCAGAGTTTTTCCAAGTGTTTTTCACTTGAAATTTCTACCCGGGGTTGGCCTGTCTCAGATTAGACGGGACCGGTTGACTGGAAAAAATTGCCTCAGGCAATAAGTTCCGCCGGCTATACTGACACCTTTGTAGGTATAGAAAAGTGTTATATTATTATTATTATTAGTCATTAGTGATGAATTGTTAGTTAGTTGTTACATATTATTCACCATGAAAGTCTCCTAAATACTATAATTTTAGGGATAATCAAAGTGATCAAATAAAGCCATCATTTTCCTATGTAGACATATTGTGCTGTTTCTAAAATGTAATCTCTTAAAAATCAACAAACCCTATGAGAGAAATTTTGTAGTTTTATCTCTATTGGCCAATTTCAGGGCGAACGAAAACTACTTATTTTAATATAAGTATCTCAGATACAAAGTGAGAAGTAGTAGGTAATAATAATAATTTATTTTATAGGTATTATACTTAAATAATAATAATCATAAAATAACGGGGAATATTTTGACATCAAAATAATTTCAAGATTTCTCATTCGACCCCCCCCCCCACCTCCCCCCCCCCCTTTAGAGTCGTTCAAAGCGTGGGGTAATTATTATTTGCAACGCTTTTATGATTTTTAGAGTAGATTCACAAATACAAAATAATAATAATGTATTTTGTGAATTTAATTCAGCAAGGAAACGGGATGATGAAAGAAAATTCAAAGCAAAGAGTTAAATTTCCCTCCATTGAAATTCTCAATTAACGTCGTCGGAGTATGAGAGTAAAGGAGTAAAAGAAGAAGGTAACTGAACATCTGAATTTACATCTCCAAAAACCATCTCAATTTCTTAATCTTAATAAAGCATCTGACATTATGGAGAATATAATTATTTCAATAACGAACTCTTTGAGTCGCCTTTCAGCTTCGTGCTTTTTTAATAATATTATTATTTATTTTATACAAAACAAAATTTTATTATTTTCCACCTTAAGATTGAATGTGCAGGTATGAATCAAGGTAAAACAACACAACCAACATATTTTACAAAATCGTTTTTATTAGGAATTTGCGATGAATACCTATAATAATGTCCTTCTATAGATTGGATTATAAAAGAACATTAATATGGACCTCCTTCATACAAAAAATACATATCTTCATAAGAAAATTATGTACTTCAATGGATGTAAATAAAACACCACAAGTGCATGCAGGTTTGGGGTTTTAACTTTCAATCTGGCGACTTTGGATCTATTGTCAAAATAATAATAACTTTCATTATCCAGTAGTGCTTGCACAGTATGTTATTTGATCTTTGGTTGTTACGCTTTTAGCATTACTGCGAAACCAAAGAATCTAATTGACTTTAAAAAAATCGTATATACCTATGTACTTGAAAAACATACGGTTTATTATGGTGAGATTCTGCAATGGACCAAAAATACTGCAGAAAACGTGGTCGAAGGGGATGAAAATTGGAAGAAGTCTTTCGCTTACACCATAATATATTGAGTACAAGTAACAAGTTGAGTGTAAAAACGAATAGAGTTAAATAAAAAAAAAATGTAAAGAAAAAATAACAACTAATGACTCTAACAACTCATTATTACCTAATGTTCGATTTTTAAATGGAACAAACCACTCCGAGCTTGCTACCGTCTTCTACTGTTATTTCGAAGGCTGGCTTAGTGTGATCACTTTACGTTAACAACGTTCGCCATTAGGTGGTAATGTTTGTCTCCGAAACTCCTAATCATGATAATTCTCAACATGTTCAAAATGTGAAAAAATCTCATGTATGCAACAAGTAGAAATTTAATATTAAATGAAATATAGAGATAAAAGTTGGAAGTTATTGAAAACAAGAGAGCAACCAAATTTAAAGACTGCGACTGCTGTCGTGTATTTGGCGCCAGGATATGGCTATATCCATTTTTGTTACTGTCTCATCTTTATTGCCTATTGGCTTTGTTGGTGCACAACGTTCTAATTATGTCTAGATTCTTCTGACCTTTTTTCAGGACTAGATCTTAAAGATTAACAACTAATGACTCTAAAAATTATTACTAATGTTCGATTTTTAAATGGAACAAACCACTACGGGCTAACGACCGTCTTCTACTGTTATTTCGAAGGCTGGCTTAGTGCGATCACTTTACGTTAACAACGTTGAACATGTTGAGAATTCTCATGATTAGGAGTTTCGGAGACAAACATTAATAAATTACCACCTAATGGCGAATATGAAGTCGACTTTTATTTTGATATCTTTCAATTGAATATAATTTTTTGACAAATTATGATTTTTTGATATAATTCTTGTCACTGGGCTCGCGATCCTGTGATTAGCTTCCAGTTTTCACTAATCTACTTCTCCATTTTCTACCAATCGTAAACACTCTTTTTATGTTTATCTTGGGGAGAACAGCACATGACTAGGTACTATAGGTCTCGAAGAAAATCTTGGCATGGCTGATCAAAGTAGTTTCTGGTCTTCATCTCAATGATGGTATGTTGGAGACTATCATTACGTGTAAGTGTCCTATCTGCCTTGCACGCCTTTTGGACAGGATGGTCTTTGTTCTAGTCTAAAAATATGATGCATTTTCACAATATTCCTATGCAGCTAACTGTTGACCGTACTGCAAAAGCCTATCCAACTCAATCTGCGGTTCTGATTGTCTGGATTATTTCTTTGACCTTTATGCTGTTCTGATACGTATGGTTTCATTCACAACGTAATACTTGCTTACTTTGTTTGCAACATGAAAAACTTATTTTTTTTTTTAGCCTTGACGACACTTGTGGAGAAATGGGAGTAAGGGAATTCCAATTTTCTCCACCCGTTCCTAAACGCCGAACGTGATCATTGCAATAGTAGTCTCCTAAATTGTATTCGTAGTAAAATTTGATACGCAATAAAACTGTGACGACACAAAAATAGCCAATTAAAAAAGTCCACAACATCGTCATGCGAATCTTTGGTATAGGTACCTACTACTAAGTTATGAAAGTTTATTTCAATTATGTTTAAGAACAGTATAAGAGAATCTCTTTCTGATATTTTGTCGGTTCAAGGACCTCCTAATACAAGAGGAGTATTTAACTGAGTTCTGTTAAATGTATGCATAATACATAACTTTATTATTCTTTGAGAATATTTTAAATGTAATACGTACTTATGTATGTATAGGTAATATATATATATATAAGTTCATCCCCATCTGAACTGTAGATTATACTTGAGCGGGGTTATATTATTATGTACTCGTGTTAGGCATTAGATATGTACGAGAATAAGGGATTGGTTATAAAAGGGGATGCCAAAGAGTGGTGTGGGGTGAGATTATGGTAATTGAAAAAGCTTAAGGTAATGAGCAGTAGATGAGTGCTTACAGTTTTAACATCCTTCTATTGTTTTCACTGCAAAAAAAATGGAAAGAAAAGAAGAGGAAAGTGAGTGCTAATAGGTTTAATCTATAAAAGTTTTATCGTTATTCGATTTTTATTACCAATTTTGTGGTTATCCTATACATTGATGGTAATAAAAAAAACCGTTGTATTTGAGCAGAATTTTTTTTCTTTAAATTTATACTCTGGAATATTATTTGGTAGAAAAATATTTTTTTTTTAAATTTAAATAGTCGATCACTGTCAAAATGCAATATTTGTACATCACTATTTTACATGAAAATGTATCTATTTCTCGTGGTCATTGCATCACGCCAGAACGGCTGGACCTATTTCGTTGGTGGAGACAATATTTTAAAAAAATTAAGAAAACTTAACTACTCATGAATCCTTGACACTTCACGGTTGTCATTTAGTTTCATACAATTTCATACACCCTTTACTCTTTCACAGTAAGCTACTTAAAGCTTGTGTCGTGAAAGAGGGAGTTGGTCGGTATCTGGGATCGAATCCACGACTTCCAGTACGAAACAGTACGAAAGTCGGCGTTGTAACCGCCAGGCTACCGAACAATTCGATAAATTTTGCGGCAGTCAACTCTATTTTTTTCTTATTATTGTTATTTACGCCTTTTACGTTGACTTTTTAGTCTTTTACGAGGCCAACTCCCAGCTGGATATATAAATTTTTGCTGTCGATTCTCATATTGGAGATTTTTCATATAGGTAGATTTAAAAGTAGGCCTTTTTTTTAATTTAGTGTACCTACCTATAGGGCTAATTTTTTTCACACTTAATACTAATTTTGCATAGTCACATAACCCAATTTGGATGTGCATCAATCTTAAAATTATGTTCCAATTCAAGTTACCTTTATAGATGCGACGATAATGCATTTAACGATAGTAGGTATAATATGTGAATGTATATTATTTCTCTATACCTACCCATACATTACTCGCTAATACATTAACATTGTTTAATATTCAAATATCAATTAGCTAAGGTAGGTAGGTAGGTACCTACCTATTCATTTAATGAACATACGAGAATATAAATTTTATAGATATACAATGGGCGAACTGTGCGATCTGGAGTACGCGGACGACCTAGCGTTGTTCAGTACGACAGTGGAGGAATTACAGCGCAGTGTTTCAAGACTCTGCGACGAAACAGCACGCCTTGGCCTTCGAGTCAATGCCAGTAAAACGGAGTTCATGGCAAATAATGCCTGCCCCGATAAACAGCTACCGATAACCATCGATGGTCACCAGGTCTCCCGGGTGGATAAATTTAAGTACCTGGGAGCAACCATTACCACCACTGGTGACCTCGGGGCTGAGCTCCCGATACGTATCGGTATGGCAAGTGGCGCCTTCAACAACATGACCAAGATATGGAAGGCGTCGGCGTTTAGTGTCGAGACGAAATGTAAACTGTTTGATGCGTGTGTGTTGCCCATTCTCCTGTATGGGTGTGAGTCCTGGCACCTGACTCTGGCCCAGGCACAAAAAGTATCTGCATTCGAAACGAAGTGCCTCAGGAGAATTTTGGGTATAATATGGTACCACCGCATCACGAACGACGCTATACGCCGACGCACCCAGCGTGAGCCCATCACCTCTACTATTATATGGAGGAGATGGACTTGGCTGGGACATGTGTTAAGGATGCCGAATGACAGTTGGCCGAGGAGAGCGCTGTTTTTCCTCCCATCAGGGTTCCGGAGACGAGGAAGACCCTCTCATACTGTGTTCCGCTCCTTCGAGGCAGAGCTGAGGAATCTGGACATGGTGTGGGAGGAGGTCATTAACGTTGCGCAGGATCGAGCGCAATGGAGAGCTCTTGTTGCCTCCCTATGCCCCTAAGTGGGGTCTAAAGGGAGTTTGGATTGGATTGGATAGATATACAATAACCACAATATCTATTGTTATATAAGTTTATATTCTTACTGGAATGTCTATTTTCGTGGTCATAGGTCCGCGTCGAGAGTACCTCGAACAATTATATGAGGATATGAGCTGCGCATCTTACATGGAGCTGAAGAGAGTTGCGGAGGACCGGACGAGATGGAAAACTAGATGCAGAGCGGTACCTGTTGACAATTCATTTAAACGACTTCGGGTTCCGCTCATTTGTTGCCCTGTTTCTGTGTAAAATATTGTGTAAATAAGTTTCTTATTGTATCTTTCTGTTTGCTTGTGTACATATATTTATTTATTTAATAAAAGTTTAATTTCAAAAAAAAAGATCTTTGCTGCAAATCAATCCGTAAGATTGATACTACAGAAGAAGGAAAGAATAGGTAGCTGGTGGATGTATATTATGATGATTTTTCGTTTGGGTATAGATACACACCTGTGAAAATCCATTAATTCATTTGCTTTAGGGTAAGTAGTTACCACCACATCACGAACGATTTTATACGCCGGCGCACCCGGCACAGGGCCATCAAGTTTACAATTATTATGGAGAGGAGATGGAGATGGCTGGGACATGTGTTAAGGATGCCGAATGACAGTTGGTTGAGGAGATTGCTGTTCTTCCCCCCCATCAGGGTCTCAAAGACGTGGATGAACCACTCATACCGTATTCCGTTCCTTCGAGGCAGAGGTTCAAAGGCAGATAGTATGTACCTATTTATCTAGGTAGGTATGTGTGTAGGTAGGTAGATAAGTACCTTCCTCTGCCATACAATATTATTATTGTCTTATCCTTACTTACCATCAGCGCAAAGGCGAAAGCTGTCATGCTGATGGTGTATAATGGGGCATAGGGAGGCAACAAGAGCTCTCCATTGCGCTCAATCTTGCGCAATGTTTATGACCGACTAGCAAGTCTAGCGGTGACAGACTAGCAGGTCAATATCAGTAGGTATCCCTCACAACTACACACTCAACAAACAACAGCGATGAAATTTAAAAAAAAAAAAACTAATGTCTATATTACGTACCTGGGATTCGTTACTTGCCTTGTGATTTTTTTCTTCATTGGACAAAGTGTCAAAATTCATGATTTAAAAATAGAACAAATAGGTTTATTCTGGTAAATACCTAATGAATCGATATAGGTATAGGTTAATCCAACGAATAAAGGCGGCGATACACATGCCTGTAGCTGGCACACTTGCATGCCTGGCACATGCCACCTACTATCAAGGCGACCCCCTACTAGGTAGTTGCCTTGATACTAGGTGACATGTGCCAGGCATGCAAGTGTGCTAGCTATAGGCATGTGTATTCCCAGCTTTATTCTATTCGAATTGATACATTCAGAATTAGTAAAACGTTAAATAATAATTACAAATATAAAAATGTTTAGGAAACATAAGTGAAGATCCCTAGGTACATATATTAACGAAACGGATTATTGCAGAATATGCCTACAAGAATATTATGTAAACAAGAAAACATATTATTTTATTTCAATCCTATAAAGTTTCCATGTAAAAATAAAAAAAAAACAATGGTTCTTCCACGAAAATTTTAGATATTTGAATTACCTAATAATTGTTCAAACTTAGATAAGTACCTACCTATAAGAGATAAAACAGAATAGTTTGAAACAAATTTTACGTGTAATAATATTGTAGATATAGATAAGTATATACTTAAAGAGTTCCCGATATAAGATAATTATTTTATAAAGTTGAATCCAATAGTATAATTTTATAAGTTGAGATTATATACCTGCCTATGCGAAGAGTATAATAATATTGGAATATCTACGTGTTGGATATTAATATAATACAAGTTAAAACATTTTCCAACGTAATGTTCACTTTAGGAATCGTAGCGGGAAAATGGGCCCCAATACGCTCGTAGAGCCGTAGCGCATCGTGACTGTACGGAGATCGATAATCCCAACACTCTCATTGGTCGGTGGGCGGAGCTTGGTAGTTAGTGTGCGAGTGAGACGGTAAGATGGAGCATTACAAAGACCCCTCCGACAAAGTGCATAAGTGGATTCGGGTGTTCAGGATTTTGATACGAAATTACAATAATTCGGTTACGAAACTTGATTGTGGCGTTGTCAATGTAACTGTCTATTTTATTTTCAACGTCTTTCCGGTAGTTTTGGGGTAAGATTCTCGGCAGCATATAAGTATACAACAGTAGGTACTTATACCTTCTAACATACCTATATTGTATTGTTTTGTAAATCTAGGTATATAATCTTATACGCGCACGCCACATATATAGGTACATACATATTAATAAAATGTGGGTGACCTTTTTTTGATTCGCTATAAGTACCTAATATGAAGTATTTTTATCTTATACATCTACCTTTTTATATAAATATGAATCTGTGTTCACAAATACACTATTACCATCTTTCACACTAACCAAAGAGTTGTGTCGTGAAAGCGGAAATGGTCGGCACGGCCGGGATTCGAAACTACGACCTCCAATACGCTGTACGTACGAAAGTCGCCGATTGATACTACTGGACTACCAACCACCTCTAATATATGGTATCTTTTAAAATGAAATATTTTTTAATCTTTTCTCATCTTATTTACCTACCTACGTAGTTAATAGTTTCAGCGTAAAAGAACCGAAAAATTTGATTATCTTCAAACAAATTTGAGTCTTACCTACTTTTGTATAGGTTCGTACCTACTTAACTTGTTACAATATCTTTATTTATAAACATGTATTTACTTAATTTTATAGATATAGGTTGAGAACAATATTATGTAGGTAGGTACTTACTTATTAATAATTTCTCAACTTTTTTTACATTTTTGCCGACTTCTATAATTCCGGGTTCTATGGTCGAGGAAAATTCTTCTAGGTTTTTAATTTAAGTGATAATTTTTATATGAGTCCACTCACTGTTAATAATTTAACAGAACAGCTGATTCAATAATAGAAAATGAAAACATAACAATTAAAATCTGTCGATTAACAATTTTTTTTTTTTGTATAGAAAAATGTTAATTCATGAATTTATAGCTTGTTAAATTAAAAAATTAACTATCATAGAAAAGAATATAAAAATGATGTATCTATACCTAAAAGTTTCTATAATAGAGTGAAAATAAGCAAAATACAGGTAAAACTTATTATTAAACTTAAAAAACTTAACTAAAAAAATCCAGATATATTTATAAAAAAAATGTATTAAGTAGATAAGTAATTTGATTATTATACCAGCTCTAAAAATATAAAAATGTTTGTCTGCTTATAAAACATACGTACCTACCTACCAACAGGTATGTATATATTTATACTTCGCCTACATATATCTATTATGTGTATAGGTATATGAAGTCTACATCTATGTGAAATGTGTGCGTATATTATGTTTCAGAGTGTATGCCTATATGTATAAATGTGAGTGTGTATGTACGTATATGCACGCAGACACACAGAGCCCATCCATTATCTTGATTCTGTAAACGACAAAATACGAGTCTATCACATCGTGAGCTTCGTATAGGTATAATAATGTATCTAACGTTATATTTTCTAAATAGGTTTTCCTTGTCGTGATAAGAACCGACTCATATATACAGATTTATTGTAACTAAACGAATTATTACTCGATCCGAAGTGTAAACTTTGAAATTGGCTGGATCCTTATCTGTATAATAATATTATATATGTAATTGTCGCATTGAAGAGAGAGACGTTGAATATAATAGATAATAATATGCATATTAACAGATCTATATATATGTCAACATTTTTCCATACGATTTGTCAATAATTATTGAGAAAATCGTCGGTAGCTCGATATATTTGATGAAACACCCTAACCCCACTTAAGTAGGTATATTAATCCTACAAATATGACAAAAATTACGGAAATATAATTCAAATTTATGATTTTTGTCGGTAAGGCGATGGTTTCTAATAATTGTTGTTATTCTTCAAACACAATAATTATTATTTTCAACTTTGTAATACTTAGACATTATAAATGAGAAAATTTAAAATTGTTCGTATTTAAATGCAATTGATTTTGCTACGGAGAAAAATGTCAATTTGTCCGCAGTTCTCATTGTGCTAAATGACACAACACTGGGACCCCATAACATACCTATATATAGCTAGCTTTGTCCTTTAAAGAATACATATTTTATTTTCATTTTAGATTTTTGTTCTAGTAAGTTTTAGTTAGTATGAAAAGTTAAAACTCAATTCAATTATTTTGAAGATGCTTTTTGCACCTATTTTTATTATAGGAATATTTTTTCGTAAAAAGTAGTTATAGCTAAGTACTACTTAACTGGATAAATTTTTTGTATCATCACTGATGTCTGTTTATCTATTTAGGTAGGTAGTTGGTAGAATCAGTCGACGTGTTTCGTATGTACAGCGAAATGGAGGTCGTGGGTTCGCATCCCGGTGCCAACCGTTTCCACTTTCACGACACAAGCCTCTGCTTAGTGTGAAAGATGTCAAAAGGTGTATTTGTGTTCATTAAAAAATAAAGAAATAAATGTTCTGGCTTTCCCATAGATTTTTTTACCTTCTAAAATTCAAATTTTCAAACTCATTAAGGATTTTATTAAATAACATTCGAGTAATCATAAGTCGTCTAGAAGCTTTTGATATGTGGATATATCGCAAAATGCTTGTATCGATCAACAACACAGAAATCTTACGAAGAGCAAAGACAACCAGAGAAATATTCACCTTAATTAAGATCACAGTAATACATCGCACTTTGATCATACAATGATAATTAAAATCATAAGGTGTAACAACTCGTGAAGGAGAAAATAGAGAGCCATTTGGAAGGCTCAACTTTCCTGACGCCGAAAAATTTGTGAGTGGACGGGATTAAGAGCTGTGCGAGATTTGTTAAGAGCAGCTGAAGAAAAGGAGGCTTTCTCTAAACGACGTTGACGTTGGAAGGACTCGATGAGATATCTGAAGAAGATTCCCCAGTCTGGTAAAAGGTTCTGTTTTGGATATTACAGGAGAAGTATTAGACCAAAGACAGTGGCGTAACTAGGGGGGGCGGGGGGGGCGGTCCGCCCCGGGCGGCACTTTTCAGGGGGCGGCAAAATGACCCAACAAATAAAAAAAACTTGGTAAAAAACACAAAACTTAAATAGTATAGGTACGAGAATTTATTTCGTGCTCAGTCCATAGGTTGCAGGTCACACTTAGGAAAGTAACAGCTCATTTTTTTTACTAATACCTCCAAGTGATTCACTATCAATGTCGGCACTGTTTTCTTAATCGGCAGACATGACGTTTGGAAACATTTCATAAGGTACAAATCAGTGGCGGATCTAACGGTACGCGGACTAAGCGGCCGCGGGGGGCCCCGAGCTCGTGAGGGGGCCCGAAATAAAATGAGATAAAAAATCGGGACCCGAAATTAAAAGACAACAAAATTCGGGGCCCCGTGCTTGTGAAGGGAAAATAAATGAGAAAAAAATCACTAAAATTCTTAAAATTGATAAAATAAAGAGTTTTTTTCCTTTTAATCTGTCTCAGCGTAAGCTAGTACAAAAAAGTTCCTATTTTTTCCTCTTTTAGTAATTTCGGCTTAAGGTCTTAATTTTTTTTTACTATATTGTAGTGCTGTAAGTATCTATATACGTGAAGGGAAAACTTTGTGCCCCTTTTTACAAAAAATGAGCGGACGGAGGAGTATGAAATTTCGCACACTTAGTTTTTATAGAGAAGGGGTGGCAAATGCTAATATTTTTTTAAAATCATACATAAAAATAGATTAAATCAATAAAAAAACTCTACGCACACTATTGTAATATATTATAGTTTAAATTAATTATGGTCGAATTTCGACCAATGAACTGGACCACTAGTTATAATAAATATGCAAACTTTTTTATTTTGATTTTTTTTTCAATTTATGTGGGGGGGGGGGCGCCAAACTTTATTAGGTAGGTGGGGGGGGGCGCCAAATGTAAACCCGCCCCGGGCGGCGAAAACCCACGTTACGCCACTGACCAAAGATAAACTACCCTGAGTTGTCTATCAGTTTTCGTAAAGCAATGGCCGAAAAAACCACATATAATTTTATTATAATATCTTTATTTAAAAAAAGGTATTAAATTAATAACAAGGGATTTCCTTTTCACCCCTTCCATTTCCTAATAAAAAGCCAGACCCTCGGTTGAATAAATCAAACAAATTGAAAGAGCAGCGTATTCGTTTAATACAAATACAACCTGTGAGTTTACAGTGTAACCTTCCAACTAGCACATCCGTTCAAGTTCCTCAGATCCCTATCACCCCTTCATGCCACGCGTATCCTATTTCCGCACCAGCCCCGTCGTAGAAAATGTAATGACCGAATTTCTAAAATGCTACGTGCACGATCGTACACACACATTATACAATATCAAAATGCACCCATGTACTCAAATGTAGGGTTGATAATCGGTTCTCTAACTAAACCTACATATTACAATCATTCTTACTACTTTTCTGACTAGTTGCAAATCCTTTAATATGATTACTTGCCAACAGAAGTCGTACGTAGATCATAATTTCTAATATCTAATATTTCAAAGTATCTAGGTACTTAAAATCGTCCAAGAACACAATCGTTAAATTTATTAAAAATTATGTCCTGATAATATGTAAAAAATACCTATTCCATTTCTCCTAATTTTTTATGTTCTAATAATCTACCTCATGAAACTCTTGTCATTTTCAACATTGAGACAAAACTTAAATACACAAGCTTGTGTAAATGTGAAAATATCAGGAAAATTTCTTAAAAAAATAACACTTTTCGCTCGTCATCGAGTGATTCTTATTTTATTTTTTTATACTCTTTATTCATTAAAATAATAAAAAAAACAATACATGTCCTGTTAAGGCTTTTACAAGCCTTGTCAACAGGTTCTTTACATAATTATTACAAAATACAAAAAAACATTCGAGTGTTTAATTATCTTATAGATTATACACATTTACACATTAATAATAATTAATTATTAATAATTATTGTATTATAGATAGTTAAGTATATATTATTGTGTTGAACTAGCCATACACTAAATAAATCAAATTGTGTAAAAATATTTTTTATTTGCAAATAATATTCCTGGTGTTCGCAATATGTATGTAAGAATGAATGTAGGTATGTAGAGATAGCCCCTAGCCCCTGACACATGAGGACGTCACGAAATACACCAACACACCGCACCGCGACGTGAGCGTCGGTTCCTTCCGACCACCGTCCGCACACGTGCTTATGACAACCTCATTACAGAACATGACGGTCGTCGATTCTTCCTGCGTCCGTGTTTACATCACAACATAATTAAATTTACCACAACAAATTCCAAATAATCACACTTAATTGTTTCCGGCAAATTAACCCCACGATCGCACAATAATTGTAATAATTAAACGGTTGTCTAAAATCCGGGTGAACCTGTATTAATTGATTTAGTTTATTGTTTTCTTTTTCTGAATATAAATGGCTTCTTTTGCTCGCACAATGCCAATGAAGTCACGTGGTTATATCCTATAGATATAGCGCTCGGAAATAGATCCTCAATGAGGAAGTCTTCAGGACTTACAAAGGCGGCATTCGAGACACCACATTGGCAGAGAGATAATCAAACATTGTAAAGAATTCACTTACAGAATAATGCAGAACACAGGGGAAAGCCTATACAATCCAAACTCCATTACGCCCCACTTAAGGGCATAGGGCACAAAAGCTCTCCATTGCGCTCGATATTGCGCATGTTTATGATCAAATCCCTCAGCTCTGCTTCGAAGGAGCGGAACACGGTATGAGAGGCTCTTTCTCGTTTTCGGAACCCTAATGGGAGGAAGAACAGCCCTCTTCTCGGCCAGCTGTCATTCGGCATCCTTAACAATGTCCCAGCCAAGTCCATCTCCTCTCCATAATGGTAGAAGAGATGGGCCTACGCTGGGTGATGCGGTGGTACCATTTTACACCCAGAATTCTCCTGAGGTACTTAATTTCAAAATCTGTGATTTTTTTGTGCCTGGGCTTTGGTCAGTTGCAGAGAAATGTCCAACAAACACGCATCAAGCAGTTTACATTTCATCCCGACACTTAACGCCGACGCTTTCCATATTTTGGTCATGATTTAAAGGCGCCACTTGCCATACCGATACGTATCGGGAGCTCAGTCCCGAGGTCACCAGTGGTAATGGTTGCTCCCAAGTACTTAAATTTAACAAATATAATATATTCAAACCTTGCGATCTTATTATAATAATATAGGTAATATATTCAATATATTACCTATATTATTATAATAAGATCGCAAGATCGCAATTCGATATTGATATAATATTGGCATTGGTCTATCTCATGGATTTTTCTATACCTCTATTGACTTACATCTTTCGCAGTTCGGGGCGTTTTAAGAAAAATCAATAACAAATATAAAAATTAAAGGACCCAGTATGCATCCCTGTAGCACCCCTGTTATTGAATTCTATAAGAGCCACAAAAGCATCGCCTGGCGTTTTGACGTTACAATAAGTTCATGCAGGAAGTACATATTTTTACAGAAAGCCTTTAAATATGTGGTTAAAGTATTTTTTTCTTAGAAATAATAATTATTATTAACTTGAAATTAATCTAGCAAATAAAATTGTATTTTCCATATCATACACAACATCCAAAAAGTAAATAGATATGTTGAACATAGTCCGCATAAACGATAGCTGAAGTTATGCGAAAATGTGTAAGTATATGTATATGTATTTTCAAATATTCAATGCAGCGGTAAACTCTAGAGGTTAATGTTTCTGTCTGGATATGTGTTTGCTTAAAACGCATCCTGAGCAAGCAAAGATGTCGTGAAAATGTACGACAAATGACCTCCGAGATCACATAAACACTGTAATCCGCCCAGGAGATAATTTACTAACAGTTTGTATATTCGAACAAGATAAAATCTCAAAAACAATTTGAGAAATCATTGTCGAACCGTAGAGACAGAAATTCCTTTCTTATTATGATGAAATTGTAACAAATTTCTCAGTACAATGTCTTATTTAAGAGACTTAAAATTGCCTCTAAAAAACGTTCCTTAAGATTTTGTTATAAAAAAGTTTAGCCTTTTTCTTTCATGCTTTATGATCGAAAAAATCTAAGCTGATAATAATTCTATGATATGATGCACGGCTTAGGAAAATATCAAATTGGAAGGTTTCAGCAGAGGACAGAAGAAATTTATCATCAAAATGAAAATATAGAGATACATATGTACATACCTACTATTTTTTTTATCCACCTAATATGTCTGTGGGCCTAGACAAAATACAGTTGGCGAACGACTACAAACGAATTCTTCGACAATGTAGAGTAGGAAGAAAATTAGCTGTCCACTTTTTATAATTTTATATCAGTGTCATTGCTTAGTTCAAATAATTGTTTACTTGTTCCAGTGGACAGATAATTTTTTCGCACTATACATTGGCGAAATCTTCGTTTGTAGTCGAACGCCAGTTTGAATTTGTCTACGGGGGCTGGTCATCTGCTCTGTCACTCTACCATGTCAATTATTATTAATACTCGTGAACATTTTTAGGGATATCGGCAGATCGTGCTGTCACCTTGATAAAAGTTTTCCTCTTAATATTCATAACCTTGATAAATTTATAATATGAAAACGCGTGACAAAGTCCGTCACATTGTTATGTGGGACCTAAATACACCCTTTTTGACCCCACTTAGGAGCATAGAGAGGCAACAATGGCTCTCCACTACGCTCAATTTCACGCAACTTCGATGACCTCCTCCCATACCATATCCAAATCCATCAGTTCTGCCCCAAAGGAACGGGTCAAGGTATTGGAGGGTCTTCCTCATCTTCGAGACCTAGGTGAGACTAAGAACAGCGCTCTATCTAGGTATCTTTAAATGTGCGTTTACAACAGATAACCGATTAGGCGCGCAAGATTTCTAGTTCTTGCTTGCTCTTGTTTTCTCTCTTCGTCGTATCAATATCAACGATAAAGAAAGATTGGTCTTTCTCCGGCTCTAGGTGTATGCTCTTTTGGTGTAAACACACCCTATTTTGAGACCTATTCTTGTTTAAACGTATTATGGCTAATTAGCACAAAAAATAATAGAAACATGGTAGAACTGTATAAATAAAAATAATAACAATAATAAAAAGGTACGTACCTATCCTATCTAATGTGACATTATAAGAATAAAATTTGCGTGACGCTGACCATAACACAGGTAGTCACATGTCAGTATTTACATGCATGATACTTCATACACTATATTTTCCACATACTTCAAATAGTGTAATCAAAATATTAAACAACGATATAATAAGATACATATAAGTATGTGGGTATGTATACAGTCACCCCTAGAAACTACCTACTAATCACGCGGCACAGATAGTCCTTAAAAAGTAGGCATTGGATCAATACAATGGATGGTCGGAAAATGAGGAACATATTACATTTATTTACTTCATACGAGTTTAAGATAGACCGAAATTATTTTTTTAACTCTTTAGGGGTAGGCAGAAGGAAACGACCCCGCCCTTTTCTTCCAGAGCTTCAAACTCCTGAGCTGATTTTTCTTGCGGATCATTCACGTCATTTAGTAGGTTGCAAAATTTTCTGTGAAACTTATATTTAAAATTGTACCCTATTAACAAAATCATACATAACCTGACAGGATCATACATAAATTAATATTGCGCAAGATTGAGCGTAATGGGGAGCACTCATTGTCTCCCTACAGTCCCTACTCTCTTAAGTAGGGCTTTCTATACTACATTCTTCATTTTTATCCATGTCCTCGTTTCAGTTCCGTAAAACGTTGCATCGTTAATAAACACACTTTTTTTAGTTACTCAAGGCAATTACTCTGCATTTACTTACTTGAGAATTGATTAAAAAAAAAATTAACTATCACACCTTTCTAATTCCTTTGTAATAATAAGGCTATGTCCTAACTGAAAAGACAAGTGATCGCGCGACTATGCGATGAGTGATCATACAATGTTCTCAATTTGAACGATCCATCCGCGTTTGAGTAGGTACATGAAACTCTATTCAGTTAGGACACACGGTAACGGCAGAGACACAAAATAATAAGTTTTAAACAATCTTCATCAAAATTAGAAATAATAAAATCCTTAACAAACCCTTTCCTTTTCGAACAAGGTATCTAAAGTGATGACTTTAGAGATCTAGAGAGGAAGACCAACGTATACAGTGGGAAGTACTGAGTTCTATATAAGAAGCTATGAAAAAATGCGTACCCTACTAATATGTGGAGAAAAATCTTCAGGGGAAATATAAAGAAAATTTGATGGAACTAAGTAAAAAAAAAATATATAATATTTATCCTGACTTATAGTGTGGCAAAAAATTGGTCCCCAACTGTACACGAACATCCCGTAATTAAAGTTTCCCAGTACGAGCCATACATTAAGGTTCGGTGTCTCACCCGCGTCGACCCTAACATCTGTTTCAAATTTGCCCACAGAAATTATTTTTCAACCTGTGCGTGTACCTACATACATAATATGTACTTACCTACACACTTAATTACAAATTTTTAGGTTTTTCTAGGTTAGTGGGTAGGTACATTAATTTATTCAAAATTTTTTTGAATTGTTTGTTGTATAAGTAGGTAAGTATAGCTACTAACGTGTTATTATAATAAAAAATAATAGGACAAAACTTTGTAAAAAATTTGAATTGTTTTTTTTGTTATTTGAGTTTTAATATTAGGTACTTTATTTTATGTTGAGGGATTTCGTTGTAACTTTATTACACTTTATTTTAAATAAATAAATAAAATTTTAAACTTTTTGGTGTAATTATTATGAGAGAATTTATACAGAACCGGTTAAGAAAAAAATTTACTTGTAATAACCGAGTTATTATGAGTATAGTCTAAGTTATTTTGCAACATGTTAAGATCTTTTATTTTAAGTAAAAAGACCAAAAAATCATATGTTTCTTTTGCTGCAGTAAGTACTTAAGAATGTAGTTCGGACACAGATTTTCGTGCTGCTTTCTGGAAGTCGAATCATAGACAACATACGCCTGCTTTACTTATAAAAACTATGTCATAGCAGTGTTTTTGTGTTGTCTTTGAGTGATTCAAGAAAAAAAAAATTAAACGTTGGTATGTACCACAGGTAATAAAAAAAATCTCAAGCACGGAAAAAATATTTATATGTTGAGTGAAAAGAATTACCAAAGTAGGTGTTAGGTAGGTGGTAAGTTTTAAATGAGATAAGACAAGCTCCGTGTAGAACATGTGACACCTATCGGCCTTTGGGCTCTAGTTGTCCCCTCGGCGTCATCAAATATACACAAGTGGCTAGGAGGGCACACGGCGTGGCCCTGCCTGATAAACAATGCATGCCCCTGCGACTAATGTCTGCGCTGACATCCCGACTGGGTCTGTGTTTGTCAACAAGTAGAGAACGTCCTACCATGTGATGCCTGCATCTTTCATGAGCTCCTCGTCGTAACGCCACCTAAGAATTTCCGCCCATTTTCTTTTCATTGTTTCACTCTTCTTACCTCTGGACCTCTCAATTTCTATCTTCGTTTGTTTGTTTTGTTTTTTTTTTACTTCGAATTTCCACCACATCGATTTAAACTATTAGGCTGACACCTTTATGTACATTTTTTGTGGATGTTTTAGTATAGGTATCCGTGGACAAAAAATGCACCTTGCATCGTACAACATCGTACTAACCTAACGCGTTCTAAGATATTAATGCATTTTCGTAAGAGAAATAAAAAATTATTTATGTACTAAATGTGAAACCAGCATAGAATAAAAATGTCATATTTAAATATCTACTATGGTCACAATCTCGTATCTATTTAAATTTAATCCAATTTTAAATTTTTTGTATTATAAAATAGTATTACCAATATAAAACAATAATAACTTAATTTCTGCGTGGCCAAATATTTCCTTGAACAAATCTTTAAGTCTATTCATAGTCACCGCCATAGCGCGGTTATAAAATAAAAAGTATTAACAATCCATTAATTTGAATAAAAGTATACTTAACTAAAAAAACTAAGTAAATCTATTTAAAGGACTATTAGGTATAAATATAAATAGACGTATTCAGAAGGTCTCTTAAATGCTTTCTTATTCAGTAAAAAACACACAATTTAATATAGAATCGAATTGTATCGAAGGTAAAAACATCGTGTAAGATCACACAAAATTTATTGGTAGGTATTAAAAAAATGTGTTTTAAGTGGTTACGATAACTTGACTACTTCATTACGGATAAAGTGTCAATTCAATCATTAAAAAATATAGAAAGCATTTATGTCACGCCGGAAAACCGATAAAATGCAATCTTTCTTCATCGCCTCACTTTCTTAAATACGAAACAGCTATTAAAGAGAAAACAAGAAACCGTTTGGTGATGCAACGTATAAAAATTTTAAAAGTCAGACGGCGGAACATGGATTTGTAAATCTGGACCTCGAAATTTAGACTTGAACAAATGCAGCGACACAGAAAGTGATTACTTAAGTTATGATTTCAAGAGTACAGTTGTACGCTAGCGTAAATAATAATAATTATTAAAAGCACGACGATAAAAGATAAGATTAAGACGCAATGCATGGTTAAAAAGTAAACGGTTATGGACTGAGAAAGATCACTACAATCTTGAAATTGATAGGCAGTCAATCCGTTTATTATCATCGAAAAGCTGTTTGCCGCCTTTTTTAAACCCGTGAAACCATTTATCGTACGTTACTTCAGCAGAGTATATTGTTCTCATTTGAAAAAACCTTCACGTAAACAGCGTTCGTTGTGGCGATTTTCCAAGTGTTTTGTATTCCGCATATAAAATTCGTCTAAAGTACTTTGGTATAGTGTAGTAGGTACACCACGAACAAAGTGTAGTAATAATATGGTCAATGTTTGGGATAATATCACAAGTAGGTACAACAGCAGCTAGTGTGTACAAAAGCTCTATGTATGTTAGTTGATCCGCGCTGTATGCCGATGTCGTAGTCCATATAGTCTGGACAGGCACCATTCTATACCTATATACATGTCATTGTGTAGGTATGGTGTGGCGTGGAAGCTATAAAACCCCATTGGGGGTTGGTAAAACCCAAAAAGCCTTATTCACAAGGTACACAATACACGAGGTATATAATATTACCTACTACTAGTCTCTCCACAGTGTTAGATGTAATACGATATTATATTATTATGTTAGGTTGTTTGTTTGTACGTTCTACATAATATTGTATGTGCAAGAGTTGAATCAAATTGCTTTAAAGTTACCACATATTATTAAACAAAGGTATAGTTATGCAGCGCCATTGAAGTTAATTCCATCAGTCACTCAGTGCCGTCCGCTTGAAATACAATCTACAATCAATTGACATTATTTTTTTGTTATAAATGTTTGGATCAAAAATCAATAATCATTATTTTTCCTCTTTGATATAAGGCCTGTTGTTTCTGCAAAGGTTGACTGCTATTTATTCGCCCTAGAGGTGTGTTATGCTGACTATTTTTTTATAAAGAAAGTCAATAGACCATATACCCCTCGTGTGACCAAAATAGCTCTATTGTGAAATCCTTCAATTCATTCATGGAGTCCGGTCTCTTGTTGTGCCTCATCTCCAGAGGCCTTTTGAGTGAGACGGTGCATCTCCGCAATAATTCTCCTTAATCGTCGTTTTGATACCTACCTCCTAAAGATAGGTCCTAACAGAATTCCCACCTCCCGATTGCAACAACTATTTTTGGTCATGTGACCTTTTATCCGCTTTGACTAGTGGTGTGAAAGAACCGAGTGTATCCACATTAGGTCGTCATTAAAGAGGTGCCAATACCTTTGCTGAAGAGTTCATAGACTTTGTGACACAAAATGGAAGATAATATTGCCCAAATGCTGCTGCTTTCGCCTTTTTAACACTTTAAGGACACGCAAAATAAAAATAAGAAATAGAACCGATTTCCCAAATAAAGGAGATGAAGAAATACCGACCTCAGTAGCCCAGTGGTATAAGCTTGGATTTCAGTTCGATTTCCGGTCGGGTCAGAGTGTTTTTTTCACTTGAAATTTTTACCCGGGGTTGGTCTGTCTCAGATTGTACTTGACCGGTTAACTGGAAAAAATTGCCTCAGGCAATAATTTTTTTTTTTTCAAATGAAATCTGTCATTTTTCATTGGATATTACCTACGTATATTTTGTTAGGTACGTAAAGCGTTCAATTTGAATTGAAAAGTTCTGCACTTCCCTACACGTTCATGGGTTGATGGTTTGCACTTAAAACAGACGGACCATAAACGCTAGTAAAATATTATTATCATTATTAGCTATGTATGTAAGTAAGTAAGTTATAAGTATGTTCGCATTGTCTCCCGTATGTAATTTAAATTTTGTGGATTATAATAATATTTGATATTATTAATTCTACAACTGAAAGTCAACAATGTGTGTAGTTAAAGTCGTGTAAGTACGAAATGTTAGGTTTTAGCTTAAATAATAAATTGGGAACATTAAAATGTTTTGAAATAAAAATATTTATTCACGTTACACAATAAGTAGGTATGTACCCAACGTATTCATTTTCCACAGTAAGTCTAATAAAGTGCTTAAACGTTTTATTTACCGACGAACATAATACACAAGTAGCACATCAGTAGTCTAAAATAGGTTGTCAAATGTTTCTCTTACCTTCTACAACCTATTTACAACCTTTCTTAAAACGTTTGAGGTGCTGGATTTTGTTTTTTTTTTTTTTAATAGAATGAATCTGTGCTCACTCAAAGTGAACACAAATACACTGCTTGACTCTTTCACAGTAAGCTACTTAAAGCTTGTGTCGTGAAAGAGGAAGATGGTCGGCTTCCTGGGATCGAACCCACGACCTTTGATACGAAACAGTACGAAAGCCGGCGTTGTAACCGCTAGTCTACCAACCACTTAAATAGTATATAGTTATAGAAAAATCGTTTTATTGTTTTGTTGCAAATATTGTTATTTCTTATTTTCTTGTAACACCCATCTGCGCGTTTACACCAAACGAACATAGAACCAGAAATAGTGCAATATTCTTGATCGTTGATAACGACACTATAACGACGATGATTTTAATTAAATAATTTAATCTAATTTTGAAATTATATTGGTAGAAATTACATAGTTTATAACAGGTGCATCAGTCGAATTCAGATTGGTGAAATAGTTAATTAATTTATAATATTTGAATTCAACATTCATAGTCAGGACCACAGGACAACGCCACACTTAACATAAAAATATAGGGAAGTAGGTAGGTATAATAATATGAGGTCGCTGCCTATAAGACGCGTGCTGGAAGTGGGCGTGAATGTATGTATTACAATAATAATACATAATATAATATGCATATTGCATATCTACCTACACACTTATTATACGTAAGTATACCAGATACCTCTAGCTATAATATGTAAATATACCAGATACCTCTAATAATAATATGTACCTCTTGGTTATTATAATAACTGAAACTTGGCTTATTAAGTGTATTTATTTTAGCGAAGAAAGTAAATTTACTTTAGCTTAAATACAAAGTTAAACAATGTCAGGTACGTATGGGAAGAAAAACAATAATACTTAATAATAAGTCACCCTACTTTAAATAACTTTAAAACACTTACGTTTAATTATTTCAACTTAGGTACATTAAAATGACACTTATAACAACACTGTATGTCTCAGTGCCCTTATTCTCGTAGCGGTCTTAATACGCTCTTATCTTGATTGACAATCATAAAATGGCGGATTGGTATTCACAAAACAAGATATCTAGTAGATATCTTAAAAATTCGTTATGTTTGAAATATCAGTATGAAAATGATCCAGTTCAAGATAGGATTTAAGATTAGATTCCGATAGTTTTGTGAATACGACTGCTTGCGATCGTGTCTTAATCTTATCGTTAAGTGATTTTTAAATGCGATTGATTACGAGAATATCCCTACAGACCGTTGACATTTTCAATTAGTTGAGATGGTTTGGACATGTGGAAAGAATGGGTGCAGACAAAACGACAAAGAAAATTTATAAGGTTGAAGGAATGGAACACATCGACTCCGTCCTCAAGGGAGTCGAGGTCAGAAGTAAGAGAAACAGGACAAGTTGTATGGGAAATGGTACCTCGGTGGAAGAAACGAAAGAATACGTAGTGTTCTTGGATAGAAAAGAGTGGAGTTCCGTTCTCTCTGCCTACCCCTGTAGTGGAATTTATTATTTACTATTTCCAACAGACGTTGTCCGTCAGTCTTTACTAATATTGATTTAAAATTTGTAATTTATAGTTACATCGTACCTATAGTTAAAAAAATCGAAAAAAAATATCCATTAAAAATCTGCGTTCCAATATTTTTAATGTCAATGGTTGTCGGGTTAACAATAATTTTGTTGTTATAGAATTTTTCATAGATGGCGTTGGAGTTGCAGGAAATCCGTTCCATACTATCTTTATGCATTTTTAAAGTTTTTAATAGTTTTTTCTGTTATCCGGAGCGGAGAAGACTTTCTTTTAAATGGATATCCTTACTTTCAAGAACTTTTCTTCAGTTTTTCTCATTCTTACTTGGAGCCACTAATCATCTGAATTATTATCAATTTTTTGTAGGTATTGATTATTGGATTTTTTCTTTCTTTTGAAATTTAAACATCCTTTGATGATTGAAAGTGAAAACCCAATATTTGTCACGAAATGCACGCGAACAACGTGCACCTCGAAAGACAAAAAGAGATAATCAGCTTTTCACAGGAAACAATATGAAGATGGAAGGTTTACTCCTTTTCACTCGGTACTCCCCTCTTTCATCGGATTCTACGATGTGTAGGCCATTTTTAGAGATGGTCCTGATGAGACATGCGCACAATGTCGACAAACATCATCTTTTTGACGAATTCAATCGCATATTCTGGTGATGGGCACGGCCTCATCCCATATTATGCAAGTGCAGTAGCATAGTCTCTGCCGAATTCATCACAGTGAAAAGCAGTAAACCTTCCATCTTCATATCATTTGATGATTTTAGTTTTTTTCAGATTAGAGACTCGTACGATATTTTGTACGAAAACATACATTCATGAATTGAAAAAGCATTATCGATATAGCTGACTTTGTAATGGGGGGCGGGGAGGTTTTGACACTTCACCTGTCACAATTTGGTCAAAATTTTATATAATTTAAATGTATATTATAAGCTACAGCTTTTTGGACAAAATAGTTAAAGATATTTTATATTTTAACCCGTAACTATACTTGGTGGAACTTGGAAAATGCATAATATTTGCATAGTTTTCCCTCTTTGTGTGTTATCCAGCCATTACTCTAATTTCAGACCCTTTACATCTGAATTAGAGCAAATCTTTAATATTTAAACTTTTGTCCCCAGCCTTGTGTAAAAATTTTATGTTTTATGTTTTGTATTTTTCTTTCTGATTGTTATTGTTATTATATTATTGAATCTTTTATTATTTTATCTTTTTGATGGTTATTGTTATTATGCACTTATCATGACGTGCCCAAATGCCCTAAATGGGATAAAAGCAAATAGATATATATATATATATAAATAAATAACCGGTTTTCGAAGACCAAATGAGTTTTTCTTCAGGCTAGTTTACATCAATTAGCTTGAAGAAGAAGACGTTTGGTTTGCGAAAACCGGTCAGCTTACTAATAAAATTAGGGAAAAAAGATATTATATCTTTTTAAATTTTGTTTACATTTTGTTAAAGTAGTTATTTTAATAAATTACAAAATAATGCTATCTAGGATTGTAGGTAAAACAACTTTGGGCACCTCCTACAGGGCCTTGTAATGCGGTTATATTATAGAAAGGGGACGGCTAAAATGTACTTATTCGGATAGACAAGTAACCTATGGACACCCGTTATCTTAAGAGCCCTTCCAGGAGATAAGTAGGTACATTTTAACATCCTTGCATTATCGGGAATGAGATTTTTTGCCTCGAATAAAAGTCCAAAAGGGCATTAGGAAAACAGTACTTAGCTACCCCAGAATAGCCCTATTTTTTTTTTTTTTTTGAAAGAAAATTTTTACCCATGGTCGGTTTTGCATTATGCACGCTACGTTATTATAATCCTTAAATCTCGTTTAGTACCAACAGAAGTTCTGCCTACATTTGCATTACTTAACATCATTCTAAATAAGTGGCTGATAGACCAGCAGTTTAGTTGCCCATTTTTATACTGAAGGTCTTGGGTTCGATAATTTTCTCTTCCACGCCACATACTTTTGTTTTGTTTACATGTTACTAGCTGATTTTCCCGTCGAACTTTGACCTAACCCAGAATAAAAAAAAAATACTCCTGGTTTATGCAAGGTTTGTTACATTTTAACTTTTTTCTACTTGTAAATACCCTCCTAGGAGTGGTATTGAACTCATACTTCGCTTAAACCTTTCCGCACATTAGTAGAACAGATCACCAAGCTTTCATTGAAATACGTTCACTGGTCTTTGAATCTATCAAGTACACATACAAACATTCAGTTTTATACAATATTTAGATATGTACTAGCTGACTAACATTGTTTTATGATCGACGCGATGCCTAAAAAATAATGGTAGACCAAAGTTTTAGCCATCACGCCGTGTCCCATAAGAGGTAGGATTAGAGAATGGTCCTCCACTCTTTTTCATCCAAGCACATTTCTTTCGCTTCTTTCACTGACATACCATTTCACATACAACCGCATAGTCGATGCGCTCCTTAAGGACACGTGTAATCAATGTGGATTTCTGTAATCTCATTCACATCCATTCTTTCAAAATGCTCAAACCATCTCAACTTATTAATGTTCATTTTTGTAACAACATTAACTTCCATACCACATTTCTGACAAATATTTTCATTCGTTTCCAAGTCCCACAGAATCTTTCAGAGGTATAATCTCTATTGCATTTAAATTTTGTTAAAACAGACTAAAACTTTCTACTAAAAATGACAGGTTATGCAACAGTTTGAAGACACGTCGTCTGTGCATATGACTCCAAAGTCTATAACGAGCATTGGTAGAAATATATTTGTTGTCTTTTATATAGATAGATTAAATCATACGCAGTGGTACTAATAGAAACTGCGTTATAACACCATCATGACGGGAATAGTTATGTTATTACGGCAAAAATCGCTTATACCACGCGCTACTAATAATCAACCCAATCCAATCCAAACTCCCTTAAGACCCCACTTAGGGGCATAGGGAGGCAACAAGAGCTCTCAAGAGGAGAGCAACAAGAGGCCCTTCGTTTCGAATGCAGATACTTTTTGTGCCTGGGCTTTGGTCAGGTGCCAGGACTCACACCCATACAGGATAATGGGCAACACACACGTATCAAACAGTTTACATTTCTTCTCGACACTAAACGCCGACGACTTCCATATTCTGGTCACGTTGTTAAAGGCACCACTTGCCATACCGATACGTATCGGGAGCTCAGCCCCGAGGTCACCAGTGGTGGTAATGGTTGCTCCCAGGTACTTAAATTAACCACCCGGGAGACCTGGTGACCGTCGATGGTTATCGGTAGCTGTTTATCGGTAGCTGTTTATCGGGGCAGGCATTATTCGCCATGAGCTCCGTCTTACTGGCATTGACTCAAAGACCAATACGTGCTGTTTCGTCGCAGAGTCTTGAAACACTGCGCTGTAATTCCTCCACTGTCGTGCTGAACAAGGCTAGGTCGTCCGCGTACTCCAGATCGCACAGTTCGCCCATTAGACCATCTCTCTGAGTTATTGGTATACCTATTGGTCCTTGCATGGACTTTCTCAAGAGGAAGTCCACGACAATAATAAATATAAATGGAGCCAGTACTTACGAAGCTCTGTCTGACTCCCGTGGTGGTCCTGAAAGCTTCAGTAGGACCACCAGAGGTTTTGACGGTACAATCGGAGTCTTCATACAGGGACTGCACCATTTTAACTGTCTTCGGAGTTATACCGTACAGAACTAAAATTTTCCATATCGTGTCAACCCAATACCGTGTCATAACTGCGCCGCAGAATTCTTTGGCAATCTCGCATTTATCAATGCAGCTTGTGGTTCTGTAGTATTCCGTACGAAGGTCGATTCGATTCAATGACAGCTCGGACATGTTGCAACGTGGTTCATATGATCCATCTAGGAGCTAGACACAGAATAAGAAGAAGAAGCGTCACAATTCGAATTCAAAGTTAATTGATGAAATTTTTCTGTATTTTTCTTCAAAAATGTACATAGTAAACAATAAAAACAAGATAATATCTAAATATATGTAGGTATCTACATAATAAGAAATGTAATTTAAGTAAAAAGTCTCCCCACTAAAGTCATTATGTAAATTCGTTTCATACTTTTTGCCTCCATCGGACATTGTGTTTTCTTGCACAAACATAGACAGGTAAAAAAAACACTAATAACAATAATAATAATAATACTGGAATGTATGTAAGGTTACATACACAATATACATCGGAGGTACAATGAATGGTGTGCGCATTGTAGCCTGAATTTGTTTGAGAAAACATCGTTATATGTATGAACCTACAAGTAGTACGAGATTCGAGTGAAAGGACCCTTGTAACCCATACACATACTGCGGGAAAAATACACTCATGGGCTCATTTCACTCAACCATATTATGCTTTTTCATACCCTTTAGATAAGTCATCGAAATCGTTGTTCTTATATCCTGGGATAGTGGCTTTACTGATTTCAGAAATATCATACAGGATGTTCCTGGGATAGTGGCTTTACTGATTTCAGAAATATCATATAGGAAGTTCCTAAAACAAGTGTACGAAGACACTGCAAGAACTTCCCTACTTATATCGGGCTGAAGGGATGGCGGATAAAATGAAGAAGTCAAAGTCGAGATCTAGGATTAAATTTAGTACTTCATACTAAATGTGCAGGTAAAATGTAGGCTTCGAAGGATTTGAGGACTGAATACGTTTCGTTTACTCCACAATATATAAAACACGGCATTCAATAGCGTGTAAATAGGAGAGGAAAAAACGAGTAATTTTATGTGTATTTACGGCACTACCTCATTTATGTAGTTCCGCACGTTTTCCCACAATAACCTCTTATAAATCAATGACACGCATGTTTTGTTCAAATTAAGTACCATGAATAGAGAGATGATTTTGTGCTGGTCCTTCGAGCCGGATGAATGAGGATGGTCAAGGATAGGGATAGGGAGTAGGGGCTCAAACATGAGGAACCATGTTGTTGTGAAGTAGACCAATTCTGTCGATTTTCTTTACTACAAGCTTCAATTAGGTAATAGTTGGTATTGAGATGGAGCAACGACATCGTTCTGGTCCTTCGAGCCGTATGGATGAGGATGGCCAAAACCAGGGAGTAGTGGCTCAAGGTTGAAGATTTCTGTGCCCTCTTGTAAAACCACAAATACAGGCTAAAATTATGTAGGGATTGGTATTGAGATTCATCAACGACATCATCCAGGTCCTTCGAGCCGGATGAATAATTATGGTTAGAGATAGGGAGGAGTGTATTAAAAATGAAGATTCCTGTCTCCTGCAGTGGACGAATACAGACTAATATTTAGAACGGTTGAGATCTGATCAAACTATTCGAGAAGCTGTCCATTCCGCCTATTGACGGTGATCTTGATGCTGAGAACGAGCACTGTACGGGAATGGCCGTACCCATACATAACCCAACCCCGGTAGGTACCAACACTTCAATACTTATCCCTCTCTACCTCCGTCTCTGCCTCTCTCTTTCACTCCCCGTATGTTTGTTCTTTCCATATGTTTCCGTTCAGTGGATTTTTTATGATTATTATTTTCTTTTATGAACACCGTCCCGCTATATGCAGGGAATAACAATGAGAGAGAACGGAGCGCGCTCTACCTTTCTTTCCCATTTTCAAACTAGCTTTTCACTGTATTGTTGCAACTTGTTATACTTTTTTCCCGCCAAACAATGCATTTCGCGAGATACTTTGGAGCTGGTATCTATTTTATAACAACCTTAATAAGCACATTATACCTTTTTCAGTATTGTTTTATTTATTCGTACGCAGTAAATCTCTATTTTGTTCTGTTTCAAGTAGACTAATAATAATTCTTAATAGTTTAGCTAATAATGGTTTCGCAATTTTAAAAGTTACATTTACATTAGTATTGTTAATGTTTTTTTCTATCTCCTTCAAATGATAAATGAACAGTTACCAAATAATACGTAATCATTACGTTTTATTGTGGTGGTACTTAACTAGGTGTAATTTTATTGGTTAATCCTCACGCAATACGCGCGTAGTTTACATAATACGTTTCAATATGACAGGGTTCGTTGGTTTTATATACATTACACTTAAATAATATATTAGAAAAAAACTGATGAATATAAAAACACTGTGCTCAGTTCTACATTAAATTCTTATACCTATACGTAATATATACATAGTCCCGAAAGTTATAGATAATGATGACAAACTTACCTCCGAGAGTTTTGAATACGCAAACCTTTTCTACAATCCGGATGGGACAAGAAGGCAAAGCAGACCGAAATTAACAATTAAGCGAGCACTCACTACAGAAGAGACTGGACCGAGCTGGGATGAAGCTGTGCAACTGGCGCCAGATAGAGAAGCTTGGAGGAACTTTGTGGCGTTCACAATCTCCACGCTGGAAGCGAACGCGTGGATTATGTAAGTAAATCTCTACGATGTAGGTATTTTTTATATCACAATATTTGAAATCGACATCGAAGACTTTTGGTGTATTGGACACCATTGGAGTCCGTACTCCGTAGCCCTTGTATGAGAGCTGGTTATGAATAATCATTTTACATTTCAGTAACCAGTTACCATTGAGTTCCGTTCATCCAAATATTCACCTCACCAGCATTGTCTGAGGCAGGATTCGAACGAAAAGCCTACAACCGATATGTGTAGAAACTCGCTATCGTAAAAATGTGGAGCAATGGGAGCTAATGTTGGTTACTATAGAGCAAAATAATTATTCTAAACCAGCATTTAAAACGAAGATTGTAAGCCTCAAAATTCCATCAAAAACATATTATACATTTTGTTTAAACACTGTTCTGTGTATAACTCCTAAATTTATCATAATTTTGTACTATATTCTCCAGAAGAATATAATTCTATGATAAGTAATTCAGACCAATTCTGTCGATTTTCTTTACTACAAGGTGACTGGCTCGTATGAGTCGCTGACGTCACACCACTGAATCTTATGACTGACGAAAATACATTTATCAAGCCCCAAAATTAATATCCTTTTATTTTTATCGTGAATCTATACTTAGTTATATTTAGACATCTAAAAATATGTGAAAATCTACGAAGTTTGTAAATGTACGACGAAAAAAAACAGCGCAGATGTCAATCATTTCGGTCACCCAGAACCGCAGTCTGAGCTGGGTTGGCAATGTGTTCCATATTTCCTCCGAGAGTCTTGAACAAGCAAGCTTTTTATACAATTTTTATGGTACAAGGATGATGTCGGTAGCTAAACAATGCGCGCAAAATTGAGATACATACCTTAACCTGTTAAAACAAGCGAACATAATATTCCACTTCCGTCACCGCGAACAAATTAGTTTAATAATGTATTGTGGTTGGATGTTAGAGATTTCTTCGGCTATAATCCCGCCATTGCCGCTTGTATACCTATACACTATTTTTTGTACACAATTTTTAATATGCATAAAGAATAAAATAAATAAACTTACTTAGCCTCGCTTTCAAAGGCCTCTTTCAGAATATCAAAACCTCTTTCCATATCTAATCGTCCTTCTGATGCCTCCAAAAGAAAGTTCTCAGCGGAGCTCCCATCTCCTGGTTGCAACGTTTGCTTTTGGCTATATGATCCAAGGTCCCCTTTAAACACTGATATATAAGTAACTGGGAGTTACCCTCCTCTTCCATAAAATCTACAGAGGTGCCAGGTGCATCTCCACTGTCAAATTTTTCGTTTCTTGAAAAATACGTTTAATTATAACATTTCACTAGAGCTGAAGGATATGAGAGTCCGCCCCGAGAACTGAATGTAGGGGTAAGGCACTCAGAGGTTGCCTGATATCAGGGAGTCTCCGTTAGCTACCAACCTACCCGTTAGTTACGGATCCTTCCGGCATGGATCGAACAGATTTTTATGATGCTTGGTTTATTGGATTCTTCTCCGTCCCGGATAACAGAATAAATACTAAAAATACGAAAAACTGATAGCAAATAATATAAAATATAATATTAAAGTTAGTATGGGACGTATTTCATGCGACGCGACGCCCTCGCCATCTATGAAAAAATCTATAACAACAAAATTATTGTTTACCTGTCAACCATCAATAAATATTAGTAGGTACCTACGCAGAATTATGATAGATTTTTTCGAGCTTTCGGACATAACATTTGTCCGAAAGGTTTTTGTGTAAATTACAAATTTGAAATCAATATTCACAGATAAGCACTTTAGGAGAACGCCTGTTGGGAAAACTTGTTATAAATAAATAACACTCTTCTATACGTAGGTGTCAGTATAGCAGGCAGAACTTAATGCTTGAAGCATTCTCTACCAGTCAGCTGGTCCCGTCCAATCTGAGTCAGGATTCCAACACCAAGTAGAAATTTCAAGTGAAAAAACACATTGATTATAATAATATAATATTATGTGAATGATAAGATCTTGAAAGTGAACAAATAGTACACTTAAATTAACACTGAAAGTGTTGTATAAACTATATAAACTCGTATCCTAAAACTTGTATAAAAAAGGATATCTTGTATAAAAAAGGATATATGATATCCAAGATTTAAGTTAGCACATTTTACTTTGAACTTAAGTATCACAATAGGTATAGGCAGTGGCGTACCGAGGGGGGGGGTGGAGGGGCGGACCGCTCCGGGCGCCTCTATTAGTAGGGCGGCAAAATTTGCTCGCGCTATACTTACACGAGCAGATTGATAAAATAAAAAAAAATCATCTCGGGTGGAGGTCCTTAACAAAAATATCATTTCCATGCGGCAAGTTCGCAGGTAGAAAAATCTGTGGTTCAGAAGTTAGCTCTGTCCCACTCTGCTCGAAAATTTGATTTTTAAACTAAGCTGATACCTTTACTATTGTTATGCGGGTATAGGTAAGTACTAATTAGATATTCCATCAGCCCTATATTGTGTGGAGCCACTTAGTATATTCACTCATCAATCATTTTTATTTTTAAACTGGACGACGTGGTTCGTATATATATATATATATATATATGTATATATATATATATATATATATGACATTTTTACCTTTTTTTCGGTTCTCCGCGTAGTTTTTGAGTCGATGCTCGAGCTTTCGACCAGATCTCACTGGTCCTTTTCAAGAGCTGATTACAACGTTGAGCTGATTGAGTTGTAATCAGCTCTTGAAAAGGACCAGTGAGATCTGGTCGAAAGCTCGAGCATCGACTCAAAAACTACGCGGAGAACCGAAAAAAAGGTAA
Organism: Mystacides longicornis; assembly: GCA_963576905.1. Lineage (NCBI taxonomy): Eukaryota > Metazoa > Arthropoda > Insecta > Trichoptera > Leptoceridae > Mystacides > Mystacides longicornis. The sequence goes on from OY756429.1 coordinate 9,675,334, forward strand.
AAATGTCATATAATACTACCCGCGAAAACCTAAAACAAAACATATATATATATATATATATATATATATATATATGTTTGTCAACTAGCACTTCGTGGCTCAAACCGTCTGTTAATTACCGGGGATGTTGGCTCATTTCTACTTGTTGGCTCTTTTGTCACATACTTGATCAGAGTCAAAATGAGATTTTTACATTTTCGGTATCACCACGTGATTCTGAGCCGATTCCTACCTATAACTCATTTTGAGCCAATATTTGACATTTTGTGTGACCATATATACACTCCGATATACCTTTTTATCTGAAATATACATTCTCACTTAGGAAATCATTTTGACAATTTATTAAACAACAATAATTGATCAAAAATTGCAACGTTGCCAAATCATATTACTGTATCAATGCCATCCACGAAAGTAAATAAATTAATGTAGCAAGTCCCCACATTTGTAAAAATGTGATAACATTTGTATTAAGATCAGAAACAACGCCTATACGAACGCGCGAACCTTTTGTTGAATGCGCATATTTTGTTTGGCTCAGTTGCGTAACGAAGACATTACCAATACTATTACACTTAAACATCGCTAGGCTTGGGGGAATTTTATCAAAATGCGAATATAAACAATTAAAAACACGTATGAGAGTCGTACAAATGATTGAACATTTTAATAAATACGCATGATTTACATTCTTACAACTTATTTTTTCAATATTACGATTTTATGAATGAATCGTATTTACGCATTTGATTATAATTGTTTTGAATGGGATACGAGAAGGTTGATCAATATTATGTGATATCGTTTTGTGACCAATATTTGATCTCAATTGTGTTAATTATTTGTTATCAAATTAAATTTATACTATGTAGGTACACGCCACCTCTCACTATGACACCTCCAACCCTAATGAGAGTTATATACAGAGTCGATAAGGTAAATAAATAAATAAAACATTATTGAAAGAAATTACACATATGATATAGTATAGGTACATTCAGTGTCAAACGGCGGACGTATCCCGAAAAATCTATTCCAGCCAACCCACATGGTAGTATGATGGAAGTTTTTTATATATTTATTAATTCTATAATAAATAAAACTAACACCACATTAGATTTGACATAAAAAAGACATCACATAATCAACATACGAGCTCTAACTAACCCAAAGATTATTATAAAGTATGCAAGTTACGTGATCAGCCCAACCCATGAAGGAAAGTAAGGTACAGGTAGTAAGAAAACGAATAAACTTTGGACCAAATGTAAAGTTATCAATTTATTAACTTTTACGCCGTGTCCTTATAGGGGTAAGCAGAGAGAAGAGACTTCCACTCTTTCATATCCGCATACTTTTTTTCACTATCATACTATTTTTTTATTTGTTTATTTAAAACAAAGTTACAGACAACAATAGACATATTTTTACAATAGGTAATTATATGACAATCATTCTTTCAAATGGTTACCCGGTTATAAAGACTATATCTCGTGTTTAACCGGGGAGCACGCCCCACCCGTGATATTCCAATCAACATGACAGAACAAACGGACAGGGCGCTGTTTTGAGATATACAATGACTTAATATCAATACCAATACAATGATAACTTACTGCAGACAAATTATAGTAGTACATAAGTATAATACATAAGTGTCAACGATACTGCATTAGAGTGCGAATGCACTTAGGCGGATCTATCATAGGTCCGTACACCACTCAACAATCACACAGTGGTAGCAATAATACTAACTATCACCATTTTTTTTTTCGAGCTGACTCAAATTTTAAAATTTAGAAAAATGTTTCTTTAATCTGTTTTTGAAAGATTTATATGAGTTTATACTTTTTATATTAACTGGTAAAGAATTAAAATAGCAAATTCTCAAGTATTCAAAATGACGCTGCGCTGCAGTCAAATTACATTTCGGTACAATTAAATTATATCTGCATACATTTCTCTCACTTTTGACGTGAGAGAAATTACTAATATTTTTGTGAGTATGAAGAATTGCAATTTTTTTATAGATTTCATGCACTTTCATTACCCTAAAGTCCTTAAAGAGTTGTTCACTGCTATAATCTCTAGGTTTTTTTAGTATAACCTTGATCACTGTTCTCTGAACCACCATAAGCGGGTAAAGATTAGTTGGGTATATACCACCCCATCCAATTATGGCATATTGTATCATTGTTTGCACTAATGAAAAATACACAATTCTGAGTTGGTTAAGGTTCAACACGCTACGGAGCTTAATAAAGATGTATATAAATTTCCTGACATTTTTCGACATTATTGTGTTTCGGAAACCGGCTGTTCACCTTCCGCTGTTAAAATAAAGTTACCTGGATCTGTAATTCCGTGCGCCAGTCTTTCTCCGACGCCTGAAAAGAAAAGATTAAACATATTGGCGCAATGAGTCGGCTCACTTCCCACATCGTATGTTACACCGTCTACGGTCAAGCTACTAATTTGTAATATTTTTTTATTTTTTTCTGTTATATTATTGATAGCCGACCACATTCTCCTTCTGTTGCTTCCCGTGTTATTTATTTGATCTATATAAAATGTTTGTTTGGTGGACTTAATCAATGTTCTCAACATATTTTTATACTTATTGTAACGGTTTCTGAAATATGGATTATTTAAATTCTTTTTATATTGCAAATACAATCTCTGCTTTTCTCTCACTGATTTCACCAGACCATATGTCATCCACGGCTTGATAAACTTGTGCTCCGTCCTTACTCTAATCTCCTTAGTTTTTGTGCAACTCTCAATATATTTCAATACGATATTTTCAAATCTTTCTGCTGCATCATCAACATCATTGCACTGTAAAACTGCATGCCATGGTTCGGAAGATATTTTTTCCACAAGTAGCTTTCGATCAAGAACCCGTCGAGATGGTTCAGTTTTTAAAGTTTTATTTTGAGAATCATTTTGTTCTCGGAAAAAGAAACAAGCATAATGATCAGTGATATTAACCTGTAAGGTGGCAGATTTAAGGCTTTCTGTTTCGTCTAAGTTGGTCCAAATATGGTCGATACAGGAGGGCCTTTGACCTTCTACACATCTCGTGATTCCGTTGATACAGGATTTATAATTTAGTCCAGTCAACATATTAACGTAGTCCTCCTTAACATGTGATGAATGATCCTCATATATATTAATATTTATGTCACCCACAAGAATAGTAGGTACAAATATGTTTTTTGAATTTTTCAATTTGTCTTCCAGTTGATTTATAAATATATTCACATCCGACATATGCGTCCTATACACTGACAAAATTCTATATCTTATTTTATTTATTGAAAGCCAAATCGCAATGCAATTTGTAAAGTTTTCATTATCATCTTCAATTTTTTCTATTTGAATATTATTTTTTGTAAAAATTAGAATACCCGAATTCTTATTAATATTGTGTTTTGTTGCAAGAACGTTATAATTCGGTAGAATAAAATCAGTGTCCCCGTGCGAATGCGTTTCTGTTAACACTATAACGTCCGGTTTTTTTATCATTTCATTAAACATCAATAAAAACTCGTCATAATTCTTGTAAATACTACGAATGTTCATATGCATAAGAGAAAAACCACTATTATAGCACTGAAACACATTATTATAATCTTCAACACTTTCTAAATTTCTTTCATTTATAGTTTTATAGTTTTCGAGTTCTGTTTCAAAATAATCCATTTTAATAATCAATTTTCTGTCTAGCTAAAGACAGCATCAGTTGTTTATACTCACAGTCATTACTGTTCGCACGGTGGTTAGTAGGTTTTTTAAGGGATTTTTTTGTATTGACGTTTTGACAGTTTACACATATAAGGCTTTTGTCCTTATTTGGGCAATCACCTATGGGGTGTCCTCCTGAGCAATGCATACACAATGGACTCTGTGCTTTCTCTGTACATCTGGTGCTGGTATGACCGAACTTGAGGCAGTGATAGCACTGTGTTGTGGGCGTACAATCCTCCACTTTTATCTTGTAGAATCCTAAATTAACTGTTTTCTTATTAATTATAATTTTTCTCATCATCCCACTTGTTTGAACTATGTAGTTATATCCATTTCCATATTTGGGTTTATATATATTTTTTTGATGTCAAGTTTGTTATTATTCGGATCCATTTCGATCATTGTTTTTATGTCATCATTTTGCGCGACAATATATTTTTCAAATTCATGCTCATCATCATTTTCTATTCCTTTGAACATAATTGAAGGTTTTCTTTTTCTTAGTTCAGCTGCATTCATAGGTATTTTATTTGAATTTTGATTTATTTCATTAAGAAGTTTCCCTCTCTCTTCCTTCTTATCGCATAACACGATAAGCCTGTTATTTGATATTTTTTTTACCGCACTGACTCCTATTTGTAGCCTTGCCACATCCACATTTTTTTGCAGCCTACATTTCAACTCTTCGCCCTGTACATTCCCCTCCAACGAAGACACAATAACTCCATAGCTCTCCTTTGGCTGTGGCCACTTTCTGCCTCCTCCCACCGCTCCAGCATAATCCATTGCAGGCTTTGCAGTTGAGTTCACTTGTGCCATTTTTATGGCCATATGAGCCATCATCTCCATAATACCGTTTGTTTTTTCCAGCACTTTAGACTTTAATACGTCCTTACTTATTTTCCCCGGTTCTTCAAATATCAAAAGTATTTCATCTACGTATTTCCTAGCACGCGCAACATATTCGTGAGGGTCAGGCTCATTGGCCGACTCCTCCATTTTATTGTCGATGTTTACGCACTTCACAATATGAAGGCCGGTTTCAAAAGTGTTTAATTGTTGTTTACAGTGATGTTTAATTCTTCGCGCACGTCGCGGTAGCTACGTTCACGAATCGAAACTGACTATTTAATTTAAATACCTGGGAGCAACCATTACCACCACTGGTGACCTCGGGGCTGAGCTCCCGATAAGTACCTATCGATATGGCAAGTGGTGCCTTCAACAACATGACCAAGATATGGAAGGCGTCGGCGTTTAGTGTTGAGACGAAATGTAAACTGTTTAATGCGTGTGTGTTGCCTATTCTTTTATATGGGTGTGTGTCATGGCACCTGACCAAAGCCCAGGCACAAAAGGTATCTGCCTTTGAGACAATGTGCCTCAGAAGAATCATGAATATTAGATGGTACCACCGCATCACGAACTTTCTTCCTCCCATCAGGGTCCCGAAGACGAGGAAGACCCTCCCACACCGTGTTTCGTTCCTTCGAAGCAGAGCTGAGGGATTTGGACATGACGTGGGAGGAGGTCATTGAAACTGCTAGAGATAGAGCGCAGTGGAGGGCACTTGTTGCCTCACTATGCCCCCAAGTGCACTGAGAGAAAAGTAAGGGGGAAAAGCTCGTATTTCTGGAGTTTTTTCTCGTAAGAACTGTTTTTTTTGACTCAGAGTGAAGCATTGGTTTTTTCAATGCTCCGTCATTGAATTTTCATACGAGGTATTTTCCCGTACGGTTTACTGGAAATTAGCAGGTATTGGAGAGGAATTGATCGATGCAATGTCATTGAATTTTTAAATGATAGTTCATTGGAAAAAGCAATGCCGTCATTGATATATCTAAGTAAGAGACTTCATATTTCCTATTAACGTACGGGAAAAAATCAATGCCGTACGTGGTATAAACCGTTACATCATTGAAAAATCTAAGTAAGGGCCTGTATATTTTCTAGTAGCGTACGAGAAAAAACCAACGACGTACTTGGTACAACCCGTTACTTCATTGATATATCTAAGTAAAGTCCTTTAAATTTTCTAGTATAGTACGAGGAAATAGCAATGCCGTGCTTGGTACAACCCATTACTTCATTGATATACCTAAGGAAGAGACTTTTTATTTTCTAGTACATTACGAGCAAAAAACAATGCTGTAATTGATTCAACCAGGTAGCAACCCCTTTCTTACCTATTACATCATTGCTATCTAAGCTCTCAATACCTACCTAGATCTAAAAATTCCACACATCCAGGTGATTGAGTTTGTCTTCTTCGTACTCGATACGTTTTCTCCCAGTTGATCAAAGCAAGACACTATGGAGGTATTGATAAATTGATGAAATTTTTGCGTCTCCCTAGATTACATTCAGCTCGTTTTGTGAAGTTTCATCTAAAAGTTTCATCTAAAAACTGATGAGTTGGTGACGCATAGCCTCCTTGAGGAAACTCGCCAAACAGCTGGGAGAATACACCGTCTTCTCAGGCTATCCATCAGTTGTCTTCCGTAGGTATGGATCACACATGTTTACCTAACATCTACAATGTGGTTATTTCGAAACTTGATCAAACGAATTGTACGAATAAAAAATTAACGATGAAATTGCGGAAGTTTTTTTGGAATATTCTTCTTTATTAAGACTTCACTTATAAAAGAAAAAGAAGAAGAATTTCCCAAAAAAAAAAATCGCAATTTCATAGATATTTTATTTTGTCTTTTATATTTATTTATTATCCTTATACGGCACTTAATTACAAAAAAATATAGCAATAAATTGATAATATTATTTTTTTTTAAGAAAAAACACTTGATCTCAATTGAAGGTCTTTAAAATAAAATAGAAAAAAAAATATTTCCCAAAAAATAATTTCCAAATTCATTGAAAAAAAAAATCTGTTAAGTATACCTACTTAATTATAAGAAAAAAGGTTGTTAACCTGGAGAGAAAATAAATAAGAACACGGAGTTTGAATTAATCTATTTCAATTTAAAGTGCCAATTGCAATTTCAACGTAAAATGTTTGTCTTTTGTTCGTACAATTCGTTTGATCAATAATTATCCAGATAACACATTGTATAGAGAAATATAACTAGGTACATAATTTGTAAAATGATTTTAGTATAAACTTTTAAGTAATGGGTAAACAAGTCTTGCATCTACGAGCTCAAGCAAACTAATGGTAGATCTAAGAGGTAGGTCGATTGCGTCTGGTAAAAAAATATCCCTACTCCGTCTGGAAATCACCGACGTACTTGTGAAAACCCCGTACGAACTTGGTTTTAACATGTGCCGCACGGGAGAAAGTCAAGGGCCTGGATTTTTTCACGTTGTCCTTGCGAAATTCTCGTATTTACTTGTTTCTGTTGAAATTAATTATTGTCATTGGATTTTTCAAGTTTACTAGCTATTTTCCATTACCTACCAGGTCTTACCTAGTATCCTATTATTTGTACTGGCTTTACTCAAAACCAAAGAAATAATGGAATTTACAACAGAAATATATTTGACTTGCATAGGTTTTTGAAATTGTACGGATGTCCAGGATAAAACTCCATGCTCCATCATTGAAAATACCAATGATGTTGCGTTTTCATATAAACCATCTCCGTAATAGAAAGAAACAATTCCTGTACGGGATATTTTAAATTATTATAAATTGAATCATTGTTTTATTCCAGTTGCATTAGTTTAATCAATGACATACAGCGTTTACATTATTTCTATTCTTACTGAGAAAAACGTAAAACAAGTAAACTTGTTTCTTTCAATGAATTACTTGAATAATTCCCTGATACGAGAATTTCGGAAATTCCATTCTTGGGAATGGAAATAAGCAGATAAGGTGAATTGATTATTTCAATGATAATGGTTTTTTTCATAAAAGTTTATGATTTTTTCTTGTATTCTGCGGTTTTTATAAAACCATTTACTGTACGTGCCTTCATCATGACAAAATTTCTCTCAGTGTGGGGTCATAAAGGGAGTATTGATTGATTGATCAAGTGATCATCAGACACAAACCGCCAAGGTCCCGAATCAGCTCATCCTATTATCAATGAAACACAAATTAGCAGGTAGGTATATTTAATTCGCGTTTGTACCTATATTGCGGTTATTTACTATGAATTATAGTATTAAAGGCTTATCTCTTTGCTAAAAATAATAAAAAATACATTAGGGACGCCTAACAGCGTTGTTTTAAATGCAATATCAATTTAAAAAAATCTCAACTTTGGTGTTGGATGAACATCACGCAAAATTTAAAAAAAAATATATATTTTATTCATGAATGAAATTGTAAATTGAAAAGTGTAACTTTTAGAGTATTATGTCCGATAAATAAGATTTAATAAGATACTAAGCAGCTTTGATAATTAAACCCATTATAGTACAGTAACTTTATACATTACAGAATGCGTCAAATAAGGTAGTTATGTTTTTTTGCAAACTTGTAATATCAAATTTCTAAATATCTCGACTCTGGTGTTGGATGAACTATAATCAATCAATCAATACTCCATTTGTGACCCCACTTGGGGGCATAGGGAGGCATTTGGACAAGACCTCCACCCACGTCATGTCCAAATCCCTCAGCTCTGCTTCGAAGGAAAGAAACAGAGGGTCTTAGTCGTCTTCGGGATGATGTTGGTCTGATGAATAATCCAAGTTTTTGACCTCGAGCGCCGAATGCACCTTTGTCAAAAATCGAAAAACCGCGAAAAAATCGCTATGTTTTTATTATTTGGCGAATATAACCGTAAAGCACTATTTTTTGAAAAAAACATTTTAGCGCGTTTTTAAAGAAGAGTAAATTTGCTACAATATGATAACTAGATTTGTCTCTGTAGACCAAATAGATTCCAAGTTAAAGCCTTTATGATTTATTTCTTCTCATCAATTTATAATAAACGCTATTCTCATAAACTTCTCGTTAGAAAAAATCTAAATACCTACTCTAAAATACTTTAAAAAAATATTGTCATAAACGCTAGCCAAGTAAAAAAATATACGAGTCTAAATCACAACAAAAATAAAGTAGGTAGGTAGGTAGGTACATATAGGTCCTCAATAATATGGAAAATATGAAACCAACAGCGATGTGTGAATATTACGATCAGATATAGAAACCTACCTACCAATTCTACGTCTACAATAGGAGATGTATTATGCTATCGTGAGTGTGTTAGTGAGATCGATTTGGCAACGTTGTAAGAGCTAACAACTCTTGATCAACTAGTGTTCTTTAAAAATAGACAGTAAATAATTGAATATATAAGTGGAGAATAGAGTATATAGGAAGCTAAACATAATCGTAACGCGGGGGTGTAACTTTCAAATTTATGTATCAACCAGGTAATTATATATTCCAGGTAAAAGGTTGATCAACTTTGGTGTGTTAAAATCAGATGAGCCAACATATGCCGTGTGACATAAATATATATATATATATATATATATATATATATATATATATATATATACACGGTGTTAAGTTGGTAGTGGATAATCCGAAGCAGGGAGGTAGAAGACCTCAATACCTATCGATTTGACCCTCATGTATGTTCAGCGATATTGGGTGGTTCAAAAGTTATTAACGTTTTTGTGAAATTTTAATAAAAACCGGATTTCTGACTAAACTACGTAACTGTGGCTAAACTATTTAGATTACGATCATGATTTTTTTTCTGGAAATAGTCCGATAGTGACCCTTACGCAAGGTATTATTGCTATGAGTCAGCACCCGATAGCTTTTGTTCAAAAAATTTTTTTTCAAGAATTTTTTTCCAAGCACAAATTTTATAAAATCTTTCAAAGGCTCTAGACAAAAAAAATCACGGAACATTTTTTTTTAGAAACTATCTTAAAAACTTCTACTATTCATGGAAAATTATTCCTGCAAATTTCATTTGGCTGGTATAATGGGATCATGCTAAAACGCTCTCATAACTTGTGCAAGTATCAATATTCAACATTTTTTCATTAACACACAGCTTTGTTATATGGGTGGTAAAAGCCAGTTTGAAAATTATTTGAGGTACCTAAATGCATAATTTGATGTGATATTTAAATAAAATAAATTATTTTTGAAATAAAGATAAAAAATATTGTTATACACTCTTAAACCTATAATTAAAATTGTAGTACTTTAGAATAAACTGATGGTTCCTTTGTTTAGCCTGAAACCAATATTTCCCGTTATTGTTCAATAATATAAGGTATTTATTTTAATAAAATAGCTCTTAATAGGAACTTCCAAAGACGAAAGTCCATCGGATTTAAGCTGGGGACCTTAGGGGCTAGTTTTTGGACCCCCATGGTCGCTCCATCGGCATGGGTAAATTATGTCGAAAAATGTTCTCACTTAATGGTTCTCAATGTGGTCCCTTTGAATCATTAGGGGACTCTAAAATCATTCAAGGGGTCCATATAAAATGAAAATCCATTTTAGGGTCCCTGAAAAACATTAGAGGGTCCAAACAGAGGGCAAACAAATTATCATGCGCATGATTATTCTACCACTAGGAATGAACCTCTGCTTGGACCCCTGACGTTTTTCAGGAACCCTAAAATGAATTTTCATTTTATATGGACCCCTTGAATGATTTTAGAGTCCCCTAATGATTCAAATGGACCACATTGAGAACCATTAAGTGAGAACATTTTTCGACATAATTTACCCATGCCGATGGAGCGACCATGGGGGTCCAAAAACTAGCCCCTAAGGTCCCCAGCTTAAATCCGATGGACTTTCGTCTTTGGAAGTTCCTATTAAGAGCTATTTTATTAAAATAAATACCTTATATTATTGAACAATAACGGGAAATATTGGTTTCAGGCTAAACAAAGGAACCATCAGTTTATTCTAAAGTACTACAATTTTAATTATAGGTTTAAGAGTGTATAACAATATTTTTTATCTTTATTTCAAAAATAATTTATTTTATTTAAATATCACATCAAATTATGCATTTAGGTACCTCAAATAATTTTCAAACTGGCTTTTACCACCCATATAACAAAGCTGTGTGTTAATGAAAAAATGTTGAATATTGATACTTGCACAAGTTATGAGAGCGTTTTAGCATGATCCCATTATACCAGCCAAATGAAATTTGCAGGAATAATTTTCCATGAATAGTAGAAGTTTTTAAGATAGTTTCTAAAAAAAAATGTTCCGTGATTTTATTTTGTCTAGAGCCTTTGAAAAATTTTATAAAATTTGTGCTTGGAAAAAAATTCTTGAAAAAAAATTTTTTGAACAAAAGCTATCGGGTGCTGACTCATAGCAATAATACCTTGCGTAAGGGTCACTATCGGACTATTTCCAGAAAAAAAATCATGATCGTAATCTAAATAGTTTAGCCACAGTTACGTAGTTTAGTCAGAAATCCGGTTTTTATTAAAATTTCACAAAAACGTTAATAACTTTTGAACCACCCAATATCGCTGAACATATATGGGGGTCAAATCGATAGGTATTGAGGTCTTCCACCTCCCTGCTTCGGATTATCCACTACCAACTTAACACCGTGTATATATACGACCGATGTTCGTGAGAATGTAGAAACGTAACCTTATTACCACTACTAGTGACCTCTGGGATGAGCTTCCGATACGAATCGGTATGACAGTGACGCCTTACAGTACCAAACAGAACAGTACCAAAGCATAGAAATATCAACGTTTAGTGTCGAAAAGAAAATTAAACTGCCATTCGTGTTGTTGAAGATTCTTCTTTATGAGTGTGAGCTTGGCAGTCCTTGCAGCTAACCAAAGCCCAGATACAAAAAGTATCTGCCTTTGAAACAAAGAGAATCGATTCATTGTTATTCGCTATTAGATGGTAGGTACTACCGAATCATTAACCACTTTATATGGTTATGAATCTATATGTCTCTGTTCATGGACATTCTTAGATCTTCCTAAAAACCATTTTATAGGTGATCGGAAAATTATTCGAATGCACTAATATTCGATAGTCAATGTTTCGAATAGTCATTAATCGACTCACAATTTGAAAAACAATTGCATGAAAACGCATTTGGCAGAAATGACAATAATTGTTCGTAATTTTACGACGCCATAATATAATCCGTCGATTTCACATTCACACCACATATTATTCGAAAAATAGATTATTTTCGAACAATAATTGTTTTTCGAATAATTTTCATGTAGGTAATCCATTTTATGATTGACTTTATTATATTATTATAAGATGAAAAATATCGAAGGTTTATTTATTATAGCGTCGAGACCAGATAACCTCGGTCCGATTGTGGGAGATTCGACAGATATGATAAACATGTACCTCCAGTTTCTCACATGAGAGAATATTACCTACTCTTCATATTCAAACAAATTAGTTGAAACTTTCAACCTTTTAGTAGGCATATCATTAATACTACTATAATTAGTGTTGAATATCGAAAAGCTTTAATGCGTCAATTTATAATATGTAGGTATATAATGTATAGGCTAACTCAAACACTAATATAGTACGTAGGTATATGTTATTACGAATATAATAATCTCACTTATAACTCGAGATCGGCTGAACAGATTCTTCCGATGTTTGATTTATTGGATTGTTCTCCGCTCCGGATAACAGAATAACATATAGGTAAAAAATTGAAAAAATGGATATCAAATAATATTATAAAATATAATATTAAAGTTTGTATGGAACGGACGGAAGACCGCCATCTGTGGAAATAATTCCATTTCTTTTTTCTTTCTTTCTTCAGCCCTCTCGCGTCCATTGTTGGACATAGGCCTCCCCCTGTGACTTCCACCGCCCTAAGTCTTGCGCCAGCCGCATCCATCCATTCCCGGCAACCCGTCTAATGTCGTCAGACCACCTCGCCTGAGGCCTGCCAACACTTCTCCTCCCGGTTCTCGGACGCCACTCAAGAACCTTCTTGGTCCATCTGGTGTCGGTTACTCTGGCCACATGACCAGCCCAACTCCACTTTTAAACTAAACTAAACTGCTACTGCTAAACAAATAATTCCATAACAACACAATATTTATTGAGCTGACAACCATTGAGTTTCAAAACACCGCGGCACCAGCTACGGTACGAAGATGATTGAAATAATTTCATTCGAGCTTTCAGAAATAATTTTTTTAACATTCAAACATATTATTATTTTAAACGTATTTATGTATTAATCACAAATTTGAAATTAATATTTACAGTAAGGACTACAGGACAACGTCTGTCGGGAAAGCTAGTATCAAAATAAAACATTGAATCATCAGAAAATCCCGTAATTGGCGCTCTGTCATGGCATCACGTCCAATATTATTGCCACATCATTATTATTTTATCCTAGGTACTTACTAGATACTTTTTTGTCTATGGTAATATTTTTCTACTCAAAGCTAATTTTTCTAGTACATACGTCACTATTTTATAATAATTTTACTATCTTTTATCATTTTTTAGTTATTCGAATTTAATTGAGGTTGTCCACAACATCTTTTGATTTATTCATTTTCGTTGAGATATTGCATCATTATTGTGAGGTATGAAACAATATATTATGTAAGTATGATGTAATAATGCACTTTTTTTATGAAATGATACACTTCATCTCATCAGCCTATTCCTGTCCTCTCTTATTTTCTTTTCCTCTATTCTGAACCCAAATGACACTAACGTGCTCTTAAGGTCATCCCTCAGACATCATACACGCTTTTGATAGTAGTTATAGGTTTTCAAGCATCGACCACTTGTCTTCTGGATTTCTAAACATGTAACCTCTCTCACTGGTATTTGAGAGATAACAACCAAAATCGGGCCTTGGGCTTTTCCAACATATTCTGTCCTCTGATGTTATCATGCAGCTGGCTTCCTGAAGCAATTCCTCCGCATCTTTACCAACTTCATCATCCCATTGAAATATTTGCTTTCCTACCCGTCTTCTTCCCCCTGGAAGTATCATGAGTATTTTATTTGGAGCAAGAGAGTTTTGCATCCTCCTATGATATTTGAGGCAAATGTTAAGTTTAATTGTGGAGTGCATGACTATCCTACGAGAAGTCGAGACTTATTTAGATTAAAGACGCCGAGGCGCGCGAGTATGGAGAGCAGCTTGTATTACCGAGGTTTCAGGCTGTTTAACGACTTGCCGCCTCATGTGAAATGTGCACCCACTTTACTGACTTTTCGTTGGAGTTGCATTAAATTTTTGCAACCGTGCCACTCTAGGCTAAATATAAATCTTTTCTTTATACTTCTTAATCTCTATTTTGCTCAACAAGACTGTTCCAGTATGACATTTTATTATGAACTTGGGCTCTGCGAAGAGTATTTCCGTTGCTGACGACTCCATGTTAAAAACCCTATAGTATGTCGATGTTTTAATTATACCATTCAAAATATAGACAACTAATAGTACACTAGAGATGAAAAGGTTGACAAGAGTTATAAGTCTTACACAAATTTCCAATGAAGAATCTCCTATGAATGAAGGTTGGGTATAAGGTAGGTAATTAATTAAGTACTTATCATCTTTCTTTAGTATTTCTTGCCCATTAAATTAAAAATTTCATGTTGAAAAAGATTCATTAATACCATGACTAAACGATTGGAGTCGGCACTTTCAATATGAATATTCCAGAATAGTCATACATAGGACAAGAGGTACAATGCCCTGCTTCTAGGTTACAAATCGTAAGCATAAAATGGACAAGACCATATATGGTGCGTGTGTTTTATAATTACTCAACCTTATCGTTGAAGCAAAAACAAAAGTCAGCAATCATGACACGAGCTAGGAATTTGGAGCGATGACACAACGGACAATGACAACCAACGACCCGATTCGAATTAATCTATCGTCAGCGCATATTTAAAGACAAAAGAGAGTGCATATTGTGTCCAGAATGACACAACAATGTTGAAAGTAAGACCGCAATCAAAAGTCAGCATATTCCATGCAACATAAGGGTACAAAGGCCCGATTCCAGCTAATCAATCGCCAGCGCATATTTTCAAGACAATAGATAGTGCACGTCTTCTAACAGCTCATAGAAACAATGCCGACAAAGACGCAGAAATCAGCGCTTTTCAATGTGGACAATTATTACTAACCGACCTACTTATCCCCGCCTCCCGGCTTATGAATCGTCAGCATAAAATGGGTATAAAAGGGGAGCAAATGCTCACCATGTCACATTCAAACTAATTGTTTCATTAGTTGCTAACTAACAAGAAGAATACTCAACTTCATAATGGACAAGCCACGTGAAGATAGAGAGCCACGAGAACTGAGCCCCATAAGGCCCACGAGTGGGGGATCTGATGGGCCGGTAACATCCACACCGAAGCCGTAGAAAGACCGAAGAAAAGCCGACAATCCATCTACCCATAACGTAGCCACAATAATCCTGGTAAGGAATTTTTGGAAATTTACATTTACTAACTTTTTTTTATATCCTGTTATTAGGTACACGTTCTTAGCAACCATCCAGCACACAGATCTGGCTTTCACCAGAATTGAAGGGATTATTGAGGCAATTGCAGAGATGGCCCCAGAAATAGCTGCATGAGCAGACAATAATTGACGAACATACGCTGTAGTTCGTACTAGGAAAACAAGAGGCTGACGACAATGAGGAACGGAAAAGAGACTGGTGTTTGAGACCGACCAATCGACAGATTTTGACCCCAAAATGATGAAGAAATCAACATTTATAATATAGAACCATTTTAATTTTTTTCTTGTTTTCTTGTTCACAGATGGTGGCAAAGACATAATCCTCTTCTTCTTTTTCTTCGTCCTCGCCATAGTGCCATTATTTGGAGACGACTCTTCTTGGTCTTCTTCACTAAGAATCTCTGTCAAGCGCCAGTCTGGTTTCACTTCGACTTCCTTGATCCAACGATGTCTCATCTACAATATTTCAACTCTTCTTAAAATTTTCATTTTATTTCAATTTTTTTTTTTTAATTTCCATTTGTTAACTTTCTCGTGAAATTTTAATTTGGATTATTTTTGTTTTATATACTTATATTTATTATAACTTAATTTCAGAATTATGTCTTAAATAAAAAAAAAACAACCAAAAAATATATGTTTTATTTAAATTATTTCCAAAGTAATCATTATACCTATATTTAAGTAACTTAAATTTCTGCAAAAAATATCCATATCTATGGTATCAATTTTATTCTCTGAGTAATCAAAAGAAGGCAACGTCCCTTACATCTGCATTAAAGGAAAGGGATACAGTATGAGAACTGATGCAATCATTATTTACAAACCATTGTCACTATTGCATCTATTCATTGATATGAATGAACTATGTAAGTTTAGTGTCCTTCTGTCCTTTTATAGACTAACAAATTTTTCACCTGTTGACTTTGAAGTACTGGTTCCTATTTAATTATTCTGGCTCAAAGTCTGCTGATTGAGTTTCATTGCCCTTTGCCCTATCCTCGATCCTGATTATCGATTGGTACATCAACATCTAATGTTGAAACTCTCTCCATCCCTCTTTTCCTCTCCTCCTTTTCAATTCACCTACAGTCAACTATTATCCGATTCTTTTTCTGAGATAACTTCGGTTGTAAATCATCTCACTATCTCTCTCGCACTTAGAATAAAAGTAATAATTACTTGACCTATTCATAAGGATCGAGTGAGATAGATAGAAAACGATTTACAACAACCAAAGTTAACCTAGAAAAAGAATCGGATAACATCAATAGAACTTGTTCTCAGCCAACCGTCGATAATCTTCATTATGGCTGAAGGACCTGTCATGACAAAAAGCGTCGTTCGTGATTCGGTGGTGTCAACCTATTCACATTGTTTCAAGCCAATGATTAATACACACACCCATCAAACGGTTATACTACTTTCTGGCAACAACCTACAGTGGTAGACCATCTTATAAGGGTCAGAGCAAAATTCTTCGTGTACTCCAGTTATACTGATACCTATTTGGTTCAAATAAACTTTGTCTGTTCCATTGCAGCTGTCTCTACTTCAACCCTTCCTTAGTGAATAGATTTCTGAGTTCAATTCAGCCATCCTAAGGTAAACTGCGGTTTGTCCATCTTTATGTAAGCATCAAAATTAGATAGGACATACTTTTCTTCCGATTTTGTGGGCAGTTATCCCTGATTTGAAGTATTTTGTTTTCCCTCCCGCATTTGCTGCGTATGTGTGGAAACACGTAGAAAGCTGATTCCGACCCGCACCGACCGGCTCAAAGATTGTTGTCTATGGTTTCAATGCATTTAAATGGGCATGCCGGAAAGCGGGTTCCTGCTTTTGTTGTGCGTACTGCTCCCCATTTAAATGCATAGAAACATTCTTTGCGCCGGTCGGCGCTGATCGGAATCTGCTTTCTACGTGTTCTTACCCTTTGATATGTTTTGATTCAATTACATTTTGATTCTGTCGATTGTAGCTATCAAGTTTTCATTTCCTTGCATTTTCTTGGAGACGTGTCAGAAGTCTAGCTGATACTTAAATGGGATTTTATGGAGCTTATTCTGTTTATAAACTTGAAATACACAAATGAATCATAGTATACCTACCTATCTTAAATAATTATTAATTGCCCAAGAAACATTACTTAAATGTTTATTATTTACCCACACATAGAAAACCATTTTAAATATAAATAAAAAATATTATAATATACTCCATCAAAACAGAAGATGTCTTAAACAAGCGATGACTGAAAAAAATATTTGGTTAGATAATCATTTAGGTATTTGTTGGCAGTGTTGCGCCTTATCAAAAACAATAATAGTGTCCCCAGCAGTAAGTAACTATAAAAAATCCCGTGAAAGTATATATTTGTTTGATTAAAAAAAATATTTTTTAAATAACTATTTTTTTTATTCTGTCCCTTATAATTTGCCCACCAACTGTACTATAGGGAACATTGTGTACCTAAATAAATAATCAACATGTTACTTATATCTAGAGACTGGAAAATTTCGCGATCGCGATAAAACGAATTTTTTCGCGAATTTTGAGGTTTTTGCGCGAATTATGCGAATTTTGAAGTTTTTGCGCGAATTATGTGATTTATGTGATTTTTGGAGAAAAAAAATTGGAATTTCATCCTTAATTTACAGAAATAATCTGATTTTGTAAAAATAATATTTATTTATTTAGCGAATGGCCAGTTCATCACAAAATATTATAATACAATCGATAAGAAAAGTACATTTTTTATGTTTAGTAAAAAGGATAGGAGCGCAGGAAAAATTTTTCTTCTTGTCAGACTCATATGCCCTGATTTGTGCTAACAAATCGAAGTAAAAACTTTAACTCAGACAATCTTTCAACAAAACATTTTTTTAGTGTTATTTCTGAGCGTATTTTATATTATTGTATAATTTTCTTTAGTATTGAATTTTTATTTTTTTTATTAGATTTTTTTGGAAGTAACTATATTATACTACCTACTTTTGTTGATTTTTTTTCATTCATTTGGCAATGTATGTTCATAAATATTGTTAATTATACTATAAATTCTAAAAAATTGCTATTATTCTTTGTTTTACTATAACATCTACCTTCATTTTGAACAAATCAACGTTGAAAAAATAACGCGAATTTCCGTGTTTTAGAGCAAAAATAACACCGAATTTCTCCAAAAATAACACCGAATTTCACAAAAAATAACACCACTATTTTCCAGTCTCTACTTATATCTTGTTTTCGTCCTGTTTGTTTGAGTACCGGAGACTATTTATGACCGACTTCGATAGTTGCATTGGAGCCGACTTCATATCAAGGGTCCCAGGTTCCATTCCCGGTTGGATCAGAAATTTCCTATGTGTTTTTCACATGAATGTTCTATTCGGGGTTGGAATCCTGTCTCAGATAGGACGGGACTGGTTGACTGGTAGGGAATTCTTCAATCATCTATGTGTTAATTATATGTATTAAAATATTATGTATATTCTCGAATCTTATTTTATCCTGATTTATATGGCAAATGTGTTATAATTATATAATTGAATGACGAACACACCGCGGCAATAATCTCTTCATGTACCTTTATAAAAATATAGTACAAAAAACCAAGTGATCAGTGTAACACGTAAGTACTCAATTATTATAATGCACTTATGGTGCATGTTCATGAAACTAGCTATTAATCACATCGGCTGATTTCCATGTCGCGTTTTCATGACGATTCGTGATCCGCTACAGAGATTTTCCAAATCATTAAACTAATTTACACCGACATAACATAGAAAACGAATTAACAGCTATAATAGAGCTTTCTCTATGGATCAACATCTATAATATAAAATAAAGTCGGGTTAGTGCGAACACTTAAAACTCGAAATCGGCTGATCAGATTCTCTCGATGTTTGATTTATTTGATTCTTCTCCGTATCGGACGACAGAATAACTAATAAAAAATTGAGAAATGGATAAGAAATAATATAAAATATAAAATAAAAGTAAGTGTGGAATGGATTTCCTGCGACGTTAACGCTATCTAGGAAAAATTCTGTAACAACAAAATTATTGTGTACATTGTGACATTAAAAATATTGGTACGCAGCTTTTTGATGGATTTTATTCAAGCTTTCAGAATATGTTTCTTGTTAGAAATTTACTAGTTTTTTATACAATAAAAATAAAAAAAGATCAAGCATTTTTGAACGTACTTTTGTATAAATTACAAATTTGATATCAATATTCATATTAAGGACTAAAACAGGACAACGTCTGTCAGGAAAACTGATTTACAAATTTAAAAAATTAATTTACAAACATTAAATAATTCCAAATCTCATAATACAAAATATGTAGACGTATTAACCGTTAGCTCCATGGTTCAGATATTGAAATAAAGTACACTGCCTTATGGATAGAAGTTTGTTGACATCTATTCAGCAGGGGGTTTGGAAAGAGCGATTTGTTGGTTTCTAAAACAGTGACCCTTGAACTAATCTTGTTGGCTCCTGCACTAGTCTTGTTGGCTCCTGCACTAGTGTAATTGGCACTAGGTAGGTATAACAAATTTAATAAAACCCGCACAATCTTCTTTCTGTGTGATAGTTCCTTCAACAGACTTGTAGATCACTGCATTAGTCTTATTGGTTAGTTTGTTCGTTTATTTATAGTCTTATTGATCCCTGTACTAATAATATTGCTAAACTACAGTATGTCCCTGCATTTTTGTCACTTCGCTTCTAAATCAATATTACTGGTACCTTATTTGTCTTATTGGTTTCTACTTCAGTCTTGTTGGGATCTGTATTAATCTTATAGGCGTCTTGCTATTTCCTGCATATAGTCTTATTGGTAAATTTATCAGTCTTGTTGGTTCTTGTATTATTCTTGTTGTTTTCATCAGTTTTATGTGTCTTATTGGTTATCACACCGCTCTTTTGCAGTAGTCTTATTACTTTACTACACGAATCAAACGTTGAATAATTTATATAAGTGTTGCAATAAAACTCACAGTAGGTACATCGCCGGCAAACTCCGAACCAATAGACAGTTTAATTATTGTAAAAAAAACATATATAAAATACATAAACATTACCCACTAATTATCAAGATAAAAATATAGAATCATAGTAACAATACAATGATATGCCTCCTTAGATCCAATATCATGTAATTTAAAACCATTAACAAACGCGGGCTGGTGGCAAATGTTCCTAGCATAGCGCGCGGTAAGTAGAAACCTCTACTCAATGAGCCAGTAAATACGGAACTCTATAGAGCAGAAAGTACCTAAGTATAGAAACCTCCGCCTAGTGAACGGTAAGTACGAAACTCCAGTGAGCGGTACGTATGAACCTCTAGTGAACGGTAAGTGCGTACCTATAGTGAGGAATAATGTTGTATGCGGCGTAGGAGGTAGGTACATATCCCCAATATAACCTACATACAATAATAATAATAATAATATGCGGTAGGCATCCACAATATACTAAAATGAACACTGAAACGTTTTAAAGTGAATTTAATATTCAAATGTATAATTATTATTTACAATAATTTTTATTCACTATTATAGAAATTAAACCTTCGGGAATAGAATATTATTCTGTATCAATATGTTACCTACGTTTGTATACAGGGCATAACCCAATTTGTTTTTATTAATTGATTTTTTGTACAACATTCTATTACATCTTTGTGGTATGTATGCACATATGTCTAATTTGAGAAATTCGGTCATTTTATTTCATGCATATTTTTTACAGGAGTATAATTTTTCTACAATTTTTTATCCATACTACCTGTATAAAAACGATATGATCTAATAAACTACTGCTTTTCATATCCTATTAGAAACATTGTTTGTGAATTTATTACGAAGAAAAACCACCCTCGCGTCTCGTAATATTTATTACTGACGTTTAGGGCCATAGTGTCGAGACACAATATATAAAAAATATATTTATTTTATTTATTTATTAGGGTTTATTACCTCACTAGACGAGAGTCTGTACTGAGGCAATACTACTTAATGCAAAAAGAAACCGTGTACCTATCAACCATATATAAAGTTTTCAACTTACATTAGAAAATCGATCGAATATATATCGAAAACATTATCAAAGTTCTTTAGTTTCGCTTAAACTGGACCGATTTGGTTTCGAAATTTGTGTAAGTTTTGATCGGTGATAAAATCTGGAATAATATATAATTGCAAGGAAAATAGAAAAAAATCAAAGCTTAGGATATCATCTCTTTCAGAACTTAAAAAATAAATACACGTGATATTTTCAACCTGTACCCTTCTTTGATGAAACTGGTACTGAAATATAAATGAGAAGGGATTGATTGATAAAAAAAAAGGATTTGAATAGCAAACATGGAATATGGGTGCCTACGTAGATTTTAACTGTAGAGGAACTCGATTAAAACTCGCTTTTTTCATTATGTATTAATTTTCTTCTGTGGACCGATATCGGCGCCATGCAGGACCAGGACCGAACACATCTAGGAAAAAAAACACCTTTCAATATTCAGTTTGGCGAGTTCGTAGATTGGCTTGGAATACGTACGTACAAAATTGTAAAAAAAAACCTAGAACAAAAACTTTCCGATGACGTATACATTTTTAATTATGTCGCTAAAAGCGCCGTCCGAAATGCAGTTTATATTTTTGTTTTATTTTTTCCCCGTTTCATCTATCCATTTACGGCCGAGTAATCGAAAAATCACGTTCGTTCTCGAAAACGCCGGCTTCGTCTGCACTCTATAAGTACAGGGTATATCCAAATTACAAGGGACAGATTTTTTATTTTTTATTAAATATACTACATTAGGTAGGGGAGAGCGGGGTCCAAAGTAACAATTTTTACATTTGAGTTCATTGTGAGAAAATCAACAGAATAATGATACATATTTTTATTTCATGAATTAGCTTACACATTTGCCTATAATTCCAGATAAGTTTTGTGTGTTTATTAATACATATTTAAGAATTATGGAGGATTTACAAAGATGCCTCAACTGTTACTTCCGACCCCACTAGCAGGGTCGGTTGTAACACCTATTGGGGTCGAAAGTAACAGTTGTACAAATGGATAGAATACCAGGATTTAAAACAATTTTGATTATAAAAAAAAACACTTAAAATCTATGAAAACCATTATCATAATACTGCGGTACATTGCTCATGGGCCCAATGTAAACAATCATGACATTGAACCCATTGCTTTCCTGATCAACATGATGTGAATGACTCTATGCACACTATGCACAACCATTCATCTTCAATATCATCAGTAGAATCCTCTTGGGGCTTGTTTATTTTAGATTTTTATATTTGTTTAATTTTTATCGTTTCTGTGTCGTTTTAAACTCCAACATTTGTTTTTTAGGTTTGCTATTCAAACTTTCTTCCTCAATAGTCAGTTTTTCAGGGGTGTGATCGCGGATTTTCTCTATTTCCTTATACTATTTGCTTGAAGTTTAGGGCTTACTTTTGGTCAAGAACCAGCACAGGCGAAAATTATTATAGTCCACTTGGTCCTGATTCGTCTAACGTATTTATTGGAAGTATCGATTTGCTTTGAGATGGCCGAAGAATGAGCTTGTTAATCAGTTGATGGATTTGAAATGGGTACGTGCATTGAGCATGATTCAGAAGCTTTTCGATCCTTATGGACTTGAAACGAGCATGGGCATATCTACCCAAACTGACGTGACATAATGCACATTCTTTGCCCCTCTTCTTACGCTTATTTTATTATAAAGGTGATCTAGAGTGGCGAATTCGTACACTGATTGATCAGCAACGTAGATTTTCTGGGTATATTCCTAGGCATTCTAAAATAAATAATCACAATTGTAATATAAATATGTTTACCTATATATTTTTTGTGTAATTATCACAAAATCAGTTGCCAAAATTCAAATAATTTAAAACCTAATAAAGTTGAGTGATAACCAAAATTTAGAGATACTACAAAAAACTGGTATCTTGAAGTAATAGCCAGCAGCAGGCATCGAACCTTTGCTTGACAGGCGAATTCGCTTATGACCATATTGACCATTTTTTGTAGTAAGAAAATATATTGGGGTCCAAAGTAACAGTTACATTGGACCCCGTGATTTTTGTTACTTTGGACCCCAAACATATTTTTTAGAATTGATACCAAATTATTTATAAACTACTCCGTTTAAGTCGAATCTAAATATAGATATCGAAAATAACATCTAAGATGATAAAAAATAAATACATACGTAGACTAGTTATACGAATTTTGAGTATGTTTTCACAAAAATAGTCCAACACTAAAAAAATACTTGTGATGTCAAAAAACACAAAAGATGACAGCGCACTCGCCCTGACTGCACGACGGTTGCCGTGATCCTGCATGGATAGGGGACGTGTGTAGCGGTTTGGTAGAGCTGGTTCATTTTAAGTTCACATGTATACGGTAGAAAATATGGACGTTGTTACTTCCGACCCGCGTTACTTTAGACCCCGCTCTCCCCTACTATATCCAAAGGTGAATTTAGCAAATTTGTATTTATCTTCTTCGGACATTTTGATATCGATGCTCTTGCTTATCAATATAACTCGATTATGATCGCCTCTAAAAATAATTAATTGTTTGCACACGGCACCACTTTAGACAAGCATAAGATTATTAATTATGTTTTTTTTTAATCCGTTATATCGAGATTTTATTGCATTTATTTTTACATAACACAGTGTGAGAGGGTCTTCGGGACCCTGATGAGAGGAAGAACAGCACTCTCCTCGGCCAACTGTCATTCGGCATCCTTAACACATGCCCCAGCCAAGTCCATCTCCTCCCCGTAATAGTAGAATTGATGGACTCGCGCTGGATGCGCCGGCGTAGAGCGTCGTTCGTGATGCGGTGATACCATCTTACACCCAACATTCTCCTGAGGCGTGCACTTCATTTCAAATAGGTACAGATACACGCAAAATATTTTTCAAACAATACATAGGTAAGTACCTACCTAATATGACTAAACCGCGATCAATAGGACATAATATAGGTGTATTTCATACTTAAATTATATCCAAAAAATATTTGGGATGCTTGATCAAAGGTACCTGCATAAAACTGTTGCAATTAGTAAGAAAATGTCAAATTGTCCGCAGTCTCAAACATGGTGATGTTGACTTTGCAACATTACGATATTATAAAATATATAATTATATCGCCCGATTGGTTTGGCTGCTAGTATGATAATCTATACTAATATATAAAGAGGAAAGATTTGATTTTTTGTTTGTTTGTTTGTTTGCATCGAATAGGCTGCAAAACTCACTTCACTTTTGGGAAGCTACAATATCGGCGGTGAACATAAGCTATATTTAATTTCCAAAAAAAATTGGGTAACCTACGAAAACTTCAATAATGTAACCCAAGGTGTAAAAAATTTACCTAAAATATTCTTTTTATCGCGAACGCTGTGAAAACTAATGATGATATAATAAAACAATGTAGTACAATTTTGTAGAAGACATCATTATTTACAAAAAGTATCGCGACAGCATATGTCTAACTATTATAGTTATGCCACAATAAGTGTTTTTTTATTTAAAGAAAATCAATAAAATGTCACCTCTAGAAAAGGCTCTTTATTGGTATCTTGGTATTACTCCTTATTAAAATAAATTAGTTCATATTCAAGTCTGCGCCAATATGTTTGTATAACTTTTTGAATTATTCAATTCGGACATTCGATTCGAAAGTTATCACGAGTTTAAAAATGTGAGTATTGGAAAAAAAACATAGTCTCTTATCATCTCAACTTATCCGATGCAGAGTGCGTACGGGAGCGGGGAGGGGACTGAGGGGAGTCATGTCAAGTTTAGTAGAAATACCGCGCAAAGTAGTCACGGTGGTAAAGTGACGTGACACGATACATTGCAATGCAATTATTCCAGATTAACATATGCTATAAAATATTTTGAAAAAGTTAGTGATCTGTATGAAAACTAAATTATTTTTAAGTATCTATCTACCCGTGCGAAGCTGGGGCGGACCTCTAGTAGGTATAATATAATGTTGTTGGTAAATAATTTATACCAACTTTATTTTCGTTTATAATATGTCGGCTTAAACTTTTTCATTGACAAAAGCAACAGTCAAATTATTCATAAAAAAAAACATATATTATATAGATAATAATATTGGTCCATATAGGTAGGTATATATGTATGTACCTACCTATAGGTATGTCCCTAGATATAAACAGAGGTAGCATTAGTTTCGCTCTTCGCTACTATTTTTTATCCAATAATGAGATTATTTTGTTTTGGTATGGCATTTTGTGTCTTACCTACCTTTATCCCAAACACACGTATTCCATACACCATATAGCAAGGGAACTACATATACCTAACTATATATAATACACTAAGCTTTCAGTAAATCCCATAGAAAGAATTCAGCTAGTTTAATTTCAAAATATATATATTTTGGGGTATTTTATATCGTTTTTTTTTTGGGCTTTTTATTTTGACCAAAGCAAAGCTGACAGAAATATTTGCATAGTAAATATTTTGTAGCTTCTTTGTGTCTTCTTGTACTTCATTATCTATCGCGTTTAATATAATATATGCGTAATTTAAATATACTAGTGGTCGAACAGTGCTCGAAATTCGATCATACCTATACACACACACATACTCCCTTAAGGCCCCCCCCCACTCTACGCAAGCCAGCCCGGAGGAGAGCAATCCGCAGCAAACCCGACCCGCACGAAACCGACCCCCTGCTCGATCAAACCAATCAAACCAAAAAGCCGGCCCCACACAAATCAAGCTCGCCGCGGATCCCCCCCAAACCAACCCACAATGGGGGAGGCCTAAGCCCCACTCAGGAGCAATAGGGAGGCATCAAGAGCTCTCCATTGCGCTCGAAGGCGTCCGAGGCTCATTGTGCCTTTTCTGACCAGTTGAGGTATAAGGACGTGAAGTGGTCAACCTGACGGTCCCGATCTGATTTTTCGATTTCCTGCCTCTTACAGGATGCTCGAAAAACCAGCAAAAAGAGCAGAGGTGCTATTCTAAGCCGGTAACCCCACGGCGAACTAACTATTGAAATTATAAGTTTGAAGATTATTGAAGATCCATCGTCAAAGACTGAGCGAGCGCTATTTAAAAATTTTCTTTCCAAAACAATAACATAGATAAGTACGTCAAATTTGAAATGTTAATTAAAGTTTTTTCTATGGTTATTTAAGACAAAAAATATTAATTTATTCTCAATTTGACCACAGATAAACAAAAGATCTGTGTCAAATACATCAAAGTGTGTGTGAGTATGAAATACATAGCATTACAGCAGTGTGCGTAGTGTTTTTATTATTGATTTAATCTATTTATTTATTATTGATTTATTCTATAATAGGTAGGTAACTGTTGAAATTTCAATGAGTGGACAAGTTCAAAAATAAAAAATGGCAATAACGTGAAAATCATACGGAGACACTATAAATAGTGGTTGGTAGACTAGGGGTTACAACGCCGGCTTTCGTACTGTTTGGTGCGGATGTCGTGGTTCGATCCCAGGTGCCGACCATCTTCCTCTTTCACGACACAAGCTTTAAGTAGCTTACTGTGAAAGAGTCAACGAGTGTATTTGTGTTCACTTTGAGTGAGCACAGATTCAATTTTATTAAAAAAAAAGACCTTTTGTCAATAGGTAGGTACCTATAGCATTGACATTACCAAGATGTTGAAATGTTTGACAACTAAAAGCAATGTCAAATTAGTAGATAATAATTTACGTGATCCAACAGCCATTTGGTTCATGCATTAGATAAAACATATCCCGACATACTAGGTGTTATTGGATAGTAATGCACATCATAGGACGTAAATGCCAGGCAGAAGCGTCAAAATGATTGACGCCGAATTGACGTGACATTTCGAATAAAGTTTCGTTTTTATCACTACCTCTATCTCTACATAATAATTCTGTTATGTATTTTGTTATGGCCTTAAATATAAACCTGAAGGAGGGTTTGTGTATTTTTTACGTAGTGAAAGTTCATTACTATCAATTAAATAAACACAATAATTGCACTTTCACAAAATTTATATTGAATCTCGAGCGCTTTCGTCCACCTCGCGAAAGCGCTCGAGATTCAATATAAATTTTGTGAAAGTGCAACTGTGTTTATTTAATTCATAATAAACCTAAAGCTCGATTTTTTTTATTCGCAGAGCCGTTCAAAACTCTTCTAACTGATGTTAGATACAGTTTATTAGCAATTAAACTCATGTAATATTTAATAAAAAAAATGTTGGGAGAACACTCAATTTATACTTAAGGGTGTGTTTCACAATTTTTACTTTTTTTTTTCCTATGTTTCCGTTTATTTGATATATTTTTACGTTACGTTGATATATTTAAAAAAAATAAATTAACTACCTTCTTTACTGTCTATCAAATAAGATTAATTTGAAGAAAATTTACCGCTTGCATATATACTTGAAGAGAGAGAAAAAATTACAATATATATGAATTTTTTAAGTTCGAATAATTATTATTAAAGTCGCATATAACTAAAGAAGAAGAAAATTTTCAAAAATATTCTTATTTTTTTCGATTCTATCAATTTTTGCCTATTATCCTTACATTTCGTTTGATCAAGTGTCGAGATGAAATATTGAATAATAGGTAAATAGCCTTCACTATTCTAAGAAGTTATTAGTGTTATTACACTTATTTAAGGTTCGTAGTTCCTTGTAATTTATTTTTACATTTAATGTGTATACTTCATTGGTGTACAAGTTTAAATGTATATACTTAACTGGTGTGTGTTTCGTAATTGTTTAAGTACTATCTTATTTTTGTATCAATTTCACTGTCTGTATATTAATGTTAAAATAAAATACAATAAATAAATAATAGGTATAAGTAATATTATATTAGGGTAGGTACAAAGTATCTCCGGAAAAATCTATAATATCTATATTTTTTTTAATGTGAAGCTAATTTCATTTCACAATGGTGATTTTTGTACCTTAATGATGAGTTTATAATATTGACCGTCGGCTTATAAAGGCCGTCGCATGCTTCAGATAGTTTGAACAACACATACATAATATTATGTAACGCGTTACACTTTTAACGATTAGGTACAATCATTGTGTTACCTCTAATAAGAGCAGCAAGTACTGGTGTTTATTAAGCTCTCCCACGTCATTGAAGTATTTTAAATTAATGGTGCTGAAAATTATTCTAGTAGGTAAACCGAGAAGAAAGTTAAATTAAAAAAAAACACACGAAAAAATAGTGACCAGACAGGGAACAGAATCTGGGACCTCTTAAAAGTGAACCTAACACTTAACAACTAGGCTATCGAGTTCGGTAAATATGACAGGTGCCTACTTATCAATTACCTATCAATGTTGCAAGGTAGCCAAACGTTTCCGTCGCTAACTTATCTATTCTAACGTGCACGGTATCGAACACAGATGCCGACTCTTTCACGCCAAAAGCTCTGCCTAAAGTAGGTATGAATAGAAGGGTTTCATATTCTTCTGACCGGACCAGCGAAAGCTCTTATTGCCTCCCTATGACCCTTGTTGGGGCCACAAAGGGAGAATGAAGGAATATCCATCCACACCAAGCCATATAGCTCAATTGAATGAAACTTGATATAGGTAGGTATCTAAAACTAAATATTCGGCTTAAACTAAATTTCGGATAAAGTCGGGAAAAGGATAGGTACGAACCGACATCTTTAAGAAAAAAAAATATGAATAGTTACTAAACTATCAACTAAAATATTGACAGAGGAACTTCTAATTATTCTTCTTTTTCTTGGTCTTATATTAAAAAGAAGAACAAATACCTAATTATATAGGTACCTACCTATCTTTTAAAGTAGGTAGGTATGTACCTAGTTTATTCAGCTTTAAAATAACCTAGGTATAGGTACTAACATTTAATTTTGCTTACCTAGATAAATTTATGTACCTAGGTTCTTTTATAATAAAATTATCCAACCTATCTAAAAATTACCGTATTGAGATATTATACCTACCTATCTATTTCTGTAAAATACTTATGAAGATATTTTACAATAAGTACCTATATGCCTACCGAATTTAAGTACCCTTAGTTAGGCAGGTACTTACATACCTATGTTTTAAACGTGTTTCAATTTAGACACATATTTAAGTAAAAGTAGGTACATTATCAACATAATATTCCTAAAATAAGTAGGGAGCAATCGAATATAATATAATTATGAGATACACGACTATCCCACGAGGGGTCGCGATGCGTTTAGGCTTCGTGGTGCTAGGCTCGCAGGTACTGAGAACAGTCTCTTCTACAAGGGGTTTAGGCTGTTCAACGACCTGCCGGCGGAACTCAAGAGCGCGGCTACGCTTGCGATCTTTCGTGTGAAATGTCGTGAATATCTAAAGAGTAGTGATAAGCATAGATTAGTAATGTGAATGTTGTAGAAATGTGACGTCTGGATCTGTATAATATAAGTGGAATAATATTGTTATTTTTAAGTTATAAAATATGTAATTTTTGTAACTTCATAATCTAAATAAATAAATAAATAAATAAATTCAAATTACTTTAGTGCCTATATCAGATCTAAATTTGTATACCTACCTACTTACTTATTTGTGTAAAAAATAATTATACCTAGATGTAGTATGATTGTTATATCCCCGTTTCACACAAGCGTCTTTCCGCTTTAGAAACGGGTCTATATTGATTGAATAAAATAAAAGAAAAAAAATATTATATTTCAGTATCTATGTCCGTGTATATATAAAAAAGCCTACCTATATGATGGATTCATTTCAGTAGGTACCTACCTAATTTAAATTACCTCATTGTAGGTTTATTGTAATTACCCTACCTGGCGACTTCAAACTTTATTCAGTCATCTAATTTACTAACTTTAAGGTAGGTACTTACTTTGTAGGTAAATTTATACAGCTACCAGGAAATACCTACCTTTTATAAAGTAGGTATTTTATAACTCTTGATATAGGTATAAACAAATCTACATGTAGGTAGGCATGAAAATTGTAGGTAAGCTTAGGTATTTATAAGCATAAAGTCTTGTCAAATCCTACTTCTTGATATGGAATATACCTACCTAAATACCTCTTGTACTTAGAAAAAATATTTTTATTCAAATTTGAAAACCTCCATGTTGGTGTAATGTAGGTATATATTATAATATTATGTCCTAACTAAATAATAAGAGTGGTGATATATGTAGTTATTTCTTTCAAACCAACTAGGTCACATAGAATTTAAACGTATAAGACTTTTTACATACGTAAAATTTGTATAAAGATTTATCTCAATATACCTAAGACTTGTTAGGTAGGTGCATACAATTTGTAGAAGGGTTTATTCAATGTTAGACTACCTGAAAATTTTGTAGAAAAATTTTTGTAGAAAAGTTCATATCGATGTAAGGCTTGTTAATATGTATAACATTTATTTGTAGAAGAGTTCAAATGAATGTAAGACTTCTTGGGTAAAATTAATGTAAAAATGTTCATATTATGAACGTAAGACTTGTTACATAAAATTTGTAGAAGGGTTATTCATATAAAGGTGAGACATATTGCGTAAAATTTGTAAAAAAAAAGACATTTCGTAAGCCTTGTTACGTAAATTTTGTAAAAAGGTGCATATCTTTGTAATACTTGTAAAGTTTTTAGCACTTACCGACGGATTGGGAACACATCTTCTAGGATCCGGACTTCTATAGGTGGGACTATACCGTCCAGGGAAGCATCCTGGCGGCCCCATCAGCCCTCCACCAGGCTTGACCTTGTCCGGGGAGTACATGGCGCAGCTCCCCCAAGGATCGTCCTCCAACTTCAACACCTTGGAAGGTGAGTGGTACTGGCGGTCGAAAATTTTGATTTCTTTTATTGTACTGTTGGGTGAAAAACTGAGGGCCCTAAGCCACTCTTCTTGTTGAAAAATTTTCGAAATTCAGTCGAAAAATGTCTTTAAGGCACCAATAGTGATTCGAGGATAGTTCTCCTTTGTTGAAATACTTATTTTTATCGATTGGTTCGCGAGTTAGCCTTCGAAGTTGTTACAAATCACATTCGAATCGATATCCGATGGTATTGAAGTCCATACGATTCAATTCACTCCTATTTAGCAGCGAAATTCATTAAGCACACGGTACAGAACACGACCAAGTCACATACGAATGTTATTGTTATTGTTATTAATAATTTATGAGATGGGAATCACAGTTCAAAAAGTCACTCACATTAATCGCGTTTCGTCTACTTAAAACGAGTTCAAATACATTTTTTACAATTACTTATACCATTTAGCATGTATTTAGTAACGATAAAATACAAAAAAGCACGGAAATGGCATATCATCTCGATAAATTTCGAGATGTTTCAAGTGTGTCACTCATACTTATGAACTAGCATTGTACACTTTTGTTTGTTTGAAAATGATTGCTGGATATATTATGCAACACGTCAATTATCGCAAAACTGTACATGAAATATCATCAGCAATGCCTGAGTCTCGTCTGAGTATTGAGTTTGGTTCTCGCATTCAGTTTTTTGGGGTTAGAGCCACAACTGCCGCGCGCACGAGGGAGATGACCGCGTTGAATGAAAAGCAGGTTGAAAGTAAAGCGCGGCACCTGTTTTCTATCGTATGGCACTGAACAACCCTCAACATGACGGCGCCTGTGACGTCACGAGGCGCCGCGGCGGCGCGGTAACGCCTCTTTCTCCCCCCACCCCAACACAATCATAACACACTCTACAGCCTGCAGATAGTAAAGACTAAATGCACTTACGCCCTTTCAACTTCGGCAATGCACAACACAAGTAAGGGTTAACGACGGGGCACAACGTCGCAAGTATACCGCGGAGAGGGAGACTTACGACGTTCTGACTACCGCTTCCTAGTAGTATCGTCCGTATGGCGTAAGGACGTAAAGGCCGCACATAGAATTTGTAGTTATGACGTTTGGAAATATAAATTGTTAAGGGGATGGTCTCGCAACACAATGCCGCGTATTGTGGCCGTCGCTTTGTTCTTCTATCTCTGTCTCCTCCGTCAACCCATTCCTGTACACTTTGACGACCGCCACGACCATGTTATTAAACCTACTTTTGGGCGTAATTAATCTTTTTACAGAGTTTTCTCCAGACGTTAAATCTGTGGTATCAAGGTAAAGAGTCCAATTTTTCCCCGTCGATTTTTTTCGACTTAATACTATTTCGCATTAATGCAGTTTAAAATATAACAAATGGATTAAAAATAAACGGACTCATGTTCATTTAACTTGGAAACACAGAAATATTATACAATATTTATCCGTTTTTTACCAAGTGATCTTTTTAGTTCTATTGTTGACTACGTGTTGTAGATCATAATTTAGTCGTAATTATTTATATGTATTTCCACCATTAAACAGGTGCACAACACACATAGGTCATTATACTCATCGTAATTAATATGTGCTAATCGTTTATTTATTTTGAAGACTTTAAAAAATAATACGAATGTGATAAAGTTATATCATCATATAAAACTATTTTAAAGAATGTTGGTGAGTTACAGTAACTTTCATCGCATAATAAACATAAAAGTTTTAAATTTGTTTATCAGATTTCTGGGAACAGATTTCTTTCCCAACATATATAGATATGCGACGATATCAGCTATGTTAGAAAAAGAATATCTAGTAGAAAACGGTCGTAAGCCCGTAGTAATTTGTTCCATTTAAAAATCGAACATCAGTAATGAATTGTTTAGTGTCATTAGTTGTTATACATTCGTGTCGATTTTGTTTTATAAAAGATAACCTAAAATTGTTTAGTGTCATTAGTTGTTATACGAGTACATTCGTGACGATTTTGTTTTATAAAAGATAACCTAAAATTGTTTAGTGTCATTAGTTGTTATACATTCGTGACGATTTTGTTTTATAAAAGATAACCTAAAAATTAAGAAGAAATTGTTAAACAATTATAGTGGTTAACTACTTAAATACTTCACAACAAGTAGATAATTACAATGAAGTAATATTATTTATTTTAAGTTTTACACTATTTCTTACATTCTGTGTTTTTTTTTCAGTAGTTTCAGGATTGAGAGTAAATAAAATGTGCCGAAAATATTTTCATCCTTAGTTTCTTTCCTTTCATTGTTTTCCCCTTTTTAAACACTTCTTATTTCTATAAAGTGTTTTATCTTCTTCTTCCTGCGCCGTATCAGGTCACCCCGACGTTGGCGATCACTTCGGCGAAACCTTCTCTGTCTTGCGCTACCCGGAACAACTTCTCCACGCTTCCTATTCCGGTCCAGTCTCGAACACTTCGTAGCCAAGACATCTGCCTTCTCCCAACCCCTCTGCTACCTTCAATCTTCCCCTTCATAATAATAGCTTATTATTCTTGAAGAAATTACTTATTTTATTTTATTATCGTATGGCAACTAGGTGTATGTATATATCACGTCTTAGAATAAAAAAAAGCATATAAGTTAAATTTGAACATTAGATTTGGTACAAAGAAGCACAGGTAGGTCTGATTGTCATGGATTAATGGTAATATTTATAATCAGTCGCTAATTCGTTAGAAGAATTAGGATAACTTGAATATACGAGTATGTACATAGCAAAAACTGTCTTTTTCCTTTCTTCTTCCATGTCCCACATTCCTGTTCCTCACCTTTGACCTTCATCCCTTTACTCCAGCTGAGCTATGCTTCATTTCAAATAAATCCATTTGAAATGAAAATGCAAAATTTACATTTCAATTTTGCATTTTAAATGTTTTTTTTTTTAATTTCACCCATTTTCATATTGATTTAAATGCTGTTTTCCATGCTTTTTCCAACTTATTTCCATTTTAAATGCATTTTTGGTACATTAAATGGGTTTTTAGATTGAATTTATGTTTTTAAGAAGGCGCCTGGTTAGTGGGTATGCTGTGACACGTTTAACGCAATTTTTTATAGATTATTCGCTAAGAATAAATAAATAAATAATTATAAAAATAATAAAAATAAATTAATATCACTAAATTGTGAGTGGATTTGTTTCATGATTTCCTGATTATTGTGTTTTACAAGATAGAAAACTCGACGTTTTGCATACTACGAATATATGTATACTTCCTTACCACATTTTGAAAATAAGTATTTACCATTTTGCATTTGTACTTTTCTAAAACACATTTTGCAGTATAAAATGGAAAATTCTTGACTTATTTCCATTTTGCATTTCAAATCTCTGGACTAACTTCTTAATAATAATTCATTTGGCAAGGTGTTAGAGGAAGTACGTAAATTATGCAGAACTTCATTCTAAAAAATATATTTAACTTTTGGATAACATTAGGTACATAAACTTTAGGTTTGACGATTTAGTGTAATAATGTAGGTAAGTATTTGTAAATATTAGTTGCATTTGTATACATTTATAAAGAATACGGTGAAATATTAATTATTAGTAAGTAGGTACCTATTAGGTATAAACCAGGAGGATTAATTATTTGCCTAAAAACTCAACAAAAAGGAACGTGTTTTTATCCTTAAGAATCGCTAGTTCTAAGGTAAAAGAAACAGCGGTGGCTGTTTGAGTAATGGTTAAAAGCCAAGGAAGAGTTTCTGCAATCAAGCCGGTGGAGGTTCGTTCTATCAGCCTAACCCATTAGGGACTTTACGTAATGGGTAAAAAAAAAAACATTTTGAGCACTGGGTATATGTGTGTACCTTCCTTTAGCAACGATTATTTGGAATATGGTCGTATTTGTGTATAAATAATATGATGTCAACGAGAAAATAAAAGTACCTATAACTGAATCCCTCTTCTGTCTCTCTATCAAATCCCATTTCCCATAAGCGGAAAACGTAACGTTGTTTATGTATTGTGAAGGCGAGTAGGTACCTACGTAGCTACCAACCTACCTGGCAACCTAACCAAACACAAAGCGAACGAGAGAGGGCATACGTACTACATAGGAACTGAGGAAAAAAATCAGTTCTCTAAATCCGTATAACTCGCAGGATTGAGCTTCTGGTAGTACGTAGCCTGCAGTAGATGATATAATACCCAGCCAGATGTGAGTCTATGTGCTCTGGTAATACTGCCGCGAAATCTCTCGCGGATTGAGATACGTCATGTAGCAGCCTTTGATCCTTTTGACGCTTTTATTCCATGAAAGCGTCACTACATTATCTCCATCAGGGCCGAATCCACAACACGGAGATATTTTTTTTGTATGAATCTGCACCCCTAGTCGATTTATTTATTTATCGTATGGTCTTACAATACATATTATGTCACATCTCATGTAAGTTGATACAGAATATTTTTTGCAAATGAACAAGTAAACAAAAATAATTAAGTAGGTATTAAAATATTCAAAATATTGACCATGGGTTGTCCAATCAGTAAAATGAAATAAGGTAATTTAAAAAAGTAAAATAAAATATATTGGAGTTATGTCTCCTTGTCAAAAATAAAAATTGCTTTACGAATAATATGTAACATCTAATGACTCGAACAATTCATTACTGATGTTCGAATTTTAAATGGAACAAACTAATACGGGCTTACAACTGTCTTCTACTGTCATTTCGATGGCTGGCTTAGTGTGATCTCTTTACATTAACAAAATTCGCCATTAGGTGGTAATGTTTAAGTCTCCGAAACTCCTAATCATGAGAATTCTCGACATTTTCAACATGTCGAAAAATTTCGTGTATACAACAAGTAGATATTCAATAATTAATGAAATATAGAGATAAAAGATAGAAATTATTGAGAACAAGAGAGCAACCAAATTTAAGACTGCGACTGCTGTCATGTATTTGGCTTAAAAATTGCTTTAGCTCAAGTAAGTATTCAATCGCCCTTTCGTTGAGGTTGATGAAGTTGGGAAAGTCGCCGTCGTAAGCTCTGAGACTGCATTCGGACACTATGTGGCGCACCGTCTGCCTTTCCGCTCCACAGTCGTACTCAGCGGAATCTTGTCATCCGCATTTTGAAGAAGGCTGCGGATCTACCGTAGCCAGTGCGGATTCTGTTCAATGCGGTCCAGTGTCTCCTTAGGCAGGTTGAAACCTCTTGTCGACTAGATTCGATGATATCGAAACGATCATCGAAAGAGTTTCGAAAAACTTTCCATACAAAACGACCGTACAATTATATCTTTTGATCTCATAACACTATATTTTGCACATTGTTAAATATGCAATTAGCTTTCGATAAATCTCGTTCTAACTCCACAGGCCTCACTCAAAGTGAACACAAATTCTCTCTTGACATACTTCACATTAACCAAAGGGTTGTATCATGAAAGTGGAAATTGTCGGCACCGGGATTTGTACACACCTTCAATACGGGGCGCCAAATTTATTGTATTTATCACTAACGCAAAGTAGACACGTGCTTTTGCAATGGATGTTTAGAAAAACGCACTCGTAATTTAACGATCGTAATTCATCAAGTTTTCAATATTACTAATTTTGCAAAAGTTTTTGAATTTAACTTTTTTAATTATCTTCATACATTTTATTATTGGGCTTTTTTTCTGCGGTAGCTAAGCTACGCTTACTGACACACTAAACGACAAGCCTACACTGTCACTTTGGCTCTTTCATTATTTAACTGCCAGCAGTGAAAGATATCAATGAACGCGTTGCACTTGACTCAATGAAACATAGGTAAAGAATTAGAATTTACTTGTCACTAATTTATTGCTTGACAATATTTTGACGTTATTTTATGTAGGTATAAGATTTTTATCACGGATGCTCAGCACACAATTTAATTATAGCATGGTAAATCCTATTTTTTCATGTTATCATTTGAGAAAAGACGCGCAACAGCCGACCCCATATATATCTTTACAATCTTGTATATAGACTAGTAGATTGCCTATATTTGCTTTCATTGCTTTGTTATGGTTGTCCCTTAAGAATATACTTATATATAAAACCCCTTCTAGTCAGGCTGCACTGCTGTAGCTCCAACTATGCACACAATTCGATCCACTACTGAGTTAGTCTGTTTTTTTTTCGTTTGATTGTATTATAGAATTATATTTAATGGGGCTACGATTCTGACTATAGGCAATATGGTAAAATTAAACAAAAAAATATATATACATATTGTACTGATTCACCCCTGTGAATTATAGGGGGCAGCAGTTTCGATTAGCCTTCTAGCAAACTGGGAGTGATCTCTATGTATTCCCATAGGTATATAGGAATATTGGGTAGGTACCTACACACATGATATCGTTGTGTACTAACTACAGTATCCGTGCACTCAGATACGAAATTTGCTCTGTTTTATCCAGTTCTATATCTACTTTATTGTGTAGGTATGTGTTATAGCTAATGTACCTACTAATAATAGGAATGTATGTGCTAATACTAATAATAAAATATACAAGCATAGAGCAAATGCAAAAGTTACATATCTATAGGTACATTATATCACGCTTGTTGGTACATTATTGCTGAGATTGGAAACGTTCAAGTTTCACCCGTATACTATGAGTTAGGGAAGATAAATCTACGGCCCGCGTGAATACAATGAAAAGAGATATCACATTATTATAATATCGGGTGCACTCATTTAAAAGGCATTATAAATATTTTGCTTAGTGGACAAAAAGTACACGAGGGTTTATTTTGTCTGTTGATTGTGGTTTTTTCAAGGAGCAGAATTTTTTTATGATGAAAAATTTATTCAACATACATATTGTGTCAATAGTCCCATGTTTATTACTTCATTATTATTATTATCGTATGGCATCGAAAATCAGCTGCCATTCAGCAGCGTCATCAAAGGATAAAAAAGTTAAAAACAATAAATTAGAGTCAAGATACATTCAGCTCCAGGTGATCACAAAACAATATCCAATTCGTTGAGCCATTGCAGACCCTGTGGGGTAGCATTGTGAATGTCCATAAATGATAATATAGGCTTAAAAATTAAGCATGTAGGTAGTTACGATTAGTCGATCCAAAAGTCTTGTTGCTTTAAAATGTTTATTTTTATCAACTTATGTACGAATTATCTGCAGGCATCTTCAAAATGATCATCAATACATGCAAATCGTTTTTCTTTAAATATTTATCATAAAACCGCAAAATGGCTTAGGCGATATGAAATTTATTATTAACAAATGAAAAACAATAAGGTTATGTTTGATGCTGAAAACAATTAAATTTAAATAATAATAACTTCCATTGAAGAAACAAATACATACATATTATATAAAACAATAAAAGAGATTTAAATACAAATACAAGAAAACAGTGCAACGAATGAGCGTAACCTGTTAAGTTATTAAAAAACTATACAAAAAACTCATTCAAAAAGACATGAAAGAAATAAATAAATGATTGAAAAATAAAATCATCAAAATGAATAATCTTTAAAACTAACATGCAACTCATGAGGTATGGCGTAGAGTCTACGGCGGATATCATCTTAACAACTAAAATGCACTGAAAGTCTCAGAAATGATGACTCTAAGAACCTTGCTAGGAATACCCTCAGAGATATTATTTATTTATCACAAGAATCTAAACATAATTAGAACGTTGTGCACCAACAAAGCCAATAGGCAATAAATATGAGACATTTACAAAAGTGGATTTAGTCATATCCTGGCGACAAATACATGACAGCGGTCGTAGTCTTTAAATTTGGTTGCTCTCTTGTTCTCAACAATTTCCAACTTTTATCTCTATTTTTCATTTTATTATTAAATTTCTACTTGTTGCATACATGAGATTTTTCGACATGTTGAACATGTTGAGAATTCTCATGATTAGGAGTTTCGGAGACAAACATTACCACCTAATGGCGAACGTTGTTAACGTAAAGTGATCACACTAAGCCAGCCTTCGAAATAACAGTAGAAGACGGTCGTAAGCCCGTAGTGGTTTGTTCCATTTAAAAATCGAACATTAGTAATGAATTGTTAGAGTCATTAGTTGTTATTTTTTCATTATAATAGGTATAATTTTAATAAGAACTACAATGGTACGGGACATGTGAGATTTTATTATATCCATATGAGGAGATTTCCTTACAATGCGTTGGAAGGCCGATCATAATATGGAAGACGTCTACCAGGCAGACCAACTTTTCAAAACCAGATCATCTAAGACCTAGAATCAAGAGAAGGTATAAATAAATTCGTACCGATCAATTAATTATTATTTTTTATACATTCAGGAGCGCGACCCCTGAATTGAGCACACGCTAAATCACCACCGAGAAGATGATATTATAAGCTACCCAATTCATATAACGGTGAACAAGAATATATATTATTTGCGATAATGACGTAATAAATATAAACATTCCAAAGCTGGGGTGGTTTTTATATGAACATTATCTGTTAGAACTTTAGCGATATCGGCAATTTGTGATAGAGATACACTTGCTGTGTTTTTAAGTTTGAGGGGTTGATGAAAGTTTTTTTTTTAATTTAATTTATTTTATTTACCTACTATTATATTCATCATCAATACAAATATACATATTATCATTATTGGAATTTACTGCCCCACTAGACGACGTCTTTTCTGGGGTAGTACTACTTCAAATTAAATCATGCAACCAATCAATGCAAATACTAATTAAACTAATAAAAAACATTATACAGAAAAAATAATAATAATAATAATCATCTTAACTAAAATAACAAGACAAAATACACCATCTTTCAATCCTAAATAGAGTCCACAACACTCCACTTTACAAAATAAACGACAATCACAAACACTATCTATTGCTCAATATTCTAATATAATAATTGTTTAAGTTCGTCTGTAACTCGTTATATTCATTGAACAACTACTCTTACCCCATTACATTTCTTTTTTTTTTATTTAAAGTAAAAACTACAATAAATATTTTTTTACCTATCATGCTTTTTCCCGAAGGGGGTAGACAAACCTCTTTCGGCACCGATATGATCGAACCATGTCATTCGAGGTCGGCCTCGTCTGCTTTTTCTCTATATGCCCAAACCATCTTAATTTATTCACTTTCATTCTAGTCACTACGCTAACATCCACTCCAAATTCCTTTCTAATGTTATCATTCCTCTCCTTATCAATCAGTCTATTTCCGCATATCCTACGCAGTGATCTCATTTCCACAGCATTTATTCCAACATCCAGATTTTTTGACCATTTCCGTCCAAGTTTCACTCCCATACATCATTGATTATACAAGGATTGCATTGTGCATCAATTGTTTTGATCTAAGAGATACGAAATATGTTTGTAATTTAATTAAATTTAATTATAAAGGTGTAAGCAAGCGTGGCCGACCGAGAATGACGTGGATCGAACACATCGATTCAGTCCTCAAGGAAGGCCAGGTAAGAAGTAAGAAAAATAGGAGAAGGTGTACGTATGAGAAATCGTATGTCGGCGGAAGAAGCGAAAGAATTATGCTTGGATAGAAAAGAGTGGAGGTCCGTTCTCTCTGCCTACCCCTTACGGGACACGGTGTGATGAGTAAAAAAAATATATATACCTATATTTTTCAAACTTATAATTTACGGCGGTGAGTCGATAGTTACTTCGATTACTATTTTTATAATAATAGATATCCGCGGGAAATGGTACATAGAAATACCTGATTGGTACCTACTTGATCAGAGATTCCTACATACAACTGTTGCTACAGAAAGAAATGCAAGTAATCCGCATAACTCAGCGTAGTAATAAGTAAAGTTGGAACCCTTTAAGGGACGATTATATTTACAGGACAATCAAACAGTCATTAATGACCCTTTTTTATTCCTGTTGTCCGATAGCTTTTGTTGCTAGTGATAGATATTTTGTTAAATAATAATATAGTTAAATTTTGAAGGAGTTTTAATCGGTTTTACCGTCCTGATGTGATTTTCATGACTTTCGTATGTGTTCTTTAAGAAAAATATACGAAAGTCATAAAAATTCTATTAGAAGATCCATCGATCGACATTCGAGAATAGGGTCCCACTAAGAAACTGTCATATTCACCACCAAGTAGATTAGTGTTGTGTAGTTCGCGAACGAACTAGTTCGAAAGAGCGCTCCCACAGGTGAACTACACGAACTAGTTCCCTCACTCCCCGTTCCATAGTTCATTAGTTCGTGACGTGATCGAATGAGCGAGAGTGTGTCCGGTGTGTCGTTCGTTACGAACTATGCAGTCTATTACCGCCGGTCACTCACTGCACACGCGCGTCTCGTTCTTCGGCTCTTTGGGGGCGTCCATTAATCACGTGATGTTTTTTTGCAATTTTTTAGCCCCCCCCTCCCCCCTGGTGACATTTGGTGATGTTTCAGGATACCCCCCCCCCCTCCACCCGAAAATCACGTGTACTTTTTTAGTACAAAGAATTACGAAACTTATGATTTTATTTTTCGTCAATTTTTAAAATTTCTGAAATTCAACTGTTTTTTATATCAAATTCATCAGAAAAATAAATGCACGTGATTTTCTCACTAGACCCCCCTCCCCCTACGTGATCTTTCGTGATTTTTTTCCAGACCCCCCCTCCCCCTTTTGGACTCACGTGATTAATGGACGCCCCCTTTCGACCTAGTTCGTTCGCGAACTGCACAAGACTAGTCCGGTGTAGCAGTATCAAAACGAGCGAACGATCTACCTTTCACTGATCCGAACTGGGAGCTGACGAACTAGAAGAGCGAACTAGTTCGTTTAGGGGCGGAGAACTAAACCGTTCGATCTCAGTCGCGAACTACTATGCCCAAGACTAAAGTAGATACAACTACTATAGGCAGGTGTGTATATAAATTAATTAATTAATTAATTAACAATTCTCTATACAAAGGTGTCAATATATCCGGCGGAACTTATTACAACCGGTCCCGTCCCCTAGAAATTTCAAGTGAAAAAACACTTAAAAAACTCTCAGCCGACCCTGGAATTGAACCCGGCATCTCGTGATCTGAAATCCACGTCCATGCACTAGGCTATCTATCTATCTTTCGATTGTTATCTCGCACCCATTTTGGGTGATGCAGCCACATAGCTAAAATAAATCTAAAAAAAAAAACAGATTATTCAGCAACGAAATGCCTACATAAAAGAATAACCAAATGATAATAATATACATTTAAAAAAAATAGGAATCCATTTATAAATAAAAATAAAATAAAACATGTTAATA
The DNA here is from genome assembly GCA_963576905.1 of Mystacides longicornis. Taxonomy (NCBI): domain Eukaryota; kingdom Metazoa; phylum Arthropoda; class Insecta; order Trichoptera; family Leptoceridae; genus Mystacides; species Mystacides longicornis. The sequence goes on from OY756429.1 coordinate 9,717,754, forward strand.
TGTAAAAGGCTATCGAGAAGGTAAATAATATTAATCCGTTAATTTTGGAAAAGATCATTTTATATCTCAATACCTTAACATTTTGTTTCTCTTTTCTATAGATCCTGTGAATTTGTTTGTAACGCCGCTCCGGTATCTTCGACCTTCAACCCTTTAGCTTCAAAGTCTACGGGTAGAAGTTTTTCTTATATAAGAAAACTTAAAATAAATCCAGGTTTTATTTCTAAATAAGTGTCATATGGATTGCCTTTTTTCCACTACGGCCGCGATATGAAGACCTGTATGTATATTCTGCGTGGACCACAATCGTACCTTGTAACATTCATCCCCCACACCTTCACCTGTCTCGACATAGATTATAATACACACTGAATCATGCATGTGTGTATGTGTGTACATATTACCAAGGGTGAGTATGAGTGTGTGTGTTTCGGTAGGGTAACGAGCGACTGAGTACACAATGGCCCCGCTCGCTACGTATGCCGTGTTGTGACTGAAGGGACAAGTCGTACTATCAATATTGTGAGCACTTTTGTATGGCGAGGGATGAAAAGGCCCGTTTGGCTATTGCGCGATATGAGGTATACCTTCCAAAAGGCCGTGAAGCTATGGAAATTCGTCGTTTCAACCTATGACTAGACTAACATTTTTGTACCCAAAACTCATAATGAATACAGAAAAAGAAAAATAATTTAACCCTAGGTGGAAGTCACCAGCACAAAAGTGGTCTTTAATGCACATTAACCCATTTTTTTTACTCAAACATAACTAATTTAAAAATAGATCAGTATAATATAGTCAGTCATCGGTTACTGATATATTCGCTAAGATATACCTAGTCCTAAAAAATGGAGACAATAATCTAAACAAACTTAGAATATTGTGAACCAATCAAGCCAGGCAATAAAGATGAGACATAAACAAAAATGGATATAGTATAGCATATCCTGGCGCCATCTATATGACAGCAGTAGCTGTCTATAAAATTTTGGTTGCTCTAGTTCTCAAATTCCAACAGAGGGCTCTATATCTCATTAACATCAGCTACTTGTCATATACACGTATTATGAAGGAATTAGCGTCGGGGCAATTGGCCCAGTTGTTACTGTCTGCGAATGGGACGACGAGGGACGCAGGTTCGAATCCTGCCCGGGTCATGGGATTTTTCCACATGTTGAACGTGTTGAAATTTCTCATAATATTCGGGAATTTGAACATTACCACCTAATGGCGAACGTTATTGGGGTAAAGTGATCGCACTAAGCCAGCCTTCTAATTAACAGTAGAAGACGGTCGTAAGCCCGTATTCGTTTGTTCATACCATTTAAAAATCGAACAGTATTACTTAGTCATCAGCTGTTGATATACCTAATCGATAACTATAATGACAATAACCCACGCCATTTAAAACGAATTTACTCTAATTTAGCCATCTCAAGGTCAATTCATTTTCGGGCAGACAGACTCAGTTAAGAATGAATAAATCAACATTTTCAAATTCGAATGGGCATTTTAAATTGATTTAGAACAATTGCTTTACTTTAAAAAATTAAGAGTTCGCAAGAATTTTACCCCTCTACCGGAGATCGAAGGGATTCGGCCAATCCCCAATTGTAGACATTTCCTAAACATACGTACAGTCGGACACTGCAGCAACCTTACAATAACATGTAGGTATAATATTTGGTGTAATATTAATGCGTAGTTTAAATTCCATGCCATACTGTGGATACATACGCATCCCCATATGTACATATGGATACACACTCACATACATACATACATATTGCTGGTATTATTACAGAGCCATATGTCGATCTAATTGTATTTTATGAAGCGTATAGGCCTTACAGCATTACATCACCACTGTATGTATTGTATTATCTTTGATTTGTAATATTATATCTACTTGCTTCCTTATGTAGGTTCAACTAATTACAATTATAAAGCTATTATTATTATTTATCCATAAAGTCGCTTTTCCTGTCGTTTTCTGCTTACTTTAGACTTTTGCTTCGGTATAGAGTTCAGTGTAGTCACTATCAGAACAAAAATCTTCGTCCAATCAGTTAAATTAAAGTGATCGGGAATATTAGTGTCATTCGAGACACACTGTAAAACAGACCTACCCCTATTCTAAATGTCTGTGACATTGACGCTGGTGTGAAGTAATAATATTTTGTATGGGAAGGAAACATGTATGTACACGTACAGCGCTCCTACAGAATACTAAGGAAAGATCCGCAGCCCATACAAAATTCTCGTGAGTCTCTCACTTACGTTAGTGAATAAATTCGGACTCTGCATTCAATTAATAGATATTTCGATAACTGCAAGTGCTTATAATATACATAATAATAAAGATTTCAATTGTCATCGAGTCTGATGACCCAGTGGCTAACTTCTCGGCTAGGGATGCATGTTCAATTCCTGCTGGGGGCATGAGATTTTTCGTTGAATATGTCAATGATTCCCATATTTTTTAATTTCGGGGATTTTACTTCTCAAAGCGATCACTCTAATGCGCTGGGTACTTAGCTAGGGAGCGGAGAGGCCCGTCGTCTGAAAGGACGGCAGTCTTTCAAAATTATGACAATGTTTTTTGTTACTACGGTAACAATATTGACAAAATCCCCAATGATTAATTCGCCGCTTTTTAAAAGCAAAGTCAAAGTCAGCCTACATAACAGCCGAATTGGTTCATAATTGTAAAATTTAATTTCTTAAAATCGTGTATTGATTCATTTAATTATCAAATTGTTTGTTCGGTAATATAACAAGTTTTCTCTTTCGGCTTTAATTTGACAAAATTTGTCCTGTAGTCCTTACTATGAATATTGATTTCAAATTTGTAATTTATACAAAAAATACAAGCTTTCCCGACAAACTTTGTCCTGTAGTCCTTACTTTGAATAGTGATTTCAAATTTGCAATTTATACAAAAAATACGTCTACAATATGTTTGAATGTTAAAAAATTAGTTCTGAAAACTTGAAATAAGTTCTATTAAAGATCTGCGTATCAATGTTTTTAAACTCAATGGTTAAATAAAAATGGTGATGTTATGGAATTTTACACAAATGGCGTTGTTGTCAGTAAATCCGTTCCATACTAACTTTAATATTATATTTTATATTATTTTATATCCCTTTTTCGATGTTTTATTAGTTATTTTGTTATCCGGAGCGCAGAATCCAATAAACCAAAACTGATAAAATGTGTTCGCACCAACCCGGCTTTTTTTATATTAAGTATAGATAAATCTGTGCCCACTCACTCAAAGTGAACACAAATACACTCTTTGACTCTTTCACAGTATGTAAGCTTATTAAAAGCTTGTGTCGTGAATGAGGAAGATGGTTGGCACCTGGAATCGAACCCACGACCTCCAAATACGAAACAGTACGAAAGTCGTCTTCTTAATCGATAGGCAACCAACCACTTCGTTAGATCAATAATATATTATCATACTTTGTTTGAATATGACGGTTCGTAAAAAAGGGTTTGAAAAAGTACATCGAGACCTTTATAATTAAAAATAACCAATGATAGAGAAAATTAATACCCGATATTAAACGCATATTAGAAGGCCTCAAGCTAATATTTTGTATCAGGGGGAAGGATTTTATGAACCGGCTCACCGCACGATCAACCGCAGAATGTTTTGTTTTTGGACCGGTCCGCCTGAACCTTGTATGCTAGGAGTAAATAAACATAGTATAATGCACCTACGGGGTAAATTCTTTAAAATATTTTGATTTAGCGAGTGCGGGAATTTTTATGGTAAACATGTTTTTATTTTGAGATATACCTAGGTACTAAATTTTGGTTTGATAAGGATCGTTTACATAAAGAGGTGGTTGGTAGTCCAGTGGTATCAATCGGCGGCTTTCGTACGTACATCGTATTGGAGGTCATAGGTTCGAATCCCGGCCGTGTCGACCGTTTCCGCTTTCACGACACAAGCATTTGCTTAGTGTGAAAGATGTCAAAAGTGTATTTGTGTACACTTCAAGTGAGCACAAATTCATTTTTTTATTAAAAAAACCAACAGATCAAAATACACCTAATTAAAAAAAAATGTTAGCGTTGGTTACTTTGGTTTCAAATGGACTGTACGAAGCATTATGGATCAATAGTTCTAAAAATCGGTCAAAATATTTTTTTTGCAATTTTCGGCACTTTTCGCCGGTGTTTTTTTATATAAAAATTAATGTGCTCACTCAAAACAAATACCCTCCCTGAACCCGTGCTCACTCAAAACAAATACCCTCTTTAGATTTTTCACTTAAAGCTTGTGTCGTGAAAGAGGAAGATGGTCGGCACCTGGGATGGATCCCACGACCTCCGAACGAAACAGTACGAACGCCGGCGTTGTACCACTAGTCTACCAACCACTTTTTGGGTCAAATATTCCTTAGTTCCCCGTCGACATTTTGTCAATAACTTTCTTTTTAGTATGCTGTATTTTATTCCATATTAATATACGACGATAACTATACAAAATAAATAGATTTTTACAATCCTTTAAAACAACAAGATGCAAAGGATAGGATAATGTCAGAATATATTATATTCGCTATGAAAGTGCACTTGCCTATATTAATACTATCCACACTCTGTGACGTTTTTTTTTTTTTTGAATCGGTGAATATCGTGCGATATTAGAAATTGCATGCACGTTACACTTCGTCGTTAAACCACATCCTGATAAAAAAAAATCACGCTTGACGTAGAAAGTGTGTAAAAATATGGAAATGACTCTACTGAAACCTATCGCTTATAATTAATTGGTCAATAATGGGACGCAAAGATATTTTGACGAGTTGCTTTTTTCCACCCGAACTAGGTATACCAACTGTAGCGTACGAAAATAATTATCCCTTTTAATTTTTTTAAGTCGGTATTATCAAAAATTACTCACGTGTAAATTTTATTTTAAGCGAAATTATACTTTGGATTCAATATGCAATTAAGTTTAATTTTTCGTACAGTAAAACTAACACATGTCCTATTTTTTGTGCGCAAAGACGTTATTCTTTACCTCGTTTGTAGACCGATAATTCACATCCTGACCGGAAGTGGTGAATACCACCCTTAATCACGGCGATAACTGAACGTGTAGAAATAATAATAATAAAAATATGAATGAAGGGTTCTTCCGTTCTGTTTATTTTTATTGAAAATACAAATTTACCCCCATCTTGTCATTCGTAATATTGAATTAAACTTTATCGGCCATTTCCGCACGTCCATATTACACACGCACTTAAATTTTAATGTAATTAAGAAAAAATACGTACCTACCTAGTCCCTATGTAAAATTTTACTGTCTATTATAAGGTAAATAAATGCTTTAATTTAATTCGAACAAAATAGTTTAAAAGAATGTGAGTTGCCAAAAATGTAGTTAAAAACATGAATGTTTGCGTCAGTTGCACAGCTTCGTCCTAGCTTAGTCCAGCATCTTGTAGAACCGCAATGAATGCTCGCTTGATTGTTCATTTTGGTCTGCCTCGCCTTCTTGTCCCATCCGGATTGTAGAAAAGGCTCGCGTATTCAAGGCTCTCGGAGATGCGGAGAACATGGCCAAGCAAGCTCAATCTGTGATTCTGGATTACTATTATGGCGATTGGATGGTTCTGACGGGTACGGTCTCGTTTGAGACATAGTGGTACCACTTAAGCCCCATACTTCATTATTTATCCGATGTTACCTATTCATTTTAAAGCAAAAAATCCGTATGAAACCATAAGAAAACATTGTTGATGACCTTTTTGAATTCATACACGATTGAATGCCTTGAATGGCAGAGTTAGTAGATAGTTTTAAGAAAGTCTTAGCTTAATAAAGGTAGAAAGTTAGGCTCAAACAATGAATTGACAGATGGACACTGACACGCCTTATTTTTGCTGCGGTAGCCTATTTTTTAGGAATAAAGAGAGAGAGTTAAACCGTGCAAGGCGTTCTAAAATAGCAATAACTCTAAATTTATGATTTGTAATTTAAGTATTGGAAAAAGGCATTTAAGTATTCGTTTACCCCAAACGAACATAGAACCAGAGCCATAGAAACAGAACCATAGAAACAGAGCCATAGAAACAGAACCATAGAAACAGAGCCATAGAAACAGAGCCATAGTAACAAAGCCATAGAAACAGAGCATTCCCTCCTGATCGCTGACTGACACCAAGCAAACAACGAACAAGAACTAGAACGCGTAATCTGTCGTCGCCCATTAATCGAGGTGGTTGGTAGCCCAGTGGTATCAGTCGAAGGCTTTCGTACGCACAGCGTACCTACTGGGTTCGAATCCGGGTGCCGTCCATTTCCACTTTCACGACACAACCCTTCGGTTAGTGTGTAAGATATCGAATATGTATTTGAGTTAACTTGAAGATTGGTGTAAACGCACCCTTAATTAGGGTGGGTTTTTCGATCGTTATTAAAATGAAAGCGTTAGCGATAGTAAAGTAATAGCAATATTTTAGTCATTAAACAATGTAATTTTGTCATAATATTGCTTGATGAAAAAATGTTTTTGAGAATTGTGATGTTGGTATGCATGTTACTAATTGATTATAATTTACTTTGATACTCCTTAGTCCTTACGATCGAGTAACACCTGATAGTAAAGTATTGTGCTAATACTTTTACTATTACTCGCGGTGTCGAAAAACCCACCCTTAGTGTCAATAACGGTCAAAAAAGCTAGCTCTATTTCTAGGCTTGGGTCTATGTTCGGTTAGTGTAAACGCACCCTTACAATAGTATTCCTTGAATAAATAATCAATCGAAAAAGTTATTACTTTATAAATAAAACCTTTCGATATCGTAAGGGCTGATTATTTTTACATTTATTATTTCTTTGTCTGGTAATGGCAATATTTGCTTTCAAGATGGTTTCAACTAGAAACAACTACTGTTTATAATGAAGCGTAATCAATGAGAAGTGGGTGCATTTTCTAATTATTTATTTATTAGTTTTATCCCTATAGGCTCATTTAAACTAATCAAACAGTCGTTATAGTATAGTATAAAACAATACCAACAATAATAAATCCTCCATACGAGTAAAAGAATATCCTTATGAGAAAATAATCACGATTTTATTGCATACATAACTCTACAGTGATCGTTTGATTTAAAATCACACTACAAAAACCCCAACATGAAAATCAGCAGCAAAATGAAAATATACTCACTTTTGTACGCCCCTGCACCGAGAGTTTCAGAAATGAAGACTCTAAGAAGCATTTCTGGGAAGGCCTTCAGAGATAGAATAAGGAATACGACGGTACGGAAAATATGCGAAGTTGAAGATATAGTAAGATGGGGTGGGCAACGAAGAAGATTCTGGTATGCACATGTGAGGAGAATTGACTCATCCAGACTCCCCCAAATTGCATTGCACGGCCAACCCCATAGAAGACGACTCCAGGCAGACCACCCAAGAGATGGATTCACGGCTGGGATCGACCTCGCAAGAGACTTACCCCACCTCATAACAGGTCTTCAATAATAAGACGAAGATTATAATATAAGAAAAAAATCTCTTATTATAATAACAACATGGACAGGAAAGTATGCAAAACTTCAGACAAGAAACACCACCTATGATCCAATGTGAAAGAACATATTCAAAAACAGATATTCTTCGACAGATGTACATGTATGTATATGTCATATTTTCTGGTCCACTACTAATGTTATAAATAACTAATGTTATCATAATTTACAAAGATATCACAAAATTTCCTTGATTAAAATTATTATTTTTACCAAATTGGTAGTTTCGAGCATACTACCGATCGTTTCGAGGCTAGAAACTGGGCTAAAGGTTGTTGGATCCTATCACAAATATGGGCCTTTTACCAACATTTTGGTGTGCTGAAAAGACTCATAATCAGGGATTTGAATTTTGAATATTTAACTGTGCTAACCTAAAAGTCACTAATCCAATGGTTTTCTAGCTAGAACACCAGACCCACAATTGGACGGCCGTTATGCAAAGAAAAATCCAATTTTCAATGTATTAAGTAAAACGTTATTACAAACGTTTTTGAATTTAGCCTTTTTTACTAGTTTAGGTAGGTATACATTTTATTTCAGTGAACATATTGTTTACTGCGGTATCAAGCTACGCTTATCGACACTAAGCGTCAAGATTGAAAGGTCTCTTTCGCGCTTTCATTATTTTACTGCCGACAGTGAAAGAGATAATAATATAGAATACTTTACACCTTTCTCAAAGAATACTGCATCATGGTTTTACGGCCACTTTTTTTCTAGGAAATCCAAACATTAGCCATCCTGGAATGCAATGGTAGTAAAGTCCGCATTGGTTCAAAATTTAATCAACTTTCAATAAATCAACACGATTGGTGTACTTATGCATAAATTAATAATTTAACACTTTTCTATAAAGTCAATTTCATAGACAGTCAACCATCAGTCCCGGCCAATCTTGACAGGATGGAAACCACGGTAGAAATTTCAAGCATCAAATGGTTTGTGGAGGTTTTTAATAAATTTTTTTAACTAACTATAAAAAAATGACATATATAGTGCTGTCCAAATTAATTTAAAATATAAAGTTACAACATAATTCCCCGTACCTACGATAATTGACAAACTTACCCACGAACAATCAAGTTCGTATTCGGTTGCGTGGAAGCTTGTCGACATTCTCGTGGCGGTCACGTGTCAGACACTTCTCCGCGTATCACCGCCACGTGGCCATAATGCATCAAACTTATATCGAAGGACCATTTCAATTTGTACGAGAGGAGAAGGTTGCGTTTAGCCAAACCAACCCGCCTACAAATTATCATGATTGTATCACGATTAGGAAGCTACCCTTAGGAAGATAAATTGAAATAATAATTATTATTAAACGCGTCCCTACCAAACACCTGTATTTCTATTATACATTGAAACATGACGTTTTAAAACTAGTGTCTAAAGATTACTTAAGATTAAACAAAGAGCATTCATTATTGATCTTTTATTTCAAAGCAAGTTTCTTGTAAATTGTATATATCAATATCTTGTAAAGTGTTAATATCAAGCATAATTTTAAAAAAAGCATTCGACTAGAAACCAAGATTTCGCCAATGTATAGTACGAAAAAATCAACTGCCCACTAGAACATATAAACAATTATTTAAACCAAACAATGACACTTATATAAAAATAAAAAAATGGACAGTTAATTTTCTTCCTACTCGAATAATTCGTTTGTAGTCGATCGCCAAATGCATTTTGTCTAGGCCTACAGGGCTGTCCGATATTTCAAAATTGTGGCAATGCACATTGAAATTTTTAATGCGACTTACACTGAGTTTACAAAGTGTGTTGGCGCATTCTCTTGATTAGGTTTTATTTTATTTTGGTTTGATCTTATGTACTTACTATATAATTTCCTCATATATTATTATTCCTGGTTTTATTTTTCGTTTGTTTATGATTGAGTTTATTGTTCTTTTTAATATTTAAATACTGTACTCTGATTGGCTTAAAGTTATTGAAATGTAATGTCAATTAGATATATCTCTAATATAGATTAAAGTCGGGTTAGTGCGAACACTTATAACTCGAGATCGGCTCAACAGATTCTTCCGATGTGTAATTTATTGGATTTTTCTCCGCTATGATTTACAGAATAACTAAAAAAAAAGGTTGAAAAACCATGTATGTCTGAGAGTGAAGTTTTGTACCGTTTGTATTAAAATAGCAAGATGATTTCTTAGAGAATTCAATAGAAAAAAAAATAGAACAACTAAAAATTATATGTTTAATTAATCTGCTTAAACAATTTGGTAGAATCTAACAGAATGAGCATCCCTCGCTTGGTATTACTAAATAAATGTTGTGAAAGACGAATTTGGGAACGAACCAACGTATGCGGTACAAAACCCAGGCGTCCCATCAACTTAGCTACCGACCATTTCATATGTATAATATATGTACCTACCTATGTACATATATTTAACCGCTACCCCTTTAATGACATCAGCAACAAACATACACAGCATAACATCCCTTGGGAGAGAGAGAGAAACATAAAATGAAACTTAGTCACAGACATGGGTGATAATTTTTAGTTACAATATTCATCAACCCCATACGTTTAAGACATAATTCGTACGTGTGCCACGACTCCATAAAAATGTCATTCACTTTGTTATAATTCACCTTCTCTCATTGGAAACCCCCAACTTTTTCGACAATACGAAAGTTTGAAAACAAGGTCTTGCCCCTTTGAAGTTATTTAGTTGTTTCGCGTTAAACAATTTTTATTCTTATAATATTTTGTTAAAAATAATAATATAACACTTTTCTATACAAAGGTGTGAGTATAGCCGGCGGAACTTATTGCCTGAGGCAATTTTTTCCAGTCAACCGGTAAAATTAATGTGTTGATTGAGTATTATCAGAATTTCGTATTTTTAACATCCAATAACTTCTCCACCAACATAATCACTTCTATGCATGTCTGTCAGTTTTTTTATAACATTGATTTTAGTCCTGGCACTTGATGAAGAAATCATCTGTGTGTTGAGAATGTAGTTTGTGAGTTCTTGTTTTAAACGGGCGGATACGCTCACAAACACACACATACCCCATACAGGTGCCACTTCAGTTCTCTTTTCAATTTTGTGTAGACAAGATTTTAGTTTTTTCCATCATTGTGCAACGGTTGACGAAGTCCGTCTCATTGTGATGAGTGATGACTAGCTTAGAGTATTTTTTTCGAAATATTATTCAGGAATCACTTCCCAATCCACAAAATTTACCCTATTATTAAAATTCAAAGGGCGCTTATGTTATTATTTCTTTACTACTTACCTTTTCAACTTTCACTTCTCGTCCTCTCCATATGTTGCCATTACGCCAAGTAGCAGTATAATGGGCATGCGATACTGGCAACACTAATAATAATATGCATATTGTGATACCTATCTACAACACGGGTAAAAATGATTCTTTTTCAAGTGATTACATGAAGGGTGTTTTTTTGATAGAGCGGGCGTATACCCCCATTAAAACCCTCTTCTCTTGCTCTACGGGAGCCCTCAAGGGGTAAATTGACTGGCAACATACGAAGGGTGAATGAAAATAAAAAAAAATATATTGCCACCAAAAAAAAACATACAAACACAATTGCATACTCGATCTTCACGGATAATGAGAATCGGAATGTTGTTGCATGCAGTTAACTATTATATTGAGACTTTTGGCCTATTTTAGTGAGACTTCTGGCCTATTTTAGAGATACTTTTGGCCTATTTTAGTGAGACTTTTGGCAAAAGTGATATATCAATACCTACTTAAATATATCTTTTTTATTTATTCATTGTTTTTTTTATATGTTAATCTGTTTTAACATTACATGGAATTCAAAACTATGGAAGAAGACGTCACTGGGGCTAATACGAGTTTAATAAGAGCTTATTGCCAGCTATTAAGCGCTTATTAGCATGAAAATGGTTTTTTAACATCAAACGATCGAATCGTTCGATCTTTTTGTATGGAAATTCAAAGGGTAGGTACATTTAAATTAAACCAATATAGAGCCAGAGCTGGAAAATTGAGTATATTTTCATGACCTATTGATACGGTCACCAAGGAAAATAATAACAACGAGAAAGAACTGTCATTGCCCATTAATTAGTTGTTTCCATGGTGTCCACTATCAATGATTAAGAAAATATGCTTTATTTTCAAACTCTGGTTCATTGTTCGTTTGGTATAAGTGCACCTTAATACTTCTTCTTCTTCTCTTCATAGATTCTGTGGATCTGTTCGTAGTGCCACCGTTTAGCCTCTTGGGAGGTCGACTGCCAACTATCTCTCCATCGCTTTGGTGGTCTTCTGGGGGTCTTCTTCCTTCAGGGTTGCCTTGAAGGGCGACACGGGGAGTTCTGTCGTCTGACATTATATTTACATGGTCGTTCCAGTGTCGCCTTCGTTGCCTTCCCCATTTGACGATGTCCTCCGTGTGTTATTCCTTATGCGATCACGCAGTGTGTTTCCGGTAATACATCTCGGTGTTTTCATTTCGGAGCATCTCAGTCGGGACTTTGTTCTAGCAGTGTCTGATCTGACCTCTATTCCGTCGGTGGCTATGGGTCGTATACAGGTCTTAAGGGTACATATTTCAACTTAGAAGCTTTACAATTACAGCACTTAAATTAGAATTTTAGGAATTAAGTGATTTGGAAGTCAGTAAACCGGTTGAGATAGTTTGGGTATGTTAAAAGAATAGATCAGAATAGGATTACAAATAGAATAATATAATTTTATGAGTCTGAAAAATCAACACATTTTATGTCGTATCAACTTGTGATTATTGACTGTTATGAACATATTATTGCTGATACGTTGGTTGGTACAAGGAAATGCAGAGGAAGCTAGGCTATTTTTTTCTTCAAACGAAGGAACTCGGGGTTATTAGATGCGTATGATTGCTTTTGAATTGTCTTCGTGTTGTTGTTTCAGCAATAAAGGTTATCGTGAATGTGGAAAATGAAAGAAAACAAAATTACTTAATACTTAGTCACGAACAACAGAATTATTGCGAAGTATAAAACTCAATAGGTACTGATGGTTAAAGATTTTTTTTTCAAACCTCTTGTTGAAACCACGTGCTTTATTTTTGCTTTTTTACTTTAATGGTGTATTTTTTAGTGTATTTTTTTTACTTTAATAGTGTATTTGTACGTTAGAAATGTCAGAAATTCATTTCGGAAGGGGTCGAGCCCCCCATTCACCCTCTAAGTCACGTATTTTTTTCAAGTTTTGCCATTTCTTGTATTCTAAACAGTCAAAAAATAATTAAAAAATTACAATAAAACATTAGATTATCGTGTGGCCAAATTTAATTATTTAGATACATATACCTACCCACTTAAAAATAAAATTTAACTAATCCGAGTAGCACAAGGATTTTGCTTCTAACGACTTCGCTTTTTATTGTTATCGTTTATAACTGTTACTGTAAGTAATTTAAGTTAATTGATTTCTTCTTGTTTTTATATTAGACCTATCAAGTATTTATTTAAGAGTTAGAGTTAGTCTCTAGCTAGGTTAACCCCTTATCTGGTTATAATCAATAATCTCTTTGGAGATCTAGATAGGATTATATATTCGGCTCAGCGATATCTACAACCTGGTGGTATATTTCGCGTAGGTACCTACCTACTTTCCTATTTACTGACAACCTGAGCAAGTGATTTCAAGCGAACGATTTTGAAATGTCAATATTCTAATACCTAATGGCCGCCAAATGTGAATTTTTCTCACACAAATGTCAAAAAATAACATTCTTACTGAAAATAGTAGGTAGGTATGTTATTTTATTTTTAAGAGAGGTATGTATCTTTAAAATGTTGACAATTTTAACGGGTCTTTCTAACGGTGCGTTTACACCAAACGAACATAGAGCCGTAGCTAGAAGTAGAGCATTTGGTTGAAATTTTTTCTCAAGCAAAATCAGTAGGGTTATTCTCGTAGCGGTCTTAATACGCTCCTATCTTGATTGACAATATTAAAATGGCGAATTGGCATTCACAAAACAAGATATCTAGCAGATATCTTAAAAATTCGTTATGTTTGAAATATTAGTATGAAATTCTATGTAATCGGCATTCCCGTAACTATCTTACAAACGTCAAATTCAAGGGCGACCTGATTGCGATCATGTCTTAATCTTATCGTTAAGTGATTTTTAAATGCGATTGATTACGGGAATAAGGCTCCTGGCGCGCGTAATCTTTCATCGCCAATTAATTATTACTTCTTGGTAATTTTTTTTTTGCTTGGTGTCATCAAAGCTCAACGTCTAGTTATTATGGATCAACGTTGGCGCTTAAATTGATCGAATAGTGCAGTGTTCCGCAAAGCGTGTGCCGCGGCACACTGGTGTACCGTGGCCATCGGTTGGTGTGCCGCGAAAAAATGAGACCCAGGTGATTTTAGAGGCTCATTGTTCAGATTTGGCTTCTGTTTTCAAAAGGAAAGAATGGGTATATAAACTTTTATAAACAGTAGGCAGATAACTGTCGGACATATTCGCTCATTTAGGTATATGAGCTCAACAGAAAATGCAAGACAGGAATTCTAATATTTTAACGTCTCTAGACAAAATTGAAAGCTTTCACGCTAAGTTGGTGTAGATCAGGTACGCTGTAAATGGTGGGTAGTAGGTTCCTTATGAAATGTTTCCACACGTCATGCCTACCGATTCAGAAAAAAAAGTATTGATAATGGAGCTATTAGCAGAAAACTGTTCAGCACATCCTACTTATGCGAATAATTGCGGTAGGTAGGTATATACAATAGTCGCAAAGAAAAGGGGGAGGGGGGAATGGTACGGTGCTTTTAGTGGGGGGGTATCTAAAAAAATCATTGGTGTACCTCTGAAATTTCTTGATTTGGTAGGTGTACCTTGAACACAAAAAGTTTGCGGAACACTGGATTAGTGGATCATTTTGTAGGATTTATGACAAATTTAATAGAACTGTCGGTTAAAATATACTATTTTTTGTCGTTTTTTTAGCGGATTCTTATGGAATCGGGGCTATTGTTTACTTTATATGTTTTTTTTTCACATCAACCCCTTATCGTACATTCATAAAAAGATATTATTGCACGAGATATGCTTATAATTTAATGCATTTTATTATAGGTTTAATAATAATAATATGTAGGGGTAAAGTGAGTGAGTGCCTATGTGTAGATATATGTGCCTGCCTATAGCGTCAGGTGGAAGAGGATTTGCATTTATTATTATTATTATTTAAAGTTGACCAGTTGGTTACCGCTGGTGAAAGGGGAAAGTGAGCAGAACTAAAAGGGATTTTACGCGGTAATTAACGACTTGTAAAGAGCATAATGCTATGGTAATTTACAGGTACCTTCCTTGTCTGCATAGTATATACCTACTTAACATAGCGTGACCCGTGTACCTAGTGGTGTTAGTTTGTTAGATTAGGGATCATCGGGAACGTTTTTTTTTTCCTAACATTAAATTTATCGCAGTTGCATACTACAAAATATATCTCATGGGCATTGATTTATAAGGACGCGTTTACGCCAGACCAACATAGCTATAAATATAGCGCTCTATCTTGACGCTTGATATTAACACCAAGCAAACAACAACAACCAAGAACTAGAATCTGGGCACATAATCTGTCATCATCGCCCATATTACTATGAAAAACAAGTGCCCTTTCATTGCGAATATAATAAGGCATAATCAATCTTTTGAGTAGTTTTTTCCAACCATTGTGTATTTTATTTTATTTATATACTTACTATAGGTACACATTGCACAGGACAATGTAAATCTATAATAGTATAAGAGAAATTCGGGTCAGTGCGAACTTTTATAACTCGAAATAGGCTAACAGATTTTAATGATAGTTTATTCGATTCTTTTCCGCTCCGGATAACAAATTATTAAAAAATCGAAAAATGGATAGCAAATAATAAAAAAATATAATATTAATGTAGGTAAGTAGGTACCTACATATGAAACGGATTTACTGACAACAATGCCATCAATATCTCAATTCGAAATCAATACTCATAGTAAGGACTACAAGACAACGTTTGTCGGGAAAGCTAGTATATAATAAAAACAATAGAAACTAATGTCTTAAAATAAATTTTCCTTCATCGAATAAATAAAAGTTAAAAAATTTGAAATACAAATAGGTAGACATTTAAATTTGTTAGTAGCCTTGATCTTCATAAAGACTTTGATATAGCGCATCATAAACGTAGGTTCAGCGTTAGGGTGTAAACACAAAGAACGCCGATGCCGACCGGCACCGATAGGCGCAAAGAATCTTTCTATGCATTTGAATGGGCATACGCACAGCAAAAGCAGGAACCCGCTTTTCGGCATGCCCATTTAAATGCATTGAAACCATTTACACAACATTCTTTGCGGCGATCGATGCAGTAGCCCTAGTATAAGTTTTCGATGATCGAATATCGAAACGATCATAGAAAGAGTTTCGAATTATTTCAATACTAAAATGATCGAATGATTCGATCGTTTGATTTTAGAACACAAATTGCACGCTAATAAGCGCTTATTTGCGTGTAATCAGCATTCGATAAAACCCGTACTAGCCCCACAGGTCATCAGAATCGGCGTTCTTTCTGTTTTCACACTTAGAACTTCGAACCTTTGAATGAAAGATATCCAAGGTATAGTTTATTGTAGGAATGTAAAATGACCATTTAAGCTGTTACGTGGATACATAAAAAATGTGCCTGATATATCGTGTACTTTCCTACAAGTAGGTACGTAATATTTTTGGAAACACGTAAGGTGTTTTTTTTTTTAAATCACAGTCCATAAGTTTTAGAAAGCGATAAAATAAATCCATATGTTGTTAAACTTTCTTACGGAATGTAAAACACATAACATAAAGAAATAAACATAAATAAAAAATAAACATAAAAAATATCGTTTAAACCCAATATTATATGAAAAGAACCGTAAAGCGATGACATGGAATAATATGCTTTATATATGTACCTAGAATAAGAATAATATCGGGTTTCAGCGTAGAGGTTTTATACACCAACTCGTTTTTAAACGATTCCGCTTTGAATATTTTTTTTTAATTTTAGAATATTTTCTAGGCTATAGAGAATCGTAATTAAATGGATGTCTGTGTTGACCTCCGTTTACAAATTTCTTTCATAGATGGCGTTGTTGGTGCCATTTTTGGAATGGAATAGAATCACAGCCTCTTTAAGTTAACAAATTTGAACCGTCAGAATTATTATATTGGTATGTAATGTTAAAAGTCTGGTTATTTAGTTTGACCGTGGCACTTACATTTTTATATCATAATATTACATCTTTGGTGATGTATGGCACAATATGGAAGATTCATAAATCATTGATGAGGGGTATTGGAATAAATCAGAATACAGCTCCTTTGCTGGTAGATATATGTATAATATATGGTAAACAACTATCTGCATTAGAGCAGAACGGGAATCATACCTAGGTAGGTACATAATAATATTTTGTCAATATTTATATTTATGCACTAGTAGACACCCCAGCACTGCTTGACATTTAAATTCATCGGTGCGATTTAACAAAATAAGCACTCAAGGAAATGCCGATCATTTGAACTATTTTTGAAAAAAATGCACTCGTTCTTTTGCTAATGCGTTAGTTTATTTAGTAGAGATGAAAGGTGTGAAAAGGAGATTGAAAGAAGGAAATTGGCTAGTAGAAAGGTTGGCGGTGCACTTAAACCACGTGAGAAATAAGAAAATATCTCGAAAACCCAACACAATAATTGTATCAATATTGGAAAAGTCTGATTCATAATATTAAAAGGAATGGAGTGAATGTAAAACGAATAGATGCCGGAAACAGAACATTCTTCTCTCTCCTGCCGGTACTCAAGTCAAGAAGTGTCCACAGAAAGACCAAAATCACCCTCTACAAAACAATAATCAGAACCGTGGTAACATACGGATGCGAGGTGTGGACGATGACAGCAAAATCATCAGAACTGCTGGACATCTTTGAGAGAAAAGTACTGCGCAGAATTCTGGGGCCCGTGCATGATGGCGAAACCTGGAGAATGCGATATAACGAAGAGCTGTACAACATCTACCAAGCTCCCAGGCTCTCTGTGCATGCAAGACTAAATAGGCTTAGATGGGCCGGACATGTACAGAGGATGCCATCATCGCGGGCACCGAGGAGAATTATGGATGGGCACCCAGGAGGTCGAAGAAGGGTTGGTAGACCAAGACTGCGATGGGAGGACGAAGTCAGGAAGGATGCCGAACAACTTCTTGACTGTCGGAACTGGAGGACCGAGGCAGAGGACAGGGTTGTCTGGAGGCGACGAGTATTGGAGGCCAAGGCTCGAATTGGGCTGTAGCGCCATCGGAAGAAGAAGGAGTGAATGTAAGAGTAGTGAATAGAATGAAAGATATAGGCATGCTGAGAGAATGAATGAAGAAAGAATAACAATAAGCATCTATAAATCTGATAGAATTAGTGGTAGACCTAGAATGACGTGTACCGATCATGTCGGTGCCGTCTTAAAGGCCATGTCAGAAATAATAGGAATTGGAAATAATGTAGGTATGCGAATCGTTCTGTTGTAGGATGGAGTGAATGAGGTTTGTTTGGAGGGAAAATAATGGAAATCCGTACACTGCTTATGAGCATTGGCATTGGAGCAAACATAAATTTCACTGACTTTTGGCTAGACGGTTAATTTTGTCCAGAACATTTCTATTTT
Source organism: Mystacides longicornis (assembly GCA_963576905.1). Taxonomy (NCBI): domain Eukaryota; kingdom Metazoa; phylum Arthropoda; class Insecta; order Trichoptera; family Leptoceridae; genus Mystacides; species Mystacides longicornis. Next base: position 9,736,059 of record OY756429.1, read on the forward strand.
ATATAGTGAGATAGAAAAGTAGATGTTTCATGAGAGTAAATAAGGCGAACTGTCAATACAACTTATACACCTACCAGCCTATTTTGGAAGAGAAAGTGTATTGTGTCTGTGTGTATCATTAAATCATGGATCATGATGGTTATTTTCTTTGATCTTTGTGAGACAGAAAATTTCACGATGAATCTCAATTTCGATACAAAATAAATATTTCAATATCCAAATCCAATCCAAACTCCCTTTAGACTCCACTTACGGGCATAGGGAGGCAACAAGAGCTCTCCATTGCGCTCGATCTTGCAACCCCCCCGTATATTTAAAAGAAGTATGTACCTAAGTTCAATAAATTTTTTTATAGGTACAGTTTCGTATTATTTAAATTAAAATAGAAGTGGTTGGTGACCCAGCGGTTACAACGCCGGCTTTCGTATTGCGGACGTCGTGGTTCGATCCCAGGTGCCGACCATCTTCCTCTTTCACGACACAAGCTTTCAGTGACTTACTGTGAAAGAGTCAAGGAGTGTATTTGTGTTCACTTTGAGTGAGCACAGATTCATTTATTTAAAAAAAAATTGGATTGTATCCTTGTAGGAAATCTAGCTTAGAGCTGATGGCTTTGGATATGGTGTAGGAGAAGATCGAGCGCAGTGGAGAGCTCTTGTTGCCACTCTATGTCACTAAGCGGGGTTAAAAAGACTTAAATCTTATATTTTATTAAATTTAAACATATTTTGTCATTTCATTAACTTACTCTTATCGACATTTAAAAAAAAAAACTGTGATTCAGAATGCTTAACATCCAAATTGAAAATATATCAACAGAAAAAATATATACAGGGTGACTGGTAATTCAATACATTCCTTGTAAGGGGTTTTACTATAGAAAATTTGCAACAATTTTGTTCCCATTAACCAGGGGTAAAATACCAGTGGTTTTCGAGTTATTTAACTTTTTAGAGTTTTTTTCAATTTTCCACCTTTTGACCTAAAATTTAAAATTGTGAACAAAATGCTCCATTTAGGAAAGTAAAAATATGCTTTTCCAATAGCTGAAGAATAAAGGAAAATCTGATGTAAAAAATCAAGTAGAAAATCTTAAAAACCTCGGAAATACAACGTTTTAAAATCACAATACGTAGTTTTTTTATTTTTTATTTAATTTGTCTAACGGACTTACTCCAAAAAAGTATAATACACTTGATGTACAAAAATTTCCTCAATTAATAAGCTTTCAGAAAGCGTATGAATGTATTCTATTTTACCACAGTTTCGGAAAATAAATCTTATTAAACGATTAGAAGGCGCGGATTCAGTTCAATTTCGCCATACTAATGCTGGACTACCTAGTGTAGATAATCATAACGAAGCGCAGCTTTGAATTTTATTCATGTTGAAGTAAAGTCGTTTGTATGAAAACGCCTACGGCTTAATAGCACCATTTGATCGTATAATATTAATTATTTTCCAAAACTGTAGTAAATTGGTAAACATTTTTACCTTTTCACAAAGCTTATTAATTGGGGAAGTTTTTATGTGGTTTTTACGCCAAGTATATTATACTTTTTTGGAGTAACTAGCTTAGAAAAATCGAAATTAAAACTGAAAAAAACTGACTTGTGGTTTAAAAACGTCATATTTATGAGGATTTTCGAATTTTCTTCTTGATTTTCTACTTCAACCATTCTTTTATTCTTTAACTATTAGAAAAAATTATTTTAACTTTCCTAAATGAAGTACCTTGTTCAGAATTTTGATTTTCATGTCAAAAGGTGAAAATTGAAAAAAAAAACTCTAAAAAGTTAAATAACTCGAAAACCACTGGTATTTTACCCCTGGTTAATGGGTTTCCAACAAATTTTCTCTAGTACAACCCCTTACAAGGAACGTATTGAATTACCAGTCACCCTGTATAATACTATCTGTCAATTTTGGTAAGAATTTAAGAGAGAGAATTAGGTACAAAGTAAGAAATGTATCGCTAAACTATATAGATATTTATTACACCATCTAATGACGACAAACGCCGCTGTAAAATGACACACTATAACGTATTTATCTGCATTACTTTTTAATTTATTGCCTCTTCATACTTTTTATATGCGTGTTTTATAGTTACGGACGCACCCACTACACAATACGGTGGGTGCACGACTCAATTCAATAAAAATAGGCAAAGAATTGGAGATAGAAAGAGGAAAAAAACTAGATAGAAAACAAATAGAACAGGTATGGAAACACATACAAACAAACATAGTACGAGTATGTTACTCTTAAGTTTCTTATTCAATAGAAAATACATTTACCCCATCGTGTATATATTGTGTAGGCTAAGGTGCGTACGTATAAAAAGTAAGTATTGTTATTTCTCTATACATATACGTACAATCAGACATGCATCTTCGTATAAGTATTTTTTCTCTATTTCTTCGGTTTGTATAATCTAATATGGGGTAAATAAATCCACATTTAGAATGACAGTTACACAACTAATTCGCTTCCCTTGAACTGTATACTGCTTATAAGTATTGCTTCAACTGTTTCAGGGTTGCCGACAACTTAAAATCTACGTAAGTACCTTTCTCTTTAGCTAATCTGTATAGAGAAATGAAACTAAATCAGTTTTTTGCGTAGGTACTTTACTCCTACGATTTGACTTCGTCAACTAGCACACCACAAAATTAGAGTACTGTTTATAGAAAAATGTTATTTCTTTTCCGATGGCCGTACAACTTCTGTGGAGATTTGGCCTCCTGAACAATGATTTTGCAAGCCGTCCTACACCACGCAACGGACTTCAACAGCTGATATCCCATAGCCAGCAAGTCCAGGTCACCAGCCGCTGTTTTCGTCTTCTACCAATGGGCTTACTCTCAAGAGAAGATTCTTTGCTGATTGTTTCACCCGGACCTGGCAACTTACACGATACATGCCAATCTTCTAGATCTGATGATAATAATTATCCTATGAGTGAACGTATTTCCGCATTGCTTCTCAGCCACCGCATTTCCCGGCCTAGATCTGTTCTCAAACATCAACAGACGTCGCTGCTCCCTGTGTGTCATGTTTTATTCTACGACTTTATTATTAAAACTCATCACAAGACAAAACTGTCACATGCAACAATTTCTAAGTATTTTACTTCCAAACTTGCGGTGTTTGATCCATGTCATTCTCGCCTTCGTACTCGCCTTTTTGCACCCATCTATAATATAAAAGTAAGTCGGGTTAGTGCGAACACTTATAACTTGAGATCGGCCGAACAGATTCTTCCTATGTTTGATTAATTGGATTCTTTTGAGCTCCGGATAACACAATAACTATTAAAATGTTGAAAAACGCTTAAGAAATAATATAAAATATGATATGTAAGTAAGCATACATTTTTTTTCGAACGAGTTTCCTGCGACTCCAAACCATCTACGAAAAATTCTATAACAACAAAATTATTGTTTACCTGACGATCATTGACATAAAAAAATTTTTTCGAGCTTTCAGAAATAATTTTTTTAACATCCAAACATATTTTAAACTTATTTTTGTATAAATTACAAATTTGAAATCCACATTCATAGTAAGGACTACAGGACAACGTCTGTCGGAAATGATAGTTATTTATACATTCCCAAACCAATTGGACTAATGAACTTTCCTCTTTGCAATAAAACTATCTTATATACTCGTATGTACCAAAATATTCCGACCGACCAAAAAACAAACACGAATGTTATAATAATATGTTCCTACTTTTGTATTTATATTCAGCTCCAGCATAAATGTAATGTGGACAACCCTACTGGAACCAATCAGGTTGTTGGGAAGGAAAGGAATGAGCACATTTTTACAGCACTTTTGTACTATTCCCCTGACCAAAAAAAGGATGAAATTCAATGAGAAGATTTTCATTCGTGTGTTAAAGGTTTTTTCGTGATAATAACGTGGTTCGGTTATAAATACAAATCGAACGGCAATTCCCCCTCCCGTACGGGGCATACCTTTCATTGAATTTTATTTCTTTTCTGCCCAATTAAATTATCTGATGCTCCTCGAATCGAATTAAACTTTCTCCTCCTTGTATGTATACTTACATACCTTCATCCATTTTACAATAAAAAAAAACTGTTTTTGTGCAATCATTGTTTTTTACGTCTATTTTTTTTTATCATATACCTAATATGAAGGTTGAATCGTTTAATTCTTCAATCAGATTATTATTTGGAACTTTTTGGCCCCCCAAAAAAAATTTGACCCCATTCACGATAACTCAAATGGAGCGATGTCACTCCATAAGATAACCGTGAGTGGGGAGAACCAAATGGATGATGTGGAGTGATAGAGTGAGTCGGATATCCATGCATCAGTACAAAATTCAATCGCGTCAAGCCATTCGTCAATCTCTCCAAACGGATGGTCAATGGGGAAACTCGAGTGGATGTGGTCCAAGTCGTCACGTGACTTAATTTTCAGTGTTAAAAAATTGGTCCAAATTTATCCTATTTTGTCACCATCCTTCCACTAGGGTACACAATATGTTACCGTTTTAAATTTAATAATCGAAAAAAAAAAGTGTAATTAAACGTACTAAAATTCTTTTTAATTTAAAAAAAAAAAACTCAAACTTCACATCTGTCACAATTAATGAATGGATGAACTCTTATTTTCTACGCCTCTCGTCCAATAGGTTTCGCTTCTGGGATTATTATAATGAGTTTTTTTTTTGTTTCAGGGCTACGAAATTCTTGATGAACCCCAGTTGGTCTAGGAAATTTGCGATCCCCAAAGCCAAGCTACATACAAAAAAATTTAACGCATTTTCAGTCTCCGCAGTAAATTAATACAAATCTCAAAAATACGTAGGCAATGAGTCGCTTAGAGCGCGAAATTACACAAATCACAGGTGACAGAGCGCATAGAAGTGGACAATTCGATCTAAATGGTGTAGGACAGTTGGATGAATAATAGATGCGGCTTCATTCTAGCGACAGGTATTGCAATCTGTCTCAATGCGCCTAGACTAATAATATTATCATTCCATCTATCCATTGCATGCTTAATGACCCCTGTGCAAATGATCATGACCGTATGTACTTTAATGTCAATTGAACGTGTATTTATAGATCCATACAGAGGCACAAAGCAGTTTAATAATATAATAAAACTAGTTTTTGGCGCCCACTTATGGTTTTTTCTTGCAAACTGTGCTTTCTTATGGCTGAATTCTTGCTTCTTGCTTCACTTTTGAAATCTTGCTTCTTGCTTGGTGAGACTTGAAAGCACTTGATTGATTGAACTCTTTATGCAAACTTAAAAAAAAACAACTTTAACTTTTTATTACAAACTTGGCATTGTATGAGCTTTAAGCATGTCATTGTAGTTGTTTTAATAAATTGATTTATTAAACTTTTTTAGTACAAATAATAATATATTACATTGCATTCGTTTGCCTTTTCTCAGCTATGAATTCGGACGTTTGTCTTTAAATAACCCGAGTATGTAAAATTGTTTTTCTCCATATCAAAACCTTTAAAAAAAAATATTCAGCCACCAGTCATATGTTACTGTCAGCCACAAAATTTCTCTTTAGTTGCGAGTGGCACCATCTTCTGGTAAACACATGAACTAAAAGCGTTAATGACATCATCAGTCAGTCAGTGAAGCAGTCACAGAGACATTTACATATTATAAAATTATCAAAGTAGCATGGATCTTCTTTCTTTTACATTTTGTTGAGTCTTTCTGAGATTGATGACCATCTAATGCGGTGTTCACACGAGGCGAATATCGCCAGCCAATTGAACGTGTGAACAGATTGTCGATAAATCTGAAGCGATAAAAACGGTTGAAAGCGATATCGCCTCAAGTTGAACGCCTTTCAACTTTTGTTTCTGGTGGAACGATGCACGCATGCGCAGATATGCGCGGCGTCCGTATATTGTTTCTTGAAAGATGACAGCAGTGCTCCAAATTTATTTCTCCTTAGAATCCAATTCCGCACCTAATATCTGCGTTTTTTTTTTATTTTTCCTTAATTAGGAGTGTCCTTATATCGTCTAACTAAAACAACAGTTTCAACTAACCCCAAACACTCCGTCCGCTATTTTTAAAACTACGTCAAAATCAGCGCACCTGACAGATTGAATGTATGCCGGTGGACTCGTGTGAACACATCACACGATCAATGGGCGACCGAGCAATATTTTTTTTATGCAAGCGAAATCGTCTGGCCTTATATCGCCCCGTGTGAACACCGCATTAGAGAAAGTAAATTTATACAATTTTAACCTACTTCGGGCTTTTGAGCGACTTCTACTGCTGTTTCGAAGACTGGCTTAGTGTATTAATCAAATTTGTAGAAATTATATCTTAAAACCGAACAAATTGATTGATGATTGGAAAAAATGTCCTAGAAAACTTTGAAACATTGTGAAAGAAAGCTTCACTATCTTGCACTGCTCTTAAGGCCTGTCCTTAGCTATGGTATTTTAAGCCACGAAATATGGTATGGAGAGTTTTACAAAGCCATATTATCAACATGGTCCATTTTTTAAATACACGGCTTTCGTCTCACATTATATATTATGTGTACCTACATACTCTTCTAGTATGTATATATTGTATATACCTAGTAATGTGATTATAAGTTCTTCTATGAAGATTGTGTCATTATAAGGAATATATTTGTGTAACAACCTTATAAAATATACTTACTATGAGTAATTATATTTGCACCTTAAGGCTATAATCTTAATCATGGCAGAATCGAGTCTAGCTGAGACGGGAAACCTTCGGGAATACATCTACCTACACAACATTAAATTATACATTACCCTAGTCGGTAGGTACGTACGTTCATACACGTTTATATGTATATTGTATACTTCAATAGGAGAGTTTGTAGGTAGTATACTACACAGGGGCTGACAGAAGCTGATTTCTGCAACTTTAAAAAATGCGGGGATAAAGTCTCGGTATTAGAAAGCAATATATGTGGGTTCAAAAGTCGGTCTGTAATAATATGGCATATATTATTTCTATCCCACTCAGGGGCATAGTGAGGCAATAAGAGCTCTCCATTGCGCTCGATCTTGCTTATTGCTTATGACCTCCTCCCACACCATGCCCAACTCCCCGAGATGTGCGTCGAAGGCACGAAACATGGTATAATAGGGTCTTCCACGTCTTAGGAGCCTTTGACTATATTCCATGCACAAGCTATCTGGAGCAAAGAGAAGCACTTTGTTTCTCATAAAGCAAAGGTTTGTCAAATATACTCAAAGATATAAAAGAGGAAGATATTCGGAACATGAATATACATTTTAGGGTGCATTTTATACCAAACGAACAAAGACCCAGAACTTGAAAATAGAGTATATTTTCCTAATCGTTGATATTATGATCACCAAGGAAATAATAACCAGAAAAAACTGTCATCGCCTACTAGAAGTTGTTGTTTCCATGGTGTCCAGTATCAACGATTAGGAAAATATGCTCTGGGTCTTTGTTCGATTTGTATAAATACACCTTAAAAAGAAACGCTTTCATCCATGTTTCATCCTTTCTTTTTTTAATTGAAAAATTCGAAATAAAATTGAGAATAAAAAGACTTTAAAAGCTTCTTCTACCATATGTTTGTATGGCGCAATTTTTTTGTAGAAAACGAATACCTTTTTAAACGAATAGCTGCTGGGCACAAGCTCATTTAAAGTGAACACAAATTCACACACGTTTGACATATTTTATACAATCAACACAGTTCGTGTCGGTAAAAATGAAATGGTCGGATCCAGGGTATAAATCCACGACCAAGAGTAATACCGGGAACTACTGGGCAACCAACCACTCAAATTACATGATGAATGTAGTAAATATGCATGATTTACGAAAATGTGTGGATAGACTCTCTGGGACAGAAATAAATGAGAATTTTAATGTTATATTGTTTTTTTCAGTTTTAACATTATGTTTTAAGTTTAGTCTGACGATAGCTGGAAGAGCCGAAACTGGTCACCAATAATAAAATTCAAAAAGCAGTATAAAAAGTGTATTTTTTCCTAACATTAAAATGTTAAGAAACTGCTTTATCTTAGTAGCCCGGAAAAGTATAGAAGAAATCACGAATGAGAATATTAGTAACGAATCTGTATGGAAGTTATAGTATCGTTACAAAAATGTAATTTAATACATTGGTGCGGATTGGGCATGTTTAAAGAATGGATGCCAACAGAACGACAAAGATAATTTATAAGGCTGAAAGGAAATGTTTTAAAAGTCGTGATCCACCAAGGATTCGTCGATTCCGTCCTTAAAAGCGAACGAAATAGGTGACCTTGTATGTAAAACTTAACATCTGTAGATGCGAAAGAATTGAACATGGGTAACATGACGTGATAGGCAAAAAAGTGCGAAAAAGTTAAAATCACATGATGAATATTATCCACCAACACACTTGGAAACCATCAACTTTGTTCTTGAAGAATAAAGGTTATTCGTGTTTTACAGATTTTCCCGGTTAAACTTAGAAAGAAAACCGAAATACACACATCAAAGGAACGAGGATCTTTGATCAATTTCTGATAAATTAGTTATCATAAATTTACCAGAAACAAAATCCATTTTTAAAACATATTATCATATTTTGATTAATCTACACTTATCAGAGTTTGGTCAAATGTAAGACTTCACGAAATATAATAGAACTGCATACTGTGCATACTTATCTCTAAATCGCAAATTTTGTACTTATCAGATATTGACCAAACACCACAGTGGGGCTAGTACGAGTTTAATCGGGATCCAATTGTACGCTAATAAGCGCTTATTAGCGTGCGAATACAATACAATACAATTCTCCCTTTTACACCCCACTCAGGGGCATAGGGAGGCAACAAGAGCTCTCCATTGCGTGCGAATAGTGTTCGAAAATCAAACGATCGAATCATTCGATCATTTTTGTATGGAAATTTTTCGAAACTCTTTCGATGATCGTTTGGATATTCGATCATCGATAACTTTTACTAGTGGTACAGAATATAGCTGATGTTATTCAAAATACAAAAGAGTATACAGAATCGTTGAAATAAAAAACAAAAAAAAGCTTTAGTAATAATATCACGTTTAGGTAGAAGTATGACATATTACCATGTGTAGTGTATGTACTGTAGTAGGCAAAGAGACGTACTATACACTATAAAGAAATTCTTGGGTGGGTGATCGCGCTATCGGAATACGCCGTAGACTGCTCGTGCATAAATTTCGCCATCTGCTCCCAAACACCCCAGGGTCCACTGACTGCTCTTTTCCAAACAACGTTATCTGGAGTATAGTGAAGCATACAAATTATTTAAAAAAAACCGTTCTATTGATCCAATTCCGTACGGGTTCCTTTAAAATTTAGCATCAGCTAAAATTTTGAATTTCTAGGGTAATGAAGTGAATATAGCTGCAAGTTATTTCAAACGAATGATTTCCATATGTCAAAATTCTCATAATAGCTGCAAAATTAGCTTTTTCTCAAACAAATCCATTGTGATCAATAAATAGAACACCCTAAACGTATATTTTATGATGAAAACAAGAGCACTCAAAATAAAAAATAATATTTTGTTTTGATTGTTATTTTTAAGAGTAGAGTCGAAAAAAATGACACGACTCTTATAGTTTTGACATAAAAGCGGTTCCTCTAAAATTTTGACGGGTCTTTCTAAGGTGCCGCTTAAATTGATTTAAAAGCGGCTCTTTTAGAAGAATTATTATGATAATTTATGTGGAGCATTAAGTTAAAATGTATTTTTTACATATATTTTTTTACCGGAGCTTTAGCTGTTCTGCTAGAGAATCGGGGTGTATGAGTGTTGTAAAAAAAAAAGTTACAAACTCTAAATAATATTGTTCTATGTGCATAGAAAAGCACCATTAAAATATTTTTTTGTTATAACAAGGTGAACGCGTTCGGTTGAAAAAAAAAAGGATGCGTGACATAAAAAGAAAAAAAACAAAAGAATTCACTTTCACTTGTTTTATTTGTTCGACCAAAAAAAAAGAGCATCGATATACCACCTTGTAGTAAACCCATTGCGATAACGCATTATTTTCCGCTTTTATTGGATATCAATGGTGAAAAAAAAATATAATAAAATAAACCCCCATATAATGGGGTCAGATGGTGTATCACCCTTCATTTATAAACGGGAGACAGCGGGAACTAAAACCAAATTATAAACTTATTTATTTTCACTCAGAGTTGTACAAATTTATGTCGAGAGGGGGAACTCCCCGTCGAGGTATTAATTCCCTTGGTTGTTTGACAAAAAAAAGAGAGACGCTACTTGTATCTGCAAACAATAAAATGAAATCAGTGCAAAGGGCGAGAATTACGCTTTATTTATACTTTAATCGTATAAACAGCGCATAATGATTGTCCAGCTGATTCAGTTTCGCGTACAGCTAGTGGCTTGATGCCAGAGTGCACAAGGGGACAAATTCTCGTAGGTATCTAGGTACCTAGTTATTTAACCACTTTTTACATATTCCTTTCATCTTATGTAAGGTTCGTTTTTTACCAATCTTTACATGACCATATTTCAGTTCTGGCGTTTGTCCGAATCACATCAGTTTGGGAAAGTGATCATAGACTGAAATATCCGTAAGTTAATTTTTTTTATTTTATTGTTGGTAACAACTGTGGTTTCAAACGCTAACTCTAACTATGGATTAGAACAAATTTATTTTTATTTATTTATTTTCGATTTTTCTTCCATTAGCCAGCATTGCACTATTCACCTATGCGCCGATTGATATTATCAAAAAACATTACTTAAACCAAATAGTTACATATAATACTACGCAAGTAAACCGAATGAAACATGCCGCACTATGGAGTAAAAGCCCTAAAAAATATCTCATAATAATTTTATGTGGGTATGTTTTTACAATTTTCGCAACTTCTTGCCGATTTTATTGGGGCAACTATTCCATAGTGCGCCGTTGATATTTGTCAGTAATTTTACCAGTGTTTATGAGTCTGAGTACCTCAACAAATTGATTAGCAAATTGGTACGAAGACAGAGAACTGACAAATAAACTAGCAGTTCACGAATGCCTAATTGAGATTAGGCGGTCGGTAAGTTCCGTCAGTAAGATGTACCTAACCGAAATTTGACAAACAGACATATTATATATTAATTTATTGATTCTTATTCAAATTCTAATAATCTATAATATAAAAGAAAGTCGGGTTAGTGCGAACACACCAAACTCGAGATCGGCTGAGCAGATTTTTATCATTTTTGGTTAATTGAATTCTTCTCCTCTCCGGATGACAGGATAACTATTAAAAAGAAAAAAATGCATTAAAAGAATATACAATATAGTATTAAAGTTATTATGGAACGGATTTCCTGCGACCCCAACGCCATCCATGAAAAATTCTTTTACAACAAAATTATTGTTTACCTGACAACCATCGACATAAAAAATATTGGTACCCAGATTTTTTATGGATATTTTTTCGAGCTTGCCGAAATAGAATTTTAAACATTTAAAAATATTTTTAACGTAATTTTGTATAAATTACAAATTTGTAATCAATATTCACAGCAAGGACTAAAGAACAACGTCTGTCGGGAAAGCTAGTTTCCAATAAATGCCTGGTACAAAAAGTACGTCCATTATTGGTCTACATAGTATAAAATCTGTCACTCATTTTTAGAATATGCAAAAAATCCTCCCCTTTGTCTCTTCATTTGAAACGCTGTTAAATGTTAACCATCAAAGGCGAAAGTGCATTAACGAAATTAGTAAGGATAAAACATAGGGAATTATCATGTCATGTCACACTGAAAGTAAACCAGTTTACCTATGCAGGGAGCACCCATGCGCTAGTGACATTTTTATTTTTCATTTTATAAATAAACAGTTCTCTTCGAATGAGACCATGCTAAATCAATGAAGATAATTTACAAAGTGATAAAAATTTTGTTACTTTTTCAAGATCGAGTACAAATTCATAACGATACTCTGTGTCCGGTGGTCTTGGGCCAATTGGCTTTATGAGCAGAAGATTCTTTAAAATCCTCAGAAAACCACACTTCTTTCCGCTTCTTAAGTTTACCTATTTTAGATGTTAATTGAGATGTGATGAGACGAGGTTAAGAAATTAACATTCGCTCCACGTTCGCTCTCTAGGTGGTGAATGTGATCGCCACAAAGCCTCGCCAAGCATCTCTATCCTGGGCTAGATTCAGGGCGTCATTCCTGGTCAAATTTTTTATAGTGGAAATAAAATACGCACTAAGCGCCAAAAATGTAAAAATTAGTTGAGTATGAGGAAATGTTCTATAAACCATTGTCAATAGCATAAATATTGCACTAAGTCCGCATATCGATGATCTAAAGGCGTAAAAAAAACAGATCCAAAAATCATCGTAGTACTATGTCTATATGGGGGAAAAATCAGTTTTATTAGATTATCTCAAAATGGCGTGTAGTGCGTTTTTTATTTCTACTATACATTTATTGAAATAATCTACAGTTGGTATTTTTCTTTTTGTTACGTTAACTTGGTGCCAATCTGGGCATAGTCTCTACAGCCCTCCTGACACTGAACTAATTGTATCGCCTCCGTATCTTCAAGTTCCTTGATCTTCTCCAGATGTGGCATTTTTGCTCTTCTGTAGTATTCTATACCCATGACTTTGCGTACCATCATGATTTTTGATGGTACGCAACTGGGGACGACCACGTCAATAGTACCTGTAAAATCTCCTATTAGGAGCTCAAAAGGACTGGTACGGATAGAGTGGAGCGAAGAGAAATAGTGGTTAAAATTGCTGCCTTCCAATCCCATCAGGATTGTGACCAGAGAAGATACATAACTCCTCTTAAATAAAAATAATGAGTATACTAGGATTTTTCCTTCTAGAGCAAAACACCCAGATGAGAAATATGTTTTTAATTGAACACTAACCGTCTTATTTATAAAAAAATCGTTAATCGTAAGATTACGTATAGCTCACTGATCAGTTTTTAGTTCATTTATAAAAAAAATTATTTAATCCGCGTTTGTTATGTATGAAGATGACATTTTATACAAAAAAATTAAATACTATTTTATACAAAATAGTAGCCGGGCAACGCGAGTGTTTACAACCAAGATGCACTATTTCAGGTTGAATGATTTTCGAGTTAGGTATTGATGCAGAATAGGCACCTTTTTTTAATTATTTATTTTATATCAACATAAATAGTTAAGTCCCTATTAAATTATAAGAAACCTTTATGTTTCAGCTAAAATGAACTAATTTATGTTTAATCACTTCAATTTTAATATTTTGTACTTACTTAAAAAAGTATTCTTTGAATATTTTCTTCAAAACATCATTATATTTCTTATAAATTAAGTTGGACATCGTGTTTGGCCCTCGAAAGATTACGAGAATGCATATTTGCTTTTTTTCTTTAAATTTCCTATAATAAAAGTGATAAACCAAAATACAATAATAGACCAAAATATTAAGGGAGCACATATTTTGACGGGGAAAAAACTTAAATACAGTCTAATTATTACAAAAAGCGTTTATGTATACTCGAAACAACTGTCAGCTGACGTTAAATCCAATATGGCGGGTCAAAATCTACAGAGATCAGCTCACAATCAAGCGATTAGCGTTAAACTATCTCGATGACAGCTTGATCGTAATATTTTCTATCGATGAGCCATTTTTTCCACTGATCTTAGTTTTCAAATAAAGCAGCTACATGACGTTTAAGACTATTTGACAATTTTATTATTTAGTTTAAAAAAAAGTTGATAAAATGGCGTATAGGATAGTTTTCTTTTATTTTTATTCTAAGTATTTATTCCTTCCGCTCAACCTAGTTCACCACCAACGACGATCATTCAATACAGGTTTGCCAAGTGGAAAAGCCCCTGTATCGGGGTATTATAATTTCAATTAGGGATTTATTGCTACTGATGCATCATGTAAACCCGTAAAAGGGAGATTAGGGGGTTTAGAGATGATAAGTCTTATGAACAGATTATATATATATAGAGAGATAGATAGATATATTTTATACATACATAGGTACTTACCTAAATCCACATATATCTAGCCATAATATTAATAAGATATTACGGTTCATAATATAACAATATTATATTTCACTAAAAACAAATGTACATTTTTATTTTACTTTGACTTGACCTAAACCCCATCAAGGGGTGGGGGGTTGAGGCAGCTGGTGTCCCGCTTGTGTTGGCGCAAGATCGAGCGCAATGGAGAGCTCTTGTTGCCTCCTTATGCCCCTAAGTGTAGTTAAAAGAGAGAATTAATGAATTGACCTCGCCAGCCTTGTGGCATAGGCACTGGCTTCTGATCAAGAGGTCCCGGCGGGTTCTATTCTCAATCGGGTCAGAAATTTTATGTGTGTTGTTCCCTTGAAGATATGTACTTGAAGTTGGAATCCTGTCTTAGATTGGACGGGAGTGGTTGACTGGTAGAGAATGATTCAAGAATTTAGTGCCGCCAGCTATACTGACACATATGTATAGAAGAGTGTTATTTTATTTATTTCTTCAAACAAACAAAAATGACAAAATAAAAGTTGGAAAGAGAAAACAATATTATTTGCCTCCTGTTCGCTCTGACTTAAGTAGTGCTTAAGTACCATGTCACTTGAATGTTCTTCTATCTGACAAGATATATGTAACAAAAGTGACAATGTTTATGATCTATCTTACTACAATAATCCACTACAGTGGCGACATAAGGGGAAATATTTTCTATGAATTGAATAGAAAAAATATAACTTTAAATTCAAAACAAGTTCTCTTGGTTTTTTTTTCTCTTCCTTCTGTGATATATATATATACATGAGAAGATTACTTCTTACCTGGCCTTCCTTGAGGACGAATCGATGTGTTCGATCCACTTCATTCTCGGTCGGCCACTCTTTCTTACACCTTTCCTTTCAGCCTTGCGAATTCTCTTAGTCATTCTGTTTGTATCCATTCTTTCCACATGCCCAAACCATCTCAACTTATTAACTTTCATCTTTGTCAAAACACTTACTTCCATACCACAACTCTTCCTAATATTTTCATTCCTTTCCATATACCATATAAAGTTTTTCCACATATTCTTGGTAGAGATTTCATCTATACTGCATTTATACTATATTATTCTTTTTTCATCCATGTCCATGTTTCACACCCATACATCATTAATGGTAACAGGATTGCGTTATGCACTAGTTTCTTTGCTGGAGGAGATGCCATTTCTATGCAGAACCTTATTGCATTGCATCATCCTATTTTTCTTTGATTGACTAGTCTAGCTGTTATACATCATCCAGCGATCGGATCCATACACATTACACAATCGACAGTATCTTGATCTACCTTTTCTTTCAGTTTTATCAGCATTTTTCAGTCACTTGTACCTGAGTTACTGATAAGTTTCGCCCAATTTTAATCTATGCATGATTGACAACACCTGCAGCACGGTTTTCCGTCTTTATAAATTTACGACCCGGGTAATTGAGGCACAATTTGCTAATAAGTCCTCGTTAAGTAAAATTTGAGGAGTTTTCATGTCAGGATTGTCAAATGGTAAGTAAGTACAAACTACAAATACTCGGTTTTCTTACTATTATTTTTAGGCCGTTTTCCTCTTGGATCTTTCGCCATCTTTCACAAAGCATTCAATTCACAATGCTTGTCTTATATTATCAGCACTACTCGTACGCCATCTGCATAAGGCATACTCTTAAGTACACTGTTCATTTCATGATTTGTGAGATAATGCATGACCAATATGAATAACAACGGGCCAAAAACAGATCCTTGATGAGCCCCAAATTTGAAAATTTCGTGATGTCTCTGATATACAACTGATCTGCATTTCTACATGCCTGCAGGTATCTTTGAGACTTTTTTTCAAATTTAAGTTTTCTTTATTCCAAAAATAGTAGTTGCGCAAGGTTTTACCTACCAGATGGGAGGGGTGGTCTAAAAATTGCTCGTATAAAAATCAATGGACCAGTCCTTTCATGTTGATAGGTTCTATTGTCCTGAAATATAGGAACATTTTCTTCAATTCTGATGTTCTCAAAATCGGAATTTTCATATCGCCTCTATCCAAAATAAAATAGAAGTAGGTATGTAGGTACATATGCATTTAAAATCAAAAGACACGAATATACGTAGTTTATGGTTGAATACAATGAAACAAGAAAATAATAATAGACAATTTATTAATAATTGATAATAACCACGTTGGGTAATGTCCCCTTGCATTGGAAGCTAGGTAATAATGTGGGTCTCTTTTGGTACTAGTTTACCCCCCAGAAGTTGTCCTGTTCTAAAAATTTATATTGAATTCTAATTTGTAATTAATTACTTACTTATATTTTGGCAATATAATCCCGACGATATTTAAATTCTGTCAATCGCACCAAGAATCAACCAAATGATATTATATAGGTTTCACTTTTACTGTGAAAAGTATCATGAAGTTTTTTAAAATTTTCTAATGTTCCACACAACATTTACTATTTTTCTATTTCATAAGAACCGAATACTTGATGGAAATAACTTATTCCAATAGCTTTTGAAGTGAACGTTGCCTTGCCTACTCAGGTCTCCCAAAGCCATGAAAGCTGATGAAATGGCCAGAATTTTGAATGCCTGTAAATTAATGGAGTTCGCCGTTCGGAGACTATGGGGGTTATGGTGATATTAAATTATCTTTAGAAACTAGAATTATTATATTTGCAGGTATGTGCTGCATAGTTAAAATGTTCTTGAATCTGGCCGGGAACACCATACAGGATGAAGGTCATGATATAACAAGTACAATGAGCAAAATCGGTCCAGCCGGTTCACGCGTGATGCTTTTACCAAGGGATAAAAGGCCTCGTTTTATATATAGAGATAAGTATCATTACGTCAACGATTGTAATTAGATAGAAACCAATAATAATTAAAAATTCATAAATTCTCATATTATATAATAAATGAAATCCTGCCTGTACGTACACATGTTTCCCTAATATTGTCATAAAATCAATTGCAGGTTAGAATAAAGGTATTTTTATATATTTATTGTATTTAATTTAAGTTTATATAAAGCTACTTAATAATAATTATGTATAATATTGACGACTTATATTGTTCATGCATGAAATCGAGATTGCCATTTTGTCTGTCCAGGCGAATTAAAAACAAAGAATTCGAAATTAACAAATAGTTAGGAACTTAAAATTTACCTAAAACGCTAGAGATTTTCCTTAAATCATAGACATCGCGCGAGGGCATTAAATTTAAAACTCCAAATATTGTATCATAAAGGTGATAAGATTTAAACGCCGATGTTTGATCACAAGAGCCTCGTTAATTTTCCAGCTGGCGATACTACGTGCAGGTGAGTTAGTTATTGTGGTCGGCTTGGTATTTTTTTCCGTCTATTACTCACTTGGCGAAGGTCGTAGCCAGGGGGCATTCAAGGGGGTTTGATCCCCCCCTTCTCTCCCCAGCAATGATGATGTTTCTTTATTTTAGAACAAATGCGACTGTCGTTACACATACCATGCACCACCTTTTCGTGTTATTCTACAGTTCTACTTCTTGACTTTACCCCCTAAGAGGCTATTTACGCCCTTGCTCTTCGCCATCATCCCAAATGAAGAACGAATAAATGGAGTAGACTAGTCCATTCCTATCTGATAAAGAAAGGGTGAAAGAGTGTATTTCCATCGAAGGCCTTATGATGGTCTATATAACTCCATTTTTATATACATATTATTTATATTGAAAGTGAATTTTCAGTACTAAAGTTAGCTTTAAGCAATATATAACAACCAACGATTATGACAATACGTAATTATTCATTAATGATGCGTAAATGGTATGAACAAATCAACTGATTACGACCGTCATTCTACTGTTGTTTAAAGTCTGTTTTCCTAGAAATACTGTACTGCTTTAAACAGCGAGAATGTTTCAGCGTTGAACATTGTCAATATTGTTACCGTAGTTACAAAAAAGAGAAGGATGTTGAATATTTCACTTAGGGACCGAAAAACGAATGTTTGGATTAGGGAAAAGACCAAGGTAACAAATATGACCCAAAGAATCGCGGAGCAGATATGGAGCTGGGCAGGTCATGTGTATGTCTGATGGTAGGTGGACGGAGAAAGTGCTGGACTGGAGGCCTAGAACAGGACACAGAAGCGTGGGTAGGCCCCAGACTAGATGGTCCTATGAAGTTAAAAGATTAGCAGGCCTGCACTGGAAGAGGGTGGCGTCCAACAGAGATGTATGGAAGTCCAAGAGTGAGGCCTTTGTTCAATACTGGACACAAGAAAAAGGCTGAATGGTAGAGGTGAGTTACAAAACACATTGTCGCGATTTTGAAAGACTGCCCACTTGTCGGATGACGGTCCTCTCCCTAAAAACACACTGCATTAATGTGATCACCTTACGGTAACTACGTTCGCCAGGTGGTGATGTTCAAATTTCCAAAGCTCTCAACCGTGAGAATGTTCAACACGTAGAGAAACCCATGCTTCTGGCAAGATTCGTACCTGTGTCACTAGTCATCCTATGCAGAGACGCTAATTATTATTGTCATTAGTTTAATCAGTTAAATGAACTTCACTAAGTGAATAAACAAAGACTGTACAACGCATTCAATCATTCACTTTTTTTTAAATTCAGCAAGAAAGGTTTTTGTTCTATGTTACGACGACGGTACGAATCATAACATTTTATTTGTTTAATAAAAATCATAATACGTTATAAAAAGCGGGCATCGTATAAACTGAAAACGACTCTGGGTGGGACTATAAACTGTTGTTCCCGTGTCTCTCACATACATGGTACTCTTCTAGTAGTGTACAACAATTCTATCTGACCTCATCATACATTATACTACTGGGAAATCTTTCTAAGTAGTGATGATGAACTATGTGCACGGCGTCAACGTTACAGAAACACGTTAAAATTTTCCATTCTACCCTTCATAACACATCACACCCCCGCATACAAGACAATATTAGGTATACACCCTTGCACTAACTATAAGCACCTACATGCCTACATACATGTTGTTATTATTACCTACTAGTAAAACAAATGCATTATTTTATACCGTAGAGTACTAAAATTTTCAGTAGAGGTGATAAATTATAAATTAAATAGGTACCTACCTAGGAGATATCAGTGAGAATCGCTTTGAACAACACGAGGAATGTTATGTAGATCGAAAACTTTCTCGGTAAAAACGCAATGTCGTTTTTTAGATGTGGTTGATGTTAGCACAGCTTTCGTACTTTCGTATTTAAGGTCATTGGTTCAAATCCCGGTGCTGACCATATCCATCACTTTCACGACACAACCCTTTGGTTTGTATGAAGATGTCAAAAGTGTATTTGTGTTCACTTTGAATGGGCGCAGTTGCATTAAAAAAAAACTTCTTTGATTTCCGTCATAAACTATAAAATTTATGAAAACAATAGTAAATTCTCTGTCATTTTGTGAAAATATTTGCTTAAATATGAGATAATATGATTCATTGTGTGAATATTTAGTTAAGTTCATCCTGATTCAGGCATTATTGAACAGATTTTTATATACCTAGATAGCAAATAATAGTGTAAAATAATACATTAAGATGAATAAATAAAAAAAAATACTTGCAAAAAGCATATTTCGCGGCAATACGTGAATTTTTACATTTGGATGATTTCAAAATTTAAGTTGAAGTTAAATATTAGCGGAGGTGTTGGAGAATCGACTCATATAGGTATTTCTTGTTCTTAATATATACGTTATTTCAATCTATGTCAAATTGCAGAAAGAATCTTTAACCACTTATGAAAGATTGAAATATTTTATGAATATTGACATTTATGCGGTGTTCACACTGGGCGATATAAGGCCAGACGATTTCGCTTGCATAAAAAAAATATCGGTCGGTCGCCCATTGATCGTGTGATGTGTTTACACGAGTCCACCGGCATACATTCAATCTGTCAGGTGCGCTGATTTTGACGTAGTTTTAAAAATAGCGGACGGAGTGTTTGGGGTATTTGAAAATGTTGTTTTAGACGATATAAGGACACTCTAATTAAGGAAAAATAAAAAAAACGCAGATATTGGGGGCGGAATTAGATTCTAAGGAGAAATAAATTTGGAGCAGTGCTGTCATCTGTAAAAAAAAAAACAGAACATACGGACGCCGCGCATATCTGCGCATGCGTGCATCGTTACCAGAAACAAAAGTTGAAAGGCGTTCAACTTGAGGCGATATCGCTTTCAACCATTTTTATCGCTTCAGATTTATCGACAATCTTGATATGAGATTTTTTTTTATTCTAAGTTCATTATCCAGCCTAGTGATAAGAACCTTTTAGCTTTCTTATTAAATCTATATTAAAAAACCTCATAACATCGATATACTGATCATTGACTAAGATCACCTACCCGAAGCATTCCCCGCGGGCCACATATACACAATCTATGAAGTGGTGCGTGGATTCTGTTGTTTGAAACGGGTGGATACAAACAGATATACCTTCGCCATAAAGGTACCGCGTAAATTCTGTTATTTGAAACGGGTTGATGGATACACATACAAATGCTTACGCCATAAAGGTACCGCGTAAGTTCTGTTTTCATTTTTTTTGTAAGCAAGAACTTATTAGACGCACAGCATAAATTTATTAAAAATTACTAATTAGTTCCAAACCAAAAAACCCGCTGACGAGGTCCGTCACATGGTGACAGGTGACCCCTGTTATACTCTATACTGTATGTAGGTATACTTTTACTTAGTAAGCATGTTATGCTAAGAAAATCAAAGGCCTTGCACAGGTCAAAAAATCCTTATGTCCATTTTTCTTGTTTGACTGGTGCTAATCCTTTTGTGCCCTCAAGTAAGACGTGGGGAGAACAATAATGCAGTCCCGATAAAATATATGTACACAAACATGGTGTGTGTGCTTGTAACAATCATCAAATTAATATAACGTATATATAACAAGCTGAATAAAATCGAATTATAAGGGGTAGCTTCGTGCTTCGTGTATTATAATGCACGTTGCCCTCTCCCTTATTTTAGTACCAGGAGATTGCCTGTAAGCTCTTATCTGTATTATCATAATATTATTAGGAGTACGTATAAAATTGTTTTTAAATAAACAAAAATTATCTTCATAATAACATTACTGAGGGTATAGTTGCAGTCATGGAAGGGTTAAATTTGTAAATATAATAGTTTTGCAAAGAACAGTGTAACAATCTTAATTATCAGTGGCATAACTAACTATACCATCTGAGGCACATGGACATTTTTTTTTGCTTAAAATGATTATTGCTGAGCTAGTTACCCTATCCGGGTCCCTCTCAGGTCAAGGGGGGGCGTGGTATTTTGCCACCCCTGCCTTCTATGGTAACGCCACTGTACCTACATTATATTATGTAACATCTACATTTTTCCCCCTCCCGCTGGTGATACGTGGTGAATATTATTCTAATTATGTCTAGATCCCCCCTCCTCCTGAATATTTTATGTTTGTGTATTATATTTAATTTAACAAAAAACGCGTACATTAAATACACTTGATAATCACGACCCCCCCCCCCCCCCCTCCTCTATCTAAAAATGATTTTATTGTAATCAAAATTCTATTTTTATTTAATTTTCTAATGACAGCTTATATAAAAAAAAAACAGCATGGTTGGGCTCCTTACACCCGTTAAGACTCGTATAATTTAATTTCTTTTTTGTAGGTATATTTTGACAGGTTTATATAATAACAGAGTGTTCTCCACAAAATCAACCACTTATATTAAAATTTGTAATCAAAAACAACCTATGAGAAAACACCGAGATAAAATATTTTTATTTTAACAGTGATTTTGTGCACTGTTTGTAACAGATGTATGCTGTTAGTTATTTTGAAGCTGTGAATAATAATATTAGTGGTAGGTACTTAATTAAAAGTAGGGGAATAAAAGAGCAAGTGGGCATGGCTTATGGGCACTTAATGCATGATGTGAATTATCATAATGTCATCAGATAATAATTGTACCATCCAGATTCAGTATTATGTACAATTATCCAGATACATAAATTTCACACTAGTAAAGCTTTCGTCTGAAATCTAATGTATAATATAAAGCTGAAACCATTTTATGTTTTAAAGCTATAATCACGGAAACTAGCCATCGGATTTTAAAAAATCTTTGCATTGATATCATATTTCATGGAGAATGCTTAAGGCTATTTAAAATGACGTTACGATTCTTGGAGTCATTATTTTGTGAAATTTATTTTGAAGACAAACCACAGCTTAAGAAAGCGTTAGAATATTTCAGAAGAATGTTTAATCTCTTATATATTTTCCTTTAAAGATCGTCCAAAATGTTCTTATAGACCAACGATAATAATAATTATTACACTATGATCGCTTATCGAAAATGTTATTATGTGCACATGAAGAGCTTAAGCAGCACACTTTAAGGCAAATTTTACCGCTTCGAACATTCTTTTTCTTCTTAATTTAGGCCTTGTGGTCTGTAGGTATACCTATACATAATTATAACATAGGTGGGGTTAGACTTCTGCAAGGTCGACTCCCAGCTGTCCCATCACCACTTTGGTGGTAAACCTTGGCGTGGATTTTCATGCAATGCCAAGTGAGAAAGTCTGTAAAACGCACATATGGTTTTCATGCACGAATATTTTTATATTTTTTTTATTTTTACAATTTTTAAGAGGTCAGACAGTCATTACAATACATATAAATCAATAACATAGAAATAGATTATGGACCAGCGAAGACCCCAACATTACCCATAATATATAAAATACATCAAATAATAACTACATAGCATCAAAATGGTTTAATTAGGTAAAAATATAACATTAAAATAGTAAACAGTCAAGAAGTCAAATTAGATAAAAACAATCAGAATAATTTTATCCGCTATTTCTCACAATACTCAACATGCAATGAGATTATAGCAAAAACAATACGCACAAATCGACAAGTCATCAAGATTGAAATTAAAAGAGTGAACAGGTAAAACAATCAAAACAAAGAAATAAGTAAAGTCAATAAGGGTACCTATGTGTGCTCTGACCAACATACGCGTTTGGGATAACACAAACCATTGGTCATTTGACAAGTAAACGTCATAAAAATTGACATTTCAAAACGGACTACAAGACTTACACAAAGCAATGGTGTCAATATTTGGAGCCCTGATTATCACCAAATATACGTGGAAAACATGAAAAAAATACGTTTTCTTCAGTACGTGTTTGATGGATTAGAAGTATTGCGAAAAAAAAATAATAATTCCTTATCAAGGATCTTGTTCTTTTATGAGGCCAACAATTGGCCTTTTCTATTGAAGCTGCTCTTACTTATCTCGGCATCTATTGTACCGTGGGGCTGATGGTTGTGCAGAGCAAAGAGTCTCGTAGTCTCCTCCTTCGTTGTCTCCTCCATCATCTCTATAATATATCAACAACTCCACATATCTCACGGAGTCTGGTGTTTCTCACACGGTCTCCCAAAGTTATGCCATCAGTAATTTTCTTTATAAAGAGGTGCAATCTTTAATATAAACGATAGTCGAGCTAGTGCGAAGACTTATAACTCGAGATCGGCTGAATAGATTCTTCCGATGTTTGATTTATTGGATTCTTCTCCGCTCCGTATAACAGAATAACTAATAAAAAGTTGAAAAATGGAAAACAAATATTATAAAAAATAATAGTTAAGTTAGTATATGGAACAGATTATCTGTTGGGGACATTACCGCCATCTGTTGGAAATAGGGAGATGTTTGGCAGATTTTGGTAGAAAAATTATATAGATAAATGTTTTCCACAGATGGCGGTAATGTGACATTGAAATTAAAAATATTGATTTGATACCTGCGAAAATATTTTTTGATGGTACATTTTTCAAGCTTTTTTATAATTTGTTAACATCTATTTATTTATTTTATTTTTTGTGCATATTAAAATAATAGTGTATAAAAAGTGGCAATGGCAGGATTATAGCCGAAACAATCTCCAACATCCAACAACATCTAGCTATAATATAAAAGAAAGTATAGGGTTACTGTGCGAACACTACTTACCTATAACTCGAGATCGGTTGAATAGATTTTTATCTGACAAACTGACAAGGGGTAGGTACTCAAGGTTGAGAACTGCTGCCATGTACCACTGAAAAACGAGTACTAATTATTATGACCTCACTATAAGAATAAGAAGAAGAAAATGTTTAGTAGTACGGTATGTTAGTGACAATAAGCAATCTTCCTACTTGAACTATATAGGTAAACGATCATACATACATAGTTGGCAAGTATGTACACTGTTCTCATTCTATTCGCTGAAGTACATACTAAAGATATTATGTATACCTACGTTCACATGGTAGTTGTAGGTAGATAGGGAAAGTTAACAAACCAACCGACGCCAAACAAGCCTTGGGCTATTAATTGCTCTCTAATTGAATATTGTTATAGGAGCGCTGAACGTATGCATCTATCACAGCCACCGCGCGTTATTACTAAGTAAATATTATTATTTCGTGTAAACAGCATCTATTCCTCTGTGCACGGTTCCGTATTACTAGGTACCTACAGACTATATTATATTATAGGTATAGATTATGCTCCTAATATAAGTTACCTATACATATTAATCGGTCTGATCTTCCTTATTACGTATCGGTAGTCAAATGAAGTGGGACTTTAACAGCATAACCAAAGTAAGTATATTATATGGAAAGCATAGGCATTTAAACTGTTTGAATTCTAGTACCCAGGCATGGAATTATTGCAACTTCGACACAAACAGTGCTTCGGAAGAATATTACGTTTTAGGGTCTGTAGAGACCCTTAGATGGTACCACGACGCAAGCCCGCCACTTCAACCATTATATGGATAAGAGATGGACATTGTTGGGAAATGCGTTAGAGATTTTGAATGACAAATGACCGAGGACAGCGCATCAAAGGTCCTGGGGAAGAGAAATTCATCATATGGGAGGTAAGGTTAAGATCTAAAAAAGTAAAACATGATCAACTTAAAACTTCAATATTCGAAAAGCTTTCTTAAAATGTTAATACTTCCTTAATATGGCTGTTCCAAGATTACCTGAATCCGGAAGCTCTTTCCATTATCTACAGTTAAAATAAAAATTCACAATATCCGAGTTGAACCAAAAATAAACTGCATTTCTTGTATTGTGTATGGGTACCTAGCACATAGAAGCGCATTGTGTAAGAAAAATATCTGTTTAAATATGCATGTTTTTTATGAGATTTTATGTCTGTAGAAGCAATCTGCTAGAGCGCGAAATGTTATAGTGGTATATAATATGTTGGTTGATATATCAATTTACCGGCATATTTTTAATCTTCCGAGGGCCATTACGGAACGCTTTCTTGGTGGAAGGCGCAATAAAAGAATTCCACTCACCTTACGTGCCAGTACATTCCACGAGCCGAAAAAGCAATTTCTCCTTAACGAATGAATCTAAGGGAGGGCGGATCAAGTTCTATGTGCGGAATTATTATTTCTTTTCCTTTTCAGGTTTTGCCTTGCAACAAAAAAAATCAACTAGAACTTTTTTGAAAAAAGAATCTGCGCCCACTCGAAGTGAACACTGATACACTTTTGACATCTTTCACACTAAGCAAAGGTTTGTACGTTCGAAAACCGTCGACTGATACCACCAGGCTACCTACTATCTTCGAACTTACCAATTTTAAATTAAGGTCTATATTGTTTAAGAGATGGTCCTCTCTAACGATTTCTCTGGTGGACTGTATGGGAATTCTCTTGTTGACAGTCCAATCGTATCTGAGGAACTCTGGATGAGTCCATTATCTGAACATGACATGTACGTACGTATGTGAGAAACTCACGGGAATTTTGTATGATGGGCTGCGAAGCTTTTCGAAGTATTCTCTAGGGACGCTATACACTTTTATATAGAAAATGTTCTTACTTCACGACAGCGTAAATGTCACGGAAACTTAGAATAGGGGTACTGCTAAAGTCTGAGCGTGGCTCGATAATACCAACCGATGTGATCTTTGAGAACGCTCGGTTCGCTTCATATTCAAAAATCGAACGAACGTCCATTTTGAAAGATATTTTCTGTGACGCTGGAAGAAGAAGCATTGGAGCACTGAGAGAGACCTCGGACTGTTAGGGGTGGAAGAATGATGGAGAGTAGGGTGGCATGGAGAAATCTTCTGGAGGATGCCAAGAACCATAAATGGTTGTAGCACCACAGATGTATGTATGTATTTTTATCGTGGTTATGTTTAAAGAATGACGCTGCCAGATATCCTCATAAAGCTCTGCTCTTCCAACCCCGCATCAGTATGTACTTATGGCTTAAAATATGAACTTTTAAAGACCAGGCCAATAAGAAGAAATTCGGGTAATTCTGGCCAGCTTTAAGATTAACAATATGATTAGGTCTACGCAGTAAGATATAATGTAAGTAGGTAAGTAAAACTTAATATGAACAATATGTAGTAATTTGCGTTTTTAGTAGATTTAATTCTGTTCCAATACACCTGAATTTCCCAAGGTGTGACTTGGCATGGGAATGAAATTCAGAGATATAAAACAAACAATACTTTTTATAGCGCTTAAAGCTGAAAATGCGAACGGGAGAAAATATACACACGAATCTACCTACACAGTAATATAAACCAAAGGTAGTTACCCGATATACACAGATGTATACATCCCTATCCTATGTAAGTACGTACCTATACCTTTTATACATTTTGTGCTTTCTCCGCTAGCTGTTATTTAAGCACCGTAGAATTATGATTCGATATAAAATCTCCTGTATCCACTGTATTATTAGGTAGGTATTATAGTCTAACTAATTCTAGATACCTACTTACTCGTATTATGAATCTAAGTAGCTATGCTCACTATTGGATATAAACTATTCATATTTTCAAATCGAAATGTCACCAGTCTTACGCAGGTATATAAATGATGTTTCGACATATTTTCATTGCTTCTTCTTCCTCACTGATAAGGCCTGCAGGCCTGCTGGCCTTATCCCTTAGGTTGTTCCTGCTATGCTGTTCTCTTGGGAAGCTGATTGATAAATATCCCTCCAGCGTTTAGGTGGTCGTCCTGGAGCTCTGCTTCTTTGTAGTATTTTGTCCCTGGTGTTTTTTGCGGCTCTTATATCTTACATTTTAGAAACATGGTCCTTTCAAAACCGTCTTCCCCTAGCCCCTTACAACGTCCTCGAATTCGTAGATTCTTCGGATCTTCCAGATATTTCTGAGAATCTTCATATGGAAAAATGACCATACGAATACCCCAGCAAGTCATGGTCATACAAGACATGCGTCCGACCAATTATGACCTACAGTATGGAATATAGAGCTGACACCGCTCAAACCAAGAACCTCCTTCGTTCGAGCGAGATTTTCATTTAAAAATGTAATTGTTTCTGGTATTATTGCCAACTGCCAACATATCTTAGTATTGTGGTCAGAGAAGAAGAAGAATCACAACATTGATCATTATTTAACCTGATATTTTTCTTAAAATACATACTTAACTTTGTATGACATTGTATATTCCGACCTCGGTAGCCTAGTGGTATAGGTGTGTACTTCAAATCACGACGTCACGGGTTATATTCCCGGTCGGGTCAGAGTTTTTTTCAGGTGTTTTTTCACATGAAATTTCTACCAGGGGTTGGCCTGTCCCAGATTGGACGGGGCCGGTTGACTGGAAAAAATTGACTCGGGCAATAAGCCTATACATATATAGAAATGTGTTAGTTTATTTATTTATTAATTTAATTTATTGTTAATCCTGAAGTTTGATATTTTTTGTCTACCTTTTATTGCACATGTTTTTTTTTTAATGACATATGTATAGCCGTGAATAAATAAAAAAAATGACACTTTTGTCACATAAAAATTCATAAATATTACCACGAGTCACGATTTATTGATAATCTTATAATCGATTTTAAACTAGCTTTACGATCTTGTAACTTACCTACGTTTATAAAGAGAAAATACGATCAAGTATTATTTACTTATGTAATACTTTCAAGCATCTATTATACAATAGCGTTATTGAGGTTGCATACTGAGATATTTTTGTATTGAAACTACGTACATAACATTGATGAGATATTTTTGTATTGAAACTACGTACATAACATTGATGAGATATTTTTGTATTGAAACTACGTACATAACATTGATGTTGAGTAACCAAAAAAATTAAGCGAGACTATCGACTCCTGGCTTAGAACCACTGAAAGATAAATTCAAGAAAATTTCACCACAAAATCAAATGAAAATCATATTACTATCATCATAATCGTCGTGTATTTTTTCCTACTGAGGGTCGTCACCTGGCACTAGTGTGGGCCGATTTCCTTTTTTCCCTCTATTGCTAACGTAATAGTTATATTTTAGTGCTAAATGCTGTTTTAAATACGTATGCAAAATATTTTTCAATTCGAAAGATATCTTCTGTCTCCGAATTGAGCTCAAAGTTTCAAGAAATTGTTAAATTTGTCCTATTTTGAAGCAGGTATAAAGAAAGTAAAAATATGTTTAACATAATATTTTTTAAGATTGTATGTCATAAAAATGATGGAATAATTAGTTCTGTATGATATAAAGCATAATAATACAATTTAAGATAGCAACAAAGTATATAAAGCGCCGCAATAAACAAGAGAAAATCGCATGAAATGAGAAAAGGGTTAAAAATACCAGTTTTGTATTTTGATGGCCGTAAAGCCAAAGTTTTAGGATAGTGATTAGAAAAAGTGGACAAAAATACAGATGAACAATAATTAAGAGAGTGTTAAAGGAAACTGATTCTAAATTGATGGAAAATTTGGAACACCGAAACCGATAGAGAGATCGATTACAGATTTCTTTTCAAAAAGCAACATTTCATTGGATATTTTACTTATCGTCTGATGTAATGAAAAAAAGTGTAGGTAAATACCGGAAAACATGATTGAATAATTAGTTTGCAGGAGAAAATACTAATAAAACCATTAGAATGAATATTTTGCTTATTGCAAACCACAAATAATCCCAATTGAATGAGTCTCCGATAATCTAGAAAAAAACTGCAAGTAACAATATATTTAGGTTTTTGTATAATAATGTGTTGATCTGGTTGATAGTGCTTTCTCAAGTCATCATACGCATTCTGACCAAATTGGAAAACAACTGGAAAAATAAAATAAAAAACAATTGATATGTTCCAGGTGATTACAAGAGAAACTACTATTTTATAATTTCAAGATCTACGAAAAGATCAATTATATTTATTCCAAATTGGTATAGTCATACCAACAGGAACATTTTCTAATGATTTAGGCAACTGAGCTCCAGGAAAAATAATCCATGTAATAATCGCTAAACTAAGCTCATAGGATTCTGCGACTGCGCTTCTTTCAGAAAGTTTGATGACTTTAACTTATCTTTATTGTTAATGTCTGTGCACCAACTTACCTCGAAACTGATCCAGTTACCTATGGAAGTTTAATTTCTTATCCATATATTTATCAGATTATCAAATCTGTTATATAAACTGTAATTACTAAAAGAAAAAGCTATCTCGCTCAAAATACACTATGAAGTAAGAGAATGAACCGCTCGCTGGATAGTGAAAGCTCGAATCACCCAAAAAAAACGCATTTTTGATCCTTGAAGTATCGAAAGTAAATTTTGAAGCATCCTTTTACAAGAACTAAGTTATAGATAGACAGCAAAATGTAACAGAAACACCAATCTACAAGTATCCGACGAAGATCTTACGGCATTCATTACATACAATGGCGAAGATGAATAAATACAGTTTCCTGAATTTTTCTTGTCATATCCAAGGAGTTTGACGATCTGTGAAATTGTTAAAGAAGCCTCACCAACTTAACGGAGAAATTTATCAATAAAATATTACGTAAAAGCTTAGAAAGCAACGAGTAAAAAAGATATCAAACCCAATTTATCAAAAACAATCACCGCAAAATAACATAATTTCATATACTTGTTTTACATAAAAAATTTGACAGTTTTATTTATTATTTTTGTGTTATTAAATAAATAGAAGTATGTTCTTGAATTATCTGTGGTATAATAAAAAAAAGTGAATAAAAAAACAAGACCGGAATCATTTTACATGATTATTATAAAAATATCAGTTAGTATGGGATATTTTCGTCCCATACAAAACTTCAAGGTCGATTCGGAGACAGAAGATCTTATTTTTTTGTCATGAAATTTTGTAGATAGTTATAATACATCATAAGGCAACAAATTATCACTATTACATTAAGATTAGAAGCACTTTTTAAACTTCCATACTAGAACGGCCCAGCCTACCTGGCACTCTCTCCGTATATTTATTATGTTGTCCTCCACCTCTCGCGACACATCGCCGGCCATCCACACTGCTCCAACAACAAAACTGTTGTGTTCTCAACAGCCTTTTTTGGTCTGTTCATCAAGTCGATGCTCTTTCTCTGCCTTTAGATCCTTCAACACCACCAAGGACTACCAATTCTTCCAGTCTCTCTTCATCTCGTCTGGCAATGTGTCCGAAGAACTGGAGGTTCCGCTTTTAACACAAGGAAGAAAGTCTGTCGGCTATCCACAGCTCTCTCAGAATTGAAATATTAGTTTTAGTTGTCAGCCGTCTCCAGCACCACATCTCGAAGATATAAATTCTTTGTCTTTCCCGGGCTTTTATTGTCCATATCTCCACCCATAAGAAAATATTGGAAAGACTAAAGTACCCTAACAAACGAACTTTAGTTTATCTAGTCTTGTCATCTCATTTTTGACAATTGCGATATGTTTAATCTCATATTACTATAAGTATGATAAATAGAAAAGAAAAGCACGGTGCAGTTCGAAGTAGTGGTTGCCTTGTTCGTTCCGACCGTTTTCCTTTTCAATACACAAGCCTTTCTTGATGTTAAAGATGTCAAAAGTGTATTTTATCTTAACTTGTGTCAGCCGCGTTTTCAGTATAAAAAAAAGAAGATACAGATAGATTCTAAAGGAGACGATAGCTCACATTTTGATTACCCTGTTCGTGCGGCATATACTTGAAAAACAATTCGAGACATTATTCTAGGCCGATACCTTCTTATAACGTAAATTTTCATAGTGATTGTATTGTACTCTATGCAGCATACAAAGCAAGCTGAACATTTTATTTTATGCAGTGGTCGGCAAACTTTTGATTTAAATATCAGATCGTATTTATTTATAGGTTTGGAGACTAATAAGCAAAAATAACGATATGATTGTATTACAGCATAATAATATACTTGGTATTTTCTTTAATGTTAATTCCATTGTGCATAATCGTTTGAGGTATTTGAAATATGGCTTTATATCGATCTTTGAATAAGTACTTAAATTTTTCATGTGCTTCAACCTGGGCTGGATATGATACATAAAAACAAAACATTCAGTTCTACATTCGAAGTTATTGGTAAACTAGCGATTACGACGCCGGCTTTCGCACTGTTTCGTGCGGAGGTCGTGGGTTCGATCCCATGTGCCCACCATCTTTCTCTTTCACGAAACAAGCTTTAACGTCGTCGGACCATCTTGTCTGGGGCCTACTTTCGCTTCAGCGTCCTGTTAAGGCCTCCGGTTCAGCATTATGTTCGTCTATCTGCCATCATACATACTTACTCGCCACATACATATGGCCTTTCTAGTTCCACTTCTGTTCCGCAATTCATTGGATCACATCTATTATCTTGGTCTTTTCCCTTATCCAAATATTTATTTTTCGGTCCCTAAGGCCTACTGTCCACTGAGGCGTAGCGTACGCGACGCGGAAAAGTACGCCTTGCAGCATTTGCAGCCCGGCGTACTGAAGTGTGTCCACGACGCGTACTGCATCCGTACTGCATCCATACATTTCCCATTTAAAAAAAACAATTTTAAATAATTCGCATATTTTTCATTTATGATAAATCACAATAATATGTAGCATAATAGCATTATTTCTTGAACAAATACAGATACCTACTTTTCTAATATTTGACAAAAATAAACACGTGAATTCACTCGCTATACGCCCAGACGTATAACATGCATACGACAGGCAGCAATTAATACGGATGTATGCATCCTACACAACGCGACGATAGCGCGTCGCTGCTGCACCGTGGACACAGTCTCATTTTGTTGTATGTGCAGCTGCACGCAATCGTACCTATACCATGCAGCAAAATTCGAGTACGCGCTGCATACGATACGCTGCCGTGGACAGTCGGCCTTGTGAAGTATTCAACATCCTTCTCTCCATTGCTCTTTAAGTAACCCGAAGATTATGCATGATTTTTTTCGTTATAGCGGATATTGCGAACGCATAGGATCCATAGAACCGGGAGTACACATGCAGTGTTGCCGTCTGTCCAGGTTTGACCCGGACAGTAAAGGTTTCTCGACGTGCGTTCGGGTGTCCGGCCGACAAAAATATCCGGGTCGTAACTTTATTTGATGACCATATTATTTTGAGAAAAGTACCAAATTTTCGGTATGACTTTTTTTTAATTTCGCGTCCGGGTTAAAAAATTTACAAAGTTGACAACACTGTACGTACACACGCATCGAAAGCTAATAGGTAATATTTTTTGAAACATGTTATCTAATAATATTGTGAAACGTGGCCCACGGATCATTGTTTACCAACCTCTGTTTTAATGTGTAGGTAGACAGAGAGCCGTTAGTTTCAGGTGGATGTACTGTAGGTAGGTACATGTCTAGGTACAATGTATATCAACATACTTACATAGATACAAGACGAAAGTAATATATGCGCAGTTCACTCTGTGAGAAGCAATGAAACAGTGAAGGTAACGTCGTAACATAAGGGTATGGAGCCCCAATAGATCTCTTTGAAAGCTTTGTTATTGCTCCCTTTGGGAAATGAATAGAACCAACACAAACTATATACAGGGTATCAGAGCGCCACCACCTACGCCTCCCTTCCCTTTATACCTACCTTACCTCGGGTACTCTACCTTTATTCTTTAAACAATAAATGTGAAGTTTATTCTCATACACAGACAATAATACCTTTATTTATATCGGAATCTGGCTACGTAGGTACCTACCTATAATATTTTATTATCAGACATTCTATATACCTACACATTCGTACATTCTCTCTTTACGACTCCAACTGTAGGTATACCTACGAACTCGCGCAACATTTAATAAGATACCTAAGATCTAAGAAGTTTTATTATTATAGTTAATCTTAAAATATATTATGTACCTAATACTTAATTATCTAAAAGTAACTAAATTTGTTGGTAATAAGAAAAACATTGCATTTGATCAAACGGCGGAAAGAATTTGGGGAGACTTGAACAGTGGCGTACCGTGGGTTTTCGCCGCCCGGGGCGGGAACCAAACCCTTTAGCGCCCCCCCCCCCCCCCCCCTATATAAATTGAAAAAAAAACAGCCCGAAAAAATAAACCCCTACTTAAAAAAATAAGCCTATATAATATTTAATTTAATTTTTCGTACTTAGGTACAGAACAACAATAGTAAAGAAAGGTATCAACTTGGTTAAAAAATTCAATTTTCGGGCAAAGTGGGACATAGCCAACTTCTGACTCACAGATTTCTCTACATGCAGACTTACTATGAAAATGTAATTTTTGTTATGGACCTCCACCCGAGATGAAAATATTTATTTTATTTTATCAATCTGGTCGTGTATAGTAGAGAGCAAATTTTGCCGCCCTGCTAACAGAGGCGCCCGGGGCGGTCCGCCCCCCCCCCTTCGGTACGCCACTGGACTTGAAGTACCTATCCAAAGATCCCTTTGTAGTTTGTAACTACCAACCCGCAACATCAAAGTCCTTGAGGTTACTTCTCTATTCCGTTCCTTATTACTGAGGACCGTTTAGTTCGCTCAATCGAGTGGATTTCGCCTGAATCTTATTCTCTGTACATAGCTATTAGGTATATCGAGTTTTTCTAGTTTCTTAGAACTATGTATTAGAGGATGCTTCTGGTGATTTCAGATTAGCGATCTTTTATTTACTTAATATGGAGACGATGATCGTCTATCCGTTCCAAAAATACTCACAGTAACCTCCATCGGTACCACATCGAATAGGCGTTGATGTATCCTTGTGGTAGGTATATATTTTCTGCATCTCTCAAAATCCAGTTCCACCTTGCAACCTTGTAGGCAAAAATAAAATATCAGTTCTCAAACTTCAAATGGATGGCGCTATACCTCTTCCTTTAGAAAAGAGGTAATGATACCTTGGTGAACTAAAATGGGCTGACGATGATGAAAACTTAAAAAACTACAGAAGGGGGGTGTCGGTCAAGATACGATTTTTAAATCAACAAGGCTTTGTGATCAATGTCTAAATGTGCCTATGTATGTATTTATATTTACTAATACTTATTGTAAACTAGCTTTCCAGAAAAAAATTATCCTGTCTTTACTATGTATGTTGAGTTCGAATTTCACTAAGTACCTACTTGAAACGTGAAAACACAATACACGCTGATTCTGACTGGCACCGATTACCTCTAAGAATGTTGTCTACAGTTTCAATGTATTTAAATAGGTATGCCAGAAAGAGAGTTCCTGATTTTGCTGTGCGTATCCCCATTCAAATTCATAGCATAGAAACATAGCGTTCTTTGTGTTTTCACCCATACAGAACGTTTAAAAATTGATTGTTGAGAAAATTGTTGATGTTAAAAATTTCATTAGATGGTATTATTTTTTCTTTTTTTTTTAATATATCTACCTAATTTGACCAAGTGAACATTCCAATTCGCCAGCAGTAAAGACCAATGGGAAATAATATGTATATCAAAGAATGTGCAGTCCGGTTACAATCATAAGACGGGTTCAAATGATGTGACTCTTGAGCTAGGAGCTAAAATCATATTCCTCTATCTCAGATGAAACTAAAATGAAGTATTTTAGTTACAATTATTAGTCAATTTTTGATGTGCTATTAAAAACAATATTTTTTTTACCCCAGCCAACACCAACGATCTGAAGGTCAGCATCGTGGAGTATTTAAATTATTTGTACGACTGAATCATCCAATGAATAAAAATACTTCTTTGTCAATAACTTAAGATTGTTTCGCAAACTAGAGTAAAGTCAATAATAAATCATTACGTCATCAATCCCTCCACAAACAAGTGAGAAATGGAAATAATACAATAAATAGACAGTTAAATATTATTCATTTATGTATTATATCACTCAAATAAAACATAAACACATTTAATAAAAAAAAATCCAGAAAGAAATAGTTACGATAAGTACAAATAAGAAGCTAACTTGTTTCCCTATCTAGTTAGATTATATACACCTACTTGATACTTCTAAGGTAATTAATAGCTGAATACTAGAATAACATACTCAACTCTTTTTATTAGAAACTACGCAATCCAACTAATACACACCTTCAGTATGAAAAAAATATTAAATGTCAATAATATACGAACGTGCCTCTCATGTGTACTTAACGTTTTTAAATAAAATATATTACTGGAAGATAACTTATTAGAAAAAGATATAAAAGTATAAAAACTATGCTACATTTTGTTGTACAATAATTATTAACAAAGTCTTTCCTGGGTTGTACTCCCAAATTTGACAGAATTAAAAAAAAATAACAACCACTTCTTTCTGTACCTAGGTACACCTATTCTGAATATAATGCAGCAGCAAGGGCGTCGCCAGCCCAAGGCCTAGGGAGGGGGGGCAATTTAACCCATGCATAGGCTATTCTCCGTATACCGGAAGAGAAAAATATGAATTAGCTACATTTTTAAATCTCTACATTTTTAAATCTCTAGGCACCCCCTTGGCGACGTCCTTGTGCAGCAGTGAGAAATTTGCAGTATTATTGTATGGGCTGCAGAGCTTACCAAAGTGTACTTTCTTGGTGTCATACGTGTGTTTATATAAAATCTGGTATTATATGCAGGCGTTTTAAGTAATTATATTCAGAAGAGGAGTTTTCGTGCAATGTTGTAACAAGTTGTTCACAGTTGACAATGATCATAAACTACACATTGTCAGTTTGTACTGACCATTTCTGTAGTATAACAGTCTTAATGAGAAAAAATGCCCACATCAGCATAGACAAAGGAGTGAAACATAAACAATTTACCTTACTTGTACTTTGTAAGAAATAGTAAAGCCTTTTTAGAGATTATAATGAATATTTAGATATATATATTATGGCACCATAAAATGTCAAAAGAATTTTAAGAAATACATGTTTCTAAATAACATTATGTAGGAACGTTAAATATATCAGTGATAATAATTGTTTTTGACAATATAAAACAATGTTTAGCTGAGATTCAAAAACAGATAAATTTATAGTTATGAACAAACTCAAAATTGTTTTTGAACTGAAATTAAAATGTTATTTATCACTAATTTTTTCTTAAGTAAAATTACAAATGAATTAAGTATTAACTTATTACCTAAAAAAATATAAATGCAATCTCTAAATCATTGTTCGTAAGTTCTTAAATTACATCGAAACACAAAAAAAGACAAATAATAACAAACTAATTAAATAAATCAGCATGAAACAAATGATATAAAATATTTTAATATAAAATAACTTTGGATATTCACTTAAAAATAAATTACACATTGGCATAAATTATTACAACGCATAATGTGACAAAAAATTTCAATTTGAATTGTGAACCTAGAAAAAATATCACTATTTTTTTACCACTCTTAAAGAAAAAAAATCTTGAATTAGGTATATTTCTATATCTTATTTCTTTCAATGGTGTAATAATGAAAATATTTATATTCGACATAACTTTCTATTTTATCAGTATCTAAAATACAGAGATTGTGTTAGAATCAAGGCCCCGTTCCACCATCATTTCGCGACTTTGCATTGTGCAATTTGCCAAAATCGCCTTCTTGTTCCGCAAAAACAAAAAATTCCCTTTGTGTCATCTAGATCATTTCAAAACTCTTTGCAATTAATGGTAGTGATATCAAATGGATATAATATAGATATAAGGTGTTACTTGTTAATACAATAACTTACGTAATGCAATGTTGAAAATTCTTATCAATTATTGATTTGCAAAATTGCAGTTTGTTTTTATGAATAGTTTATATGGTGGAAAAAATTGTTATTTATCTACAGCAAAAACAATGCTATAATTTGAAAAAAAATTGCAAAGTATTATAGCAGAAGAGGACCCAGATAATCTAAATCTCTTATATAGTAAAATAGTTTTGAAAGTGAAATTTAATGCAAACAGATCAATTCCCAGTATAACGAAATTCACAGTCGGTATGTATAATTAAAAAAAAACTGTAACTGGCCAAATACCCTGTGAATAAAAAGCGGGTGTTGTTTGAAAATTTATTTTATTTCCCTTTGGTAAAGCATTCTCAGTCGTCACCTTATGTTTTATTTTACTGTCAGATAATATGGGTTCATGCAAGAATTGTATTTTCATACGATTAGAAATTGAGGAGACCAAAATCTTGATTAAGAATTTCATTATAATGGGATTTATCCTGTATTATTATTCTCTGTGCTAAGGGAAAGTATGAAGCAAAGAACAAAATGAAATGAAAATTAAAATTTATCATCACAGTGTACTGCGGTGACATTTGGCCACGTTGTATAGTAGAAAACTTTAAATAATTAGTATCTATTATAACTTAAAATAAAATGAGTAAATTTATCATAAATCTAAGAACTACACTAGCTATGTAATACTAAATCCTAGATTTATTTAATGGCACACTAAAAACAATGATTTGTAACCTACAACTGTCCATAAGTTTGTTCTTTATGAAAAATTATGTATCTATATAAATATGTACTTATCTACACTTATTAATTACTTCTAAGAATTACATTGGTACAACATAAATTTT
This sequence comes from Mystacides longicornis, assembly GCA_963576905.1. NCBI lineage: Eukaryota > Metazoa > Arthropoda > Insecta > Trichoptera > Leptoceridae > Mystacides > Mystacides longicornis. The sequence goes on from OY756429.1 coordinate 9,774,072, forward strand.
GTCTATCTATTTCGAAGGCTCTAAACTCAATCTTTTGAAACATTTATCGGTCGGTAAAACTTCCATTATATTTTTTACGTTTTCAGCTTCTTCTGTTAATTTCTTAACTTCATCTTGGTAGTCTTTAATCCATCTAAAATGCAAAATATTTGGTAAGATATTGAAAACTCTATCATTAAATAAATAGAATTTATAAAAAAATGTATTCTATTCTAATACCTTTGATGTGTCAATCGTTTATCTTGTAGTGATAGAATTTCTTCACGTAAACCTGCTCTTCGGGACTCAGCTTCCTCTAATCGGCGAGCTAATAAAACAACATCCCATTAAAAAATTGCGATCAATTTTAAATCAATGCTGTTTAAAGCTATTGTGAAAAATCTTTTAAAAAAATATTGCTTTTGGGTACCTACCTAGAGTATCCAAGTCTTTGTCTTCCAATGTTGGCAAGTTATCCAATTCAGTTATTATTGTTTTGACGTCGTTTAAAGCTTTTCTGACCAATTTTTCAGCCTCAGCTGCATCAGTTTTAGCTTGACCAACCTTAAATTTAATTAGTGTACATATTTAAATACATTGCATTCAAAATATGTAATAGGATTTTTTTTTCCTTTGAATAATAAGGTATCTACTTAATTAAAAGTAACCCAGAAAAAAAAGTTTTTTGAAAATGAAACGACCTTTTATTGAGCAGAGACTATGTTGCTAAACGCATAGGTGAAAAAACCATTAGTAGGTACATATAATTCAATATCAAAATGAAATTTCTTTTATGGATAAAGTTCATTTAAATCAGATTGGAATCATGAGAACTCTAATATACCTAGTTTTACAATATAAATTATTTATTTAGGTACCTTCATTTTTGCATCATCTGTCAATTGGGCATCTTCATTGGCTCTTCTCTCCAAAATGTCAATTCTTCTTGCTGTTTCTGCTACTCTACCTGGAAAAAAACAATGTATTATTACGATATTATTTACTTTATGTTATATCCACAATATATAGACAATGAAGTTTGAAGAAAATGATCTAAGAATTGATAGAAAACGAACAAATAAATCTCATGTCAGTTTTCTGGACAGACCCCACACATGATGCATGTTCAGATGAACCAGTGCCTATAGTAGTTAAAGTACATACATCATACAATACTGTCCACAAAGGAAGAAAAAATTGAAGACAACAAGTCTTAGTTGGATGAAACGGTGATCTGATGTTTTCTTTTATTTTTACACAAAAATAACATTAAATAAATTCAGCTACTTATATAAATCAGTGGTCGTATGAACTATGATCTATATAATTGCTGGTTCCTAAAAAGCAAGCACTTTCACACTACGCACCAATGCGATAAAATTGCTCAGATGGGCTGGTAGTGTTACAAGGTTGAAAAGGGTAAAAAAATCTGTGGCGGTTTCATCAAACACAGGTTAAGATGGTAGAGCCACATCATGAGATGAAAAGACATAGATGAAATACCCAAAGACTAAAAGACTAGGTGGATACCTGACTACCTACAATCACAAAAGACCTAAAGGAGGCAAAGCTTCATCAGAGGATGCAGGGGACAGAAGAACTTGATAAGGACTAAGTGAGATGACCTCTAGAAAACGGGTCAGTGTTGATAGCAAAGAAGAAGTGTGAAATGATGTGAACCATACCTGATAACTGGACAGCTTCAGTGTGCAATGTACCAGCTTCGGATTTAGTGGACGCTGCCTTTTGTCGAATACTATGTGCTTCCTAAAATCAAAATAAATATGTATTACTGTATTATGGTGTATGCGCATGAGGTAGTCGAAAAGAAAAAAACCTATTTTTCTCAATACATAATGCTATCCCTTCGTTTTATGCATACTATTTTATTAAAGCTTTTCCTATGTACTTTATTTTTACTAAAAATACACACAGTATGAAAGTCGGTGACAGAACCACCAGACTATCAACCACTTCAAACCACAGTTTACTTTCGACCTGTAGTTTATTCAGGATAGAATCAATATTTTTGATTCCACCTCTGCAGCGGAATTAGTAGAAAAACAACAACTAATTGCTATCTAGTTCTTTCACCACTGCAGATTATTAGTATTCATAAATGTCATTAATCGACTGATGAAGTATCATCTTTTTCTATCCTGCCTGCGATAACACCACAAAAAAATAAATAAAATAAGTTCTAGGTAAGTACCTCTGAGGCTTGCTTGGCATATTTATGATGAGCTTCTTTAGCTGTATCTCTGGCATTTTTAGCATTTTCACCAGCCGCCCTCAAATCATTCTGAACATTGTATAACATTTCGCCAGCTGATGTGATGAGACCATCAATTACAGGAATCAGTTCTAGAGCATTATCTGCATCTTTTTTAGATGTTTGAACTTTGTCATGGAACTCTGAAAGTAATTCAAATGGATGAGTTTAAACAAAAACAAGAGAAATGAGGTGCCTATATGTTATCTGTATTGAGTGAAACAGTGCTTATTAGTAAAAACAAATCTACAATCAATCTTATTTGTATCTGAAAAAAAAACATGTACCCTCTACTATATTAACTGTTATTTGATCAATGTTTTGCCTATTTAAAAGCAAGTGTTATACCTTTTTGGAATAGCTAAAAAGACCTAGAAGCTTTTGAAATTATCTACAGAATAAGTTCCATAACTTTTTTTTCATAAAAAGTGCTTCTAAGTTGAAAACACTTACGGCCGGTTACAAAAAAGCTCGTAAAGAACTCTTTAGCTAAAGGAACTTTTAAAATTAAATGTCGCCTTTAAGTTGATATGTTTCATAAAAAATATTCCCGCTTAGCTAAAGTTTGAAATGTCAAAAAAATATTTGAAAGTTGGTAGTGATACCATGGAAATCTATGGAAAACATAGGTTATTTACAAAATTTTCGGAATTTCTGTTAATCTGTAAATTTCATTTCTCAATAGAACATCAATGTGCCGTTGTTGTTATCAATTTATTATTATGGTTTATGAATTAGTAAACGTAATCTGTAAACAATAATATTCTTCCCATTTAGCCATGTTTTCATCCACATTTTTATCCACAGTGTTACAAATGTTCATCATTTGTGACGGAGAGAGTGCCACGGAAATTTTCTATGAACTCCAGTGATAAAAGATTGAACTAAACTAAAATCAGCTTTAAGTCCCAATAACGAGATTTGTGAGATTTTGTTGTTATCAACGCGTTATTTTTTAAAGGAAACTTAAAGTCTCTTTTATTTTTTATGAAACCGGCTGTTAATGAACATTTTTTAATTCTTACCTTTATATAGCAATATTTTTAAGCTGTTAAAAGATTCAGCTTTTATTTTGACATGTTCCTAACTAGATACATCAAAAAAGGACCCTACGAGCTCTAATACGAAAGTAAATAGATAAAAAAGCCAAAAAAATAAAAAAAATTTCAAAAAAATTTTAAAAGTCAACACCTCCGTAACGTTCAAGTTTCGGATAACATAATATTATGGGATCAAATCCATCAGAAATGACCGGAATAATAACGTCCTTTAATATTCCGCACGACTTTCCCTGTAACCCTGTATAATATTATTATAATATTAACGGTGGATAGTACTGAAAGTCTTTATGAACCAACTTTGCAAGCAACGCATTGTAATATTAATAAACTTCTCAGGTTATTAAAATAGACTGAAGAAAAAGAAGTATTAATAAAAAATACATATTTGACACTTACGTTTCAATGTATTGTAAATAGTTTGGGCTTCATTTAAGGTTGAATTTCCCTGGTTGGCAGCATTTTCCGCATCCTCGCGTATTTCATCTAATTGTGAAAGTAAATCTTGTAAGAAGGCTTGCTGCTCAGCGCCTTTTGCAAGAATTTCTTTGGATTTTGCAATTTGATCAATTAAATTGGTCAGCATTAAATCATTGTTGGCCATTAATCTATCAATTTCATCCTGCATTTTATTAGCCTGTAAAATATAAAAATAAAATAAAATACCTATTTCTGTATATACTAATTTAGTTGCACACATTACATTCAATTAATATAAAACAGATAAAATTGAAGTCAGTGTAATTATGTAGAATACACTCAACAGAACGTAAAGCATATAAAGTTTTCAAACATTTGATAAAGGTTCCGAAAACCGGTTCATGTTTGAATTATACTTTTTGTGATAATTATAGTATAAAATTAGCATGTAAGTTTCAGGTAACAATATTTTTTACACTGTCCAGTATGGTTTTTTGTTTATGATTGTACAAATAATGATAAAAATAACCATATGTACGTAAATTAAAAATTCTCTATCCCTTTGCAATAAAAACACAGTTCATTTTTATATCAATTATTATAATTATCTAAATATTTACTAATAAAATCTTTAATAAATATGAAGAAGGACACTCACTTCAAATATTACAACGTCTGCAGTTTCTGTATATCCTTTGTTGTCAATTTTAGGAATCTGCGTAGAATTTACTTTGGCATATAGTTCCAGAGCTTCGTCATAAACAGATGATGTTTTACCTAATGATTCTGTTGCCATTCCATGCACACTGTTCATTTTAGTTTCTGCAGCCTTAATCTGATTTCGTAAAGCCCTCAGTTCAGTACTATTTACCAGAATAATGAATTAGTATATTAATATATTCCTCAACATTCATCTTGAGTTCACCTTATTATTTTAATACAACATTCATATAAAGTTCATCTTATTATACTTGGGATGCTGGTTGAACATTGAGTGAAATACACTCAAGAATAAAAACCAGAATTGAAATGGCGATGTCCACCATCTACAAAATGCACAAATTACTATGCAATCGCGATTTAAGCTTAGAGAGCTGTCAGCTTTTGTCCTATATGGAGTGGAGGTAGGACCCTCAAAATTATCATGCAAAACAAGCTTTAGAAATTCTAGATATATGTAGTTGTATAGATGAATGTTGTACATCTCATGGGTTGATAGCGTGTTTAACGAGATAGTCCTGGGCATGATACAAAAGGAAAGAGAGCTCCTGATCACTTTAAAGAGACGTAAGGACAAATACTTTGGCCATGAATTCTATGGTGAAAAATCTACAACTTGTAATTCAAGGAAAAATACTGAGAAGAAGAGGAATGCGGCATAAGAAAAATCTTAGATAGCGGATTGGAATATTGGATGCGGCATCATTGATAATACTGGAGGAGTGAGTCAAGATCATTAGGAGATGGAAGTTATGGTCGCCAACCTCCGTTAAGAGAGAACATGAAGAAGAATAAGATTATATTAGAAAAATTTGAATACTACCTTATGTTTGATTGCTTATTTAGACCATCTTTAGCAAGTTGATAGACCTCTGATGATGTTTCGTATGCTGTCTGTGCTATATTTCTAATATTTTTAGACTCATTTTCAAGTTTTTCTGCAATCAATCTTGATTCTTGGGCAATCATTGACATCTGCGTTGATTGGCGCCCAAACTGATCAGACTTGTTCTGAGCCTTGGCTAATGCAGCTGCACCTTCGTTGTTAAGATACTCGAAAGCATTCTGAAATAATTCAACCAATTCATTTAATTAACAGAAGTTTAACCGACCTCGGTAGCCTATTTGTACTACCGTGGACTTCAGATCCGAGGTCCCGGGTTCGATTCCCGGTCGGGTCAGAGTTTTTACTTGAAATTTCTACCCGGGGTTGGCCTGTCTCAGATTGGACGGGACCGGTTGACTGGAAAAAATTGCCTCAGGCAATAAGTTCCGCCGGCTATACTGACACCTTTGTATAGAAAAGTGTTATATTATTTATTATTATTATTTTAAGTTTGAAAACAAATGAGAAATAGATAGGTACCTACTTGGGAAATGTTGAGAACCAAAAACTCTCATGTAATTAACCCCAGAAAGTTTAGACATTTCATGATAATATTAAAAATAACAATTCTTTGGTTTAGCTACCTGAGTTGGTACACATAATTGTATGCCTTGACATATTATGAATTTTATCATCATATTCTTATGGATAATAAAACAATATTCAGATTATCATGTTTGCACCTTTAATAATGAAAATATTTAAGTAAAATAAGTAGGTATCAAATTTTTTTTCAGATGACTGACATGTGGAACATAAATTTATTTATTTACTTTATTCATACATAATAATAATTAGATTTACGCTTTCCACAAATGGGTTGATTGATTATTGCAGGTTGATTTTGTCATGTAATTAATTTCACCGTACATGAAGTTCTAAATTTTTTTGTAATGTATGTTGCTAGTCATCGAGAACACCTTTTCAATCCGCTAATTTTACCATTATACTTGCGAAGTGACACAAAAATGCGTATTTGATTACAAAAAATACCGCACATCATCATATCATATCATGCCACTCAACTGATTACATCAATTCAACTTAGGTTATCTTTTTAGTACCTATCAAATAACATAAATATTTATTTTTATCCCCTGACTATTCAAACAACCAACAAGTGGTTGGTTGTAAAACAAATTTAGGTACATATTTTTATTGAACCTACCTCAAGTTCTTTTGTTGATGCATCAATTCTATCGGAAGATGTTTTTATATTCTTAGCTGCATCATTTGCAAATGACATAGCTTTGTTAGTGGAATTGGTGACATTGTTTAAAAGTTGCCTGAAAGAAAAAAACATATTTGGTCATTTTTTTTGTTGTAGCTGACCCTCGGAGTCGAGGGTCCCATTTGCGCTTCCAAGAGTATGCCTCCACAATGATTTTATATGAATGAAAAGATTCAGTTTTTTAATGTGAAAATCATTGTTTTTTTAATAAAAATAACTTACATAACGTTGTCCAATCTTGTATTGAATTCTTCAAGCCTATGACCCAGAGATTTCCCTCCATCACTGACACCTGACCCCTGTTTCGCTTTTTCTAAGAGAATCTTGATCTCATCTTTGACTATATTTAGTTCTTTGTCAAAATCAGCATCAGGGATGACAGTTGGATTTTTCTCAATATCTTGAAGTAACTAAAATAATAGAATCAAAATTATAATTAATTAATGACTCAATTTACAACTATTTATCTATTAATTTTATTATTTTTTTTAAATATAACTGAGCTCACTCAAGGTGAACACAAATGCACTGTTCACATCTTTCACAGAAAGCAAATGGAATTGGTTGGAATCGCTGATTGAACCTGGCAGCAGCCGTGTTTCGTATGACGACATCATCCACCAATGGCTTTTCTTCATGATGTTGTCATCTGGTAGCAACATGCCACATCGTACAATGGCGCAAAACTATCAGTCACCATCAAGTCTTCATAGAGTCTACACAGAACATGCATCATCAGTCTTGCGATGTGCATCGCAGTGCACCACTCAGTGTCTGCGCATATTAGTACTAGTACATATCTTCTTCATTCATTGTAACATCTTATTTCTACAATAAACCGATCATAGATCCAAAATCTATCTATTGAAACTACAATACCCAAAAACCTAACACTTCTGCTAAAACAGTTGGCGAAAGAACCACTAGGCTACCAACCACTTCACATACCTTACTTTGTCTATAGAAGTTTGGTACACTAATTTATACCAACTTTTAAAACTGTTCAAATATATTTATGTACCTTTTCTAGTTTTTGTAATTTTGATCGATGAATGTTGACAGCATCTTGAACCAAATTATAACAGGAAGGACAATCCACACAACCTCTCTGCCTGTCATGCTTGTTTTCCTTACATCTAAAATAGAAATTAATTTTGTATCACTATGTAAGTAGGTAGTTTAAAAGTTCATATAAAGACGAATACAACTTAATCTACTAGTAAATTTATTTAAAATAACTGGAATAATTATAGTAAATACTAAAGAAAATTTTCAAATTTTACCTATCACATTGCCTTCCTTCAACATTGTCATAACAAGGACACTGTCCTTTAGGATCACACTGCAAGCCTTTGGAGCCAATCTGGTCACACATACACTCTTTACAGCCTTCTGAAGAGAATCCATACTGATAGGGTTTACACTGATCACATTTAAAACTGTAAACAAATAGGTACATTTTTCTTAAAAAACAATCCTGTTATAGAACATCATTATTTTGAACAAAAAAAAATCACTTACCCAGTAACTCCAGGTTTACAATGACATTGACCAGTTACAGTATCACAAGTTACATTATAAGATCCATCTGGGTGGCAATCGCAAGATCTACAACCTTCTAAGGTCAAATCAAAATATCCATCTTCACATCTGTCGCAAGATCCACCAGTTACATGATCAGCGCAGGCACATCTTCCATCCAACGGATCACACCTGGGTGTTCCATCCTCGGATCTTAGAGCACCCGCACCACTACATTGACAAGAGCGACAATCGCCTTTTTGGGCTGCCAATGCATCACCGTAGTGACCTATAAATAATATCAATTGGTTAAAAATGATAAATATTAGCAGATTTCAAATCATTTGCAATAAATACAAGTATAACACTGGCAGAGATAGAAAGCCATTTTATAGGGATCATGTTGGCAGAATGGGCCTGCACAGTGGGCGAAACACCAGTGAGAATAAACATACAGGAAGACCTCCGAAAAGAAGACGGGATAGCTTTACATGTACATCCCAAGTATGAGTTTCCTATATGAACAAATCTAAGATCTATCTAAATCTAAAGAAAAAAATAAATTTTTATGCACTTTGTTGATTATAGAGACAAGGTCTGATTGTCTAAAATTAGACTCTACAGCCACAATAAGTGAGATAGAAAATGACTACTGTAATAAAGGTGCACCTGAAGTCTGTATCTAAGGGCAAATGCGTTTATTATTATAGCTTATTAAAAAAATGGAATACCTGGTAAGCATTGGTCGCAATGAGCTCCAGCAGTATTGTAAATACATTTCAAGCATTCACCAGTTGTTGAATTACAATTTCCAACAGCGTTATGGTCAACATTCAAATTACAATCACACTGCTTACAGATTTGTACGGGACCATATGATCCAGTTGGATCTCCAAAGAAACCATCTGCACAGCGATCACATCTGAACCCTAAATAAAATAAATTAAATATGATTTAAAAATTGTGATAACTTACATACTATGAGAAAGGATAGAAATATCTGTGAGAAATTCAAATAAACGCAGATATTTCCAGTAATACTAATAGGTATAAGAATATATTCCAATCACAATATATTTTTGTCCAACTAGGCAACCATCTTCAATTTCTAGCTAAAAATTCGTTGCCTGATCGGCCAAAAAAGCAATACATAAAAAACTTTAATTTTTATTAATGTAAATCTTACCATAATAATTCGGTAAAATTTGGTTTGAATGGGGTCTATTCTTTCAACAATATGTACAATAACGAAACATATTTAGAAAACAAAAAAAATCTACACATGCTTTAGAAATGGGGTCTATATTGATTTAATAAAATAAATAAAAAGTATCACACGTGACTTATTTCCTACTACACCGCTAATTTTTATTTTAAAATCTCTAATTTTTTCAAAAAGTTACGCAATTATAGAGGACTAGCTTATACCCGTCTTGCTTTACGTTTTTGATTCCGATTGTCAGGCTTGATCGGTAGGTAATTAAACAGGTTCTAGTCTAGCTTCCCATTGCTTAACAGACCTCTATAACTGACATAAGCACAGAAAAAGAAGAGCACTTTTACAATTTTTGTTTTACCGACCTCATAATATTATACGATTAATAATAATAATATTATACGAACCTACCGACATAATTTGCAAGTTTTCATAGAGAGAGAGAGAGAGAGCTCTGTGGTTTGAATCTTAGCTACATTCCCTAATGTGTGATAATTAATTAGGCATTCCACCCATAGAGGGTGATTTGTGCTATCTGTCAAACTTCAAAATGGAGAAATCATTTTGCAATTTTTTTCATTAAATCTTTATTTATTGAGAATAATAAGATTTGAATAACATTTATATGTATAACAAATCAATCTACAATTATTATTTTATTACATTTTAATACCGTAATACCAAGATTCCATTCAACGTTTACATGAGTAATTTTGTTTCCAAAAGATGGCTTACTGTCTTTTTGAGAAATTTGTATGAAGATCCTAAAAAATAGAGTTTTTTAAATAGCTCTAAATATATTAAAGTTAATGCAGCAAATTGTATTTAAGAACCTTCTCAAACAAATTGCACCGCTCTGCGCAGATTCATATCTGACGTAGCATTTGTATTTTGAGCGTGATGTTCACATATACGATAGAAAGCAGACAAACATTTCTGAATTATTATGTAGATTTGTTTTTATTACAAACTTATGCCCCGTTGAACTTCATCCCGCATCCGAATCAACAATAATCATTACATAATGCAATAAATTATTAGCTTAATTTAATCCAGTTTTTATGTTGTAAACCACAACTTGGTTGTGGTGAGCTCGCCCTGTGTATGTAGATTCTGTGATGTCTTTGTTATGTTTAGTTTTTATGTGTACATGTAAATAATGTAGGTACAGTAAAGTATAAATAAATAAACTGTATTTAATTCATGTAATTAGACAAATATTCTTTTTTTATTCTGGGTTAGGTTGAAGTTCGACGGGTGGGTCAGCCAGTTTGTATAATAATTGTTAATATTTCAGACATAAAAATCAAGCTTGTGATCTGTAGAATAGACACTTTGACAAATTTTGTCTAAATGCAGTCTTCTATCTTGAACTAAGTATTGTAGATAAGTTAGTTGAGTAAAAATTTCCATTAATAAATGTGTTCCGATTTTCAATGGTTAATTTGGACCACTACAGACTTACAACGGTCTTTGACTTATTTTAGCTGGATTAGTGTGATCACTGTACAATAACAATATCTGCCATTAGATGATCACGACCCATCATGAGTGTCTTCAGCATATTTGAAAATCACATGCCTCTAGTAGGACTCGAACACACACATAGGGTGAGTTCGGGTAAGATCGAAAATGGGGGAAGTCCGATATTAGGAATTTATTACGTTATCGTACAACATTTCTAGTTGTTAGTGGTCAAGCCTTATGCGTCGAAACCTCACCTTCAATTTTTTAGTTCACATCTGACTGTCGTGACGGCCGGGTGTGTTTGGCGGGAAGTTTGCCGAAGGTGTATTCATACAAAAAAAAATCGAGATATTCGGTCTTACCCCACATCTCATAACTCAAGTATTTTTCAATTTTAATTTGTTATAATTAGATTATATATTTTATTTTTAAGTGTGTGGAAAAACTGCATCATTTGATTTCTATAATATGATATATTTTAGCTTTTGGACAATATTTCGATCTTAGCGTTCACAAATATCAAGGGGTAAGTTCGAAATAATTTTTATTCGATCTTTCCCCATTTTGACTTTCTTTAATAAAATACACCTATTCCCAAACTTTCTTATTTGACACACAATAATAAAATTATGATAAAAATACTTACAACCTTTCATTTATCTTAATTCTTTTCATACATTTGACAAAAATCGAATATATTTATTTACTTAATCTTTATGCATAGAATAATAGGTAGGTAAGTATATATTCAAATCAACAAATTTTATAATTTGAAATTACTAATCATAAGATATTTCGTTTATTTTATGAATTAATCGTAGTTTTTTTTTTTCATTATTTTAGGTTTACTATGCCGCGAAATTACAAGAGAAAAACCTTACGCGCATGTTACTCCGATGAAAATATTCATTTAGCAATAGAGAGTGTAAAACATTTATAGGCTCGACAATTTATAGCGCAGCAAAAAAATTTTATATACCAATTTCAACACTGCACGATAAGATTACTGCAAAACATGTAAAAAGTCAAACACTTCTCAGACCAACTGTTTTACCATTGGAGACAGAAAAAACATTGCTGATTGCCTTAAAACTATGGAAAAATGGGGTTTCGGGCTATCAAGAAAGGAAATTGCAAACATAGTTTTCATTAAAAAAATGGTATCTACATCTAGTAGGTATAGATAAGTTCATTTTTTATTGTATTACTTAAGTATCTACTAATAAAAAGTACAAAACAATGCTATAAAAATCTTGTTTTTTAAGTTTTTTTTTTCTATATTTGTATAAATGGTTTATTAAAATATTGGTGTTTACCTACTAATAAAATTTTGTTAGCTGTCATCACTATTTTTTATTTGGTATCGACCTTTTTTATTTAGGTACATTAAAATATTTAAAAAAGTTTGAGAACTGCATCACAAATTCACATGTCTCACGGTAAGATCGACATACGAACTTACCCCAAATTAAATTTACGGCACTTCTAGAACTATTTTACAGAGGAGTGAATTTATTTGGTTAACATAGCAACATAAAAATTGTACTAAACTATTTCTAATATTCTACGATGTCTAATAAAGATTTTTGAAACTATTTCGATCTTACCCCTCACTAGTACGATCTAACCCCACCGATTTATTGTTCAAGGGTTAATTTTAAAACGTTATTTTTTATTATAGTATGACTGCTACATCTCTCAAATTAATTTTTATTTGAAGAATGGTTAGTTTTCTTTGCTGTAATGTTTTATTTTGTTAGAAAATATTGATAGATTTTAAGGGAAAAAAATAATTAAAAACATCGTGTACTTGATCAAAAATCCATTCGATCTTACCCGAACTCACCTTACTCCATTTTGTGACTACACTTAAGGGTATAGGGAAGCAACAAGAGCACTATATCTTGCGCTATGTTTATGGCCTCCTCCCACACCATGTCTAAATCCCTCAGCTCTGCTTTGAAGGAACAGAACCCGGTGTTAAAGGTCTTCGTCAACTTCGGGGCCATGATGGGAGAAATGACAGCACTTTGCGTTGCCAACTGTCACTCCGCATCCTTAACACATGACCCAGCCAAACCCCTCTTCACTCCATAATGCTAGGAATGATAAACTCACAGCAGCGTTCGTGATGCGGTGCACCATCTTATACCCAAAATTCTCCAAACCTACTTCGTTTTTAACACAGAAACTGTTTGTGCCTACACGCAAAAGAAACTTTACATTTCGTCTCAGCACTATTCTTGGATGCTTTCCATATTTTGATCACGTTGTTAAATGCGCTATAATAGCTTTAGTAGACAAAATATTCAACTTTTTAAAGTATTAATAATAATTAAGAAATATTATTACGCGCAGGGTACATACATTTTTATTAACAATTAATTTTAAAATCGATTTTTGTGCGAGCATTACCCTTTTTAAATTTGTATAAGTAGGTACAGATATTCCAGCTAACAATACCATACCTAATCAAAGATTCTTGTTTGTGAAATATTCTTCATTTAGGTTTGTGAAGTAAAAAAGCTTTAAGCTTTTAAAAATAACGTTATATACAATTATTAATGAAACTGCTATAATGTTTTTGAATTTATACCGTTATTTCCACCTCTAATTATAATATCTTACCAGCATATCCAGATGGACAATCAGTACAGAGTATGTTGTCATTCATTACTATACAAGGTCCATTGTTGGGACATGGACACTGGGTACAGTCATAAGGTGTTCCTGACACAGCATTTCCATAATAACCCCTTGCACAAAGTTCGCAGTTGTCACCAGCTGTGTTATGTTGGCAAATACAGCGACCTAGAAACGGGAAAAACTTATTACTTAAACTAAAATGACCATTTCTGAGAAGATTATCAGATAAAAAAAGAAATATGAGGATACGGAATAATTGTGCACAGTTAAAGATACAATATAATGGAAAAGATGGAGGGTAAGAAGAAGATACTGGTATGTACATGTGAGAATGGACTCATCCAGACTCGTTCACATGAAAATGACTCCCAGGCAGACCATCAAAGATATGGATAGACGCTGGAAGTCGACCTCGTAAGAGGCTAGCCCCACCTCTTAAATAATAGGTTATCAGACCTAAAATAAGAAGAAATTATGAAGAGGCTGTAAAAGCTCTAGTGCTTGGATTAAACACTCTGCCTAAACATACTGTATCTGTTTTGAGAAGGATAAAAAAACGTTAAAAAGTAGCTACCAAGCATCAAGCTATGATTGTCAAGGGCCAACATAGCTTCTAATAATATTGCTATCAAATTCAAATCTTTTTGAGACAAAATTTCTACATATTTAAAATACATTTATTAAAGAACTACACCTTACCTGTTTCCGAATCGCAAATATTAGCATGGTTATTACAGTTACAAGGAACACATGGTTGGAATGGTCCACCTCTTGCAGGGTTGTGTCTGTAACCAGGAGCGCAAGACTCGCAAAATTGTCCGACATAACCAGTTGGACAAGAGCAATGTTCCAACCATAATGCAGGTCGTCCAACAGCACCTCTTGTCGCAGTCTCCAGCCTCACACTATCCAAATATCCAACACCCTGAGGGCTGTATGTGCCACGAATCTTAATAGCAGTTAAGTTTGATAATATTGACATGAACGCTCTTGCTGAAATTTTAGGATTCCAACCATATTCTGGATTTTCGTGCAGACGGTATGAGAATTCCCTTGCCTGAAACAATGTAGATGCAATAACGTGATTATCAGCTTTTAGAATTTTCATTCACAAAATCTTTTTATGGTAATTCGCATTGCAAAAACGTTTAAAATTAAAAAAAAACAAAATGATGAAATACCTTAGTAGATGGTGTAGGGTTATTTTGACCAAATATTGGAATGGAGACATAAGTACCAGCTCCTTCTAAAACAACATCTAGAGGAGATGGGTAAGCAGACGGTTCTTCGACTCTTAGAGTAAATTTCAAATCATGATTATAGGAAGCTCTTTGATCTCCAAGATACTGTTCGGGTGCCAAGAAATAGATATTCTCATGACTGACTCCATTAACAGCTGAAAATTATTTAGCAAATAAATCATTATTATTTAAGAACATATCAGTAAAAATACAATAAGTATTACGTAAAATTTACGAAATATTTACCAATACTCTGAGTTTTAGTATGATATTGTAGACCAATGATGTTTCGATGCGGATCTTCTGCCATCCATCTTTCATTATTCCTGGCAAAGTTTGATTCTATAGTAAACTTGAAATAACCAGCAGCCGACTGACATTCAGCTGAGTGTCCGTAACAGAAACAAGGAGTACAACCAAAATTATTTTCAGAATCCAAATTGAAATATCCTGGTTTACATCTGAAACATGCAATTTAAGCATTATGTTTAGATTCTTTTTTTAAGTAGCACTGTTTAAACATAATATGACATCATTTTTTTTAGGAATCAGATAGAAAAGTTACTTACTCTCGACATCTTTTACCCTCAACATGTTCTTTACATAAACATACTCCTGTATTTGCATCACAGTGGGGTGTATTGTTTCTTGAGCCTGCTTCACTACATCCACAAGACTTGCATCCTTGTGAAGTAAACTCATAGTGATTTGGTGCGCAATAGTCACATTTGTCGCCAGTAACACCAGGTTTGCATTGACATTTACCTTCACTATTACATTGTAAAGATCTTGATCCTAAAATTCATCAACATATTATTATGAATTCTGTCAATTTTCACTTCATCATTTTAGTTGGAAGTGAATGTATTAAAAAATTGTTACCTATAGCATTACATCCACAATCGACACAAACATTATCTCTTCGTTGGTAGAAATTTTCTTTACATCTCTCGCAATTGGGTCCATCTCTATTATCGGAACAATCTAGACAAAAACCTCCGTGACCGGTACGGTTATATAAGTCTTCATCAAATCTACAGCGATTTGAGTATCCATTGCAGTTACATGCTGTATAAAAGATAAAATGTGATCATAAAAATATTATAGATCTATTGGTTTTATAAGATTAATGATATTTATAAAATAAATAATTAATCGCAGCAATTGACTTATTGAAAAAATATTTTACACCACAATCGCAAACATAAAAAATCTAATATACATATGTGTAAAAATATAGTTCAGTACCCCTATTCTGTAGCAAGTGTAGGGTAGTCACTTGAAAAAAGTGACTATTAGGCGATACATTTTGTATGAAAAACGTCTATACGTATCGAATGCGAGAATCGCATATAGACATTTTTCATACAAAATGTATCGCCTAATAGTCAATTTTTTCAAGTGACTACCCTACACTTGCTACAGAATAGGGGTCCAGTGCACCAGCTGGATTATTGTTTAGCAATCTCTTCCATCCAACCAATAAAAAGAAGTATTATGTCCTCCAATCAAACCTTTCCATTTTACTTAAGACAAATCACCAATAGAATGATTTATAAATTTTAACTAAGCTGGGAATCGACCCTGAACCAAGTTGTTTAAATATTCAGTAGGAAGGAACCTATCACTTATCCAGGAATCAAACCCAGGATCCTACATATAAAACCAACTATTTGATGCATGCCTACATTAAATCAATTAGTGTTTGATTTTTACAAGGTAAATTTTGTACAAATTTGAACCACTGCGGGCTACAGACCATCTCCAACATCTATTTCAAAGGCTGGCTTAGAGTGATCACTACAAATTTAGATGGTCAAATTCATTGAAATCTCTGGAATTCCGAAATCATTGGAATCGTCAAAAAATCCCATCACTCTGCAGGAATCGAACCCACATCCCCAGCCGTCCCAAACACAAACGCTTGCCACTGGGATAACCGATGATAACACCTTTGTAATACTTGTATATAAGCAATGTAGGTAGTTATTATATAATTTTCATTCATTTTAAAGCATAGACTCTTTGGATAGTGGTAAGTACATCAAGCTACCAAATTTACCCAGGTCCCTTCAAAAGATTAGCGTTTAGGCTACATACACAACTATTTAAATTTAGTATTATTACTGTGCATAAATGCATGCTTTATTAAATGCCTGCAATTAATAAAAAACTATATGTACTTAGTGTATTTAATAAAGGTCGCTTTTGGCTTTTAACATTGACTGAAATACACTTTCACAATTTCGCTGATTCCACACTCCACACTGTGTTATTGTATTCTCCGCATATAAGGGGAGAACAAAATACTCCGGTTTGTGGGGAACATCCATATTAGGATGTTGTATGGCATTATTGTAGCATAGCAGAAATAAAACCAGACAGAAGTAACTGTTGTTATTGTCATCCAAGATGGAATGCGAAGGTAAATGGCGCCACTTTTATTAAATGATAGTATTAAACATAATAAAAAAAAACTCGCGCTTACGTTATATTATAACATCGCGAGTAAAAATGTTTTGTAAGTACTGTTGATGATACAATGACAGTACTAGTCATTTGCCGCATCTTAATTCAAACTTCGCTATAATTAATACAAGGGTTGAAAAAAACGTACGTAATTAAAAATAACGTGTTTTAGGTAAATATTATTAATTTTTTTAACTATGATCGATTTGCTTTGTTTTAAAATAGTTTGTTTCAGTTAGACGTAAACTTGTATGGTCAAGATTATGTTGTTTTATTATTGAGTTTCATAAACTTGGCACATCAGTCAAATAGCTTTTTAGTCTAACTAAATAATGTACCTACCTTCAAATAGGTTTAGGTATATATGTTTGAAGGAGACTAAATTTAAGTACATTTAAAATACTCGATTAACTTAAGCGCCATTATTTATTATATTTAGAATGCTTAAAAATAAAAAAAAAACATATTTTAATAGCAAAACTTACTTGTGCCCGTATACCAAGGGATTACATCGTTCCAATGGCTATAAAAAGCATTTAATTCGACCAAATATAACAATAAGACTAAACAAGAGCGAAAAAACACAAACGGGCTCTTCATATTTTAAAAACTGTTTAAATATAATATAAATGTTTGTAGAACATTTTCAATTTAATATCACAAAATTTATACGAGTTTAATTTAATATCATTAAATTATTTCTAAAAGAATCGATTACATTTTTGATTCACGAAATATGATATTTTTAATTGGATTATTCCACTTTATTTTAAAGTCACGCCGATCTATGTGATCGAGATATTGCAACATCAAAGAAAGGTAGTGATCGACTGTAGAAATACTCACAACAATAATATGGATTCTCTACCGAAGTCTTTGTCAAGTAGTAAAACCGGTAAGCCGTTCGCGATATTCTTTTATTTTAGTATAAATTCTACAAGACCGCTTCTCTAAGTATTGTTAATTTATCACGGATTAGGAATTATGTACGTACGCGTAGTAAAATTCATACGGTAAATTATTTTAAAGCAAAGGTTTTTTTATACTTCTTAGGTACTTCCTTTCATATTTTTAACTGATTCCGTAACTAATCCTTTGACACTATAATAATTATAGGTTAGTATTATAGTAGATTTTATTTGAACAGGTAGAGAAGGCAATATGAACCTTTCTTTATTGATTCTTACACAATACCAATTCGCCTTCTATCATACTTAATTGTTTCCATCAGTTCCGCGGCAAGGAAACGTTAAACCGGGTACCCACTTGAGCCGCGAGCACCAGCCGTTGCATCAAATTATCAAAAGTTCAAGTTCATGGTTCGCAAATAGATCGCGAGCGGAACGCGTGCGTCCTTTTGATAATATTGATGCAACGGCGTTCGCGGCTCAAATGAATACGTGGCCTAATACAAAATGGGAGGACGGACAGCGGTGTCCTCTTAATACGTAGGTACATTCATGAAAGTATTTATTATTTTGTTTTTATTATCAAACGATTATAATGTGTATTATTAAATGATACTGTCGCCATTTATTTTAACACTTAAAAATGCGGTGCAATTTGAAGCGTAAAAATACGACACATAACATACAGTGTTCTAATAAATAAAATAACATAGTAGATATAATTTCATCACAAAACTTTTTATAATTTCGCATTGCTCTAATTTCTGTTTTATAAACAAAAAGGTTGCACTGAATATCAAGCACTACATATTATACTTATTTTTTTGGCTGTAAATTTTTAGATGTTTTGTTTCATTATTTTCCATACATAAAAAAGAGACACAACGAGACTTTAGAAGTATTATATTATCGATGATTAACTCGTTATTATATTGGATGTCGTGAAGTGCAGTCTTGTCTTGGGCAGATAAATCGATTAAATATTGACTGCGGTTTTTTTTAAGCCCAACATAATGAATTTTCACTTATACAAACATGGTAAAAAAATGTAAACATACCTTTGCATTCGTGAACGTTGTGTTGAGTCGCTCTTCCCCAAGGAGCATCGTTGTAAAAGTCCAGACATCTCTCACAGTCCGATCCTGCTGTATTGTGTTCGCATTGGCACATACGCCTCCTGCTCCCATCGGAACCGTAAACGAAATCACACTTAGAAGCGTGGCCGTTACATTTGCATCTAGCTCCCACGGCCACGTCGGCTATAGCGTACCAATAGGACTGCAGTACTTGTTGGTCAGAAAATACTTCGTCACCGAATGTGTTCAATTTGTCTAGAGTTATACGAATGTCAGTGGCTGTTACCCACACCTAGAGCGAAAAAAGACATTACACATGAATATACATAATAATAATTTATATTCCGAATCTATCATCTAAAAACACGTCTTTGAATAATGATAGTACCACCAATTTACGATCTATATAAGCTGTATTACGTTTAGATACACCTCGCTAGTGAGTACACGGCTTTAAACAACGAGCATTCTGCTGCGTAGGCCAGGCGTAGGCTCATCACTTTTAACACATGAGATTAAGAATGGCATCAGAGGAAGACCCTTTTATTCCTTCAGAGCAGATCTAAGGCATTTGAACATGGAGGGAAGGAAGGAATTGACTATTACATCGAAATCGATCGAGGGATTTTGTTTCCTTCGCATGTCATAAAGGAAT
Source organism: Mystacides longicornis (assembly GCA_963576905.1). NCBI lineage: Eukaryota > Metazoa > Arthropoda > Insecta > Trichoptera > Leptoceridae > Mystacides > Mystacides longicornis. Next base: position 9,793,837 of record OY756429.1, read on the forward strand.
AAACTAGAGTAGTAATAAGATCGTTCATGTCGCAGAAGAATGTGAATAAAGAAGCTCAGGATTGAAATTGTTGGAAGCAGTGGGGGGAAAGGTTACTATACTAGTATAAAAAAGAGAACTAGGTGGATTGGTGGGTAGGTATATCACTTTATTTGAAACTAGCTTATACCCGTTTTGCTTTACGTTTTTGATTCCGATTGTCAGGCTTGATCGGTAGGTAATTAAACAGGTTCTAGTCTAGCTTCCCATTGCTTTGTAAACCTCTATAACTGACATAAGCACAGAAAAAAAAGAATGACACTTTTAATGTTTATTAAAATTTTGTATGAAGATCCTAAAAATAGGGTTTTTTAATTAGCTCTAAATATATTAAAGTTATTGCAGCAAATTTTATTAAAGAACCTTCTCCGGCATTTTGCACGGCTCTGTGCAGATTCATATCTGACGTAGCATTTGTATTTTGAGCGTGATGCTATGACATACGGTAAAAAGCAAAATAAAAAAATATTTCTGAATTATTATTTAGATAGAGAAGGAGGGGCTAATGCGAGTTTTATTTAATTTCCCAATTTACCACGCAACTTTCTTAATTTTTTATTTCATAAAAACCTTCTACTGATAAAAGCCAACACGACAAAAAAAGAATTAGTGAAATCGGTTCAGCCGTTTAGGCGTGATGCGATGACATTAAGTAAAAAGCTAATAAAAAAACATTTCTAAATTATTATGTAGATTTACCACGCAACTTTCTTAATTTTTTCTTTCATAAGAACCTTCTACTAATAAAAGCCAACACGACAAAAAAAGAATTAGTGAAATCGGTTCAGCCGTTTAGGCGTGATGTTCACATATACGATAGAAAGCAGACATTTCTGAATTATTATATAGAAGATGAAGTACGCGCATCATATTCATAAGTGGTCATTAGCTAGAACTAAATATATGCTCGATATGAAAATATTACATGGGAGACGCTAGATGTACCCAATCCAATAATAGATGTGGTAAATTCACTCCATGTCTACAGAAGAGACGCTTTCACAAACTTGAAAGGCCCTAAAAGTACAGCTTCATATTATTAGTACATTGTTATTGTACCGGTTCAAATTGACCGGTGTAAATTGAGTTCCACACCCCAAACCATTAGGACAAAATGTATCGGATATATTGTAGGCATCTGTCAAATGTCTGGTTGAGTCGATTACTTAACAAAACAACAGTACAGAAATGTGCTAACTGCGCAGACTATAGTATAGGCTAGGATTGAACCGAATAGGTTATCATCACCGCCATATAGTAACGTTGTATCTGCAAATTACACATTTTCAGTGTAAATGTTTTCAGGATTTTTTTTGTATTATAATTTATTTCAATTAAAAGTACCTATATGCTGTTATTTTAAAGGCTGTTTTTTTTGTAATTACTAGGTAAATAAATCATTATTGATAGAAAATTTCATTAGACGAGGCAAAACGGCGCTTAGGCCTTCTTATATAGGTGGTGTTGGAATTGTCTATGAGACTGCCTGTTTATATTATCTATTTTCCTTAGTTTTTTAATTAAATAAATTACTCACCTGTAATTCTTGACTAGTATCAAAGTTGTAAGCTGAAGGTCTCCCTTCTAGTGTAGAGAAAGGGACACTTCCTCCTCTCAAAGGGGAAATATCTGAATATTCGCTGGTGCAAAGGGCCCTCGTCTCGTCTCCTCTAGGAGCTGTGTTACTATCGGGAAGTCCGTATGTTTCCCGACAGGCAGAACTGTTTGAAAATAAAACAGTGAAAATTGTTATATTGTGTCAAACGTCCAACGAAACTATTTGGTATTTAAAAAAAACGCGGTTTTCTGTACCTGTAATACTGGTAAGGTTCCCATTCTCCATCTTGTCGTGTTCTTTTGTAAATAGCGAAGCTCTCGGGACGCGGAGAGATGAACACAATTCTTACGTAGGTTATATCAAACGTTTTACCTGTGGGGACAAACATTGATTAGATACCTATATGTAATGTTGTTCCTTTGCCTTCGTAGAGGTAAAAATCACAATCTCGACACTTGATATAACGAAATGTGCAAATATAAGGCAAAAAAAATATATTTTTATAATTATGTCCAATTTCATAATTTATTCTACAATTTCGTTATTGTGATTAAAGTCAAAGTAAATAGATGAATACAACGTAAATTTGTACTATTCGATGTTCATCTGCATTTGTTCGACTGAATTTATCAGCAACGACAGTTTCTAAACCAATTGTTAGGATATAACTCTTTTCATAGCACTATACAATCTAGTAAGTGCCAAAAATACAATCTGTGGTAACTGCGTACAAATATTATTAGAGAGCTTTTGCGGATGCGCAGAAAAGAAAATTGGTCTCCTTTATCTCGTAATCACGTGACTGAAGACAATTTACCAATAACAATTCATTTTACTTTAATCTACAAGCAAAACACAACACAGCAAAAAAACCCATACATAGGTACATCCTTTAACTAATTGTACGATTAAAACATAAAATTTATCCGTGTTGACGTTAAAATATAAAAAATCAAACGTCACAGTTTATATGAGTTTAACAAGAGTCACGTGGTACTTGTTGGGACCATGCGCAGTAGCTCATTAACTCTCTAGTATTATTTCTTCTCAAAATCTGTGGTCCAAAAAAAAATAAAAGAAACTTCGTTGCTTACCTAAATGTAGGGTCAAGTTGACCCTAGTTGGATACTGAATCCCTTCATTCATTGTTTCTGACTGCCACCAGGTAACCTTATCCGATTCCTGATGGACGTCTGTTAAGAAGTAGCTTTGGAACTGCCCAGCCGTACAAACATCACATGATTTTCTAGTCGACGCTCCAGTTTGCACGCAGTACCTGATGTCTCCGTAGTCACCGCAGGTATTGGTAGCCTCCATCAGGACATCGAAAGCGGCATTTTCAAATTCTGGTATACATCTCTGTGGGGAAATTACAATTGCATTATATTCAGAGGAAATCATTTATTAATGTGATTTAATCAAGACAAGAGCTAAATCATTCATTGAAGAGCAAATAAAAAAATCAATAGAAAAATCAAACCGCTATTAAATTAAATGTTGGGTTACATAGTAAAATTGATAATCTCATATTGTCATTGATTCTATATTAAAACTATCAGTTTGTTTGACAATTTTGAACATAACAAATACCGCAAGAAAAATGAATTGTATTTGGAGTTAGCCCATTTGCCTTTTGTCTCGTTGATGAAAATGCCCCCCAAGTACATCGTGTAAGTCAATAAAATTAGACAGGACACTGAACATCCACCAAGCTCCTGACGAAGATTTCCACAGCGAAATGGAAACGTAGAGTGAATTAACAAAAAATCAAGACACGAACATAATCCTAAAAACTACCAAACTACTAGATTTTTTTACTAATTATTTTTCATATGCTAATGAGCCTGCATCAGAAAAATAGAATTACTGCCACAAAAAGTGGCGTTAATAAAACAAAACCCATCTTAATCCACGAAACCTATCGGAAATTATAAGTTAATTTTAATCACCTTTAAAAAATAAGACACCCTTAAAATAATTTAGAGAAAAATCTCGTAAAACTTCTCTGAAAACAGCTAATATCCTCATACAAACGTAGGTTCATCATGTGTGTATTGAAAAAGTAGTCATCTATGTTTTTTTTTCAATATCTTCAACCCTTTTACCGGCTTATTGTGCAATATACGGTCAAAATAAGAAAAATAGTTCATCAGGCCCATGCAATGGCTAATGTATCATAGAAAATAGTATGGGAGTAAGCCCCTTTTCCGCTTGAAAAATATGATGATTTCCAGAAATATTGATAAGCTTATTCATTGTAGAACTGCCAATAATTATGATGTCTTCAACACATGTGTAAAAGACAAATAACAAAAAGTAGAGTTGTCCCTTTAGCAGATTAAGCCATCGCTATGCTACATTCTTTCACATAGCGACATCCACCCACAAATAACAGTAAAAATAATATTCGCTTTAAATTATTAGTTCATATTGATTAGTTGCGAGTATACTAAGCAAATAAAATTATATACTATATGAATTTGATGTAGGTACAAAACTAACAATTTGTCAATGGTTCACTAACGCTACATACAACATCATTCATAACACAAAAAAATGATAACATAATCAGTTTTGGACTAGTAATAACTCTATAATAATAATTGTTAAAGGCCCAAAGGTCGAATAAAATTATATGAATGTATCGAAATGACAAGAAACTAGCCGTTAGTTATTTCTTTTAAATTACTGTAAGCATTATAACCATGAAAGCCGCAGTAAATCTCTCCAAACTATACAAACTTGACGTTGGAACCATTTCACATTTTCTACTCAGCATTGCTTAAAGTGTATATTAGAACTTTTTCATATAAAGGTATTGAAATATGCAACTAATGGTTTCATAAATATCTGAACTAAAAGAAGAGGTCAAAAGAAAATAATATTCCGAGGTTCAATAATATACCAGGGGGTAGTTTACAATATAAGACTCAGTAAGTAAAAGGGATGGACAGGGAGTAGACTAATGTATCCTGATATCAAAAGTATGTCAGTGGCCTATTAAAAGAGGTATCAAGAGTACCCACTATCAAGGTCTAATGACCCTTTTATCATAATAATAATTTGTATGGCGTTACATATCTAACTAAAATAACATTATGTTTGAATTTCGCGGGAAAAGATCGATGTGAGTATAGCTGGAAGTCGTGATTTCAACCCAAATCAATATTCGATTACAAATTGCCGTCAAATTTACTTTTTTTTATAAAGAAGATCAAGGGACCACGACAAATTTGTTCTATTGTGATATCAAATTGTTCATGGAGCGATGCCTTTTGTTGAGGCCTTTTCCAGACTCCTGTCTTGAGCAAGAAGTCTCGCCTTAATCGTAATAGGATTCTCATCTCCCAGTTGCAACAATTTTGTTTAGTTTTCTCTGTGGAGGTATTAGAAAATACCATCCACTACTCTCTATCTAAGGTTGACTGATATCAGGGAACCTCCATGAGTTATTATTACTAACCTATCCGTCAGTCACGAATCTTTCGATTTTTAGGCAGAAAGGTTCATTCCTTCAGGAATGATACGACCAGGTGAGTATTATGGGTGGGAGGGCTTTTAAAAAGAATAAGGTAAGGGTTTCATATAAATACTCCGTATGTTGGACAGCCGAGTAAGGCACTCCTTACTTTCGCCTGTTGGTCGATCCTAGTACAAGAAAATATGCACATAACAATGTTTCGGTTTGGCCGCCAAATTTACTTTAAAAAATATGTTTATTTCGATCAAGAAATGTCACAATATTGAGGTAGGTACCTGCACTAATACACAATATTATATTATTATTACTATTTTGAAGATGATTTATTATTGTGTTTATTATCGTTTTTATAATTTTTGACATAAAAATGGAGTCCTCCAGAATTTTTGCGGGAAGTTCTCGGGTGCCGCTTAAAATTGATCGAATAGACTGAATCATAATTTTCTATACAAAAGTGTCAGTATAGCCGGCGGAACTTATTGCCTGAGGCATTTTTTTCCAGTCGACCGGTCCCGTCCCGGGCCAACCCCGGGTAGAAATTTCAAGTGAAAACACTTAGAAAAAGTCTGATCTGACCGGGAATCGAACCCGGGACCTCGGATCTGAAGTCCACGCCAGAAGAACTAGGCTACCGAGGTCAGTGAGTGTGTCATTCTTGTGGAAATATTTTACAATTTAGCTAAGTATTGCGTAACCAACTTATTGCTTAATTTCAAATTATCTATATATTAATACGTGAGGCTAAAACTTAATGTCCCTTTTTACGAAAATTGAGCGGACGGAGGAGTATGAAATTTCGCACACTTACAGTTTATATAGAGGAAGGATAGCGAATGCTAATATTTTTATTAAAATCATACATAAAAATGGATTAAATCAATAATAAAAACGTTACGCACACTACTGTAATGTTTGTACACTACTACTCACACACACATCGATGTATTTGACATTCTGTGGCTAAATAGAGAAAAGATTAATATGTTTTGCCGCATCACGCCTAAACGGCTGGACCGATTGCGCCAATTCTTTTTTGTCGTGTTGGCTTTGATCAGAAGAAGATTCTTATGAAAGATAAAATTAAAAAAGTTGCGTGGAAAATTATAAAATTAAAGAAAACTCTAAGTAGGTAACCTTTTTAGTACTTTTTAAAATATAATTTTTATTCCAATTGTGAAATCACTCAAATAGGCGCATGATAGGAACTTTATTTACTTGGTAACGTGTTAGCAACGAATTTACCCTGATTGTTGACATAATTTCATTCAAACGTTATTTATGTAATATGTTTTTCATCTGATATACCTTCCACTGAATGGATATTATTGTGCATTTTTTTAAATACCTGCTACCTACAATAGAGCTTTAAGGACGTAAGCTGATATTTTAAGATTTTACAAATATTTTATTGCGCAAAGTGAATACATAGAGGCGAGCTAAATCTGACACACGTAATATTAATTGTGAAACGTGTGCCATGTGTCATCAGAAATTTTGAAGATTGTAGATAAATACGAAAGTGCATTGAAAGAGATAGTGTGGCCGATCTTCAAGCATCACAATCACATCAACAAGGACAGAAAGTTGGCAATAAGAATCTTTTTTTCAATGCGCTAGAAGAAATGCTTCATGTGTTGATTTCAAACAAATTTCAAGGTAAATGAAAAACAAAACCATAAGTGATGAAAATAATGTTTTGTAAAATTGTTGTACAGTAAATAAATGAAACAGAAGTAAAATTATTTTATTGACAGAGATACTTTTTTTATTTTTAACTTTGATACCATATTCCTTCCTTATATTCTTATTTATATCGATATCCCACATTATTTTTCGAAGAGCTCTTATATCTACGATTGGGGAACCTCAGAACATGCTTTATAATCGCTTCTTCGGTTGTCAAAAACTAAAATTTATGATTGTATAAATTTTCTTCGGAGTGTTTCCTATACCAATCAGTATTTTTTTTTTTGAATTTGCTTTTATTTTTCAAATGGTATCCAATACATTGTGTGGGTGTCATAGGATATTTTAGGTAAGTTTTAATGAGATTTGAAGAACCTAATCCTTTTAGAAAATCATAAACTCACCACCGAATGGGAAAATTGATAAGCACTAGAAGATACACAATATAAATGGACATAAATTATACACTTTACAATCAATACGTTGAACTACACAAAAGAGAATCGGATGAATAGGTTCCTTTAATTTCAACATCAAGAGGTTAAATAAGTTGAGATGTGAGTATGTACCGATACACACACACTCCCTTTTACACCCCACTCAGGGGCATAGGGAGGCAACAAGAGCTCGAGATCTCCATTGCGGTCGATCTTGCGCAATGTTTATGACCTCCTCCCACACCATGTCCATGTCCCTCAGCTCTGCTTCGAAGGAGCGGAACACAGTGTACCGATATCAATCAAAAATAATAAAAATAAAATACTCTAAGCTCTCAATCAAAGCAAATCAAAACTCCTTTTGAACCCCACTCAGTGGCATAGGGAGGCAACAAAAGCTCTCCATTGCGCTCGACCTTGCGCAATTTTCATGACCTCCTTGCACATTAACTCCCTCAGCTCTGGCTCGAAGGAGTGGAACACGGTATAAGAGGATTATCCACGTCTTCGGGACTCTGATGGGAGGAAGAACGACGCACTTCACAGCCAACTGTCTTTCAGCATCCTTAACACATATTCCAGCTATGTCTATCTCCTGTACCGATATGATTTTTTTTAATAAACTTTATCACCTCAACGTGTCAATAGTTTGATTTCATGATATAATTTTAGGCGAGGAAACGACGAAGAAGGTTAGCTTGATGAATTTTCACGCATAATAGAGTTTAAAGATTCTTTACGGACAGTTCTTTACTGATGGGTTAGATGGCAGAGATCCTTCGGGATAAGTCCGCCCTCCCTACTGTTCAAATCTTTTTATTGTCACATTGTACTTAGAGTAATAAAGCTTTATTTATTTAATAGAACTATTTGCTACGACTTCGTCAATCATTATTGCTTCAGTAATATTGCGTCGATAAGTAGGTAGGTATCTCCGCCAATTGAAACAGCTAAGAAGTTGATTCAAGCCAAATTACGGTCAGAAGAGTATCTATAATATTAATTATCAAAATGCAACTAGAATCGCAAGAGATATAAAGAATGGTTTGCAATATTTACTCAATTTGTTTCTAAATTAAGTAAATATGTGTGTATTCTAAAACTTCCATTAAATGAGTTACGGAGACTTTACATTACCACCTAATGGCGAACGTTGTTAACGTAAAGCGATCACACTCGATCAAATCAAATCTCCCTTTGAACTCCACTTAGGAGCATAGGGAGGCAACAAGAGCTCTCCATTGCGCTCGATCTTGAGCAATGCTTATGACCTCCTCCCACACCAAGTCCATTTCCCTCAGCGCTGCCTCGAAGGAACGGAACACGGTATGAGAGGGTCTTCCACATCTTCGAGACCCTGATGGGAGGAAAAAAAAAAGCGATCACACTAAGCCAGCCTAACAGTAGAAGACGGTCGTAAGCCCATAGTGGTTTGCTCCATTTAAAAATCGAACATCAGTAATGTATTGGTAGAGTCATTAGTTGTTACATATTCGTAAATATTTGAGATAATTAGTTGTTTTAGTGGTTTAGTTCAAGGTTCAGTTTAGGCAACATTCGCGCTGGAGCTTTAGGATTCGATGCCCGATGCCGATTTTTTTTCAACGGAACAAGCATTTTTTATCTATATCAAATACTTCTAAGCTTAAACTATGCTAACGTAGTGTTGAAGTTTTTAAAACGTGTATGTTTGCTAATACTAATTTTTAAAAATATACTATGCAGAATTTTGATGCATAGGAGATGAAGGCATTTGCAGTATGTAAGATCATCGTATCGAAACAACGTTCCAAATATTTAGGGAATCTTGCGCCGTTTTCCTACTATTTTGACAGGTACTTAGATTAAATCAATTAGTGTCAGATTTTTAAAAGGTTTATTTTATACAAATTTGAACCACTACGGGCTTAAGACCGTCGTTTACTGCTGTTTCCATGGCTGGTTTAGTGAGAACAATTGAAATATGCTGTTTCATTAAAATAAAGAATGTTTTAAAATGAAAAACAACAGTAAAAATTTTAACTGTCAAAGTGATATCGAAAATGATTTTGTTTTTATTTTATTAGACAGATGGGTATATACCTACAGATATTCGTGATACAAAAATTATCTCACAAATTATAAAAAAGTAAATACACAAACAGTAAGAAGTAAGAAAGACAAAAAAAAACCTGTCAAAAAAATGACACAATATGCAGGCGCATCTGGGGGTAAAGAGATGAAGACAAAATGTGAGGGACAGGCAGAGACATATTTTTGACAAATTACTGGGGACAGGAATAAAGGCCATGGAAATGGTAGTATCGGGAATATGGGCCAAGATTTTTTTTTATTTGAATTTGAATTACAAAGATTGTCTTTTATATTTCGGGATCTGTATGAAAATACCACAATTATATTTCCCAAAAATATTGGTTTTTCGTATGTCTAAGTTATTTCCAGGAAGACCAATGAATATTCTCATAATATGATTGAACTAATCTTTCAAGCACTTTTCATACATTGATTGGGCATCCGTAAAATCATTTTTTTTTCAATCGTATAAATCGCTTCTTCAGAGTAAACCAAGTGTTAAAATGTCAAAACAGAAACGTTAGTTTCTAGAGTGCAAGACTAAGTTAGAAGAGAATACCGAAATATAACAGGCAATCTTCGATGTGAAAATATTAGGTACGTAAAAATATATACCATGAAATTATTTTTTACTGCTGTTTTTGTTAACCATTAAAACAGTGCAATATTTTTTTTTGTATAATCACTGTCTTTATATCTGTCTTTCAAAAAATATAACAAAAAAGTCAAATTCATAAAATGTATCAGTTTTGATGTTTTTGTTGAAATTGAATCAAGTAGGAAAGTTAGTCGAATTTATTGAATATAAAATAAATATGAACCCAATACTTAATTATTTATCCCTCACAGCACGAGCTCTGCTCGATTTTGGGGGTAAAATGTATATTAAATATATTATGTATAAGTTTGTTTATTGTAGGTACCTATATGCAATGTGTTTTTATTTATTTATCAATAAAATATTTGATTTTTCAAACACATTATTTGTAACACTTATCTATATATTATAGTAACACTGCAAATTTTGTTTAATTTATAAATAGGTAAAATATGTGAATTTGAATTAGGTATAATTAAAATTCATTATGGTCGAATTCCGACCACTGGGCGACCACTAGTAAGATTAATTCTTCCTTTATACAAGCATTTGGCTTTTAAGGAGGGCAAACAATGTACATATTTTGTTTTGATATTCTATAACATAACAATTATAATTTAAAGAAAACAAAGGTACATTAAATAAAAAAAAAATAAAAAAAATGTGTTATATTATTATGTGCTATATTATTATTACTTTTCTAAGTGTTTTTTCACTTGAAATTTCTACCCGGGGTTGGCCTGTCTCAGATTGGACGGGACCGGTTGACTGGAAAAAATTGCCTCAGGCAATAAGTTCCGCCGGCTATACTGACACCTTTATATAGAAAAGTGTTATATTATTATTATTATTATGTGTCTATAAATATACTAAAACAAACGAATATCACTCTAAATACCTATGAAAAGGATAATAATATTGAATTATCAGTGTGTATGTGTACCTACAAGACCTACATAATATTTATGTACAAACGTATAAATTCATGGAGAAATGATACGCCCGATCTTGATAGCAATGGTATGACCAGTAGCAGTGTTGTAGTAGGTGGTGCGTAATGACAAGCGCACTTGAATCATCCTCTTTCAAACACGACTGGGAATAGACATCACACCTATCTATAAAATGTAGCCCTATTTTCCGTGGTCATTAGGTAATCACGCGTGAACGGCTGGACCAATTTCGCTAATTCTTTTCTTGTTATGTTTGCTATTGTGGTTTTGTATACAACATTATCAGAATTTTGATATCTGTGCAGTTATCTTTTTGTTCTCTTTTCTTGTGTACCAACCTACATATGTTTGTTTATAGATGATTTATTTGAATAAAGTTTTTAAGTCCACTCTGGATGGAGGCGCTAAAGGTGACTTTCCGGCGATCATTTGCAGGGCAGCCCTTCTGGCGAGCCCTATGACCGCCTGTGAATCTTTTGATTGCATTAATGGATAAAAAGACGCCTGCAATATCCGGATGAGTTGGGAAAAAAAAGTTCTAAAGAAGACAGAGAAGGATCTAAAAAAAGAAAATCGTGATAAAGTTGCGCGTAACATTAGAAACTAAAAGGAAACTTTAAATAGGTAACCTTCTAAGTGTATTCTACAACATAATAGATATGATTCTAATTTTGAAATTAAATTTACATAAACTGAAAGTTGTTTAATGTCCAATCAAAAGAATGTGGATGTAAAATAATATATAGCATAAACAGATGCATCGTTCGGAATTACACTGGTTAAAAAAAGATAATTAATTTATCACTATACAAATTCGAAATCAATATTCATAGTTAGGACCACAGGGCAACGTCTGTCGGGAAAGCTAGTCACTTACAGAAATCTACGTCAAATTTGAGAAAACGCTATTTTCAATCTGTAATAGTGTATTAAGGATGCCGAATGACAGTTGGCCGAAGAAAGCGCTGTTGTTCTTCCTCCCATCAGGGTCTCGAAGACGAAGTAGACCCTCCCACACCGTGTTCCTTCGAAGCAAAGCTGAGATGCTGATTGATGCTGATTTTAATGCTGATGTTCAGTTCGTGTCTTCTCTGCTTAAGACGGGACTTGCGCTTGTCGAATATTCTCGCGAGAATTTTCTATCAATCAAACGTCTTAAAAATATCCTGTAAAGACCTGGCACCCCAACGGCCACATTTCCCAGCAAACAATTGTTTAGTTGTGCAGTACTTAATTTTATTATTTAGTTATCGATCGGAGACATCAACAGAACACTGATAAACATAAACAAAACAAATCATGACACGAAAACATAGAATATTCAGAGCTCCAATAACAGATATCTACCGCATACCTATTTATGAAGCTGTGTATAACAGTTAAATCCTGAAAATACTTCCATTCTTAAAATATACTAATTTCCCTTTAATAAACATAAATTCGGATTATTTCTATGTACTAAACAACAACTTTCTATGACCAATTATGACATATCGGATCGAAGCTAGAGCTGACACGATACAGAGAAAACAAAACAGCTTCTTAGAACGTCCGAAATGAAAACGTTGCGACCCATAGCAGGGAGATACCTAAGAGACAGAGTCCCCAATGATGAGATACAAAGAACCTGCAATGTCGACGACATCGTACGATGGAGTAGACAGAGAAGAAGGTTCTGGAGGGACCATGTCGAAAGGATGGAAAACAACATTTGCCCAGGTCGTGATGGAAGGGATCCCATATGGACGCCGGCCACCAGGACGTCCCCCAAAGAGATGGAGAGAAAGCTGGACTTCATCATCACAGGAGCCCGATTTGAGCACTTCTTAAACAGATCGTAGATCTACACAAAGAGGAGGATGAAGAAGATGACTTAGCAACGAGAGAGATGAAGTATTGTGTTTAAATATCTAGCTTATTTTAAATTTCATTGTTGAATATCTACATAATAATATTTCGATAAATACGCATTTAAAAAAGGACTGCAAGACTAGCACGCACTGACGGATGCTTCGATCTAACGTGGAATCGCGACCGAGAGGAAAAATTATGAGCAACCATGTGAAGAAGAAGAATATCAGCATAAGCATCAGCTGATATTAATTTTAAAAAATCAGCATCAGCATCCGCTGATGTTGAAGAAACTCACATCAGCAACAACCCTGATTTGGATATAGCGTGGGAACCTCCCTTAGCTCCTGAATGCAGTTCAAAGAAACGAATTTAATGTTTTTATTTTTAAAAAAATCACTAAGTCACTCATCAGTATTTGTCATAATGAGTTTCTAATTTTCAAAATTCCCCGGAATATAATTTAACCAGTTTATCCTTATGGTTTAAGTTTCAGAATAGTAGCCCAAAAATAATGCTCATTAAACCAATAAGTCCGAATTTGGACAATATTCCATCCTCAGGTAATTACAATAAAATTCTGATCTCTCTGTAGTCCAACTCAGAACCTCTTTCTCAGAAATTCAGAAATCTCTCGCCTAGAAAGGTAATACTATAAAAGGAGTATTCTTTGAAATAAGTACAAAAATATTATATTTTCATATCTTTCATTGCCGGCAGTATAAGTAATGATGAAAGCGCGAAAAAGACAGTGTAATCTTGACGTTTGTGTCAATTAGCGTAACTTGTATACCGCAGTAAACAATCGTCAACTGAAATAATGACTACGTAAAAATAATACATTTTTAAATATGTTAAATATTGACAAATGGATTTTAATTGCTAAGGTCGCGATGCAGGAGATCCAGAGAAAGTTGGACATCATCAGCACAGGAGTTCGATTTGAGCGTTTCTCAAACAGACCGTAGATCTAAAGAAAGAGGAAGAGAAAGAAGATATTTCTTTGTAATACGGCCGATCGATTGGGGGTCCGCTTTCTAAAAAACCATGCACCAGCACTAGATTACTTTGACAACAAAATGTTCCCAAATATTCATAAAGGAAAGTTTAATAGCATCATTCAGTCGTCTATTAGGAGGTAACAAAAATCCCTTCGCACTAATTGAACCAGCATGGCCCATTATTATTAAATTATTACGCACTAATAATATTAATTTCGTATGCCATCCTACTTTAACATACCTAAATGGATACTACGTATCACATTCGGGAATGTTTCGGGAAAGTGAAGTTTGGGAAGAACAGCGTCATTTTTGGTAAAACTTCAGTTTAGTCACTGCTAATAATTTCGAGGTTATTTTATATACGATTTGAATAGGTTAGGTTAAGGTTGGAACGTAGTTAAAAAGGTGGAACCCCCTCATACTTTTTCGGACACCTCCCCGAGTGATAACACTGATAACACGGTAATACTCCAGCGTATGTCAAATTAGCCGCCTCATCCTCAAAATCTTTAATTTATAGGAGTGACTAAACTGAAGTTTTATCCAAAATAATAATTACAGAGTTACATATTATTAAACAAAAACCCACGATGAATTGTACTGACGTATTATTGTTCGTGATAAAATTTCCTAGACCCATACCGTGCACCACAATGGATACATACATGGCTGTGTGAAATATATTGATTTATGCAAAAAAAATTGCTTCTGTGAAGTTTCATTGCACCCATTTCTTGATCTATTTATAATGATGTGTTTTAGATGCAAAGTTATACTGATTAATATAAAAAAATCCGTCCCATTTTAACTTAGTACGGACTTATTTTCCGAGAGAAGGAAGGGATGTTCAATACTGGACGAATGGAGATTGATGGGTGTGTCAGGCAGTGTCAGGTGATAAAATTATACAGTTAGGTACTCTCATTATAATAACATGAATTATATTTATTTTTATTGATTGCATTTAAACTTAAAAAAGTATAATGCAATTATTGTTTCCTAGAAAAACGTCTCTGCATTTAACCCATACGCATCTCATTTGTTTGGAGAAATCTATGCACTAAAATCCCATTTAAAATGTACTCACCAAATGTCACACTAGATGTTCATTTTAATTTTGTCAAAACAAAGTTATTGGTTGGAGAATCTTTATAAAAATTGGAAGTTAAATAGAAAAAATATTCATTATTGGAGTAAATCTTTTTTTTTTGTTTTGTGATTTTATTTTTTTGTGTTTTTTTGGGAGTAAATCTTCTTTACAAATATTGATTTAACTCTCCCAAACGATTAGATGAGAAAATATCATCACAGGAAACGGATCTCATATCATAATCTTCACTGCAGTTCTTCAACAAATATTAAATTACATTTTAGTTTAAATCATACAATTTCAAAATAACAAAAACGTGATAAAAATAACATAAATAACACAGCGCGCACGCAAACAAACATCAATAACAAAGATGGCGGCCATACAAACCGCGCAGGTAAAATATCTATCCCTTCTTCAGCGGCGTGTATGCGATTTATTTTGTATAAAACTCTAAACAGTAAAATATTCGAATAAAAAGGTTTGAATCTTATCTACAATAACATTATTCTAGGTTTTGCATAGATGGCAGTAGCAGGTAGTAAAATGGCAATATTCGTAAGCGGATGTAGGTCGGTACCACGTACCGATTGTGAATTTCGGCACATTTCTCTCGGTCGGTACTACGTACCGATTGTGATGCGGATGGGTTAACAGCTGTAAATACATAGAAAAATCGTTTTTTTAATAGGTTACTAAATTATGCATATTCCAAAAGTGTATGAATTTAGAACTTTTTAATTAGTTAATGAATTTTATGTAAGTGGGCGTCTTGTTTACCGAGGTATCCAAGCAACGCTTGATGACAATAAACGTCAGTCTTTCGCGCTTTCATTATTATACTGCCGGCAGTGAAAGATATTAATATAAAATGCTTTGTACTTATCTCAAAGAATACCGCATTCGCAATGTTATGGCCGCTTCTCTTTTCTAAGAAAACACATCAACATAAGACTCAAATAATAATATGTGGTGTAGAAACGATTGCGTAACATAACATAATATATACATTTGAAATTATTGAAGGTAATTTCTACCAAAGGTGTGTCCGGCGTACAACTGTTTTTCGATAAATTGCGAGTAAAATAATTGCCATTCGATTTTTTTCCGTAAAATTGAGAAATCTAACAAACGTTCCTCTTTAACGACACAAGTCTTAGCAGTTTACTGTGAAAGAGTCAAAGAGTGTATTTGTGTTCACTTTGAGTGAGAATAGATTCATTTTTATAAAAAAAAAATCGAAAAAATGGATACATAATCGAAAAAGTATATAAAGATTTTTTTTTTATTTGCCATTTTTAAAGGATCCATTATATTATTTTCGTATGATTCATGAACAAAAATTTACAAGACGTCTAAAACTATCAATATCCAAACACGTTTAATGGATCGCGTGCATGGGAACAACAAATATTTTTTTCTCTATTGCGCACGATTACGCGCACTCAAATTCATCTTCTTCCATGTCCTTCATTCCACACATAATTTGTGCCTAATTGTATATGTAGGTACCTATATTTTGAGTCTTTAATCTATGTTAAATTAGGTAATTTTTTTATCTAATCAACCGGAACAAATTATGCATGGTACCTACTTGCCGAAATATATGTGTAATAGTGTAATATTAAAAATAAAAGTTGTAAGACATCCCAAGTAGTAGGTACACAAGACTAGAAAAGGTGGTCAAGAGCAGTATTTTACAACCTTTCCAGAACCTTTTATTTCTGCTACTTGGGTTCTATAGGGGTATTCGTAAAATGGTCCAAATACGTTGCGATGTAATTCGAAATAGTCCATTCCGACACCATTTAATATGAAAAAAAATATTTTTTTAGATAATCATTTTTGGTTAATTATTTAACCTAAGATTTAGTATTAAAGCAAATCTGAATAAAAATAGTAGGTATATAACATAGAATGGCGTGTTTTTTTTTATTTGTTGTCTTAATCATAATGCACATCACGTCAGGATAATAGATTTTATGAGAAGTAGAATTATACTGGTGGTTTTTTTTTAACAATGTTGTACTTTTTAAAGCACATCCTTTAAAAGCTGCAAAGAAGCCATGTGCAGAACCGTCAAAGGATGAATAACTGAAGAGAGTGGCCCTGCACTAGGTACAATATAAAAAAAATCATCCTTAAACCTCTGCCTCCTTGGGCAATTTACATTTATTGACGCTTCTGTCAGAAACCATGACTTAAACTCAATCAAGTTTCATATTTACCCATTTGATTTTACAACTTTATATTTAGTTGACTTTTATAGACCGCCAAATCACAATACATTCAGTATTACTATCAATATAGGATAGTGTAGTAAAGAGCAGCAATATTACATACTCGTATCTTAAAAGCTATTATTTTGTCTTTTCCTATTTAAACTAAGTAACAATCGGGGCAAGCCCTACAATACATAGGTATGTACATACAGAAATACACGACATATTAAACAAAGTAGGTACACACCCTTACGTAATAATAATAATATAGGTAAACGCACTTAAAGTTATAATATAGGTATACACTTTCTTCCAGCTACAAAGTATAAAGTATTATAGCTACGTATTTATATATAGATAGTGCTAGCACTAGATGGATACCCAAACTTCTTAGTACCTACATCGTGTTCGATAGATATAGAATATACTCACTCACAGTAAGGTAGTAAGTAATATTGACTTATAAGTATGTATTTACTAATGAAATCTATTTTAGATCGACAACGTTCTCTACGAATCCACAAAGTGCACTGCTCCCAATGTTTTGGGACGCTCCATAGATTCTACGGAACTTCTATAACTTATTATCTAGACTAGATATTCTTGGAAATAGTTAAATATTTCACAATTTTATGAAATAAAGACTAACCTGTGAGTTTTCGTAAACTAACTAACTAATAAGCAAAATTCAATAATCAGATAAATTTTTTACCATGTGCCAGGACCGAATAGAAATCTTTAATGCATATAAATATTTTGGGTAATTGAAATTTCTAACTATTAGGGATATTTTTTGTTTTAAATTGGGTATGGAGAACTTTCGGACAGTAAATTTAATAAAGGATTGATACACATGCTCATAATATGAGGTTTACAAAAAATGAATGTTATAAAATAGGTCATTAACGTTGCGCAAGATCGAGCGCAATGAAGAGCTCTTGTTGCCTCCCTATGCCCCTAAGTAGGGTCTAAAGGGAGTTTGGATTTGGATAAAATAGGTAGTTGGAAGTCCAATGGTATCAATCAGCAGCTTTCATGCGTACCGTATTGGAGGTCGTGGGTTTGAATCCAGGTGCTACCAACTATTTCCGCTTTCACGACACAAGCCTTTGCTTAGAGTGAAAGATGTCAAAAGTGTGTATGTGTTCACTTCGAGTGAGCACAGATTTTTTATTTAAAAAAAGTAGGTACCCAAAACTAACAACAAGTGTGGTGATCACACTCTAGAGTACTTAGTTCCAAAGTTGTTCAATTCACTGCTAACGAACATAAAAAATGTAACAAAATTATTATTTGAGAATTGGCTATGTAAAAATAGAAATATGTATGTAACATAGTTTATGTATTTAATAGATCGCAGACACAATTTATCTAGTACATAATATGATTAAATTTAGTTCGGTGATCCTGCGGTAGTCCGACAAATGTTGAACAAAACGGTGTCGGACTATCAAATTTGTCGGATCTCAGAGTACTGTCAAAGAACAGGGTCAACTAGAAGGGAGAAATGACATGACCAATATCGAAAATGTAAATGAATTTGTGTTTTTCGGATCCAAGCTTTCCATCGAAGGAATAAGGGTGAAATAGGGAGACTTGGCATGCCCAAAAGCGTTATGACAAAACTGTCAAAAAATCTGGAGTGAAAGAAGAATTCAGTCGACAACAAAGGTATGTCTTGTTGATTTTTCAGTCTGCAATACTACCATTATTTTGTAATTATCTCAATCTCAATTGGTTGGTTGGAAGAAATTGCCTAAGGCAATAAGCCCGCCAATTGGGTAATATTTATTTATTATTTACCGCTTGGGCGCTTGTACGGTATGGGAAGTTCTTGACAGTACTTGACAATAAAACAATGGAATTGGCAAACAAGCAGAGAATAGATCTGTCAGATTTCGTATATTAGTAGATCGGAAGTGTATTTTAGCGTACGTACAGATGACATCCCATAAACGTCATGTCTGAAGGATGTAAGTTTACTAATATAGATTCATTACAACGAATTGCGATTTGAGTTGCCCTAATCAATCATTCATAATAGGTACATTGGAATGACATGATATTGGAAATTGAAACTTTTCGATGCTCTTTCGTCCAATAAAAATGCTAGTCAGTAAGATGTCCATAATGGGAGTATGTAGGCGGGTGTGACCCACCTTTGTTGGCTCAAAAAGTTTCAAGTTCGTATACTTTTTTTGGTCATTCTCTCCAGAAATATAATAATAATAATATAATAATATAACACTTTTCAATACAAAGGTGTCAGTATAGCTGGCGGAACTTATTGCCTGAGGCAATTTTTTCCAGTCAACCGGTCCCGTCCAATCTGAAACAGGCCAACCCCGGGTAGAAATACAAGTGAAAAACACTTAGGAAAACTCTGACCCGGCCGGGAATCGAACCCGGGACCTCGGATCTGAAGTCCGCGCTAGTACAACTAGGCTACCGAGGTAGGTATAAAGTATAGAATAATAATAAGAAGAAAATATAGTATAGAAGCATTGTCTTAAATTCAAACATAGAGCATTATTATTGCATACATATTTCTGCTGGATATTGTAACACATTCTATCATTTCTTGTTTGTGGTTCTTTCTCACAATATTTTTAGTAGCAACATTGACAAACATATTATAGTAAGTAGGTATGTTTAAGAGTATTTAGCTATCCCTTTTAATCGTTTTGTCAGCTCTCATTTCTGTTATTCTCGCTTTATTATTTTTGTCTTGGTTTTATTTCATTCCATCTTTAATTATTCTTACAATAGCGTCTATTATTTTTACTTTTTGTCTCTTCTCTTTCTGTTTATAATTTTTGAATTTACATATTTATTAGAAACTGAAATTAAAATTATCTTAATCAACTATTATCTCTCCATTGGAGGTGAATTAAATATATAGAGTCCCTCTTGAGGAGTAATTTTTCATAAGGTCTTAATTCCATTTTTTATCTCTATGAAGATTTGACGGAATCGCGAAGTCAAGTCAAAATATCAACTGGAACTGGCAACAACAGCTTAGTTCAAAAAGCGTTATTTCTTATAGTAAAAGGCGCATCAATAGTGGAATTTCCGATTCAAATAAAATTAGTAAAAATCACTCCTTTCTTTAACGTTGTTAAATTTTGGGATCATGACGCTACGCTACCAAAAAGTTAGGAGAACCATTTTCATGATTTCTCGACGAGACGATTTCCAATTGAACTATGTTATGACAAGACAGTAGCACCATGGATTGACCAAGAAATCAGTCAGCAAGTAGGATCGATAAAATCACAGTTTTGAAGGGACATAACTGTAACGAACAATTATTATTGCATGGAAACATGCGAACAGTACCTATTGAAATAATGTAATGTGGTATAAATGTAGTAGGTATAGATAAAAGCTCCGTGTAGAATATATTTTGGAAAGACTATGTAATTATGGAAACGAATGAGAATATTGGGAAAGAATAATATGGTATGGAAGGAAAATGTAAGAAAGTTGACATGTTGACAAAGAATGAGTTCTAATAATATGGTGGAAATCGCGGTCGACCGAGAATGTCGTGGTTCGAAAACAATTATACCAGCAAGAAAGACAAGATAAAAGATAAATGAAATAGGAGAAGCTGCATGTCAAAATGGTATGTTTATTTTTTTTATTTTATTTTATTTCATGGCACAACAAACAGACTAAACATATACATGAAGAAAGACAGTGTGTGCGTGCATAGAATGGATGAAGGTCTGTTCTATTCGCGTACTTTTTTTTACTCATCCATTCATTGTATGACGTTTTTTATCAAATTTTTAGACCCCCCTGGGTAATGCATGGTAAAGTTTCAGGCAAACCGTCGACCCTCCCCCGAAATTCACTTGTATTTATTGGTACCTACAAAAATTAAAAAATAAATAACATTTATAAACACGTACTTAATAATTATTATTCTCACAACAACTATCTTCCCATTTGCGATTTTTCGTGACATTTCTGAACCCCCCCCCCCCCCCCCTTTCGAGCACATCTGAACATTGGACGACCCATAAAGGTAGACGGATTGATGAGTAAAACATTATGAAATCTTTGAATTAAAAATTAACTAAAAAGTTGATATAAACGTACCTACAGCTATATAAGTATAATAAGGTATATACGTATACAATATGAATATTCGATGGCATATTATTATAGTGAGTATTGTATGTCTGTAGGTATGTTTAGTATATTATTGTTCATGCAACATAAAGTACGGACATGTGCACAAAAACAAACGAAGTCCTTGTTGCTTCCCCATATTATAGTAGGTAACGCCACAGAGAATCACTTCTCGTCCCAAACACATGGGTCGCACATGTTCCAACTATGTGTTGTATTCAAATATAATATGCATAATAGGTATACAGATATTTTATGAAATTATAAATATGGACTACCAAAGTAATAATATGAATATTTTATATTTATTTTAAATGATTTTGGTTGCCTCAATGTCAAAAAATCTTGGAAAGTCCATATGGAAGAATTATGATGTGCGAATAAACGCAAGATTAAGATTTATAAAACTTGTATTAGACCCATAATGGCGGGCGGAGAACAAAGCAATTAATTATTATGATGAAATCAGTGATATGTTGAAGTATTAGCTTCTAGGGGGAAGAAAAAAGTATTTTCGTTTTTTGGTTATAAACTTGAATTCAAATTTCTTTGGCCGCAATAGGAGTGATTTTGATTACACTACGAAGATAGAAATTTAAAAAAACAGAACATTGTTATAGTAAAATTTTATTTCCGGCTATTTTCATTTGTTTTTCTTTCTGTCAAAATGAGTGAATCTTATGAAGAAATTTGATACATTTTTAAACTTAATTACAAAAATGGAATAAGTGGCGAAATCTGTACATATTCGACGTTTATAAAGCTGATAATGCAGTGGCAGCTAGATAAGCACAAAATTGGTTTGGGCTTTTTGGATCTATATTAGTGTCAAAGATGCACCTAGTTCTGGTCATCCTTTTACGGATAAAATGGGCTCAACTTTTTGAAAAAGTGGAGAAATATCGGCACAGCAGATGTGATTACGTATGAAGATATATACTAGGTTGACTACAAACTTGTAATAACCCATTTGGAAAAAGCTTGGTACACAAAAATGCTTGACATTTGGTTGCCACACGAGCTCACTGAAAAATCATAATGAGCTGTTGGCTCATTTTTCATTCTTTGCTGAGACGTAATGAAACCGAACCGTTTTTGAAGATATTGATAACCGGTGATGAAAAGTGGATACCGTTCGACAAGAACGTGCAAAAAATCGTGATTAAAGGTCGGTCAACCTTCACAGACTATGGCAAAGGCCGGGTTGGCTCGTATTAAGGAAATGCAGTGTCTATGGTGGAATTTTAAGGGCATTACTGATTGTGAGCTTTTACAACCGGACAGAAACAGCGATTTGGATGTCTACTGCCAATGAGCGATGAGATTTAAGCAAGAATTTGAGAGAAAGTGACCGGAAATGATCATAAAAAAGGGAAGGACCACACAGTCCTCAATCACTTTAACGCTAGATCATACACATTTTAGCCACTCTGCAAAAATTAAAGAAGTTTGATGGCTAAGAGGAAGTAATGCATCCTCCATATAGTGCTGACTTTAAAAACCTTTAGATTTTCAACTTTTTCAGTCAGAGGTGTGTCAAATCTATGTACTTGTCGCGGGTTTTTTGATCAGAGATCCCAAAATTTCTGCAGCAATGGAATCTTGAAAAGTCATCGAATAAAATGAAGTCAAATGTAAAAATAAAAAAAAAGTCAACTGTCATGAAATTACTCAGGAGTAAATACTGCATACTTAGGAGTAAATTAATGATTTTCTCGTATTCACCAATAAACCTCAATCACTTAATATCCTAAAATATGAATAGGTTCTTACCTAAAACCTGTTTAAATTAAACTGTTAATTAATAATAATAATACAGAGGGTGACGGGTTATTCGACCAATTCCTTAAAAGGGGTTATACTTGAGCTTATTAATTGCAAGTTTAGATTCCATTAACCAATGGTATAATGCCAGTGGTTTTCGATTTATTTAATTTTTTTTTTCAAATTTTCACCTATTGACCTAAAACTGAAAATTGTAAAAAAGTACCTACTTCATTTTGGAAACTATAAAATACATTTTTCTAATAGCTGATGAATGAAGGAATAGTAGAAGAAAGTTGTTAAAGTTAATTGAGACAGGAAAAAATAACAACTAATGTCTCTAACAATTCATTACTAATGTTCGATTTTTAAATGAAACAAACCACTACGGGCTTACGACCGTCTTCTACTGTTATTTCGAAGGCTGGCTTAGTGTGATCACTTTACGTTAACAACGTTCGCCATTAGGTGGTAATGTTTGTCTCCGAAACTCCTAATCATGAGAATTCTCAACATGTTCAACATGTCGAAAAATCTCATGTATGTAACAAGTAGAAATTTAATCATAGATGAAATATAGAGATAAAAGTTGGAAATTATTGAGAATAAGAGAGCAACCAAATTTAAAGACTGTGACTGCTGTCATGTAATTGAGACAACTACGCCAGCCTTCGAAGTAACGATAAAAACAAAACATCAACTAAAATTCTTCTTAAAATCGAACAGTAATAATCTAAATTATAATGCGTGAAGGGCATACTTTGTGATTTTTACGAAAAAAGCGAATGGAGGAGTATGACATTTCACATACTTATAGTTTAGATAGTGGAGGGGTGGCAAATATTTTCTTAAAGTTATGCATAAAAATAGATAAAATCAATAAAAATAAAATTACAAACACTACTGTACATTTGATACTCACACACACTTCCACAGACTACTTATAAAGGAGATAAACTTCATAGAAACAAATGTAAAGCGCCTCATAATGATATTCAAACTTATTGCGTCAATATTGTTTTTTTTAATGATAATAGAAAAAAACTTTGTACATAATATCAACATTTAACATTTGACGTATCCATGTCATTGTTTTGGAAAGAAAATCGTAAAATAGCACTCGCTCAGTCTAATGTTCAAACTTATAATCTAAATAAGTTATGGTCGAATTTCGAGCACTGGTCGACCACTAGTAATTGATAAAATGGTGGCAACAAAATGATTAGAACATTATTCAGTTTCTTTTGAGAACTGGCTGTTAACAAAATGTGAACGTCCGAATACCCTAATATAAAAATATATTAAATATCTCATAACAATTACTTCATCGGGTCAATATTAAGATAACAATAAAAATAGAATAAAAACGGTGGACTATAAAAAAACGCTTTGCGCTGATTTCATAAGTAAATAATAATATACTAAGTTCAAAGATCAGCTTTGTATATTGGAAGACATCTTCTCTGGATAATATCATTTCAAACGACGATTTTGTTTTAAATAATGAATGAATCTCGTTCAACAATGATAAAAATTCCTTCAGAACCAGATAAGACAGGCACATGACCACAATAACAGAAATGATGGTAGAATGTTCTAAAAGAAAGTTAATAATATGATAAAAAAAATTAAGCCACGAACTACAATGTGTAGAGATGAGTGAAAATATTATCTGCGATAAGTCTGGTATCCTGAACAGATGGGTGGAGCGCTTCGACGAACTTCTAAATACAAACCACAACGAGCATGGGGATGTAGCAATTGGGCAAAATGCTCGTAACACCGAGAACGTCCAGCCACAGACCAGAGCGGAGATAGAGAAAGTTATCAATAAACTAAAAAACAAGGCAGCTGACATTGATGAAATTCCGGCAGAGCTATTGAAGAACAGCGGGATGCCCTGTTAGAGTCTCTCCACTTGCCAATTTGTCAGGCTTTGGGATGAGGAGCTATTACCGAATGACTGGAATAGATGTTTAATCTGCCCAATTATTCACAAAAAGGAAGACCAGATGGATTGCTCAAACTACAGAGGCATAACACTTCTGAACACGGTATACAAAGTCTTCTCGAACATTCTGTTTGAAAGACTCTCACAATACGCGGAGCTCACGGTGGGAGACTACCAGTTTGCCTTCCGACCCAACAGATCCTGCGTCAACCAGATATCCCTTAGGCAAATCCTGGAGAATTTAATGTTAAAACATACCACCTTTTCATTGACTTCAGGGCCGCATTTAACAGCATATCTAGGAGCCAAATATATAATGCAATGCGAGAATTTAGCATCCCGGAAAAGCTGGTTAGAATGATTGAAGTTTCAATATCAAGAGTGGAGTGCCAGGTAAGACTACAATCAATGATCCCTTCCTAACATTCAATGGCCTGCGTCAGGGTGACGCTCTTGCCTGTCTGATATTCAATATTGCACTCGAACAGGCTGTTCGGGACTCGGGAATCGACACATCGACTACGATATTTCAGGGCCCTTTGTAGTTGCTAGCTTATGCAGATGACATAGATATTGTGAAGAGACGAAGACACCTTTAAAGAGACGTTTAGCCGCCTAGAGAATGCGCCAAAGAGTCTAGGATTGACTATAAACGAAGGAAAAACAAAATACCTCATATCCGATCCCATCGCCTCCACATCGCATATCGACTCCCTCTCTGTGGGAAGATGCACACTTGAGAGAGTGGACAGATTCATCTATCTGGAGTCACTAATAACAGATACTAATAAAATCAGCTTCGAAATCAGCCAAGGAATTGTCTCAGCCAAAAGATGCTAGTTTGGTCTTCAAAAGCTCTTTAGATCTAAGCTTCTCTCTAGAAAGTCAAAGAAGCAACTGTATAAGACCATGATCCTACCGGTACTCAGATACTCCTCGGAAACCTGGCTGCTGAATAAACGTGACGAGCAAAGGCTTGACATCTTTGAAAATACTAAACTACCTACATTCATTAATAATTTATTATTATTGTTGCCTCTCTCTATATCTTTTCCTTGGATACTATCATCTATGTCCCACTAAGACCACATGTTTTGTTTTGATCACAGATTGTTCGGTATGCAGAATTTTAGCTCAGTTGTAAATCTATTATTTTTATGACCGTATACTGTAGTTGGAATATTAATTATATTTATAAACAGTCGTTAAGTGAGAACTAGAAATCTTATTACTATCTTCAAAAAGAGGAAGTCAAATATTTGAGACTGAGGTTTTGCACGAAAACACCCATTTTTGGTACTTTTATATCGATTTTACTCAACGTTTCCTAAATTTTCTATAACGTCTCTCAAATGTTTATAGATGCCATTATATTATTATCGCTTATAAAATAAAAGATTTCTTCTTCTTCTTCTTTCTTTCAACGTGGCAATCCACTCTCGAGAGAGTGATCTATGAAAAGATTTCTTATAAGCGATATAATGCCCTGTGAGAAAAGTTGTCGAACTAAAATGGTGGTAAAAAGTGGTTGGTGGACCAGTGATATCAGTCGAAGACTTTCGAGCGTAAAGCGTTCCGTGGGTTCGAATCCCAATGCCGACCATTTCCACTTTCACAACACAAGCTTTGCTTTATGTGAAAGATGTCGAAAGTGTATTTGTGTTCACTTTGGGTGAGCCCAGATTCATTTTTTTATAAAAAAAAAAACTTTTCCGTCAATACTTCTGCAGTTTCCTGTTGTTACTCTGTAATGCAGTGTTTCCTAAACTATGTATAGCCTGCAAACATTGAGTGGGCCCTATTTTTTAATAATTTAATTTGAACAAAATAAGACACTGAGTTGACCCATGT
This sequence comes from Mystacides longicornis, assembly GCA_963576905.1. Lineage (NCBI taxonomy): Eukaryota > Metazoa > Arthropoda > Insecta > Trichoptera > Leptoceridae > Mystacides > Mystacides longicornis. Next base: position 9,820,535 of record OY756429.1, read on the forward strand.
CTCGCCACTAGAAAATCGTGATGCCCTTTTGAAAGCAGCTAAAAAGTGGGTGCCGAAATGGAAAATTTTTATTCGATGGGTCGGAGACAATTCAAATTTGGGAACCTCTGGTGTATAACGTATAAAACGCAATAGTGTAATGTTCGTAACATCTATCACGTTTTTTATATGTCGGTCGGTAGGCACTTATAATCCTAAATTTTAATTGGTAAGTTCGTCTGTAGCTCGGTATTTACGTTTACCTTATCACTCAAATTTTTCATATTATTCGTCTTTAATTCGATAGTTGCTATGACAATAAAAACAGGTATCCTCAGGAATTATTATATTGACGAAATTTGTAGCACTTAATAAAATACACAAATACTACTAACTAGTAAGTAGTAACTAGTGTAAATGGATGAAGTATCAAATTGTCAAGTCCTTAACGTGGTTAGGTAAAAGAAAAGAACTCCAGTAGGTACAAGGCTTATAGAATCGATCCAAGTATTGTATCAATTCACCGGTAGATGTCACTAGCCTCGAAAATTGCTAAAATTTGGAATATTTCCCCACACATGTATATACCTATACGAGTTTCAGCGAAATGACAATAAGCAACACAGAACAGCGAATGTTTCCTAGGAATATAAAGCGCTTTTAACCTGGCCTAGGTGATTGTAAGCCCACCGCTCTTTTGTTCAAGATCTGATAGACTCATTGTCTGTTGAGATTGTTACCCAATACATTGGTTTGATTACCTATGTTACTAGGAAAAATCCAGTCTTCAATCAGCGAGGATATAAACAAGACAGGTGGACGGATGGTTGGGGATCAACGTCACAAGAGGAATACTTGTGAAGAACAGGCCTAAATCACGGAAGAAAACATTGCCAGTTTTTCAATGTATTACAGAAGCTAATGGCATCTGCTTCATATCATAGACAATCGGCAAAGTTTAACACCAAAATGTCATTCGCAGAGTTCAATAAATTATCTACCTACCTAAAAACTATCCTTTTTGACATATTATTGAATTTCAACAAATTTATTCTATATCGAGACAAAAGTAATTATCATTATGAACTTCTATCATTCGTAAAATTAACGAATTGAACGTGCATTCTTGGTGGAATTATTTAAATAAAACAATTAATTTGTTAGTCCACTTTTATTAACCTGACTATTTTCGCAGGAACAGGTCCTGCATGGTCACAGGTGACTTAGAAACTGTCTGGACATGCATTCCTGCGAAACTAGTCAGGTTAATAAAAATGTGGAATAACAAATCAGTTGTTTTATTTAAATTATTGTATTCTATCATTCGATTTCCAAGCAAGCGATTTCGTAGCAAGCAACGCGCCGGGTAGCCGCTAGTACTGTGTGATAACTTGTACAAAACTCATGATTATGATGACGATTCTATCCAGGGTTTATTCCCAATTTTTTAACATATAATATAATATCATTTTAAAAAAAAAAGTAGTGATGGATAGGGTCTCGTTTCAAATATTATATACGGTAAGTGGCTGGTAGATCAGTGGTATCAGTCGACGGCTTTCGTGCGTACATATTGCGTACTGAAGGTCGTGGGTTCGAATCCCGGTGTCAACAATTTCCACTTTCACAACACAAGCTTTGCTTTATGTGAAAAAGTGTCCAGCTAGATTCATTTAAAAAAACTATTCATAGAGCTCGCTTAAACTCCATCGAATTTGTATATATAATTATGTCCATCGGCAGAAGTTACTATGAGACTATTTCATACAAAAACATTTTTGAACGAGTTGAGGGTACTTGAAAGAATATTTGAGGCAAATTGAATAATATCCTCATATATTAAAAGCTAATTCCGAATGCATCTTTTTGGATGGCAAATGGTAAGATATTGATAATAATATCATCAAATAACCAGATTTTTAAATTAAAAATAATATTTTGTCAAGAATTTGAATAAATTATTTAAATTAATCTGTCTGACAACCTTGTAAAGAACGAACTAATATTTTAATCTCAAAATATTATGATTCCGTCAATCAAATTTTCATAACACTATATTTCTTGTACATATTTGTTATGTTTCATGTATTTGATTATAAACAAAGTTTCAAGAATTCAAAAAGAGAACACAACAGTAGTTTTCGAATAAAAAATGTTCGAATTTTGAAATTAAAATTTATATTAAATAACATAAGAATTTGAAATGATTCGTAAATACAACAGAACCTATTTAAACATGCTATGTGCCTGTTTATAGAACTACATAATATGTAGTTGAAGATTTCAAAACTTTCGTGAGTTTGTTTGCGAGTTTACAAAGACAATGTGGGATTATATACCTGAGGCAGGCCTAATTCGTTGTAACAAGACGCCATGTTACTCCTTACACCCAACACTGGAGTCTGGTGAAATTCTTGACACTTTGTTGAAACAATAGTCATCACCAAAGTTAACCATCTCAGAATTCGAACCTCCATGACTACAGATGGTCCAAAAAAACACTCACTTCTCTTACAAACACCATCAAAACGACCGGCACGACCACAACTCACTGCCGGCGATTGCGTACTAGATGTACTAAAATACACACATACTCACAACAGCGAGTTTGAACCAGAGATCGAGAACCCACTACCCACGATTATTTTTTTAAATGAATCTGTGCTCACTCAAAGTGAACACAAATACACTCTTTGACTCTTAACTGACTATAATTATGCATAAAAGTCTACGATTCTTGTGGTATAGTTTGTTAATTATTAGAAATAAAACTATTAAATTCCTAAAAATTGATCATTCAGCTCGTTCTTAAATACAAAAGACTTGTTAAATATAAAATTGTTCGTATATTGTTTTTTTTATCCTAAAAATTAAAAAGTTGTTTTATTAGTGACCAGCTTTCCCGACCGACGTTGTCCTATCCTATCAGTGATTATTGAATTCGAATTTATATTTTATGTTTATTTTATAGAACAGATGTAAAAACAGTGATGGTAAAAAAAAATTAGACAAATCATATATGGACAACAAAAACATCAGTTAAGCGTATACGTAGACAAGCGAGCGTGTTGTGATAAATTTAACTACATATTAAACCAATGCAATTCCAAATGATGCATCTGCTTTAAGCGAAGGGTGCATGGCGCATTCTGTCACTCACACCAGCTGTAAACAAACTGACAGTAGTTATTTCTAACGCCAATCTAAATAAAAAAATATAAAAGTTTATAATAATGTTTATTTATTTATTTATTTCTTTTCTACAATGACAAAATAATCATACAATGATGAATAATGATAATTTAATATTCAATGCAATTCTAGATGTAAAGGGTCCAGAATGGCATTTCGTAAAGTATATAAAAAGGGATCACAAAATAATTTACAATAAGCATTTACCTACATACAATGTGCTGCCAAAATAAAAATATATTAGATATCCATGTTAAATGTTGCTTATAGCTTCATTTAACATGTCGTCAACAGAGTAGAATGCATTGTCTACAAAACTTGTCCTCACTTTCGTTTCTTACTTCGAGAGGTAATTTATTAAATAATCTAATGCTGATACAAATAAAGCTTTTCGACATCTTTGCAAGTCTGTGTTTTATTGGTCTTATGTTGGAGTTATGACGGGTTTCATAATTGTGAAACTCGGCATTTATTGGGGTATTGGGTACATTCTTCCTGGTAAAGAGTAGACACTCCAAATAAGACCACATCACGTCCATGAACCCATATCGGTCAGAAAAGGCAATAAGAGTATTATAATGTATTTTCGAAAGCACTTGGAAGGATACAATTAATTAGATTACACTTTAATTTTCTAATTTTACGCGCAACTCTCTCATTTTTTTTTCATTCATAAAAACGTTCTCCTGGCAATAGCTAACACAACAAAAATAAAAAGTAAAATTTGTCCAGTCGTTCAACCAAGGAAAATAGGGCTCCATTCTTTAAAAAAGATATTTTTTTTAATATTTCCTTGTAATATTGTCGATATTTTGGAGAAATGTTGGGGGGCCATCGGTTGGATAGGTCAGTATTAAATATACATTGGTATATGTTTATACAAGTTATATTTTTATAATTTACAATTTACACACATGCGTTTATTAATATCTTTTATTCCATTAAAATATATTTGGTGTTGATGAAATGTAAGTATTTATTTATTTATCGTATGGCAAGGTCATCGCCAGCCCGGGGCCTAGGGGGGGGGGGGCAATTTGACCCATTCATAGGCTATTTGCTATATGAAGGATGAGGAAAATATGAATTGCCTACATTTAATTATTAAATCTCTAGGGGGGGGGGCGGCTGCCCCCCCCCTACTCCCCCCTTGGCGACGCCCTTGTCGTATGGTCTTCACATCTTAGAGTTAAAAATTACAATCACTATTCATATAACATATTTTCATAAAATTAGCACGAGCAAGCTCGATTGTCAGATGTTCAAGTCTAAGTTAAAAATTTATTAAATGTAAGTATTATGTAATGTTTCGTCAATTTTTTACCTTCAAATCTAAAAATAAAAATAGGTACTAATTTATTTTTAACGCAATCTTTCAAATGGTTGCCGACAACTTATTTAAACTAAATGCGAAACAAATCTGATAAACTTTACTAGTGAAACTGTCAGTTTAGTTTTTACGCACTTTATAAAAAAGTCCAATGATTTTTATGAGTGTAAAACTTATTTAAACTAATTTTTATACACCGAGATCTTATTTTCGTGCGCATTTAGTGTGTGATTTGTGTTTATAAATACGTTATTTTATTTTAAAGTTGAAGTTGACTATTGGAAGATATTAAAATGTTCAAACATAAACTCGAATTTTTACCATATTATTTTTATTTCAATGTTTTATAATAGTGCCTCTATAAACATTTTCAAAAAAATAACATAGAAAATCTATAGAAAATCTTGGAGCATAATGTATAAAATTCAATATCTTAAAATAATATTATTACGTTTTATTACCTACCGGAGTTCCGGATGAAACGAAAAGGGACAAATCTGGGAGAAGATAGCGAAGTGATTATTTCCGCTCTGCGGTTGTTTCATTGTTCTTGGAATCGTCATACATTATGTCACCAGGATGAACTTTAAAATGTTTGTTTTATTTTAAAGGTCTATTTTCCCCGAATTGTATGGTCTACAAAAATCACACGGTTCTTTCACTTCTTGCGTTATCTTATAAAATAAAATAATCATAATATTAAGCTCTTATACGGCATTAAAAAATTCAATACATGCAAAATGTTTCATCTCGACACTTGATCAAACAAATTGTGGAAATAAATTGACAAAAACTTATCGAGAAAAATGCGTTTATTTTTCTGCCATTTTGGAGACAATATGGTCGAATAACAGTTTGCCGAGGAGAGCGCTGTTCTTCCTCCCATCAAGGTATCGAAAACGAGTAAGACCCTCTCACACCGTTTTCCGCTCCTTCGAGGTAGAGCTTTTTTTTAAATGCATACGGCATGATTGGCCTGACGGTTAAAAGTTCAGTTGCATGTTTCTTACCCAGTTGGCAGCGTCTGTAGTGACCCCATGAATCTCATTTAGACCGCGTTCAAAGCCAAAAATTGGATACTCAATCACAATAATCATCTGGTGATGAGCATACTCACAATCGTGCATGGTTCTGGGAAAAGCCCCATCGATGGATAAGGTCTGCGCATCCTCCGTGGCCTCTCCAGATTCTGTTGCGCGCTCCACTGTTTTCGGGGTAAATCAAATCCATCAGGTACACACTAGCGGGATCTTCTATTAGGTCCCCATTCAGCAGGATTGCCTCGTTCTAGAGAGAAAGCAAATCCTCGTTGAGCGTAGGATGCCGGGAAGACGAGGTCAGTTCCCTCCACATCACGTTTCTTGTCAATAACCTTAGGGGAGGGTGTGTGAAGATATCATCGTAACCCGGTAGTTGTGGGTTCTGTTCCTGCGGAGATTATAGGGAGTTCATGGGTGCGGTGTGGGAGGAGTACAAAAAGCCTTCCTGAACGAACAAATGTAAATGACCACCACAACATAAATACACGTACCTATTTACCATATTAAATATATTCCCTTATTCCCTATATTATTCCCTTTTTGAATCCACTTAGGGGCATATGGAGGCAACAAGAGCTCTCCATTTCGCTCGATCTGATTATGACCTTCTCCCACACTATGTGCAAATCCCTCGGATCTGCTTCGAACGAGTGGAACAGCATGAAAGGGTCTTCCTCGTCTTCGGGATCCTCATGGGAGGAAGAACAGGTGCTCTCCTCGGCCAACCGTCATTCGGCATCCTTAGCACATATCCCAGCCAAGTCCATGTCCTCTCCACAATGGCATAACCTCGTTCGTGATGCGGCAGTACACCCAAACCCAAACCCCAACACCCAAAATTTTCTAGAGGCACTTCTTTTCGAAAGCGGAGATTTTTGTTAACGACATATCAACAACTGATGATCTACTTATACTATGTGATTTTAAATGGTATGAACAAACCACTACGGGCTTACGAGCGACTTACGTTAACGTTAAGTGATCACACTGAGTCAGCCTTCGGGTTGTCGGGGTAGGCATTATTTACCATGAGCTCCGTCTTACTGGCATTGACTCGAAGGAGTCAAAGGGCAAGGCGTGCTGTTTCGAGGCAGAGAGTCTTGAAACACTGTACTGTAATTCCCCCACTGTCGTACTGAACAACACTAGGTCGTCCGCGTACTCCAGAACAGTATTATTATTAATTCTAGTGTCAAATCTCACAGTTTATTCAAATAGCCAACAGACTAATTTTGCACCAGGTCCTTTCAATATGACTTTGAAACATATATCTAGGTATTATGATCGACGACTGGTGCAATCGTTCAAGTGAATATTATAACGTACATATTTGTGAATGTCTCATTTAATTACAAACTGTAAAAATGAAATGATAATTCCGTGTATCACAGCGCTATCAGCTATCCGTTGTCAGTTTCCGGACCCCGACTCTTTTATTATTAGGTATAAATAATATACAACATTATGATATGCCTATTGCCTAGGTATTTACATAACGTTATGTCGGAATACTTTTGACTGTGATAATTTTCTGTTTAATGTTCCACACTGTTTGCGATGACTTAGCAGGACCTACGCATTTGCTAGAAAAAATGGTAAGTATTTCACAGTGGCGTCCTTCTGGTTCACGAATAATGAAAAATTATAATATGTAAATCAACAAAATAAGGTATGATATAGGTATCGCTGGCTCCAAATAAGCACAGGGGGAAGTCCTACAGTACCGGCCGGCATCCAGTAGTACCCCTATTCTGTAGCAAGTGTAGGGTATTCACTTGAAAAAAGTGACTATTAGGCGATACATTTTGTATGAAAAACGTCTATATGCGATTTTCGCATTCGATAAGGGTTAAGACGGTAAATAGAATTCAAGTAATACATTCTCACAAGCATACTATTGCCTCGCTCAGCGGCGACATGTGTCGACAAGCTCCCTGACAGTGCCAAGATTTGTGTTGAATGTATTGGGCTTGCGGCACACGATTAAAAATGTCAGTGATTGCTATAGTTTTGAGGAGGATTTCTAAAGAAGTCAAACTTGGTATGTATTGATTGTTTATACAGCTATTATTTAAAACATATTCATAATCAATCTTTATCCGCACAGTTTTATGATGTGTCGAAAAAATATTTTACTCCGTTCCCTGCAGTACCAGCAACAAAATTGTCCCCCAGTACCGGCCACTATTTTTCACTAACATTTGTGTAATTTACTCTGTTTATAGATACACCAATATGCTAGGCAAAAAATGGGCACATGTGCGAAATGCCGTGAAAATCCTTTAGAATTATGAAAAGGTACAAAGGCCCAATATTGTTGCTATCCTTTAGTTGCGGAAATATATTTATTTTGTTTCTGACTTTTAAATACCGATTCTTAACAATTTTTCTTTCACATTTACAAATATGATTTCTAACAAATAAAATAGTTAAATAAGAAAAATAAGAGCGCATTGTTGGCTTTTTCTAGTTACCAAAACTATTAGGAGAATATAACAATACATTAAGTTATTGTAAGCAAAAAACAATGTATGAATTAACTATGTCGTAACTATGTTTTGTAGGTACATACATCACATGAAATATATTATTGAAATTTGATGACATCGTTTTGAAATTTGGAATATGATATTACTTGTACACCTTATTGGCAGATTACCCCAGACAACGTAGCGTCGGCATTTGAAACTAGCTTTACTTAGGCTTTTTTCTGTTCTGCTTCAAACTTATATAAAATAAATGGCAATGGATGGACTCACCCATTATACGTGATTAAACGCCTGTGGGATGACACAAACTAAACAATATAAATGAGTGACCCATGAACATACATACATACATGTTCAAAGAGGGATATTACACTGAGAACATAACTTTATTACGCAGTCCAAGGGATTCATCCTCTGTAGGCCAAAATATGAGCTAAGAATAATTATAATATACATAATCTTTCCAATCCAATCCAAACTCCCTTTACGTCCCACTTTGGAACATAGGGAGGCAACAAGAGCTCTCCATTGCGCTCGATCTTCCGCAATATTTATGACCTCCTCCCACACCAAGTCCAGATCCCTCAGCTCTGCTTCGAAGGAGCGGAATTCAGTATGAGAGGGTCTTTTTGTCTTCGGGACCCTGATGGGAAGAAGAACAGCGCTCTTCTCGGCCAACTGTCATTCGGTATCCTTAACGCATGTGCCAGCCATCAAGTCCATCTCCTCTCCATATTGGCAGAAGTGGTGGGCTCACGCTGGCTGCGCCGGCGTATAGCGTCGTCCATGATGCGATGGTACCATCTTACACCCAAAATTCTTCTGAGGCACTTTATTTCGAATGCTGAGACTTTATAATCTTTATTATATTACTAGAAGTCTGTCCCAGCTTCGCACGGGTAGATAGGTATTAAAAATGGTTCAGTTTTCTTATGATCATTATAGATCCCTAACTTTATCAAAATATTCTATAGGCTATGTTAATCTGGAATAATGTAGCATTCTAATGGTCCCCTCCCGTCCGGCTCGTACCCCAGTGACGCCCATATCTCTGCCGCATTTCAATATTTTTTTTTTTAAATAAAAGAACACTTATTGTGGCATAAATATAAAAGTTAGACATATGCTGTCCCAAAAATGCAAAAAGGTGTTTCAAATCGGTTATGTAGTTTCGGAGCCTATTCAATGCAAACAAACAAAAAATCAAATCTTTCCTCTTTATATATTAGTATAGATATAGATAGATATTATAATATTTATTCCTCGTCTATGAGACCTTTATGAGAGGGAGAACAGCGCTTTCCCCTTGATCCATTTCCCTGGCTACGGCCTTGATACACGTAGTGTTTCATGGTCGCTCAAGATTTGACCTCCGGAGACCGAAGCGTACCTATCATCCGTCAGTGCGTGTATAAGCCCTCTTGTAGTCCCTCTTGCGTAAATACATTTTTCTACCAGGTGCGGATTATTTGCGTCATCCCACATTTCAATTATGTCATTGCTTCGGCAGTACATATACTAAAATTGGAACATTTCAATAATTCTGGAGAGTCTACATATACATCCTATTCTGGCGATTATCTCTAATGAGTAAAAATGTTCCATCAGGGACCCCTTTCTCGAATGTCGATCGATGGGTTTTCTAATAGCCTTTTTGTGACTTTCGTATGTTTTCTTAAAGATCTCATACGAAGAAGGTAATAAAAATTCTATTAGAAATCTCATCGATTTACATTCGAGAATAGGATCCCTGTACGTAGTGTACGTACCTACTCATTAAATGAAAGCCTATTTTTGGATAGAAAAAGAGGAAAGTACCTACTGCAATACTAAAATGAGATGTTACGCCACTGGCTTTTTATGATTATAATAATATAATATTATTATTTCCCTAGATTTTATTGTTTATTGGGAATACTGCTAGTAGGTATATAGTATTATTATTATCATAATTGTTGTTAACTACGATTTTTTTAAGTTTTTTAATTTATTTTGTATTAGCATGATCATTTATTTTTATTTCAGCCAACAGGGGTATACGACTGATCACCAACTTTTCTCTTTAAACTGCAAAAAAAATGGAGAGCTATTTTCCGTGGTCATCGCATCTCGCCCAAACGGCTGGACCGATTTCACTTAATTCTTTTTTGTCGTGTCGGCTTTTATCAGGAGAAGGTTCTTATCAAAGAAAAAAATAAGAAAGTTGCAAAACGGTTGTATACTTGCAACCAGTGGCGTAACTAGGGGGGGCGGGGGAGGCAGTCCGCCCCGGGCGGCACTTTTCAGGGGGCGGCAAAATGAGCCGACAAATAAAAAAAAACTTGGTAAAAAACACAAAACTGAAATAGTATATGTACTAGATATGAGCGCCGCGCCGGCGCGCCGCCGCCGCCGCGGTTTTCCCTGCGCCGCCGCCGCCGGCCGACTCAGTCGGCGCGCCGATAACTATCGAGCGAGATCAGTGCAATCCAACATTACGAGCGTTTGCACATCTGCGAGGTGTAAAAATGGCGGTAACGGCAACAGTGATTGACATTTTAAAGAAGTTAAGTGAAACAAATGTGAGCGTATTAAGCAAAACTTCATCAAAACATAGTTTTTACTGGAACTCGGACAATTAGTTTTAGCTGATATCGACGGAAAGATAAAAATCTGCCTTTCATAGGGTGGAAACACGTAGAAAGCCGATTCCATACCGCGCCGACCGGCGCGAATAATGTTTCTATGCATTTGAATGGGGATACGCACAGCAAAACAAGGAACCCGCTTTCCGATGCCCATTTAAATGCATTGAAACCATAGACAACGTTTTTGCGCCGGTCGGTGCGGGTCTGAATCGGCTTTCTACGTGTTTTTTTTTTTTTTTTTTCATTCAAACCAACTTACAGTCAATAAATAAAATATTACAAAGTTCAATGAATATAAATAATAGACCATTTCAGTGTTTCCACCCTTAGGGTAAGAACACGTAGAAAGCGGATTCCGGTCTTGAGCCGACCTACGCTGACCGTCTCATATTTTGTTGTCTACGGTTTCAATGCATTTATATGGACATGCCGGAAAGCGGGTTCCTGCTTACTCTGTGGGTTCTTCTTCTTCTTCGTTTCCTCATTACTGAGGGTCGTGACCCATGGAACTACTGATGGGTGCCTGTTGTGAGCACCAAACGCCTCCAATCCTCTCTGTCTTCCGCCGCCCGCATCGCCGAGTACAAGTCTCTCCCCGTTGCCTTTTTTATCTGGTCACACCACCTTGCAGGTGATCTGCCTCTGCTTCTTCTGCCTGGAACGCCTCCGGTGATTATAATTTTTTCCAGGTTATTTGGCTCTCGTCTGGCAATGTGACCAAAGAAACTCAGCACCCGCCGACTACAGACTGCAGACATTCTCTCAGAGATATTCAGTTCTTTAAGAATGGAGTCATTTGTTCTCTTGGCAGTCCACGGGATCCTCAGCATACGACGCCAACACCACATTTCAAAGGCATCGATTCTTGCTCTATCACGGGCTGCCATTGTCCATGTTTCGGCTGCGTAGAGAAATATTGGGAATATTAGGGTGCGGATTAGTTTCATTTTGGTGTGATTGGACACTCCTCTGTCTTTCCATATTTTGTTTAGACGAGTGAGCGAGCTTTTTGCTATAGCAATTCGTCGCTTTATTTCCTTCTCACACCCACCCTCTGCGCTGATTTGAGATCCCAGGTATACAAAGTCGTTCACGACTTCTAGATCACGGAGTCTGTCTGACATTTGGAGAAGGTTTGCCCGGTCTATTATCATGAGTTTGGTCTTGCCTCTGTTAATTTCTAACCCATAATGTAGACTCTCTCTCTCCACCAGCTTGATTAGCTCTGCCATGTCAGACTCGTTCTCCGCTAGCAATGTGGTGTCGTCTGTGGGTATCCCCATTCAAATGCATAGTAACATTTTTTGCGTCGGTCAGCGCGAGTCGGAATCGTTCTTACCCTTAGGACGCGAACACGTAGAAAGCTGATTCCGACCGGCGCAAAGAATGTTTCTATGCATTTGAATAGGGCTACGCACATCAAAACCAGGAACGCGCTTTCCGGCATGCCCATTTAAATGCATCAAAACCATAGAAAACGTTTTTTGCGCCGGTCGGCGCGGGTTGGAATCGGCTTTCTACGTGGTCTTACCTAAAGTCGCGCCGCCGAAACGCCGCCGCCGCTGACACTTTTGAGTCGGCGCGCCGCCGCCGACAAATAGTCGATCGGCGCTCATATCTAATATGTACGAGAATATGTGAAGGAAAAATAAATGAGAAAAAAAATCGGGTCCCCGAGTTTGTGAAGGGAAAATCACTAAAATTCTTAAAATTGATAAAATATTTTTTTTTCCTTTTAACCTGTCTCAACGTAAGCTAGTACAAAAAAGTGTACACCGGAGTGAGTTAATTCAAGTTCCTTTTTTTCTTCTTTAAGTAATTTCGGGTTAAGGTATTAAAAAAAACTTTTGCGGTGATTCCGCAGGTAGAAAAATCTGTGTCAGAAGTAAGCTCTATCCCATTATCCAAAAATTTAATTTTTGTACTATATTGTAGTATCTATATATTAATAGGTGAAGGGAAAACTTTGTGCCCCTTTTTACGAAAATTGAGCGGACGGAGGAGTATGAAATTTTGCACACTTACAGTTTTTATAGAGAAGGGGTGGCAAATGCTAATATTTTTTTTTAAAATCGTACATAAAAATAGATTAAATCAATAAAAAAAAACTCTACGCACACTATTGTAATAGGTATATTATAGTTTAAATTAATTATGGTCGAATTTCGACCAATGAACTGAACCACTAGTTATAAAAAATATGCGAACTTTTTTATTTTGATTTTTTTTCCATTTATATAGGGGGGTGGGGCGCCAAACTTTATTAGGTAGGTGGGGGGGGGGGGGGGGCGCCAAATGTTAATCCCGCCCCGGGCGGCGAAAACCCACGTTACGCCACTGCTTGCAACGCACCCTTCTCAAAATTCTAGTTAGATAGACTAGTAGTTCTAAGCTTAAACTTTTTCGTGAGTAATCCTGCTTGTTCTAAAATTAAATTGTATTATTTTCGATGGACCAAGAAAAGTGTAACTAAAAGATTCTTTTAGTTTATTAACAAAAATTTTAAAATTAATAACTTATAGAGTGATACATTCTAGATGAATAAAAGATAAACATATTTTTCTGGTAAATTTTTTATCTTCACTTCAATCAAATAATTTATTAAAACTCTCTTTTCACCCCCATAAATGAATCTGTGCTCACTTGAAGTGAACACAAATACACTTTGAAGATCTTTCACACTAAGCAATGTGTCTTGTGTCGTGAAAGTGGTCAGCACTGTCGGTACCATCTTATACCCAAAATTCTCCTGAGGCACTTTGTTTCGAATGCAGAGACTTTTTGTGCCTGGACTCACACCCATACAGGAGAATGGGCAACACACACGCATCAAACAGTTTACATTTCGTCTTGAAACTAAACGCCGACGCATTCCATATCATTTTTTTTTCACTAAAGAAGGTCAAACGACCTTATATGCCCCTTGTGTCACTGCGACCAAATTAGATCATTTGTGACATCCTTCAACTAATTCATGGAGCACTGCATCTTATTATACCTCATCTCCAGAGGCCTCTGGCAGAGTGACAGTGCCTCTTCCCGGCTCGTGCCCTCTACAATAAGTTTCCCTACTCGACTTTTTGATGCTCCCGAAAGATAGGTCCCAACAGAAATCCCATCTCTCTGTTGCAACAATTGTTTTTGGTCATGTGACCTAATGTCCCCTTGACCACTGATGCAGAAGTAACCAATATATCCACCACATCTGTCAGCTCTACAAACGTGCCATTACATCCCTCATAGCCAGAAATAGGGAAATAAAAGTCCACCCCTACAGATCCCTGCATGTAGGGGTAAGGCAAAAAGTCACCCTGAGGTTGCCTGGTACTGTAAAAATTGTGGAGCTTTCTCACAACATCCCCAAGAGGAGGGTGAGTAGGTTCGTGAAGGAAGTGGTAGGAGCATGAGCTGCCGTAAAATGCTGCTGAAGTGAGTTCCGTTCTCTACCACTCCTCAAGACAGAACAAAAATCAAAACCAAGTCAGTTTTCTTGTCAAACACAATTAAGCATGGTAATATAATGTGGTAAACATGGAGAAATAATCGTCTTTCTCTCCAATAGCTGCTGACAGGAGGCTGAAAGGGCCCTTTACACCTTTTCAGCCTCGCCGATTGATTTTGAATTTGTCCTGTTTTGCTTTTGATTCATTGCTTTGCTCTGTCTTTTGATTTTGTTTTGTTTTGCTTCCTTTTGTATTTTTTTTTTATCATTTTTATGCCAAATATTTAAAAAAGATGTACAAACATTGACGAATCCAAGTGCTAAGAAGCCTAAGGATGAGAGTTAAAATAAAATAAAATAAAAAAATACATCATAACCAAGATTCTGAATTCTTTCAGGTTTCAAAGCAAATTCCATCTTCCGGGGGTGATTGGATGCACCCATATTAAAATTGTGTGACACGGTACAAATTAACATTATTTGTATTTTAATAGGAAGGGAAACACACTCCATCAATGTTTAATTGGTATATATTAATTTGCATACAAATGCAATATAAACAAAAAGTATTATGTTGTAAAAACAATAACAATGTAATCATTGGTTTTCATCATTGTTTTTGGATGTAATGCCATTATAAAAAAAAACAATTTAAAATGTTCATCTCATTAATAATGTATGCTCTTCAAATTCTATATCTGCGATAGTGCCATGAGGATCACAAATGTGAAAGCGAGATTTGATGGTTCGACACATGATTCCCACGATATGGATGCATAGAAGGCAAAAGGAAGATGGAAATATATTGTTTTGCAGGAACCGACTAGGAAATAATATTAGAACATGGCTTAATAACAGATCCCTGTTTTGTCAGCTAAATGAAGATGGCTATGACGCACCAAGCTATGATGATATAATAGTAATAACAATCCGAAGAAAAGAATAAGAAATCATCTCTGAGTTAATGCAACATGCACTGCAAACAGTATAAAACCGTTGCAGACTAAAAAGTAGTAAATGCTATGTTACTGCAGACCACTGATGCAGACGGCCAAAATAATTGGATGTCACATCACATTCAAATCAGACATCTTATCCTTCTACCACGGAGGAAACTGGTATGATTTTTACTTTTTAATAAATTTTATGTTTACCATTGATAATATTTCTATGATCTCATTTATTTTTAACGTTTTTTAGAAAATAAAAGGCTTAACGCAAAGAACCTGTTGAAAAAAAATTAAAGTCTGTTGAAGAAATAATTATCAAACCAACCATTAATTTCTTCCTTCCAAAAGACAGTGAGGATGGAATTTCCACTAAGGAGGGGACAGTGGGTGAATTAATTATTGTCAACCAAAATCTGGTAAATCTATTCATCGAATTAAATTTTGTTTAAAATGTCCGTATAAATTATTCACCAATGGTACATAAGTATTGCTGTATCTAGTTTTATATTTGTTAATACTTTTCTGATATTTTAAACTAGAAATTAGTTAATTAATTTGTAAAAATGTCACTCCTAACAATCAATTTATGTAAATCCTAAAAATATTTGGACAAAACTGAAAATGGTAGGTACATACTGTACATAATATAATGGTATATCAGAATAACTAAATGACAGCTGCTTCTTGAGAATCAGTTTAGATGGTGGAAATCAGTATCCCAGAATTGAAAAGCTCCTAGCATCTTAGATGTGGCTGGTGAATCCAAAATTTATTATGTCAACAATGCCACAAAACTGCAGTTCCTCTCGTCACGTGTGGAAAGCCAACGCTATAAGAAAGGATAAAATAAAACCCAAAATAAAATTTATTAATAAATAAATTAACACTTTTCTATACAAAGGTGTCAGTATAGCCAGCGGAGATTACTGCCCGAGACAATTGTATCCAGTCAACCGGTCCCGTCCAATTTGACACAGGCCAACCCTGGGTAGAAATTCAAGTGAAAAAACACGTTGAAAACTGTGATATGACCGGGAATCGAACCCGGGACCTCGTTATGTGTAGTCCTCGCTACCATAGTATGTTGTATTCATCTATATAACATTCTTAATATTTATTGGTTCTTTATTATATATTTTTTCAACACTAGATCTCTTAGTGTAGGTAAGTATATTTTTCATTAATTTAAACAACAATTGAAAAAAAATGTTTCATTTAATTTCCTATAAAATTACTAACAGATAATATGAAATTACACACACAATCATACCTACAAGTAAAAGATAATAATTACTACTATTTTTTGTAAGGTTAGTGTAGGGGTCCTAGGAAATGTTACGCGCAATAAAAGAGCATTTAATGCCTCTCAGCCACTGCATTTCAACTCGACTCTCACCTACAAGTGGTGGACCCTGTTACGTTGGCCCAGGCTGAAACGGCAGTTACATTCGGTCCCTGTTGACGTTATGGTCACCAAGCCGAAGAGAGTACGGGGTGCCTTGAATGGCTGTCCAACATGCAGGGCATTTCCTACACCTGATTCCTTTCCTCTTGCTTTCTATGAATCTATATCCATATTCACCTAGTCCTATCATTCCGGAAGGAGTAAACCTTTCTGCCCAAAAATCCCCAATCCAAGGTGTCATTCGACCTGTGCCGAGGGATGCGTGACTAATGGGTAGGTTAGTAACTAACGGAGGCTCCCTGATACCAGGCAACCTCAGGGTGACTTTTTGCCTTACCCCTACATGCATGGATCTGTAGGGGCGGACTTTTATTTCCCTAGTTCTGGCTATGGAGGATGTACATGGCACCTTTGTAGAGCCGACCTGGTGTGATGAATATAATAGGTACTTCCATATCACTGGTCAAAGTGGACATAAGTTCACATGATCAAAAGCATTTGTTGCAACCGAGAGATGGGAATCCTGTTGGGACCTATCTTTCAAAAAGAAGATTAAGGAGACCTTTTGCGGAGGGCAGGAGCCGGGAAGAGGCACTGTCACTCTGCAAGAGGCCTCTGGAGACGTGGCACAATAAGAGGCAGCGCTCCACGAATTCATTGAAGGATGTCACAATAGATCTTATTGGTCGCGGTGACTCAAAGGGCATATGGTCCTTTGACCTTCTTTACAAAAAAAAAACGTTAGTGTATACAATACGTAGTGAAAGTTCATTTTTATGAATTAAAACAAACATAGTTGCACTTTCACTATGTTTTATTGAGGCTCATAATCTCTCTTGATAATGTCTACATTAGATAGACGAAAGCGCTCGAGCCTCAATAAAATATCGTTAAAGTGCAACTGTGTTTGTTTCAATTCATAATTACTATTATGTTTTGTAATTATATATACCAATGTATTGTATATTGGTGCCTGAAAACCTGTTGACAATTAATAATTGGTCTAAACGGTTTCTATTGTTGTACATTATATTTTTTAATGAAATAACATTATAATTTAATCATCAAATTATTTGCAATAGAATGTTCAATTAATCAGGATTAAAAAAGAGGCATTTGCTTACACATCACAGCAGATCTACAATTAATTTACCTACGTTTTAGGTGGTAACTTTGTGAAATCCATCTTATTGTTGGTTTATTTTTTTACAAAACACTGTGCAATTCACCTATTATTTTAATTGCCAAAGGCTAAAGGTCATAGGAGCAAAATTCAGTGTAATAAATACTTTAACGTTTAAATATTTATGGGAATGAGGATGGTCGTATGACGCCTAGGCCTTTGTGAATAATTCGCTATATTACTACAAATTATTAAAATAAGAAATTATATTAACAGTGATTTATAAAAGAATAAAATACTAAACCAATATTAGCAGAGAAAAGCCATACAAATGTAATGCTTGCAATAAAAATCCATTTAGTAATTTCCGATGGTACACTCACTATACCGGCGCGCGACTCGACAGTATTGTTGACGTCTGTGCGTGTGTGTGTGTGTGTGTATGTGACTGTCGGCGAAGTAAACTGTCCATGTTATGTTATTATAATATTATTGTCTATGGATTGTCCATTTTTTTCTCTCTTTGTATGGATTTTGATTTTATTTTAGTTTAAGAAAATATTGTTGTTGTTTTGTATTGTATGTGCATTGTTCACCGCAAAGGATTACTCTGTAATGGTGAACAATGCTTAATTTTTGACAGAAAATAAATAAATAAATAAAATAAAATAATGAAGACATGCCACATAATGGTAACATTAGCAATAAAATTTTCACTGAAGGTAAAACAAAGAGACATATACAAATTCACAATGGAGAAAAGCCACACAAGAGTAACATTTGCAACAAAAAAATACTGTATTAGGAAATTTAAAGAGACATTTTCATGTTCTAATATCACACAAATGAGGTTGAGGATAGACAAGCACCAGAAGTAAGCAGGATGGAGTACGGGGCTCCTTCGTGGGGTTGCTCCTGCTCCGGGAGTAGACGAGACCCTTTGAGATGCTCAGGGAGTCCTCTGCAATGTAAGGTGATGGGTACCCACTAGTGCAGCCTGGTCTGTAAGAATGAAATTAATGAAATTTTGAAATATACAAAAGAGATGATAACCAAAATGCATAAAATTTAAACTACTGAATCAAGTTATTGTTTTTTTTTAAGAAAACATAATATGAGTTATTGTATAATTAACATAGTAATAGGACATAATATATTTTCAAGAGGTACCAATTTAATATTTACCTATAGTGAAAAAATACAACACAAATGAAATTTTGGTCTAATGGCTACTACCAGGTATAAGTATTAAGGTATAGACAGATAGGCCTTCGACAGCCCACATAGACCATCGATATGGAAAATTTTAGCTCTGTACGGTATACCTCCGAAGATAGTAAAAATGGTGCAGTCCCTGTATGAAGACTCCGAGTGTAGCGTCAAAACGCCAGGTGGTCCTACTGAAGCTTTCAGGATCACTACGGGAGTCAGACAGGGCTGCGTACTGGCTCCATTTATATTTATTATTGTCATGGACTTCCTCTTGAGAAAGTCCATGCAAGGAGCAAGAGGTATACCGATAACACAGAGAGATGGTCTAATGGGCGAACTGTGCGATCTGGAGTACGCGGACGACCTAGAGTTGTTCAGTACGACAGTGGAGGAATTACAGCGCAGTGTTTCAAGACTCTGCGACGAAACAGCACGCCTTGGCCTTCGAGTCAATGCCAGTAAGACGGAGCTCATGGCGAGTAATGCCTGCCCCGATAAACAGCTACCGATAACCATCGACGGTCACCAGGTCTCCCGGATGGATAAATTTAAATACCTGGGAGCAACCATTACCACCTCTGGTGACCTCGGGGCTGAGCTCCCGATACGTATCGGTATGGCAAGTGGCGCCTTTAACAACATGACCAAGATTTGGAAAGCGTCGGCGTTTAGTGTCGAGACGAAATGTAAACTGTTTGATGCGTGTGTGTTGCCCATTCTCCTCTATGGGTGTGAGTCCTGGCACCTGACCAAAGCCCAGGCACAAAAAGTCTCAGCTTTTGAAATGAAGTGCCTAAGGAGAATTCTGGGTGTAAGATGGTACCACCGCATCACGAACGACGCTATACGCCGGCGCACCCAGCGTGAGCCCATCACCTCTACCATTGTGGGGAGGAGATGGACTTGGCTGGGACATGTGTTAAGGATGCCGAATGACAGTTGGCCGAGGAGAGCGCTGTTCTTCCTCCCATCAGGGTCCCGAAGACGAGGAAGACCCTCTCACACTGTGTTCCGCTCCTTCGAAGCAGAGCTGAGGGACATGGACATGGTGTGGGAGGAGGTCATAAACATTGCGCAAGATCGAGCGCAATGGAGAGCTCTTGTTGCCTCCCTATGCCCCTGAGTGGGGTGTAAAAGGGAGAATTGATTGATTGATTGATAGACAGATATGGGTATACATACTTGGATCAATGAGGTTTACACCTTCTCTTCTAAGAGTGTGAGGATTTGAGAAGACATGGGGCCTTTGCCTATATTATTATGTTCTAATGGTGAACGCCCACCCGCAAGTCTTCCAATCAGAGGACATCTGGAAATAAATTAGCTCTGATTAAGAATAATAACACACTGGAGATAAAGAGACTGGCCGAAGAAGTGTAGGAAGACAGCCGATGAGGTGGAGTGACGACATTGTGTGTACCGTTGGGACAGAGTGGATGGGGATGACCGGAGACAGAAAGGAGTGGCATGAGCATGAGGAGGACTATGTCCTGCAGTCGATGATCACGGGCTAAAATGAAGAATAATATATTTATTTCAAGGCTAGCTTAGCGCCCAGAGTCTGGCGAGTAACCTAGTGAAAACGAACCTTCTAAAATGTTCGAAACTGACCACACTGCACGCCCGGCGGCATGCCTGTTGGTTAGTTGCTTGGGTAGTAGTAGTTAGGTGTTTCACACGAAAAAATGGATGACATATTAATTATCATAAGTTTTTAAACAAAAATCTCTGTAAAATCCAGTAAATAAACTTCATAAAATACTAGTTGTTCGGGTGATAAGCTTTTTCTTATTATAGTATCCAAATAAGTAAAGTTTTCCTCAATTATACTGAAAAGAAAATCAAATTTCTCTTTTATCAAACTTTCCAATATTTCAAAAGTGACATCTCGTCTTCAAGCAAATAACCAAAGCACCAAGCAAAAACCAACATGCCAGGTGGCTTGCTTTGCGCCTAATCTAGCGAGTAGCTAAAGTAAAAAGAAACATTGTAAAACGCTAGTTACCAAGAAAACAAACATGTTGGTTCCTTTTTTTGACATATGCGCGATGCATTCCAGAAGTAAAGAATGGACGACCTACTCATTTCATCTTTCGAGTTTATGTAATGAAAATATTAATTATAACCTTACTTCAATAAAAGCGACGAATCACTACTTTTCGTGTCTTATACCTTTTATATAAATTTCAATATAAATTAAGGTAACTATTAATATAAATTAAACTAACCTATGATTTTCATAAAATTTACAATTTGTTGAAAATGCATTTCTCGGTGGAAGTAATTTAAATGAAAAACTGGTAATTATTTACTGTGCGGGCTTCTTCGATTTTTCACAATTTTTTATATGAAACACATATCAGATGTATATTATGCAGATTGGTAAATAAGCATGTTATGGATTGATTTGATAACATTTGAAGTATTTTATAAACCAATTTTAAGTAAAAATCAATTTTAAAAGTTGCCTATTTTCTCATACAAACTTTTCTTTCATGGAGTGACATTTTATTTTTTGATTCTAAAATTGGTGATTTTGTATGAAAAATGAAGATATAGTTGGTCATTTAGTTAGTCAATTTGGATAGATTAGGGGATTTGATAACATCCTCGAATGATAACACTACGATTTGAATAGGTTAGGTTAAGGTTTTTTTCGCTGTCTCTGAGGTTCTTAGCCTTCTGGCGATCTTCGATAAGGCTCCAGGACCCATCGGACATCCATATTGGCCTCTTTTTGCTCTTATAGCCGACAGAAGAACGTGCGGATTCCATAACGGCGTCACGGAAGCTATTCCAAGCTGACTCAATCGGAACAGCTCCGTGTGAATCCTGCAAGGGGGCAAACCTGGTGCATAACTCAGCCTCGTACGTATGACGACACTGAGCAATCTCTAACCTGCGTATGTCCAGCAGGCGAGGGGCAGACGGTCCCTGCTGGAAATGGGTGAGTATGAATCTCAACGAACCCACAAGGAGTTCGTGATCAGTATCCATGTCTGCCCCTCGGTAGGTGCGGACATCTCGCAGGTCAGTTCGGTTGCTGGCCCTTACCAGAAGATGGTCAATTTGGTTTTTTGTTCTCCTGTCAGGCGAGGTCCAAGTATATTTATGGATATCCTTGTGGGGGAACAGGGTTCCCACTATTAAGAGTCCATGGAGTGTGGCGAGAGCAATCAGACGGCTTCCATTATCATTTATCACTCCCATGCCATGCCTACCCATGACACCTGGTCCATACTGGGGGTCACTGCCAACCTTGGCATTAAAATCCCCCAGTACTATTAAGCGGTGGCGCCTTGGGACACAACTGCATCCAGACTGTCATAAAAACAGTCCTTGGCAGCCGCATCCCCATCCTCAGTGGGAGCATAGCATAGGAGGTCCGTCAGTGTTTCGCCTGTCATCTTGAAGGACGCACTCATCAGGCGGTCAGAAACAGGTTCCCAACCAAGAAGGCAAATTTACTTAAAAGTAGAGCGACGCCACGCATCCGTGCACATTGGTGATCAGAGTGCAGCATGACATAGTTGCGTCACCCTGCCCTGTCCCTGGGATGCGTGCCTCGCTCAGCCCCAGGATATCCAGTCCATAATTATCCAGAAATAACGCAACCCAGAAATATATTGTGTAGAGCAGCGGTCGCCAAACTTTTTGACCTCACGGACCAGTTAATTCATCCCGCGATCCACTTAAATATATTTATAAAAAAAAATTGTGATCAAAGAACACATAAAATGTACCTAGTTAATAAAATGAAACTATTAATAGTAACCAAGTTATGAAAGCTTTATTAATAAACCATAATAAAATACTTAACATGATGAGTAAGTATATTCCACATTTTTCTGAAATTTTCTCGCGGACCACCACTTTGGCAACCGCTGTTGTAGAGTTAACCGAATAAGATGTGATGTAGGCTGCACCGATTCCAACTTACATAAATGGGGATGGATGGACTCACCAGCATGCGCATGTGGGATTACACAAACAATCGACCATCTCATTAACGAGTGCCCCATATACGCATTTGAAGAAGGACTACAGGACTTGCACGCACTAACGAATGACGCGATCCAATGGCTTCGGTCTCTGGAGGTCAGATTTTGAGCGACCATTAGAAGAAGAAGGTTAAGTTTGGGACGTAGTTTTTAAGCGGGGTATGGGGGGGGTGGAACCCCCTGTTCAAACCCCCTTTGGACACCTCCCTAAATGATAACACTTCACTCTGTTAGGTTGAAACATATTCATTTAGAAGGGTTTTTGTCAAAAATCGAAGAAGCCCGCGAAGTAAATAATTATCGAAAAACTTTCAACGCTTCCACAAATTAATTTTTCCTGACATGTTTCGAAGGGATAAGCACCTCATCGTCATAGGATAATTAGAAAATGTTTCTAAATTCCCTGTGACCATGAAGAAAGTGTCTCTAAGAAACATGTCAAAATATTACACAAGATCTATTACAGAGTAAAAATAAGAGGTAAACATGAGTTTCAGCGTCGCGAACATTTCTATTCGAATTATCCATAACTGTCATTTTTATGACGTTTTGCGTTTCCATAGATTTTTATATAAAGGTTTTTTTAATATATTGTATTACTTTAAATATTCATTCTGACGGTAAAATTCGGGGGTAAACGTGATGATGTATGGGGGGCTCCGCCCCCCAAACCCCCCCTATAAATATAACCTAACCTAACCTAACCCAATCATATAAAATAGTAGAAAGCTTGCTAACGCTAACCTAAAATAAAATTGTACACTAATACAATAAAAAATCTATGGAAACGCCAAACGTCATAAAAATGACAGTTATGGATAATTCGAATAGAAATGTTCGCGACGCTAAAACTCAAGTTTACCAAATAAGAAAGGTAATTACCATAAGAAAGATCATGGACTTACCTATCCATAAAATCAGAAATTAAATAAGATTTTATTCGTCCTTTACAACTAACAATAAAATATCGTTATGTCTTACGTCAAATGCGTAGTTTCGATTTGACAGATAGATCATAGATCTCATCCACAGCATATTATATCTATGATCCACAGACTACATCCAACACCTACTAGTATTATCTAGTAGGTGTTGCTACATCACACATGGATGTAAGAAGTAAAAGAAGTACGCCACTGCATGGAAGGGACATGAAGTAGTGATGTTCATGTGAAAAATATATCGATAGTTTTTCCGATATAATTAATCGAAATGTTGTATCAATATTTTTTGATATATCGTATAAAAATATCGATATTTTCGATATATCGTATTAAATTTGTATTTAACTACTCGACCCCGAATTTTAAATGGAAATTCACATTTATTTACTCTTACAATGTTCCGTTTTATACAATTTTTGATATAAATAGGTACAATAAAAAATTACTAGGTACACGTGCATAGCTTTGTGGCCGGTCATATCGCTTTGTCATGCTCTGTTAGAACAAGGAATATTATTTTCAAAAATGCCACTTTTACAATCAGCCAACGTGATCGTGAAAAGTTTAGTTTACGTTGCATATATTTATGATCCTTATTTCATACAAATTTTGGTCTAGGTTTGTTTTCAACCACCTGGCGCACCACCGCGTGACCAAAACTCACAGCTTCTATCCATGTACCAAATAAACTTACTGTAGCATTCCATTGCTATTTTTTTAAAACATGAAAAATTCAAAATAAAGATTGCAGGTGTTCAGCACGCACTGCCAACGTGGCTGTTAAAAAACAAATAGGTACATGCCTCTTTTCATGTTAGGTTAGTGTTTACAAGTTGGTACATGCTCAATAATTATTTGAAACATGACATAATGGCCACCACGTACAGCCATCGCGCGCGTGCACTCAAAACTCCTAGCTTAAATCCTTTAAAAATGAGATTATTTCCATATTTACGGACACATTTCGGTCAAATAGGAATCTTTGCTTTACTTACACGATATTTTATATATCGAATAAAATAAAACATATCGATATTTATACCGATATCGAATGATTCGATTATATCGTATTGACTTACTCATTGAATAAATAAATACAACCCTATAATCCCCCAAAGCACGAGCTCTGCTCAATTTTGGGGGTAAAAAAAAATATATTAAAAAAAATGTATAAATTTATTATTGTGAATGTATTTTTTTAATGTTTTTTATTTCCTTTAAAAATATTTGAATTTGAAAAAAACAAAAAATTGAATTTGATTCGATATATCGAGAGCAAGTATCCATATTTTTCTGAATATCGATATATTATATCGAGCAACGCTAACATGAAGCTCCACAAAAACTTGGTTTCTGTTACTTTTTAACTTGATAAATTTGTTGATTGGTCAGGTGCCAGGACTCACAGCCATACAGGAGAATGGGAAACTCGAGATTCAACATAAATTTTGTGAAAGTGCAACAACTGTGTTTATTTAATTCTTCTTCTTCTTTTTTTCCGGCAATGCACAGAGTTTTTATTTAATTCATACAAAGAGAATTTATAACGCTGAAAGGAAAGAACTATCTTTAAATATTAGGTCTTTACCTATGAAATTGCCGTTTTGTATTAAAAAATAACTTTGCCGACGTAGTAGCAGTTTATTAGGACGCTGGACGGGAGGCAACAAACTCTTCAAAGGAATTTTGTACTGTCTCTCGGGAATTGAATTTTTTTCCCGCTAAAAATTGTTAAATTTTTTAAAAAGTAATAGTGGGCAGGTGCAAGGTCTGATGAGTATGGCGGATGAGGGAGAGCTTCTAACCCCAACTTTTGCAGTTTGGAGACCCTCCGTTGTGCAGTATGGGGTCGTGCGTGGTCGTGAAGGAGCAGCGGGAACGACCCAAGCTTTTTCATCATTGTCTTCAGTTCTTCACAGTATACAATATACATGCATATGCTG
Source organism: Mystacides longicornis (assembly GCA_963576905.1). Classification (NCBI taxonomy): domain Eukaryota; kingdom Metazoa; phylum Arthropoda; class Insecta; order Trichoptera; family Leptoceridae; genus Mystacides; species Mystacides longicornis. The sequence goes on from OY756429.1 coordinate 9,846,212, forward strand.
TTTTGTAAAAGGTTTGATAAATCAAACCGGCACTAGACCAACAAACAGTGCAAGACCATCAACTTTCTAGGTGTCATTTTTCGTTTAGAGCATTGCTTTGGTGCTGAACCAGGATTTAACCAACTCGATGAGCGCTTTTGATTGTCAATCAGAATCCATTTTTCGTCGCACGTAACAATTTGGTTCAAAATTCCTTCACCAATAGATCAACGCGAGGCAGATCTCAACGCGTATACCTTGCGATTTGCGATCATTAAGTTCATGGGGCATCTATCCATCAAAAAATTTTATCTTAACATTCGGACGCAAATGGAACAATATTATTTTTTTATCAAAAGCTGCTGCTAGCTCAGCTGTAAATTAAGAATCATCAGCATCCACAATCCGCAATCGCCTTTAATTCATCATCCTTGACTCAAGTGTCCGGAGGACCACATAGTTAATTTTTTAAGCCAAAATTTCCAGAACGGAACCGGGCAAACCACTGGGTTCTTAGGGAGTGGTCAGTTTTCTGACAAGATGGCAGTCTTTCGAAATATGTGACAAATGATTTTTAAAGCTCTCTCAGTAAACCCACGCGTCGTTGATGTTACGTGCCGTTTGTGCCGCGTTGGTTCAGTTCAGACTCATAATATTCCATAATAATTACACAAATATTTAAAGTATCCATTATGACGAAAATGTTCAAATGTAATGAAAATACAACTCTTATCAATAAACAAAAGGCTGATTTGTAAAAACAAATTTAACTTTTGAATTTAGAATTCACAGCCATTCATTGTTATTTTTTTTCGTTCGTAATTATAAAATACTAGAGGTCCGCCCGCCCCAGCTTCGCACGGGTAGATAGGTACTTAAAAATAATTTAGTTTTCATCAGATCCCTAACTTTTTCAAAATGCATTGGGTTACTGAGCAATGAATGAACTGAGTCTCGCGGTATTTCTACTTGACATGACCCCCCCCCCCTGCGTACTGGCGTCTACATCCTTTCAACATCGGATAAGTTTAGATGATAGAGACTATGCTTTTTTCCAATACTCATATTTTCGTGATAACATTCGAATGGAATGTCCGATTTGAATAATTCAAAATGTTGTACAAACATATTAAAGCAGTCTTGAATATGAACTAATTTATTTTAATAAGGAGTAATGCCAAGATACCAATAAAGAGCCTTTTCTAGAGGTGACATTTTATTGATTTTTTTGAAATAAAAGAACACTTATTGTGGCATAACTATAATAGTTAGATATATGCTGTCGCGATACTTTTTGTAAATAATGATGTCTTCTACAAAATTGTCCTACATTATTTTATTCTATCATCAATAGTTTTCACAGCGTTCGCGATATAAATAATATTTTAGGTAAATTTTTTACACCTTGGGATACATTATTGGAGTTTTCGTAGGTTATTTTTTTTGGAAATTCATATAGCCTATGTTCACCGAGGATAGTGTAGCTTCCCAAAAGTGAAAGAAATTTTCAAATCGGTTCAGTAGTTTTGGAGCCTATTCGATGCAAACAAACAAACAAACAAAAAATCAAGCTTATACCCGTCTTGCTTTACGTTTTTGATTCCGATTGTCAGGCTTGATCGGTAGGTAATTAAACAGGTTCTAGTCTAGCTTCCCATTGCTTAACAGACCTCTATAATTGACATAAGCACAGGAAAAGAAGAATGACACTTTTAAAATTTTTGTTTCACCGACCTCATAATATTATACGAACCTACCGACATAATTTGCAAGTTTTCATAGAGAGAGAGAGATAGCTCTGTGGTTTGAATCTTAGCTACATTCCCTAATGTGTGATAATTAATTAGGCTCTCCACCCATAGAGGGTGATTTGCGCTATCTGTCAAACTTCAAAATGGAGGAATCATTTTGCAAATTTTTTCATTAAATCTTTATTTATTGAGAATAATAAGATTTGAATAACATTTATATGTATAACAATAAATCAATCTACGATTATTTTATTACATTTTCATACCGTAATACCAAGTTTCCATTCAACGTTTACATGAGTAATTTTGTTTCCAAAAGATGGCTTACCTACTGTCTTTTTGAGAAATTTGTATGAAGATCCTAAAAAAATTGAGTTTTTTAAATAGCTCTAAATATATTAAAGTTAATGCAGCAAATTGTATTTAAGAACCTTCTCAAGCAAATTGCACCGCTCTGCGCAGATTCATATCTGACGTAGCATTTGTATTTTGAGCGTGATGTTCACATATACGATAGAAAGCACACAAACATTTCTGAATTATTATGTAGATAGATGTAAAGAACCTGTTGACAAGGCTTGTAAAAGCTTGTACAGGACTTGTCTTTTTTTTATTATTTTAATGAATAAAGAGTAGGATATAATTTTTTTTGTCAAAAATTGTTGGTGTGGGGGGAGGTGGGGGGGGCAATAAAGTTAAAAAAATTGTGTTACGTAATACCTACTTGAAATATCTAATTATTCATGTTACTGAATTTTATATTCATTTATTGTTCTTGTTTTTTTTTATTCTTGTTTTATTTTTACTTTCTCTGAAGGTTTTGCTGATGATTTTGTTGGTTATGAATATTTATGTTTTAAAGGCTTTAGCCTTCAAATTTGTAATTTATACAAAAATACGTTTAAAAATTTTGAATGTTAAAAATTATTTCTGAATGATTGAATTTTTTTTTCACAGATGGCGTTGTCAGTAAATCCGTTCCATACTAACTTTAATATTATCATTTGCTAGGTATCCATTTTTTTTATTTTAATAAATATTATGTTATCCGGAGCGGAGAAGAATCCATTAATAAATCAAGCATCATTAAAATCTAATCTTATTAGGTATTTATAAAAAAAGTTGCGGACTTTATTTCCTTTTGGGAAATTGTTCTACTCATCCGGTCCCGTCTAATCTCCGACAATCCAATACGAAATATGTGTGAAAACCACCTGAATAAATAAAATTAAAATCTATTCAGCCGATCTTGAGTTATAAAATATTCGCACTGGCCCGACTTTCCTTTCGTATTTTATAAGATTGTGTGCTATTTTGTAGAAATCTTAATAAAATATTGTTTTCATTCATATAGGTACATGTAGAATTGCCCAGATATTTATAATGAGTTGAACAATGACGATTTTCTTGTAGAACATTCAGTGTCGTAAAAATAATATCAATACGGAACGGTCTCTGATTCGACACCAACCATGACTGACTTCTGTTCATACTGAAAACGTTCTAACAATTGGTTCGCGTACCCTCCATTTTATTTTGATGAATATCTTTTCTCGCAATATTTAAACAAGCATAATAAGCAGTGGCGTACGAGGAGGGGGGGGGGGGGCGGACCGCCCTGTGCGCCTCTTTGGAAAGGGCGTCAAAATCTGCTTGTGCTATGTTATACACGACATGATTGAGGCTGTTTCATATGTGTTTCCGCTTTTTGTAATCGAATTGTTGTCAAAGGCACTTGTGCCTTATATTTTGTTATAATAAATAAATAATTTGAGATGGTCGGTAGTCCAGTGGTATCAATCGCCGGCTTTCATGCGCACAGCGTATTGGAGGTCGTAGGTTCGAATCCCGGCCGTGCCGACCATTTCCGCTTTCACGACACAACCCTTTGGTTAGTGTGAAAGATGTCAAAAGTGTATTTGTGTTCACTTCGCGAGAGCACAGATCCATTTTTATTAAAAAAAAAAAACCAAAAACTACATTTTGACAAAACGGGATCTCTATGGACTTGTTCAATTATTGTATCAATCCACCAGTAGATGTCACTAGCCTCAAATATCGTTAAAATTTGAAATATTTCCCCACCTTCTGAATATATATATCTTCTATATAATAATTCAGAAATGTTTGTTTTTTTATTTGCCTTTTGTCGTTGCTTTACTGTTATGTCGGAGCATCACGCCTAAACGGCTGAACTGATTTCACTAATTCTTTTTTTGTCGTATTGGCTTTTATCAGTAGAAGGTTCTTATGAAAGAAAAAATTAAGAAAGTTGCGTGGTAAATCTACATAATAATTCAGAAATGTTTTTTTATTAGCTTTTTACCGTTATGTCGGAGCATCACGCCTAAACGGCTGAACCGATTTCACTAATTCTTTTTTTGTCGTGTTGGCTTTTATCAGTAGAAGGTTCTTATGAAAGAAAAAATTAAGAAAATTGCGTGGTAAATTGGGAAATTAAATAAAACTCGCATTAGCCCCTCCTTCTCTATCTACATAATAATTCAGAAATGTTTTTTTATTTTGCTTTTTACCGTATGTCATAGCATCACGCTCAAAATATAAATGCTACGTCAGATATGAATCCGCACAGAGCCGTGCAAAATGCCGGAGAAGGTTCTTTAATACAATTTGCTGCATTAACTTTAATATATTTAGAGCTAATTAATAAACCCTATTTTTTAGGATCTTCATACAAAATTTTAATAAACATTAAAAGTGTCATTCTTCTTTTCCTGTGCTTATGTCAGTTATAGAGGTCTGTTAAGCAATGGGAAGCTAGACTAGAACCGGTTTAATTACCTACCGTCCTACCTATCAAGCCTGACAATCGGAATCAAAAACGTAAAGCATGACGGGTATAAGCTAGTATATATATATTCAGAAGGTGGGGAAAGTGGGGTGGCTGCTTCCCAGCGGCTTCCCATCTGCCCCAGATGATGATTGGTGGAATCCAATCGAAACGTCGGGCGACCAACGGCTCTTTTCAGAGCCAACCTGAGTACACGGAGTACCCAAAAGTTTCGCGTACGCTTCATATATTTCTCTCCGTGATCACATCTTCACAGAAAAATATATAAGTTTCAACGAAATGACAATTGGCAACAGAAAACAGCGAATGTTTCCTAGGAATAGAAAACGCTTTTAACCTGGCCTATGTGGTTGTAAGCCCTCAGCTCTGTTGTCCAAGATCTGATAGACTCATCGTCTGTTGAGATTTTTTCCCAATACATTGGTTTGATTACCTATATTACTAGGAAAAAATCCAGTTTTCAATCCGCGAGGATATAAACAAGCAAGATATATTGCATTTTCATAAACTGTTGATAGTTTCGGCCGAGGGTGCTTGGTAGTAGTTCATTTTCACTTATGTAAAAAGAAATCTGAGAAAAAAAAAAAAAGAAAGAGTCTTCAGTTTGTGCTACTACGAATTTATTATTAGTAGCACAAACTGAAGACTCCTTATTTATTTTTGCATTTTCATAGTTTTTTAGCAAGGTGTATTCTTAAGATTCGAGATATATCTATAACTAGTTGAAAAAGATAAATAAAAATAGAATTTCGCTACTGTGGGATGTATAATAACCTTTTTTTACCTTTACAAAAATTATTTTATGTAAAACCATTCATTCTACCTTTGTGACCCCATGTACTTATTAAAAAATATTCGACAACCACAATCGAAACCTCAACGAGAGGCACAGTTAGCCCCGAAACCTTTTAGAAATATTTACGTTCCGTTCAAAATAATGGTACTTTTTATCTTTATTACAGTCTTTTTACAGTTTTATGTTACGAATGAAACACTGTTTTTAAATAAGTTGGCACCAACAGGGCCAATAGGCAATAAAGATGAGACATTAGCAAAAATTAAATACATGACAGTGATAGTAGGTTACAGTTTTTAAATTTGGTTGCTACCTTGTTCTCAATAATTTCCAACTGTTAACTCTATATATCATTAATTATTAAATATCTACTTGTTGTATACATGGTATTTTTTGACATTTTGAACATTTCGAGAATTCTCATGATTATATAGGAGTTTCGGAGATTTAAACATTACCATCTAATGGCGAAAGTTGTTAACGTAAAGTGATTACACTAAGCCAACATTCGAAATAACAGTAGAAGACGCTCGTAAGCCCCATTTAAAAATCGAACATTGGTCATTAGTTGTTACACCCAGTTTCGGCTATGCACAGATGAATACAGCAATTTGGTCTGAGGGTAGCTGTTTGCTGAAACCAGCCGCCAATAAATAAACAAAAAAACATAAAAGTACGATTTTCCATCTATATCATTTGTTTATAACTCCGTATTTTCTTTGAAACATACTCTAACCAATTAACCAACCCCACGCGAAATATTTTTTATAGCTAAGACAAAACCAACCCAGTTACATACGTACGAAAAATACTTTTTATACATAGGTATATAATTCGTATGTATGTCAATATTCGTTGTTGTGACAATAATAATTATTATATCGAAGAAACATGTGATACCAATAATCTAGTAAGATTACAGGTTCCTAGAAACGATTTTTGCTAGGGGAAAAAATGTCAAATTTCCCGCAGTATCCAGCGAGGTAAAGTAATATTCGGAACATTCGAGGGACGATATAACTTATTTGTAAGACAATAAAACAATAATTAATGGTCCGACCTTGCGTCCGATGGGTTTTTCTGCTAGTTTAATTCATAAAATGTTTGTACAATTTCAAATTTTTGGTAAAGATGGGTTGACATGCCTAATTGACGAACTTATTTACAAAAAAAAAATTACAGCATCTATTGATTTGTTACAATCATTAGAGGATTAAATTGAATTATTTTTGCATAATATGTAGGAAAAAATGTTGATCACCACCATCTGGTATTTCTGAGAAGTGGGGAAATATGATGCATCCTGTACACTAACATTATAATAGCGAACCCCTGCGTTATGTGGGAGAGAGTGTATGTGTGTGCGACTACCTCCACTGTGTGAAACAATGTTACTTATATATAATTTGGCTTGGTGTTGTGTTGAGTTAGTCCTGAAACGGAGAGCTTACGGATAGTACGCGCCGAAAAGTCACTTGGACGACTGTGTTTTAATAATAATTTCTGTCCAATAAGTTTTTATCGTCAGTATTTTAAAACTATAGTGGAAGTGTTTCTTGAAAACAATGAAATTTGGAGGATCGCCTGAAATTGACAATGGTTGCACCGAGTTAAAAGTTGAACCCGAAGATGATTACGTTGAGGATGAAACTATTCAACATGAATCTTATTCGCCGTATATTCTCCCCGATCATTACGACACAGACCCTCAACATTACTACGACCCACAGCATCAACAGCATTCCGTCCAACTACCAATACCTATAGTGGACAACCGGAAAAGGAAGAGTTCGACGTCGTATTCGGAAGGTTCAGGATCGGACCTGCGGATGCATCCATGTCCCAACTACAGACAAGCGAAAAATCGACGTAGAACATCGCAAAACTTCGAAGATCTTCAAACCCAAAGAGTGATGGCAAATGTACGGGAAAGACAAAGGACGCAGAGTTTGAACGAAGCTTTCGCAAATTTGCGGAAAATCATACCGACGCTTCCTAGTGATAAATTATCAAAAATACAAACACTCAAATTGGCATCTCGTTATATAGAATTTTTGTACCGTGTTTTATCAAATCCAGAGGACGAAGCTACAGCAGGAGGGCAGGGATCTTACATGGCGCACGAAAAACTGAGTTACGCTTTCTCAGTTTGGAGAATGGAGGGAGACTGGAGTCACGAACAATTGTGAAAGAATCCTGTTATATATATAAGAAAAAAATGAAGATATTTAGTGATTAGGTACTCTTTGTTTGTTGGTTTTTTACCTTTTTTGTTGATATCTTTCTAAAAATGTACAACCTGCTGCGATATTAGAAATTAATATACTTACTTCAAATCTTCTTGTGATGTCTTCTGTAATGTCAACGGAAAATTGTTACCTATCTTTTAATTTTATGTAGTGATAAATTTCTATTTAATATATAAGTAGTTGTTAAAATAAGTAATTAAAATCATACACCTACAGACACCAAAGATTAATAATAATCAGAAGTAATGATGTTTTTTTACGTATAAAATAACGCATCTGTATTTCTTTAGGTAAATTTAAATTTAAATTGTTGTATTTTTTCTTAATATTAATTTATAATTTTAGATTAGTTATATTGATTTATATTCCTAAAATAAATTTTAATAAAAAAATGGTTCAATCGTTATATTTTCGCTAGCGAACGAAATGATCAAAGATAAAAATTGTATTGAAATAAATAATTAATTTAAGATTATAGATACTACCAAATATACATAGATACAAAATTTTATACTTATTTAAGATAATTCCAATGGAAAGAATTAAGTATATTTTAATTAGATTTTAAGCAACGACATAATTGATTTAGTTTTAAGGGGTTTTTATTTCATGCTTCGAAAACAATGAAATAAAATCTTGTATGTTTTATTAATCATGTTTTATTTTTATCTGAAGCATTGCGAAATAATATCTCATTTTCTATACAATATTGTCATTTTTTGTATGCTTTAAAATTCATGCAAAATATGGCCAACCAAATTTACAAAGCATCAGCTTAAAGGAGACAAGGTACAATTAGCAAGACTGAATATTCCTTTTACCACCTCAGTGAGCAAGAAGCACACGATAAGTATAACTACATACTACTTACTGTATTATAATTATTTAGCTTTGCAGAGCGAATGAATGCTTACAGTATTTTTGTTCTTCGACTACATCAATCGTTTCTTTGTATACAACCCAACTAACAAGGAATCTTTTACAATCCTTTAATTGGTAAGTATATTATCTTTTCAAGAATCTACTTCATAAGTATGCTGATTTTTTTTATAAGAATATACCTAAAACGAAACTTGTAAGTATATAATGTATGTATAGGCATGAAGAATTTTAGTTTCCAAAGAATTACATTAATATTTTAAAAGAGAGTAGGTATGGTCAATGAGTAAATTTTCGATTATTCGGAAAGGATCTAGGTGATATTATGTCCAATCCAAATCCAAACTCCCTTTAGACCCCACTTAGGGGCATAGGGAAGCAACAAGAGCTCTATTAGAGAGATATTATGTACTTTGGTATTATATTTCAAATACATGAAAAACAGTTTAATTATTGTTTTCTTAATAAACATTTATAATATTATATTTTATTATTTTTTAATAATTGTTTTCTACTGCATATTATTGTTTAGTACTTAATCTTGATCTCTTTTCACTTAAAATATAGATTCTTGAAATTGTTATTTATTTATTATTAAATTCATTTCCTTTTATGGTCCATAATAGTATCACCAACCATCCTGGACTATTATTGAGCGGTTTTTTTGACAATAATAATTGGCCTTACAATAATTGAATTATATTTAAGTTTAAAGCAGTCATTGATCCAAACATAATATTAAAATGTCTGTCAATAGATCAATATTTTTTTTTTAATTATAAATTTTATTTATTAGATATTTATTTTATATAAGTAATATAGTTATACAAAACATGGTGATTTTAAGCTAAGTTTATTTTTATAATTGATATTGAATTGCTAAAAGGTACTTACCTATAATACTTTCTTGAAAAATCTATAAACTGTATAATTTTTTTTTTATCAAATTTTGTGATATAGCTAAATTATTACATTGTAACATTATGTAAATATGTAAGTGATAATTTTGTATATAAAACAAATAAACTTTTATAATTATTAACCATAGGTACTAGTTTCTTTCGTTAATACCCATAATCTAAAAAGAAAAATTCAATAATTACAGATGTAACCTAAGGTAATTGGTAAAAAACAATCTCGTTTTTTCCATGTGAGTACCTATCATGTAGGAGGTTGGTAAGACTGATTATCTTGCTGGGTTGGTATAGTATAAGCATAATAATTCATTGGAGATTTTAGAATCTTGCTGAAAGATGCTATACAATGATTTGAAACGCATAGTTCCATAGCAATAGCAAAAAGCTGTTAAGTCCGACATTAAGAAATAATGGCTGGTCGGGTTTGCTACGGAATACGGATCGATCTCCTCCGGGCTGGCTTGCGGTGTACGGGAGGCCTTAAGGGAGAATGTATGTATGTACGTAGAACTGATGTACTAAAAGCAACTTCTACAGAAACTTCAATTAGAGAAGGCAACGGGAATGTGGATAATATATTTCCTCAGATATAGCAATGATTATGCATGGCCTTTTCTGAGATAATCGCCCAAGTAGGAGTGACCCGATATAGCATTCCTAGAAGAATACGTAATAATTCTTTGGCCTTGCCATCACAGCACATAAACAAAGTTGACTTTCACTTCCGCCGGACTTACACAAAAGCGTTAGTTATATTGGCTTAACATAACTCTTATTTGATGCTTTCTACATATGCTTTTTTTTTTACCCATCACGCCGTGTCCCGTAAGGGGTAGGCAGAGAGAACGGACCTCCACTCTTCTATATCCAAACACACATCTTTCGCTTCTTCCATTCACATACTTACAATTTCTCATATACAACCTCTCCTATTCCTCAAACTTCTTACCTGGCCTTCCTTGAGGACGGAATAAATGTGTTCGATCCACGTCATTCTCGGTCGGCCACACATTCTTGCACCTTTCCTTAGCCTTGTAAATTTTCTTTGTCATTCTGTTTTCATCCATTCTTTCTATATGCCCAAACCATCTCAACTTATTGACTTTCATCTTTGTCACAACACTAACTTCCACACCACATTCCTTCCTAATATTCTACCTATACTACTATTGCAATATTTATAGAAAATAATGAAAAAGTATCAACGTTCTAATTATTATGTCTAGATTCTTGTGACCTTTTTTCAGGACTAGATCTTACAGAGAAAATAACAACTATTGACTCTAACAATTCATTACTAATGTTCAACTTTCAAATGGAACAAACCACTACGGGCTTACGACCGTCTTCTACTGTTATAATTTCCAACTTTTTTCTCTATATTTCATGTATTATTCCATTTCTACTTGTTACATACATGGGATTTTTGGACATGTTTAAAATGTTGAGAATTCTCATGATTAAGAGTTTCGGAGACAAACATTACCACCTAATGGCGAACGTTGTTAACGTAAAGTGATCACACTAAGCCCGCCTTCGAAATAACAGTAGAAGACGGTCGTAAGCCCGAAGTGGTTTGTTCCATTTGAAAGTCGAATTATTATTATGAATTATTGTTAGAGTCATTAGTTGTTATTTTTTCTGAAAAAGTATCAATTTTCTATCCATCATCGGTATTGATGTATTCAGAAAAACTATTGTATAAGGCATTGCTGTCTAATCGGATAGAAATTTCTTCTTCTTCTTTAATGAATTACTACTATTGGCTTGTATTATTGATGCTTCGCCTTTGAATCCCAGCTGTCTCGCCAACGTTTGACTGATATTCCTCGTGGACAAGTAGGTACCGCGGGGCTGATGGTTGTGCAATTGTGCATAGCGAAATAAGGCAGTCTGGTGATGTCCATTATCTGCTGTCTGCACCATCTGACTATTATAATATCTATGTATCTCACGGATTCTGGTGTTCCTCAGTTGGTTTCAAAAAGTTTTGCCGACAATTTAGTAATTATTGTCCTCAATTTATTCATTTCGGAAGTTCAAAAACATCTGTTTGCTCCTGACCGATAGGAAATTTAAATGCAAGAAATGTAGAAATATTATTTGTTCGAACTCGACACCTCGTGATAGCTGCTCCTCATAGGATTTTATTTCATGTTATTCATTAGTAAAAACGTGTAGGTTTTATAAATTTTGAAACTTTCAGAACAAAAAAAAAACATCTGCAGATTGCAGTTGTTTAATAATAAAGCTCTAAGAAACATCTGCAATCTATTCCCAAGTGTTACTTCAATGGACATGTGATTTTTTTTATGAATCAATTTTGTTATCTTGACTTGACTTAGTTGACTAAAATAATAGTTCATACATTCGTTTCTTTCAATTGATTTGAAAAAAAAAATAACAATATGAACCTAAAATTCCAAGGAACAGAAGACCGTGGTTTTGACATTTAGGTATAGGTAGACCAACACCGAAGACGGATATGAAATTTGTCATCTCCCTTTTCCTAGACTGCCAAATCGTGTCACCCCGGCGTTGACGATCATCAGGGCATCAGTAGTGGGGCTAGTACGAGTTTTATCGAAATCTTATTGCACGCTAATAAGCGCTTATAAGCGTGCAAATGGTGTCCAATTCTAAAATCAAACGATCGAATCGTTCGATCATTTTTGTATGGAAAATTTTCGAAACTCTTTCGATGATCGTTTCGATGTTCGATCATCGATAACTTATACTATGGCTACAGTTACATATTATTATCCTTGGAGAAAAATTAATTAAAAATAATTTTCAGTAACTTTATCTGGTGAATTGTTCTTTAAGTTGGCTAATAGCTCAAAAAACATAGACAGTAAGGCCGGAGGAACTTATTGCCTGAAATTTTTTTTGGAGTCATACTGTCTCATCCAACCTGATACAAACCAATCTCGCATGGAAAAAATAGAAATTAAAGGGAGTCATAGTTTGATTAAAAATATGCAATATGCTGGTTGCTAGCATGGCAGCTACGACCGCAGACTTTCGCACTGGAGGTCATGGGTTCAATCCCGGGTGTCGACCATCTTCCTCTATCACGCAACAAGCGTATATAGTACAAGGGTAAGTAGCTTACTGTAAAAGAGTCAAAGAGTGTATTTGTGTTCACTTTGAGTGAGCGCAGATTCATTTTAAAAAATGGTTTAGATGGGCAGGACATGTGCAGAAGATGCCATCGACACGCACACCAAAAAGAATACTTGATGGACAGCCAAGTGAGAGAAGAAGAGTTGACACAGGCCTAGACTGGGAGGAAGAAGTCGGGTGAGATACTGCACAGATAATGAATATTCCCAGTTGGAAGCCTGCAGCAGAAGACAGAAGAGGATGGAGGCAAAGTTTGCTGGGGGCAAAGACTCGATCTTCTTCTTCTTCTTATGGTCGCTCACAATCTGACCTCCAGAGACCGAAGCCATTGGATCGCTTCATCCGACAGTGCGTGCAAGTCCTGTAGTCCTTTTTCAAATGCGTACATGGGGCACTCGTTAATCAGATGGTCGATTGTTTGTGTAATCCCACATGCACATGCTGGTGAGTCCATCCATCCCCATTTATGTAAGTTGGAAGCGGTGCAGCCTACATCACATCGTATTCGGTTAACTCTATACCATATATTTCTGGGTTGCGTTGAGCCAGGCAGTTCTTTTGTCGGGTCAGCTACGAGGTTCTGGTTCCTTACTGACGATGCGGTCCATACTTGTCTCCATTTGTCTTCGATCGAGTAATCCGTAGTTGTAGCGGCAGCTAACCAGTACGGGTTTCGGGATTTCAGACGGCATGGAGGCGGATTATCTACATCAAGATGGATTGGTAGATTATGGTTGGACTCCACTTTTCTTACTTCTTGAAGAAAAGCTTCCTCTCGTCTAAGGTGTGGAGGTGCTATATTAGAAAGCACACATAGCCACGGCACAGGAGTTGGTTTTAGTGTGCCGCTAATGACTCTCATCGCTTCATTTAATTGAGAGTCTATGAGATTGGTATGTGCACTTTGAAACCAGGCTGGAGCGCAGTATTCTGCAACCGAGTAGACTAAACCGATGCTGGCGGTTTTTAACGTTTTAGCGTCGCAACCCCAAGTTGTTCCGGCGAGTTTATGAATGATGTTGACTCTGCTCTTTGCTTTCTGCCTGACACATTCTAGATGTTTTTTGAACGTGAGAGCCCTGTCTAACGTGATTCCTAAGTATTTAGGATTCGGCTCGTTTTGAAGTCGGCTTCCAGCAAAGAACACGTCAACTTCTTTTCTCGCATCTTTATTATAAAGGTGAAATGGTGTAACAACCGTTTTTTGTGGGTTCGGCTTTAGCTTCCATGTACTAAAGTAGTTCTCCATTGCTAAAAGATCTTCGCTTAATATTTCTGCAGCTCTTTCTAAGTTGTTGTCTTGACTCGCGATAGCGATGTCGTCTGCGTAAATGAATTTCCTCGATTGCGTATTTGGTACCTATATCCGAGGTATAAATATTAAAAAGCAATAGAGCTAGTACAGATCCTTGTGGCAATCCGTTCTTCGGGTAATATGTCCTGCTAATGTTTTTACCCATGTAAACACGGAAGGATCGATTGAGGAGCATGGACTTTATCAATCTTGTTGTAAATGGACACTGGTATGTTTCATATACTTTAGGTATAAGCCCTTTTTGCCATACCGTATAGTAAGCAGCTGACAGGTCTAAAAAGGCAGCGACGGTTTTCTTTCTTTGTTGAAATCCAGCTTCAATATGCGTTGTCAAGGCTAAGACCTGATCACAACAGTTACGACCCTGTCTGAAACCCGCCTGCTCCGTTGGTATTTTGGAGTCAACTATAGATTTCATTCTTCCCAGCAATACTCTTTCTAAGACTCGATATGGGTTGTAGAACCATCGGGAAGAAAGAAGTAACAATAATATAACATCTCTATGATGAACTGCTTTCATTTTGTTTCAAGTTGAGTTATACCAAAAAAAAAACATCTGACAAAAATCCCGAACATTTAGGGAGTTCCCGATACCCGGTATTTTAGGGAAAATACCAAGAATCCCAATAGGATGACGAACGACAAAGAATAATATGCAACTAACTAAAGGGATTAAAATTACTATAATAGGCTTAGAGATCGTTTTGTGAACTTTTTGAATAAATAGTAAACAATGTTTTGTGTCGAGGTGTGAAGAACTCATTATGGATAGTATCGTGAACAATTTATATGCATCTCAGGGGTTTTCAATTCAAACACCATTAAAAAAAAAGTTAGGTATTTCCAAATTTTTTTTTAAGTAGGTAAGTATACAATCAACTGTTTGATCGAAGTTATTTATATATAAGGATACAATCTACTAAATAGTTGAAAATGATAGAAATAAATGAGTATATAATTTTACATGTTTAAACAAATACGGGCTTGATTAGGCTGATAAATTAGCGTTGATAAACTAGTGGCATAGACCTGGGTTTTTCCCAGTGGCGTAACTAGGGGGGGGGGGCGGGGGGGCGGGGGGAGGCGGGGGGGGCGGTCCGCCCCGGGCGGCACTTTTCAGGGGGCGGCAAAATGACCCGACAAATAAAAAAAAACTTTGTAAAAAACACAAAACGTAAGTAGTATTAGGTACGAGAATTTATTTCGTGCTCAGTCCATAGGTTGCAGGTCACACTTAGGAAAGTAACAGTTCATTTTTTCTACTAATACCTCCAAGTGATTCACTATCAATGTCGGCACTGTTTTCTTAATCGGCAGACATGACGTTTGGAAACATTTCATAAGGTACCAATCAGTGGCGGATCTAACGGTATGCGGACTAAGCGGCCGCGGGGAGGGCCGAAATAAAATTAATGAGATAAAAAATCGTGGCCCGAAATAAAATGATATAAAAAATCGGGGGCCGAAATTAAATGAAAAAAAAATTCGGAGCCCTGAGCTTGTGAAGGGACAATAAATGAGAAAAAAACTCAGGGCTCCGAGTTTGTGAAGGGAAAATAAATGAGAAAAAACTCAGGGCCCCGAGTTTGTGAAGGGAAAATAAATGAGAAAAAAAAATCGGGTCCCCGAGTTTGTGAAGGGGAAATACATGAGAAAAAAATCGGGGCCCCGACCTTGTGAATAGAAAATAAATGAGAAAAAAAAATCGCTAAAATTCTTAAAATTGATAAAATAAAGAATTTTTTTCCTTTTAACATGTTTCAGCGTATAAGCTAGAAAAAAAAGTTCCTTTTTTTCTTCTTTAAGTAATTTCGGGTTAAGGTCTTAAAAAAAACTTTTGCGGTGATTCCGCAGGTAGAAAAATCTGTGTCAGAAGTTAGCTCTCTCCCACTATCCAAAAATTTAATTTTGTACTATATTGTAGTGCTGTAAGTATATATATATATATATATATATATACGTGAAGGGAAAACTTTGTGCCCCTTTTTACGAAAATTGAGCGGACGGAGGAGTATGAAATTTCGCACACTTACAGTTTTTATAAAGAAGGGGTGGCAAATGCTAATATTTTTTTTAAAATCATACATAAAAATAGATTAAATCAATAAAAAAAAACTCTACGCACACTATTGTAATATATTATAGTTTAAATTAATTATTGTCGAATTTCGACCAATGAACTGGACCACTAGTTATAATAAATATGCAAACTTTTTTTTTCAATTTATGTGGGGGGGGGGGGGGCGCCAAACTTTTTTAGGTAGGTAGGGGGGGGCGCCAAATGTTAATCCCGCCCCGGGCGGCGAAAACCCACGTTACGCCACTGGTTTTTCCATTTGAAATTTCTACCCGGGTTTGGCCTGTCTGAGATAGGAAGAACCGATTGAATAAGTTCTGCCGGCTGTAATGACATACTTTATAGATAGGTAAGTGTGCATTTATTCACCATGCACATTCGTAAACGCCAACTAAAATTTATATTTACAACTAAGAAGAGATAAGTTTATGTTGTTAAAAAATTGAAGGTACAACGTTAAGCTTTTTAATGTTTCGTGTAACTTTCTTAAAATTTTAAATGATAAGAACCTTCACCTCGAAAGATGAAACGCAAACAACAAAAAAATAAATGGCGAAACTAGTTCAGACGTGTGTTCCGATGATCAAGGGTTCCATTTTTAAATGTTTGACGAAAAGATTAAATACTCGAATGAAAAATGAGTATTGTTGTATGCCGATTTTTTTATTATTAATTTCATTCTTACTTATATGAACTTTGAATATATTTTTTTTATAAGTATTAAAATTAAAAATTAATATTTTTAGTAAAAATGAGTTATTAATTAAAAAAATGTTCATCAGTTCGGACAGTTTGAGGATTGCGACCCAACAATTGGTAACACAATAATATATTTTAGTATTTCAGGTAGACGCAATGATAATATTAGCCTCACGCCGGAAAACCCTTTCGATGGTTCTGTTTATATTTTGATGTCCATGACGTTATTTCCATTTTTTAAGAACTTAAAGATGATAAAATTTCTCAAATGACAATCAAATTACGTGTGTAATTCAATGTGCGTATTAGTATCTTCATACAAAGATAGCTAAAGCAGTAGATTTTTTTTTACTGAAGAAACGCAGCACTATATTAGTTTTTATACATCATCCATTTTTTTAAATATGTAGGTATACACACATTTTTGCTGCTTTTGCAGCCACTTTCATTTTATATCGGATACATACAACAAAATCTTTAAGTACTTACCTACTAGCTAATTGATAGTTTCTCGTTATCTTTTGTATGTTATATATATTCAGAATGTAGGTACATTCTTTGTTTTAGCTGATGAGAAAGTATGTAAAAAATATATTATAATTAGCAGCAAAACCTGTCGGGTAACAGACATTGAAAAGGGTCGTCAATTGTTTGATTGTCCTTTAAATCAGTTATATCGTCCCTTAATGTGGTTTAAGGGTCCCAATTTAACATTAGGTACCACATCGATGTACTTTGCGACGTAGGTATGAAAAATATTTGACGTACCTAGGTACCAAGTTGATTAGGTATACTAAACTAACCAATCATTATAATATAGGACTTTATGGTAACGCGATAAGTATGTTATACCTAAATTATTTTCCTCCATCAAGCTGTCCGAAGTCTAAATTCTCTCCGCCTAACCTATTCGGGAAGAGTACAAAATTCCGTATAGTACAGTTGGCGTTCACACATAATCAAAATAAGGACTCTATTATGTCAAATGGTTTTTACCCCCCGAGTTTATTATGTATTTCTCAAACGTGACTTTAAAAGAATTTATCCAATAGGCAAATTAAGTTACTTTTAAGTGTGTACAATTTGGAAAAAACCAGAAACCCTATATTTCGGTGCAGTGTGGTTTCCTTATTTACTAATGTTAACAATATGCTAAAGATGCATTGAAGATTTTCGATTGGACTTTTTTTTTTTGCATCCATCATTACCGTGTCGCGTAAGGGGTAGGCATCAGAGAGAACGGACCTCTACTATCTCTATCCAAGCACACTTCTTTCGTTTCTTCTATTTCTCTTACTTCTGACCTGGTCTTCCTTTTTTTATATAAATGATTCTGTACTCACTCAAAGTGAACACAAATACACTCTTTGACTCTTTCACGGTAAGCTACTTAAAGCTTGTGTCGTGAAAGCGGAAGATGTTCGGCACCTGGGATCGAACCCACCCTTTGATTAACGAGTACCTATCTATTATCATTTATTCACAACAAAGTGCTCTCCACTAAATACGATCTTGCGCAGCTTCATTGACGACCTCCCACACCATGTCCAAACCCCTCAGCTCTGCTTTGAAAGAGCGGAAAACAGTTTGAGAGGTTCGTCCTCGTCTTTGGGAACTTGATGGTTGGTTAAACAATACTCTCTTGGTCAAGTGTCCTTCAGCATCCTTAACACATGTCGCAGCCATGTTCATCTCTTCTGCATAATGGTATAATGGAAGTGACGGGTCTGTGCCGCGTAAGAGTCTTATATTAAATCTTTATCTATAAAATGCAAACAATGTTTCTTCGTATGTCCATGCATTATAGACTATGAGACCATAATGTACGGTGTGTCCCAAACCGGTTTCGTTATAGAGGTACACGATAATTTGAGAAATGTCATAATCACGTTTCGGATAATACAGAATGTCAACATAAAAAATACTGATCTGCATTCTCATCAGAAAGTAGGTAGGTACTTATTGTTTGTGGTTATCGCGCCAGTCTGAAATCCTAATCGTAGTTTGTTCATGTCAAATACCTATGAAACTATGCCGTAAAGACTTCTTCACTGTGCCAAATACCCCTTGCCGATACATTGTATACTAGGTGTGTCATTTATGTACAATAATTTTCATTTATGTACAACCTCCATAAATTATCCGGTAATAAACTATATAGGGAGATTGTTTAATCTGTTTTTGTTTCATAAATATTATTGTTTTGATTTTACACCCAATAGTATTTTGTTAACGTTATAACTCCAATCCGTAAACAAATATTGAATACCTAGTAGGTAGTAATAATATACTTACTGCAGTAATCTGTCTTTGTGTTTACGGTTTGAACCGTTCACTTCTCTGTCTTTAAAAACACAACACAATATCTCTAATATAAAAGAAAGTCGGGTTAGTCCGAACACTTATAACTCAGAATCAGCTGAACAGATTTTTATCATTTTTGGTTTATTGGATTCTTCTCACTCCGGATAACAGAATAACTAATAAAAAATCGAAAAATGTATATCAAACAATATAAAATATAATAATCAAGTTAGTATGAAACGAATTTTCTTACAACAACGACATATGTGGAAAAATTCCACAGAAAATCAATTTTAACCTGACAACCATTGACATTAAAAATATTGGCACGCAGATTTTAGAGGATTTTTTTTTTTAATATTTTTTTATAATTTGTTAACATTGAAGCGCATTTTTTATAAAGTCAAACGCGAAAAGTGGATAAATGTAATTTTGAAATCAAATTGTTGTTTGAGACAAACTGTCAGTTGTTGTTTAATAGTTTGTACGATTGTCAGAATCCGGATGGAAAATATGTGGTTTCAAACAGATGCATCGGTTGGAATGACATTGGTTAAAAGTCATTTTATATCATTCTTTTAAATTCTTATTCAATATTCATAGTAAGGACTACAGGACAACGTCTGGTGGGAAAGCTAGTATTTTATAAAAATTCCATAAACAGAAAAAACTTAATCACGAACATAGTTTTACTGGTAGGTATCCCGGGAGATATTCTTGGCATTACATTGACAACATTTTTTGAATATCCATTGGCTTCAATAGATAATTAATTATTAACCTGCTTAACACCTATCGGATATGGTGTAAAATTAACCCAATAAGAAATTGTGACGTAGAGTGCACCGGTTCGAACTTTTACAATGGAGACACTCTCGACACTTAATCAAGTGCGAATAAAAGACGCAATTTTTTTTCAATTGATACAGTTTTACGTTGTCCTCTTCTACTTTAGCAATGAAAATCGCGAAATCAATAAGTGATAGGTACACTGAAAGACGTGTAATAATAATTTGTAAAATTTTACTAAATAATTAACAAAAACATACAAATTGACAATCCTTATTTCAAATTTATGGATCTGAACCAAAAAAAAATATTAAAAAGTTTCTAATAAAATATTTTCTTTACATAGTTTTTTCGTGTACAACAAGTAGATATTTAATAATCAATGACATATAGAGCCTTCTTCTTCTTCTTCTCAGCCTATTCCCGTCCACTGCTGGACAAAGGACTCCTCCATCTCCTTCCACACCGCTCTGTTTTGGGCTTTTTGGACCCAGTTGACCCCAGCGTATTTGACGAGGTCGTCTCTCCAACGTAGTGGTGGTCTCCCGACGCTCCTGGCGGTCGTTCTGGGTCTCCAAGTTTCAACCCACTTCGACCATTTCTCTGCCTGTTCTCTTGCCAAGTGACCTGCCCATCGCCATTTGAGGGAAGCGATACGTTGGGCAATATCTGCAACCATGGTTCTTTGTCGTATCACTTCATTTCTCACTCTATCTCTCAGGGTGATACCCAGCATGGCTCTTTCCATGGATCTTTGGGTAACCCTTATTTTTTCTGTACTCAACTTGGTCAGCGTCACTGTTTCCAGACCATATGTTGTTGCAACCGGCATTACGCACGTCTCATAAACTCTACGTTTAAGGTTCATGGAGATTTTACGCCAACTCACCAACCCGCATGGCAAGCGTGGTGAGGTAACGCCAAAAACCCTCCATACAGAGCCAACCGTTGGAAATTTTTTTAAAACAAGTAGGGCAACCAAATTTAAAGACTGCAATTGCTGTCATTCATCATCAGTTATTTATGTTTACTCTCAGCTGAAAACCATTAAAGTCGTTCTACTTAAAACTGCAGTTGTAGAAAATAGTCGTAAGGCAATATCCATAATTTGTGCAATTTCAGATGTTTAGTTTGGATATAAAAGCGTACAAGTCCGTTCTCTCTGCCTTCACCTTTACTAACTAGCGTACCTAATGGGTAAAAGAGATATCTCAGTACAGAATTTCCATTATTTATAATTATTCGATGTTGATTTACTGTAGAATAACAAACCCGACAACATTACCTTTGAGTCGATAAAATTTTAAAAGCTTTCAGTTCATTACCTAGTGACAGAACGTCTTCCTACAGATTGATGTCTTGTATAAATGCCAAGAAAATTGAGCTTATCATATTACTGAACAAACAAACAAACACTACATTGTTTAATGTAAGTAATAAAAAGAGACGTGTTAACTCGCGTATGATCCCTTATTTACTTTTTTAGTCGTTTCTAGCTCGATGTAAAGATCTTTTTTGTATGTTTTTTTGAGGTAGACAGACAGAAGCCACCTCCGCTCTATTCTATATACCTAAACCAGATACAAACACACTTCTTTCGCTTCTTCCACCAACAATAATATATTTCTCATACAAGCTGATTTTCTATTTCCTTTGCTTTTCACATGACCTTTTTTGAGGTCATGAATGACGTCATTCCCTGTCGACTACGCCTTCTTGTTACACCTTTTTTCAGCCTTATAAATTGTTTTTTTTAGAACGTTGTGCACCAACAAAGCCAATAAAAATGAGACATTAACAAAAATGGATATAGTCATATCCTGGCGCCAAGCACATGACAGCAGTCGCAGTCTTTAAATTTGGTTGCTCTCTTGTTCTCAATAATTTCCAACTTTTTTCTCTATATTTCATTTATTATTAAATTTCTACTTGTTGCATACATGGGATTTTTCGACATGTTGAACATGTTGAGAATTCTCATGATTAGGATAATAATTAGCCTAATGGCGAACGTTGTTAACGCATCACACTAAGCCAGCCTTCGAAATAACAGTAGAATACGGTCGTAAGCCCGTAGTGGTGTGTTCCATTTAAAACCGAATATCAGTATTGAATTGTTAGAGTCATTAGTTGTTACTGTTAGGTACATATGTTTTTTTTTCAGCTTAATAGGATCCGTTCTTTCAAAATGCCCAAATATTGTTACCATTTTAGCAAACATCATTTCAGATTTTAAATTGTTAATTGATAAGAAAATCAATTCAAGGGGTCTTAATTCAAAGAATCTCGTACACTATAAGTTTACACCAAACGAACATAGAGCCTGAACATAGAGCTGGAAATAAAACATTTTAATTTCCTGATCTTTTATATATTGACAGCAGGCAAGCAGTCAAAATAAGTTGACATTATTATTATTTAAGCACATACATAAAATAATAAAAATATATTTCAAATGATATGACTTGCTTTCCCTACAGACGTTGTCCTGTGGTCCTTAATATGAATATTGATTTCGAATTTGTAATTTATACAAAAATACGTTTAAAATATGATTGAATGTTTTTTAATGAAAATTGCTTCCTAAAAATCGATATAAATTCTTTCAAATAACTGCATACAATTTTTTTGAAACTCAATGGTTATTAAGTAAGTACCTTTTTTTTTTTTTTTTTTTTTTTCGAGGAGGGGAAAATCCTCATCGGACGTTGTGCCGGACTCCTGCACGCAGGCAGACCTACCGACTAAAAACCCCTCCTCTTCACGTCTTCACTACAGTGGAACCACCTCTAGGGTATTACTTCACTGCAGTAAGTTGTCTATATTGTAAGTACTTTATTATACTCTCTCTTCCTTTCGTCAGCCTCCTTTGTCCTCATTATCGTGCCGATCATACGATGTAGCGCAGCCCATGTTTCACTGCTCTCCAACATAGTTTCCACCAGTTTATCGGGTTGTATGGTATTTATTCCCATTGCCTCCCACGTTGTATTTCTTATTTCTTCCCACTTTTTACATTCGAAGATAGTATGTCTGGGTGTATCTCAGTATCAAGTAAGTACCTACCTGCCTATACCTATTATAGGTTAATAAAAATTGAGTTTTTCACAGATGGCGGTGTTGTCTGTAAATCCGTTCCATACTAACTTTAATATTATATTTTATATTATTTGCTGTTCATTTTTCGATTTTTTAATAATTATTTTGTTATTCGGAGCGCAGAAGAATCCAATAAATAAACATCGGAAGAATCTGTTCAGCCGATCTCGAGTTATCTCAGGCTGAAAGGAAGACGCAGATCGAACACACGAAGGTCAGGGGCCTTATACTCTGCATTTACATCGCGATTCCGAAACAATTCCAATCTTATAGTGTTATCAATTTAACATTTAGATTTTTGTTGGTAATCATAAAAAAATGTTATTTAATTACATTTTATATAGTATAGATAGACGGTCGACATTGATAGGAAAGATTTGAAGTCTTTTCTACGGTGTGGTGTGTAAAAAATAATCGTTTTTTAAAGAAACATTCTAGATCCTATTCTCGTTGCTAGGGTGAGGTTTTTGAACCAACAATAATTCTTGTAAATTGGTTGTAGGTGAGAAATTTCGAAGCATTTAAAAATTCATTAAAATAATACGACTCTAATAAACAACAAATATTTGACATTTAAAACAAAAATTACGACTTTTTCGTATGCATTCATTCATTTATTTATAATCCGCAAGCTATTGATCATATTAATTCTAAAATTAAATATGCATTTACCCAGTGTTCGAACAGTGGCGGACAACATAATACTTTTATTATGGTCTCGCTAGGAATAATCGTAAAACGTTCCGGGAGAAATAAACCCCATAACTTGATTTTAGCTAAACCGTCTGTTGAGTTACAGTTTCGTTGAGTGATTTTGCAGTTACTTTAAACTGTATTATTATTATAACACTGAAGTCAGTAGATTTAAATATAACTTTGTTATAAGCGAGTACCTAAAAATATATTATTAACGATTTCGTGAGGTGCTCATTGAATGCTTGCACCTGAATATGAAAGATGTGATTCTTCCGAAACCGGTTGCGTACAAAATAATAATATAATGTTTTACAATATTTCATTTTATCTAAATAATGTTACTCTTGTCCACTCACTAGATTGAGCATAATAAATAGACTCTACAAGTCCTGGAAATACCGCCCTGTGGGGCTAGTAGGAGCTTAATCAAAAGCTAATTGCACGCTAATAAGCGCTTTTTAGCGTGCAAATAGTGTTCGAAAATCAAACGATCGAATCATTCGATCATTTTTGTATGGAAATTTTTCGAAACTCTTTCGATGATCGTTTCGATATTCGATCGTCGAAAACTTATACTAGTGCTTCTGGTTCCCTATTCTTGAATGTCAATCGGTGGGTTTTTTAATAGAATTTTTATGACTTTCGTACGAGTTCTTTAAGAAAACATATACGAAAGTCATAAAAATTCTTTTAGAAAACCCATCGAACGATATTCGAGAATGGGATCCGATTTCTCCGCAAATTCGAACAGCTTCATTTCAATATACATCGGTAAGTTCTCCGATTCTCATCGTTCGGAGAGGTCTATCACTTCTTCTGTTGCCGAATATTACATAATAGGTATTACATAATATATGATCAATAAATTTGTTCATTGATTTTACTTTTTAAGCTCACTTTAGGACATAGGAGGCATCAAGAGTAGTTCTCCATTGCGCTCGATTTTACGCAGCGTTTATGAACTCATCGCACACTGTGACCAACTCCCTCAGCTCTTCCTGTAATAAACGGAACACTTTGTGACAGGGTCATCCTCGTCTTCGAGACCCGGGAGATGAACAGCGTTCCTCTCGGTCAACTGTTATTCAGCATCCTCAAAACAAATTTCCCAGCCATGCCACAAATTTATTAAGTAAGCAAACCCCATTAGGTATTTATTTTTAAAAATATACTACACACAATGTCCTACAAAGTTAACTCGTTGACTGCCGAAAACCCCTATCGGGGTTGTGCGGCTGCTCAATCGGAGCGCCACAAACCCCGATAGGGGATTCGAGTACAATACATTTTGTATTTGTCAATATTCCTCTGGCGTTCAGATTGGAGTTTTGTGTGTATAGTGGCATGGTGCTTGAGCTCAAAAAATATATTATATTGAAGTGGTTTTTCAAAATGTTTTTTTTTTTTACTACTAAAATAAACAAATTTTATATGTTGGCCACTCGGATGCAGATACCTAAAATGTAAAGGCAGTCAACGAGTTAAGAATTTAATACTAGCTGACCCGCCCGTACCTTCGACTTAGCCCGGAATAAAAAAATAATTTTGAGTAATTACATGAATAAAATTTATTGCATTATGTAATAGGTAGTCATCGCTTATTCGGATGCGGGATGAAGTTTTATGTAAATAAATACATATTCACTTACTGTAAATATTGTTGAAATAATCGATCCCATTTAAGCCGAATTTTACTATAGGTATTATTATGGTAAGATTGACAAGAATAATTTTGTACTTCAAATAGGTAGGTAATTATAATGAGCAGATAATAAGATACCTACAACCTATCAAAATAGTAGGGACTGCAAAATTTGTAAGTAGGTACTGAAACATGAAGCACTTTATTCACTTTGTGTCTGGGGCTCAAATTTGGAGTTTGGTATATTGAATTAGGTATATTTACATTTTGGTAAGCATACAATTAGAGGTAGCAATACCTGAATAGTATAATATTTCCCTCCTTCCGTTTTGTATATTATTTATACTTCAAATGTCATATTATTAGTATGGTGTAACCATATGAAATATATTAATAAATATTTTGTCACTATAACTTATGGCTACTTCCTGGTCTTATCGTGCTTATTCAGAACTACTCAGCAGTTTAACCATTACGGCAACACCTGAGAATATAAAGCCTAAAACTTTTTTCTACATACCTAGGTTTTTATCTCTCAATCATATTTTTTCATTTGTGATTTTCAACTAGGATATTTTTTTATTCTGTGCTCACTCAAAGTGAACACAAATACATTCTGTGACAGTTTCATAGTAAGCAGTGAAAGAGGAAGATGGTCGGCACCTAGAATCGAACCCACGACCTCCGCACGGAACAGTACGAAAGACGGCGTTTTGACATCCAGGCTACCAACCACTTATATTTTCATGATAACTTAAGCATATTTAATAAAATGAAATAATGTTGTGTGAATATTAAAATCCTTCAATTATTGTTTACAAATATTTTTTTTATATATTTAAATTATAATTAAATTCAGAGAGTTTTTAAAAATGTTGATATAATTTTATTCATATTATACTA
The DNA here is from genome assembly GCA_963576905.1 of Mystacides longicornis. Classification (NCBI taxonomy): domain Eukaryota; kingdom Metazoa; phylum Arthropoda; class Insecta; order Trichoptera; family Leptoceridae; genus Mystacides; species Mystacides longicornis. Next base: position 9,872,245 of record OY756429.1, read on the forward strand.
GGTAACTGTTTGATAAAATCTTTTTTTTTTATTTGATTTCTCTACTTTGACTCCTATAAAATCTAGGTTTCATTTCGCTTTTAAAAAAAGAGTGCTGAAATCCATAGTAATAATAATTATTGTAAGTGGGGTAACAAGCTTTAAAAAAAAAAACTTTATTTAGTGTTCTTAAAATGTCGCAACAAGTGTCCTTTACGACTATATTACACACTCATATAAAGTAGGTAGGTACATAACACTTAAAGAAGGTACTTACCTACTTTATATTTTTTCAGTTATATTGTATTCAGTAAGTATTTATTTTTCAAAAATTATGTAAGAATTATTTGGTTGATTTTAGTATTTTTTTTTATTTTGAAGTGGATACCGCTAAAAGTTGATAAATTTAATGGTAAACAATAATATTGAACTTAATATGCTACGCCACTGGTAAGAAAAGTACGCGATTCATAATGCATACATATGTATTTTAATACAAAATTATCTCTGAACGAATTTATAATTTAATATATGTATTATGTACCTACATACTTAGTATCTATCCAGCCACCATCATTTTGGGATATTTACACGGACTTCTTGTGATATCGTGTCGTTTGTTCTTGCGATAATTTCCTTCTAATGTATACCTCATTGCGGATATTTGTAATCTCATCGAACTGTAAACATGTCATCAGATCGTATTGTTCGTGCATCTACCGAACATGACGTTCCCGTTGCATTTCGTGCAATATCCCTGCTATTATTTTGGTAGAATATAATATTATTCGATACGTAAAATAATTTGAGGTTAGGATGCGTTTATATTAAACGAACATAGAGCCGAAGCTAGAAATAGAGCATAAATATTTTCTTTTATCATTGACTAGCTTTCCCGACAGACGTTGTCCTGTGGTTCTAGCCCGAAGTGGCCCGTTAATATGTACATGATGTGCACAGCCCTCCCAGCGATTGAATTAAACTAATAAAATAATAACCTTAAACTATTTCTGAAACATCTTTATTTCATTCGTATTCAAAGCTCTGGCGGGAACAACTTGAGAAAGATGCGCTCGCGCACACACCCTACCTCGCCTATTACCAACACGAATGTGCCCGATAATATTGTTGACTTTGTATGAAAATTTTCTAAAACTATCGAAACGGTGCGGTGGAGTAAGTGGGATGGGCTACTGTAAGAGCGTATGCGAGAATGAAAGGGAACTACCCGCGATTTCGTGTGCGCGTCCCAGTAACCTTTCCATACAAACTGAAATATTGTATTTTACATAATTTGTTATCCATTTTTTTTTACTTTTTATTAGTTATTCTGTTATCCGGAGCGGAGAAGAATCCAATAAATCAAACATCAGAAGAATCTGTTGAGCCAATCTCGAGTTATAAGTGTTCGCACTAACCCGATTTAATTTATATAGTAGATATAGGGTATTTGACACTATGAAAAATAAGCTACAGATTGTGGTAATCCTGTTTGAAAATGACCCAAGAAAGCTTATTTCTTTTATTTGACAACTTAAATAGGCTTATTTTTTATAAAAACACGTAATAAAAATGGGACATGTGTTAAGGATGCCGAATGACAGTTGGCCGAGGAGAGCGCTGTTCTTCCTCCCATCAGGGTCCCGGAGACGAGGAAGACCCTCTCACACTGTATTCCGCTCCTTCGAAGCAGAGCTGAGGGACATGGACATGGTGTGGGAGGAGGTCATAAACATTGCGCAAGATCGAGCGCAATGGAGAGCTCTTGTTGCCTCCCTATGCCCCTGAGTGGGGTGGAAAAGGGAGAATTGATTGATTGATTGATTGAATAAAAATCCAAATATTTCTATGGAACTAGTCACCGATGAAAACGCCTTGTGATTAGTTGTGTTCCCTGTGACGTCACACTATAGTAAATGACAGTCATCAACACGTTAGCAAACTCATACCAATGCTATGGTGTGACGTAAAATGCACCACGTGACCAGCGCCATTATACAAGACAGCGTTTTACGCCCGTATTTGGATATTTAAACTTTAAACATGATTTTCATATAAAATATGGCATATCTTCAGAAAATATAAAGAGAGTGTGCTTATAATGTATCGTGCAATAATTTAAAAAGGTTTCTGGAAATTAGTCAAATACCCTATTGGACACCATGGAAACATCAAGTTAACTCATTAATGGGCGATATCAGATTAGTATCCATATCAACGATCAAGAAAATATAGGTAGGTACCTACTCTATTTCCAGCTCTGGCTCTACATATTATATTCGTTTGATGTAGAGCCAGAGCTTGAAAATAGAGTATATTTTCCTAATCGTTGATACTGGAACACCATGGAAACATCAACTTTTAATATTTTTTATATTGTATCATGGTAAGAAATGTATTTTAGCAACATAATAATATGTACCTTCTCCTTTATGCTAATTGTATGCAGAGTCACACTTAATTTATAATATAACTTATGTAAAAGGCAAATGCCGTAAATTGTTAAAATACATAAATAAATTAACTTCTAAGTAGACGATGACAGTTCTATTTGATTTTGATGGTTATTATTTATATAACGATTAGGAAAATATACCTACTCTATTTTCAAGCTCTGGGTGTTTGTTCATTTTGTATAAATGCGCCTTTAGATATCGACTCTGAACCACTCTAAATAAGTCATAATAATGGGCTATTTTTTATTAATTCAATAGACCCCGTTTCTAAAGCGAAAAGACGCTTGTGTGAAACTAAATTTAACTATATTTCAAATTTACCCCACGCATGCACAATAATTATTATAGTCTGAAAAATGAAGTCCAACCATACTCTTACAATCCGTCATGATCTAAAATCCCGATTAGTTGTCATCAGCTGCTATACTAAAATGTAGATTGCAGTAGGTATAGAAAAAACAGGAGACAACTACGAACAGCAGTAAGGAACTAAAAGCTAGTAGCTGATCCGACATAAGAACCCTGAAGGTGTAACATCAACCAAATAAGATGTGATGTAGGCAGCATGCACACGTGTGATGACCAACAACTGATCATCTATGGACGAGTTCCTCGTGTACGCAATCAAAGAAGGACTAGGTAAGACTTGCACGCTGACGGATAGCAAGATCCAATAGCTTCACTCTATGGAGGTCAAAATAAAATGTGAGCAGCCATAAGAAGATCCCGTTGTTTTCCAAACTGTGTATAGTATAGTTACACACTCAAAATTCTCTCTATTGTATCAGTATTGTAAGTACGTCCAAAGGAAGTCTACAGACGGCATCACGCGCCTGAGGCTCGACTACCACCCGGAAGGCAACAGAAGGCGCGGTACGCACCTCCAAACGATCAGAAGGCTGCACGAGGCCGATCTAAGAGGTGCAGGAATCAACTGGGATGAGGCGGTGAGGACTGTTGGGGACAGGGTGACAACTAGGGAGCGGATATGATCGAAGATGAAGAATAATTTACCAGTGCAGATTTTGATAGTACAAGACTCTAGGAACTATTAAGAAGCCCATCATATGGAAAAATTTGAAGGTATCAGAATAGGTATTCAGTGGTTGTCGGTTGCATTGTACAGAACATGTAACCGTCTACCAGGAGATGAGTCTCTATAAGTATATGTATACAAATGGAGCCGTTTTCCTTAGTCATTACACCACGCATGCTGCTAGACCAATTTCGTTGATTAATTTATATTGTAGTGTTTGCTATTGCCAGGAGAAGGTTTTTATGAAAGGAAAAAATATATAGTTCCGCCGAGCATTACAAAATTTAAGAAAACTCAACGTACGTGACATTTATAGTGCTTTTGCCAAAATATGTACCTATACACTCTGCTCTTTTTTAATTTTAATTGACGTTTGGGATCTGTCAGTTGTCACTGTTGTCAGAATGTCCCATGTAAATATAAATTAAAAATATAATTTAAATCAGATCGGAAATATGTTGGCTAAATAGGTAATAATAATTAATTTATCTTTATATAGGTATACGAATTCTAATTCAATGTGCATATGTATAGGAGGAAAGACAGGAAAGCGTCTATCGGTAAAGCTAGTTATATAATATATAAAATTATAATAATATTATGATTTGTATTTTATACATATTACAATTTGATCTAATAGAACAACACTATAATATTGTTATAAGCTGAATAAAAAAAGGCTCGACGCAGAAAAAAAACTTGGTCTATGCGATGACAAAAATCACACGAAGTCATATTATTTCTGATCCGTTGATATTGCTGGGTGTAAAAATTCTATAGTAGGGTTAGTCCGAACAATTATAAGACGAGATCGGCTGAACAGATTTTTATGATTCTGTTTATTGGATTCTTCTCTTCTACGGATAACAGAATAACCATTAAAATTAGAAAAAATTGGATAACAAATAATATAAAATTTAATATTAAAGTTAGTATGGAACGGATTTACTGAAAACCACGTCATCTGTTGAAAAATTCCATTAAAACGCAATTTTTATTTACTTTTGACAACCATTGAGTTTCAAAACATTGGCATGCAGATTTTTGATAGAATTTCTTTCGAGCTCACAGAAATATTTTTTAACACCCAAACATATTTTATACGTATTTTTTTACAAATTTGAATTCAATATTCATAGTAATGACTACAGGAGAACGTCAGTCGGGAATGCTAGTCTTTCATAAAGCAAAGCTTGTGTTGTGAAACAGACAAAAAGTCAGCGCCGGGACTTGAACTCACGACCTCAGTACTCGGTGCGAATCGCTATAGTCTAACAACCACTTCTTGGTTAGAATACCTAGCTACATAAGCAAAAAAACTAAGTAGTGTTATTTCCATAATATACATGAGTAAGATTGCCTACTATAAAATATTATTTCTAAGACACAGACAGACGGATGCCTCTGCGAACCAATACATAAAATATATTTTATCGCTGTTAGCGTTAGTATTGAAATGTTCGCACTGATCAGGGGTGTTATGAGATTTAAAAAATATTTTTTGAATATGAATGTTATGTTTTTGTTTCAATGGAATTGTACTTATACGTTGGAAAATTCATCCAGGATGCCGAGAATCCATTAGTTAGCCGAGATAAGTTCTGTTTTTTTATTCTCCCATCATTCTCTAGTCTAGAAGGTTAGGAAGACCGTCTTTATAGATGTTTTGTTCGCGGCGATTGCGAAAGCTGAAAATTTTCGGTGGTGAAAAATGCTTACGAGGAATTCGTTTGTACGGACACTTTACCATATTATTCAAAAAGAGAATGAAAAAAAAAACTTATTCTACATGTTCCATGATTCCCCGCTTCAGAAATCGGTCCTCGCCCCTCTTTATAGTCTGCCCTTACATTCTACCACGACTTTGCGTGCATATCTCACACCCACCACGACAGGATTCGAAGTTACATGACGTATAATAGTGAGTGATCCATAAGGCAAAAAAATTTGAATGACATACTCGTAGTACGGGTAGGTACATCAAAATCTGACATGTTTGCTGTATACTACTGTATACGATTAAACATTGATTCATCTTTAGGAGGTTCACATTGTTATAATGAGATAGAGTACAAAAAATATCAAAAGACGGCTCTGACTTCTCGTGAAATGTGCCTTTGGTAGGTAGCTTCGAGAACATCTGGTTGTATCTTTGAGAATCAAGACACCATGAACACATGGTCGACATCTGTAACTGAAAAAAATGCTCCGACCCACGTTTCTGGTCTTCTCCACCGTTCGACTGAAGAAATAATATACCTACAAAATACATAATAATATTATTATTGTACTATAGATACATACTTACATGATACGTAGCGTGTTGTCACACTGTGGGACAGTTTTTGCCCCCACAGTCAAAAGTTTAGGAATGACTATAGTGAAGGTTTATTATGATATTATTGTATGATATGAAATCTCGACATTGTTAATAGGTATGGAACCAGAAACACGACAAAATAACTGACTTGCTCAACACAAACTATCGAAATGATATTATATACCGCTTCAATCTTATATAAATGGGGGTGCACGGACTCACCAGGGATGACACAATTATCTGATTATTTATTTATTTATCGTATGGTCTTACAATGTATGTCACATTTCATGTAGGTTAATATATTTTTTTCAAATAAGTCAATAAATAATTGAAATAAATAATAATATATTATTTATTTCAATTATCTGATAAACGAGTGCCACATATTATGTAGGTATCTACGTATTCAGAGAGGAACTGCAGAACTTGTGCGCGCTGCCGCGATCCAATTAATGGTTTTGGTTTCTGGGGGTTAAATTGTGAGCGATCATAAAAAACTAGAAATCTGTTTCATCAAAAGTTATATAACATTCTGAGATTGTTTTTCTTCCACCTCTGTAACAAGTGCATCGTTATATCCTTTGCACATAACTCTTTTTTGGTAGAATTTAGTTAGACATTTTCAAGATTTTGGTACCACCGCATCACGAACGACGCTATACGCCGGCGCACCCAGCGTGAGCCCATCACCTCCACCATTGTGGGGAGGAGATGGACTTGGCTGGGACATGTGTTAAGGATGCCGAATGACAGTTGGCCGAGGAGAGCGCTGTTCTTCCTCCCATCAGGGTCCCGAAGACGAGGAAGACCCTCTCACACTGTGTTCCGCTCCTTCGAAGCAGAGCTGAGGGACATGGACATGGTGTGGGAGGAGGTCATCACCGTTGCGCAAGATCGAGCGCAATGGAGAGCTCTTGTTGCCTCCCTATGCCCCTAAGTGGGGTCTAAAGGGAGTTTGGATTTGGATTGGATTTTCAAGATATTCAGTATCTCGCTATTTCCTATAGTAATGAATTCCCAAAATATGTCATTGTACCAAGGTTGTATGTACCTACCACATTCTAAATCTAAATGTTCCAACCTATTTCTATATAAGGGGGTGTCCATTAATCACGTGATACCAAAAGGAGGAGGGGGGTCTGCAAAAAAAATCAAGAAAGATCACGTAGGGGGAGAGGGGGTCTAGTGAAAAAATCACGTACATTTATTTTTTCTGATGAATTTAAAGAAACACAATTGAACTTTCAAAAATTAAAAAAATAGACGAAAATTAAAATAATAAGTTTCTTAATTCTTTGTACTAAAAAAAGTACACGTGATTTTCGGGGGGGGGGGGGGGGGTTATTCTGAAACATCACCAAATCAGGGGGGAGGGGGGTCTAAAAAGTTGTAAAAAAACATCACGTGATTTATGGATGTCCCCTAACCGCCCAAGCAATGCCTGATGTCCGATCGCCCACATATTCACTGTTGTTTTTTGTCAGGTCGCACCAACGTTGACAATCGCATCTAAGAAGATATCCCTGTCAATAGCAGATGAATCATGCATCTACACTTTGTTGATTCGTAACGTATTTACCGTCGGCCAACTCCACTTCGACTCTAGATGCATTCTCCCCTTGAATACCAAATACAGCGAAACAACAGCTTGTGTTTTTCCTCATATTTTGAGTTCTTTTATCAGGTGGTCGAATGCTGATGTCATCCCACGTGTGCATAGTGGTGGGTCTATTTTTATTGCTATTTGTGTTTTAGTTTGCAGCATGCATACTACGGAGATAACCGTAATTGCTGTCTCTTTCGCAAAGACCGAATGACGTTGTCTTGTAGTCCCTACACTCCCTACTATGAATATTCATTTCGAATTTGTAACTTATACAAAAATACGTATTGAATGTTAAAAAAATATTTCTGTGAGCTCGAAAGAAATGCCATCAAAAATCTGCGTGCCAATGACTATTATTCTGAAATGAAAATCAGATGATTGAGTTGCGTCGTATCCAATTTTCGTTGAGACTTTTGACATTTCTGTATTCTGATTTTTTTTTTTAGTGAATCTGTGCTCACTCGAAGTGAACACAAATACACTTTTGACATCTTTCACAGGAAGCAAATGCTTGTGTCGTGAAAGCGGAAAATGGTCGACACGGCCGGGATTCGAACCGACGACCTCAGCACGAAACAGTGCGAAAGCCGGCGTAACACTCGTAATCGCTGCGCTGCGCTGGTCAATCAACCACCTCAAAATACATTAGTTACGTAAATACTGGCAACCGATTAAGTTCTAAGTTCTAAGCAAGAGCTTCTTGCGTTGAGTTGGAACGTGAATTTGAGAATACCAGTCAATGTTTCGAAACTCAATGGTTCTCAAGTATAAATATAAATTGTATTGTTACGGAATTTTTCACAGATGGCGTTGCTGTAACAGATATTTTATATTAATATTTTCTATCCATTTTTATCGTTATTCTCTTATCCGGAGAGGAGAAGAATCCAATAAACTAAGCATCCGATCTCAAGTTATAAGTGTTCGCACTAACCCGACTTTTATATTACAGAAGTTTAACTCAATCAACGGCAATATAATCTCCCTTTGAACCCCACTCAGGGGCACAGAGAGGCAACAATAGCTCTCCATTACGCTCGATCTTGAGCAATGTTTATGACTTGAATTTTGAATGAATTTTACATTTCTTTCCAAAATAACAGGAATTGTAGGTAAGAACCTCTAATCAAATAGGTAGCACATATTTCGTCATGTATGTAGGTAATATTATTTCCCGCGGGTTCGTATGTTATTATGTACTTATTTTCATAGCAACAATCGACTTCATCGTCATCATCATCAGTGGATCTTCAACCAAAATAAGTAAGTATTATTACCTATATTCTAATAAGAATTATTACCTACTTTCTTACTCTAATCTACAGTGATATTCTATGGCGATTTCACACGGTACATTGAAGGCTCGCTGAAACACCGCCTTTCAAATGAAACATTATTTTGTTTAAAACAATTTTACGTTCCAATCATTATTTTTTCTTCTTCTTTTCATTTCTTCGCTTTTAATTTTAATTTCATACAAACGACCAATATATTTATAATTTTATGAATGGGGGGCGTTCAAGTATTACGTAACGCAATTTTTGAAGATTTTTTACCCCCCCTCCCCCCCATGTAACGCGCCGTAACGTTTTTCTGTACCCCCCCTCCCCCCCCCCTAAATGTTACGTAACACTCTGGAAGTGACTATTTTTTACTGAACTCTCGTATAATACTATTTATTATGTTCCATAAATTTTTCTTTATTTTTTCTTTTGATGTTTTTCAAATTTCATTGCTATTTTTTTGACATAGATGCGCTGGAAAGTCAGCATGAGAGCCTTTATAGGCCAAGAACAGTTGATTATGTAAATCCCCGCTTTTGTGGACATTATAGTACCTATCTACAAACTCACTAACAACGCTCACTACAAGCAATTTATGTTTATGCGTACTGCGTGTTTAAAGCACTAACGAATACTAACAACGAAAATAAAATAAAAATGACGTAAGTATAATACAGTCGAGGGATTCCCCGTAAAAAATAAAAGAAAAGGTTTGCTAACTTAGGAGAGCGAAATGAAAATTTCGACAATGCAGTCGAGGGACTCCCCGTAAGACGTAATCGAAAATGGTTGCTTTTTACGCAGAGCAATAAAATTACATACAGTAGAATTGAGGGACTCCCCGCATTACATAAACGAAAAATCGAGGGACTTCCCGTAAAACATTGTCCAAAAGGGTTGCTAACTTCGGAGAACAAAAAATGATGTACATTACAATCGAGGGACTTCCCGTAAAACATAAACGAAAAGGGTGTCCAACTTTTCACAATTTTTTTTTATTTAAGAAAAAAAAACGTTACGTGACGCATTGTTCGAACCCCCCTCCCCCCCCCTTGTAACACACAGTAACGTTTTGCAAGACCCCCCCTCCCCCCCAAATTGCGTTACGTAATACTTGAACGCCCCCATGGTGATTTGGTTTTTGATATAAGTTTGTACTGAATATTTTCTTCTTATACATTTCCATGCTGGCTCAGAGCTGACACTATCGATCCACCACCCAGAACATACTATATTAGCTGACCTCACATAATTTTCTAATAAGATTCCCTGACCATCGTATAAATACCTAAAGGGACTTGTCATCAGGGCCGTAGCCAGGAATTCATATCGAAGGAAGGGGTGATGCCTCCCCCCGCCCCTATGTGATATTTCATGAGGTATCAGTAGGTACCCCTATTCCGACTTCTACTCACTAACATATAAGTGATAAACTCATGGGAATTTTGTTTGGGCTGCGGAGCTTTCCAAAGTACTGTAGGCGCCCTATACATATTTCCATTTAAATGTTATTACGCCAGCGTAAATGTCACGAAAACTTAGAATAGGTGTGCAGAATATATTCCCATTCCCCCCACACGTAGCTAATTATGTTTTTCATTATAAATATACAAATACAAAATACAAATTTTAGTATTTTTGCTAGGTATTTATGTATTTTTATTTTCACCAAGCATAAAAAATTGAAACGAAAAATCGTTTAGAAAAACCTAATTTGTACTTGCATAAAGATAAAATTTGAGAGTGCGTAGGTATTGTTCTTTGACCACGGTTTTTGTTTCGCATAAGCCCATCACAACACAATAATGGTCACCGGTCTCCCGGGTGGTTAAATTTAAGTATACCTGGGACCAGTGGCGTACCGCCCCGGGCGCCCATATTTGGAGGGCGGCAAAGCTTGCTTACGCTATACTAAATACGGCCAAATTGATAAAATTGTTTTTTTTTTAAAAACTTGTGATTTTTTTGTTTTATTAAAAAAAATGCAGGTAGAAAAATTTGTGGATCAGAAGTTACCTACTGACATTTTTATCGAAATTCAGATTTTATACATCATGCATGTGATTTAAAATTTTACGCAGCATCTGAAAATCAACTTCTCGTGTTTAAAAAAAATATGACTCAAACAACAATTTTTCCTTAAGTAGGTATATTTTGCTTTTTATAATATGGTCTACTTATTTTTTACTATTTTCTTGTAAAATACTTATTTTTCATATTGGACAGTTTTTGCGGACCTCGGTAGCCTACTTGAAGGGCGCAAGTACGGATCATAGAAATAAAACCAAAATAAAATCACTAGGACTAGATTTATGTGTATCAATGATTCAATGAAATATGACTTGAGTAATATAAATTGGTTCATTGGATTTGCATACAAAACTTGTCTGAATCTACAACAGCTGTGAGTAACAAAACCACCACCAAGGTTATAGGTACACGAAGAGTAAGAAAAAAATAAATAAGCCGTCCACTTTTTATACTAATATTTAAAGAGGAAGGATTTGATTGTTTGCTCCGAAACTACTGAACCGATTTGAAAAATTCCTTCACTGTTGGGAAGCTACACTATCTCCGGCTAACATAGGCTATATTATATTTTCAAAAAATGAAGGATCCTTACTAAAACTCCAATAATGTAACTCAAGGTGCAAAAAAATTACCTGAAATATTCTTAATAAAAGTTAAAAAATGTATTATTGTAAAAAAGGGTCGACAATTATTTTTTTGGTAGTGAGGGGGAGGGAGAGGGCATCATGACTTTTAGCAACGGGACCCAGGAAATAATGTGGGGGGGGGGCTGCCTCGGGGTCGAGTTCCCGATACGTATCGGTATGGCAAGTGGTGCCTGGCAACATGAACAAGATATCGAAGGCGTCGGCGTTTAGTATCGAGACGAAGTAAACTGTTGAATGTATGTGGGTTGCCTGCTCTCCTGTATGGGGATGTGTCCTGGCACCTGACCAAATACCAGTCATGCACCAAAAGTATAGATCTGGTGCCTGGGCTTTGGTCAAAAAACGTAGTGCGCGCCTCAGCGGAATAGCTGGGACATAGTTGTGTTAAGGATGTCGAATGACAGTCGGTCGAGGAGGGCGATGTTCTTTCTCTTATCAGGGTCTCCAAGACGACGAAGACCCTCTCATACCTTGTTCCGTTCCTAGGTAGAGTTGATAGCTCTGGATACGGTGTGGGAGGAGGTCTTCGAAGCTGCGCTAGATCCAGCGCAGTGGAGAGATCTTGTTGTCTCCCTATGCCCTTAGGATAGGTCATAAATGGAGTATGAATAGGTATATCACGATAGGCAGATAAGCTTAAAGTAGCTTATACTGTGAAAGAGTATCTATCTATACCTACCTAATTGTATTCACTTAGAGTGAACACAGATCATTTATAAAAATGTATGTAAATATGTATTCTTCCAAAAAATATTTACTTGAAGCAATCTCTGTTGTACCTATATTTCATGCAAGTATAGAAAGAACAAGACAGTGCGCAAGACAGCTTATTTCCGTTTTCCGTATCTTTATAGGTACATCATGCTTTCTCGTGTGCATGGAAGTTGATTTTCTCCGACGTAGGTTGAAAATGTTGAGTTCATAGCTTATTAATTCATTTTTCTATCGCTTTTATCAAATTAAAAAGTAAAAACCCTTTATTCAAATACCTACCTACGTACCTACATAAAGAACACCGTTAAATTGAGTATTGCCATATCATTATAAAATAAAACCGCGTGTGACCAACCATGTGGCTTTGTGTGAAAACTGAAAGAAGGCCGATTCCGACCGATTGGAATCCAACCCGATCGGCGCAATGCATTTGAATCATATTTGAATGAGCATACGCACAGCAAAAACAGTAACGCGCTTTCCGGCATGTCCATTTAAATGCATTGAAACCATGAACAAATTCTTTTGGCCGATCGGTGCCTATCAGAACCAGCGTTCTTTGTGTTTTTATTCTTTTTAATTATTGACAAAATTCATTTCTTCCCAAACTATAGGTATTAGAATATTTTATACTAATACTGTAAAATTTGTACTTTTTATAAATTGGTATAATGACTAAGTATTACAAAATAAATATTGTGTTTAAATATAATTAAGTTCAGAAACGGCGACTTTTTTAAAAGAAAACTTGACAAATTTTCTATTTCCTAATTTCACCACTTGTATCTTTTTTTTCTAAAATTTGAGCTGGCCACACTGCATTCAGGTAAGTTAAAGGTGAGGTACGAGCTCCTATTTGTTCCAAGGAACATGGTCGCCGGACCGAACCAACCCGAAGTGTAACGGAGACGACTGTATGATTGTTTAGTGTCAATGTTAATTTGATGCTATTTGTATTACTTTATATAAATTGGGTGGAAAAGCTGAAAAGATATGGGGGACTCCATCCCCCAAACACCCCCTATAATTATAACCTAACCTAACTAATCATATAAAATAGTAGAAAACTTGCTAACGCAAACGTAAAACAAAATTAAACACAACAATCATACAGTGGTCTTCGTTACACTTACTTTGGGTTGGTTCGGCAGTTTCCGGCTACCATGTCACTTGGAACAAATAGCAGTTTCTAGGTGAGGTTAGTTTTGGGCGTTGTTCTCATTCATTGTTGTCTGTGGTAGTTTTCTAGCTGTTACCTCTTCTCTGCCCTAGTGCCCTCTGCTTTCCTCAGTGATTTGGGTTTTTCTCGTTCGGAGGAGGTCGTTTGTTTTGTCTTTACTAGTAAACAAATGTAGTGTTTTATTTTATTGTTAATCAACCATTTACCGTAAGGTATAACGTCTGTCTAATATTTTATTTTGGTGTTTTTTTCTTGTTTATTATGCCCGGATTTAATGTTTACATAAATATATACAAGAGGTGCCACGCCTATAGAAAACATTAGGAATCGGTATGTTTCAAAACAAAATTTGTGATGCTGGCGATTATTAATATTTATGTATTTTTACTGCGAATTATTTGTTAGGTCGTTTTTTGTTCCCTAAAATACTTACTGTAATATCAATTTTTTTCAACACATACACGCCCATTATTTCGATGTGTCAAACAGGGCGTGTAAAAATTTTATACGTACTGTAAATACAACAGCATAAACTCATAACAAGATTCATTAAAAAAGTAGGGTTTATCCTCTCTAAATTCTATAATATATTTACTCGGAAAAAATTTGTTAAAACAAAAGTGTCGAACTATCCTATCAGTAGCTAATCATAATAATAATAATTAATGCATTCTTTCTGAAGTAAACTACCATTGATTGATCCAAAATGAATTTAAAAGGGAAATACAGCAGTGGGTGTGGCAGAAAGACAAAATTAAGTAATAATATGTCTGACTCATTTGATGACTACCTATTTTAATTGATAGCTTCACATGAAAACCACCGATTGAATTGAATAAAGACTACAGTGCTTGCGTATTTTATCAATCATGTATTTAAAAATATTGTATACTTAAGTGTGATTTTCTTTTTGTCCTCAGGTGTCTTAATGTCTTGTAAGCTGTTGAGATGTCTATAATTGAAGAAAGAGAAGATTACAAAAAGAACCCATACTTCACAGGGCACGAGTACAGTGATTTCTCGCCTTTCTATATTGTGATTGCTGTTTGTACAGTGCTTGGTGGATTATTGTTTATACTAAACATTATCTGCTGCTGTTGCTCGAGATATTCTGAATATTGGAAAGACAGGCATACAGGCAAGTTTTATTAATTCTCAATATGACAGTAGAGGAATTATAGCACAGAGTTTCAAAAATCTGCAACGAAACAGCACAGTTGGCCTTCGAGTCAATGCCAGTAGCGAGCTCATAGTGAATTACGCTTGTCCGATAGTCAGCTACCGATAACCATCAACGGTCACTAGGCCTCTCAGGCAGATAAATTTTAATACCTGAGAGATGAAAGCAACCATTACTGTCTCCAGTGACCTCGGGACTGAGCTTTCAATACGTATCGGGATGGCAAGTGGTGCCAGCGTTGGCGTTTGTAGTGTCGAGACGAAATGTACTGTATGTGTTGCCCATTCTGCTGTATGGGTGTGAGACCCAGGCACAAAATCTATCTGTGTTTGATAAGAAGTGCCTCAGGAGAATGTTGGGTATAGTATAATACCACTGCATTACGCACCCAATGCAAGCCCATCACTTCCACCACCGTGGAAAGTAGATGGACATGGCTGGGATATATTATGTTAAAGATATCAATTGATAGTTGGCCAAAGAGAGCGCTGTTCATCCTCTCGTCAGGGTCCCGAAGACGGGGGTGACCCTCTCGCACCATATTTCGCACATTCGATGCAGAGCTGAGGGATTTGGACATGGTGTGGGAGGGGGTCATAAACGTTACTGTCGATCATGCGCTCTTGTTAATCTTGGAAAACTCTTGTTGCCTCCTTATGTTCCTAAATGGGCGTAAAGAGAGTTTAGATTTGATTAGATTAGTCAAACACAATGCCCTTGTGACATTTTCGACGTCCTTTTTATTGAAACCTTGGATGGATTGCTGAACTCTTTAGACGCAATAAAGCGTTGAGATGTCAGGGGCCATAGTGTGTAATTTTTCATTGCATTGGATTTTCTCCATCTTTTATTCGTCTACAAATATATCTGAGCACCTTTCTTTCAAACATGTCCAACTTTTCAGCCGCCCCATGTGCTAATACAGTCCTAATAATGTTTTTGTAAACAGAGTTTTTGTTATTAAATTCTGCACAGAAGAAATAGTGTGGATGAATATGTGAAAAGAGTTAATATTAATGAGTGTATGTTTTAACAGGAAACCGTTGGTTGGTGCCGCTTTGGTCAGCCACCCCACACAAACAACCAGCTTTAGATTACACAGAACTTGAAAAGGGATTTGTCCACCAACCTCAGCCACCGTTCAAAACTTCTCAAGAATATTTAGAGCTGCACAAGAGAGAAAGTGAAATATAATTAAAAAAGAAACATGGCTTTTATCGTGCTGTATCCAGCCGTGGCAGCTCTCACAATGTTTGTAGTGGGAATCATAATTGTAATTTTGAAGTTTGGACCGCGACTTTGTAAAGTCCGTCATACTGCGCTGACAAATCCCCAAGAATGGAACGAGCAGGTTTATGAACAAAAAGTGTCATATGCATAATGTTGGAACACACATCTTTTTTTATTATTTTCGATTATTATATATTTTTTAACCGTATCAAATAATTGAGGACTGGAAATTACAAAGGTGCTATGTAGCTTAAACATAAACAAAAAAAAATATTTAATTAACTGTAGCAGCAAGTACACACACGTGTGTCATCTTTGAAATCAATGTAATTCAATCGCTTCACATTTTTAAATACTTAGCTCCTCTTGCGAATATAAAATACAAAGGTGTTAGGTGGTCCTAATTGCATAATGTCACCTTAGTAGCACTTTTGTAATGTCCAAGCTTCAATTTGATTAGTAACATAAGATACTGAATTTTTATAAACTAAGCACATAAAATTTTGAAATGTACTTGATGTTAAAACAGAGTTTCTTTGGCTATATGTTTTTTTTACACTTCTTTTAATTTTGGTTTAAGTTGTGTTTCCATAAGAATTTGAACTAAACTTCTGTAAATTTTGTTGAGTTAATTTCCATACAAGTGTTGTTTCAATAAATGCACAATTAATTTTAATAATTATTAATAAGAACTTTTAGTACAAAGTAGTTTTTTGGTTTCATAATACTACGGGTGAATATATCGAACATCAGTTAAACTACTCAACAGTTTGATTTCTAAACTCAATATCAGTCTCCAGTTAAACTTAAATTAAGGGTTACTCATCATCATCTGATGTCAATTGTTCGATGAAAGAAAGCCGACAACCATTTTATAAGTTGATACATAATCTAAAATGATTGCACATTTGCTGCAAATTGCTAAGAAATTTAAGCTTGATCTAACTTATTTATCTGGTTATGGGAATGATTGTTTAGCTAATGAATTGAAATCTCAGCTCCAAGTTGATTAGTCCATAAGAATATTTAGAAGTATGTTATTTTTGACATTACAGAATGAATTGAATGATCTGATAGAAATTATTGATCTGATTGTACGTACTGATGATTGTTTTTCTCCATAAGTTAAAAATTTATTCTCATATTTAATGTTTTCTATTTTTCTGAGTCTTTAACTTTTAAGAAATTTTATTTTGCACTGCCCTATTGTTAACAAAAAATACCTACTTAAGATTAAATAACATTATTATTTGAACTGTTATTTAATAGGGAACACTCTGTGTTGTCTTATCAAAGATAGAATTTACGTCTTTGTCTGAATAACTTCAAACAAAGATGATGGATCATTTTATGGACCCTTGCATTTAATATATTATAACACAATTATTCATATGGTTTTGGCAGAAAAAAAATCAAATGTTTTGCTAGGCGGTTTCGGACTATAGACCCCAAACAGAGCTAATTTTTTCCATGACCATGTTATAAATTTCAAAATTGAAAAAGAGCAAAAACCAAATTTTCTTGAGTTCTTTAAACTTTTTTTTCTATGGGCTGTTTTTTATAAAGTCAGCAAGCTTCTTTTACAAACCGTAGCTACAAAATCCGTTACAGTTACAGAAACTTCTAGTATTAGATCATCTATGGAGAGGATCGATCAATTACTGGAAGACTCACAATAACTATCAAACAATTTTTTTTTTTTGGGATTATCATTGCAACCTTATAACAACTCAAAAAATTAAATTTTATCAACCCCCAACAAATAATGGCCATATCAACGGCCTGCTTAGCTTGATTAATACCTTAAAATAAGACTTCTGTTTAAACATTTCTTACCTAATTGATATTTACAGTACAGACTGATTTTCATCACTGCATCTGTGTGCCTTATACAGTATCGTAAATTAAAGGATTCTATGAAATTCTAGGCCAGATATAATATATATCACATTCCTCTAGATTAGATAATAATAATATATTTATGTTTGTGGTACTTTTTTCAATAGTATTTTTAAGCTTTCATTATGGCCAAAACAAAATAAAATTATTGAAATCATAATAGGATGTCTTGTATTGGATTTGTTAAAACTGAAATTGTTTTGGCCAAAATTTATCAGTAATCCGTCCAATTATTTGTACTATTTTGCATGTTTATACAATAAAATTATAAATTTATAATTCAGTTTTTTCATCACCTTCTTAGTTTACCAACCTAGGTAGCCTAGTGGTAAAGGCTCTAACTTCTGATCAAGAGGTCTCAGGTTCAATTCCCAGCTGGGTCAGAGTTTATCATAGCGTTTTTCAATAGAAATTCCTACCCAGATATGACCTGTCTCACATTAGATAGGGCCGGTTCACTAGGGGCAATGATTTTCATTGACAGCTGACCTATACATTTGTATAGAAAGTTATTACATAATACAAAAATATTTATTTCAACTTATCAACAAATATGTAAGTATTCAAAATCTACAGCCCCACTAGACAAAAATTTCTTATGTTAAGGCATACATAGTATCATAATGTCGAATATAACAGTAACAATAACTAACTCGTGTTCTGGAACCATCGGTGAATGCAACATTTGTGTCTTTCGTGGATTTGCATCCTCGTGCCAACTATTTGTCTCATTCATTTTAAGTGATCATCGATTCATTGAAAAGACTAGAGGCATGACCTAGTTTGCAAACAAAATTACGATATTTCCACTGGGAGGTAAAAACATAAATGAATCATGACATAGTCGTATCTTGACTACTTTATAATGAATCCAACAAAATGCTGATTGCCTTAAAATTGTTCATTCAATTTTAGGTTTGTGCCCTAGTGCTGACGAAACTTCTATATAGAGTGTTTATATGAAATGGCACAGGTTTACTTCATGAAGGAATGCAGTTAGCCACTGAGAGAAATTTAGCATGACGAGTTGAAACCTTAGTTTTGATATTTAAAGTTGTTCCCTTTTCTGTTTTGACACGATAATGGAAGAGAAAGTAATCCGTCTTCAATAGATAATAAATACTACAAACTGCCTATACGATGCCTGTATGATGTTTTTTGGACTGTTCTCTGCCACTATAAACTATTAATTTTTTCTCCATGTATATTTCTCTGTGCCTGTGCTGTTTCTTTTTTGTCTTGGTCTCTATTTTTTTTATTGTAATAATAAATAATGTTCAAATGACGATTCCAAGTGTCCGAATGGACCTAAGGATGATAAAATAGGGTTAGAGGTCCACTGTATTAATAAGCAGTTTGTTCTTCTTCTGGTATTGCATTATAATATTGGAAGAATAGTTACATAACGTCTCCTTTTTATTGCCGGTCCAGTCTCAAAAGTTCTCTTTTTCTATTTGGGGATTCCAACATCTAGACACTTGAAATTTTCAGAACACTATGGAAATGGATCATTTTAACACTTAAATTCTTCTTTAAACTGAATAGGATTGATTTTAAGAATGTTTTGTATGGAATACAGCATGGAAGTGTGTAGAAGACATAATATTTAAAATATTTGTGGGTCTAGACTCTCGATGACGAGGAAGACCCCATAATACCATGCTCCACTCCTTTGAGGCAGAGCTAGGGGATATTGTTTGGGAGGAGATCATCAAAGCTGCACAATGGAGAGCTCTTGTTGCCTCCCTATGCCCCTAAGCGGGGTCAAAATGGAGTATGTTATGTTACTTACAATATTTAATGCAAAATTCATATTGTTATACTTTGAGAAACATTGGTCAGAGAAAAAAATACAAGTGTAATATTTGCAATAAAAAGTTCACTATATTAGTGGATTTATTGAGATATTTGTTAATGTAAAGGATAAAATACACCAATGGGCTGTTGCCACTTTGTGCAGTTGCAAGTGGATGTGAAGTAACAAGTAGTAAACACATGTGGACAGAATTGAGAGTTGCGAGTGAAATTAGCAATGAAAGATGTTTGTCAGTGCTACCCCCA
This sequence comes from Mystacides longicornis, assembly GCA_963576905.1. NCBI lineage: Eukaryota > Metazoa > Arthropoda > Insecta > Trichoptera > Leptoceridae > Mystacides > Mystacides longicornis. The sequence goes on from OY756429.1 coordinate 9,891,870, forward strand.
GTGGTGAAAAAAGTAAATAAACAACACATCAACTTTACACTCACATACTTCACAGAAGTGGACACTCACTTTTGACTTGCTACTTGAAATGCCCATAAGGGATATATTTGTAACAAATAATAACAGAATCAGGTGGTCTTACGAGACATTTGCCAATTCATTGTAAAGAATTGTTACTAAGTTGATTTTTCAGAAAAAAATGTGATAACTATAGAGATAAAAACTTATTTTTATGTTGCATTATTTCATGATATAACATAAAGGTTGTGTAAATAAAAGTTGTAGATTAATTATTAGTCAGATATGTATTTTCACAAAGTTATTCTAATCACATAAAGCACCTCTTCTGACAAATTCAGTATACATTATCACAGAATTAGTTATTTTAACAACTATCTTATGTCTCTAAATATATTATTCTTTTAGCTTAAAATCAAATAATTTCATGTAATGAGGTACTAAATTTTTTGCACTATATTTATCCGTGTCCATTGAAAAATTACTCAATGTTTCCATAAAAAGCCTTGTATTTGTACAGTATTTTTTCAATCTGACTACTAAATCTTCTTGTGAATCATAAAAACATATATCAGGATATATTTCCGGATAAACTAATCTTCGAGGAACAAGAGGGAAACAACCCAATCGAACACCTTCCAACCTGAAAATTACATAAAAACTTTAGATTTAGCAAACTGTAGATCATGTGGTAAAACCAATTAAACCTCATGAGCACTTTAAAAACTAATTATTCAAAATTCTCACATTTGGAATGAGAGAAATTCCCAGTTCCCTGCCTGTTCACTCTGTTGTGTGTTGGGTCCAAAATAGATGTGAACACCAAAGCAAAGGACATTTTGTCATATCCAACACAGGACAAGTTTAGTGGGCAGTTAACTGTGAAGTTATCCATTTTAAGTAATATACTACCTATTGTACATTTGGATTACTATGGTGATTATGAAGTTATAATTTTAAGAAACCATTACGGGCTTAAGACCGCCTTCTACTGTTGTTTAAAAGGCTGGCTTAGTGTGATCACTTTACATTAACAATGTTTCCCATTATCGGTTTTCAATTCACCGATGTGGATGATAAAATTGCTAAGCTCAATTGGAGGTGGACTAGCCATGTATGCAGGGACGACGGACTGGCGACCAGAGATCGGCTGAAGATTTGTAGGAAGACAGCCGATGAGAATGAGCAACGACATCTTATGGGCCGTTGGGCTAAAGGATAGGGAAGACTGGAGACAGGGAGGAGTGGTGTGAACATGAGTGGACAATCACGGGCTAATATATATATATATATATACAAATTCATTTTTGTATGTAGGACAGGACATCTGTCAGGAATAGATAATTTAAGATTATTATTCACCGTGGTATACAAGTACAAAGTTTGAAATTTATAAAAAAGAAACATTATTGTATATGATGAAACGAAATCTTACATGGACACTCCAAAAAACTCGTGATCAGATGTTGAAACAATAATATGTGATTTCAGTAAGTACTCATAATATGTATCTCTAGATTCTGCATAACCATAAAATTTTAGACGATCCCCTAGTTTCACAATTGCTTCTTGCAATTCAGTAGGTTGTTCATTGTAAGATTCTCCCATTATTACAACCTAAAAGCAATAAAAATTTAATTGGATTCATTAGTATACTGGCAAATTCTGATCTGAGAATAACATTACTTATTTTGTCAAAATGAATGTATGTTGGGTTATTTATTTTGAAACTATTTTCATACACTTAATATAACTAAGATATTTTGAGGCTTTTTTCTGATATGGGGACTTTGACTCTTTTTACCTTGAGCAAGTAGCTGACGTGCTATAGACAGCTTTGCTAAGGGCAAGAGGGTCGGAACAAATGAGATACAATAGAGATTTTAACAGGACAAATTTTGCAGTGCTGGGTAGACTAACAGGTAAGAAACGGGCTGTAAAAGAAGAACTGATGGGTTTTTAGCAATTAGGAGTCCGACACTAGCTTTTTAGATGTCCGTGACAAATTCCCCCTTTTTAACCCCTTACTGCATGATTTTTTTTTAAATTAGCGAAAAAAATATATAATGTGTAAAAGATGAAATAAAAAGACACGTATTTTTTTCATTTTCAAAAAAAATATTTTTCTATTATAAATTTTAGAAAAAATTTTTGGATCACATATGGCACGCCATGCAGTTACAGTAACAAAAAATATCGAAGTAAATGATTATAATTATAATTGAAACACTATTCTTCGTGAAAGATTGTAATTAATTCAGGCAGAGGTTTATTTTGCATTTTTTTCCGGCTTATAACTGAGCTTTAGACTTTCTTCTTCTTCTATTTCATCAGCCTGTTTCCATTTATTGCTTAAAATAGGCCTCCCTCCTTTTCTTCCAATGATCTATGTCCTGAACTTCCTTCAGCCATGGCAACCCGCAACCATGGCGAACCATCCGTTCATCTGGCCTGAGGCCTACCTACTTTTCTTCTTTCTTGTATAGGCTGCAACTCCACCAATCTTTTGGTCCATCTGTGGTCCGGGCACTTGGCCACATGGCTCGCCCATCATATAGAAGGATAGACCTCATGAAAATTCTAATAAATTGTTCCAAGTCATTTTTTGTCAACATAATTGGTTTGTCAGGCCTTTACTTTGTCAAGTATATCATGAAAACTGTTTGTTCCAAGATGCAGTCATCAAAAAATATTTGAATTACTGGACAAGAGTACCATTATTATCAAAGTCTTTGGAAACCCTCCATCTCACAATATCCAACAACAACAGGTGATTTCGACTTCTCTAGATAAGTTTCTTGGTAGCAGAAGGTGAAGGAGTTTCTTGGATTACATTTTCTTCGTCAGAACTGCTTTCTTAAATTTTTTGGAATTATTACATTTTTGGGAGTACTCTTTTAGGGAGTTTGGGAGTATTTGAGGGTTATCCTCATTATCTGACAAATCATCCTCGCTGATAATACCATTTTGTATTCCTCTTGCGTATTTTGTAGTTTTGTGGAATAAACGAGCATCCGTATATAAAAAAATTCAGTTTAGTTGACCATATGAAATTTACAACTTATTTGACGAAATGCGTTAAAATATTGACACAACTGCATGATGGATCATATACGGACCAATAACTTTTTACACAATATCATGCATAATTTTGAATAAAAGTGATAATTTATTAATTACCTAATCAATTTAATAGTAAAGGAGTGTATTACAATTTTTTTTACCATTGAAATTAAGAAAAAACTAGAAAAAAAACACCTTTGAATATCACGTATGTGCAGTTAGTAAAAAAAATCCAGTTGGAAACATTTGAGAGTACACATAATGCAACCAGAAGCATCTAGTACACAGTTTGAGAACTAATAATTAGAGATGAAACGATACCGGATATTCGGCCAACTAAGCAGCCGAATACCGGATAACCGGCCACCGGATATCTGGCGTATGTTTCTGGTTGGTTGGTGCATGTATATGGGATTATTGGGAACATTGTCGAAAAAACCATCAACCGCATTAGTTAGTCTGGATTAGTGCGGTGTGATCATGTTTTTTTTCCTATGATTAGAGCGTTAAGATTTTTAATTTTTACACTCGGAACTATGGTCCTAGCCAAGATAGCATTAGTGCAGAGGTTCCCAATCTGTTTAGGTTTATGGCTCCCTTAATATCCATTCCAATCTAAACCCCCTTATGCTCCACTTAGGGGCATAAGAAGGCAATAACCTCTCCATTGCGCTCGATCTTACGCAATGTTTATGACCTCCTCACATACCATGTCTAGATTCCTCAGCTCTGCTTCGAAGGATCGGAACAAAGTATGAGACGGTCTTCCTCGTCTTCGGGACCCTGATGTGAGGAAGAACAGCGCTCCCCTTAAAATATCGGAGTTTTTTTTTCAAAATTTATAAAATACATACCTATATATATTTCACACAAACATAGGTACCTACACATTATATAAGAGGTTTTTATGACAAAAAAATCGAGAAAAAAAAAGTCTGTCCCATTGTCTCAGATAGTTTTCGAAAATCTGTGACCTAATTCAAGCATTTGTTCTAAAAAATGTACCAACCTACATCACTAGCAAGTGTTTCACGCCTTCAAAACATCTGGGAGATTTGCTCTTTTCAAAAACTAAAATGTAATCAGGCAGTCATATTTTAAAAGTGCCCACGTTATTCGGTCTTTTATATTTTTGTCTGTTCCAGGGTTCGATTTTTATATCACCATACAATAAACAAACGCATGCACGAATGGAAACAGTTCAAAACTGACCTTGACTATTAGCTATAAATCTTTTCTAATGCGCACTTTGTCTATAGTCGAAATTGAAAAAAAAACGTGGTCATCCGTGGTAAAAATATAAGAAAGTGTTGTAAATTTTATGAACCATTTATTCTATTAACCGAAAATGTGATTCTATTATCCGATAGAAATTGTATGAAATTGGACCTGCATTTTTGATTCTATAAAGCGCTGATTCTATTAATCAGTGATCACAATTACCAGCTCCAACTGTATCTGAATTAAGTGAAGAACTCTCTTATTTTTGCTTCTGATCTTAGGACAAGCATCAACTTAATTCCTGCCTTATTATCGCAGAGTTTATGGTCGATTTTAATTGTCGCTGATCCTTGTAACTATAGTTGTAGCATTGTTAGATTCAAATAATTCCATTTTATTGAATATATTCAATAAATAATGTATAAAATGATGGGACATTTCAGTAAAAGAGATCAATCAAAGAAATGGTAAAACAAGACGGATATCAACTAGAAGACACTAAATGATAGAAATTCTTTTGAAACTATAATTATTAAAGTTTTCAATGTGTCAACTAAATGGCAAAAAGAAAAAATAAAAGTATTTAAAAAAAATATAATAGACCATTAACGATCACGTGGATTTTGACATTAGCCTGGAGGGATAAACATAAACAAAAAGTTTAGAGTTGGTATGAGTGTGTTTATACATAAACCCATCACTATGGTTTGTGTATGTGTGATGTGTGTGTGTCGCCATGGCAGCCGTTGTCCCTCCAGCCAATGTCAGATGACGTCATCCTTTAATGGTCTATAGAACAATAAATTAGGTACCTCAAAATCAATGTTATTATCGACCAAATCATACAAAGCATCCAAAAATGATTTGGGGTTCTTATCAAACTCCCATCTATGAGGCCACACAATGCACAATCTATCTGGTAGTCCATGGTCCTCTGATGACTTTTTATTTTTTGTTAAATAATCATCAATAGAAGAAAAATCTATTGGATAATATAAAACACTACTTTTGATGGTAATTTTTTCTACAATATTTTTTGGTCTGTGATCCGGCATAATTTTCATAAATTTGTTGATGTTATTCAAAAACGATTCCATGTTGAAAGTTGTGTTGAATACAACTTCATCAGCTGCTATACTGAAATTATAATTAATATTTATCAAAAACTAGCGGAATTGCCAACTGTTGTACATAGGTAGTCAAACATATTTTTTTACATTTGGCAATTCTTAATTTTTAGATAATTTACAAATACATATTTACATATAGAGAGGTGTAGATCACCTATTAGATTATTTCTCATCAGAAATTTTAATAAAATACCTAATCGTGTCCACTAGTATATGAAATTAAAATCCACATACCATGAAGTTATCTGGTTGTAGCCATACTGATAATCGCGATCTTTAACAGCCTGCTTAGGATATATGAGTTGATTTTCATGAAAATACAGTATTATTTTCAAATTTCTCAGTTGAGGGCACATTCCTATCAGTTCTGCAAGAGGTAAAACAGAACTGCAAAATAGTGTACTGTACTCAAGCAAGTTTACTGGTAGTTGGTTGAACATGTATAATGCACTGCATCGCGCTCTCCAATGCCATTTCTTTGCAGTCATAGTCAATAATGTATATTTCTCAGCTGGGACATCTAAAATAATAAACATAATATTTATGAAAATACAAAGTGAATTTGTCTTCTTCAAGATCACTTGAGCGATCTTTCAATCTCTTAAAACAGCTTTTCCAAGTCTCAGAGACAATCCATCTTATTGAGTAGCCAACAGAAAAGAAGTTTGACAATTTTCAGCAGTAGCTAAAGCTGAAAACATCACTTTTTCTTATTATTTACTAAAGCTATGTGGAATTCTCTAGTATGGACGCTTCGCCACTGGTAGCTGAGACAACATTCTTTGTACAGTCCCTCAGTATCTCCAATTTTTTTCTTTAGCAGCATAATAAATAATTGTAGAGGTATTGGCATGGGACAACTTTAAATCTCTGCAAAGTAGATGTTTGGACAGGAATAAGAAGTATTAAAGAACTTTTCAAAGCTTCACAACTCAGAGAACCATTCTCTATAATGATAACCAATGTTAGGGAACCTGGTAAACTGGAGTTTTAGCGTCGTGAACATTTCTATTCGAATTATCCACAAATGTCATTTCTCATGACGTTTGGCGTTTCCATAGATTTTTTATTGTATGTATTGGTGTTCAATTTTATGTTAGCGTTAGCAAGCTTTGTATAATTTTATATAATTTTGTTAGGTTAGGTTATAATTATAAGGGGGGTTTGGGGGGCGGAGCCCCCCATACCTCATCACGTTTTCCCCCGAATTTATTCAAAGTAATACGATATTACATTAAAAATGAAGAAACGCCAAAGGTCATAAGAAATGACAGTTGTGGATAATTCGAATAGAAATGTTCACGACGCTAAAACTCATTTTTACCGGGAACCTCACATAACTGCAAACGAAACATCAAGGACATTTTTTTGTTATATATATCTAAATATTTCGAATACGTAATCATAATCCATTTTACAAGAAAATGCAGGTATATCTAAGTGTATCTGAATATCATAACCTCAAAACAAGGAGCTCTCGTGTGATATAGTATGGTACAGTTAATTTGTTTTCTGAATAACGCAAAATATCCAGAAAACAACAAAACGTCTGTTAATTTGTTTTTTATACAATACGAGCTTATCCTATTACCGTAATCTTAGAACAGTGTAAAAATAAAATATATTGACGAACAAACCTTTTAGCAAAGTTTCTATCATTTGTTTGTGAGACCCTCCAAAGAATGGTTCAATTATTAACCACATTCCAGATTCTTTATCCATAGTCATCTTATTCTGTCTTCCTATACTTATTTAAGTATCATAGCCTCTTCAATTATATTATTATGTTCCGGATAAAATTAAGTCTTATTTGTTTATTTACATTTTACAGTATATATTATATTATCTATGATTTACATTAAACTTTTCACCTTTGCTTTTCACAATATTTATGACATTTATGTCATAGATAATCATCAGTGTTGCCAGCCCAAATTTTAGAAGACCCAAGGCCACACTTAGAAGACCCAATAGAAGACAAGTAGCAAAAGTAGATGCAAGTACTGGCATGCTGGCAAGAGTGGCAAGTAGATAAACTGCCAAAATGTGGTAGAAATTCAAAAAATTATTCATTTTCATTACATCCAAAATAACAATAATAAAAACCAATACTTTCTTAAAATAATTAAATTATTAAAACCTGAAATGCCTCTGTGTTAACTGCCTACCAAGCCTTTTAAGTAGTATTATTTTATTATACTCTATGCCCTATGCTGCCTACCAAAACTCGTCGTATTCTCTACTGAGATGCCGCTGTTGAAGTTTTTCCAGGAACTTGGTGTGACGCCGATAATATTGACCTATGTTTCGCATCCGTATTTCATAGTTAGAATGACTACAGCCTTATATACAGCAATCTTCGTGCTCAGCGTATGGTCATAACCGCCGAAGACCCTTTCCCTCAGCTTCCAGAAAGCGCGAGAAGCTGCGTTCAGTCTGTTCTTAATTATTAATTTAGATATATTTGCCATATCCAACAACTTTTCGGTAGATCTATAGATTTTGGACCTTGTCTACCTATCTGCCAATTTAGGCAAAACTTCACCTATTTTCGAAATTTCTCATATGATATTTTTTTTTAATGAAACGCCTTTTTTCAGTCAACTTTCACCTTTCCCATAGACATACCTTTCCACTTTTCCAGATACCAAAACCAATCTGTCAATTTCTACCACTTTTTGATGGAAGTCCATACAAAATTGCTTATTTCATGATTGATTTCATGGCGGGCGATGATAATTAATGTTCTTGAATCTAGGATTTAGTTTTATTCCATAATTTCATAGGATGAATGCAAAGCTTAAAATATTCAAATCTATAAAAAATCTTCATTGCTCCTTGAAATTCTATATAATGATATAAGGATTCTCTATAATACCCAAAGATATTAAATTTATGAAATTATCCAAAAAATAAAAATAAATTATTGTACAAGCTTCCCATTCTGCATAAGACTGTAAACATTTTATGCTATTATATTCAAAATTAAAAAAAAAAACTAAGTAAGTAGGTATATAAATATAATGTTTATAGTACATAGGCACATAAATTATAGTAAGTAGGTACAAAGAATTGTATTAGACTAACTAATTATTGGACCACTTTTTGATACCTAGTAATATTTTCAAAGTACTGTTTCTATAAAGCTACCTTAGATATTTAGGGTATCAATGAAAATTACTACTTTCTAAAATTTAATAAAAATTTATCAGCCCCTTCAGTTTTAGGATGTTCACATATAAATTGTTCCCCTTCCATTAGAATGGTGGGGCGATTAATTTGTACATTGTAAACTGTGTTAGCGAGCAATTTTTTGGCAATATTGACAAATTCATCATTTTGAGAAAATATCGATGCTGATAATGATAGTGTATTGTTTCTAGCTATTGTATCTATACAATTGTAGATATATGCATCTTCGTAAATGAACATCGAGAGAATAGGACCAGGAATAATATCAGTTAACAATCGATCATCTGGAGTTTTACATAATATTAATGTAGGTGCAATATAATAACCAATTTTATCATCATAATTACCACCTGCAAGTATTTCGGTGAGAGCTGGATTAGCTTTAGCAACATCAATATAAGATTTGATTGATGAAAAAGCTTCAGTGTCTATCACTGCGGACATAAAAGTGTTTTCTTCTATACTTACGGGATGATTGACAGTGAGGTTTGCAATCCCCTTTTGAAGTAAATCTCTGATCTCACAAAATCTACTCTGAGGGCAATACAATATAGATGAAGACGAAAACTTTTGTCCTGAAAATGAAAAAGCTGAAATAATTGAATCTCTAACTGCCAAATGAATATCTGAAAATGCGTCAATAAAAATAAAATTTCTTCCTTCGTAGCCAGCTATAATCCTAGGTTTTGAAGTGTATACTTTATCATTTCTCTTAATTTCTTCGAAAATTTTAAAATATGTCTGTTTTTTTCCAATAAAATTAACACCAGACAGGTCTTTTGAATTCAACACAACTTTGTCAAAGAGTGAATTTTCCGAAGGCACAAAATTCAAAACTCCATCTGGGAGACCAGCTTCTCGAAACATTTCAAAGGTTACCCAATTTGTGAGTAACGACTTTCGATTCGGCTTCCATATGACTGAATTACCCAAAATAAGCGTTGCTGAAACCATGAAGACGGTCATCGATGGAGAGTTAAATGGAGTTATACATGTCCAAAATCCTTTTCTCCCATGTAAATCTTTATACTTCTTATGAATATCCGATGCGTCCGAACAAAGTTTTGTAAGTAAATTAATCATATAATTAGTTTCATTTTCAGCTTCTTGTTGTGGATACGCAGAACCACAAATCATTGCGGCATTTAATTGTTGTTTGAAATTTCCAGCTGCCAATTTAGCTACTTTGTCGATTATTTTTAATCTCTTGTCAAAATTAGTTTTCCCCCATTGTGTTTGACCTTCCATGCACGTTTCCACAGAATGTTTCAGTAAATTTAGATCAGCATTGAAATACCTGTAAGCATCTTGGAATTTATTGTAGGGTGCTTGTACGGTAATTCCATTCTCCTTTGTTCGGTAATCTTTATTTCCAATGCCTACAGGTATTGTTGCTGGATAACATAGATATTTCTTTAAAGATGTTTTGAGTGCATGACACTGCGCATCACCCGAACAGTAAAATTTACATTGATTGAAATTATATAAACTATATTTGAACAATTTCATAGTATTCATTTTCTCACATATTACTAGAGAATTTTTTGACAACAGGAAACGTTTGACAGAAGATCAAAACAAAATTAAACTGTCAACAATCAAAATTTATTTTGGAACATTGCTGTAGTTAGTACCAGTTATTTTGAATATTTTGGATATTAATCAGGTACTTATTTTATAATTTAACTGCCAAAGTGTTGAAAATAGCAAATTCAGATGTAGGAAATGGAAAATACCTAATATAATCCTATATACCTACTTATTTGCAAACCCGTCAGACACTTGTATCAAGTTTAAGAACGAATTGTGGAGTTTATATCATCTCTTCAATCACTTGTTTAGTCAAACCAAACGGTAGGTACTCTGCCGTGCTAAGCGAAAAAACCGTAACTCAAAAAAAAAATTTTTTTTGTTTTTTATCGCTTCTGATAGCTAAACCCAGTCTGTATCTGTTCCACTAAGCCAAAAATTCATATCTCTCATATAACATAGAAAAAAACACCTAAGAATATATTTCGTATCTCAAGTTTACCCTAAATTATGAAGAAACTTAGCCGTATGCTATTTTTGTGAAGCTAAAGAGCCGTATGTTAAAGATACATGAAAAGGGCTAAGGAAATAGCGATCTTAACTCAAACATAATTACTAAGGCAAAAGGCAGTAAGTTTCTGTTCCGAAGGATTTTAAAGTTGCCGCCTCGATGCTTAGTATTTTTTTAACAAAATACGATTTTAAAATGTATTTGGCTTCCTGAGATTACAACTGTTGTACTGGAAAGTGGACGTTAATCATTTATATGTAAGGGTTAAATTAGTCTAAAAATATATTTGGTACTTGGGTATTTTTTTGTCTATTAACTATTACGATTAACCTACTCGCTGTGTTTTCGTGTCATTGTCTGTTCTGCCGTGCTAAGCCAAAAGGCGTTATCTCAACAAAACCTACTTTCGAGATAATTGATATTTTGTAAAAATCATTTTCGCACTAACTTTTAATAAAAAAATTGTATATATTTTTATTGCTTTTAACACTATTTCATGTCTATTTATTAAAAGTGTAAACAAAATATCACTTCATTATGTATTTCAGTGTTTTTTATGAGATACGGCCATTTTACTTAAAATATTTTGATTTAAAAAGTGAGTTACCGCTTTCGATCGTAGGCTTAGTATGCAATTTTCTATACAAAAATGGAAATATTCAGTTTGGTGAAAAATTGATAGTTCTATTTTGAAAATAAGGCCGATTTATTTTTTTTAAATAATTTTAATATATTAAAAATAAATTACGATGAATTAAAAAATGATAGGATGTTTTATTCGAACAAAAAAAAAATCCTCAAAAGTTGCGGTTTCTCTACAAAAACTCAATCTGTTTTCAGGTCTTATAGGGTTTGGAGTGATTTCAGAATACCATATTTTTGCCTTTGAAATTTCGATCAAGTTAGTTTTCTTTTTTGGGGGGGGGGGCGACGATACTCATTTGGCTTTTTTCTGGAGTTTTTGTAGAGAAACCGCAACTTTTGAGGATTTCTTTTTTGTTCGAATAAAACATTCTATCATTTTTTAAGTCATCGTAATTTATTTTTAATATATTAAAATTATTTAAAAAAAATAAATCGGCCTTATTTTCAAAATAGAACTATCAATTTTTCACCAAACTGAATATTTCCATTTTTGTATAGAAAATTGCATACTAAGCCTACGATCGAAAGCGGTAACTCACTTTTTAAATCAAAATATTTTAAGCAAAATGGCCGTATCTCATAAAAAACACTGAAATACATAATGAAGTGATATTTTGTTTACACTTTTAATAAATAGACATGAAATAGTGTTAAAAGCAATAAAAATATATACAATTTTTTTATTAAAAGTTAGTGCGAAAATGATTTTTACAAAATATCAATTATCTCGAAAGTAGGTTTTGTTGAGATAACGCCTTTTGGCTTAGCACGGCAGTACTGTGCTGCTTTGAATGGGATGTTTTTTTCCATTTTGTGCCACTAGAGGCGCCCTTGCTAATCCGGTCTATTGTCAAATTCAGTGTTGCCAAAGGGGGCGATTTACTGCCATTTGGAACGAGAATATGCGACGAAAAAGTCTAAAAGGCGACAGGTATAGCCACTTGGGTTACTTCCCTTTTGGAGAATTTTCACCTTTCGGATACTAAATGACCTTTTTTTAGTGAACTCCCACCTCTCTTCGGATACTAAAATTTTCGGAATTACCGCATATCAAATTTTCAGTTGGGCTACTTTGCCACTGACGTTGGCAACACTGGTCAAATTAACGTTTATAACCTCAACCATATGTTTAGAATAATCATTGTACATTTCTTTTTACATACTATTACAAATAAAATGATTATTTATCTTATTTTTTATATACCTACCTAAATACAAATGAAAAAATACCGTAACAGAAAACAATAAAACAAGAAGATACAGAACTGAGACTTATTCTCAAAGAACTACTGCAAATCCACCCTTGAAGCCAAATACATACCTAGTGCTTTTGTTTGTGAGTAGTGTAAAAGGATACACTATGGTTTACCTCCTAGAAAAAGCCACTTTTGCAATCATCAATAATTAAAACGTTACGACATTGAGAAAACAAAAAAGAGAGGAGATATATTAGCATAGGTAATATTCATCAGTCAATGCTAGACGGTATCATAGATAATATAATATATTGTAAAATGTTGGACGGTATGTTTGACAGCTGTCATAATTTGACAATAGACCTGATTAGAAGAACATCCTAGATTTCACAACATTATTGGCCATGCAACATGGCGGATACGACGAGCTCCTATTTTCACCAAGGAACATGGTCCCGAAGTGTAACGAAGAACGACTGTATGATTGTATTAGTGTTCAATTTTATTTTAAGTTAGCGTTTAGCAAGCTTTCTACTATTTATATGATTGAGTTAGGTTAGGTTAGGATATAATTATAAGGGGGGTTTGGGGGGCGGAGCCCCCCATACCTCATCACGTTTGCCCCCGAATTTATTTAAAGTAATAGAAATACCATCAAATTATCATTGTCACTAATACATCCATACAGTCGTCTCGTAACACTTCGGGTTGGTTCGGCAGTTTCCGGCGACCATGTTCCTTGGTGCAAATATGGTATCCGCCATGTTGCATGGCCAATAATGTTGTGAAATCTAGGTTGTCCTGATTAGAAGCGCTGCCACCTAGTGTGTCTTGTCGGAAGCTCCCCAGAAAACCTCCCATAAGAAGACCTCTAATCAGCTTATTCTAGATAATGTAATAATAAACAGGAAAGTTTATCTGACTTCTTGGCAGCTCTGAACCATATTAAAAAACTATTCTAACGCTTCAAAATAAGCATAAATACTAGTCTGACAGTTGATTGCATCAAAATAAAACAAAGAAATTATCACTAAAAAAAATGTATATTTCACAAATATTTGGAATGTGCACACCAAAATGGATATAAACTAATTAATTTAGATTATAATATAATATGTAAGGTATTTTTTTATTCATAAGCCTGGATGCAATTCAATAAAAAAAAATTACCAGTTACATTTTTTTAGAAGATAGTAAAATAATATTCACAAAATTCACTCCCCAAACTGGTGGGTGCTTAAATAAAAGTAAAAAAAGAGGAGAGAATTTTCACATAATTATAACAATTAATAGCAAAATAATAACAATGATTTCCATACATCTTGACAGTAAGATCTCTCACTAAAAATTGGCTCTGATTTTAAGGATGTAAACTATCCAGTGCTTTTGTAGGTATTGTTTCATTATATGCTAAATATGATTCTTGAATTAGGTATTATTATGTTAGATTTTTCTAGATTAGAGTGATTATGCGTGTGAGAGAGAAAGAGAAATAGGAGATAAGGCAACATGTGAAAGAGATGGATGTAGGTATCGTTGCAATATTGGTATGCACAAGAAAGGGACGATGATACAGGAATGGTCAAGAATGGAAGATCTATGATGAGTAAGGGGTGCAAGATAGCAATTGTTTGTGGGATCCTGAAGCAAAAGCATTGTATAGTTTTGTAGTTATTGATATTAATTTTTGGTTATCCTGAATAAATTGTCATGTTTTCAAATGAGTATTTTTATGCAAACTGCTCCCACAAACTTTGTAAATTGGGTAAGCAGCAGATAACATAAGCTTATGGACAACTCTTTACATCCTTAGAGGACAAAGACAATATTGTTGTGAGGGTTACAGTCTAATTATCTTAAAAGTTTTCAATAACACTTGCAATATCTTAGAGTTATATATTAAAAAAATAAAAATTTTAATTCCACATAAGAGAACATGTCAATATAGCAATTAAAACAATAAAAACTGAAACAAACAAGACGGTCCAGTATTTGGTTATAAAATTATTTTCAGTTTCATTTTGTACAACCTTGCGCTGTTTATATTTCTTCTGACCAAATTTCTTTTCATATTCCTCCAGTTCTTTTTTATTTTTATGCTCTTCTTGAAGTTTCAGTCGCTTCTCTTCTTGCGCCTTTGCAGTTTTCTCTTCTTCAATTTTTTTTAAGCAAACATCATCGCACTGAAGATTGGTATCTTTTACCTGAAATTAATAAATTTAGTTTTAAAATTATGATAACAATCACATTATTTTTATAATACATACTAACGGATACCAGGGTTGTGCTACTATGCTAAAAAAGAACGAAGAAGAAGACATGATCAACCTGATTAACACAAATTTAATAGCAAACTTTCTGATAGAATGACTTGTCAATTTTTTTGTTCTGACAGTATGAATTGAAACGTGACGTGCAAATGTACGAAATTATGTTTTTAAAATATATGCGAGTAACACCACACTTCGTAGTAAACATTCTATACCCAACGTGTGGTACTCAAAAATAGTTTTTACCAATTGTTTTAGTGGTCTAAAACCATCTTCCCATTATTACCTTTCTCATGAAACCTGTTTCTGCCACATCCCTTCGACAGTTTCACTGTTTATATCAAACATTGATAGACTTTTTTATGTCTATTTATATAGATAGTGGTCTAAAACCATTTTTGTATTATTACTTTTCTAATGAAAACGGTTTGAGGCACATAGGTTGGGTGGTTTCGGAGTCGATAAAGAACATAGGTAAAACCATTTTTTATCTTTTACATTAAGATTGTTTTAGTGGTCTGGGGCATATAGGTTTGATGGTTTAGGAGGCTTAGCAGACATAGAAATATATTTTGTCTTCAATATATTGATATAAATGTATATATTACTATGTAAGATTAATGATAAAAATACAAAAAAACTGAATTTCTCTTTATGAAATATTAATCAAACTTACCAAATCACACTGAATATCTTTCTTGATCCTACGACAAGGACAAAATACTTTAGTTTTTCTTAAGCACACTTCTAGGATGGGACATTCACCAGGGTGACATTTTGATCTGCATCTATGTCCACACTTCAACTAAATAACAGGAAAAATTATAACTGATTAGAAACTCCAAATACAAATATATTAAAAGTAAACTGAAATGGGTATGATTCAAACAGAATTAGGAAGCTGGTATTAAATGTGAAAATGTAGGATATAAAAATTAACTTGAAATAGCATTTATTAGCAGAAATATCAAAACAACTGCCACTGTTTAAAAAAATGGTTTTGTAGCATAGCTAAAGTCTCGCCTACTACCTATACAGAAATTCGAAAGCCACGCTCTATGAGGCATTAATTAGATCAGTGCTGACACATGGCTCAGAGATCTGAACACCAAACATGCAGGATGAGAAAAGACTGGATGCTTTACAAAAAAAAATTATTCGCTGAATATATGGACTTGTTAAAGATGGCAAAGTATGGCAATAACGATATGAAACCAAGATCTATGGTCTCTACTATGATAGTCAGCATTGTCCAGTATGGATGACCTGGAACTCCCAAAAAGAATGAAGTCTATTGATCCAGTTAGAGGGTGTCGGGATCTGGGGCAAATAAACTGGTGATGAGGAGGTTTGGAGAGGTTTTTCGATGGCAACGAAAATTGTGACACCAAATTTTAAAACAAACTTACCAAACGGCTACATTGTTCCTTGCATGACATTTTTTTTATTTTCTCAATTTCATTTGATGCGTTGAACTCACTGCAGTTTAAATATAATTCAGTCAAACCACAGTGGCATTTACGCTTCAGATAATGAACACACGGTGCACAAGGGGCTGGATGGCAGGGTGCCGTGCAGGCATGATTACATCCTGGTAGTCTTGGTAAAGAACACATCCTGGAGCAAGCTTCGCATGAAGAATTATCCTGAAATATGTATAAAATTTAATAACCAAAACAAATAACTGACTTGATAAAATATGGGAATCAATTGGAATTTTATAAAAATGTAATTGAAAATCTATGAGCTATATGCTCATAAACTGGACAATGAAACAAAGTTAACTGGCTGTCTTTCTTTGATAAAAGGTCATATTATTATTATTATTTTTTTATTTAGATTATAAAGTTACAAAAATTACTTATTTTATAACTTACAAATAACAATATTATTCTACTTATACTATAACATAATAAGACATATTATATTTTTATTTACTTTTCTTCCTCAAATATTAAATTCTCTCGATACTAATTTAATTGTAATATTTTTATTTCGCTACGAACAATCATCCAAAAATACAGGATGGAAAAAGACAGCTGAAAGATAAAGAAACCATTCAAATAAATTTGGTTTACAATAATAGCGTACTTGCTTAGCATAGTTATTATTTCTAACTAAAACAATCTGCGATGATATTGACATTGTCACAACTCCTTCATCTCAATTTCTCTACATTCTGCCCCTCATAAAAAGTTCGACAATATTTTGAAAATGTTGTTCCGAATGCCTCTACGTAGTACATTTAAATCAATGTTATAACTAGAAATATGTAGGTATCAAGTTCAACTGAATAAGAAATATATTTACCCCATCTTGAATAGAATGACATTTCAAGGAACAATGATGGTTTTGACATTTAAGCAGTAGTCCGCAAGGTCGCCCACATGTGGTGACTTTAGCCTGGTGACAAGGATAAAACACTTCCTCATGATTCCCTAAACAGGAGACTTTTACTGGCTCTTTACATGGAGGGCACGGCAAGGCTCTTACTTCAATCTGTAAAACATTACAATTATTTAGGAGGAAATTTATAGTTACAGAATACAAGTGCTTTAACCGAATATTTTTCGAGTATTTATGTAGTTTCTCTTAAAAAACGGCCTGTACTAATTTATATGAAAACAGTAATACTGCAAAATTTGTTTTCTTATAAATTGGTAATGACTAAGTATTACAAAGTTCCAAATAATGTGTTTGAAGAAACGGCCTGTGTCAAGTCAAATTCAGGGTTTAGCACAATTCGTATTGTAGTACGGCTAGTATTTATTTCCACATTTTTTTAACATCTTTTTCGCAATTTGTTTTATTTCATCACCAAAACTCTAATATTGAAATGAACGTAAACTCGGTTTTTACTTATTTTACCCATCTAAATAAAGTTCATCTAATTGAATTTATACATTCGTTGAATTATTTTGTGAATTTGGTTTTCTAAAAAAAATTATGATAATTTCAGAGACACCTTGGATTCGGGATCATACAGTAAATTAATAAAACTTTAGAAATATACTTACAACATCCTGTCTTTGATCACACGGTGTATCAGCTTTTGCGCCTGGTATTAAAATGGGCACATAATTATGACAAACGTATTTACAAACGTGATTACACGGAAGGGTCTTATTACACATTTGCTTACAAGTGGGACATGCACCAAAGTGACAACGGTGCATATTTTCTTTTGTGTGTCCACACGGTGCAGGATTCCTATTGAAAATATTAAAAATAAATATTGAAATATATATTTTAACACTTCTTCCTCAAATAAGAGAACCAATATTATTTGAGAGACAATGATATGGGCCTATCAGCTTGAGCTGCCTGCCCATTACAAATAATAATAATATAGGTTCATGGTCCTAATATTCTAAATCTCTATATTTATAAGGAGAACAAATGTCTCAATACTGCAGGAATTAAGAGACTATCATCCGTCTGTAATATAATCAAATACTTCGGTTACTTTGGGGAGAGAAAAACTTATAAAACTGATATTGGTCAGGAGAGCACTGGGAACAAGATCCAGAGGCAGATCGCCAACGCTTGGACCGACCAAATAAAGCGGAACATCGCTCCGCTCTATAACCCTGTACATCTGGCTGCAGACAGACAAAACTAGAGAACAGTGGTCTAAGATAGAGTCCACTAAAAGTGATGACCTAAACCCTGCTTATGGAATGTACATTTTTTATTTATCAGTCAGTACCTACTTATTTAAAAAGATTACAAAATATTTTCACGATGGTAGAACTAGGTATGATGAATTTTACCTGCAATTCAATGTGCATTTAGGTGGTCTTGTCCTCTTTTGCCTGCCACAAGGTACAGAAATGCTTGTGCGGCCACATTTACATGTAACTTTGACCGTAAGTGTACAAGGGTAACAGGGCCCTCTATGACAAGTGGATGCACATTTATGTTTTCCGCACTGCAATACTTTTCCACATATTTTGTCGCATGGTGAACAGTCGTTGTCACAACATTTTTTATTACATGGATGTCTACCGCATAACTTCATGTTTTTGCATTTGGTATCACATGTGTATTGCTTGTTACATGGCAATTGCTTTGTGTGTAAACCGCATCGACACTGTTTATCAACCAAAACCAAACACTAAAAACAAAATAAGAATTCAAATATACTAAACAGTATTTTTTTTTAAATTATCTTTTATACTCTTTTTTTCTTTTTAATACTCAATTTCTATTCATAAATGACAAACCTGCGGACAGTTGTCCTTGTGACATTTATGGGGGCATTGGTGTATTCCACATGGCAATATCTTGTTGCATGTACCTCCACAAGTCATCACTTCATTAGGACAAACAACTTCTTTTGCAACAGACCCACAAGGACACTTTTGAAAGCCAGTAGAAGGGCATTCACCACAGTTACCAGCATGGCATATTTTTTCGCATATATGATAACCACAAGACATCTTCTTGCCACATACCTGAGGTGAACATAACAATTATAATTTGCATTAAACTATTGGATATATCACAAAATCAACAATAAGATCAATTACCTTTTTACATTGCCACTGTTTGGTGAGACAAGGAATTACTTTTAATTCATTCTGGCACAGACAACGCTGTTCTTTGGATTTGTCACAGGGCTTGCATGAACCATCATGACATTTTTGCTGACACTTATGTCTGTTGCATTCAAGTAATCTGTTGCAAACCATACTGCAACACCAATTCGTGGAGCCACATCTCATAGGCTTCATAGGACTTTGGCCACAATTGCATGCCTTTTGTATTACTTTTGGACATGGTGGGCAAGGACCTGCAAATTCAATAAGAAATGACAGGTATTAGATTTATTTATTTACAAACAATTCACATACCTATAGTTTTTTTTTATAATTATAGACCTCCACCCGAACTCCAGTAGTTTTGGACATACATTTAAAAATATCAATATTGAAACATTTATTTAAAAGTAGGTACTACATACAAGATATGACAATATGTATAAAATATTCAAAATATTATGTCACATTCTTGTTTATAAGGTATAGAGGCAAAGCATCAGTTCGAGCTAAGCCCCGAATTTTAATTTAATGTGAGTCGATATCTTGAGGGAAACTAAATGATCGAAAAATATCACGTTACATTCAGGCTAATATGTTATTAGTATGGATCCTACCATTTCCTATATAATAACAATCACTTGATTCTCCATTTGGCAACAAGTCATTTATTGCACACTACGAGAGAAGTGGAAAACCAACCACTATTTTACTAATAAAATATTTACCTGGATGACATAATAGCAAACATCGATGACCACAACTTTTAGCCAATTCTTTATTACAAACTTCACCGCAAGAGTGTGGTAGATTCCATGGATGGTAGCTCGGATCAATAGTTTTTTCACAAAAACACAAATATCTGTTAGGGATATTGACCTGTAACGGCAAACACCAACATGATGCAGTAATTCATAACTAGTATGAGTGAAAACATTTGTTTTATACTACACTTATATTACAATGAAAAGTGCATGTTATATTTAAAATTTATTTAGTATATTATGTAGTATGAAAACAATAGTTTTTACTCATACTTGTAACAATTTCTACAACAGAAATCAAAACTCCAAAATAGGAAATCGCATTATAAGTGCAATGAAACCTTAAAAAAAAAGACATGAATTCGCAAGTAATTTTGAATTGTTGGTACTTGTTCTCGAGTTGAATTTCATTTTTAACCATAGTTGATTGATATCCGCGTGTGTGTTGCCCATTCTTCAGTATGGGTGTGAGTCCTGGCACCTGACTAAAGCCCAGGCACAAAAAGTATCTGCATTAGAAACGAAGTGCCTCAGGAGAATTTTGGGTATAAGATGGTACCACCGCATAACGAACGACGCTATATGTCGGCGCACCCAGCGCAGGCCCATCACTTCCACCATTACGGAGAGGAGATGGGCATGGCTGGGACATGTGTTGAGGATGCCGGATTGACAGTTGGGCGAGGAGAGCGCTGTTTTTCCTCCCATCAGGGTCTCGAAGACGTGGAAGACCCTCTCATACCGTGTTCCGTTCCTTCGAGGCAGAGCTGAGGGAAATGGACTTGGTGTGGGAGGATGTCATAAGCATTGCGCAAGATCGAGCGCAATGGAGAGCTCTTGTTGCCTCCCTATGCTTCTAAGTGGAGTTCAAAGGGAGATTTGATTTGATTGATTTTGATTGATATCCAGCATAAAAATTGTGTTTTTGGTTTGAAATTCTATCAGTTTTTCAGCTCGTACCAGCTGCTTCGATTTAATTTCTTTTAATGTGTCTCAATAATTTATAATACCACGAAGAATTGGAATTTGTGCCAAGTTACATAATGAATGAAATTGTTCTCCGACTATTCAACTGTTTTTTCATTTCAAAAATTTCTGTTTTTTTAAGTCATGAAATTTTACTCCTTTGATAAATTTACACAAATCAATATTCTCTTCTGTTTCTTCACTTTAAATTTCCTGATCAATTCATTCTGTAGCTTTTCTCTAGTTAGTGGCATAATTTAGATGGATAATTTAGCTAACACAATAAAACATTTTATATACTAGGCTCACATTACACTATCTTCCAACCGAATCTAGGACACCTCAAAGCCCATTTTCAATGTTATTCTCATCGGCTTTGCGTCTTAAACCAATTAAAAGGCATTATATGTTTTCTATATTTTAAAATGTAGTCAAAATTGTCGCCCAAAACATACAAATAATATTTTTTCATTTTTGTTATTCACTTTTATATACGTTCTATTTAGTTCAATTTTGTATAACACAATTCTAATTCTTGACAGTGTCATCAAATTATGATCATTCTTGATAGTGTATCTAGATTTACGTAGATGAAATCAATTGGTGTGATATCCATGGACCTCAGAGAGTATTGGACGGAAAACTGAATATTTTGAATCCATGCGGGGAGGGAATAAAGCTTGCAGCGGCCATCTTTCATGGACCACTTTTGTGAATATTTATCATGAAATTTATTTAATTATGTTTTGAGGAATTATATTCATTTGAAGAAGTAAATATAATGTTTTTCTAATACTTGGTGAGTAATCTCTATACATTTTCTATAGATATGCATAAAAATGTGGTTCAAGCAAGATGGCCACAGGTTGATTTCCCTTAACTGCATTCATACAAAATAGTGTTAATGTTCCATCCTCTTTCTTCATAGTCCATAATAATATACAAGTAACCCTTCCATAGCATGGTCTTTCATGACACATTTTTGAGTCAGCACAAATTAATTTCTACCAAATGATTGTGGAAGTAAATGAGTTAATTTAATAATTTATCCTTGGTGCTTGAAGTGTGCTAGTAGCTCCAAAGTCTATAAGGTATCAATCATACCAAAATTACAGATAGGTACTTATACAGAAATATATCATCATCGATAATGCTAGGGTCCTGAGTAAGGTATGAAAGTAAGACAAAGATGAAAGTCAATACATGGAGACTGTTTGGGCATGTTGAAAAAAATTGTTGAACATACGAAAACAAAAAGAGTTTATGTATAAGGTGTTGACCGAGAAGGACATAAATCGAACACATTGATTCCGTC
Organism: Mystacides longicornis; assembly: GCA_963576905.1. Lineage (NCBI taxonomy): Eukaryota > Metazoa > Arthropoda > Insecta > Trichoptera > Leptoceridae > Mystacides > Mystacides longicornis. The sequence goes on from OY756429.1 coordinate 9,914,232, forward strand.
CTCAAGGAAGGACACTTCGAAGCAAAAGAAATAGGAGAAGTTATAATGTTGGTGAAAGAAGTGGGCTTGGATAGAAAATATTTTATGAAATTTTGTATCTTAACCCTTTTTTTGTTTTGTTAATAATCTTATAAGTTGTCATTTCCGATAGAACTATCTATCACATTTATAGGAGGATTATGTTAACAATACCCCCTATTCCAATTCAAATTAAGTACGCACTAAACTAAAATAAGAACGTTCCAATTTTAATTAGCCGGATTGGTATTCGAGAAATTTTAGAACGTTCCAATTTGTTCTTAATTAGACTATAGTTTGAAATTAGTTCATTTTGGTATTCGAATTTCGTATTTAAGTCAATTTTAGTGTTTATCTGTCAAAACGTTCCTAATCTTAGTTCACACCTAATTGTATGCGTCTAAAAAGATATCTCTGATGATTTATTTATGATAAAAGTTTTTGTTAACTAAATAATTATAAAACAAGTTTATTTTTATTAAAAATATTAAAAAAGAAACTAGGTAATTAAGTATAATCTACATAATAATGCATTTCTTGTTTGTTTGGGTTTGGGTTCTTTAGTTGTGTATGCATATTTATATAAAAACAGCAGACTCTAGGTTTGATATTAATCGTCGTGGATCCTTGCAGGTATATTTATGGTAATCATAGATACATTTTTTTCCAATTTCTCAAATATATTTAATGTTATTAACAAATATCTAAAAACTTCTTCATACAATAAGTTCAATTATTGAGACAGTCATGTTTTAAAAGTTAAATTAAACATGTAAATTTTGTTTAGAACTTGTAGCAATCCAAATCCAAACTCCCTTTAGACCCCACTTAGGGGCATAGGGAGGCAACAAGAGCTCTCCATTGCGCTCGATCTTGCGCAACGGTGATGACCTCCTCCAATACGGTATGAAAATGTATAAAAACGATTGAAGTTTGATTTGAAATACAAAAAATGTAGGTACAAATCTTATACGTCATTCTTATTTACTAAATATTTTCACACTTTCACAGAACAATACGTACGTCATGAAAAGATGGTAAAACAGAAATCTTTTTTATGTAGTATTCCTATCTATGACTCGCTCGAAGAAAACTCCAGCAAAGTAGGTCAAACTACATAATTATAAGTAGGTAGGTAGGTAGCTATATTTTACATTCATGCAGTATTGTGAAAAATGTTCGATCCATAGACAATTATAATTCAAAAAATATTTATGGTGAACTAATTTTAGATTTTAGAACACAGCATAATTTCGAATACGAATTTTGGAACGTTCTTATTAAGAAAAAAAATCCGAATAGGGGGTAATATATTTTCATTTTGCTTATAGACCCATAACTGGGCTGCAAAGTCAAATAATAGTTTTTTTTTTTTTTTTTAAAGAAATAAAAACCTCTGAATACGATTGACGACATTTCGGACAGTTCCATTCTATTGCATTCGTTGTATGAACTCTTATCGTATGTGGATCGCTTTGCATTTTCTTTATATTTATGGAATCTCTCCCCCATTTTTGAACACAATTCAAATGGAATGCAGAATAACAAGAGACACAATTCCATATCTGAAAAAGAGAAACAACAAAATGAATTATTCTTGCATAGAAAATGATTGAAAGTGATAAAACTATGATCAGAAAGAGGCAACATGAATGTGGAGAGAGTTTTAAATGATTCCCTCTGCCTATCTAATACTGCATACTTTTTTTGAGCATAAAAAGGCATAGAACTATCAGTATAAAAAAATTTTAATTTAGAAAACAATGTTCCAATATTCTTGTGGGAGAAAATGACCAACTATTTGCTTCTTTTAACAATGTTTTTTTTTTTCAAATTTAAACAGCTTATGACCTTCTTTTACAGCTGTTTTGAAGGCTGGCTTATGCAATCGTTTTCTAGAAAAGGCCCCAATTGAAGTCGTTATACAAAAACAAAACTAGTATTCCAAAATTTTTTGAATTTTTTCCTTTATACTAAGTAAATTAATTTTATTGTTCATTATGATAATAATATCTAAGATGATCAAGTGCAGCAGTTAGTTTTCAAAGTAGGAAACATTTCGACTTTGATGTTTGTCAACAACTCTTTATTTTTTTTTTTAACTAATCACGCCGTGTCCCGTAAGGGGAAGGCAGAGAGAACGGACCTCCACTCTTTTCTATCCAAGCATACTTCTTTCGCTTCTTCCACCAACATAACATTTCTCATACACCCTCTCCTATTTCTCTTACTTCTTACCTGGCCTTCCTTGAGGACGGAATCGATGTGTTCGATCCACGTCATTCTCGGTCGGCCACGCTTTCTTACACCTTTCCTTTCAGCCTTATGAATTCTCTTTGTCATTCTGTTTGCATCCATTCTTTCCACATGCCCAAACCATCTCAACTTATTAACTTTCATCTTAATCACAACACTTACTTCCATACCAAATTCCTTCCTAATATTTTCATTCCTTTCCATATCCCATAAAGTTTTTCCACATATTCTTCGCAGAGATTTCATCTCTACTGCATTTATACTACATTCTTCTTTTTTCAACCATGTCCACGTTTCACAACCATACATCATCGATTGTAACAGGATTGCGTTATGCACTAGTTTCTTTGCTTGTAGTGAGACGTTGTTGTTTCTCATTATAGGTCTTAGTGCATCGCCCACCCTGCAACCTTCCTACGTTCGATTTCTTTTTCACACTTTCCATCCTGACTAAACATGCTTCCTAAATACACATACTCATTCACTTGCTCAAGAAATTTATTTTCTATAGTTATTTTACAATTCGTTCTTGCTTCATCCCTTTCAAATACCAAAACCTTTGTTTTGCTGACATTCATTTTTCTCTCTGACATCTCTTTATCATCATCAGTAGAAATAAATTACTTTTATGTAGTTAAAAATTAGCAATACTCACCGCCTGTTGCCTTTTCACCGATTCTATACATATAAGACAAACCAGACCTCCAGATTGGAATGACAGTTCCAAATAATCTTTGGTTCTTGCCAAATCGGAACTTTGCTTACACAAAGCTTTGTACCCTCCAACAACGGATTCTGAAATGGATAATTTAAAAAGAAAATTACTAAGAAGTTTAGAGTATATGACAGAGTTCTGTCACCTAAAGTTAACATGTACAAACATATCGGACAAACTGCAACAATATTCCAGGCAGAAATATGTGCCATAACAATTTATATCAAGGGGCGCTCAGAGTCCTTGAATGTTGTAAAATAAATTCAACTATTGTACAAGACTACTAAACAAATTCACAGTAGAGAACAATGACAAAGTTGTTCTAAAGGTACATTTTTATACCAAACGAAAAAAGACCCAGAGGTTTAAAATAGAGTATATTTTCCTAATCCTTGATATGGTCACCAAGGAAATAATAACCAGAAAGAACTATCATCGCCTACTAATAAGTTGTTGTTTCCATGGTGACTATATCAACGATTTGGAAAATATAATTCAAGCTCTTTGTCTTTGTTCGTTTGGTATAAATACACCTTTAGATGGATGTTAGGATACTCAAAACATAAAGGTAAACTTGCGATTAAGCGGGCTAACACTGAAACATTGCTTCTTAGCCAACAATGATGGAAAAAGCAAAACAAAACTGCTTTAACATACCAAGGGCCGAAGTCAAGTGCAACCAAATGGCCGCCAATGGTATCGGTCACTTGGTGTTCTTTATTCTCTAATGTCTCCCGAAGGTCTCATGCAAGACACTTGGGTTCATCCTCTTTTTTTAACAATAATACAATTTCAATAGTTACAACAGATTAACAAAAGATTCATGAAAAATATAAGGGATGATAAACTTAACAATAATCCATAATTATAATTATCAATAGGAAGGTGGTAAGAGGTATTAAGTCTTAAATTATTATTATTTATTATTATTATTATCAATGTTATCAGACAGGCAGCTATGCTGATATGTCTGATCTCGAAACAGTATTCACTTGATTAGTCTATCAAGTCCACACTTGAACACATTAACACTTGGTGCAACAACTAGTTCCGACGGCAAACCGTTCCATGCATCCACAACTCTGTTGGACAGGAAATGCTTCCAGGGATTCTGCCTGAAACTGTGTTTGTCTAGCTTCAAACTATGTCCTCTCAAGTTAGTGTTTTGGTTGGGGCAGAACATCAGCTTCAATTCAGGGCAGTCATAGTATTCATTTAATATTTTGAAGGTTTCTATGAGATCCCCTCTCTTTCTCCGTTCCTCAAGAGTAGTGAGGCCCAAGACATTCAGACGTTCCTCATATGTTAAGCATCTGAGGCCATTTCCCAGTTTGGTAAACCTTCTCTGCACCCTCTCCAGCATGCTTACATCTTTCTCAAAGTAAGGATTCCAAACTTGGTATCCATACTCTAAAACTGGTCTCACATAAGTTTTATATATTTTAATCAGCAGATCATGTGGTAAGTGGCTGAAGGTTTTTCTAATTAGATATGATAAGCTATTGGCCTTTTTAACAATTGATATCAAATGCTTCTCCCATTTCAGATCGCAAGAGATAGTGATGCCCAAGTCTTTTTGCTCATTCACTGGCTTTAAGTAGGCTCCATCGAGACTATATGTGACCCTCGGGTTTTTGGTGCCGATGTGTAAAACACTGCACTTGTCTATGTTCAGTTTAAGCATCCATTTCTGTGTCCAAGCAAATATGCTGTTTAGATCCTCCTGCAGCTGTACATGATCTCTTAGTGGGTCACCAAACAATTTTGTGTCGTCCGCAAACAGTTTTACAGGAGAATTAAGAGTCAGTGGCAAGTCCACAATATATAATATGAAGAGGACGGGTCCGAGAACTGATCCCTGGGGGACAGAACTCAATACTGGCTTAGTGTTCGACAGGTCAGTCCCAACCCTCACCTGGAAATATCTGTCAGTGAGAAAACCCTCGATCCATTTGTGTAGTTTGCCTCGAATTCCTAGATGTTCTAATTTGAGAAGCAATCGTCGTATCGGGACAGTATCAAATGCCTTTTGGAAATCCAGATATATAACATCCGTGGGTATTTGGCTGTCGAACTTGGAAGACCAGTAGTTCAAACAGAGCAGCAGATTGGTCACAACCGACCTCCCAGGCACAAATCCATGCTGCTCTGGCCCGACAATACCATTACTGAGCAAGAAGTTACGCAGCTGCTTCACAATTATTTTCTCCATGCACTTACACAGTATACAAGTCAGACTTATGGGTCGGTAGTTTCCTGCGTCAACTCTGTTTCCCTTTTTATAAATAGGAGTAATTAGGGCTTTTTTCCAGTCTTTAGGTAGACACCCTTTATCAAAGGAGTCCCTCATCAACTGTGTTACAAGTGGACACAGAGAAGTTGCACATCTTTTCAAGACAATAGCCGGTATATTATCGGGACCCATAGCTGTGTGGTCATTTAGATTTAGAATGGTGTTCTTTACCTCTTCTTCTGAGAAGTGAATGTCACACAGGGAATTTCCCACTCTAGGTATCTCCTCTATATGTGGCAGTGGGCCATCCGGTTCCCTAGTAAATGCTTTCCCAAACTCGTCTGCAAATATATTGGAGATCGTCTTCTGATCGGTGATATTGTTTCCCTTGCTGTCCATGATCATCGGTGGCAAAGACACATTTGAAGAGAGCTGTCCACCGACATACCCGTAGAATGCTTTGTTCCCAGTATTAACAATATTTTCCTCAAACCGTTTTCTATTGTTCCTTACAAAGTCTGTCAGTTTATTATTGTGAAGTGTGAGTGTTTCTTGGTTTATCCATGGTTTTTTAGAGTTAATCTTAGCGCCCTTTCTGACAAGAGGAGTATGTTTATCTACGACACACATAATATCAGACTTAAGCTGGTTCCAAGAATCGTTAACACTCTCAAATTTTTGATAACTTAGTCTGTGGGTTACAATTTCCTGGTTGACAGTTTCATAGTCTGTTAAATTATAGTTTTTTCTAGGAGTATAGTTAGTAGATCCTTGGTATGTTTTGAGGTAAACCTGCAGAGAAGCAATCAGCGTTAAGTGATCACTCTTACCAATACACGGCTCATAAAGTATCTCATTTATCAAATTTTCTTCATTTGTCAAAATAAGATCCAGAGTGGCAGGTGTCTGATCATTTCTGTATCGGGTGGGTTGATCCACTAGTTGATTTAGATTTGTGTCTGTGTACATATCCAGGAATAAACTAGATGAGGAATGAAATCGGTGTAAGTGACCTAATGGCCACTCTATTTCTGGAAGGTTGAAGTCTCCCAAGATCACCAAAGTCTCTGTGGTATCAGTAAACGATCTAATATTATTGTATAGTGCATTATCGTCATTGATGTTTGATGTTGGTGGCCTGTACACACCACCCACAGTAAAAACAAGATTTGCCAGCGTAATTTCCACCCACAAACATTCAGTAAATCCAAAATTGTTCTGCTGTTTGATACATGCTTTAACAGGTATATTATTGAACTTCTCGGCTACATATACTGCAACTCCACCCCCTCGCTTACTGTCTAGGCGGCTAAATGTAAAGGGTTCTTCTGGCATTACATCAAATACATGAGAACTTAAGCAGTACAGAGATATGAAGGAAACAGTAAGCGTAAGTGAGACAAGAACAAAGTCCAACACAGTCATCTACACATATGTACGTACAGGTTAGATTTAATACATACATACTCCCTTTAAGGCCCCCCGCACAACGTAAGCCACCCCGGAGGAGACCAATCCGCAGCAAACCCGATCCACACGAAACCGACCCTCCAGCCCGATCGAAGTAATCAAACCGAAAAGCCGGCCCCACACAAACCAAGTCCGCCACGGATCCCCCCAGACCAACCCACAATGCGGGAGGCCTAAACCCCACTCAGGAGCAAAGGGAGGCAACAAAAGCTCTCCATTGCGCTTGAAGGCGTCCGAGGCTCATTGTGCCTTTTCTGACCATTTGAGATTTAAGGACGTGAGGTGGTCAAACTCACGGTCCCGATCTGATTTTTCGATTTCCTGTCTCTTAGGGGGCGTTCAAGTATTACGTAACGCAATTTTTGAAGATTTTTTACCCCCCCCTACCCCCATGTAACGCGCCGTAACGTTTTTCTGTACCCCCCCTCCCCCCCCTAAATGTTACGTAACACCCAAGAGACTATTTTTTTACTGAACTCTCGTAAAAAAATAAAAGGGTTTCAAAGGGTTCCTTTGCTAACTTCGGAGAAAAAAAAATACTATTTATATGTTCCATAAATTTATCTTTATTTTTTTTTGCTGTTTTCCAAATTTTGGCATAGCTGCGTTGGCAAGTCCAGTTGATGAAAACAGTTGATGATGTAAATCCCCCCTTTTGACCACTAACGAATGCTGACAACGAAAATAAAATAAAAATAACGTAAGTATAATATAGTCGAGGGATTCCCCGTAAAAAATAAAAGATTTTCTAACTTGGGAGGGCGAAATAAAAATTACATACAATGCAGTCGAGGGACTCCCCGTAAGACTTAAACGAAAAAGGTTCCTTTTTTCGCAGAGCGAAAAATTCTTACGCTTAGGGTTAAAACACGTAGAAAGCCGATTCCGACCGGCGCAAAGAATGTTGTCTATGCTTTCAATGCGGATTCGGCATTTTACGTGTTTCCACCAAAAGCTTTAACATCGGAGAACAAAATAAAAATGACGTACGGTACAATCGATGGACTTCCCGTAAAACATTGTCGAAAAGGGTTCCTTTGCTAACTTCGGAGAAAAAAAAATGATGTACAGTACAATCGAGGGACTTCCCGTAAAGCACACACGAAAGGGGTGCCCAACTTCGGAGAAAAAAAACAAAAATGACGTACAGTACAATTGAGGGATTCCCCGTAAAACATAAACGAAAAGGATTGCCCAACTTGGAAGATTTATTTCCCAATTTTTTTTATTTAAGAAAAAAAATACCGTTACGTAACGAGTTGTTCAAACCCCCCCTCCCGCCCTCGTAACGCACAGTAACGTTTTGCAAGACCCCCCCTCCCCCCCAAATTGCGTTACGTAATACTTGAACGCCCCCTTACAGGATGCTCGAAGAACCAGCAAAAAGAGCAGAGGTGCTATTCTTAGCCGGCAACCTCACGGGATTAGATTTAATAGTATAATAATATTCATGGAAAGTAAAATTGATGCTAGACAATATTACTGTTTAGCATCTCGTCAGTAGAGAAAAATGTATTATCCACAAGATATCTGTCTCCGGAAGGCAATCGTTGGGAGGGATTTCATATTTTCCGAGTCTACTAAATAGACATACACTCATACATACAAAGCTTTTAGACATCTTGGCCAGACGATGTTCTATAGGTCTGACGAGATTCTTTTTGTGTGTGTTGTTGCTGTGGTGGTCGGAACTTAAAGGAGTATTTTCTATGTTTTTATGGGCATAAATAACGCATTAAAAAATAAACATACTAGGCTGCGTAAGACTACATTGCTCTTTAAAAAAAAGATCTGCAAGACTCTCTTGGGCTCAAGCCAAGTAGGGTTCCCATGGTAACAAGGTAAATGTTGTCGTTTGTAACCTGTTACCATCGGAATACTGACTGACCGATACCGTTTGTGTCAAATTGTTGAAAGCAGGCTTCACAACTAAGAGATCAGAAAAGATCCCTGCTTTGAATAGGGAAAACATCAGAGTCTTAATCAGATTACCGACAGAACATTGCAGATTGAATAAACATCTAAGCACAATGAAATTAGCATCCATGCAAATTCTGTGTAGATGAACATGAAACTTCAGTACACCTGCTATGTGACTGCAGATCACATTAATGCAGACCAGAGCCAAAATATTTGGATCTTAAACGCTGATCAAATTCACATTAGAGAAACCCGCCCAGTGAAGGTCCTTAAATTCTTCCACAGTAAAATCAAAACTAGCACCCCATACAGAAGAATGGGCAGCACACACGCATCAAACAATTTATATTTCATCTCAAGATTAAATGCCAATGCCTTTACCAAATATCTTTGTATCCTCCAGTTCTTCTTCTTCGGATGAAGATTCATAATCTTTCAGATGTCTTTGAACAGATTCTTTGAATTTGACACTGGCAGCATTGAATTTAGCATACGAACTGTCGAGTGTTCCATCTTGATCAGGTTTCATGCTATCCTCAGTGGGTTTTGGCACCCCACCAGAATTATTAATAGGTTTGGGTTTCATTTTAACCTTGTTGGAATAGTTCTGCTGAGGGTATCTTTTCCTTGAATTATCACCCATTTTCTATTCACACGTCAAACCTTTATTTGCTCAATATGGCACTGAAATTTATTTGTAAATTGACCGGCAGTCATGTATGTCACGTGTCACTGTTTTTTTTTATTAATATACCTATGATTTTATTTCAAATGATAAGAAACACGACGGTATTTACGAATACTTCCCTCATCTACGATACAATAATTTTCGATTACAATTATTATTGTCTTGATTATATATGAAAACTTTTGCAAAAACAGATGGTATGGAAGAAACGTATTCTCACTTTTTTTTTACCATTTTACAACATTGACGTAATGACGTATACGTCAAAATTGTAGCAGTCAAAGAGAATATAATACCCAAAGAGAATATAATACCTTACGGCATCTTACATCTTGGTAGCAGTATCGTTGTCTATGGGTGAAAACACAGGCTGCAAAAATAATAGGGTATTTGACACTATGAAAAATAAGATACAGATTGTGGTCATCCTGTTAGAAAGCTTATTTCTTTTATTTTACAACTTAAATAGGCTTATTTTTTATAAAAACACGTAATAAAAATCCAAATATTTCTATGGAACTAGTCACCGATGAAAACGCCTTGTGATTGGTTGTGGTCCCCGTGACGTCAAGGTGACGTCACCCCATGGTAAATGATAGTCATCAACCTCATACCAATACAGAAGTGTGACGTAAAATGCACCACGTGACCAGCGCCATTATACAAGACAGCGTTTTACGCGCGTTTTTGGATATTTAAACTTTAAACATGATTTTCATATAAAATATGGCATATCTTCAGAAAATATAAAGAGAATGTGCTTATAATGTATCGTAGAATAATTTAAAACGGTTTCTGGAAATTAGTCAAATACCCTATTGACAAGATTACTTAGGTACTTTTTTATTTATTTATTTTCAATAGACCATTAAAGGATGACGTCATCTGACATTAAGCTGGATGCAAAATGGCGGCCATGGCGACACACACCACACATACACAAACCATAGTGATGGGTTTATGTATAAACACACTCATACCAACTCTTAAACTTTTTGTTTATGTTTATGCCTCCCGGCTAATGTCAAAATCCACATGGCCGTTAATGGTCTATACGGGTGTAATTAAAGTCTTGATTAGAGACCTCTAGCGCTGCGCTCCACGAAGCTATCTGACATTTCAAATCCCATACAAATTAAATTCGGTTTTTGTTAAATTTTTTTAACCACAAACGACGTTTTTAAGATGTTTTTTGCCCCTGTTTGTTTCCGGTACAATAGTGGGTACAATGCATTAATCCTATTTTTTTGTTTTCTCTAAGAAACTTTTTTTTTTCTGGAACTGATTCCATACAAAATGTATGGAAGATTGGAGAGCGAAGCTGTTAAATGACGTCACATTGTATTAATCAATTATTAACCTTCTATAGTACAATAATTCCGAAAATGTAAATAATAAAAGAGAAATTCTAAAAAAAATGTTTACTCACCCTCGCGCCCCTCATTTCAGTCGAGGATTGAAACAAAAAAATATTATGGGTCTGCCGCGACTTCCTAAACTCAGATTAGAAATCAAAACTCTTTTTGTCCAATGCAAACAGTCATTATATTTTGACATTTTACAACACTAAATTTGGCTGAAAACAAACTATTGATGTTTTCGGCGGTAACGTCGTGCTTCGTGAAATCCCATATTGTATAGGTACTTATAATAAATCTTTTATTATTTTTTTTATTATCATTTATTATCTTACCCTAAGGATAAGAACACGTAGAAAGCCTATTCTGACCCCCGCCGACTGGCGCAAAGAATATTACTATGCATTTAAAAGGGGATACTCACAGAAAAAGCTGGAACCCGCTTTCCGACATGCTCATTTAAAAATGCATTGAAACCGGTAAGAACACGTAGAAAGCCGATTCCGAGCGGCTCAAAGATTGTTTATATGGTTTCAATGCATTTAAATGGGCATGCATGAAAGCGGGTTTCTGCTTTTGCTGTGCGTATCCCCATTCAAAGAGTTGAAACACGTAGAAAGCCGATTCCGACCCGCGCCGATCGGCGCAAAGAGTGTTGTCTATGGTTTCAATGCATTTAAAGGGGCATGCCGGAAAGCGGGTTCCTGCTTTTGATGTGCGTATCCCCATAGGGTATTTGACACTATGAAAAATAAGCTACAGATTGTGGTCATCCTATTTGAAAATGGCCCAAGAAAGCTTATTTCTTTTATTTTACAACTTAAACAGGGTTATTTTTTATAAAAACACGTAATAAAAATCCAAATATTTCTATGGAACTAGTCACCGATGAAAACGCCTTGTGATTAGTTGTGTTCCCTGTGACGTCACACGTCTGTAAATGACACTCGTCAACACGTTAGCGAACTCATACCAATACTAAAGTGTGACGTTAAAACGCACCTCGTGACCAGACAACAATCTTTGAGCCGATCGGCGCGTGTCGGAATCGGCTTTCTACGCGTTCTTACCCTAACGCAGCAATGTTCCCCATGATTCACAAGCTAGGTACTCTGAATTCTGGTGACGCTACCTGTGTCGACCTGATGTCAGTGCTGTTTGTGTAAGATCATTATACATCGTAGTGAAAGATTTAAATAAAATTAGGAGAAAACACTAATACGTACACTTGTCAAGCACTGTAGATGTACAAACAGGTTATAAAAACACTAAAAAAACTTTTAGTTGTCTAACAAACATCATCAAAATCCACGTGACCTTTAATCGTCAAAGGCATTCAAAAAAAATTTAAATCTATGATAAAAATATTTTTTCAATATCTATGATACAAAATTGTCATAAGTCAAATTATATTCTCTTTGAAAATAATAAACGTCAAAATTTTTGAAATATGCGGAGACGTGAGATATTAATTTTAATGAAATTTAATTCTTATACATACCTATTATGTTTTAAATTTTACTATTAGAATTTTAATGTTTTCATTTTTATTAGATTATTTTACACAAATCGTCCCTGGTTGGACGCAATGCCAAAATTAAATTATTAGATTATTTTAAAGTTCAGTTGTTTTATAGTTTTTATATTATGGTGCCTGATCCTAATAGTTTGTCGAAGTTTTGTTATAACTTTTATGAAAACCTGCCTAAGAAAGGAAAGACCAAAAACTTCGAATGGACTGTGCTATGTTGTATTGTTAAAACAACAGAAATAGAAGAAAAAACGGATGCCAACTATGAAATGGTTTCTTTAGGAACCGGCTCCAAATGTATCGGTATAGATAAAATGTCGAATAAAGGAGATATATTAAATGATTCGCACGCTGAAGTAATGGCTAGACGAGGTTTTCTTCGATATTTATACCAACAAATAGAATATACACACCTAAATCGTGATTCCATATTTATAAAAAAAGATGACACATTGGCTCTGAAAAATAGTATTCAGTTTCATTTCTTTTGTTCTCAACTACCATGTGGAGATATATCAAATATCACAAACGATGCCTATGATGAATCATTGAAGAAGAATTGTGATATATCAGCAGTAGAAGGTAGCGATGGTTTAAACAACGAAATAATTAAACGTCGAAAATTGGATGATGGTAGTTTTACAAATATAACTGGTGCAAAATCTTTGTTATGTGCTGTGGCTTGTGATAAAAATGTCGTTGGCTTAGGTCAGCCGTGTACAAAACCTGGCCGTGGGTCACCAACACAATCAATGTCATGCAGCGACAAATTGGCAAGATGGATACACGTCGGCATACAAGGGTCCTTACTATCGATGATTATAAAAAAACCAATCTGTCTGCACTCTATAACAATCAATAGCAAATATCACTTCTCCAAAGGATCATTCTACCGTGCACTAATTGATAGATCATTTCGGGGCAAGTATGAGGATCAATGGGAAGTTTTAAAGAACAATAATAATACGAACTTGTCTGTCATACCTGTAATACAACAATCTCAGCAGCAGTTCGACTTTAACAAATCTGATGAAACACGACCTTGTCCATCTAGTTTAGTATGGTGTAATGTTCAAAATGAGTAAGTAATAATATATTATACGCCGTGGGGCTGTCGGCATAGAATAGCACCTCTGCTCTTTTTGCTGGTTTTTCGAGCATCCTGTAAGAGGCAGGAATTCGAAAAATCTGATCGGGGCCGTGGGGTTGACCACCTCACGCCCTTAAACCCACATTGGTCAGAAAAGGCAAAAGAATCAAGCCTCGGACGCCTGGACCCTTTCAGGGGGAGTCCAGGCAGCTAGTGTCCCCCCTGCAATGACTACGGTTCGTGTATGGAAAAAGAGCTTTAAAATCGGGACCTTGAATGTCCGCACTCTGAGGGCGGGCGGGGAGCTTGTTTCTGCCAAGTTGGCGGGAGATTATGGACTGGATATCCTGGGGCTGAGCGAGGCGCGTATCCCAGGTTCGGGGCAGAGTGACGCTGGCAATTACGTCATGCTGCACTCTGGTCACCGGACTGCACGGATGCGCGGCGTCGCTCTACTTTTAAGTAAATATGCCTTCTTGGTTGGGAACCTGTTTCTGACCGTCTGATGAGTGCGTCCTTTAAGATGAGTGGCAAAACCCTGACGGTCCTTCTTTGCTATGCCCCCACCGAGGACACGGATGCGGCTGCTAAGGACTATTTTTACGACGGTCTGGACACAGTTGTATCTCATGTCCCAAGGCGCCATCGCTTAATAGTCCTGGGGGATTTCAATGCCAAGGCTGGCAGCGACCCCCAGAACGGACCAGGCGTCATGGGTGGGCATGGCATGGGAGTTATGAATGATGGAAGCCGTCTTATTGGTTTCGCCACGCTCCATGGACTCTTAATAGGGGGAACCCCCACAAGGATATCCATAAATACACATGGACCTCGCCCGACAGAAGAACGAAAAACCAGATTGACCATCTCCTGGTAAGGGCCAGCAACCGAACTGACCTGCGGGATGTCCGCACCTACCGGGGGGCAGACATGGATACAGATCACGAACTCCTTGTGGGTTCGTTGAGACTGAAATTCAACCATTTCCATCAAAGACCGTCTGCTTCTCGCCCGCTGGACATACGCAGGTTAGAGAGTGCTCAGTGTCGTCACACGTACGAGGCTGAGTTACGCACCAGGTTTGCCCCCTTACAGGATTCACCTAGAGCTGTCCCAATGGATACAGCCAGGACCAGCTTCCGAGACGCAGTTAGGGAATCCGCACGTTCTTCTGTCGGTTATAAAAACAAAAAGAGGCCAATATGGATGTCTGATGGGCCCTGGAGCCTCATCGAAGATCGCCAGAAGGCTAAGACCCTCAGAGACAGTGAAAGAGACCCCCAAAAACTGGCTGCTTTGGTGTCTGAGTACAGGGAGCTGAGCCGTAAGGTAAAGCACTCTGTACGAACAGATAAAAGAAGACATCTTGACTCTCAGATACGGCAGGCACAGTCCGCTGCACTCGGAAATGACTCAAGGACACTTTTCGAAATCACCCGGGAGGTCGGGGGTAAGAGTCAGAAAAGACCCGTGACGGCAATACGAGATTCTCGTGGTGCCACTGTCACTGCCCCCGAACTGATTAAAGGGAGATAGAGGGAGTACTTTGAGTCAATATTGAACCGCCCCGAGCCCTCCTTACAACTTTGAGGAGGAGTTGGAGGATCTGAATATACCTCAGGCAACTGGGATATGTGAAGATCCACCGACCCACAGCGAGATGGTGCTGGCCGTGATGAGATTAAAGAATAACAAAGCACCAGGAGACGATGGAATCCACGCAGAGCTCCTCAAACAAGGCATAGACACCCTTGGCCAACCACTATTAGATATATTTAAAATGGCGTGGGAAGAGGAGAGGTGCCCAAAAGATTGGCGGAATGGATCCAACGTCGCAATATTTAAAAAGAGGGACCCCCTTGAATGTGGAAACTACCGTGGAATTACTCTTCTGAGTGTTCCCGGTAAGGTATTATCTCAGATATTACTACACCGCATTCGGGGGCCTGTCATGGCTGTCCTGAGAGAGCAACGATGAGGCTTTGTACCTGGAAGGTCCTGCAACGACCCAATTTTCTGTGCCGGGTGCATCTTTCAGCAGTGCAAAGAGTTCAACTCTCCAGTCGCTTGTTGCTTCATAGATTTTGAAAAGGCCTTCGACAGCCCACATAGACCATCAATATGGAAAATACTTGCTCTGTATGGTATACCTCCGAAAATAGTTAAAATGGTGCAGTCCCTGTATGAAGACTCCGAGTGTAGCGTGAAAACGCCAGGTGGTCCTACTGAAGCTTTTAGGATCACCACAGGAGTCAGACAGGGCTGCGTACTAGCTCCTTTTATATTTATAATAGTCATGGACTTCCTGTTGAGAAAGTCCATGCAAGGAGCAAGAGGTATACCGATAACACAGAGGATGGTCTAATGGGCGAACTGTGCGATCTGGAGTACGCGGACGACCTAGCGTTGTTCAGTACGACAGTGGAGGAATTACAGCGCAGTGTTTCAAGACTCTGCGACGAAACAGCACGCCTCGGCCTTCGAGTCAATGCCAGTAAGACGGAGCTCATGGCGAATAATGCCTGCCCCGATAAACAGCTACCGATAACCATCGATGGTCACCAGGTCTCCCGGGTGGATAAATTCAAGTACCTGGGAGCAACCATTACCACCACTGGTGACCTCTGGGCTGAGCTCCCGATACAAAAAGTATCTGCATTCGAAACGAAGTGAAGAGAGAATTTTGGGTATAAGATGGTACCACCGCATCACGAACGACGCTATACGTCGGCGCACCCGGCGCAGGCCCGTCACTTCCATCATTACGGAGAGGAGATGGGCATGGCTGGGACGTGTGTTGAGGATGCCGAATGACAGTTGGCCGAGGAGAGCGCTGTTTTTCCTCCCATCAGGGACTCGAAGACGTGGAAGACCCTCTCATACCGTGTTCCGTTCCTTCGAGGCAGAGCTGAGGGAAATGGACTTGGTGTGGGAGGAGGTCATAAGCATTGCGTAAGATCGAGCGCAATGGAGAGCTCTTGTTGCCTCCCTATGCTCCTAAGTGGAGTTCAAAGGGAGATTTGATTTTGATTATTTTTGTATGGTTTTAAACCACTAATGCTTTTATATTTTTACCAAATTGTTTAAGATTTTTAACAGAAAAGCACTAATCTGTAGTCATGGGTAACATATCGCTTTGGAGTGATCTGATCTGTTCGTTTCAGATCACTACGATGATCTGATCAGTGATCCGTGTCACGGGTCTATCTGGTTGCGACCCAGCCCAGATCTGATACATACACGGCTCTTTCCGGTTGCGGCATATGTACCTGTATCTTCAGATCAGATCTGTTTCCGGTGTAGATACATAGATCATTATCTATGATCCACTATGTCCTTCATACAGTACAGAGATTTTTATAATTACTACTCAATATTTATAAGAATAATGTAGTCGAATCGTTCATTCATAAGTTGATGATAAAACTACGGTTCTATTGTTCGTAATCTGTATAAAAAAATATATTATATTTATACACGCTTGGTTTTGTCGGAATGTATTTTTTACCTTTAACCAGGGAAGTCCTGCGCATAATAATTGTAAAAAATAAACATTCCTGTTAACTCTAGAAAGAGATAAAATATATGTATATGTACATGTGTGAGAAAACGAAATATCACTATCCGACCTCAATCGTTAAGTACCTACCTACATGTTATGAGCGTAGACAATAGACATTTCTCGATATGCCAGTAAAGTTGTCGGGCTATATTATTATTACCTCCACACGGGGAAGTCCAATATTTTAGGACAGTAATGATGAACATGCGTCCCGCCCGAACCCCTGCCCATAGGAAGTTGCTATAAATATTATAGATATAAGTATGTTGGCATTAGGGAATTCAAGATAACACTATGAATCGATGTTTAAGTTTTACATTGTTGTATCAATACTTAATTAAATTTTTGATATTTTTTTATTATTTTTATTGTATAAAATAAAAAGAATAGTTATAATTTTTTTATAAATTTATTAAACAGATTAAACTTACTTTATTAAAAAATAAATATTTTGTGTCTAAACCAGAAACCTAACTCAAACAGATCTTTGGGTCCTCAATTCAACATAGATCAAACGAGTCCGCAATTCAAACAGATCATTACAGCTCACACAGATCCGTTGATTCATTGAACCGTAGGACCCGTAAGTGATCTGTAGATCAACAAAGATCCAACGGGTCCGCAATTCAAACAGATCATCACAGCTCACACAGATCCGTTGATTCATTGATCTGATTGATCTGTTGATTCATTGATCTGTTGATCCGTTGGATCCACAAGTGATCTGTAGATCACAGATTAATTAAGAGTGATCCGGATCTTTGATTCAGATCAGATCTGAGTTACACATGACTACTAATCTGTCATTCTTGACAAAAATGTATATAATTTGGGGTCAAACGATAAAACTTGTTACCTAGGCAGAAAATCTAGAATTTTTTCTGTACGCTGGTCTTTTGATATGGCTTCCAGAAGCAGATTTTTCTTATAATCTGAAGATTTGCCAAAAAATTTTGTACAATCAACAGTGATGAGTAAGTTAGATAATAGGGGGTACCGGTTAACCGGGGATCCACTGTGTATACCAAGTAAATTTCTTTTTTTTTTTCTTCGAAACGACGTCGCTGGTCTTACAAGGCACACAATTACATTTTAAGATTATTATTAAAACTCATTGGTTAACAATAACTTCTTCATCTGCTTTCCGTAGCACTTCCCATTTGTTAGCCTCTTGATGTCATCGGGAACACTATTGTAAATATCCATCGCAGAGTACAAGAATCCATCTCTATTACATAGTTCTAGGATTGGCATTTCTCAGTTGAGAAGCGGCTCTCGTATCATAATTGTGGATATCTTAAATCAATTGGAGTTCTATGTTTGATTTGGTTCCCCCCATTTATAATCTTATGAATGTACTTCGCCTTTTCTCTAATATTATTTTTTGTTCTAAGTTTAGTTCGTTAGTCATCTGATATAGGTAATTCTATTGTACTAGTGTAATTTAACCTCAAAAACTGTGTCTATTATACATACATTTTGCAATATAATGTTTTTTTCATTAAGTTTTTCGCTTAATACATCATTGCCAGAGGGAGTACGGACTTCTATTCTTTCCTATCCATACAAACCTCTTTTGCTTCATTCAACAGAGTAATGTCCCGCATACATTGGCTCCCCTTTCAGATGACAGCGATTCAATCCGTCCAGATATTCAAGGTCGGCCACGTCTCAGTGCACCCATTCTTTCAGATTTATATATCCTTTTTGTCTTTGTCTCTACATACCCAAATCACCTCAATTCATTCACTTTCATTCTAGGCAATTCACATTCCTTTCTAATATTATCAATCAGTTTGTTACCACATATCCTGCCTAAAGATTTCATTTCAATATAAATACTGGGTATTGTATTTTCCCGCCTATGATACTGCAGCCCATATCCAGCTTTGACTTTTATTACTTGAGAAATTGTATTGCACTTTTCATATTGTGTCTTCAGTATTAGTTTGTATCCTTTACTAAATAACTTAGAATGACTAGTTTATATACCTAGATACCTTCAACTCTTTTTATGTACTCTGAATATGTTAAACTAAAATCTATGTAAAAAGCAATAGATAAAATAAAAGGTTCTTATAAGTTCTTTAAATTTAAACAACCTGGGAGCTGATGGGTCTACTTGAAAATCATATTATTATAACTTTTATAGATATACATCTTTTTTGATTATGTGTAGTTGATATAAAAAGTTTTTCAGAACAAATAAATGTTCTGCCACTGTTACATGGATTAGAAATAATAAAAGTTACTAGTACAGAAACAAAATTAAAGTAGTTTTGACATATTGAAGAGAGTAGGAAAACTTTATCCTACATTTTTTCATCCTCTTGATGCATCAAACAGTTGGTTCTATATGGACGATCTAATCCTGAAAAGCCACTCAAGAAACCATGAATATTTGAAATCCTCCTATATTAATATAGAATTTTACTCCATAGTTGCATTTTTGAAAAGGCTACCCAAATGAACAATTTTAGTGTCATTCTCGGTTTTGTGAATATCATTTATACTAGAATTTCTTTCTGTTTTATTATCTGAAAATATAATATTTACCCATATTCTATCTGTGTTAGTTGACTCAACTTTATTTTATTTGAACTCCATTTTAAATGTGTACTTTCTCTTTTAGACCTCTTCAAGTAGCAGTCAATGGAAAAAAATTAGGAGCAACAAAGAAATATTTCAACTCTTTATCATCATCATTAATGATATCAAAATATAACTTGTTTGCACAATTTATGTCAATACGAAAACATATTTCTTCTTTGAGTGAAATTTCAAGTGATGCAACTTACAAATCAGTAAAGGACATGTCCAAAGACTATAATAATCAATGGGATCGAATTAAAAAAGATTTTTTTGGAGTTTGGACCGTGAAGCCAGATTTACTAAACTTCCAGTTGGAAAACACAAAATGAAATACAAAATAAATAATTTGAATCAAGATTATTTTTATTTATTATAAGAAACTATACATAATTGTGATACATATATTCTTAATAAATATAGATATTATGCAAAAATACTATTTCATATTTTTTTACTATCATTCATTATTGATTCCATGTTATGAAGGAACCAAACATATTGTTAAAAAATAAAAAATATGTATACTTTATGAACAATATGTGTTTTAATCTAAATTTCGCATTAAATAGAATAAATGACATTCGCAAATTTCATGAGAGTACAGTGGAACCTTTGTATTCATCGTTAATCTGTTCCTGGAGGTGTCCGTATTACAGAAATAAAACTTAACATGACTTTATCAAATGTATCATTTAAAAGTATACAACTATCTGCATGAATATTATACCATTTTTATACTAATGGTAATCAATCTGATAATTGGATATCTGTATTGTTCTTGTAATTTTAGTAAAAACTGCTTTATTCTTAATATGATTATTTATTAATAATTGAGTTACATCTCATTACATACACTGTTTATCTTATATTACTGATCTGGTAACGTGCCGTCATGGCGTACCAGGTACTTCCTGCCTGGGCGGCCCTCTGTGTTGCCACCCTATGATCGTCCATTAAGGATACCATATATTACATCCCCACTCTTAAGATTACATTAATATTAACATTATTATTTCATTTTGTCTTGTTCACAATTATCTACATAGAGTCATAACCTAACCTATTTGGTTTATTTATCACACGACCATATCTAGTTACAATTTTATTTTCATTTGATTGAGGTGTTGCACTATCAACCGAGTTCTCATCAAATGAGCTTTGAAAGTTAGAACCGTTCGGAACGACCCACCCATCAAACCTCCTTTTTAAATGAACTATATTTCTTCTGAAATGTTTATTATTTTTATCTTTAATTATGTATGATCGAGGTGATGGGTGTTTCCTTACTACGGTTCCCTCCTCCCAACTTTTTGGTAAACACTCACGATTCAGTTCGTGTGGATTTTTCTTTTAAACATTATAATCCATTATTTATTCTTATGATTGTAATAACTCGTACTGTATATTTTATTTGACATCATTAAAAGTACATAAATAAGAAGATTTTTCAGACAGTTCAATCTGGTGAAAACCATCTGACATGTCAATGACAGTGAAAAAATTTTTTCCAGATAAATTGTTAACTATATCATCATATGTAGGTATACTGTAATGTTCCCTCTTCACATACTTATTTAAATGTATCGGATTAATACAAACTCTAAGGCTTTTGTTTGGTTTCTCCACAACTACAATATTATTGACCCAATCTGTTGGTACATCTACTTTCGATATAAAACCTTTCTTTTCTAGTTCATCTAAGGTATTTTTTAATCTAGGATGTAGACTGAAGGGTATTTTTTGAGCTCTTTTAACTACAGGCATAGAGTCATCCGTTAGTTTTAAGTCATACTTAAAGGGCATCTTACCCACACCACTAAATATATCTATATTTTTATTAATAAAAATGTGTTTTTCATTGTCTACAGATGTGATATCATGTAACCTTTTTATTAGTCCTAGATCCAGGCAAGTTTTCAACCCTAAGATAGGACTGGAGAGAACATCCGCTACTACAAACTCAATAATGAACAACTTGTTATTACTTAAGCACTCAACATTAATAATTCCCTTGGAATATAACTCAAAACCTCCATATGTTATAAATTTTATTTTTGTATGAACCAAGTGTTGCACTCCAATATCTAATTTTTTAAAGAAACGCCATGGCAAGACATTAATGTCTGCCCCTGAATCTATTTTAAAAGTTAAGATTTTACTTTTAATAACTAGAGTGTGTTCCCAATCTGACTTAATTGACTGTACATAATTATTTGAATGACATTTATTTACATATATGGATTCAATACTAGCATTATCATTAATTAATAAATCAAGTTTTTTGACCTTGTTTTTGTAGAGACATCCAATTGAAAAATGATTTTTTCCTCCACACACATGGCATGATTTCCCAAATGCTGGACACTCTCCTCTCACATGCTTGTATCCACACTTTTTACAATTATATTTAATGTTTTCCTTTGAGCCTTCATGTTTAGATTTATCTACTGCATACACTTCCTCTTGCGTCTTCTCTGATTTTATAAACGTACTGTGTTGCATCGCCACTTCCATGGCGAGTGCTTCTTCTTTCAGTTGTTTCATCGATCTTTTATTGCCAATTTTTAACAATCGTTGTTGTATTTCACTGTTATATACTCCCAGTATGAATGTATTTTTTATCATCATGTCATCCAATCTTTCACTGCATTTTGTACACACAAAGTTACATTTTCCTGCCTGTTTTGTTAACTCCTGTATGAAATCAGCTATACTTTGATTTGGACTTTGTTTTAAATTATTGTATTTAAATATCTCCACTGTGTTGTTTTTTACCGGCTGACAGTATTCTTCATAGACGTGTATAACCTCTTCATATGTCACCAAACACGCGCCACTTCTAGTTAAGTTGTTATAAATTTCAATCCCCTTGTCATCCACAAACGATAATAAAACTGACAATTTATATTTATCGACTTGAAGGGCTTTTGGTTTTTCATTTAATTTTATGTATAGGTCTAACCTTGTCTTGAAAATCTCCCATCTTCGTGATAGTTCGCCGTCATTTGTAAAACTAAATTTCGTTATATTGCAATAATTAGTATTCATCGTAGTTAAATGTTTCGTTCAATCCGGGGCACCATGTATTGTTCTTGTAATTTTAGTAAAAACTGCTTTATTCTTAATATGATTATTTATTAATAATTGAGTTACATCTCATTACATACACTGTTTATCTTATATTACTGATCTGGTAACGTGCCGTCATGGCGTACCAGGTACTTCCTGCCTGGGCGGCCCTCTGTGTTGCCACCCTATGATCGTCCATTAAGGATACCATATATTACATACATTTTATACAAAAAAAATAACACTATCAAAGTTATATTAAATTTTATGTAGTTGAAATGAAATGGAATAAAGTTTTTGCAAATACCTCAATGATTAAATATACATTTTTTGTTGCAATTTTTTAAGTTAATATTTAATCTTATAAAAATGATGGCTGTGCTAAAATTTGAGAACTGATTTCTCTCATTTTACAATTAAACTATCTGTAAAATCTTTCCGAAATAAATCATACAACCGTCAAACTCATTTTAGTTGACTTTATCGAGTTTTTTGTTTTTCTAAGCAAACCCTTGACTTTAACCCGATTGTGTCGATAGTGGGAATGATGACAAACACAGAAGATCAAGGTTTCTGTCATTTGCTTCAAATTTGGATGAATAAAGAGGTTCTCCTGTACATATAAAAGTCGCTTTGCATTTTTTTAACCATCTGAAGGTGACTCGTCGATATTAAAACCATACTAAATGCTTATATAATTTAGTTGAAAAGCAAAAATAATTGTTTCATACATAAATGAAACACTAAATTTAAGTGATTCGTGGTGCAAAACAACAAATTTTTTTATAAAAAAAATTTTTAACTTTTACATGAAACCATTTTCAAAACGTGGCACTCAAAGGGTTAAAATCATACAGAAAATAAGTTTAGTTTTACTTATGGGTATTTCTTGTCAATTTTTGCACAGTTAATTTCTTATAATACTGATGGCGGAAAGCTGTAAGTTAAAATGTAAATCCAGGACTAGAATACTTTAACCAGAGAATTATAGATAAAATCTAATTAAAATGAACTCCAATGTAACATTTTTTTTACCAATGGGTCACCTCTAGGTTATTTTAGTTTACAGAATACATTAAAAAAATTACCTACTTTTATCCTAGATGTTTCTACCCATCTTCAAACAATTTCAACCTGTCACAAGGTGGTTTCTGCTTCCAGAGCACATCAATTGTATAAGATATTATCTGATGCTGTAAGTATATCATAGATATGTTATGAACAATTAAAATTAAACTAAAATAATTCAATAATATCTACTTTAACAACTAAATATACACAGATCACACCTTCATATTAGATGATGGTTTTAACGTACTCCGTGAATCAATGAAATGACAACTGGAAAATTCTTTCCATTTGAGAAGGATGTCTTCATATAATGGTATAATATAGATCTCAAAAATAAGGTGTGATGTACAAATAGCAATAACAAGAGGCTTTTGACAATTCAAAAACATATTTAAAAAAAAAAGACTAATAAAGGACACTGTAAAGTTTTAACTAATTAAGTAATTGTGTAAGTAATTTTTACTTGATTATACCAGATCAATGAGGAAATATGTTGGTTGATTTCCATTATACCTATGTCAAAATAAAATTAAAAATGGCTTACTGCAAATAATTATAATTAATCTTTCGTTTGAAAGGAAAATTGAAGAAATAACATTCATGATTAAAAAAAAATTCGGGCATAAAATAAGACTGTAAAATACTCTTAGATTATATGAATTTAAATTAAAATTGAACAAAATCTGTTTTTATATAAGTTTAATTTATTTTAATCGAGATATAAAATTTTTTTTTATTTAATTTATTAGTCGTTCCTGAAAATCTTTTGATGCTGAAATTTTTGTTAAATAGCAAGCTAAAGACATAATACAATAACCAGAATTCAAACAGAAATAAAAACCTTTAATTATTTTAAAACCAAATTTTATCATAGAACAGCGGTTGAGGAACCAAGATAAATTATTTCAAATAGAGTAAAAGTTAAAATTGAACATAGAAACCTACAAATGAAAATGTTCTAATTTGATATTTTTGAATAATGTGTTATTGTTATTTTTGTCTATAGCACAAATAGTATTTTTTTTTGTCGGGACAGAGGGTAATACGACTTACACAAAAATATTTTAGGGGTAACATTTCAAAAAGTTTCCTGACCACTGATCTCCGATATTCTTATGTTTGAATTACATTTTCAACATGAAATTAACATTACACGGCAAAAACAAACGCTTTTATCAGTTTAGAATTTTTCCCAAATTTTTTTTATTTACCAATGAATGAGGCAGTTTTTGTACTTTTTATTGAAAGGTACTCATAGAGTAGAATTAATCTGTATTTGAATAATAAAAACTGTAAAAAAAATCAATACAGATAACTTTCAAATATTATCTCCGATTTGAGTTAAGAAAACAAATTTTCAATGAATACAATATTCACTTCACAATGGTAGCTTAGTGTTTTTATTATTTGAGAGCTCTTGTTGCCTCCCTATGCCCCTAAGTGAGGCGTAAAGGGAGTTTGTATTGGATAAAAATACTTAAACCATAGATAAAACTAAATGGGAAACTTCTTTGATTAACATCAATCAAACTAGCACCACTTTTGGGAACTAGTCCCAATTGGTAGTTTTTTTATTTTTTTTTTATTAAATTATTAAATCTGTAGCTCCTACAATGACATTCAGTTGAGTTTTCTGAATCATTTAAATATTTTTTTTTCAAAAAGATAAAATAATTAAAAAAAAGGACTAGAATTAATATGTTTGCTGCAATTTAACATGATTGCGTAATTTTCATAAAGATGAAGAATATTTAGAAAAATAGAAAAACAGCTTAAATTCATTTGAATATTGATTGAGTCGTTTATAAGCTTATAATTATTATAACATATTTATACATCGTTAATAGTTTTTCATTTGTCTTTTTACAATAGCCTAAATTGTAAGTAGGTGTATGGGCAATTTATCTTTTTTGTTTGTGATGGTCTCAATGTTTCCTTGTATAATGTTTTTAGGCATTTTTTATAATTTTATATATTTGCTCGTATTATTTTCATGATACTTGCCAACAATCATCAATTCATTTTTTTTTATTGTGTAAATAATATCAATATAAATAAAAAAATATGTACAAACAATATAAAAATGAGCGGTGTTATTCAAATAACAACGTTTTTGGTTTATTGTGAGATGATTCATATTCATTGCATAATCATTATGTTGGTGATTTTATTTCCATGTTGTAGCAAATATTGCCGACTTTCTAAATATTATGTAAAATAAAGTTAAGCAAAAGCAAACTGACGTTTTAATATTTGTCATTCAATGTTTTGTAAACACGTCATGTACCTCAACAGACCTTGACACTCAAACAGAAAAATAAATGCATTAATTAAAATTTTTCGAACA
This sequence comes from Mystacides longicornis, assembly GCA_963576905.1. Classification (NCBI taxonomy): domain Eukaryota; kingdom Metazoa; phylum Arthropoda; class Insecta; order Trichoptera; family Leptoceridae; genus Mystacides; species Mystacides longicornis. The sequence continues at coordinate 9,940,152 of OY756429.1, forward strand.
TAATATATCAGATTTTTAATAAGATATATATTTATTCGACATTTTGAGAAGAAAATGGACATTCTACAGAATTATTGCCATAGTTTTAAGTATAATGTAACATTTTTTCTAGTACTATTTATAAAAAAATAAATATTGTATTTCAAAGAGAATCAAACTTATCAATCTCTATAAAAATGGTCGAGCGAGCGAAATATCGAGCGCAATGGAAAGCTCTTGTTGCCTCCCTATGCCCCTGAGTGGGGTGTAAAAGGGAGTGTTGTTGTTGTTTGTTATAAAAATGGAGCCGTATTTCCGCAGTCATCACATCACACGTGAACGGCTGGGCCGATTTTATACATTATTTTTGTTGTTGCTATTGTTAGGACAAGGTTTTTATGAAAGAAAAACTTAGTAAACATTAAACAATATAAGAAAACTTAAAGTAGGTAACCTTCATGGTGATTTTTACAATATAAATTAATTTTAATTTTGATATCAAATTGGCATTTGATAGAAACTGTCAGCTGCTTGATAGTTGGAGCAATTGACAGAATGCGGATGGAAAATATATGGATTAAAACAGATGCATTGGTCAGAATTACATTGGTTAAAATTTAATTAATTTATTATTATACAAATTTTAATTGAATATTCATAGTTAGGACCACAGGACAACGTCTGCCAGGAAAACTAGTAAATTTTAATAAAAATATTGCCAATCAATATATACAGTTGATTTTTTTTTAGTTTCTGACTGAATAACGACTATAAGAAACAAATTTACTCATAAGAAATAATAATTGAAACTCAATCACTTTAGTTATCAATAGAATAACAATAATTCATATCAAATAATTACTATTTTCTATTATTAATATGTTAATAATATTGTATCCAATAATGGGATATAGCTAATCCATTTCATAAAAATTTAGGTTTTGACTTTACATGATTTTAAAACGAATCAATTTTTACATAAATCAAAATAAATAATAAAAATATTTCCAATATCAAAATATACAATTAATGTGATAAATATAACATTCTTAACAAAATATGTTTTAAATGATAAAGAACAGCCATAAACCCCGTAATGGATTAGGCAAATAAAATTTATATAATTAATTTATGTGAATAAATAAATTAAAAAAAAAACCGAGAATAAGGTAAAATAATTTGTGATTAATACATGTTGGTCTTATCTAATTTACATATAGCAAAATATTTTGTATACTTACAAGAATACAATTCAGAGAGGAATGTATGTAACATTATGTTAAAATTGAATAAAAGCGTACATTTTATATACATGAATAAGTCTTTAGAAGACCTTGGTGGATTTATTTAACGAGAAAATATTATGATCAGGATGATTGCCAGAATCACGAGGGCTATAACAATCAAATACAATTTCTTCCTTCTCAATTTGTTCTGTAAATAAAAAGAAAATTATCACATAAAAATATATTGTTAGAAGCATCCACTACCTTTAAACACTATTAATATTATTTGTCAGGTTTGCTGCCTCTGCGTTCCATTATGGCACTATTTTGACTGGCCTTACATTAAGAGTTCAACGTTTAGTCCAGCCTCCTGGAAGACTCGGAGGATTTTGTTGCCGTTCAACTCTACTACTCAGTTTTGCAAGCATCTTAGATCCATAAGTTGAGGAATGTATAAAGGTTTGTCAATACAATACAGCCATTGATAGTTCTAGAGAAGTGATAATCCAAATAATTGAAAACGAATATATAAGGAGAGGATGTTTATGAAAAAAGCTATTCAAATTAAGTACCTGACTATTTGAAGCTTGCCTCAGTTGCTCAACTCCAGACTCTACGTGTTGAACAGTGTTTTCAATATTTCCTTCAATAGAATCAACAATATTCGCTTGGTCATACACCATCGTACTAAATTCTTTGAAAATGTCATTTACATCTGTGATATTTTTCTGCAAGCAATAAGTTCACAATATTAATGAGAAACGCATAATTTTAAAACATATAAAAATATTTTATACTACCTTTCCCAACATAAATTGTGCTGTCCTCACTATGAAATTTGAACAATGATTGTGGATGAGCAAACATTAGAAGCTAATGCCAGTAAACCAGAACTCTTTGTGAATAAATTCAGGCATATTATATTTATATCAAATAACAATAGTCACTTAGGAGAATAAAAGGCTTTTCAAAAGTGCCTAAATCAAAGCTAACAAATGGAATAAGATAGAACAGTACACACATTAACATGCACCCAGAGCAGGCTCTTTAGATCAACAGTTATGGAAAGAAAGTGAGCACACGTTAAGGGTGCTGTGAGGTGAAGTGGAGGTCAATAGTAGCCCCCCTATTTCTCTGTAGGTGGAGTCATACAGGGTAAAATTATAAATTTAAAAAGAGACCAACCTCCAGCTCCAAGACCCTCTGCTGCTGCTCTTCATATTCTCTCAACTCTTCTTCAGTAGGCACTTGAACCTGCTGCTGTTTTTTCCTCTCAGACGGTTCCATTTCTATAAGCTCGTTGTTTGAAGAACCTGAAAAATAAAAATAAAATTGTGACAAAAATGCATTAAATAACTGGTAAAATGAAAATTTTTTGAAACCAACCTGAGCTGTAGGGATATGGCAGGTGAGCTGTTTGAGATTTATGCTTGCGAACTTCTTCATTTGTCTTCTGAGCTGCGTTTCTATGTGTTGTCTACAACAAAATTCAAATCAGACTAAAGTAACAAGGCTGACATTTTATTGAGATATTGCATAGGTCACATTGTATAGAGATCATGGAGAGCTATATTATTAATTTTTTATACGCAATGCGTTAATACTGTGAATCATTTTGACGGCTGATCAAGTGACAATATACACATCAGAGGTCTATGGCATCACACGCTCTTATAGCTTAATTTAATTACATAACTATGAAGTAACAAAGCTAACAATTATGTAAAATAGATCACTGCGGCATTCCCGCGTGACAAATAGAATGGTGCTGTCTACAAAATATCACTATGACAACATAAACAACGGATCATAATGGTGGCGTACACATTTCTAAGTAGTATGTGCGAGTAACAAGTGTTATAAGCATTCGAGGTTTTATTTTTGCGAGTACTGCCCCTGGATTCGCACCAACTCTCACATCACAGAAGCGGACATGCGCTCACTCATCACCTGCAATTTTAATGCGCAACTCGCACTCACACTTGGTACTTGACAATGTATGACCCCTTAATTGAAACAACACCAAAAAAGCTCTTGCGTAGAACTCGATTGGTTGCCAGTAGTTACACAATTATTGTTGTGTTGCATTAAATACATTCAGAAAAGGTAGAACTGTCAAAAGACGCAACAAACATTGGATACGAGGAAATCAATCATCTTTTTGTCATTGCAGAATAGAAGCTCTTGCTTAGAACATAATCGGTTGCCAGAAGTTACGCAATTAATGTGTTGGATAAAATATTTTTAGAATACAGAAATGTCAAAAGTCTCAATAACAATTGGATATGACACAACTCAATCGTCCGTTTATCATTTCAGAATAATAGTCAATATTCTAATTTAGATACAAGACTAAGAAATCATTAGATAAGTTTGAGATTTAAGCTTACCTGTAGAGCTCCTAATGCTGCAACAAACTCTTCGCCTAGATTTTCTCTAGTCAATTTTCGTTGAACTTGATCGGTCGGAAGTGTGATGGCCATAAAAGATCTCAATAGTACTGATGTATCTTGTGCCATTTGTTGTGTATAATTTTGAATATGCTGACTGAAACAATACATTCGAATAACATTAAAACATATTTGCCCGACATCAGAGCAATATTTTCCTCTTTCTATTTCCATGAACCTTATTCCTGTCCCTCAACTTTGGCCCACACCCCTTTACCCCAGCTGAACCTACACATACACTATTACCTTTTTATTTGATAACATAGACCTCGTTTCCATAATGGCATGGCTGGTAAATATACGAAATCAGAATCAAAAACCAGAATCGCCAAACAGAGTACACAGTTGCTTCCTACAATAATTGCTAAGGGCATGTTCAAAGGGATTAATTGTAGAGGTCGACTCCGATTAAACTACATGGACCATACATCTGATGTTGATTTGCCAATCAAAAGTGAACAGTGGGTGATAAAAGACGGATGGAGATAGGATGTTTCTTCACTTGTGGAAATCTAACTTTAGAATTGCAGCACCAGATGAGAATTGGAGCGCCACACAAATGAGATTTACAAAATATCGGTAATAAAAAATGGAATGAGAGCATAAGCAGGTCTAAATTTGCTTAGAACTTATTTATTGACTGCTATAATTAAAGGGCAACTTAACTAAAGAGTGTGGGTTTTACCTAAGAAAAAAATAATATGTAAAAATATAAAACAACTCACTATTGATTCCTTAGTTCCTGTGATTCTTGAGAACTATTGAGTTGGTTAAGCATTTTCTGCATTGAGGAAACTGCAAATCAAACATACATAATATTATAGTGGGTAAAAAGAATTATCCACAAAAAAATATTGGCCTATTACTTTTACTTTTTCCTATATAATGAATTATGTTCATTATTTTCGGAAAAAAAAAAACTTGATACATGATGTCTTTTAAAAATCATATTAAGAGAAGAAATGAATTATTCCCACTTTTATTTCACAATCATAAGAGCGACACAAATAACGATCGGCGATTGGAGTACAATACATTTTGTATTTGGGAGTATTCTTCTGGCGTTCAGATTGGAGTGTTGTGTGTATAGTGGCGTGGTGCATTAGCTCAACTTTTCAATAAGTATATTGAAATGGTTTTTTTTTTACTATGTTTATGTACTTTGGTACATAGGTATAAAAATGTGATGTGGAGGCAGTCAACAAGTGAATATTCTAAATTTGTGTCTTATGTTATGTTAATAAATGTAATTTATCTTACACTTGGTTATATGCATTCAGAAAATATCGCGGTCACATACAGTATCTGTGAATCCTCGACTTTTTTATTATAGCTTTTATTCAACATTTGCAGAGTACACAGTTTAAATATTATATGCAAGATTTTTTTTTAAATGAATCTGTGCTCACTCGAAGTGAACACAAATACACTTTTGACATCTTTCACACTAACCAAAGGGTTGTGCCGTGAAAGCGGAAATGGTGGACACGGCCGGGATTCGAACCCACGACCTCCACACGGAAACAGTGCGAAAGCCGGCGTCGTAACCGCTGGTCTACCAACCACCTCCAATATATACAAGATTGTAGCAGAAGAATCTCAAAATCTCCCAATAATCGCATTTTTTTGATAATATATTGTAATCAAATGTTGTGAAGGGTATCATGGAAGGTGGGGAATATATTTCCAATATAAACCAAGATATTTAAACATGCACTGTGTTAACAGTTATTGATGCATAGCATTTCAACCATTGATAAAAGGGTATCGTTTCAAAATGTCATTTTTAAAGGTCCTCTAAGATCATTATGGCCTCAATTTAATTGCTGTTTATCATACATTTTGTAATATTAATTGAAAGCCAAAAAATATTTACCAAATGTAATATGTACCTAGTTAAAGAATTTTTGCTGGTTTATGTGTTGTATTTTTCATGTATTTGTTATTATGTGTTAAAAAACTGTATGTTTGCAAAAATTTGAAAGAATATGCAGCAAGTTTTATTTTCGACATGTTTGTCCTAAGACGAGGAAGACCCTCTCATACTGGGTTCCGCTCCTTCGAAGCAGAGCTGAGGAATCTGGACATGGTGTGGGAGGAGGTCATAAACGTCGCGCAAGATCGAGCGCAATGGAGAGCTCTTGTTGCCTCCCTATGCCTTAAGGGAGTTTGGATTGTCCCAAAAGAATAATGGTCAGTCAATTACTATTTAACAAAACTATGACACTGTTGATCATAGGTACAGACAAATGCCTATTTAAATTGTGTGAAGAAAAAAATTCAACAGTGGTAGATGATAAATATTACTAATGGAAAGTGAAAGACAAGCAAAACACTTACTCAAAATTTATTAAATTACTGAACACAAATTAACATCAATATGGGTAAGCAGATTATGACTAATAATTAACTACGCCATTGTACAATTAAGCAAACGGTGACCTCTAGAAGATATTAATACATTAAAATATCAAATATAAGTGCTAAAATTCCAATTTTTAAGAATAAAAACTCACCATTTTGAGTAATTTTTTGAATATTAGATTCAATTTTATCAGCTAATCTGTCAAAATTTGCTATTGGATTTCCTGCTCTCGCCTGGTTTGCTGAATCCATCTCGTACATTTTGAATAAATTACAAAATGAAAAATAATTCAAAGACAGTGGGACAAATATTATCTAATATGTCGTGAGTTATCCTATTAAGAAATTAATCCATAACAGCCCCGATCTCCACTGACGTAAACACAAAACTCACTCCTCCCTCAAGCGAAGTATTGAAAAACACAAGCACATACATAGGAGTTGAATGACGTTTATTCGGATTTACGGGTCATAGATAAAAATAGATAATGTCATTGTAATGGTTGACATTCAAAGAAATTCTCCATAGACAATTTACCTAAAATCTCTCTTCTTCAGGGTATTTGACTAATTTCCAGAAACCGTTTTAAATTATTCTACGATACATTATAAGCACATTCTCTTTATATTTTCTGAAGATATGCCATATTTTATATGAAAATCATGTTTAAATATCCAAAAACGCGCGTAAAACGCTGTCTTGTATAATGGCGCTGGTCACGTAGTGCATTTTACGTCACACTTCTGTATTGGTATGAGATTGATGACCATCATTTACCATGGGGTGACGTCACCTTGACGTCACGGGGACCACAACTAATCACAAGGCGTTTTCATCGGTGACTAGTTCCATAGAAATATTTGGATTTTTATTACGTGTTTTTATAAAAAATAAGCCTATTTAAGTTGAAAAATAAAAGAACTAAGCTTTCTTGGGCCATTTTCAAACAGGCTGACCACAATCTGTATCTTATTTTTCATAGTGTCAAATACCCTATGATTGATTTCGGCGTCCACCTAATTTTCTTTTAAATTTACGAATTCTCATATTATTTTGACTTTTTTAGCATGTTTTACACGCAGTGAACTTTAAAATGAATCTTTTTATTTATCAGATCTTGTCAACGCTTTTCATCAAAATGTTTAGTACACGCCATATTATTATAACGATGAACAATAAATAATAAAATTAGGGTACGTTAAAAAATTTAACAACTAACAGTAAAACACAAGTCGAGTACATAAATCTGCAGTAGGTATGCAATTGGCCATATATGAAAAATTACCAACCGAGGAGCCTTTTTGACTTTTTGTTTATTACATAATAAAATGTCAAAACATTTTGACATTACATCATTTTCAGTTTTAGGGTTATGTCTTTCATACACTGAAAAGCTCCGGTTTTTTGTTGAATGAATGCTGTAGACTAAAACAAAGACGTTAATGTAGCTTACACAATTAAATATAACAATTTCAATGATGTCTGTTTCAAAAACGCCCTTTATTCTAGCAAGAATGCTTGCAAATAATATTTCGCGAACGAGGTTAGTTATGTTTATTTCTTATTGCTAATGTTTATTTGGTTTAAATGCCACTTTAAAACAAATAATTCGTAATTTTTATTTATTTATCATTTGATAAAACACAAGCATAATCTATAAGCCAATTGAATCAACAATTTGACATTAGTTGTTGAAGGTTTTATTAAAACCCTTACAAAGAGTATATCGATGTCAATTTAGTACAATGACCCAGGTAAATCCGGTAAACTTGAGTTTTAGCGTGTAAATCCTTCCCATCTATTCATATTATTAGGAGGAATTTTGAAGTTACCGGAACATTCAGTCATGTAGAAACATACTTTACTGATTCCATACAACATATCTTTTTAAAACCCTTGTTTTCTTTGCAAATAATCTTCACATTTTATTCAAAATCAAAACATGATGGTGCGCAGATTACGATCAATATCTTTGTTCAAACGCTGTCTTAAAATTCGGTAAACATTGTCATTTCTTCATCATAATAACAAATATTTTTTTTTACCCCTCACGCTGTGTCCCGTAAGGGGTAGGTAGAGAGAACGGACCTCCACTCTTTTCTATCCAAGCATACTTCTTTCACTGACATAACATTTCTCATAGACCCTCTCCTATTTCTCTTACTTCTTACCTGGCCTTCCTTGAGGACGGAAACGATGTGTTCAATCCACTTCATTCTCGGTCAGCCACACTTTCTTACACCTCTCCTTTCAGCCTTATGAATTCTCTTTGTCATTCTGTCTGCATCCATTCTTTCCATATGCCCAAACCATCTCAACTTATTAACTTTCATCTTTGTCACAACACTTATTTCCATACCACATTCCTTCCTAATATTTTCCATTGCTTTCCAAATCCCATAAAGCACCTTATTAGTGCTTTTGAGAATAAACATTTTTCTATTTTTACTTAAACTTGGTGTTTTCAAAATATAATCATCATTAAAATTTTGAATTCAATACTCGTAGTTAGGACAGGACAACGTCTACCAGGAAAGCTAGTTATTTATGATTCTGTCACACTTCCTCTCTAACTATAAACTGTCCTTCATTGACGATGAAATTGATATTGTTTTCTTGTATTTATTTTACCTTCATGTGCATGAAATAATTTATTTAAATCTTTTTGTTTATTATTATTAGGTGCTTATCCACAACAACTATAAGATTACAGCAGGCTAGTCAACAAAATGAAAAATGTAATGTAAAAAGTTATATAATGATGGATTCGTATTTGCGATTTATGAAACACTATGAAAGCAAATTGGAGAAGAGATTTCCAGCTGCAATGAAAATATACAGACTATTTTCTTTTGGGATCAAGGCTTTCTTTAGAGATTTGAAATCATTTGTTCTCGTTAGACTCACTGTTTTGAGCTTAAACGAGTCGGAAGGTTTGAAAGAACTAACAAGAAGAGAAATTGAATTATACGAACGAATGCCAAAAGAAATGATCAAACTAACTCCCGTTTTGATTCTATCTGCAATACCATTCTCAAATTACGTAGTTTTTCCATTAGCGTAAGTAATCAGCAAATTTTTTTTAAATTTTAAAACTTTGACTTTCTATCAACCACCAAAATAAAAAATAACAAATTTGAAATTTTCTTTCACAGGTATATGTATCCTCATAAGCTATTGTCATCGCATTTCTGGACAGAAGAGCAGAAGGAAGACTTTTCATTCAAAGAACTTGAAAAACGGTTGGAGAGTATTAAACCGGTTTTCAAGGACTTAAACCAGTATATACCTGATATATTAGATAGAGATTTGAAAAATAAGTGGGGTAATTTACTAACAGATATTAATTTTGGTAAACAGCCAAACATTGAAAAAATCGTTGAATGCATAGAATTATTTAAATATGGACCCTTTTCATTAAGAAACCTTCACTTTATGCATATGGTTAGTATGAAAAATGTATTAAAAACAAACAAAAGGTACAATTTACTTTTTAAACATGTGCATTGTTCACCGCAAAGGATTACTCTGTAATGGTGAGCAATGCTTAATTTTGACAGAAAATAAATAAATAATAATATCTTGATCCAAGCAAAGTACCTCCTGCCTTCTTCTTGAATAAAAATCTTGTTTCATTTTTCCCTTTGCTTGCGAATTGTCTGAAAAACTTTATTTATGTTCAAACCCCTAAAATGAGAACAAAAGTTATACATGCAGACCTCTAGCTTCATAAATACATAGAAAACACTATCAAAGTATGCCTATTCTGTATACGATTTTTCTAACTAGTTACTCCAAAAAAGTATAATATACTTGGCGTAAAAACCACAGGAAAAACTTCCCCAATTAATAAGCTTTGCGAAAAGGTAAAAATGTTTACCAATTTACTACAGTTTTGGAAAATAATCAATATTATACGATCAGATGGTGCTATGAAGCCGTAGGCGTTTTCATACAAACGACTTTACTTCAACATGAATAAAATTCAAAGCTGCGTTTCGTTAGGATTATCTACACTAGGTAGTCCAGTATTAGTATGGCGAAGTTGAACTGATTCTGCGCCTTCTAATCTTTTAATAAGATTTATTTTCCAAAACTGTGGTAAAATAGAAAACATTCATACGCTTTCTGAAAGCTTATTAATTGGGGAAGTTTTTCTTGTGTTTTGTACGCCAAGTGTATTATACTTTTTTGGAGTAAGTCCGTTAGACAAATTGAAATAAAAAATAAAAAACACCGAATTGTGATTTTAAAACTTTGTATTTCTGAGGTTTTTAAGATTTTCTTCTTGATTTTTTACATCATCCTTTCCTTTATTCTTCAGCTATTGGAAAAGCATATTTTTACTTTCCTAAATGGAGTACTTTGTTCACAATTTTAAATTTTAGGTCAAAAGGTGGAAAATTGAAAAAAACTCTAAAAAGTTAAATAACTCGAAAACCACTGGTATTTTACCCCTAGTTAATGGGAACAAAATTGTTGCAAATTTTCTCTAGTATAACCCCTTACAAGGAATGTATTGAATTACTAGTCACCCTGTATAATTTATCCCCAAGCCCTTAAATAAACAGTTATGCCTCACACAAAAAAGCTTCCAGAAAAATTATATTATCTAGTTCATTGAATTATAATGTATTATGTACTACAACCGCTATTTGGAACAAAATGTCTTAAATTTATTTCATATCAATTGGATATTTTTGTTTGAATTGTTCTCCTCTCTTTCCATCTTGTTTTCTTAAATTATTATGACAAGCGGGATAGCAAATAACTAACATTTCATTGTTAGTATTTTCTAGAAAAAGGTACCTATCTAAATATAAATATCGGGGTAAAAATTTTGCGTTTCGCGTAAAATTTCGAGCTTTATATACTAAAGGTATTGGTCAATAAAAGGCTTCTTTTTCATAAACACATTTTATGCAGAGATGCAACTTCTAGTACGTCTTACTTCTACGAAATATTGATCGAGGCTGGCGAATTAGGTTGTTATTTCTTAGATTTCAGCAGCATACAAAATATATAAAGCTCATAACTTCAGATAATGTTTTTTCATGAAATTTATCACTAATATATGCCCTTTTTATTGTTGACAGAGATCTCTACTGCATCTTCATGGCTTATCATTTGGAATGCATCCGTTTAGCAAGTTAAATAATCGTTTCTTCATATTGCAAGAAATGGATAAAGCTATAGAGAGGGAAGGTGGTATTGATAATATGGCTATGAATGAAATAACATATGCGTGTTTCCTAAGAGGTCTCCATACATGCAGTCTGACGAGACAAGAGACACGGAAATTATTGAATGATTGGATTCTGCTATCTAATAACGTTGATGAAGAGTCTATATCTTTACTACTCCATGGTCCTGTTTTATTAGGTTACAATATTCCATCACACTTTGTCAAACCAAAAGTTTGATTGCGATGGTCATAAAAAATAACAGTAAGCGCCGGTTATTGTGATCAATTGTTAATAGAATAAGCCTCCTTATAGAAAGGTTTCATTTATTAATTTAGGTAATAATGGTTTATTTGGATAATATAATCAAATTTTCCATTTGTAGAATCAGTTGTTCATAAAATTGACATTGTTTTCTTTTAAGTATATTTTTTTTAAATCAATGTGTATTTTTTTACAATAGACACATTGCACATTAGAAATGCTTAGTAGCAAATAGTCAAGATCGATCTTGAACTATTTCCAGCTGTGAGTAGGTGTGTTTGTTGTATGTATGGCAATAAAAGACTCAAACCTTGGAGCAGGCGAGAAGATAAAGACAGAATGACGGTACACTTTTAAATATATTTGTAATACATTTTATTATACAGGGTGACTGGTAATTCAATACATTCCTTGTAAGGGGTTATACTAGAAAAAATTTGCAACAATTTTGTTTCCATTAACTAGGGGTAAAATACCAGTGGTTTTCGAATTATTTAACTTTTTAGAGTTTTTTTTACATTTTCACCTTTTGACATAAAAATCAAAATTGTGAACAAAGTACTTCATTTAGGAAAGTAAAAATAAATTTTTCTAATAGTTAAAGAATAAAAGAATGGTCGAAGTAAAAAATCAAGAAGAAAATTTCAAAATTATAAATATGACGTTTTTTAATCACAAGTCAGTTTTTTTCAGTTTTAATTTCGATTTTTCTAAGCTAGTTACTCCAAAAAAGTATAATATACTTGGCGTAAAAACCACAGGAAAAACTTTGTTCACAATTTTAAATTTTGGGCCAAAAGGTGGAAAATTGAAAAAAAAAACTCTAAAAAGTTAAATAACTAGAAAACCACTGGCATTTTACCCCTGGTTAATGGGAACAAAATTGTTGCAAATTTTCTCTAGTATAATCCCTTACAAGGAATGTATTGAATTACCAGTCATCCTGTATAGTACATACTTATGTTTGCGTGAGATATAAGTAGGTACATATGTAACTTCATCCTAATAAATGGCCACCATTTTTTACAATCTCCATTTAATAGAATCAACACACACTGGGACAAACACGATATTTATTTATATTTATAATAAATAAAACGGCCGTGTATACATACACGTCCATAGGTCATTAACATATGTATACAAAACATGTAAAATTCACATCTATGTCATGTCAAAGTAAATTTAATGTGTACCTACGGAAGAACCCCACGAGGCATACATCTTATATATAGATATAGTTTTACATCTTTTTATGTTTTTATATATTTATTTGATTCTATTTTTGTATATATTTGTGTTGGACTACCAAATAAAAAGTCATAATATAAAATTTGATTTTCAATGTTGATAATTTTTTTTGTTTTTTTTAATTGGTTAAAAAAATATGCATATAATATTTCGTATTATAATATTTTAAAATCAAATTCTAGTTACCTAAATAGGAATAAAATAAAAATGTAGTGTGCGAGTCATCAGTAACACCAAAAGTAAAAATGTACAGATGGTTATTGTGATTTTAATGTATAAATATTTTTGTTCAGGTAGTTATTAACCAAGTGGTTTCCAACAGGGGCCGAAAAGATCCCCAGTGGACTCTGAATCTTATTGTTCCTTTAATCACAATTTTTTGTTTCAATTTGAATACAGTCATTTAGTTATTTGTTGTCACATGATTTTTTTCCTTACAAAGATACATAATATAAATGACTGATTACTTAATTTCTGATATTAATACATTTTATTTTTTATATCAGCCTTAGATTTAAATATTTCTTTTTGGGATTATTATGTTTTTATTGCCATATTCGGTAATTTTTGTTGAAAATAAACTTGCGCTAAACACAAATTCGTATTCAATATTCATAGTAAAGATAGGACAATGTATGTCAGAAACTCATAGTTAACTGATTGAATTTTACATTATTTGAATTATTCTGTTATGCATAATATTTTTTTTTCTAAATACCTATTTTTATTCAGGCTAATAGAATAATCATTTGGTGAGTTTCTCTCTTCTTGCCTTGTAATTTGAGACTTTTGGAATAATGTGCAGCCTCTTAGCTGGATTGTTGTTAAGTCATTTTGTCTAATGACAATTCATTTATTTACCTAATGAAGACATATATGAAAATAATACTATAAAAGATAGGAGTAATCTATTTATTGGTCAATAACATCACACTTTGATGAATTACAAAATATTTTTTTCAGAACAACCTCGTCTTATTGATAAGAAACAAAATACTTAGATCTGAAATATTTTAATCCTGAATTAATCTTTTTAGTAATATATTATACCGTGGGTATATATTCAACTAACATAATTAGTTTTATTAGTTATATAGTATCTATTTAAAATTAATTTGTTTTCTATATATTTGCAAGAAAAATTTGTATGGGTGTAACCTAATTGTTTTGTAAATGATGTGATATAAAATATTACGTGATTAAATACCAAAATGGTTTTAGATATACTGTGTTAAATGTATGATATTACCTATATAATATCACCAAATTGTTTGTATGATTGATAATCAATATACATACCAGCCAGCCAGCCCAGAGGAGAACAATCCGCAGCAAACCTGACCCTCACGAAACTGACCCCCTAGCTCGATCGAAGTAATCTGGTTGCTGGTTGGTTTCGGGGTGATTCGCGGCGGGCATGATTTGTCCCGGGCTGGCTTTTTGGTTTAAAAATCAATATAGAAATGTTAGATTTAAAAAAAGATTACTTACCTTTTACTAAATTTACCGACTGAATATGATTTTAAAGAAATAATTGGACAAAAAATGATAATGTTGTTTAGTTGTAATAATAGTAAAACATTTAATTGGATTATAATCAACGGCGGTTCCAGCGTTGGCGCCAGGGGGGGGTCACGACATGGTAAAAAAAGGTCATTTCCAAATTTGGTATCTGGAAACTACACTTTTCCTAAAAAAAGAGGTCATTGCCATGATCAGGGGGGGGGGTCATGAACCACAATAACTTATAATTATAATAGAAAAGTAGGTATTTTATTAATAAATGTAAGTACTGTAGTTCAAATTAAAGGCCTGGACCCAGCCCAAGGGGAGGTCATGACCCCCCCCCTCTGGATCCGCCCTTGATTACAATAATGCATAATTAATCAAATTGGGGGTTAATTGCTTCCAATCAATAAAATGATTGTATTTATAATAATGAAAAATCTAAAATGAATTGATCAGTATCGTAGAATTAAAAAAAGAAAAAAAAAACACTAAATAACTTACAGAATTATATTTTTCCCTTATGGTTATTTTTTTAAATGTAAATTACATACAAAGTTAGTACATACAGAAAAATATTTAAACAAAATATCAATACAGGTATTAAAAGATTATATGACACCTAAAATTATGTATTTGTTGTTCTGACATATATTTTTTTTATATAACATAATATGGTCAATCAATCAAATCTCCCTTTGAACTCCACTTAGGAGCATAGGGAGGCATCAAGAGCTCTCCATTGCGCTCGATCTTGCGCAATGCTTATGACCTCCTCCCACACCAAGTCCATTTCCCTCAGCTCTGCCTCGAAGGAACGGAACACGATATGAGAGGGTCTTCCACATCTTCGAGACCCTGATGGGAGGAAAAACAGCGCTCTCCTTGGCCAACTGTCATTCGGCATCCTCAACACATGTCCCAGCCATGCCCATCTCCTCTCCGTAATGGTGGAAGTGATGGGCCTGCGCCGACGTATAGCGTACCATAATATGGTACCTATATATAATAATAAGTTTATTATTATTTGTGATCACTTAGGTCGTGTGTGTAATGAACTGATTTGGAATGATATATACATTGTATGATTATAAAATTTGTTTACGATGTTAATGTGAAATATTGTAGTCTTACTTTCTATCGTTTTGTAAAGAATTATAAAAGCACTGTATGGGTTTCAAGTTTCAACTGTAAGTGCAACATCGTTGCTAGTCTAGATGATTACCATAAATATTTTTTTTGTTTTTGAAGTAATCTATACTAATATATAAAGAGGAAAGATTTGATTTTTTGTTTGTTTGTTTGCTTCGAATAGGCTCCAAAACTACTGAACCGATTTGAAAAATTCTTTCACTTTTGGGAAGCTACAATATCGGCGGTGAACATAGGCTATATTTAATTTCCAAAAAAAAGTGGGTAACCTACGAAAACTTCAATAATGTAACCCAAGGTGTAAAAAATTTACCTAAAATATTCTTTTTATCGCGAACGCTGTGAAAACTAATGATGATAGAATAAAACAATGTTCTACAATTTTGTAGAAGACATCATTATTTACAAAAAGTATCGCGACAGCATATGTCTAACTATTATAGTTATGCCACAATAAGTGTTTTTTTATTTAAAAAAACCCAATAAAATGTCACCTCTAGAAAAGGCTCTTTATTGGTATCTTGGTATTACTCCTTATTAAAATAAATTAGTTCATATTCAAGTCTGCTTCAATATGTTTGTATAACTTTTTGAATTATTCAATTCGGACATTCCATTCGAAAGTTATCACGAGTTTAAAAATGTGAGTATTGGAAAAAAAGCATAGTCTCTTATCATCTCAACTTATCCGATGCAGAGTGCGTACGGGAGAGGGGAGTCATGTCAAGTTTAGTAGAAATACCGCGCAAAGTTGTAGTCACGGTGGTAAAGTGACGTGACACGATACATTGCAATGCAATTATTCCAGATTAACATAAATGCTATAAAATATTTTGTAAAAGTTAGGGATCTGTATGAAAACTAAATTATTTTTAAGTATCTATCTACCCGTGCGAAGCTGGGGCGGACCTCTAGTCATTAATAAAGCAATCTATTATTATATTAATTATTATGTCATGTCCTACAATATCTGAATTTGGACTAACAAGTAACTGTTGGAGAATCACACCACAATTATAATTCTTCAGGCAAATAAATCTTTTTCCAAATCATATCTAATATTGAAGAACAATACTATTTTTTGTAATAGTATGAATGTTTTGCACCACTTATATTCTTGTCGGTGGTTTTAAAAATACAGGATGAGTCGCGGTTTCCTTAAAAGAGGCTAGAGTCAGTCTATGAAACCAATATTTATAATCAATCAATACTCCCTTTACACCCCACTCAGGGAGGCAACAAGGGCTCTCCATTGCGCTCGATCTTACGCAATGTTTAAGACATGTACTAATTATTATATTTTGCCCTAAATGCTTATATGTACATAGTAAGAAGGGAAATACCATTGCATCCATTTTACTCGCACAGTGGGCAACTTGATGAGATAAAATGTGCAAAATTATGAGAACAAAAGAAATTAAAAATAAAACCCATAAAAAAATAAAATAAGAATAAAATTATATTTATTATTTTTTAGCATAAGAGTAGGAAATAATAATATGGCATTTTAAAACACTTCGAAAACAGTCGATGCGCGACAGTTTGAAGAAGATTATTAAAATTTTTTTTAAATAAAATTTATCAGTTTTGCCTAGATGGCGCTTTTCCCCTTATAACTTTTGATTCGCTTAATGTACGGATCCTAAAATTTCAGAAAATATTGAATACTACAAAAAGGCTATAAAACTTGCATACCTACTCAGAATTTTGAAATTTTCTATCAGTCAGGGATAATCAACCTTTGCATTTTTACTTAATTTTTTCATATATCTCGAAAACTATAAAAGATAGAATGCTGAAAATGTGTATGTATATAGAAAAATACATAAACTTATTGATAGTATTTTTTTTTAATTTATTGAGTTTTGTGTTTTAATGTCTTCCTTTAACTCAATAAAATATCAATCAATCAGGGCATAGGGAGGCAACAAAGGTTCTCCACTGCTCTCGTCTCGCTCAGTTTCAATAAACTCCTTCCACACCATATCTAAAATACTCAGCTCTTCCTTGAAGGAACGGAACACGGTATATGAAAGGAAGAGCAATGCTCTCCTTGGCCAACCTCCATACTTGTCTAACGTGTTTCCTGGGATTTTTTCTCAAGATTTAAAAATTTTCCTAAGGTAGTTAATTTACTTATTTAAATTTATCAAATAAAATCATCAGAAACATGAAACTTGTCCAGAATGTTGACAGTAAAAGCCTAACTGCCGTGTTTTATTAGAATAAGTGGGACGTATTACCTGTATGCACCACTGATTAGTCATTAGAAGCAGTTAGATTTTCGGAGCGCAATAGTCACATTGGACGTATTACTTTTGCGCTCTCTCAGAAATGTTGGAATGGACATGTTACCTATGTGTTTTCTTTAATAACTTCCTATTGGTCGAGTTTAGGCGCCTAAGATGTATACAGAAATGTGCCTTATCACCAAGGGCACCGTATGCGCCAAAAAAATCAAAATCGTAAAATGTGGACGTATCTCCTCTGTGCTCTTGACCATTGAATTGTGCAACATAAAGTTGTCTCTGTACACCATATGAAGAATATTCTATGAATAAAAAACCTATTGGTATGGTGTGCAAGATCAAATGCCTTTTTAGTCTATGAGATTTATCCAATACAAACTTCCTTTACGCCCCACTTAGGGGCATATGGAGGCAACAAGAGCTCTCCATTGTGCTCGATATTGCACATTGTTTATGACCTCCTCCCACACCATGTCCAAATTCCTCAGCTCTGCATCGAAGGAGCGGAACACAGTGTGAGAGGGTCTTCCTCGTCTTCGGGACCCTGAAGAGAGGAAGAACAGTGATCTCGGCCAACTGTCATTCGGCATCCTTAACGCATGTCCCAGCCAAGTCCATCTCCTCCCCATAATGGTAGAAGTGATGGGCTCACGCTGGCGTATAGCGTCGTTCGTGATGCGGTGGTACCATCTTATGCCCAGAAATCTCCTGAGGCACTTCATTTCAAAAGCTGAGACTTTTTGTGCCTGGACTTTGGTCAGGTGCAGGTGCCAGGACTCACACCCATACAGAAGAATGGGCAACACACACGCATCACTCAGTTTACATTTTCGTCTCGACGCTTCGCTATGAGATTTAATCGTGCGATAATTAAGAAAACCTCTTGTTGGGTAAACATAATATTATTTATTTTCAAATAGTATCTACATACCTCTTAGGAATATAACAATAAAGCACACGCATGAATGCAACTCACAATATGTAAAAAAAAAAATTAGAACTAAGAATAAAAATCACAATCTTTTCAACATTCTATGGCAAATTTTTTTTTTTTTTTTTTCATTTCTTTTGTATTCATGGTTAATTATTTTTTAAATATAAAAATGTGATTCATTTAAATATTGTTGGCTTGTTATGTTTTCCAGAAATTATGTGTTGTAAAAAAAAATGTTTTGCAAATTACCTATACATGATGAAGAATCTAAAGTAACAATAATACTGCGAATAAAAAATAAATAAAAATGCCTTTTAACACTAACAATGGAAAAGAAGAATAGATTGCAGAAATAATAAAGATCATAATCATAAATGAAACATAAATTATTAATATTTTGTGCTTTGCACATTTAAAAGAAAACAATTTAAAATTTAAGATTTTAGGAACAAAATGAAGATATACAAACTCTTCTGTACCTAGAAACAGTCTGGAATGTAATAAGGGACACATGTCCGGAATTCTATGGATCAAGGATTTCTGGATCATCAACTTGTTTATTCAACTCATTCTAGTCCACATTTACAAACGGTTTGAACAATTGAATTTCTTTCTCTACAATGATATCTGGATCTTGTTCTGCGGGCTCATTTGGCACTACCGTCTTATTAGTTGTTTTCGGAACCTCAGCTGGCACAGCATACTTTAAAGACAACAACAAATCGGCCAAATCGTAGGCCATATTGACTTTTAGACGTATCGGAATGACTCCCATCTCGTCCGGTTCACCGGTGACAGTGACTGAACACGTCTTGTCGACAATCGTTCGGTGAACTAAATCGCCAATCTTTTGATCCCATGAATTGCTCGACGCCGGTTTGATTCCATCTAACTTACACCGATACACCTGTATAGGAATATTTTCCATCACTATGTCTTTCCTCAAGCTCGAAATGGGGCACTTTTGAGTATTGCCGTAATCTATAAATCTAACTAGAGCCATGTTATTTTCCAAAATTTCCAGGACCACCGCTCTGTAGTATTTATTGTCCAGTTCGTATTTTGTCACGCAGACTTGATTATTGAACCAGAATAGATCGTATGGTTTCGGTTTAGAGTCTTTGAAATAATCCGTGAGACACTGGCTGAGTAGATCTAAAGTGGCTGTGTTTTCTAAGACGTCGTATAGAAATATATCCAGATTCTCTTCTACAAACGTAACGACGGCGTCGAATTTTGTATTTTTCAATGGTAAGGCTGGTAGCCAGTGTTCTACAACATTTGGTGGATTCATCACGTCATCATTGGAAGTAGACAGACCGACCTCTACATTCTCACACTGTTCCACTTTTTCAACTTGGGGAGCAGCTTCACTTTCTGGCTTCAACACCTTGGTGGGAATGGCCAATCCTTTTTCAACAATCATGTTGTTTATAGTTTTGAACTCTTTAATGGTAGGTGTGAGGGCGCCACCGGGTGTAACGTGAATCACCCACACCTGAACCGGTAAGCTATTATCGACAATTTCTCCGTCTTTCGTTATATAAAATTTATCGTAAGAATCGACTAGTTCTTGTAGAGTATCCCGCGTAAGCATCGGCCATTTGTCACCAGACGCCGGTGAAATTCCATTGAGATGACACTTGATAGCGCCGTCGGCGACTTTAAAAAAGCGAGGCGCTAAAGGTCTCAAGTCGTCGATAGGTAATTGTTCGGCTAAACCGAAATCTTTGAAAAAGACGCTGGCTTGTTTGTTTTCGTCAACGACGCTATTGACAATCGCTCTCGCCCACATTGTCTTCTTCTTAGACAGAGCTGCGCATTTGTCTCCACTCTTCCACTGACAACTGCGGTTGGGTTTACTTGTTTTGTAACTTCTTTGCAGTTCTTCGTGCATTTTCTTCAACTCTTCGTCTCTCTCCTCGAACTTGAGCCCTACGTATATTTCTGATGGACTGATTGATGAAAGAACACTCACTTCCAACTTGACATTGTCTCCCTCTTTTGCTGCAGGTGGAGTGGTAACAGCAACGCTACTTTTTGCAGGTGGTTTGACTGTAGTATTAGTAGCTGTAGGCGGTGCATTGGAGCAAGAAGGTTGAGGATTAACAGTTGTTGTTGCTGAGTTAGAAAATGTCGCAGTGCTGAAATTACAATATTAATACCAGAATAATTATTATTTAGAATATAAAAAGAAAGCAAGCGTAGACGTTTGCAAAGTTTGAAAGATATTCTAGTAGAGGTAGTTCGAACATTATAAGATAAATCTATTTTCACAAGTGGATTTTTTTAACTTCTTTGTCTAATTTTGATTAGCTTAAAACAGCAATATCCATGAATCATTTTCTTGTTAGTTAAATTTGCTCAAATTAGTAAGCAACTAGAAATAGGTATAACGAGTTTTAGAAGTTTTGCAGAAGGTTGCTAAAAAATGACTTTCAAAACTGATTGGTCCTTTGATAAAGGTCAAATCTTATTAAATTATATTATATGTTAGTCTTTGTGCAGTAAAACTTGACCTTATATAAACAAATTGTGTCACGGTGTTTGTTGCCATGCACCTCCGAAATGGTTAGACCGATTTCCACGATTATTTTAACAGGTATTTTTGTAGCTAAGAGAATTCATAAAGTACATTTCATATCGCTAGGTGATTAGGGTAAAAAATAATTTCAATTCACTGGATCCTTTTTGTTCTACCCAGGGTTGTTCTGTCTCCGGATTAGATTGGACCAGAGGACTATCTAGGAAAAATGACACAACTTTATAGAGATGTGATATTTTGTTTCACCTTTGTGCTAATCCTTTCTCGACCAATAAGCTGTTGATGCAAATCGGGTCCCCATTCTCGTCAGGCATGGAGAGTAGAACTTTCTCAAAGAAGTTTCCCTTCTGTTTCTTCCCGTCAACCAGTCTGATGGAGCAAACAATTTTCTCTTCCTTGCACTCCTCAATTATGGCTTTGGATTGTTGACTCCATACATTATTTACGGCAGGTCTGACATGGGCCAGTTTGCACTCCGTTACCTGACAAAGCAAAATTATGGGTCAATATGACAAACAAGTTAAGCATAGGGTAGATATAGATAAACTAAATGAGCTGCTGGAGAGAGTTGCGGGTTAGAGTGTTTGATGAGACTGATCCCAGTGAGGCTGTGAAAGGTTTTTACGATATCTTGAACGCTTGCATCAGTAAAAGTAAAACAATGAAGGTAGTGAATAGCAATAAATTTAGGAAGATTAAACCTTGGATCATATGTGGAATCGTAGTAGACTTTACAGCAATCTTAAGAAGCAAGAAAGTTTGTGTAATTGAATGGGACTGCCTGTTAATGAAACATTGAGAAGTGGATACATTACTCATAGAAATATGCTATTTAAAAACTGTAAAAAGACGTACTATGAGAAACAACTTAAACGATCAAGCGATAATACCAAAGATATATGGAAGATTGTGAATGAAATCACGGCAAGAAATTCGGTCATCAAAATCCCCATAAATAGATTAAAGCTAGGAAGTGAAGTCGTGACGGATGGCTCGACGATGTCTAACATGTTCAATGAATATTTTACAAATACCGCCAGTAGTTTGGTGGGGAAATGAACTAGTCCGCAGTTACAGAGAGGCGTGACACGTCGCTGAATATGATTAATAGTAGATCTAATCGTCTAACCAAATTCGAAAACTAACTGAGGGAGAGGTGGGTCTTTGTATAGATGAGTTGAGAAATTACACAGCAGTGGGGCCAGATGAGATAAGTGGGGAAATTCTGAAAGGAGCTAAGCGTCATATTCTGGCACCCTTGCGTATTAATCAATCTTTCTCTAAATGTCGGAATTTTCCCCACTACTCTGAAACAGTCCATAGTCATTCCTATATATAAGACTGGTTCCCCCTCTCAATGAACAATTACAGACCTATTACATTAGTATCCCAGATCGCAAATATTTTTGGAAAAGCTATCAAACGTTGTTTATTAAATTTCTTTAGAGAAAAAATTATTTCGGGAAATCAATACGGTTTTAGATCTGAAATGGGAACCAAAGATGCCTTGTATAAGCTGACATCATATTATGTAAGTGAAAAGTTAGAGCAGAAAAAACACATACTATCTATATTTTTGGACCGAAAGAGGGCGTTTGACACTGTAAATCACGAAATACTACTACAAAAGTTAAAAAAGGTGGCAATGGATGGAAAGTGTTTGTCTAAACTTAAAAGCTATTTGAGTGATAGGATGCAGTCGACAAAAGTGAACAAATGCAACTGTTCATACTTAAAAGTAGAACATGGTGTACCACAGGGTACAGTATTAGGTCCTATATTGTTCTTAATATATATAAATGAACTCTGCGGTTTAGAAGTTTCAGGGATGTTGGTTACTTTTGCAGATGACACTTAAGTAACTGTATGTGGTGATTCATGGATGGAAGCCTACAATAATGCATCAAATGCTTTAAAATAGTAAATTCTTGGCTGAGATACAATTTACTATCACTTAATTTTGATAAAACCATTTATATTCCATACTCACTAACTATACGCAAAGCCCCTAAAGACTGTATTGTATTGAGATTCCATGACAAATCTTGGAACGAACTTATTCAAAATGTTAAACGTAAATTAAATAATGTATCAGATAGATCCTGCACTCAAAAAACTCATAAAGCAGGTTCGGGAGCAAGTGCTTCGGAAGAATACTGGGCATCCGTTGGAGTGACTTTGTGCCGAACACAGTTATTAGAGATCTAACAGGCCAATCGCTGGTCACCGCATTCCACTGACTGACCTGGAAGGATCTTATACTGGGGAAGCCTACAGAGGACATAGCCCGTCTAAGCCTCAACTACCGACCAGAAGGCAAACAATTAAAAGGCTCTACGAAGCTGGCCTTCAAGGCGTTGATGTTGACTGGGGTGCGGCTGCGAGGATTGTGAAGGCATTGTGGTGCCCATAAGCCTCAATTCGGGAGCGGACATGATTGAAGAAGAATGAGATAGGATACTTACCAATTCATCACTCTTGAAGAATTTTGGAATTAACTTCCGCAGGTGATTCCAAGCCACAACGTGTTCGGAGCCCACATCCACCAAGAAAACAAGCACACTGCTGTTGGGTTTCAACTGCTGGATTCTTCCTCTATACCATTTCTCTCCGACATAACAGGCCACGCACATATCTGAAAAGACAATCATCAAAACTTTCAACTTCAAGTCGTACCCCCTGCTAGAAAGCTAACAAGGCTCTGGACACTAAGCATCGGTGGTATAGCGTAATCACCTTTATGAGACCAATAGTGACTTTCACCAACGGTTCCTAACTTTTAGGTAGCTCTTAGCGTTCTCCACACCATATAAAACGCTTTGCTCCCCATAATAGTGACAGGAAAGAAAACTTTTAACCCACTTGTTACTACCGTTTGATATACGGATCACCATAGAAATAAAAATATTCCAATTAATGTGGGTAGTTTCCAATTATATTACTTATTTTACACATTAGCTGAGAGGTCCCTTTGTCGGTCAGTTGTGTTTTGAGCTCGATCCAGTTCGAAATTTGAACTGTGCTCACATTGTTATTTACGTCAAATTGATGATGAGTGTTTCAAGGTGAGTTAAGAAATATATATTTTTAATTAACAGCATTTCATTTCAAAATATGGAAGAATATAGTCTGCTGTTTATAAACTGATAGCAATCTAATCTTCTTTCTAATATTATCTATTCATAATTCAACTATTAATTTGGTGTTCCGTAAAAAGAACGCTAGTAATATGGATGTCGCATTTTGTTTACGTCGCTACTTTCGACACTCAATGAAATTATCGAGGAGCTGGAGGCAAATGAAGACGAGCCTGTTCCTGACTCAATTACAATTATTTTCCCCCTGGAAAATTATAATGCTGACTGTAGTATCTATGGTTTTGGGGCGATGAGCGATGGTAGGGGGAGCGATCTCACTTTGCCGGTTACGAGTCAACAATCAACAAGATACAGTTCATAAATATTGAATAGTATATTATGTACCTACTTTTCAAAGATAATAAAGCTTCTAACAATAAGAAGGTATAATTATTTCAATCAAAATAATTGGCGACGAGGATAAAAGTGAAAAAAGACACGTAAAATTAATAATAGTTACAGTGCAGTGGAAAAAAAGAGACACGCCGCCATCTTGATACAAAGTGCATGTGCAGTTTAAACTTACATTCAGTGTATAAACAGTTTCGAAATGTCGAGTGAAGACGTAATCGCTCAATTAGCGGCTAATATAAATGCCTTGGTGACAGCTCTTGCAGCTCATACAGGCGCTCAAGCCAGTTCCAACATACAAAATCCGACACAGTTTGATTGTTTCGACGAAGCAAAAGAATCGTTTCCAAGCTACAAGGAGCGGATCGAGAATTTCTTCGCATTGAAAGGGATTTCAAGTAGCTTGACATTATGCGCAAGAGTGCTGCTAAATTCGATTGTATGTAAATATTTTCAACTTTTCGGATCACTTACTGCCCCGGATCCACCAAGCTCCAAAACGTATCCAGAGATCATCAAACTGTTGGAGGACCACTTGTGGCCTAAGCCAAATGTGTTAGTGGAACAACACAGATTTCTATCTACGTTCCAACAGGAAGACGAAAAGGCCGCTCAATACGCAGCAAGACTGCGTAGTTATACAAACACGTGCGCATTTACATGCACCAACCCGCAATGCGGAAAGTCGACGGCAGAGATTTTCCTGAGAGCGCAATTCATAAGGGGGATAAAAGACATCTCCATAAGAGAAACCTTACTACAGAATTCATAAGGGGGATAAAAGACAGCTCCATAAGAGAAACCTTACTACGCATCTGTGCATCCGTTGTGGAAAAAACAATCACAAAACAGCTGATTGCTTTATTAACCCAGAAAAACTCAAGTGCGGATATTGCAAGAAGACAGGCCACGTTGGAAAAGTATGTATTTCTACACTGACAAAGCAAAAGAATGTACATTTTACGGAGATAGTAGATTCAGAGACGGAGGAAGTGTTACACAGTCGACATCTACAATTTAAATAAAAAGAGGCCAGCAAAAACGGATAAATATTACGCAACTGTCAAGATCGGAAGCAAATCTCAAACCTTCAAGTTGATTCGGGAGCCGGAATTACAATTCTTCCCATGTCTCATTTTGAAAAACTGGGAATGAACGATAAACTTACTGAAACTAAAGTAAAACTACGGTCATACACCAACGAAATATTCAAACCAATAGGTTTTGCCAGGGTTCCAGTCAAATATAATAATATTGAAACAGAAGAAGAAATATATGTGGTGAAACAGGACTTGACACCATTAATGGGACGTAGTTGGATCAGATGCCTCAAAATAAATTTAGAAGAACTAGATAAGGAAGAATCCAACCAAAAAATGACACATCCAGATGTATACAATGTGGAAAAGGAAGAGAAAGATTTACAGGAAATATACCGCAAATATGCCAACATCCTAAAAGAAGAAATAGGATGTATTCCAGATGTTAAATGCACCTTAAAATTAAAAGAAAATTCACGACCAATATTCGTAAAACCACGAGAAATACCTTTCGCATTGAGAGGTAAAGTAGAAAAGGAATTAGACAGTTGGGAAAAACAAGGCATCATTACTAAAACTGATTATTCAGAATGGGGTCACCGTTAGTTATTGTCCCAAAACCAGATGGAGAAATACGAATATGCGCAGACTACAAAGCTACCTTAAATGAGCACCTGGAAGACTCGTGGGATCCGATACCTAACATAGAAGAGATCTTGAATAATATATATGGGGCAAACTATTTTTGTAAACTAGACTTATTCAAAGCATATCTGCATATAAAGATGGATGACGAAAGTACAATATTACAAACAATTTCCACTCATCGTGGTACACACAAAGTAAATAGATTGGCGTTTGGTATCAAGACAGCTCCCAGAAAATTCCATAGAATAATATATAGAATATTAGAGAACCTAGAAGTTATAATAATATATTTTGATGACATTCTTGTATATGGGAAAACACAGGAAGAGTGCAGAAACAACTTAGAAAAGTGCTTACAAAGACTCCAAGAACATGACTTGCACCTGAATTCGAAAAATGATAATTTTTTAAAAAAACTATAGAGTTTTTAGCGTTCATTCTTTCTAATGATGGCATACAGAAATCACCAGAGAAAGTTGATGCCATCATGAAGGCGCCTCAGCCCAAAAATGCTGATGACATTAAACGCTTTTTAGGCGTTATATCATATTATTCAAAATTCATACCAAATGCGTCAACAATTACTCAACCATTTTGACAGCTTCTAAAAAAGAATACCAAATTTAATTGGACGAACACTTGCGAAGAAGCCTTTCTCAAAATAAAGAAATTGTTGGCAATAGAGTTCTTACACCCTTCAACCAGTCGCTGCCAATCATAATTGCATGTGACGCCAGCCCATACGGAATTGGAGGAGTTTTGTCACACATAATAAACGGGGAAGAGAAACCAGTTGCATTCGTATCGAGATCCTTGACTTCAGCTGAATAAAACTATGCGCAAAATTGGATAGAGAAGCTTTGTCAATCTATTGGACTATAAAGAAATTCTTCATTTACCTATATGGGAGACCATTCACACTACTAACAGACAACAAACCACTGTCGAGAATATTTCAGCACAATGCCAGCCTACCAGCAATGACATCAGCACTACTTCTAAGATACGCCACCTTCTTAGGAGGATTTGATTATAAAATCAAGCATCGAAAAGCAGAAATGCACAACAATGTAGACTTCTTATCACGGGCACCGGTAGAAGATAGCCCACTAAACGATGAAATAGATGTATATTATACTCAAACTATAAACCATATATCAGATGAGATCATAAACGGCCAGAAGATAGCCCAAGAAACAAACAGCGATGAGGTTTTATCTAAACTCAAGAGAGAATTACAGGAAGGAAATAAAATTGATCCTGAATTTACTATTCAACAAGGAGTTATATTTAGGGGACACAGAGTGATAATACCGAAGTCGTTACAACAACATGTCCTGTCAGAGCTCCATAGAACACATTCCGGTATAACGAAAATGAAGCAACTAGCCCGCCAGTACTGCTACTGGGCAGGCATTGATAAAGATATTGAATCCCTAGCGAAAGCTTGTAAAGAATGCATGCAGGTTAAAAATGAACCACCGAAAGAAATGTTACACCAGTGGGAAGAACCAGCAAAAAACTTCCAAAGAGTACATATGGATTATGCGGGCCTTTTCCAGGGACATCATTTCTTCATACTTATCGATGCAAAATCAAAATGGCCTGAAATATTCTCACAGAAAACGGCCCCCCCTTCTTCATCCACAATAAAAATATTGAAAACTATCTTTAGCAGACATGGTTTTCCAGAGGTCTTGGTCTCTGGTAATGCTGCAATCTTCAAAAGTGAAGAATTCTCTAAATTCTGCAATGAATGCAACATCATACAAAACTCAAAACTATGGAAAGTGACCCAAAACCAGTGCAAGAGAAATTGCAAGAAATACTTATGCGCTTCAGGGCAACGCCCCTCAAGTGTGGGAAGTCACCTGCCGAACTATACTTAAATAGAAAAATGAGAATAGAACTTGATTTTATGCGTCCATACTACATGGAAAAAAACAATGCTGCACAGCCACCAGCGCATCAGCTAAGTGTGGGAGATAGGGTACTGGCAAGAGTCTACGCTTCTAAAGTTCTGTGGAAACCAGTGGTGGTGAGGAAAGTTCTAGGTAGATTGCATTACATTGTGGAGTTAGATGACGGGTATCTGTTCAAACGCCACAAGGATCAACTACAGAGAACAGAAAAAGAAATGGCAGAAGGCAGCACCCCGTTTAAGAAAGAGAACCGTGCATACATGAACAATTATTATCTCCCCCGCCTCCCCCGCTCGGGACTACAACAACAACAGCTACCATCAACTCAATCGTCATTGCAACAACAACAGTTACCAGCAGCCCAGTCATCATTGCAGCAGCAGCTACCATCGGCCCAGCCATCATTACAACAACAGCTACCAGCAGCCCACTCATCATTCCCTCAACAGCCACTATTAGCTGGTAACATATCCACTTCATTAAGAGCGTCCACCAGGGAACGGAGACGACCAAAACACTTGGACCAGTACTCCTCATAACAAGTGTGGGAGAACTGTAGTATCTATGGTTTTGGGGCGATGAGCGATGGTAGGGGGAGCGATCTCACTTTGCCGGTTACGAGTCAACAATCAACAAGATACCGTTCATAAATATTGAATAGTATATGTACCTACTTTTCAAAGATAATAAAGCTTCTAACAATACGAAGGTATAATTATTTCAATCACAATACTGAAAACCGAAGAGGACTCTGGTAATGAAAATGAAATGACCCTACACAACTTTCCTGGGTCACAACTGCGGGCCCACGCAGAAGTTGACGATGAAAACTCTTCGTCAAGTGATGATGAAGAATGCAGCGTTCCATTTGCTCATTTAGATAAGCGAGCAAAACTGGAACCAGCAAGTTAAGCGATAAATTCAATTTGACCAACCAGCTGCTACCAAAGCTTACAACAAAAATATGGGAGGCTTCGACAGATTAGACAAGAACATTAGTTTATATTGCAAAAGTATTCAAGGAATGAAATGGTACTTCCCTTATTTTGCATTGTCTAGCTGGAAAATATATGGCTTTGCATAATGCCTGGCAACTTTATAAAATCAATGAGGGAGAATATGACTATCTGAAATTCCGAAAGAGTGTTCCAACAAGTTTGTAGGAAACCTATCATAAGGATGTAGAGCGAAAACCAGGGGGCGCATCACACAATTTTCAAGAAGTATCCCATTTTGATGAAATAGGTCATATTATAAAGTACAGAAGAGTGTAGTTGTTCACTTATCATAAAATATCTATGTCATAAAATCGCTTTGTTCTATTGCTAAAAATGTAAAATATCTCTTCATCCTAAAAACTCCTTTAAACTATACCATACTGCTTCAGACTGATTCTTGTTCCTAAAATTTTAATCAATTTACCTAATATGTTACAAATACATACTTTCAGAAACTTGTGAATAATCTTGGAATTACCTAAGTTCTATGAATATCCAAAAAACAGTAGTCCACATTACTAGCGTTCCGTATATCAAACACCATTTTTTCCACTTTTCCGTAACAGATAGATTTTTTTTACAAATTTTCCTGATTGAATGATGTCTGTGTATCAAAGATCACAGTGATATTACAAAAAAAGTTATATCCGTAACAAGTGGGTTAACAAATTAAGTGATTGGTAGCAGAGTCGATACACATGCACTTAACAAGTTGGGTCGCTGGAACAAGGTCAGGCTGGTGTGGGTCCCTGGGCACGTGGGGGTTGAGGGCAACGAAAAGGCTGATGAATTAGCAAGGAAAGGATCAGAAACAACATATACGGGACCAGAACCTGTTCCGAGATTACCGTATGTGTCGATCCTAAATGCGATTAAAAGCTATGCGAATGATAAATTCTCAGAGTGGAGGTCCTCACCAGGATTGAGACACTCGAAAAAATTCATAACGAATGTAAATGAAGACCAAATCCACAAAATCTGGAACTATGGCAAGGGGTATATCAGATCAACAATCGGATTACTTACCGGACACTATGGTGTCAATAGGATACTATTTAAAATGGGACTTGTGGAGGATCCCAAGTGCAGATTTTGTAGCGAGTGTGAAGAGTCTATGGAACATCTACTAAGTAATTGCGACGCTCTCGCTAATAAGAGACACAGGATGCTGGGCAGTGGATACCCAAGACCAGAAGACTATGCCTCAATCCCAAGGGGTATCACAATAAGCTACCTGAAGTCCATCACGGATTAAGGAGGGGGAAGGTATAAAAGATCCCAAGGGTCGAGATGCCATAATAGCATATAGCTATAACCCCTATACAAGATAAAAAAAAAGCCAAGTCGATAGCTTTCGTATACACAGCGTGCTGAAGGTCGTGGGTTCAAATCCCTGTGTGGAACATTCTCACTATCACAACACAAACTTTGCTTTATATTAAAGATGCCAAAAATGTTTTGCTCAGATTCATTGGTATAGACCAGCAATGCACAAACTGCGGCCCGCCGACGAATCAAAATATTGAAAAAATCAAAAGAATATACCTGAGTAGATAAATTTGTACATTTACCAACGCCGCGCCGGGAAGACGCCAGAGTCTGTCATGTGTTTTTGAATTGTTTGTGATGTTCTGTGTGACATTTGGAATTATTATTATTTTTTTTTTTTTTAAAATGAATCTGTGCTCACTCAAAGTGAACACAAATACATTCCTTGACTCTTTCACAGTAAGCTACTGAAAGCTTGTGTCGTGAAAGAGGAAGATGGTCGGCACCTGGGATCGAACCACGACGTCCGCAGTACGAAAGTCGGCGTTGTAACCGCTGGGTCACCAACCACTTCAAATTTAATTATCCATTATAAGTGTTTTGTATGTAAAAATGTTTCCACCAGATTTCTGAGTTAAGTGTTGTGACATTGATATTTTTCTATTTATTAAACAATGTTGTTTTATGTTTTTATTCAATCATCATGTACAAAATTCATAGTTTATTGCTCTTCCAAAAGTATGAAGTAGGTAATTCGTAACATGCCATTGATTGTTGTTTCTATTTTTTTTTTTTTTTTTGTAAAACTTGGTAGTAATGACACATCGATCGTCCCAACAGGGACGTACTAATTTGAAAAAAAAATAATATATGATCACAGTGTTTGATCATTAACCATTAGTATTATAATTTTTTTTTTTTTTTTTCGCTATACGCCGGCGCACCCAGCGTGAGCCCATCACCTCTACCATTGTGGGGAGGAGATGGACTTGGCTGGGACATGTGTTAAGGATGCCGAATGACAGTTGGCCGAGGAGAGCGCTGTTCTTCCTCCCATCAGGGTCCCGAAGACGAGGAAGACCCTCTCACACTGTGTTCCGCTCCTTCGAAGCAGAGCTGAGGGACATGGACATGGTGTGGGAGGAGGTCATAAACATTGCGCAAGATCGAGCGCAATGGATAGCTCTTGTTGCCTCCCTATGCCCCTGAGTGGGGTGAAAAAGGGAGAATTGATTGATTGATTGATTATAATTTTTACAAATTAAAAAAATATTGTTATTAATTTACAAACGAAGTTGGCGTGAAGTTGTATGTCAAAATATGAGGAGTTGCGGAGCTAACCCAAGACAGAGCTAAGTGGCGGCATAAAATACTAAAGGCAGACCCCACCATCATGTGAGAATAAAAATTTCCAAGGAGAAGAAGAAGTGTTAATTTTCCTTCTTGCGACCCGTCCTGGCTCATAAACTTCCCCAGTGGCCCCTGTTAGCTATAAGTCTGTGCATCCCTGGAATAGACACTAAAAAGATCTGTCCAACTAGTCCCATAAAATCAGATTAGGGCAGTCATTGGGTTCGATCAAACACCAGGGGTTCGGTGGAGGTCAAGACACACACCCGACTTATATGAAGATCATATCGCTGAACCCCTCTTCAAATTAAGAAGGGTTCAGTGAATTCGCATATGAAACTGGTGGGGTTCAGTACTTTCAAAAAGGTTAAGAACCACGGGATTAGGGGGAGGCTTTTGTTCAGCAGTGGACAAAGTGGGCTAGAAAGAAAGAGGAAGAATAAGAATTTGCAACTTACCAACAAAAGGTGAGAATATAATGCCGTGTTTGTTGTCCAAAGAATAGGACGAACTCAATGTTTGTGCCATGGTGTCATAGTACTTTACCAAGCAGGACTAGAAAAAATAGACACAAGAAAAAGAATTACATATACACAAGAAGAAAGAATAACATATATTTCAAAATACCATCTCTTAGGGAAAAAATAAATGCTCCTTACAAATCTGACAAAGAATTTGTTGGGCCCTTCGACGTGGGTAATAACAACTTGCTCGACATCGGGCAATCTTTGTTTCCGGAAGTATCCCATATTCAGTCTCAGCTCGGCACCTTTAGCGTGTCTGTTTATCTGTAATACAAATCAGAATATCCACTCGGTTAATTAAACAAAATACACTTATAACTGAGTAAAATTTATATTTATTGATGAGAGGTCTGATCCTTCCAAAACCGGTTGTGCTCTATTTATACTCAATTAGTAACACTTTTACAAAGTTGAAAGGAAACTTAAAGTCTCCTTTATTTTTTATGAAACCGGCTGAAAGACTCACTGGTGGCAAATGATAGTGATGTTTGGGAGATTGAACATTGAAGGCCACAAATTTGATTGTGTAAACAATATAATATATCTATAATAATAAAGGAAAGTGCCTGACTGACTGACATACTCACTCATCAACGCACAGCCCAAACGGCTAATCATAGAGAAGTGAAATTTGGAAATCAGGTAGGTTTTAATACAAAACCTTCCACTAAGAAAGGATTTTTGGAAATTCCACCCCTCAGGGGGTGAAAATAGGGTTGAAAGTTTTTTCAATATATACGAATACCTTGGAAAGTAGACATGGTACAAACTTGAGATTTGGCATATGAATTCTCCTATAGAAATGAGTGTTAAAATATTCGGCGATTTTTCCGAAATGTTACTAAAAGGGATGAAAAAGGGTACATATAAAAAGGGATGATTTTTAAGTAGCTCCTAATAAGTTCAAAACTGGTTTCATCGAAATTTCAAAATAATAAAAGTATTCATAAAGAATCAAATTATACTATTTCGTTTTCAAAATATAATATTAATTACTGGGGAAGGGGTGGGGGGCGCTTTTTAGTGAACAACCATATCTCTTAGATTAATGAAGTTATAAAGCTGTAAATTAATAAAAAGATTCTTCCTTTAAAATAAAAATAAAATACGTATTTTAAGACTCAATGATTCAGTTTGAGAGAAGAAGAAGGGTTTTTAAAATTTCAAATCTTACGTACGCGTTCAGTGGGAATAATAATACCTACAAATACGTACCTATAGATGTACCTTCACAATAATAGCCGACTACGGCATGCCGCGGCAGCGTTAGAACAGAGGTAGGTAAATTAGAAAACAAGAATTATTCAGACTTATCAGACAGTCTTGGAAATGAGACAAGATGTTTCTTATTATTTTTTTTTATTGTATTTTAAAGATACAACAGCTTTTACAGAATATCAGAGAAACAAAAAACAATTTGAAATTTACAGCGCCAATAATAATTATTATAATTAATTTTGATGCGAATATAATTCAGCACTGTTTCGGAAGAGAAAGCAAATACGGTAACATGTGACTGTGATCGAAGCCACGGGTAACAGCTATGATATATACAACTTTTTGCCGATGACACCAAGTTCTTCGGTAACCCACTGACTCAGTCACGGCAGCTGCAAGAAGATCTCAACACTATTATGGCCTGGACAAGAGAGTGGCTTCTCATGCTCAATGTGGATAAATGTACTGTACTACATGTGGGACCCAAAAATCCAAAGGTCCAGTATACACTTGATGGAACAATTTTGAGTAGGGTTGAGAAACAGAGGGATCTGGGTATAATTGTAAGCAAAGACCTCAAGTGGGACCAACACATAATTGGTATCAGCAAAAAGGCAAATAGTCTAACATATCTCATAAGAAAGTCGTTTAGTCATATTCCTCCCGAACTGCTGCTCAAGATATATAAAACCTATGTGAGACCTATCTTGGAGTACGGTTTCCAAATATGGTGTCCCTACTTTGAGAAGGATATACAGGTTTTGGAGAAAGTGCAGAGACGCTTTACTAAGATGGGAGCGGGGCTTGGTGACATGTCTTACGAGGATCGCCTTGAGACACTGGGTTTAACCACTCTCAAGGAGAGGAGACTGAGAGGTGATCTAATTGAGGTATATAAAATCTTGAACGACCACTATGACTGCCCAGAGTTGAGAAGCATGTTCCACAGAAGCCACAATCAACATTTGAGGGGACATAGTCTGAAGTTGGTAAAGGACAGATATACTCAGAACCCTCGTAGACATTTCCTTACGAATAGAGTTGTGGACGAGTGGAACGGGCTGCCTGCCGAACTAGTTATTGCTAAGAACACCAATGCATTTAAGAATGGTCTTGACAGTTTATAGTGTGACACAAGTGTGGGATATCAAGTACATCAGCTCCAAGCTGCCTGCTTGATGGCATTTAATAATGATAATAATAATAAACCTGAAAGAATGGGTGCAGGCAAACAAGGCCAACCTCGAATGACATAGACCGAACAATCCGAACATATCGGTGCCGTATTACAGGAGGGCCAAGTCAGGAGCAATAGAAGAGCATGTATACGGAATGTTATGCGTTTGGATAAAGTGAGACAGGTTTGTTTAGATAGGAAAGAATGGAAGTCCATTCGCTCTGCCTACTCCTTCGGGAATCGGTGTGATGGGTAAAAAAAAGTTCAATACGTATTTTGAATCGGTACGGAGAAATTTCTTACTTTGATCAATCAATCAATATCATTTTAACTGTGGTGGTAGTAGCTGGCGAGATGGGTAGGAGTGGGGAGGCAGAAATGTGGGGAAAGGGAGGGGGTGCAGACTGGAGGGTGCGTACGAGCCAGCATAGCGCGGTGCGCGCGGGGATCTAGCTGGTGAGTGACGTGTAGAGGTTCGGTCGTGTTTTGATTTCGTATATTAATTATTACCACAAGCTATTTCGGCGACAATGGCGATTAACAATCTGAAAGTGAGCGATATGCTGCGGTCGTTCGACGGGGAGGGAGACGTCGTACAGTGGCTTGCGAAGATGGAATTAGTGGCGAAACTGAAGGGCGTGACTGATTTGTCACAACTGCTGCCGTTGTTCCTCGAAGGACCGGCATTCGCCGTATACAATGAGATGTCCGATGAAGCCAAAAAGAGCTCCAACGAGATAGTGAAAGTGCTTACGGCGACGTTTTCGCTGAATCCGTTCAGCGCATATGAGCAGTTCGTGCGACGTGTGTGGAAGGACGAACCAGTAGACGTGTATCTAACAGACTTGAGGAGTCTTGAGCGTGTGGGGGGTGTTTCGTCTGATGCATTGCTGAAGCGTGCATTCGTCGTAGGGTTGCCGGGGCCCGTGTCCAGAGAACTAAGGGCCATGGCAAACGTCGAAACGCTACCGTTGGCTAGTGTCTTAGATCGAGCGCGGGCATTGATGGCGGAGTATACAGAGGGCTCTGTGGCGGCTGTAGCAGTGGTAGCGAAGCGTGGCGGGAGAGATCGCGGCCGCATCGTGTCTAACCGCACAGACACTGGCGCTAGACTTTGTTTCCGATGTGGCGGGCCTCACTTACAGAAGTTTTGCAAAGAAGGAAAGACCACTGTGTCGTGTTGGACCTGTGGAAAGGAGGGTCACATATCGAGAGAGTGTGAGCAGGGAAACGGAAGAACTGGTGCGCTAGTAGTTCTTCCACGTGGGGACTAAAGGCGCTACCTATTGTTGACGTCACGATAAATTCCCGTAATGCGCGCGCTCTGGTTGATACGGGTTGTTCACGCACGGTGGTGCGGCGTGCGTTTACCGAAGAACTTTTTGGCGGGAAGAACAACACTTCGATTGTTGGTGTAGACGGGACTCGTGTGCAGTGTGTGGGCGAATCTGTCTTACGAGTTCAGCTAAACGGTTTCGAAGTAAAATGTGTCGTGACTGAAAAATTATTCGATGGTGTAGACGTCGTACTAGGTATGGATGTTATCATGATTTTCGGTGGTGTCAAAGTGACGGGTAACAGCGTCGAGTTTTTGGACGGATCCAGGGTGAGCGCGGCGGGAGTAGTGGAAGCGGAGAGGGAGATCGAAAAGCTCGAGGACAAAGACTTTACAGCTGTGTTCGATGGGTCGCAGTGGACAGTGCACTGGAAGTGGAAGGATGAGCCACCTGTTCTCATAAATCAGGTGGACGCCTACTTGAGCATAAATTAATATGACATTGATGCTGAAGTTGAAACGTGGATCGAGAAAGGCTGGCTGGTCCCTTGGACGAGCGGAAGTGAGAGTGAAGGTATCCTCCCATTGATGGCAGTGATGCAGAAAAACAAGCATACGTAGGTGGCGGCGGCGAGAAGGGCCTCTCAAAGTGTTGGACCTCAGATCAGCCTATCCGCAGATCAGAGTTGACAGAGGGTTGTGGCGTTATCAGCTAGTGCGTTATAAGGGTCGGACGTTTTGTCTAACTCGCTTGGGTTTCGGATTGAATTGTGCACCGAAAATAATGACAGCCATAGTGAGATTCGTGCTGTCAAAAGATGACAAGATACGGCGTGGAACTGACAGCTACATAGACGATATTTTGGTTGACGAGTCCGTGGTGGGAGTGAGTGAGGTGGCAGAGCAGCTCTGCAGATATGGACTGGAGACGAAACCACCGGAGACTTTGGAAGGGGGTAGGGTCCTTGGCCTTCGGATTGAGACCGGAAGAAGTGGACAACTTGTGTTTTGCAGAGGAAACGTGTTGCCGAATGGTAAGATGAGGGCGTCACTCACGAAGAGAGACCTGTTCTCGATGTGCGGCAAGTTGATAGGACATTATCCTGTGTGTGGGTGGCTGAGAACGGCGTGCAGCTACGTAAAGAGATTGAGTGAGGTGTGTTTGGGAAACGCCGATTGGTACTGAGGCACAAAAGATTCTGGAAGAAATTCTGTGTCGTGTAAGGTCTGAGGACCCGGTGAAGGGGGTTTGGAGGGTTGACAGTGACGCAAAAAAGTGTAAAGTATGGTGTGACGCTAGTACGCTGGCGATTGGCGTATTAATCGAAGTAAATGGTCAAGTGGTGGAAGACGCATCATGGATGAGGAAGGCTACGGACGTGAATCACATCAACGTAGCGGAGTTGGAGGCGGTGTTGAAGGGAGTCAGCTTAGCTACAAAGTGGTCGTTTAAGGAGATTGACGTAGTGACCGACTCGGCGACTGTCAGACACTGGGTGGCGTCAGTTTTGGAAGGTGATCGAAGGCCGAGAGCATCTGGAATGAGTGAGATACTTGTCAAGCGTCGACTCGGGTTGCTGGGAGAGCTGATTAAAGAACTGAATCTAAGAGTGTCAGTAACGCTGGTCGAATCGTGTCGTAACAAGGCTAATGTGTTAACAAGAGTCAACAAGGCCTGGCTCAAGCAGGAAAGGGCCGTCTGCAGGGCCGTCGTTGAAGAGACGCACGCGAAACATCACTTTGGCGTCAACAGGACCCTGTATTTGGCGCGAATGCTGGATCCGACAGTCGTAAGGGAGGAGGTGGAAGATCACGTCCGGAAATGCGTCAGCTGCGCATCGTACGACCCCGCGCCTGAAGTTCATGATGCGGGTGAATTAGGGGTGACCGACAACTGGATTCGTCTGGCGGTGGATGTGACACACTACAACGGAGGTTGCTACCTGACCATGATTGACTGCGGACCCAGCACAGTAAATTAATTATTACCACAATAACTATTAAAATATCGAATAATATAATGACATAACTTTTTTTTTTCATCAGAACATCAAATCAATCAAAATAAAAACTCCCTTTGAACTCCACTCAGGGGCATAGGGAGGCAACAAGAGTTGTCCATTGGACTCGATCTTGCGCAATGCTTATGACCTCCTCCCAAACCATATTAACAAAGGTTAAGAGTTTTTGCCAATTGCCAAAGTTAATGCCAGCAAATGGTCATTCGTGTTAAATAACTAAAAACCGAATTTAAAGTTCTGTTACATGAAACCTTGAATATCTATACATAGTGTTAGATGTTTCTAGATTTGAGTGGCTGTGAGTGCAGAGTTTTGTATATGTTTGCGTGTGTGTGTGAGTGAGTGAGAGAAATATGATATAAGGTTATATGTGTGAAAGAGATAGATGTAGTGTACGGTTGTCATAAGTGTATGCAAGTAAGGGATGAAAGAATGCTACCTGGAAGGGTTGAATGCAGGGATATGAGGTATGACCGAGAATGGAAGATGTATGAAAAGACAGTCGTGTTTTGTGATCCTAGCATGCAAGGCGTGTGTGCTAGTGATTTGTATGGGCGTCCTGGAGTTAAGTCGTTTGTTTTTGTTTTATTGTCGATGTTTTGTTTGTAACTGTTTGGTATCCTGAATAAATTGTGTATTTGCAAAGTAGTTGTTTAATTAAATTGCGCCCACAAACTGTCGAAGCTTGATTCAATTGGAGAAAAGGAGAGCGGCTAACATCTCAGAAGTGGGATATAACCTAAAAACGGCGAACTTGCGAAACCACGTGGCGAAAGCGTGCATCGCAAATTTTTGTGTTTGTTTTGTGAAAAGGACTCGTTTTTTTTTTATTGTGTGTGTAGTTAGAGAAAAAGGACTCGTCTTTGTGTTTGTTTTGAGAAAAAGGACTCGTTTTTTGTGTATTTTGAGAAAAAGGACTCGTTTTTTGTGTATTTTAAGAAAAAGGACTTGTTTTTTTGTGTTGTGAGAAAAGACTCGTGTTATCAGGCGTTATTTTGTGAGACAGGACTCGAACGTTGTTATTGTTTATCTTTGTGTCGTGTTTTCTATTGCAAAACAATGGAGCAAGAATACTCGCGTCAAGAAATTGAGAAAATCATCGGCGTCAACCCCATGCAGCCGGGTGCATCTAACAGCCGTAGCGAGGGAGAAACTCAAGATGGTGGCCAGGCGGGCCGCGCATTGAACAATGACGCAATTCTAGCGGCGTTACTGGAGCAGCAGAAGCTATTGTTGCTGATGGTGAGCGAGAGGACCACAAGGGCATATGGTGTTATGCCGAACTTCGACGCACAGTTGAAGAATTTTGCGGGGAAAGAAGGAGAACTAGAGGCGGAGAATTGGTTGAATGCCTTGAATGGTTTGGCGGATGTCCACGATTGGCCGGACAAATTCAAACTAGAGGCCGCCAAGATGCGACTTGTGGGGGCGGCAAAGTTTTGGCTCGGAGGCCGGACTTTCCGAAGTTGGAGTGAGTTCGAGGCGGAATTCAGTGCGACATTTACAAGGCAGCGAAGCACCGTAGATAAATGGAAGGCGGCCATTGAAAAAGTCCAGCAAGAAAATGAGGACACGGCGGAATATTTCCACGAGAAGTCTTATCTTTGTCGTAAAGTGCAGATGAACCTCGCTGACTTTAAAAAGTTATTAGTGGAAGGGCTGTGGTCGCAAGACCTAGCCTACCATCTTCTTGCGCGCCAACATACGAGTGAGAATGGAATCTTTTCAGACATAATGTCGTTTGAGTCGGTGATAAAAAATAGGTCGGCGAGAGATCAACCCGTGAGTCTAGGCGTATTGGGTTCAACAGAGGTTGTGAGGGAGCATTATACACGCGAAACCCAAGAAAAACGAAGGGGATGTAAAACCACGACTGTTAGGTGCTACAACTGTGGCGAGAATGGGCACCTATCATCGGGCTGTCCAGAAATGAGAGATAGAAAAACCTGCTATAAGTGCAAGGAGACTGGTCACTTTCAAGCTGACTGTCCCACCAACACGAA
This sequence comes from Mystacides longicornis, assembly GCA_963576905.1. Classification (NCBI taxonomy): domain Eukaryota; kingdom Metazoa; phylum Arthropoda; class Insecta; order Trichoptera; family Leptoceridae; genus Mystacides; species Mystacides longicornis. Next base: position 9,980,190 of record OY756429.1, read on the forward strand.
AGGAGCGGAGGTACCAGCAACATCAAGGGAAGACATAACTTGTTTGATAATAAGAGCTGAGGAAGATGTCGAGAAACGGGAGAGCACAATGGTGGAGAAAATTAGCGCAGATGGCGTGGTAATGGAAGAAGAGAACAGACCGGAGCGTATGAAGAAAGCAGATAAGAGAGAAAATACACCTGGGGTGATGGAGTATTCTATGAGAAAGAAGACGGGACATCGTTCGATCGCGGCGAAGAAACTTTGTCCGGTGACTGAGGTAAAAAGTAATGCTGCACCATCGACGGAGAAAGCTGACAAAGAGGCGTTAAACAGGATGGTCGAGAAGTTGAAAATCACACATAGGGAAGAGAAAGACAGGGCACACTCCATCACTGGTCTGGTTGTTCCCACGAAATGCTTCATCGTTAAAGAAGGCTTCAGTGATGATTTTTCTGATTTCGGTGGCGAAAATGGATGGAAGGAAACTGCACCACGAGTTCAACCATGGAAATATAAATAAATTTCGATTATTTTCTTGTACCCAGGATGGCCGGATGTTAGATGTTTCTAGATTTGAGTGGCTGTGAGTGCAGAGTTTTGTATATGTTTGCGTGTGTGTGTGAGTGAGTGAGAGAAATATGATATAAGGTTATATGTGTGAAAGAGATAGATGTAGTGTACGGTTGTCATAAGTGTATGCAAGTAAGGGATGAAAGAATGCTACCTGGAAGGGTTGAATGCAGGGATATGAGGTATGGCCGAGAATGGAAGATGTATGAAAAGACAGTCGTGTTTTGTGATCCTAGCATGCAAGGCGTGTGTGCTAGTGATTTGTATGGGCGTCCTGGAGTTAAGTCGTTTGTTTTTGTTTTATTGTCGATGTTTTGTTTGTAACTGTTTGGTATCCTGAATAAATTGTGTATTTGCAAAGTAGTTGTTTAATTAAATTGCGCCCACAAACTGTCGAAGCTTGATTCAATTGGAGAAAAGGAGAGCGGCTAACAATAGTTAATTCGATACGAAGTTCGACGGGTCAGCTAGTATCTACAAAAGATTCTTTAGAACTCATTACTCGGATCTCAGAACTTCCTTGGTGTGCAGTTCCGACTTTGTATACACACGGCCTCACAGTAGATACCGATGCAATACTCCACTGTGGATTCACAAGGCAACATAGTAGAAACCGATGCAACAGCATTAGATATGTAGAGATGTAGCCACCTTCTGATACAGCTGCAACTGCAAAGTCATGACTGACCCGACCGGGAATGGAAACTGGAACCTCTTGATCAAGATTCAGAGCCTATATCACTAGGTTACTGAGGTCAGTATCCATTATTTTCTATCAGTATAGTTTCTTTGCTTTTTCCAAAAACATACATACTATTTCTCACACACATGTTTCGCGTAGTTCTTTCAAATTGTTATTCAGGTTTAGGTATGCAAATGGGGTTTAATAAGTTGCAAAGATATTCTTCAATATTTCTCTTTCATACAGTGCTAACCAATCCAATCCAAACTCCCTTAAGACCCCACTTAGGGGCATAGGGGGGCAACAAGAGCTCTCCATTGCGCTCGATCCTCCCACACCATGTCCAGATTCCTCAGCTCTGCTTCGAAGGAGCGGAACACAATATGAGAGGGTCTTCCTCGTCCTCGGGACCCTGATGGGAGGAAGAACAGCGCTCTCCTCGGTCCATCAGGTATAAATGGGGATGAGTCAAATTATTTGTCTCTTTTACCTCGAGAGCATTTCCGCTAGTGAGTCGGGCGTGTTCCAAAAACACCAAGGCATCCCTCACGGAGGTGGAAGTGGCTTCACCCCTCGTCGGATAGGTCACCAATTTCACAAAAACAAAACCATCCTTCACATCAACCACGGTCATTGTGCAGTTATTGTTACAGCTGGAAATATTAAAAAAATGAAAAATAAAACCATTAGGCAAATACATTCATAGTTTTATGAACAATTAAATCAAAATAATTTAATATCAAAATAAGTATACATAGGAAGACCACAGATGAGATGGAGGGGTGAACTGGAGCGACACACTGGGGTGCTATGGATGCAGACTGCCCAGGAGAGATCGACATGTGACACGGAGAAGGCTTTCGTCCAGGAGTGGACGGCGATAAGCTGAAGAAGAAGTATTTATACCAAACATAATAATATCAACACTTGAAAGGCTACTTGGCATAAACGACAAAAACCAAATTTTACAGGAGGTTTTTGTTTTGTTTAGAAAGATATAAAAAATTCTAGGACGTTAGAGGTTTTGCTACATAGTTATTATATAGCGAATCAATGAGTTATTGAGTGTTATATAAATAAGCATGCTCTCTGGTACTTGTTTCGCTTATGATAATTTTGCTGAACTAATTATTTATTGTTATTAGTTTTATTTTTAAACTCGTTAGAAATAACTATTAAAGTGGATAAGTAAAAAAAAGACACACACTTCTTAGAAATGAGTTGTATGGATGAGTGGAACATATTGCCTGCTGAGCTGGTTGTTCCGGAGAACACTTCAGAATGGGCTTGAAAAAATGCAGTGTTATACAAATGTGGGATATAAAGCACATTAGCTCAAGGAAGGCAGGGTGTTTATAAAGAAAATATTGCTGTAATTCTCCCAGTCTCAGCCATGGAGAAAGCATTGTAAATTATGGTCCAGTCGAGGATTCTCATATTTGAAAGCATTGAAGGATGTCAATATGCAAGAAAGAGAAATTAAATTACCCGCTAATGATGGTCTCCATTAGTTTCTGGTCCTTACTTGTCCATTGCTCTTTAGCAGGATGGCAGTCGGCTAAGCTGCACAGTACAGCGTACGGAGGTGGACTGTTTTCATCTACGGGCATGACCCTCAATCTAATTTTGAAAAATCAAAAATAAACATTCCGATTAATTAGTGCTTATAACAAAAATGCGGTAAAGTGGGATTAAAAATGAACATGAGTAAAACCAACATCATGTCTAACACAAATCTATCCCAACCGATTGCAATTGGAGGTCAAAATATATCGAGGGTTGAGTCCTATGTCTACCTGGGTCACACTGTTAAATTGGGAAGGGATAACATGGAAGCCGAACTGGAAAGACGAAGAGCTTTAGGATGGGCCGCATTTGGAAAGTTATCAAATGTCCTAAAATCCCCATCCATCTGAAGAAGAAAACATTCGATGCATGTGTACTCCCGGTGCTCTCCTATGGGTTCAAGACATCCGCTCTAACGAAAAGAATCATGCACAAACTTCGTGTTACTCAAAGAGCAATGGAGAGAAGAATGTTAAATATTACACTTAGGGACCGAAAAACGAATGCATGGATTAGGGAAAAGACCAAGGTAACAGATGTGACCCAAAGAATCGCAGAGCTGAAGTGGAGCTGGGCAGGTCATGTGGCGCGTATGTCTGATGGCAGGTGGACGAAGAAAGTGCTGGACTAGAGGCCTAGAACAGGGCACAGAAGCGTGGGTAGACCCCAGACAAGATGGTCCGACGACGTTAAAAGAGTAGCGGGCCTGCACTGGAAGAGGGTGGCGTCCGACAGAGATGTATGGAAGTCCAAGAGGAAGGTCTTTGTTCAATTCTGGACACAAGAAGAAGGCTGAAAGGTAAAGGTTAATAACAAAAAATCTTCATAATATCATAAAGTGGGTGCAAGCCAACAACAGACAGATAGATAGATATACAATAAAAATGTAGAAAGTTATATTTAATCAATGTTTTGATAAATTTTAACAGTTGCAGTTTTTTATGGTGTATAACAGATAAAAATTGGCTTAAGTCGAACATCACATTGAAGATCTTTTATTCAGATAAGTTTCGTAATAAAGCCAGATAAGTATCGTAATAAAGCTAATCAGACCCTACGGGAATCAATATTGTTTTGTATGAAATAAATAATAGCAAAAAACTATGTGAATTTTTTATTTTTTTCTTCGTATTGTTGTACACAGTTTGAATTTTGGTAAACAATGACGAAAATATCATCCAGCCCTATTGAGCTCCTGTCGTAAACAGCCTACTTTTAGAGCCAGCGCATACAGAAAGCGTTCAAACGTTCCGCGTTCTTTGTAAGTAGTAGACCACTACAGCAACTCGCAGACACAGCAGCAGTCAGACCGCGCCGGTCAGTTAACGCTCGCGTTCTATTGTCAGAAGTACAAAGAACTCGTGGAATGCCTCACTCGCAAGATGGCTTACACAGAAAAATTAATGGACTTAGTAAGAGAAAGGCGCTGAAATATCGCCTTTCTCCAGTTTCTGTCTTCTTTTTTATATAATTATGCAATTTATTGACATTCGTTCAACGTCAATAAATAAAAAAAGTTCTTCATATTCAAGTAATTCAGGAAAAAGAAAACTGAACTCTCCTTTTTCATCTCGCTCAGCGTTAATCGGATGCACCCGGTATCTTTTTTTCTTATTAGACTCTTCTAAAGTCCACAAAAGCAGTGCTTCATCTTCTGAAGACAAACTGTCGAAATACATGTTTCATGTACAAGATTGGTTGGGAAAATGGAATGCAGCATTTTTGACTGTGTGCTATGCGTGTTAGAACTCGACCGGACGAACGCTTCGTGTCGAACAAACGCTGCGCGGGTTCTTAAGGTATTTCTTCACCAAGAGCTTAATTAAGTTTTCAACAAAACACTGGATGGAGGTTTTTCTCGATATCCACTTACATAAAAAGGCATTTATTGACGCTGTGCCATTAATTTGAAAAAAAAAAACTACTAAACCCTAATATTTGATCTACCTAGTTCACTTGCACTCATATTATTTGTATAGGCTTGTTGTCTTTGTATAGGCATTTTTCAAATTTGTGCAACTGTTTCTTTAAATTCTTCAGAACAAATTGAATGCACGTGATTTTCTTACTAGACCCCTCCCTCCCCCTTCTTGATCTTTCGTGACTTTTTCTGGACCCCTCCCTCTCCCCTTTTGAGCTCACGTGACCCCTTATAGCAAAATTTTATAGTTAGGAGGCCCTTTGAATGGAAATGCCTTACTTTCCCTTTTTTATTTTGGGGAACTTGGGCATTTCCATTCTATTTGCTTGACCCTTATTTTGGAGAGCCATTTTCTGACTATTTTTCCTTAAGGTTCCACATGCATTTGTCTATACAAAGTCTTTCAAAAGGATAAAATCTTGACTTTATGTAGTATCCTTTTGAATGGGTCCAGGTTATTCCAATTTTTTTTTTAAATCTGTCCGTAGACGAAATATTATTGACTGTGAAATGGAGACTCCTCAACAACGGGAAGAATCTATATTGTAGAAACAAAACGTGGAAAAAAGGTGTTTCAACGATTGGGATTTGTGCTGCAATAATTTTTTAGAGCATTCTTCCCAACAAGACTCATCAGCAGAAGCATTTTCAAAAACAAGTAGATTTCTTCGGCAGTAGTTGCTTCCCGTTTTTTTTTAATTTGAATGGGTGTAGCAGATGTGCAAAGTGTAGCAGTACAGTCATTAGAATCTCTAACAATCACATCAACAATCTCTTGGTTCAACAACACCAAAAAGAAGTTCATATCCATCAAATTTTCATTAAAGTTTAATGATGAAGATATCTCAGACTGCGAAAAGTCAAACTCATGAACTGTTGGGGTGAACTTCATGATGCTCTACTTTATTCTTGCGTCAGGTCTTTTCGAGGTAGATCATTGGGGGTTTTCCTCGAAGTCATCTCCATTTTCCACAGATTCATCTTGACTTGAAGACAAATATTCCTCCCTTATTGGTATTTCATTGATACCTTCTTCGTCTTCACCGTCATTTGAATATACAGTAACCTCATCTTCTGTCATCAATCTAGCCAACTTTTGACTGATAAGACTAAACTATATAAATTACAAATTATAGAAATAATTTTTTTTGATTACCGTCGTGACCCCTAACTTCGCCTGTGGTACCTAACTTCGCCTGTTTTGGTAAAATTCAATATTTTTGTATTTTTATCTAGAATACGATCTTCATTTAATATTTGAATGAAAGTTTTATTCATAATGGCAATACTTTTCCTTAAATTTGGTGCTAACTTCATGCGAATACGTCAGATGGTTGGTTTCAGGTTGGCGCGAAGGCAGCGTTCATTGTATTGTTATGCGAAACTTTCACTTTAACAAAAATCTGTCAAAGATAGGTTCCTGTATTGGAATTTAATAGATTACAAAAAGAATCTAATGTTTATAATAAAAATCGGTATAACACTATCTATTATAGTTTATAATTTATTTAAATAAATATTCACTGAGGCGGGTTACCTCCAAAAATGATCCAATCTTCGCCTACCTATAGGGTTGTCAAAACACACTTTTTTTTGGAACATGGAAACAAAAATTTGGTTAAGTTGTAATAAAATGTATAGGATAGCCTCATGATAACAAAACTGTTTTTTTATTCTTAAATTTTTAAGAATAACTGTTCTTACAATTTGCGTTGTAGGTAATGTATAAAAAAATGTAACATGAATTCTAGTTTTTTTTTGACAACCCTGACTAAAGTTTGTCAAATGTATGGAAACAGATTTAAATGTGTACCTAACTTCGCCTAGTGGAAATATATTGCTAAAAAAAGACCTTATTGTATTCTCGTTATGGTTCATATTGCTTTGTGTGATGTTCACAACACAACCGTATTATTTTTATGTGTCTGTGGTGCACACTTCAATACTTACACGTGGTAGGCGAAGTTAGGTAAAAGTTCCCTAACTTCGCCTGCCGTCTTTAAATGCTAATAAAATGGTAATTATTATAAAATACAGGTATTTATCATGACATTCCTTTAGAATTCTTCTTATTGAATATTATTTTCAATACCAATTCGTCCAGTACTATTCTATTTTGGAGCTATTAAAAAAAAACTTCTGAAAACCAGGCGAAGTTCGGGGTCACGACGGAATGAGTAATATTGATGATAAAAATCTCAATAGTTATAGGTAGTAATAAGATGCTACCATTATTACTTCTACCATATTGACTACGATGAGATAAGAATGCTGAATGACTAAGTCGGAAAAGAGTGCTGGAGAACAAAGCTAGGATTCCAAAAACTCTTTCATGCTATGTTCTGTTTCTTACAATCAGAGAAGAGAAATTTTGGGGTGCTCTATGGTTGTGAGAATCTAAATAGAAATGCTGATACTTTCCAAATAAAAGTGCCGCAAAGAGTTTGTGAGTGCGTGAGAGAAGGGCAATGGCACATCTGACGCAATTTATTTAGTTGCTTGCACCATATATCCATTCAGAGCACTTGGGCACGTCATGATAAAATTCATAATAACAATCAACAAGAAAAATACAAAACATAAACGATAAGAACGACATACCTCCTATTAAGAGGATGAACACCAGCGTGCAGTATAAACGAATTGATTATGTCAAATTAAATGAAGCCATGTCGAACGAGGATTGGTCAAACGTCATGAATAGCCGTGATGTAAATATAGCTACAGAGAACTTTTTACATACTTTTGGGAGACATTTGGATTATTCCTCTAAGATCGTAACATATAGAAGAAAAAACCAAAAACCTTGGATAACTGGAGGCTTAATTAGATGTATGAATAAGCGAGATACTATGCACGCAGCTTGTCGGAGGGATCCGCATAACCCATTTCTTTCCAGGCAATACAAAACATATCGTAATGTATGCAGTTCCATAATTAAAAGGGCTAGAGAAGATTATTATAAGCATAAATTGGATAAACATAGAGGCGATCTTCGAAAAACATGGAAGACGATAAAGGAGGCAGCAAATATCGAAACCAATAGAGTAGATATAGAAAGCATACTTGTTGAGGACACTAAGGTGTACGAACGTGATTCGAGACTGATTGCCAATTACTTGAATCGCTACTTCTCCTCAATAGGCTCAAAGCTGACAGATGAGCTGATTCATTCGCGTGATGCTGTGCGCACTCAATCAAGTGTGAACTGTTTGAATATTCTGGGTGATCTGAGAGAGGTGGAGATGAGCGGTATTGAATTTCATATGACTAAGACAAACATAAATGAAGTCAAAACCGTGATATCTAACCTTAAAACAGGATGTGGCACCGGAACCGATGGGTTGTGTGGCGATGCATATAAAAGATCATGTGACTTCATCGCGGGTCCAGTAGCGCATCTAACAAATTTAAGTATTGCTGGTTCAACATTTCCAGATCGATGCAAGGAGGCCGTTATAATTCCTATTTTCAAAAATGGTGACAGAAGCGACGCATCAAACTATAGACCCATTTCCATATTGAATGTTTTTTCGAAGATTATTGAAACTGATGTTATCTCCTGCTGATTTCTCCAATTGTTGTCTAAATAGTTCTTTAAACTTGATGGGCTTGATATATGTAAAAGACTTTTCACACTTTACAGATTTATTGCAATCCAAGACAAAATACACAGTTACAAAAATACAAGGTAAAATAAATAGCCCAGGACGCCTATCGCTAACTTGCTCGACTTGCACGCTAGGATTACCTTTCACGACTACCTTTCATTCCTCCGCATTTCTCGGCCATCCTTGCATTCCGTCTTTCAGGCGCCATACTACTCACACACACACCCTTAACTCAACTATACCCCCCCCTACAGCCATCTCTTTCACACATTCACTTACCTGGATGCTCCCTTGCACTCACACTCAGCACTGCATTCAAAATCCTTGGCATCTGGAAACATCTATCATACACACACACACAACCTCACATACTTTTGCATTTGAAACTATTGGAAATATCTAACATCCGGCCATCCTGGGTCTTCTAAACAACATAATCATCCAAATATTTTGGTCTTCTTCGAAGTCTCTTAGAGGACACTTCAGCTTCCTTATTTGGCTCCTTTTCAGAATCTGATATGTCATCTTCGTCTTCGCTTGTTTGCTCTCTGGCACCAAAACTCTTCATAATTGACACATGTGCTGTGGTGGCGTAGAGTCTCCCTCTCCCATCCTCTTCTAGGGCTGCCACTCTATAGGCGTCATTTGGTAGGACCTCTGTTACAACAAGGGGTCCTCTGTATTTAGCCTGGAGTTTGGAGGACTCTCCAGCATCGGGTGGCCTCTTAATGAATACCACTTCTCCAACATCGTACTTCGTACCTTGGTGATGTTTGTTATCATGTTTAGCTTTCCACTTGATATGCTCATTGAGTATTCTAGTTCTGGCAGCTTGCCGTAACTCAGCCACATTTTCGTAATCAGTTGTCAAACCGACCAAGCTTCGTATCGCTCCATCTGCTAGCTTGGGAATATAGCCATACAGCATTTGGAAAGGAGTTCTTCCTATAGTTTTGTTGAAGGCATTATTCAAGTGGCATTCAACCTCCTCTATGGCTTGATCCCAGGACTTCTCCGTCTTCATGTAGGATTGAATAACCGGGGTTATAGTCGCATTTACTCTCTCAACCTGCCCATTGGCTTGAGGATGTCTCACCGAGATCAAGCTATGCCGGATCCCATTCTCTGTACAATATTCTGCAAACCCGTGGGAGGTGTAACATGTGCCCCGGTCTGTTATTAAGCGATCAGGCAACCCATGGGCTAGTACGAATCTTTTCAGGTTTTTTATTACTTGGCTTGACGACGTATCCTTGGTCGGGTATAACTTGACATATTTAGTTAGATTGTCTATTATAACCAGCAGATAGCTGTTGCCTCTCGAACTTTTCACAAAGGGCCCAAGGTGATCCATATTTGCTATCTCAAATGGTCGGTTACCTGGAGCTATAGGATGTAACTCTCCTGGTTGCTTCCCTCTTGGTGTCTTGTAAAGTGCGCATTCAGGACAGTGCTTTATATGATGCCTTACATAGCGCTTCATGCGTGGGAAGTAGTAGTTTTCTTGTAGACTTTTTAATGTTCTATCTACAGAGAAGTGGCCCTTTAAGTCGTGATATTTCACCACTAAACTCTTCCTCATAACTTTTGGTACGAACCATAATAGCTTTTCAGATCCTATTGGTGTTGTCTTGGCCACATACAAGATGTTATTGAGTAGTCTGTAGTTCTTTAGTTCATTTTGTTGCGCATTGCTTCTCAAACTATCGATGATCTCTTTGACCTGGTTATCTGAATTTTGCATCGCCAACAAGTACTGCTCTTCTGTGAGGGCAGACAGGACCTCAAGTCTTGACTCCACAATTGTGTCCAATGTGTCGCTAGCCTCCATTGTAGGTGATCTGCTCAGAGCATCGACATGTGCCATTCTCTCACCTGGCCTATGTTTGACTTCAATATCATATTCCTGTAACAAGTCAAACCATCTTGTTATTTGGGGATTCTTGGTTTTCTTAGCGTTCATATATACTAACGCTTGGCAGTCGGTTATGACCACAACATGGACACCAATCAGCATTGATCTTAAACGATCCAAACACCAGACAATGGCCATCAGTTCCAGTTTGCTAGAGTGGTACATCCTCTCTGTGTCGCTAGTCTTTTTGCTAATGCAGTATATTAGGTGCATTTTGTCATCGGCACCTCTTTGGAGCAGCATTCCACCTAATCCGTTAGCTGAAGCATCTGTATGCAGTTCTGTGTATAGTTTTGGGTCAAATATTTGAAGAACAGGTCTCTCCAGAAGGCGCCTTTTTAATTCTTCGAAGGCCTCAACTTCCTTTTCTCCCCATCTGTATGTAACATTTTTCTTTGTGAGATTAGTGAGTGGCTCAGCTATCCTCGCATAATCTTTTATAAATCTTCGGAAGAAGCCGGTCAGTCCAATGAACCTTCTCACTCCATGCACATTTTCCGGAACAGGAAATCTGGCGACGGCATCTAATTTATCTGATCCTGGTTGAATACCTTGCTCCGACAACTCATAACCCAGGTAGGTCACCCGAGACATGGAAAATACACACTTGGATGGTTTTAAGGTGAGGTTTGCTGCTTTCAGTGCCTTTAGGACTTCTTCTAACCTGTCCATCATTTCGTCGAAATCCCTCGCAGGGATTAGCACATCGTCCATATAGCACATGGCTATGGAATTTCTCAGCGGTCCTAGTACGACATGCATCAGACGACTGAATTCATAAGGTGCGTTCATCAAACCAAAGACCATTCTCGTGAACTGTCCCGTTTCATCTTGAGTAACGAAAGCTGTCTTTTCCTTGGAGTCTTCGGCCAGAGGTAACTGTAAGAACCCATGCGCCAGGTCCAAGACAGTGAAGAGTTTACACCCACTCATGCGTTCAAACAGTTCATCCATATTAGGCAAAGGGAAGGCCTGTTGTTGGGTATCCTGGTTCAGACGTCTGTAGTCCACAACTAGTCTGGCTTCCCCAGATTTCTTTGTAACCAAAAGCACTGGGCTTCCATATGGTGACTTGGTGTCTTCCACTATCCCCTGCTCTCGCCATTCCTTTATAATGGATTTCATCTTTTGGCGTTCACTCCAGCTAGTTCGGTAGGGCTTCAAACTCAGTGGCCTGGCCTCGGGCTTGAGGCGAATGTTCATCTCGGACATGTCTGTGCAACCTATCTCAGATAAGTCGAATGCGAAACAGCTTCGGTATCTATTAAGAAGCTTGAGGAGGGATTCCTTCTCTCTGGTCGTCAGTTCTGTGGAAATTATGACGTCTTCTTCTGCGATATTTTCTTTCTTCACGTATTCCTTATTATCGGTGATAACATTCTTTACACGTCCCAGACACTCTCCGACATCAATATTCTTCCCCACTGTACACTGGTTGTAGACGGGCACCTTCACAGTCAGGCAGTTTATTTCGGCGTCTACAAAGGTCATCTGCTGCGGCCCAACATAGGTTGGTTTCTGGGCTGTTATCCTCTTGCTTGTTTTTTCCTTCAGGGAAATTTTGGCCAATTCGGCCACACACGTCTCCACATAGCCGAAGGTAAGCTTGTCCCCTTTCTTCTCGAAGGTTATATTCGGGGACTCTGTCCAAGTTCTGCCGATGATGAGGTCGTAGGGCTGACAATCATCAGGAACGACCACCATTTGGATCTTGCGGACGACAATGTCGTCTATCTCTATGTCGACTATAGTCCTTCCCAAGGACGTGCACCTAGCCCCTTCTCCAATGCCGAATATGGGGGTTTCGCAGGCTATAATATTGCACCCGGCTCTCAGGGCTGTTGATGCCCTCACCAAGCAGTCACTGCTTCCTGTGTCGATGAAGCAGTCTACAATGTATCCCCCAATTGATGCAGTCTTTTTATATTTTGCTGCTGAAGATGTTTCTCCCCCTGTCCCAGTCACTAGGGATACTTCCTTGCCTCCGTTGGTCGGACAATTGGCTTGTAGGTGTCCTACTTCTTTGCACTTATAACAGGTGTTTCTGTCCCTTGGTTTTGGACAGTCTCTGGAGAGATGACCCTCATTGCCGCAATTAAAACATCTGAAGGAAGACTTAGCTGGGGACCTCCAACTTCCTAGACTCTTGGGGGTGGGCGCTCGGCGTTCCGCTGGATATCTGGCCTGCTTCTTCTCGGGATGATCGTAGCTGCTCCGGCTACTCGGTTGAATTCGGTCTAATCTGTTCTGGTTAGTCTTTTCGAAGGCCATTAGGTCCGCGAATATCTCATTCTCGTTCGTGTGAGGGCGCGCGAGAAGATGGTAGGCCAAGTCTTTTGACCACAGGCCCTCCACCAGTAATGTTTTGAAGTCCGTAATCGTCATCTTGACGGCGCGACACAGGTACGATTTTTCGTGGAAATATTCAGCCGTGTCCTCGCCTTTCTGTTGGACTCTGCCATTCGCCGCCTTCCATTTTTCAACAAGGCTTTGTCGCCTGGTGAATGTGGCGGTAAATTCCGCCTCAAACTCCTTCCAGTTTCGGAAGTTCCGCCCTCCCAGCCAAAACTTCGCTGCCCCTACTAATCGCATTTTGGCGGCTTCCAGTTTGAACCTATCTGGCCACTCGTGTACCTCCGCCAACCCATTAAGGGCATTAAGCCAATTCTCGGCTTCCATTTCGCCTTCTTTTCCCGTAAAATTTCTTATTTGAGCATCAAAATTTGGCATTACGCCATAAGACCTCGGGGTCCTTTCGCTCGCCATTGCCATTAGTATTTTCTGTTGTTCTAGCAACGCCGCCAACATGGCCGCCTGTCCGCCATTAAAAACGTCGCCTCCGTGATGCTCGTCGGTAACGCGCGGTTGCGCCGGGTTGACGCCAATAATCTCCTCGATTTCATGCGCTGAATATTCAGGCTCCATTGTAACTAAAGTTCGGTAACAATATGAACGACGCAAACACAGTCAAGACTCGTCTTGAGAAATTAACACGTGGTCTCTCACAAAATTACCAGCAAATCGTCTATATACGAATACGTAAAAGTTACGCCACAAACAAAAAAAAACGAGTCTTTGGTCTCACAAAAATTAAACAAAACACATAAACGAGTCTATATCTCACAAATAAAGAGTCTCTTGTCTCACAATAAAAGGAAATACATAAATATACGAGTCTATATCTCACAATTAAAGAGTCTTTTGTCTCACACAAAAATTAAACAAAACACATAAACGAGTCTATATCTCACAAATAAAGAGTCTTTTGTCTCACAATAAAAAAAATCACAAATGTACGAGTCTTTTATCTCACAATTTGGTAATAACACAAAGCACAGAGTCCGGATCTCACAATATACAAAAACATACACAAAGAACAGTAAAATACGACGCACGCTCGACACACGTGGTTGCATACAAAGGTGCGGATTTTCGGGTTATATCCCACTTCTGAGATGTTATCTCCTGCTGATTTCTCCAATTGTTGTCTAAATAGTTCTTTAAACTTGATGGGCTTGATATATGTAAAAGACTTTTCACACTTTACAGATTTATTGCAATCCAAGACAAAATACACAGTTACAAAAATACAAGGTAAAATAAATAGCCCAGGACGCCTATCGCTAACTTGCTCGACTTGCACGCTAGGATTACCTTTCACGACTACCTTTCATTCCTCCGCATTTCTCGGCCATCCTTGCATTCCGTCTTTCAGGCGCCATACTACTCACACACACACCCTTAACTCAACTATACCCCCCCCTACAGCCATCTCTTTCACACATTCACTTACCTGGATGCTCCCTTGCACTCACACTCAGCACTGCATTCAAAATCCTTGGCATCTGGAAACATCTATCATACACACACACACAACCTCACATACTTTTGCATTTGAAACTATTGGAAATATCTAACACTATCATAAAAATCCGTTTGACTAGATACATGAAAACTAACTCTATATTATCTTGTTCTCAGTATGGGTTTAGAGAGGGGCAGAGCACAGTCGATGCCATACTGGATCTGACTCAACACGTCTCGGGGGGTTTGGATGATAAAAAGAAAACCTTGGGAATATTCCTGGACCTTAAGAAGGCTTTTGACACTGTGTCACATCGTTTCTTGTTGGAAAAGCTTACTAGGGTGGGAATCGTGGGCCCTGCACATCGATGGTTCTCAAGCTACCTCACTAATAGAAGACAGGCGACTAAGGTGGGGGAGATTTGTAGTACATTTGAGACTGTCGAATATGGTGTTCCACAGGGAAGTGTCCTGGGTCCCGTATTATTTTTACTGTACATAAATGAATTATGCAACCTTGATATTGTCAGTAAAATTATAGCGTTTGCAGACGATACAACCCTATTGTTCACAGCTGAAACATGGACAGAGGCATACCATCAGACAGACTCAAGAAGGTAAAGAAATGGCTGGACTGCAACTTATTGACTTTAAACTTAAATAAAACCCTGTATCTCTCCTTCAGCCTGAGGGAAGTGAGTCAACCTAGCATGAATGAATCTTTGAGATTACACGAGCATAATTGTACTGGTCACGGTAAATGCCAGTGTCCCATTATTCAAAAGAAGAGAGAAATTAAATATTTAGGACTCAAGATAGATGATGGACTTGGATGGCACGGACACGTTGAGGAACTTAGTAAAACACTAAGAAAACTTATTTACATATTTAAAAACTTGCGAAACGTCTTGGATCCTCTAACCCTGAGAGCAGTTTATTTCGCATTAGCACAGTCTCGGCTTATCTACGGCTTAATTGCATTCGGCAGCTGTGGAACTACGGTTCTGCAGGGACTGAGGGTGGCACAGAGGTGTCTCATAAAAGTGATCCTAAAGAGAACCCATGAAATTTCCCACTGTTGAAATTTACAAACAGTTTAAGGTACTCACTACGCCCGATTCTGTTTGAATTTAAGTGCGCACTAACTAAAATAAGAACGTTCCAATTTTATTAAGTGCACATCGGTATTCTATAAAAATTAAGAGCGTTCTTAATATGACTAATATTGAAATTAGTTCATTTTGGTATTCTACAACACTATTTAAGTCAATTTTAGTGCGTTCTTATGTCAAAACGTTCTTAATCTTAGTTCACACCTAATTGTATGCGACTTAAAATATATCTGATGATATTTTTATAATAAAAGTATTATTTTAACCTAATAAGTTTAAAAAAAGTGTTAAATATCTTTATTAAGGTAAATAAAATCATAAAATTGATTATTTGCGCGTGTTTCATTATGCCGAAATCGAAAATTGGAGGTTAGATCAAAATCACTACTTTCATAAAATACTCTTGCGTATATTACAACACGAGATTTGCACTAAAAATAATTATACTTATTTATTTCAAAAGGAAATCTAAGAGTTGGTCTGATAAAAATGCTAATTTGAGATGCCTCTAACCCATTTGGTCACTACTTTGACACTCGTATTATTTTTAATAAACAAACATGACCAATTGCGCATGCGCGATATAGACCATAGACAATTATAATTCATATTTTTGTTTATGGTGAACTAATTTAAGCCATTTTAGTTTTTAGAACACATTGCTTTATAGAATACGAATTTTAATTCATATGACCTTAATTCTTAAATTTTGGAACGTTCTTATTTTAGGTCGAACAAATCCAGAATAGGGGGTACTGTGGATCAATTATTTGTTAGACTTACACTACGAAGATACTTTACTTCTGTGTCTAGGTCGAGGTCTCAGCAGAGCCGTGAAACGAGAACGGCAGTGGGAATTAGTTGCTGGGTCCCATTTTGTCGAACAACTTTTGGTAGGCGCTAGTATTTTGCAATAGCTCCGAGAATTTTAAACTCTTTAAGCCCAAACATTAGGAATGCTAAAAGTGAGGGTGTGTTCAGGAGGTTTGTTGACAGTTGGGTTAGAGAGCAAATCGGCGAAATTCCATATTAGTGGATTCCCCGTGTGTAAATGAGTACGAAAGAAGGTATGTTAATATATCGCACCCCTAGAATTAAACCTCGGTAACTCAAAAAGTGCCGATTTTGAGTTAGCGGCATTTTCGAATTCTTGACTCGATTAGCTACACGGCGATATAACCCACGTTACGATATCTTTATCCGTTCTCAAAAGATGGCCCGAAACGTCAGTTTTACTGACTGACCGTACGCTGGAGAGCCCGAAGATTACTCCGTCATTTTGAGTTGTGTATTAGACATCGTGAGTGGAGGTCGGTTGAATATTCACTTATTTTGACTTACTAAAGTTTATGTGAATTTAATCTGGTAAGTTTATTTTTTATTTCGTATTGATGGAGTTTTGTTGAATGTTTATTATGAAAAATAATTGTTCATTTTGACTTATAGGGGTTTTGGTGGTGTTAAATCGCAATACTTTTTTTTATATTTAGAGTTGATAAGTTTTTCATGACGTAAAATGTAAATTTTGATTTGCCTTGGTTTTCTTGAATGAAATTAAACCTCCATGTTTCTTATTTATTTAATTAATTAATAACTTTTTATTGAGTAATTAGATAGTCTAAGACTCTATTAAATAATATTTTTTCTTCGCAGTGAAATTTTGAAAACCAGAAGTGAAAATAATTAACTTTTTTGAGTTGCTCGACTTTACTTGATTTTTCAATGTTTGTTAAGAATATTATTTTTTTAGAACAATGAAAATCAGGATAAAAATCATATTGGACCTCGTCAAGAGAAAAAACGATGAAACGGAGAATCGTGACTAGCCAACTGAAGACCCAAATGCCACAGTAGTCATCTATGATCTCCAAGCAGTAATGCCGGTTCCCAAACGACAAGTCTCTTTGGTCTTTTAAAAGTCAAGAATAAATTATTGTTTTACTATTACCGTCAGTGATTTGGATGCAAAGAATGTGGATTGTTTTTTTGGGATGAGAGTGAAGGAAAGTGCGGTGCAATAGAAATCGAAAGCTGTGTTTTTGCGTTTATAGAAATGCAGCTTAATAAACATCCTAGTGGAGACATAAATCTAATATTTTTCTCCAACAATTGCTGTGGACAGCAAAAAAAACTAATATTTTTTATTAATTAAACAATTATTGTTTTATTTCAACCATTTAATATAAGTTTATGTACCTACATAAAACTAATATTAAACGAAGAGGCCCCGGATTCAATTCCCGGTCACCTCAAATTTCTACTCAGAGTTTGAACCCCCTCTCAGATTCGATGGGACTGGTAGAGAAAGCATAAACATCACACATTCCATAGCGTAACTCAAAACAACCTTACATAAAGTTGTAATATTGTTGAGATGGAAAGTATTGAAACTGTTCTGTATTTCAAATAAAGTAATGTAACTCTAAATAATGCTCAAAAAAATATCTCACTGTCAATACAAAACTAGTGCATCTCAAAAACCCCCTTTTTTAGGGGGTTGAAACAGACAATACAACTATAAGTCAATTTAACAAGCTTTAAATAACCCAACCTCAAAAGAAAACCAAGAATTTTTTTTATATCTCTTCCCAATTAACTACAATCAGTTTTTCGTGTTTTCTGAAAAATGAGGTTTTTTGAGTTAACCGAGTTTTAATCTAGGGGTGCGATATGTGTGAGAGGGTGTGTGTAAATGTGTGAGTGAGAGAGGGTGTATGTGTGTGTGAGAAGGAGTGTTCTAGGGTGTGAGAGTATGTGTGTGTAGGTAGTATTTATTTCATCAATACATTATTTATATTGCTGTGATTTTTTTATTTTTTTTATTTTAAGATCATTTTGGACATTTTGTTCATTGATTATTTGTTGTATCTACCTATTTGTCATTTTATATGATTGTCTATTGCCTGAACTACATACTTGTTTTCTTATTAATGTGACTGCTTATAGTGATATTTAATTACTTCTATTTTGGACTACAAATTTTGTTTATTTTTATAGGGTTATTCTTTGTATGTTGTATACTTTCTATTCTTTTGTTTACTGTTTTTAAATGTATATGTATTTTTATCTACCCGAGACAGGCTTGTCCTAGTGGGTTGATTCAATGTAATGTATAACTGATATTTGCAACTTAATAAACATATAAATATGTATAAATATATAAATATAAATAAAATCCTAACAGTCTGAAATTAGACTATAGTCAGATTATAAAACAGAAAAAAGACATTAAAAATGATTAGCTGTACACAATATTATCAGGCCCAGCCTGATAATATTGTGTACAGCATCACGCGTATCAAGCTAGTTAGATTGAGATGGTATGGACATGTACAGAACATGTACAGAGAATGGCCGACTCGTGGATCCTTAAACACATCATGAATGGTCACCCGGGTGGAATAACAAGGATTAGAAGACCAAGGCTGAGGTGGGAAGATGGGGTGAAGAAGGATGCAGCACAACTACTAGGGACATTGGAAGATGGCTGCCAGGAATCGAGACTGCACAAAATTGACTGCAAGTGAGGTTCTTGATGCCTTCATAAATGACAAATTGGTTGATTGATAAAGCTTCTTTGAAACACCACATATTAATAACTAACTATACATAGAATTGTCTAACCTTTTCATTGGGACATCCACAAGGTGTCCGTAATCGATAAACTTAACTAAGTATGTTTCTTCACTGGCAGAGCTGCCTTCCTTTGGCTCTGCTGAAGCAGGTAGCGCCAAAACTATCACACGACACCATTTCAATTGGTTGTTGTAGGTTAAAAATGTGGAACCTGATAGAAGACAAAAAAATATTTAAAAAAATTAATTATACTAAATGTACCTGTAGAATTTAAAACTATCTCCTAGTAGCCTATTTCTATAACCTATTTGTTCTGTAGTAAACTGTTGAAATACTATTGTATCTTAAAAATGCTATTTTTGGTTCAATAAACAAAGATAGATAGGATTTTATCACAGTAGTCCCTCCGAATTGATGACGGAAATAGTGAATTTTGCTTTTGTATGAATATTCGCCAGAGATCTATGGTCCCCTGATATGAGTTAAAAAGACATATCACACAAATTTGGAATTATTTCAATCAACTAATCACTTACAGCTATTTTTGTTAGCGGAATCCCGTACACAAAATATATATTTCACAAAGCCCAATTATAATTAGTTTGTAAATTATTCTATCCTGGTACATATGTATATGTGTCCTCAAGAGTCAAAGGATTTCAAAATATAAATCACTGCTTCACTAGAATTAGCCATTTTTTAAAGAAAACAGATTGTACTGTCACCATTCAAAAGACAATATGAGGGGAAAGCAAAACCATAGAAAAAATAGTAATAACAAATTTCATAAACTATTGGTGAAACGCTTTATATCACTCATTTCTATAGAATTCATAGCTCGTAGTACTCCGAATGATAAGACACAAAATTCTACCTTATATTTGTTTATTGAAACAGCAGAACGAAAAGATAGAATGAGTTTAAAAAAAAATAGTTTTGAAACGGGCCAAGATTAGATTTGAAACTGAAAATCTCACCAGGTGTGATTGTATCTGGTTCTGGAATGACCAAAATCTCCTTCACTTTGCTGTAAGACTCCGACAGTTGGCGTAATTTGGACTGGCTTTGGTTTCTTTGGATGTAGAAATCATGCGGATTGTTGATATGGGTAACTGTCACCTTTTCTTCCATGCCTGAAAACGTAAGGTTAATGTAATGCCATGCGTACAACAGATGAGAGGTTAAAAATTTCAATTTATGGTGACTAAAATATTTAAATTTTATAACCTGCAACTAGTGGTTTCAATGGTCGCTCTTCAATTTTCAAAACCTGCATGGGTCTCACCAAATCGACTGTGATGAAAACAAATCAAAATTGTCATTATAATCTTATTTATAAAAAATTAAGAAGATTTTTCTATACTTGAGTAATTACATTTTTTTAAACTTAGATATGCATATGAAGATGACAACCAATCGCTCTCTTATCCAACGGTTTTCTAGAAAAGTGGACCCCGAATCGAAGGGTTTTAAAATATTGAAATTAGGCATAGTACAGCAAATAGCTTACCTTCTGTCAATTCCACTTTGGTACTGGAACGCATGGTATTTTTTGGTCGGAATTCAAAATCTAGATTGTTTATATCAATGCCATTGATGGTAAAACTGTTATGAGAGCTTACTGTAAAGAATATGTTGGTATTAATAATTAAACAGTTAGAACTTTTAGTATACATATGTTTATTAGAGTGGTTTAAAACAGAGAGTGAAAAAAACATTTTTCAAAGACTACAGTTCAACTATTGAAGTGTTCCAAATTCAAATTATTATCATATCATTTTATTCTATCATCAAGTAGGTAGGCACCCATTTGATTAGTATGTGCTTTGTAACAGAATAAACCATTAGTTTTATGAGGATATCTCTACTAGCTTTTTATGAACAAAGACATTTAGGGAGAATGTTCTGAAAAATGATATTGACATTGCGGTATTAACTGAAACATAGTTTAAAGATGGTATTTGTGACAATGAACTGTTTAATGATTTACTAATGCCAGATGCAGACTCTTACATATAAAATTGTGAATAAATGATTGTTAGTTACACATAAAGTCACGTGTAACACCACTGATAGAACAAATACATTTTTTTTCATTTTTGTGGTCTATAATTTTAACTTTCTCATGAAACTAGATTTTTATTAAACTGGAAAGTTTCATAGTCTTCAGCAGACAATAATAGTTGCAAATATTTTTTTTATGTTTTACATACAAATAGTGGTCTCAAGCCACCTTCACATTATCATCATTCTAATTCGAAACTGGTTTGAGGCGCGTGGATTGGATAGTTTCAAAGTTTATAATGGACGTATAAACCGTGTTTTTGTCCTTTACAAGTAAGAAGTTTTATTCATAAATCCCATAAAAATAACACTTACAGCCTGATTTTTGTGATGCAGTATCAAAAGTATCATCTGGCGGAAGTGGTGGTAGCTCCATGTAGGAAGGCAATTCCGACATAGCCAGCAGCTTCAAATTGAAATCCCCTTTTTTCAGTTTACCCAAGTTTTTGATGTTTTTCAGCATCTCCTGATCAACCTCAAGCCTTTAATCATACAAAAAAAAATAGGATGTGATTGAAAGTAACTGAGTAAAAGCAAGAAAGGAGATAAAGAGGCAAGGATACGACTCACTCAACACGTTGTTCAAGAGACGTGACATCTTCATCCAGATACCACGGAGTATCAAGAGCAGCTTTGAGGGCGGCATAGACAGCTGGATGGTTCACCTAAAAATTTCAAAATAAATCTTACTTAATTTATTAAAACTTCGTAGTGAACACTAAGAATGCCAACAAATATATAACAACTAATTATACTAATAATTCATTACTGATGGAACAAACCACTACGGACTTACGACCGTCTTCTACTGCTATTTTGAAGGCTGGTTTAGTGTGATCACTTTACGTTAACAACATTCGCCATTAGGTGGTAATGTTTAAATCTCCGAAACTTTTAATCTTGAGAATTCTCAACATGTCAAAAAATCAAATTTATTACAACAAATCGATATTTAATAATTAATAAGATAGAGCCAACTGTTGGAAATTATTGAGAAGAAGTAGAGCAACCAAATTGAAAGACTGCGACTGCTGTCATAAATATTTTTTAACCTTGAACTCTCCATCGTCGGAAACAGTGTTGCCACATGTCTGGGTGAAACCAAAAATGTCCGGGTCGTAACTATATTTAATGACCTTTTTTAGCGAAATCCCACCTTTCCGGATACCAAATTTTCAGAAAAGCAACCCTTTTTTAAGTATGTGTCCGGGTTAAATATTTTATAAAGGTGGCAATACTGGTCGGAAAATAGCTTTCCACTAATGTTTTTTTCTCAGTTTTGGGAACAAAAATTGTCGATGGATACCAGGGCTTGGCTTTAAGGTAGTTGATTGATATTTTGGAACCCATACTATTGACTCGCCTTCGCAATGCACGCCAAGTGAATCAGCGCGTTGTCGTCGAGGAGCAAGACATTGGCGGTCAATTTTCCTCGATTATTTTCTTCAATTGCTTCCTAGAAAACCATGCATAGTGCTTGCAAAATCTACTGTGGTAATACTTTGTTCTATTCGAAATAGTCAATATGCAAAAACTCTATAAAGTTCTAGAATACTGTCGTAAGGAGATTTTCGACCGATTTCATGTCTTTGATTTCAGGTCCTGCAGATTTCTTTACCCACTTTATAGACTCGCGTTTCTCTCAGGAGCATAATAATAAACTAAGTTTTTGTACCCAGTAATAATGTGAACAAAACGCTATAATTTTCACAACAGAGCTCCAAACTCTTCATAGTAAATTCAATTCACGTTTGTTTCTGCGGTAGTGTGATGATTCGTGGTACCCATCTTCCACCAGACTTTTACGAGGTCCAAAAAAGTCATGAACTATTGAGTGCTTTGACATCTACGGATAGTTTGATGATTTCTATATGCTTACGAATTGATTTTTATTCGAGCATATTTGAGTACAATATTCTCGACTTTTTTCATATTTCCTTCCGCGGAGGATAAAACAGAACCACCTGAAGGTCACCTTCAATGAATATTTTACCATTTTAAATTTTCTCTCCCTGGATTGATTGATCCATGATTTAAGTTCATTAATACTTTGAAAAAGGTCTTTACAAATGAGATCATCGTTTTTCGTTACTTCTTGATGTTGAGGGGTGTAGTGAACGGAAATGGTCTTCGATTGACTTTTCTTAATTTTTCAAAATTGAAACCATTTGTAGACTCTGTTTTATTTAGGGCAAAGCGTCCTCATAACAAAATTTCACAGCCGTGCGTACCTCTCGACAATTGGCAATCACGTTTTTCGCCGAAATGGAAATAGTTGTTTCTCTTCACGGCTAAACCGATGCACTCAAAGCAACAACACTTTGTGCAGCTCACAAGACATGTCCGCAACTGATAGAACAGTAGGCTCCCCCAATCTCCCTCCCGATCTCAGAGCAATTCCCGTTTTTTGCGCACCCCTTCGTACATAATATAGAATTCACAAGTATGCGTCCCATGGGTGAGAGCGGAATTTTTTAAAGGGAGGGGGGGGGGGGGCAAAATGTTTTCAAACTTTCTTTATGGTAACACAAAGTGATTATTTAACTCCAAATACATAAATACAGTGGAGGTGGGGGGAGGGCACTGGTGCCCATGATGCGGCCCGCAGTGATAGCTCACATTGTCCTATGTGGCCCTTGAACAGAAAAGTGTGACGATTGCTGATCTGGACATAATTAAGAATGCTCTTTAAATGTTTAAGTTGCTATACTAATCACTCCACGGGGACTGACAAGACATATTCATGTGTTTGTTAATATATTAAAATAAATATTTCAATTATATTTTTTTCAATGTAATAGCAATAGTATGTAATAGGAAAGTGCCTCAGACGAATTATCAGTTTTTCTATTGCAGTGTTTAGTGGCATTTTTTTTATAGATAAGAAATCTTGGATTAAATATCCGGCAGAAAATAAAATAACAAAATAACCTTGGAATTGCCGTGCACAACACGATCAGCAGCCGCTAGAAGTTTTATCAGTTTTTCCACAGAATCTTTGAAGTCGGCCAAAAAGCCGTCAAAGCGACTTTGACATTTTTTGTTTTCTTCCAATAGTTCACTCTCAGCATACTGCAGTTGTCCGTGAGCTTGGGAGAAGAGATTCATTATTGCCAATTCTACGGATTTCTTGTCCGAGATGTCGCACATGTTTGAGAGACGTTTCCTTTCCAAGTCCTGCGAAATAAATGATTTGATTTATTAACACACTCACTGCCTGAATCTGTGTTGATAACGTTGATAAGAATGAGATCGTTTGGGCATGTGGAAAGAATGGATTCAAACAGAATTAAAAAGACTGAATGAAAAGGTGTGATCGACCAAGAATGATGTGGATCGAGCACATCAATTCTTTTAATTTATTTAAATTATTTCACATCAATTCTACCCTCGAGGAAGGCCAGGCCAGTGTGAGAAATGGTACCTATCTTGGTGGTCGAAGCGATAGAAGTGTGCTTGGATAGAAAAGAGTGGAGGTCCATTTTCTCTGCCCATCCACTAAGGGACACATCGATTTTTTTTCAGATTCACATAATATTGAAATTAGCATGAAATTGAGAATTGATCCATTGAAGGTCGAATTAGTTTTATATACCAAAGTGTGTGCCTACCATAATTCACAGGGACAATGTGACACAGAACTTTAAAAAAAAATCATGCTTTTTTTTAACTAAAGATTTATTGTACCGCCTTAATTCTATAATATATATCTATGTTTGTGTGAAATATATGTATGTACATACCTAAAAAATGGTCTTAGATAATTAATTTAAGGACATACATGAGCACAATATCCAGAGCCTACTGTATTTTGTTTGTAACAACGGTAATAAATAAATTCTAAAAAATCTCACCTTAATAGTGTTCACCATACGTTTCATTACATTCCTTACTGACGACATCTCTTTCAATATTTTATCATTCTCTATTTTCTGAAAAAAAAAAAAAAAAATTAAACTCAACCAAGCTTTTGATCGGTTGCTATTGTGTCTCAATGGCACCAGGATAATAATATAATGGCAAAAGCAGCATTTCCCAAACTTGTTTAAATTATTTTCCACTTTAATGTTTCCAAAATGTACAATCCCTATATAACGGAAATTATTGAAACAAACAAGTAAAATATTATGAAAATTAGAAAATTATATTATACTAGCAGTCTGTCCCTGCTTCGCACGGGTAGGTACATAGGTATTTAAAAAAATAATTTATGATCTTTATAGATCTCTAACTTTATCAAAATATTCTATAGGCTTTGTTAATCTGGAATAATGTAGCATTCTAATGGTCCCCTCCCGTCCGGCTCGTACCCCAGTCACGCCTATATCTATGCCGCATTTCCAATATTTTTTTTTTTAATAAATCAACACTTATTGTGGCATTATTATAATAGTTAGACGTATGCTGTCGCGACACTTTTTGTAGATAATTATGTCTTCTACAAAGTTGTAGTACATTATTTTATTCTATCATCAATAGTTTTCATAGCGCACGCGATGTAAAGAATATTTTAGGTAATTTTTGCACCTTATTGGAGTTTTAGTAAGGATCAAAGGCTATATGAAAATAAAATATAGCCTATGTTCAGCGGGGAGAGTGTAGCTTCCCAACAGTGAAAGAATTTCAGCGAAACTAATTAACAGTGATCAATTTTTATAAATAAAACTAGCTTTCCCCACAGACTTTGTCCTGTCCTTACTTTGAATATTGTATTCCAATGTTTAATGTGATAAATTAATAAACTATTAAACCAATTTAATTCCGACCAATGCATCTGATTGCCTTTTAATAGAGAAAAAGGAGTATGTATGTGGGATTTGTATTGTGCCAAATAAAACACCGAAATACTTTTTAATTAATTTATTCGTCTTTCACTTAACAATCTTAAATGACGTCTGGGTCTCCGCGCAACGCGTCGTTGACTCCCGACATGTCGCCTTCTGTATCCGCTTGTGGGCTTGAGCTGTCAGATGTAGCGCCCTCTATAGATCCCACATGTATATAGAATTTTAGACATGTTCAAAGGTTCGTTACACTGAGAAGATTAAGCCCACATAAACCTAACCAAGTTGATGAAGCAAGAAATATAAGTAGCTGCCAGTGTCAAATGTTTGTAAGGAAGAACTCTTACTCTTACCAGTTTATTGATTGGAGTTAGCTCGTGATTCCGGCATAGTTTGACAGTGCACAAGACGCAGAGGGAGATGTTGCACAGCTTGCAGTACACCTCCAATGATTTGCCTTCGTGCTCCTTGCAGTAGTTCAGGCGTTTGATGAAATTCTCTATATCTGGGGACAGTACAATATAAAAGTTGATTACCTCACGGTTACACACTTTCAGAAAATACAGCAGTTACACACACTATCTGTGAATTTTACTCTTTATTTTATTAAATTTATTCAAAATGTCATCATTGCGCATTCGATTTGGGTTATATGATAATAGAAAACTGTTTATATTCCAGAGACAGGCCACCAGTTGCCTCTGGGACTTAAAAACCTAGAATACCCAGAGAGATTAAAGATCTTGAAGTTATCCACACTACAGGAGAGAAGAGCAAGAGGTGACCTGATTTAAACATTTAAGATTTTGTCTGGATACTACAATGTGCCTGATTTGGAGCATATATGGGAAGAGCACATTATCAATATCACAAAAAGAGCCAACTCACTTATGTATCTAATACGAAAAGCATTTACACATATCACGCCTGGCCTATTCCTCAAGGTGTACAAGAGTCACATACACCCTCTGCTGGAATATGGTTTCCAAATATGGAGTCCATATTTCAGAAAGGATATTGAGCTTCTGGAAAAGGTGCAGAGAAGAGCAACAAAGATGCCAATTGGGTTTTCAAGACTCGAGTATGAGGAGAGACTGAGATTGTTGAAGCTGCCCACACTGGAAGAAAGACGTAGACGTGGTGACTTAATTGAAACATTCAAAGTCTTGAATGGACATTACTCCTGTCCAAACATTCCGTCTCTTTTCACCTTCAATGAAAACACCAACCTGCGTGGACACACAATGAAACTGTCCAAAACATCCTTCTCGACAAACTTCCTGAAGCATTTTTTGACAAACAGAGTGGTGGAGCAATGGAATTCACTGCCGCAGGAGGTTATAGAGTCAACATCACTAAATATGTTCAAGGACAGACTGGATGGACACCTTGACACTGACCACACTTAATAGGCGTATCAGTATTTATTTTATACTGTCTGCCTATCACCAATAATAATAATAATAATATATATATATATATATAAAGAATGTCAATGAAAACCTTAAGAGGACACCGCCTAAAGTTGAGCAAATCTCGTTTTAAATGCAATCCAAGGAAGCATGCACTTAGTAACAGAGTGGTTGATGTGTGGAATAAATTGCCTGGGAGTGTTGTGTCTGCTACTAGTATTAATATTATTTTTTTAATCAATAATTTAAGAACAGAATAGATGTTTATTTGAGGGACAATAATATGGGCCTCTGCCTGCCCATTACAAATAATAACAACAATATTAAAGTTTAAAATATATTTAAAAAAAATATATGCTAGAATAGTGATTCATAACCTTTTTGAGGTACTGAACCCTTCTTAATTTGAAGAGGGTACAGTGATAAGTTCTTATATTATGATTTAGGTTTGTGTATTGACCTCCACCGAACCCACGAGACTTACTCACCAATTAATATAAAGAGAAAAATTTAATGTTGATATGGGGGATATTAAATTTAACTCTTGAAATAATAAAAATGCTCAATTGAGATAAGGGGGCTCTGAAATGAAGAAAGGGTTTGGTGGGTTTCTACTATCTACTGAGGAGAAAGAATTGAGACAGTTTAATACATATATTGTGGCTCCGCAGTGGAAGCAAAAAAAATCTGAATACACAATATCAAATTACAATACTTTCAAAATTAAAATCTTTGAGTGTGAGAATTGTGATATTAGTAATTTTTCTTAACCAAAACAAACAATCAAATTATGCTAAGCGATAGCCGTTCCCCCTTTCACCGAACCCCTGGTGATCGATGGAACCCAGGTTAAGAGCCACTGTGCTAGAATTTCATACAAACTTTTTCGTGAATACCCCTGCTGTTCATATTTTTAAAAACAATCATTGGTCTGTAGTCATGATAGAATTTTGGGTGCTGAACTTTCAAGAAGTTGACTAATAAACCTGGACTATTGCTCAATTAGGTAGATTGTGAAACATATTTTTTATAAATAGGTAAAGATTATTATTATTCTATTAGGTGAAAGAGAGGTTAGACCTTACCTTGACCAGTTCTGAGGTCCATATTGTTTTGCTTAAGTGGTTGCCGGAATTGTGGTCTGGGATGGACAATGTTGTTCAAGGACATTCCGGCTGGGACATACAGCGGAGGTGGCTGCGATATATTCTGGAAATGGATATAAATTTGTTAAGATGATTTATTTTTGTGATCATCACATTAACATGTGGTATTCAATATGGCGAATAATGCTTGCCTCGATAACTACCAATGACCATTGCACCATTGGTAGTTACCAGGTCTCCCGGGTGGATAAATTTAAGTACCTGGGAGCAACTCATGGGGGGATACGTATTGGTATGGCAAGAAGCGCCTTAACAACATGACCAAAATATGGAAAGTGTCGACGTTTAGTGTCCTGACGAAATGTAAACTGTTTGATGCATGTGTGTTGCCCATTCACCTGTATGGTGTGAGTCCTGGAACCTGACCAAAGCCCAGACACAAAAAGTCTTTGCATTTGAAATGAAGTGCCTCAGGAGAATTTCGGGTGTAAGACAGTACCACCGCATCACGAACGACACTATATGCTGGCGCACCCAGCGTGAGCCCATCACTTCTACTATTATAGGGAGGAGATGGACTTGGCTGGTACATGTGTTAAGGATTTCGAATGACAGTTGGCCTAGGAGAGCGCTGTTCTTCCATCAGGGTCCCGAATACGAGGAAGACCCTCTCATACTTGATAGATCTTTCTAGATTTGAGTGGCTGTGAGTGCAGAGTTTTGTATGTGTTTGCGTGTGTGTGTGAGTGAGTGAGACAAATATGTGAAAGAGATAGATGTAGTGTACGGTTGTCATAAGTGTATGCAAGTAAGGGATGAAAGAATGCTACCTGGAAGGGTTGAATGCAGGGATATGAGGTATGGCCGAGAATGGAAGATGTATGAAAAGACAGTCGTGTTTTGTGATCCTAGCATGCAAGGCGTGTGTGCTAGTGATTTGTATGGGCGCGCTGGAGTTTAGTCGTTTGTTTTGTTTTATTGTCGATGTTTTGTTTGTAACTGTTTGGTATCCTGAATAAATTGTGTATTTGCAAAGGAGTTGTTTAATTAAATTGCGCCCACAAACTTTTAAGGAACTTTTTGCTGTGATAATTGGAGTTAAAGGAGAGCAGTTAACATCTCAGAAGTGGGATATAACCTCAAAAACGGCGAACTTGCGAACCACGTGGCGAAAGCGTGCATCGCAAATTTTTGGGTTTGTTTTGAGAAAAAGGACTCGTTTTTTGTGTATTTTAAGAAAAAGGACTTGTTTTTTTGTGTTGTGAGAAAAGACTCGTGTTATCAGGCGTTATTTTGTGAGACAGGACTCGAACGTTGTTATTGTTTATCTTTGTGTCGTGTTTTCTATTGCAAAACAATGGAGCAAGAATACTCGCGTCAAGAAATTGAGAAAATCATCGGCGTCAACCCCATGCAGCCGGGTGCGTCTAACAGCCGTAGCGAAGGAGAAACTCAAGATGGTGGCCAGGCGGGCCGCGCGTTGAACAATGACGCAATTCTAGCGGCGTTACTGGAGCAGCAGAAGCTATTGTTGCTGATGGTGAGCGAGAGGACCACAAGGGCATATGGCGTTATGCCGAACTTCGACGCACAGTTGAAGAATTTTGCGGGGAAGGAAGGAGAACTAGAGGCGGAGAATTGGTTGAATGCCTTGAATGGTTTGGCGGATGTCCACGATTGGCCGGACAAATTCAAACTAGAGGCCGCCAAGATGCGACTTGTGGGGGCGGCAAAGTTTTGGCTCGGAGGCCGGACTTTCCGAAGTTGGAGTGAGTTCGAGGCGGAATTCAGTGCGACATTTGCAAGGCGGCGAAGCACCGTAGATAAATGGAAGGCGGCCATTGAAAAAGTCCAACAAGAAAATGAAGACACGGCAGAATACTTCCACGAGAAGTCGTATCTTTGTCGTAAAGTGCAGATGAACCTCGCTGACTTTAAAAAGTTATTAGTGGAAGGGCTATGGTCGCAAGACCTAAGTAAGAAAAGAGTGGAACTACCGGCAACATCAAGGGGAGATATAACTTGTTTGGCTATAAGAGCTGAAAAAGATATCGAGAAACGGGAGAGCACAATAGTGGAGAAAATTAGCACAGATGGCGTGGTAATGGAAGACGAGAACAAATCGGAGCATATGCAGAAATTAGATAAGAAAGAAAATACACCTCTGGTGATGGAATATTGTATGAGAAAGAAGACGGGGCATCGTTCGATCGCGGCGAAGAAACTTTGTCCGGTAACTGGGGTCAAAAGGACTGCTGCACCATCGACGGAGAAAGCGGACAAAGAGGCGTTAAACAGTATGGTCGAGAAGTTGAAAATCACACATAGGGAAGAGAAAGACAGGGCACACTCCATCACTGGTCTGGTTGTTCCCACGAAATGCTTCATCGTTAAAGAAGGCTTCAGTGATGATTTTTTTGATTTCGGTGGCGAAAATGGGTGGAAGGAAACTGCACCACAAGTTCAACCATGGAAATATAAATAAATTTCGAGTGTTTTCTTGTATTGATAACCCAGGATGGCCGGATGATAGATCTTTCTAGATTTGAGTGGCTGTGAGTGCAGAGTTTTGTATATGTATGCGTGTGTGTGTGAGTGAGTGAGACAAATATGTGAAAGAGATAGATGTGGTGTACGGTTGTCATAAGTGTATGCAAGTAAGGGATGAAAGAATGCTACCTGGAAGGGTTGAATGCAGGGATATGAGGTATGGCCGAGAATGGAAGATGTATGAAAAGACTGTCGTGTTTTGTGATCCTAGCATGCAAGGCGTGTGTGCTAGTGATTTGTATGGGCGCCCTGGAGTTTAGTCGTTTGTTTTGTTTTATTGTCGATGTTTTGTTTGTAACTGTTTGGTATCCTGAATAAATTGTGTATTTGCAAAGGAGTTGTTTAATTAAATTGCGCCCACAAACTTTTAAGGAACTTTTTGCTGTGATAATTGGAGTTAAAGGAGAGCAGTTAACATCCTGTTATCCGACTCTTTGAAGCACAGCTGAGGAAACTAGACATAGTGTGGGAGGTCATAAACATTGCACAAGATCGAGCG
The DNA here is from genome assembly GCA_963576905.1 of Mystacides longicornis. Classification (NCBI taxonomy): domain Eukaryota; kingdom Metazoa; phylum Arthropoda; class Insecta; order Trichoptera; family Leptoceridae; genus Mystacides; species Mystacides longicornis. The sequence continues at coordinate 10,011,344 of OY756429.1, forward strand.
CAATGGATTAATTAACAGAGTAGAGTGGTAACACTGAGTAGAGTTGGCAACACTAAATTTTCACAGTGACAGATGTCAAATCTGATTAGAAGTGTCACTCTTGGTAGGTTATCCAATAATTGTATGTTATAAGGTAAACACTGTCTTGATTGGTTAATTTAATTTTAGTTTACCTTCCGAATATTTAATGTGATTTGTGCTAACTCTTTGAATCCACACTTCAACAATGAATATTTAACACACTGCTCCACTTTATGTTCGGAATTTATTATAATGACGCAGACACAACACCAAAATTTCAACAGGTTAGCACACTTTCATTGCCATTTACAACCGCCAAAACACCAAAATTTCAACTATATTTCGGAACGAATAAAAGTGTGTGTTGCGTTGCACTGACAAATTCATATTGTGACCTTCCATATAATGGGTACTGCTGTATCAGTGGTCAAAGATGACTAAGATCACATAACCCAGAGACGGGAATCCTGTTGGTGTATAAAAAAGACGATTAAGGAGCTGGGAAGAGGCACTGTCACTGGAGACAAGGCAGGGCTCCATGAATGAATTGCAGAATGTCACAATAGATCTTATTCGGTCTCTGTGACATACGGGGGATAGCATGGTCCCTTGACCTGAAAAAAAAATGATCTTACACTATTGGACAATTTTGCAGAATTAAACATACCTGGAATTGATTGACTGGAGCATTTCGAATTGAAAGAGAGTGCACAGTTAACTGGCCAATTATGGTGTAATTCAAAGGGAACTTGTGTTTCAGCACTTCAATTTGATCCCTGCCTTGTGTAAAATCCCATAGCGGACACTCTGATATGACTTGGCATTTGTTACATTTGATTGGCTTGGACGAGCCAATTGAAATATGAAGACATTCATCACAAATGGAATGTCCACAATGCAAGACATACGGCAGGCGACCTTGTAATGGGAACTGTAAAGCTGAAATTAAATGAAAATAGCATTGAAACCATAGATTTTAAAGTATCAAAATATTGTCACATTTTTGTTTATGGCGTCATAATAGCTCTTCAACAGAAATGAAAACAAGTACTCTTTCATAGCCAAATTAAATGGTTTCTATGTCTTTCATCCTGTTGTTATGAATGTTTGTCAACGATGAAATAGCAATAGAACAAGATAAGGGACTGTTCCAAGTATTACGTAACGCATTTTTTAACATTATTGACCCCCCCCCTGAGATGCATCTTAACGTTTTTTGTTACCCCTCTTCCCATTCTCTAAACGTTGCCTAACGCACAACTATTAGGTATTTAGTGATCCAGTAATAATTGTGATTTGGGGCATACAACTATGTATGCCCCAAATCACAATTATTACTGGATCACTAAATACCTTTGTTGCGGCGCCGGTAATACAACAGCAACATTGTAGCGGTCATGTTTTGTATGATGACATCATCCACCAATAGCGTTTCTCCATGATGTCGACACCCGGTAGCAATTAGGGATTGCAATCCGGAAAACCGGATCCAGTATTCCGGCGGATCCGGCAAAATTTTACGGATCCGGAGATCGGATCCGGTTAGTAATATCAAGAGATTTTTCGACATACTCAACACGGACAGGACACGAATCCGAATCCCTAGCAATTCCACAGGGTCATTGTAGGTACCCATAAAGATACGAAGAGAAGAGGAGGCAAATGCGTCACACTGAGCGCAGTGTAAATGCTGCTTTTGCCTCCTTGTGCCCAAGGTGGGGTTAGGTAGTGTTGACTGACCGTATTGATAGTATTGACTGTCGTATGAAAAGACATCTCTTAGAAAAATATTGAGAGCATTAAGTGATAAAATTCCAATCCAAATCCAAACTCCCTTAAGACCCCACTTTGCATCACACAGAAAGCAAAACTATTGTGATTATTATCTGGTATTCATTAGATTAGTTCGGTCATAATGTGTGTGCAGTTATATTTAAGGATAAAACTGAAATAATTTCTAGAACCCTAAACTTATCATCTGCAGATCCATCTCTTTAGTGCTCGTCCAAGGGTCTGCTGGTTGATGTGATTTCATCCTCTTATAATTACCAGAATCACCGGATCCGTTCTGTTGACGTGATCATTCCAGTAATGTCTTCTATTGCTACCCCATTGTCTGGCGTTGTGGATATCGCAGAAGCTCCGAATCCGGAGTTTCTAACTCTGCCTCGAATGGTTTATTCCAGAATGGGATGGAGAATTTTCTAACATCTTTCTTTTTCGTGGTGTCGGTTCTCTGAGAATCTTTCTTTTCAAATCATGATCAAACAAGCAGGTCAAGATAAATATTTTCGTTAAATTTAAATTTGACTTTTATAATCCGTAATCTAATTTGTAATTTTATTTCTTTTGAAACTACATTTTTTATAGTTTTTACCATTTAAAAGTAGCTATACCCTAATTAAATTAATTTCGTGTATGTGCTGTTTTATTTTTAGCCTTGATTATTGTTAAAAATGTCAATTAATCAAGGTTGTTTCAATCCGATCGGATCCGGCCGAATTGACGAAAATCCGGTAGGATCCGGCCGGATTCAAAATGAGACCGGATTGCAATCCCTAGTAGCAATCTGCCACGTCGTACAAAGCCGCACAACTATCAGTCACCAACAAGTCTTCATAGTCAGCACAGAACACGCACCTTTCATCTCGAGACGCGCATCGCGGTGCGCCACTCGGCGCCCGCGCATTAATATATTCTTACTACTTTATAATATGTTCTTTCTACAATAAGACCTTTCGTTAATACAAAATGCATCCTCACTCTACCATCCGCAACGTTTTACAATACCCCCCCTCCCCTTCCCCCTATTGCGTTACGTAATACTTGAAAAGCCCCTAACGCGACAAAATAGAGGTTATCCAGTAAATAAGGCATCTTATCAAAGTACAATGATAAATATATAAATCAAAAATATATAAATAATGTAACAATTCACTAACCTATTACTGTAAAGTTCAAATTACAATTACAACACGATGTTATCTTAGATGACTCCATGCTTCCTTAGAAATCTATAAAAGAAAGAACAGATTATTAAAAATTGATTGCATTAACATAGTTTATAATACCGAAGAGTGAAAAATACAATACCAAAATCATACGCCGTTATTTTTCCTATCGTTTTTAGGTTTGGACCTTGTTTAGACGTAGAAAATAAAACAAACTGATCTTCGCTCGAGAGACCACGCGTTTGTTCGCAATTCTATGTTTGTTCGCTCGCGTTTGAGAGATCACCAAAATTGTATGGTAATGTTGCAAGCGGCAGTGACAACCGACAAAATTTTGGCCACAAAATGACATGCATAATGAAAATTTAATTATTTATCTTACTTATTGCTTTGGATAATAATTTAAAAATAAAAATATACCTACTTATTTATATCTCACTATATTTCATCACAAATTAATGGAATATATACAAAATAATATATCCCCACTCAGAAGCATAGGGAGGCAACAAAAGATCTCCATTGCGCTCGATCTTGTATGATCCGTATTCGGGACCCTGATGGGGGGAAGAACAGCGCTCTCCTCGGCCAACTGTCATTCGGCATCCTTAACACATGTCTCAGCCAAGTCCATATCCTCTCCACAATGGTAGGGTAAGAACACGTAGAAAGCAGATTCCGACACGCGCCTACCGGCGCAAAGAATGTTACTATGCATTTGAATGGGGATATCCACAGAAAAAGCAGGAACCCGCTTTCCGGCATGTCCATTTAAATGCATTGAAGCCATAGACAAGAATCTATGAGCCGGTCGGCGCGGGTCGGAATCCGCTTTCAACGTGTTCTTAGCCGTAGAGGTGATGGGCTCACGCTGGGTGCGCCGGCTTTCTTCAATAAAAAAAAATGGGAAATAAATCTTCCAAGTTGGGCAACCCTTTTCGTTTAAGTTTTACGGGGAGTCTCTCGATTGTACTGTACCTACTTCATTTTTGTTTTTTTTCTCCGAAGTGGGACACCCTTTTCGTTTATGTTTTACGGGAAGTCCCTCGATTGTACCGTACCGTACATCATCATAGACATATTATTATTATTATAATGGACTGGTAATGCGAGCTGTCAAACATACAGTCAAGCCGTGACAACACTGTTTGTATGGAAAGTCTTGTGACTGGCGGCAAAGGGGAATTCTTTGTATGGGAGCCCATACAAAATTGCTCATGTTTGAGAGCAAAATTCTCCGATTACAATGCTCTAATTTAAAAAATTCTGTTAGTTTGTGATGAATGGACATGTTTTGTTTTGCATTTTGTCTCCTATAGCGAATAATACAGAATACACATTTTCTAGGACAAAATTTATGAATCCCCAATTTCCATACTTTTTCTTTGAAAGAAAACATATATTTATTAAATAATTGTGTTATAATGCAATACATACTTTGGAAATCATTTCTTTTGAAAATTCTCATCCGGTATATTTATTTCCCTTTCATATTTTTTTTATTAATAAAAAATGAGTAGGTAAGTACAATTTTACGCACGACACGATTTAACCATGTTCAGTTTATCACGTAGACACCAAATAAACACAAATTACGAACATATATGATAATAAGAACGTTTAATACAGACTTCTAGCAGCTCCTCTCGTACAAAACCTCCGTCTTTTGCAGCTAATCAGCTGTTTTTATCATGACACCCCAAAGCTGCATAGATTACCGATCCAATAGTACTATATCTATGTACATATTTTTTTTTTCTCCGAAGTATCAACCCTTTTCGACAATGTTTTACGGGAAGTCCCTCGACTGCATTGTATGTAATTTTTATTTCGCTCTACCAAGTTAGCAAATTTTCTTTTAAGTTTTACGGGAAGTCCCTCGATTGTACCGTACTTCATTTTTTTTGTTCTCCGAAGCTAGCAACCCTTTTCGACAGTATTCTACGGGAAGTCCCTCGACTGCATTGTATGTCATTTTTATGCTGCTAACTTGCCAACGCAGCTATGCCAAAAAAAAATACCAACGAAATTTGGAAAACAGCATAAGAAAAAAAATTATGGAACTTATAAATAGTAGGTATACGAGAGTTCAAGATGACGGCCACGAAGAAGAAAGCAACAATGCTCAGTTATTATACACAGGTAAGTTTACTGCTAAAATATAATAATACATACCTAATATAGATGGGTATACAATATATTATCTAAACCTAGACTTTTCATAAAAGAACTTGTCATACTTAAGTATTATAGATACATTTTTAGCTACCTATGAAAACTTCAAGCACGCCAGCAGCTGTATTGCTTTCTGCGAAAGAAGGTATGACTAAGTGGCTAAGTCCAGAGATAGAGCACCTCTAGGGGTATCCCAAATACCTCAATTTTATAAGATGTTTAATAGTTTTCGAGTTATAATTTTTTAAGTATGTTTTTATCAAACCCTGCCATACAGGACATTAATGTTCACAGAGACACCAATTTTGAGGTAGGTACATGCTTATTTTTTTTCTGGAATAGGTGAATAGTGGCGAAAAATACCTAGCCGACCCAATTGTCAACCTTACCTGCACGTGGTTCCCCCTGCTAGAAAACTAACGAGGCTCTGGCGACCGAGCATTGGTAGTATAACCGTATCACCTTTATGGGACTAAATCCCCATAATAGTAACAGGAAGGAAAACCTGTAGCAAACCCATATCAACCCGCCTGAACAACGTGGTATAATGTCACTTTACTCACTTTCAGTGACTGTCCAACTACCCCGCTAAAATCAGATTTAGGGGGAGGCTCTTGTTCAGCATTGGACGAAATTGGCTAGAAAGAAAGAAAAAGAGGTGAATAATATACCCCTCCCCCCTCTTATAGGGGTGCTCTATCTCCGGACTTTTGTTTCTCCAACAGATGTCTCTATTAGATTAATTAATAACAATAATATAATTATTACTACCTACCTAGTACCTACAGTGCTTATTGTTGTAAAATGAAACACAGATGTGAAAAGTCTTTGTTTAATGATAATCACGATTAAAACGAGTTAAGAGATACAATCTATGTATTACTGCAGTTTTGTTGGCCTTAAATAGTCTTGCATGAATAATTCCTTAATGTTTGCTATTATGTACTCTCTTTGCCTATTGTTTTATTCTTTCTGCCTTAAACTGTGTTTGTATTCTATGTGTTATATTGTTTAATTTCCTGTTTCTGCTTTTTGTTATATTCTATTGTTGTCAAAGGCACTTTGTGCCGTATATATTGTTAAATAAATAAATAAATGTGCAACGATTTAACAATTAAACTTGTGGTGATGAAAAAAGGACGCGACGCCATATATATTCAAACAGGATAATAATATAATAATAATAATTAGTTACTAATGAGGACGCCACAATCGACTAAGGAAATTGCTGGATTAGAGGAAGTCAGAGACAAGAATATTATTAACACTTATATACACGTATTACGAAGGTGTTAATGTCGGGTCAGTTGGTCCAGTGGCTAGCGTCTGTACTTGGAACGGCTAGGGATGCGGGTCGCAGGTTCGAGTCCTGCCGGGGGCATGAAATTTTTCGAGATTGTCGAAGATTCTATTCCATTTCCTGCTTAAACCCTTCTAGAGGAGGTGAAAGATCAACGGAAAATCTCACCAGAAGTAGTAAAAACTTGCATGATTTTTAACTAGCTGACTAGGTACCACGAGCTTGCTTGGGGTTTGAAGTATTTGGCAGGGTGGCCGCAGGAAAATATTTGGAAGGACAGATTGCAGTGCACTACTCGAGCGGGAACAGCAGGATTCGTCCGAGCATTTAATCACTTGCAAGAAATATTGTAATGCACGGACATGTATGCTATATATACCATGCCAGATTAGGTTCTGCTGGAAATATTGAAAGTGATTGTCAATATCGGCTAGTATTCACAGGGAGGCATATCAGGAGCATAGGGAGGCATCAAGAGCTCTCCATTGCGCTCGAAGGCGTCCGAGGCTCATTTGTGCCTTTTCTGACCGATTGAGGTTTAAGGACGTGAGCTGGTCAACCTCATGGTCCCGATCTGATTTTTTCGATTTCCTGCCTCTTACAGGATGATTGAAAAACCAGCAAAAAGAGCAGAGATGATATTCTTAGCCGGCAACCCCACGGCAAAGATCTAAAGAAAAATACTCTAGCTAGAAGACTCTAAAGAAAAAACTCAAATAACTACAGGAATATTATGTAGTGATTGTAAATTAACGTCTACATTGCTCGAAAAAGTTGCGCTTTTATAGCTGTAGATATCTGTTGATAATGCATGTCACTTCCGGCCCAAGCGTTGGTGTTTAAAAGCTTTTACGCATATTATGCTGATATAAAAGTCGATGATAAAAACTATAATTTGCTAGGCATGCCTATGCTGGTACCTATCTACAATTAATAGATTTTATAATTACCTAGTTATCCAGCGCCTCTCAACTTCTTTACCATTTAGCGATCTTAAAATGAATGTCAACACTAAGCCAAAGGGATTAAGAAATAATGAGTTGTAAAATATTGTAGAAAAAGCATGCCTTGAGCAAATGAATAAGTATTTTTACTAAGAATATCTGTTTAGTAGACATACGTGTGGAAAAGAAATCGAACATAAGAAAGTGACTGGTAGCAGGGTGGGCGGTGCACTGAGACCTATTATGGGTACTGTTCCGGACGGCCGCTAAAGTGTTAAAAATAAGTTTAAATTTCTACAGAAATATTCCATTGCCATTGTATAATTATTGCAAAAATGTATAATCTGTAAGCATAATGTGTAGTGCCCAGTAACGAATGACGTATATAGAAGCCAGGGGAGCCTATTAAACATGGAAAGAAAACGCTCCCAGATTTCACATGCGGAGGTCTAGTACTGCGGCGCTAGCGTAAAATACATATGTGTCGATTTTGCTCAATAAAGCATTCTGTTTTGTTCTGATCGTTCAATCGTGACTTTCATTTGAAAACTACCCACCTCTGCTTACCTGAACTGGAATACTGGAACCTTGCTTTGACTATTGGACTCTCTTTGGAACTTGGATTTGGATATTGGTACTACTACGGTAACGAAACGTTTCGTGTTTCTGCGACTCAGGCACACTGGTGCCCACTTGTCCCGAACGTTTCACGCTTGCCGTCGTACTGCTTTAGCTGCTACAGCTACCCTTTGTTGGAACGTTTTGCGCCTGTGCCGCTGTTCAGAACGTTTCACGTCTACACGCTTCAGCTAGCAGTGTGAGCAACGACAGCCTACCAGAGGTCCTATCCAGTGCCGCCGTCTACGACCTGCAGTGGTGCCTTCTACAGAGGAACTGCAGTGGACCTGCCAAGCGGTGCAACCAGAGGAGGCAGAGCTGCAGAATCGATCGTGGTTCGCGCTGTTGAGGACCGTAGTGAGGACCCATACGTTTCTTTGTAGCCTAAAACTTGTGCGCTACAGGTACATAACAATATCGTTTCACTACAAGCTAAAAAACTAGCACAAAACGCAATCCTGTTATCATCTTACCATAATAATTCGGTAAAATTTGGTTTTGATGAACGTATATTCCTTCAACAACATATTCCAGAGTTTATATAAACTGCCATCTTACTCCTGCAAATAAGCAGCTGATAAAGCAGGCCAGGGAATTATTGGCTAGGGTCAAGGAGTACCATTATATATGGGTCAAGAATTGCAGGATACCTATACGCCAAAAAGGACTCTGGATCCAGTAGGGCTATTCTCGTAATCAATCGCTTTTAAAAATCACTTAACGATAAGATTAAGACACGATCGCAAGCAGTCGTATTCACAAAACTATCGGAATCTAATCTTAATCATATCTTGAACTGGATCATTTTCATACTGATATTTCAAACATAACGAATTTTTAAAATAAAATCTACTAGATATCTTGTTTTGTGAATACTAATTCGCCATTTTATGATTGTCAATCAAGATAAGAGCGTGTTAAGACCGCTACGAGAATAAGGGCACACAGCCTTACTGTTAAGAAAACCTGCAGATTTGAAGCGAATGTTGTGACTGTGTAATCGGCGATTGATTCCCGATAATCTGGTATTTGTACCTTATCTCTCTCTTTTCTTCTTTTTCCTATTCTTTTTGTGTGGTTGTATCTTTTGTTTATCATAAGTATTTCATGGACTATGTACATCAGTATCCTCTTTTCCATCTTTCCTTTCCTTTTTCATTTCCCTGGAGCCTCTTGCGTGTGCCTGCTAGCAGATTTTCATTCCGTTTAAACCATGGGTTCTCTGACTCTGTTCTTTATTACCAGAATGTCAGGGGTCTTCGAACCGCGAACGAAAACACATACATTCTTAAAAAATGTTATGAATAATGACTATGATGTAATATGTCTTTCCGAATCTTGGCTTAGTGTGAATTTCTATGATCGTGAGCTCTTTGACGAGAGATATCGTGTATACAGACGTGACCGAAATTATGAATTGACTGGTCAAAAATTAGGTAGTGGTGTAGTCATAGCGGTGAAATCAGAACTGCATAGTCGATATGAATTGGGTTGGGGAACTAATGTTGAAGACTTATGGGTCACTATTCCATTGGATAAAACAAAGGGCTCCCTTCATATATGTTGTGCCTATATACCACAGAATACCGATCATCTGAACAATCAGAACATATTTTTTGAAAATACCTCAAAATTAATTTCGAACAACCCAGATGACTACTTTTTGCTTCTGGGTGACTTCAATCTTCCGACTATTGACTGGAGTTATTATTCGGAAAGTTCTCGCTCATACGTGGTGACAAACTATGAAAAAAACAATATTGTGTACCTCTCATTGAATTTATCCCTTTCTATGTTTAAGAGGTCCATAATTGGATCCCTGATAGGTTCTGGGTCTCATCGGGCATAGGCGGGGGTCCTCCGATCAATTATCGTCTTCCCTTTTCCTCTTTCCTTACCTTTCCCAATCCCCATACTGGAGTCTATGTTATATACATTATAATGAGGGTACTGCTGCCGGGTGTCCGTCATGGCGAGCGTCGAGGTATGCGCCCTGGTGGGTTTTCGGGCCCGGCGGCGAGCCCGTCTAGCTTTAGTGTTTTTCTTTTACTTAATAGTATGTAGTGTATGTCGAGTGGGAAAAAAGCCCTCCCGAAATTTAAAAATACGTAAGTAATGTTTGCAAACTTTGCTGGTTTGTGTGTTGTACTTTTCATTATATTTGTTATTATTTGTTAAAAAACTGTATGATGGCGAAAATTTGAAAAAAATATATATATATAGAATATTGTAACGTATACCACATGTGATTTATAAACTACTACACCGCCATCTCTTGGATTTTTGGGAAAGTTTCACATATATAGAGGAATATATTGTTTTTATTACAAAGTCATGACCCGTCGAGCTTTATCCCGAGTCCGAATCAACAATAATCATTATATACATAATGAAATAAATTATTAGATATATTTTATTCAATTTTTATGTCATAAACTGTATTTAATTCATGCAATAAGATAATTTTTTTTTAAAATTCTGGATTATGTCGAAGTTCGACGAGCGGGTCAGCTAGTAAAGGTATATGGCTGTGAAACGTGGACGTATACATGCAGAGATGAGAATAAGAAAAGGTACGTAGAGAGACTCTGTGGAACATGGAAAGAAAGGTATGTGGTATGTAAGTTGGAACATAAATGAAGGTAAGTATCGTGGATTGAGCACATCGATTTTAACGTCAAAACGGTCAGAAGCAAAAGAAATAAAAGAGGTTCTATGGGAAATGTAATGCCGAATGAAGGAGAAAAAGAAGCGTGTTTGGATAGAAAATAGTTGAGGTCCGTTATTACTGCCTACTCCTCAAGGGACACAGCGTAATGGGTAGGTACCTACATATTTTTTTCAATAAGTACATTTCGCTACATATGTATATAAAATCTCCCCCCTCTTAGCAACCTTAGTATAAGTAAGTATATAGTAGCCTATATCAATCAATGATTGCAAGGGAATTGATCCCATTTAGGGATTGCAATCCGGTCTCATTTTGAATCCGGCTGGATCCAACCGGATTTTCGTCAATCCGGCCGGATCCGATCGGATCCGACCGGATTGAGCTAACCTTGATGAATTAACATTTTTAACAATAATAAAGGCTTAAAATAAAACGGTACATATACGAAATTAATTTAATTAAGGTATGACTTCTTTTAAATAGTATAAACTATAAAAAATTTAGTTTTTTTAAAATAAAGTTACAAATTAGATTACTTTTTATAAAACTCAAATTGAAATTCATCGAAAATAAGTAGCATATTTATATAACCTGCTTGATTGATCATGATTTACGACGTACAAACTAAAACCGACACAACGAAAAAGAAAGATTCTCAAAAAATCACCGCCCATAGTGGAATAAACCATTCAAGGCAGAGTAAGAAACTCCAGATTCGGAGCTTCTGCGGTATCGAGAACGTCAGGCAATGGGGTAGAAATAGAAGGCCTTATTGGAAAGATCACGTCAACAGAACGGATCCGGTGTTTCTGGTAATTATAAGAGGATGAAATCACATCAACCAGGAGATCCTTGTACGAGCACCAAAGAGATGGATGAGCAGTTGGACATGCGCGTCCCAGGAATAATACCTATAACCGAACCGGGAATAATCAGAGACACTCCTATAATATTATTATTATTATTTATTTATTTATTTATTTTAACAAAACACATTTCAGATGACAACTATACATTAAAAGTAAAAACAATATAAATGTATGGCCTTAAACTAAGTTGACCTCCATCGAGATGTGTCACATGTTACAAGAATAAGTCTTTGAGAAATTATTTCAGTTTTATCCTTGAATATAAAAGCACACACATTGTGACAGAGACTACCGAACTAATCTAATAAAAAGCAGACAATAATCACAAGTATTATTTTGCTTTTAAAAAGGTATATATATATTTTATTGGCTAAATAATTGTTTAATATTCTCACCATTTTTCTAACAGATGTCTTTTCATTCGATAGTCAATACTCTCAATACGATCAGTACTAACACTAGCTTTAAAATCCTACATTGGGTACAAGGAGGCAAAAGCAGCATTCCACTGCACTCAGTGTTACGCATTTGCCTCCTTTTCTCTTTTTATCTTTATGGGTACCCACAATTTTACCTAAAATGACCCTGTGAAATTGCTAGGGATACGGGTTCGAGCTCTGTCCATGAAAAATCCTTTGATATGATAAACCGGATCCGATCTCCGGATCCGTCAATTTGCGCCGGATCCGATATGAGCATTTTGTTGCCGGATCTGCCGGAATACCGGATCCGGTTTTCCGGATTGCAATCCCTAATCCCATTTAATAGCAATCCCTAATAAAAAAAATATCTATAATACTGAAAAACTAATTGGTTAAATATTTATACACTAATCAGTAATCACCCATCTATGACATTGAGAATACATTTTTTTTTTAAATCTTATACGAATGAAAATAATACCTTGCCCTTAACCCATATTATTATTTTATTTCGTTCTTTAAAAATCATTTTGAGTTCGTACGCATAGTTTTCACAGAAAAAAGGAAATAGGTTATACAATGTGGGTAATTTGTTTAACAAGAGTTTTTTTTTCAATTCCACCCTTTTGTTTTAAAAGAACAGCGCAGAGTTTTCCCGCTATAATATTACATAGAAACAGCAGGTTACCTACCTACTGCTGAATATAACGAACCCTTTTCAGTCTAAAGCACAGCCTTCTTTATATAACACGCGCGGGAAAAGCTAGCAGCGTCTAAAACGAAAATTATAAGCGTTGCTACGAAATTTTAATTTTTTTCAAGCGTTTTTATAAAATAGAAGCTTTGGAATAAAATAATAACAGCTGTTTTATTCCGTAAATGCCAAGAAATCTTAAAAAAAAATGTAAAAAAAAACGCGTCGTATAAGAAATTTCCATAAAATATACAAAGTAAAATTAATTTTACTCTAACGTAAGTATATATTTTATTATTTAAATATAAATTAAATTTGAATTAAAATATAATAGTTTCCCGAACCAGTCGTTGGTAGAGGGTAAAATTTTTTTTGGTTAGGTATGATATTCACATATTATGCACAAATTTAATGAATTCAGTTTTGTTAAGAGAGACATGTTCGCATAAGAGAGTTATGCGTGTTTATTTTTCCATTTCGTATTCAACTTAATAAGTAATAAATAATATATTTTTTAAATGACATTTAAAAGCGATTTATTTAATTAATGGAAATCGGGTTGGTCTGTTTTTTAAACGTTGACTATAATAATATCTTAAAATTATTAATCCACAAAGAAACTTTTTTTTTTTAATTTTTTTTTTCAAAACAGCCCTCCAGCAAAGAATGAATTGTCAAAAGTAGTAAAAAATTGTTTTCAAACTTATTTTTAATCAATCAATGTAAGATTTCGATTGATCTGGTATTTTCTGAATTCTTTTTCACTTAAAGAATACTTTTTTGTTATTTTACTTCGCAAACAAACATTTATTGTAATCACATATTATAATATATAATTATTATAAACCAGCAAAGGTTTTATGCACAGTATCTTGCGACTTCATTAGACATCAGTTGAGATTTTCGGTAATATTATTAGTAACATATACCTACTTAAATCTCAACCGATGGTTCATAATCAGCCAATCAAGTTTATAAATCATCCTTAACAAATATTAAAATTTACATAGATACCTTATTGTAGTTAATATTTTTTAATTATAAAATTAGGTTCATACTTACTTACTTTTTGTATGGCTTCGGCATGTAACTATCTATTATTAACTATCTAGTTATATTTACTTATACGCATGATTTTGAAATCTACAGGTTTGCAATATGGCGCCAATTTTACGCAGCTGCTGTTGTTGGACATCCCTACGAGTAGCTAGTTTTGCATGTGCAGTGTATACTTTGGTGAGTACTTGATATCTTTTTCATAATGTGCCATATATATATAATTTGGTGAGTACCTGATATCTTTTTCATAATGTGTCATGTACACTTTGGTGAGTACCTGATATCTTTTTCATAATGTACCATGTATGCTTTGGTGAATATCTTATACCTACCTTTGTCGGTATGTGTCATGTATATTGTATAACTATTTAAGTATACCGCGCGGCACAGGCACATTACTTCTGGATATATCAACAACTGATGACCTACTAATTCTGTTCGATTTTAAATGGTATGAACAAATCACTACGGGCTTACGATCGTCTTCTACTGTTATTTCGAAGGCTGGCGATGGCGTAGTATGCTCACTTTACTTTAAGAACGTTCGCCATTAGGTGGTAATGTCCGAATTCCCGAATATTATGAGAAAGTTCAACATGTGTAAAAATACCATGCCCCGGACAGGATTCGAACATGCGTCCCTCGTCATACCGTGCCTAGATGGCTTAGACACTACTTCTGCCTTTATGATGAAAATATGGACTAGGCTGGGACATTTTTGTTAAGGATGACGAATGACAGTTGGCCGAGGGGAAAGCTGTTCTTTCCTCCATCAGAGTCCCGAAGACAAGGAAGACCCTTCACACCGTGTTTCGTTTCTTCGAAGCAGACCTGAGCGATTTGGAGATGAGGAGGGAAGATGTCATTGAAGCCGCGCAAGATCAATCATGGTGCTCTTGTCGCCTACTTAAGTGGGGAAACAGAATAACTATATGTATTACATGCATATATATATATATATATATATATATAATTTTTTTTTTTTTTTTTATTTATTTAAAGAATAATAATAGTACAATTTTATAAAGATATATTACCATACAATAATTACTTAATGCTATTTGTATAATATTATATTTACTGCTCCATTGTAAGCATATAACTTGTGTATGGAGCAGAGGTACATTTTTTTGTTATAATATTATATTACCAGTTTTTTTTTATTTTTTATTTTATATATATTATTTTTTTCTACTTGACCTTATGGATATTTTATATGAAGTTATGGATATTGCAATGACATATTTATATGAATTAATTTACAAAACTATTGAGATAAATACAAATTTTGTTATCCTTAAGATTATTTTAATGATGTAATACATTTGTGTGAAATGTGAAAGGTATAGATAGTTTATTTTCTATTATAGTCGAATAGGTGTATTATGTTAAAGTGATTAGATATGTACCTGATATCATATCTTTGTCATTTCTGATTGCTTGTAAAATGTTTTATTTTGTTTATACCTAATAAAATGTGTTTGCGATATTAAATATAGCTATAGGTACTCGATAATGTAGGTATCTACAACTCTTTGAAGCTTGATTTACCTAATTTGTAAAATATACCTATCAATTTTTTAATTACTTATAGGTACCTAGTACTTAACATTATATTATATTGTTATAATGCGATTTGATAGCATGTTTTTTTGTATAGATTGTATTGTATTATAGACTTGGAAGACCCTCTTAAACCGTGTTCCGTCCCTTGAAGGCAGAGCTGAGATAGTTGGAAATGGCGTGGGAGGAGGTCATAATTTTGAGATGGTTGGTTGTCCAGTGGTATCAATCGGTGGCTTTTATACGAACCTACTGCGTATTGAAAGTCGTGGCTTCGAATCCCAGCGGTGCCGATCATTTTTGATTTCACGACACAAGTCTTTGCTCAGTATGAAAGATGTCAAAAGTATTTGTGTTAACTTCGAGTGAGCACAGACTCATTTATTAAAAAAAGGTCATTGGAGAGCTCATGTGCGTCTCTATGGCCCTAAGTGGAGTTCAAAGGAAATTTTATGTATGTATTATAGGTGTATCATATTTTAACGATAAAGAACAATATGACAGATTTTCTTTCTCTACATCATTATGTGCAACTTTACACTTTCAAAGGATTGAGAGGTTTTGGTTTTATTTGAACCATGTTGAGCTGACGACTGTTATGTGATACACTTCCGTAACAATGTTAGTTGTTTAACATTGCAGTCTTGACGTTTGTTATGGAGATTTCCTTATGTTGAACTGTAGGTAACAAAACAATATGTGAATGATGTGTTATTCGATCAGATCTTTGAAAGTATAAACTGTATGAAACACAAACTCATTTCCTTGCAATAATAAATCTATCGGACAGGTATACATGGATCTAAAAAGGTCCCGTAAACAATAATTGGCATTATTTGTATTTTTGTCAAATCATTAATTCATTCATCCTTTAAGAAGGCAATAAGAGCTCACCATTGCGCTAGATGTTGCACCATCACAGGGGGCACACCAGCTGCCTCCAGGAGTCGAAGGTTACTAATTCTTGCGCCTTTCTGATCTTATGGTGCTAGGGTGAAAACACGTAGAACGCTGATTCCGACCGGCGCCGACCGTTGCAAAGAATTTGAATGGGAATACGCACAGCAAAAGCACCAGGAACCCGCTTTCTGCCATGCCCATTTAAATGCATTGAAACCATAGACAACATTATTTGCGGCAATCGGCGTTCTATGTGTTTTCACACTTAAGGACGAGAGGTGGTCAACCTAATGATCATGATCCAATTTTTCAATTTCATGCCTCTGCTCGACAAACCAGTAAAAAGATCAGAGATGTTATTCTCAGCCGTTTTGTTGAATGATAGGTAAGTGATTAAGAATATACATACGAATATTTTTTATTATTATATTGTTAACAAGAGTATAATAATTCTCATCTGCTAGTTGAGACTGATAATATGGAATTGGTTATAATCACCCTAATAAACAGTGCTTCGTAACCTTTTCGCATTTACAACCCAAAAAAAATCTTCCAGGAACTCCACATTATAATTTTACTTAGATTTTTTATTTTAAATTAGATTTTTTGTATTTAGTTTAATAAAATATATTCTTGTTGATAGCTAAATGTTGAATAGCTATTGAAATATCGATAGAGTTTTCGGGGCTATCAGGCGTGGGTCCTTTTGGGTTTTCTATTCAATATTTAGTCTTCTAACTCGGGACCTGTGGGAGATCCACGATGGCTTTGGCGCACGTATTTATATAGCTTTTAAGGAAATGTAAGATGAAAAAAGGAGTATAGAGGAGGCGGGGGAAGAAGTTAGAGACAAATGAAAAACCAAGGGTTGAGCGGGGTGTAGTGAGAATAAAAATGAATAATACGAAAAAAATTCTCCCCAAACACACTTTTGGGGGTCAAAGGAAATGTTACGCGCAATATAAGAGCATTCCATGCCTATTAGCCACTGCATTTAACTCGACTCTCTACCTTAAGTGGTGGACCCTGTTACGTTGGCTTAGGATGAAATGGCGGTTACGATCGGCCCCTGTTGATACTAAGCTCAACAAGCCGAAGAGAGAACGGAGTGTCTTGTATGGTTGTCCAACATGCAGGGCATTTTCTTACATCTGAATCCTTACCTCCTGCCTTGTATGAGCCCTCCCATCCATACACACCTAGTCCTATCATTTCGGAAGGAGTAAACCTTTCTGCCCGAAAATCCCCAATCCAAGGTGTCATTCGACCCGTGTCAAAGAATGCGTGATTAACGGAAGTCTGTAACTAACGGAGGCTCCTTGATAACAGGCAACCTCAGGGTGTATTTTTTTCCATACCCCTATATGCAGGGATCTGCAGTCGCGGATAATTAATTATTTCCCTAGTTCTGACTATGGAGGATAAAAATGGTACCTTTGTAGAGCCGACCTGATGTGATAGATATAAAAGGTACTTCCGCATTAGTGGACAAAGGGTACATAAGCCACATAAAGTTTTACGAATCTTAATTGAGGTGAATAATTGTCTTATCGTGTTGGCTCTGTGTTAGTGATCATGTCGGTCCAGGCTATTTTAAGTATTTTGCGATGTATCCACATTTCAAATGCTTCGAGGCGATTTATTATATTAACTTTGACGGTCCATGCTTCTACGCCGTACAGCAAAACTGACCACACGTAACATTGGACAACCCGTTGTCTTCACTTCAGGTTGAGGTTGTCGTTACAAAGGAGATTTTTCATTTTGTTAAAGGATGCTCGGACGGCTTCTCTCCTGCATTTTATTTCTTTGTCAGGGTCTAAATCTTGAGTGATAATGTTATCCAGATACTTGAATTGATTCACCCTCTCAATATTCATGCCTTGAGTTGACTACTCGCACCTGGATGAGTGTCTCGGCTAAAAATCATCAGTTTGGTCTTGCTTGTCCGAGGCCTTCTCCGACGGAATTAATTTTATCTAGTATCTTGTTTATTATCTGCCAGCAGAACGGTGTCATCTGCGTACCTTATGTTACTGAGAAGTTCGCCATTAACTTTTACTCCAAGATTTGAGTCAGACCGCGCTTCTTTAAATACCACGTCAGAGTACATGTTCAACAGAGTAGGTCAGATGGTGCATCCCTGTCGCACACTGCGCTGAATATGAATACCCCTTGAAGTAGTTCCATTTTCAAGTCTAATAATTTGCTTTGTTCCCGGTACAGATTTTTGATTATTCTCACATCTTTGTCATCTACGCCACATTTTTGTAACATTCTTAACAAATCCGTATGTTCAACTCTGTCGAATGCTTTTTCATAGTCAATAATACAAGCATGAATGTCTTTTCTCTGGTCATAGCATTTTTGTAACAAAATGTTCATTGTTGTGAGCGCTTCACAGGTACCAAACCTATTTCTAATAATTGTTTCCTACAAAATACTATAAATAATAATCAATGATTTCCGTTGGTGACCAATTCGGACATACTATGCTTAAGGGACTGAAAGAATTTTCAGAATTTGGCTCTTTGAGAGCAATAACTACTGATAGATTTGATAGATTTTAACAACTATAATTTATATACCTACTGAAAATGATTTTTATAAACGTAATTTTGTAGACTGATACAAAGCAAGTTACAGACACTTATTGGAGCATTGAAATTTTATGTTTTTGTATTAATATGTATGTTATTTGTATGTGTATTCGATGTTCTGTTGGTGTCTTTTTAAATAAATAAATAAAACACGATAATTTTGAACAAGAGCGCTTTCGTCAACATCGCGTTGACATTATCAAGAACAATAAAAAATAATTGTGAGACCAAAAATGTGCAGAAAAACTTTAAGGAATCGAATTGTGTCGATAATCATCACTTTTTATTCAAACATTTCGTTTGATCAAGTGTCTAGTAGAATCATTTGATAATGTTATTTCGAAAATTCAGAAAGCGTAAAAAATCGAGTTGTGTCGAAAATCTTCGCTTTTAATTCACACATTTAATTTGATTTAGTGTCAAGAGTACAGTAGAACAGTACAGCAGCTTTAAACAAGTGTCTAGTCAATAATCATTTGATAATGTTATTACGAAATTTCAGAAAGCGTAAAAAATCGAGTTGTGTCGAAAATCTTCGCTTTTAATTCACATAAGTATTTCATTTGATTTAGTGTCAAGAGTACAGTAGAACAGTACAGCAGCTTTAAACAAGTGTCTAGTAAATAATCAGTAAAAATCACCGACCTCGGTAGCCTAGTTGTACTAGCGTGGACTTCAGATCCGAGGTCCCGGGTTCGATTCCCGGTCGGGTCAGAGTTTTTCAAAGTGTTTTTTCACTTGAAATTTCTACCCAGGGTTGGCCTGTCTCAGATTGGACGGGACCGGTTGACTGGAAAAAATTGCCTCAGGCAATAAGTTCCGCCGGCTATACTGACACCTTTGTATAGAAAAAGTGTTATATTATTATTATTATTTCAAATCATTTATTCATTAAATCACAATATATCATATGAAGTATACATCATTGTAAAAAAAAATAATAAAAATAAATTAAAATTAAATACAATGCTATATATATTATACTAAATATAAAAATATCGGTATTATCTCTCATGATACATCACGATGTAAATGTAATCATGAGAGATCTTCGAACTAGAGAGAAAGGAACCTTCTTAACATCCTACATGAGGACAACAGAACTGCCTTTTGGATGGCATATCTGAGACCACAACAGATGCCAAGTTTCCCTAGATTGTCTTTAAGAGACTTAGGAATAACTCCATTCGTCGATATCACTATAGGTATTATGTGTGTTGCTGGTGTATGCCACATATCCTTGATTTCGTGAGCAAGATCAAGATATTTAATTATCTTGTCTTGCTCGGCTTTTTTCAAATTTTCGTCATACGGTATAGTGATATCCACGAAATACGTTATCCCGTTCCTACGATCAACCAATACAATGTCCGGACGATTTGCGTTAATCGTTCGGTCAGTCTGTATTGGTATATCCCAATATAACTTTGTATTATTGTTTTGCATTACCGAAATTGGGGTGTACCTATAATAAGTTACTTCAAAATCGAGTAAACCATATTTCAAGGCAAGTTTTTGATGAACTATTTTAGCCACATCGTTATGTCTGTGCAGATACTCAGAACCACACAGGAGAGAACACCCAGACAAAATATGTCTGAGTGTTTCTTCCGTTTGGCCACATGCACGACATTTATCAATAGTGTCAGGTGTTTTAATAATATATTTTTTATAATTATTGGTTACGATGACTTGGTCTTGTATTGCACAGACAAAACCTTCTGTTTCGCTAAATAGTTCACCAAACCTCAACCATCCAGTCGAATCTTCAAGACTTACATGTGATGAATTTAAAGTTTCGAAGAATCGACCGTGGAGAGACTTACCTTTCCATATATCAACCCGATCTTGTACCCCAATTATCGGTGGTGAAACAGGATTTGATAAATTTAAGGGCGTGTACTTCAAATCACACGCAATGAGGTCTTCATAACCCAATTTATTCCTTGATGAGATAAAGTAAGATTGGAGGAGGTTTATCTCTTTGTTATTCATGTTTTTGATGTTTAACATGCCTCTACCACCAATCTTCCTTGGTAAATATAATCTCATCAAGGAACATCTTGGATGATGCATCCTATATTGCGTGAGCAAACTACGTACCTTTAAATCAGAATTTTTACCAAATAATTTAAAATCGTCCATATAAAGTAAATGACTAAATTTAATACCAGACCTTTTTAATTCATAGCCACAATTTGAGGATTCCAATAATTTACTCAGCGGACTTAGAGCTAAGCAGAACCAAAGCGGACTAAGACTATCTCCTTGAAAAATACCTCTTTTGATATGGATTGATTCAGTAATATATTTTCCAGATGGTTGAGAAACAGATATTTTTGCTCTCCATTGTGACATCAAAAATTTTAGAAATTCTATGAGTTCGTTATTAATTTTATATATTTCCAATACTTTTATTAGCCAAGAATTTGGGACTGATTCATATGCTTTTTTGTAATCAATCCATGCCATAGAGATATTTTTCTTTTTGTGTTTCACCTGCTCACAAATAATACTATCTATTAAGAGCAATTCTTTTGTGCCACGAGATCCCATTTTACATCCATTTTGTCTGACGGATAAAATATCATTTTCGATTAAGTAAGAATGTATTTTGTTTGAAATTATAGATGTCAAAAGTTTATAAATTGTTGGTAAGCATGTAATTGGTCTAAAGTTATTTGGAGTTGAAGCATTATTGATTTTTGGGATAACGTGGGTTATACCTTCTGTTAAGAATTCTGGAAGGTCCAAATTCTCAATTGCAGATTGAAACTGTCTGGCCAAAATTATATGTGAATTTGTAAATTTTTTAATCCAAAAGTTTTGTAGACCATCTTTTCCCGGAGATTTCCAATTTTGTATTTTTTTTAATGCAGTTTTAACATCAATCAAATTTATATTGAAATTTTGCATTTCTGGATATTCAGAATTAATTTCTTCTAACCAATCACTATTAGTATTATGGGTTATAGAATTCGACCAAAGATTTTTCCAAAAAGTTTCCAAAAATTATTATAATAATCATTTGATAATGTTATTTCGAAATTTCAGAAAACGTAAAAAAATCCTAAAAGTAAGATTATTATTCGGATGCTCTGGTGACAGATCATTTTGTATGTTCATAATTATCTTGCCCGATCGTTACCGGGTAAGTGTGAACATCTTTATACAAAATTTACTGCCACTCCAGAGCACCCGAAAAAAATCGGACCCGACATAAGACAAGTGGGAACAGGGAGTTTTTACATGAATGTACACATATCTACAAACATTTCAATTATCGGTAAGTATGTGTTGATTTCCACTCGTTAAGTACGACATGTGTGAAGCTGATGCCTAAAGAGGATTAAATGACGAATTCACGGAACAAACATTTTGAAATTGCGAATTATTTCTTTCGAAGGAATATTTTTATAATAACCTGACGAGTAAACAAACAGATACGTGGCTAAAGTACTTCTTCTAAGAAAAAAAAGAAATATAATGTCAGAAATTAAATTCTTATTTCAGAGTAATTGAATTTTTATCCGAAAAAAAAAACAAATTGATGTAGGTATGTAAAGGAAAATAAAACATTGTATGCGCATCCACATGCTAAGAATAAAAAAAGCAATTTAACTTCATACCCCATATATTATAATAATTGGTTAGCTTATACGTAAAGCGGTATTTTTGCTGAAACACTCTAACCCCCGCGAATTATTTTCATACATACCGTTCGAGTTTATTTTATTTTACAAAATTACAATATTAACACCATCAGCATGACAGCTTTCGTCTTTGCGCTGATGGTGTTCAAGTATCACTATATAATCAAGAATTTACCAATAAGAAAACAAACACATATCTGAAACACAATGCTGAAACATCACAAAACAAAATACAGTTGAAAGTATAAACGACGCATACATGACAAATGACAAGTATAGATTGAGTCATGAACAGTTAATGGTTACAGGCGTCTGTGTGATCTTTAAAATCAATGAAATAATATGAGATACTTACTTGATCAGAGGTTCTTATATATACAACGGTTGCTAGGAGAAAACGCAAAATTGAAAGTGGGACTCTAAGAGACAATTTGTCTTATCTAAAACAAAAAAAAATTGTATATAAAGCTGTGTACTCACCTGCGCCACGCGCGGTAACGTTACCTTGGTTCAGATGTGTACGCGTGTTCGCCACGAACTTGGTAACGTTGCATGTCACGTATCATGCAACGTTACAAATTTCCATAGTACGCAGTGGTTCGTGGCGAACAACCACAATTTAAAAAAAAATGTTTTTATTTAACATAATAATGATTCGAAAATGATTTCAATTAAAGTAGGTATAAAATTTTCATCCACAATTACTTACATAATGAGCACGAAGAAAATTATAGTGGCAAAAAAAAAACAGCTAATTCCTTTAGTTTTATTTTGGATGGTTTTACTTATCTATAGATCGACAATTAGCATTAAGGTATTGGTTTTTTTCCTCGGATCACGCCCCTTCCACCAGCTTTTCATTCTGCTGTTTTTGCAAATTCGCTGAATCCCATCTTCAGTTGTCGGCTTTTTTTACATAGCTGAACCATGAATAATGAATTCTAATTAGTATAATGATTAAATAATTTTTTTATCAATATAATTCCGCCCGATGGATATGTTTTAAATGATATTTGCAACACGCGTTTTGTCAATCGCACCAACCATTAAGACTGACAGAGTCATGTCAAACTACATAAGGTTACATTTGAAAAGTTTAATAATATGATAAAAAATACTAAGAACGTTATCTACGTTTAGTTTTCTTGAATTTATCTTTTTTTTCTTTCATAAGAAATTTCTCCTGAAAATAACAAGTACAAAAAAGAATAAGGGAAATTGGTCCAGCCGTTCAAGCGTGATACCGCGACTAGTTGAAATACGGATCCAATTTTTATATAATAGCATTAATCGGGTATATAATATTATGTAGAATAACAAAATGTCATTATAATACCTGCACAAAGCTATGGTGTTACTTACTTCCTCTCCCACTCAGGAGCATAGGGAGGCAACAAGAGCTCTCCATTGGGCTCGATCTTGCGCAATGTTTATAACATCCTCCCACATCATGTCCAAATCCCTCAGCTCTGGCTTCGAAGGAGCGGAACACAGTGTGAGAGGGTCTTGTCTCGTCTTCGGAACCCTGATAGGAGGAAGAACAGCACTCTCCTCGGCCAACTGTCATTCGGCATCCTTAACACATGTCCCAGCCAGGTCCATCTCCTCTCCACATAATGATAGAGATGATTTATCACAAAAGTCCACATTTCACTACACCAGTGATATCAAGATAGGTATTTTAAAATAATATCGAACGCAAAATAGCCTATTGTTTCATTTCCAATTTCGCATATGAATGGACTAGTGATGAAATCTTGAACAATCAATGGTTTGTACATTCGTATATTGTCTAACATTTTGATCTAGATCTATTAAGTATGGATTCTATGATTGTAATAGCGTTTTGAAATATAACGACGTATCTCCATCAGTATTCATACATATCGATAATTGTTTTCCTCTCTCTCTCTCATTAGATACAATGTTTTTTTTACGATTCGAAGGCTGGCTTAACGTGATCACTTTACGTTCACCATTATTATTAGGAGGTCAAATATGTCGAATCCATATTCTTTCTTCTTCAAGTGCCATGTCAGTAGGGCTATTCTCGTAATCAACCGCTTTTAAAAATCACTTAACGATAAGATTAAGACACGATCGCAAGCAGTCGTTTTCACAAAACTATCGGAATCTAATCTTAAATCCTATCTTGAACTGGATCATTTTCATACTGATATTTCAAACATAACGAATTTTTAAGATATCTACTAGATATCTTGTTTTGTGAATACCAATCCGCCATTTTATGATTGTCAATCAAGATAAGAGCGTATTAAGACCGCTGCGAGAATAAGGGCACAGGTCCCCCCGACGTCGGCTACCACTATGGCGTAGGCTTCTCTGTCCTGGGCTAACCGGAACAGTTCCTCCACTCGCTGTATTCCGGTTCACTGTCTGATATTTCTCAGCCAGGACATCTGCCGTCTACCCACACCTCGACTTCCATCTATTTTCCCCTTCATTATTAGGTGAAGCAGCTTGTACTTGGTGTTGCGAATGTGTCCCAGGTAGGACATTTTTCTTTTCTTGACACTGGTTAACAATTCCCTCTCAAGACCAGCTCTTCACAACACCTCCGTGTTAGTCACCATATCGGTCCACGGAATACGGAGCATTCTGCGCTGGAGCCACA
Source organism: Mystacides longicornis (assembly GCA_963576905.1). Taxonomy (NCBI): domain Eukaryota; kingdom Metazoa; phylum Arthropoda; class Insecta; order Trichoptera; family Leptoceridae; genus Mystacides; species Mystacides longicornis. The sequence goes on from OY756429.1 coordinate 10,036,419, forward strand.
TTTCAAATGCCTCTATACGGTTCATCATATTGACTTTAAGGGTCCAAGTTTCAACACCGTATAGTAGTGTGGACCAAACATAGCATTTGACCATTCTTTGACTTAGTTTTAAATTAATATTATCATCACAGAAGAGTGATCTCATGTTATTAAATGCGGCTCTTGCTATCTCTATTCTGCACTTCACCTCTTTCTCGGGATCTATGTTATTTGTTATCACACTCCCAAGATACTTAAATGTGTGTACGCGCTCTATTGGCTTTCTGTTAAGCAGAAGGGTGGCTTCAATATGCAGTTGTCGGCTGAAAACCATGAATTTGGTTTTGGCTACATTGATATTTAGGCCCATTTCATCACCCACCGCACTGACACGACCTACCAGCTCTGGTAGTCCCTGGAGCCTGTCAGCTAGTATGATATTCTTTCTACCCGTTCCAAACAGAAATGTTAACTGCTGGTCCAGCTAACCCTATTGCGTCATAGGTTGTAAATTATAAGATATGTGGTGAAAAGGTAAGAATATTAAAACAAATTTGATCAGTACCCCTATTCCGAATCTCCGTGACATTTACGCTGGCGTAAATTAACAAAATTTTGTATGGGCTGCGGAGCTTTCCGAAGCATTCTGTAGTGGCGCTATACACATTTCCATACAAAATTTTGTTAATTTACGCCAGCGTAAATGTCACGGAGATTCGGAATTGGGGCTCAGCAAAACTATCGATAGAAGATAATATGGTAATAGGATATTAAACACATCCATTTTAAAGCTCTCTATGTATAATCTTTTAATAGTCTAAAATGCTGGCCGACTTACGCTATGTCATATCCGCAAGCAACCCGTACATCTACTCACATCAATGAAGTGCTGTGTTTTGAAACGGGCGGATACACACAAAATTAGGAACCCCGGTGACAGAAAATTGGACTGATGCAGGAAATTTGACTTGAGACTTCATTTTGTAAAATAAATTATCGTCATATTTGTGTCGGGACCTGCAGCCATAATAATTTACCCCTCGATTTGATTACTCTTAAACGCACAGTAAGTAATTCACTTAAATGATAATTGGCTATTTGTATTGGTATAATGCGTCATTGTTGCACTATCATTGTGCAACCGTCAAAACGGGCGACGACCCGTCATGTGGTGATGGTTAACCTCTGATAGGTATATTAAGCCATTATTTCGTGTTTGTAGGTGTACTATATGGAGTCGAAAAGTGTATAATCTTTACCTGCGTTGAACCAAAGTACATATAAAATAGTCTATGGGGAGCAGTTGGCGGTGTCACTTTATCTGTAACGTGAGTGACACTTACTTCAGGACAGTCCCTTTCATTCTGCTGTGATTAATGTTGTCCCACAAAGAAACGGTCACACTGTACATCGCTTTGATTGATTGTAGAACAAATTATTTCCCTACTCATTGGTAGTTTTCCTGAAAATCCTTAACTCTTAATCTCAAGAATAATGTTGCCTCAAAACGCTAACAGTTAAATTTACTTTTTTTGATTTCTAAGTGTCAAGACAATGTCAGGAATGGCGGCTGAAATGTTGGACATGTTTGATAGGAAGCTGCTCAGACGGATTTGTGGACTCGTGAAACACGGAGAAAATTGGCGCATCCAACGCAATACCGAATTGCACACTATGTTAAAAAAAAACTTCTTAGATTGAGATAAGTGGGACATGTGCAAAGAATGCCAGACTCGCGGTTTCCAAATATAATCCTGATGGACATCCAAGGGGATAAAAAGGGTGGGCAGACCGAGATTGAAGTGGGAGGACGACGTGAAGAGATACGCAGCGCAACTCCTGCAGGTGAATAATTTGAGAGGGTGGGTAAACTCGATTTGGGCTGTAGCGCCATTGAAGAAGAAAAAAAAGATGAATTTTTATGTAACGAACGGCTTCTCGTAAGTAAAGTTTACCAACGTCCACATTATAAATGTATTTTTTCTTAATTTTCTGCAAATAAAAGTAATTAGATATCTGTATGTTTCTATGCAATTTTCGGCGCGTTTACGAACTGTCATTGATTAGTTGACATGGGAAACTCATTTGTTTATTTCATATAAATGTTTTGGATATAAGATAGCACAGCAAATTTTGAGTGTAACATGGAACCACCGCATAAGGAACGAAACTATACGCCCATTACTTCTATACCATTATGGAAAGGAGATGGACTTGACTGGTAAATGTGATAAGGATTCCGAGTGACATTTGGCTGAGGAGAACGCTGTTCTCCCTCCCATCATGGTTCCGAAGATGAAGACTAATAATATCTACAATTTTTCGCCCCTTGAAGGAGAACCGAGGGATTTGGGCATGGTTTGGATGGAGGGCATAAAAATTGCGCAAGATCGAGCGCAATAAAGAGCTCTTGTTGCCTTCCTATGCCCCTAAGTGGACCATAAAGGGAGTTTAGATCTGGCTGGATGTTATAATAATTACTGTACGATAACGACTGACATTTTTTTAGTCGAATGGACTTCTTGGGATAATGATAAAATTAGTAGATTGACAGAACCGAATAACATATCTCGTGGATATCACTATAAGCAAATTATGATAAAATGTAGGTCTCAGATAAATGTCATTCGAATGGCAGTTTTGTTGTCTTCATTAGAATGCTGAGAATGTTCCTCTCTCTGTAGCTTGAAGATCTCTTATTACAATGATTGTAGTGTATCGTGAGAGAAAAGATCGATGTTATTTTGTTGTGTTTAATTTCAAACAATCCTAAATAATAATTATATTTTGAATATCTATTTGATTAAAAAAATAACTGATACGAAAATATTTGGGAAATTTATAATGCGCTGTTTAGTAACAATAATGGTCACCTGAAGGGCCCTTATGTCGTTAGTTTTAAGCATCGTACTTACTTGCGCCGCGAACGTGTGACATTGCATCAATTTAATCGAAAGGTTAAGTGTATACGTGATTCGAAAAAGCGAACGCGAGCAGAACACATGCATCCTTTTGATAAAATTAATATAACGATACACGTTCGCGGCGCAAGTGAGTACCGAGCTTTAAATAGTGGCAAAAAATAATATAAGCTAGCTTCTCTGTCGTAGGAAAAGAGTTCTTAGTTAGTTTCAAATAAAAAAAATCTACTACTTTCTAGTGATGATTAACAAAATATATACCTACTCAACCTAATGTTGAAATATTATAGGTAATGTACCTACGTATGTGAATAATCTATATAATAATTTAGAAATGTTTTTTTATTTGCCTTTGACAATACTTTAACCGTATATGTGAACATCACGCTCAAAATACAAATGCTAAGATAGACATTAATATGCCCAGAGCAGTATAAAATGCTGGAGAAGGTTCTTACATACAATTTGCTGCATTAACTTTAATATATTTAGAGCTATTTAAAAAAACTGTATTTTTTAGGATCTTCATACAAATTTCTCAAAAAGACTTTTGGAAACAAAATTACTCATGTAAACGTTGAATGGGATCTTGGTATTACGGTATGAAAATGTAATAAAATAATTGTAGATTGATTTGTTATACATATAAATGTTATTAAAAGCTTATTATTCTCAATAAATAAAGATTTAATGAAAAAATTTGCAGTTTGATTCTGAAGTTTGACAGATACAAATCACCCTCTATGGGTGGGTTGCCCAATTAATATCAAAGCAGGCAATGTATGTAGCTAAGATTCAAACCACAGAGCTCTCTCTATGAAAACTTGCAAATTATGTCGGTAGGTTCGTATAATATTTTTTTTATTATTATAGACCTCCAAAAAAATAAAATATTATACGAACCTACCGACATAATCAGTATATTTATATTATCTGTGGACATAATTTGCAAGTTTTCATAGAGAGAGCTCTGTGGTTTGAAGAGGTTCGTATAATATTATGAGGTCGGTAAAACAAAAATTGTAAAAGTGTCATTCTTCTTTTTCTGTGCTTATGTCAGTTAAAGTGGTATGTTAAGCAATGGGATGCTAGACTAGAATCTGTTTAATTACCTACCGATCAAACCTGACAATCGGAATCAAAAACGTAAAGCAAGACGGGTATAAGCTAGTCTATATAATAATTGAGAAAATGTTTGTGTGCTTTCTATCGTATATGTGAACATCACGCCTAAACGGCTGAACCGATTTCACTAATTCTTTTTTTGTCGTGTTGGCTTTTATTAGTAGAAGGTTCTTATGAAAGAAAAAATTAAGAAAGTTGCGTGGTAAATCTATCTATATAATTATTCAGAAATGTTTGTCTGCTTTCTATCGTATATGTGAACATCACGCCTAAACGGCTGAACCGATTTCACCAATTCTTTTTTTGTCGTGTTGGCTTTTATTTGTAGAAGGTTCTTATGAAAGAAAAAATTAAGAAAGTTGCGTGGTAAATCTACATAATAATTTAGAAATGTTTTTTTATTAGCTTTTTACTTAATGTCATCGCATCACGCCTAAACGGCTGAACCGATTTCACTAATTCTTTTTTTGTCGTGTTGGCTTTTATCAGTAGAAGGTTCTTATGAAATAAAAAATTAAGAAAGTTGCGTTGTAAATTGGGAAATTAAATAAAACTCGCATTAGCCCCTCCTTCTCTATCTAAATAATAATTCAGAAATGTTTTTTTATTTTGCTTTTTACCGTATGTCATAGCATCACGCTCAAAATACAAAAATGCTACATCAGATATGAATCTGCACAGAGCCGTGCAAAATGCCGGAGAAGGTTCTTTAATACAATTTGCTGCATTAACTTTAATATATTTAGAGCTAATTGAAAACCCCTATTTTATAGGATCTTCATACAAAATTTTAATAAACATTAAAAGTGTCATTCTTCTTTTTCTGTGCTTATGTCAGTTATAGAGGTATACAAAGCAATGGGAAGCTAGACTAGAACCTGTTTAATTACCTACCGATCAAGCCTGACAATCGGAATCAAAAACGTAAAGCAAGACGGGTATAAGCTAGTATCTATATAATAATTCAGAAATGTTTGTCTGCTTTCTATCGTATATGTGAACATCACGCCTAAACGGCTGAACCGATTTCACTAATTCTTTTTTTGTCGTGTTGGCTTTTATTAGTAGAAGGTTCTTATGAAAGAAAAAATTAAGAAAGTTGCGTGGTAAATCTATCTATATAATAATTCAGAAATGTTTGTCTGCTTTCTATCGTATATGTGAACATCACGCCTAAACGGCTGAACCGATTTCACTAATTCTTTTTTTGTCGTGTTGGCTTTTATTTGTAGAAGGTTCTTATGAAAGAAAAAATTAAGAAAGTTGCGTGGTAAATCTACATAATAATTTAGAATTTTTTTTTATTAGCTTTTTACTTAATGTCATCGCTTCACGCCTAAACGGCTGAACCGATTTCACTAATTCTTTTTTTGTCGTGTTGGCTTTTATCAATAGAAGGTTCTTATGAAATAAAAAATTAAGAAAGTTGCGTGGTAAATTGGGAAATTAAATAAAACTCGCATTAGCCCCTCCTTCTCTATCTAAATAATAATTCAGAAATATTTTTTTATTTTGCTTTTTACCGTATGTCATAGCATCACGCTCAAAATACAAATGCTACGTCAGATATGAATCTGCACAGAGCCGTGCAAAATGCCGGAGAAGGTTCTTTTAATACAATTTGCTGCATTAACTTTAATATATTTAGAGCTAATTAAAAAACCCTATTTTTTAGGATCTTCATACAAAATTTTAATAAACATTAAAAGTGTCATTCTTCTTTTTCTGTGCTTATGACAGTTATAGAGGTCTACAAAGCAATGGGAAGCTAGACTAGAACCTGTTTAATTACCTACCGATCAAGCCTGACAATCGGAATCAAAAACGTAAAGCAAGACGGGTATAAGCTAGTAACGAATAAATTAACATTTAAGTGGAACATGATCTTGGTTTATTTACTTGGTTAAAATACCAATTAGAGTATTTACATATTATTACGTTACCATAAGGAAAGATTGCGATTTATAGCTGATGTAAGGTTCATATTAGTAAGATTAAGATCAAGTATGTACCACAAAATAATCAAGGCGCATTTACACGATGCAAGTTTCTTGCCTGTTTAAAAAAAATGGAATGCAATTATCGAACGCAACTCTTGACAAGCAATAGTTGAATGTAAGCTCATGTTTACACCAATGCAAGTGTTTCTGTGGCGACGATTGCTTTCAAGTCTTGAAACGTCTAAATATAGACTTCTACCATTTTCTTCTGTTTGATTCAAGAATTGCATATATTTAGGCTGTCAGATATTTCATTCAAGTTTAAGAGAAAAGTGTTATTGAAAAAATGTGTCAAAAAGTGATAAAACTCGGGTTTTCCGATATAATTAAATATAGAGATTTAACGTAGTCATGAGGGTTTGTGGAAGACAGAAAATATTAATTATAAAAATCGTGGCGCACGTTATGCCGCACTAGTAGCATTTGGACAAGAGCTTGGGGTTGAAGGTTTTGGACCTAAAGAAATTAAATTAATTTTTTTACGACCTTTCCTCGATATGTCTTGCCTCAGAAGAGAAACAACAATTGACACACCCTCACTCACTGCACTCATATTTGCAAATGAAGGAGAATCAAATTGAATACAAGAATTACATGCAATTATTGCAAGTTCAGTTTAGACCAAGAACATTTTTGAATGCAAAACTTGCCTAGAAGAGCAAGAATTGAACGTGTTGCTTAAACAATGCAAGTAAATTATTGCTATGACATTATTGTATGGAACAGGCAAGAAATTTGCATCGTGTAAATGAGCCTTTAGTGTCGAAAAAAAAACTCTTTTTTGGAATTCAATATTTTTTTCTTCTTCATCCATCTTCGTTCCCGAATTGGATCTCGTAGTCTTATCCTCTATAAAGTTCATTTCATTCGATAAAGTTATCCCGATATGTCCTCCCACTCGATGTCCAAACTTTCAGCTCTGCTTTGAAGGAACGAAATAATGTGTGAGAGGGTCTTCCACAATATAATAATATAGAGTTTTTATGATTCGATGTTTTGAAAATTGTCGTTTTTTACACTTTTTTAGGTAAAACAAACATCACAGACTAACCATCCAACCGATATGCTCAGAGATACATAGTTCATATTATCTAATGCGAAGATGGTTTAAGACCATGTAATAAAAATCCACATAATATTAAAATAGATTATTTAGAACGGTTTTATTAGAAAGGTAACATTGCGATGACGGTTTCAGACCACATATAATAGAGAATATCAACAAAAATATTTGTAAATCTCATCAGAAATTTGTATTGTTATGGCATTGATCATGTTAAGAAATTTGTATTGTTATGGCATGGTTATGGCATTGATCATGTTAAGAAATTTGTATTGTTATGGCATTGATCATGTTAAATACCTAGTCGTAGTAGCACAAGCCGCTAGTAAAGTGGATTATTATTACACGAGCGGTGAAAAGAACCGTAAGTATAACTAGTTTTCATTTTTTATTAAAGTACATTTGGAAATTGACGATGAAATTCTATTTTTATAACTGGCAATATCTGAAATGTCAGAAGTAAAAATGTTATTTATTTGGATATGACGGGATTGGTTACTTATCTCATGTAACACCATACAAAAGGGAACAAACAGAATAAGCTGAAACGTAGAGGATATAAATATTATAGGTAGTGGAATGCATTTTGGAGAGATAATTTCTTACTCTACTACAAGAGCAATGGAAAATATATTTACGATCGTATCATTTTCTGTGGAGCTTTTTAAGGACTCTGGACCCCTATTCTGTAGCAAATGTAGGGTATAGTCACTTGAAAAAAAGTGACTATTAGGCGATACATTTTGTATGAAAAACGTCTATATGCGATTCTCGCATTCGACAGAATAGGGGTACTGTCCACTTCACCGTACCATACCATTACCGTGCTGTAATATGTTATACGAAACGGGTACGATCCCCTTACAAAAAAAGTTGCTTTGAAAAGTATTTATGACATAATGCCGGGTCTAGGAAAATTCATCGCAAACAATTCATCGTCAATAAATGGAATTGTTTGATGATTTTATAGAATAAATAAACAAATAATTATAACACTTTTCTAAACAAAGGTGTCAGTATAGACGGCGGAACTTATTGCCTGAGGCAAATTCAAATAGAAGAAAAAATAAGAAAAGCGCATGGACAATTAGAAAATCAAAGAAAACTATAACAATGGAAAGCTATTTCCCGATGTCATCGCATCACGCCTAAACAGCTGCATCGATTTCGCTAATTCCTTTTTTTCGTGTAGGCTTTTATCCGGAGAAGGTAGAAATAGAAAAAAAGTGCATGGAAAATTAGAAAATTATTGAAAACACAGAAAGTAGGTAATCTTTTTAGTACTTTTTGCAAAATAATTCGGTCTACTATCTAGAAACTAGTCAATACTGTGATTAGGCTATATATGTAGTATCTAGAAACTAGTCAATACTGCGATTAGACTATATAGGTTGTAGGTATCTAGATACTTATGTCTTTTTCATGCTAACATCTCTTGCGCAATTAGCCGAATCACTCGAAAACGAGTGCAGAGCTAAATAAAAAATCTCTTGCGCAATTTGTTTTGGTTCATTGAACGTTAATATTGAAATGAATAATTAATTTATCTTGTGTTTTTATACTTATTATTAAATTACCTACCCAAATACAGCACATCTTTGGAATAAGATAATAATAAGGCCCTGTCTATGGAACCCCAGATCTCGAAGACAGTAAGATCCGCATTCTATCACATCCGCGAAATACGATCGGTATCGAAAAATCTTACATCCGACAGCGTCAAATCACTAATATCCGCCTTTGTAGTTTCGAGACTTGAACTGTAACATTCTGTACGTCGTCGGCCTGCCTCAAATACAGTTGAATCGCGTACAGATGGCTTTTAACTGCGCTGCAAGGCTTATTTTCCGCGAGGATAAGGGCTGTCACATTACACCTCTGCTAGAGAAACTACACTGGCTGAAAGTACGCGAGAGAATTCAATATAAATTGTGCCTCACGGTATACAAGGCCATAAATGACATGGCACCACGGACACTCAGCACTGAACTCTGCAGCACGAAGGAACCAGCAACAAGACCTCTACGTTCAGCTATGATATCTACCAATATCCTAAATGAGATCAATAGGAGCAACAAGTCGAACTTCCACGACAGGGCTTTCAGCGTAGCAGGACCCGTCACCTGGAACCGACTTCCCGAAGACTAAGAAAGGACCAGCCCATCAGCACATTCAGGAGCAAACTGAAGACATTGATGCTCTTCCCACAGAGTTTCCCGTGCGCCCTTGAGATGGAAATTCATTAAACGCCGCAGAACAAATCATCCATCATCATCATCATCATCTTTGAGTTCTTTAGTGAATACATTTTTTTTCTAAATATCGTTATGAAAATTTCGGAGTCGCGTCATATTCGAGAAAATGGAATAATGTGTAGGTACCTTACATTACTACAATTATGATTGCAAGGTTCAACATTGATTAAAATTGGCATCCTAAGAGATTTAATGTAATCATATCGTGATTCATTTCTAAAAATAGCACCTCTTTACGAATCCAACAAGCCAATAATTTTTATTCCATGCAGCGGAACGTAAAACTTTATAATTTATTTGTCATCTTATTATATAAAAATTGCATTTCATTAGCCCACTTTCACAATATAAGTACGAGTACTGACGAATAACGGATTGACTTTGAAAGTTTTCTAATTGGAAAACTGTTGTTGAGAACCCCCACATATTGTTATGAATAATTACTTTACTAGGAACAGTTTTATTAAACCTGCCATACTGCCGCTGTGGTATTTCGTCTGGAAGAGCGTTTCTATTCTTATTCACCTCAACAATTCTGTTACCTACCTCAACTTTGTGTATAGGAAAAACAAAGAATATTGAAATATATAATATCCGAAAGTACCGTACAAATATACCCCATTTAAAACTAAATAAAATAATAATAATACCCAGATGATTTTTTTCCTTTTTTTCCAAACCTTTGACGTTGTTCATGAACCACAGAATTGATTTTCTACACATTCCCTGAATGATCTTAGAAACGTCTAGTGGTTCATAGGGACCACATTGGAATACACTACTTGAGAATATGATGAAATTGATTCTTCCGGGCTCTTAAGGATATACTACTTGAGAAGATTTGTGGAAAACACTAAAAATCTTTTATCTATAATATAAAAGAAAGTCAGAGCGAACACTTATAATTCGAGATCGGCTGAACAGATTCTTCCGATGTTTGATTTGTTGGATTCTTCTCTGCTCCGGATTACAGAACAACTATTAAAAAGTTGGGAAATGCATAAGAAATAATATTAAATATAGTATTAAAGTTAGTATGGAATGGATTTCCTGCGACGCCAACGCCACCTATGAAAAATTCTATAACAACAAAATTATTGTTTACCTGACAACCATTGTCATGAAAAAGATTGGTATGTATGCAGATTTTTGATGTAATTTTTTCGAGCTTTCAGTAATAATTTTTGACATTCTAATTATTTTTGTATAACTTACAAATTTGATATCAATATTAGTAAGGACTACAGGACAACGTTTTTCGGGAAAACTAGTTTTATAATAATTTAAATTGATGGGTAATGAAGTGCTCTATATCTTTACTTTGGGTTCCACAACCGCTGTTACATGCAGCGACAAGCGTTTTGAAAACAACGGAGTTCCACCTTATTAGTCCGCCTAGTTCTATTTTTTTCCACGGTGATGGGGTCGATGGATTACAATATTGCCATTGAGGAAAACCAAGTATTTTATTTTGGGTTCTCTTTATTTGGTGGTCTTTTTATATGACTCGGTGCATAGGTGGCTGAATATTTCAGGAAGGAACTGTTTGCATATATTCACAACTATTTTTTGTCGCAATATTATTGTAAAAATATGTAAACGAATTACAGATACAGTCGTATTTTCAATTACTAATCACGTTTTGTAATTTATTGTGTTGCGCAATTGAAAGTAAAAAAAACACAGGAAAGGTGCGAAAGGGCGAAGGAAGGGACTGAAGGGGACTTGCATGAACAAAAGAAACAAAGTGGTACTAGAGGGTCCTATGGCCGCTCATTATTACTTTTTTTTTTCATCATAACTGTGTTGTTTATAAAGGCATTGTGCTAAAACAAAATGAATCTTTTTTTACATCACAGATCTTCACAATACAAATACATGAAAAAAAAACTCTTTTAAATAGGTAGGTAAGTACCCAACACGTTTTCCTGATAAGTTAATCAACTCGACAATGATGCGAAAGAGCCTGCGGGATATTAAATTCGAAATTCAAAATCGATAAGTAAATCCAGAAAGTTTTGCAAATTAATACAGGTATCTATATAAAGCCGCCGTTTCATACAGAACAAAATATATACATACATAATATTATTATGTACTGAAAATAAATTTAATTCGGCTTTATTATTATTATTATCGTATGGCATCGAAAATCAGCTGCCAGTCGGCAGCGTCATCAAAGGATAGAAATGTTAAAAACAATAAATTATTAGAGTCAAGGATATAAAAAGGATAAAAAAGTTTAAAAAAGGTTCACATCACTGGCTCCGGGAGGTCACAAAACAATATCCAATTTGTTGAGCCATTGCAGAGTCTGTGAGGTAGCATTATGAATGTCCATAAAATTAAATGAGCCATTAAAAGCTCCTCGAGGGCACTCTTCCACAATATGTGCGATAGTCTGCATTGGCTCTCCACAGTCGCATGCGGGAGAGTCACGAATTTGCCATCTATAAAGCACTAGCTGAAATGGAAAAAAGGAGTCTTCAACTTATACTCGTCTCCTCACTGTTCCTCCATCTGTAGCTCTCTCTCAGGGATGTTTTTGGGCGCCTTAAACTGGAACATGAGCTGGGCTGGTACAGGAACATTGAAGAGAAGATCAGAATTGCCGGCTGCTCTTGGTTCGAGCAATACTCAATGATTTCTCGGGGTCGATTGGGTCGTAGAATTGACCGATCAAGACACGAGTTTCACGTTTTATGCTGATAAGGTTCAAGAGTAGAATTGTTCCAAAGCAAACACAGATTCACTTTACTTACAGATTTATTGTTCCAAAAAAAATGCAATATTAATACCGTACAACAGATATCTTGCTTTTTGACAAGTAAAATCTTAATGTCACTATCACAGTATAATGTTTTAGAATAAAAATTAAGATTTTCACATACAAGTTTTATTACGACTTGTAACCGTCGGTCCACTTTTGAATTTTACTTTTCTGAGACAATATTTATTTATTTTAACTTGTATTATTGGACAATACCTTAAACTGATCACTATCTTTATCAATTAACTGGGTGGAAGTTATTTAGATGTTTAATTACGGTGCTGGTTAAAAGTTAAACTGGACGGCCATTATGGCGTCCTTCTAGATCAAAATTACGACATGTTGCTCTGACGGAGCAAGATTGCAGAGTGAGACGCGCCGGATTGGCGCGTAGACGAGAAACGACATTAGAACAACTGTCAAATCTATGAATATCGCGTGTCGCCACCCTATTGGTTGAATTTTTAAAACTTTTATGGCTAATCTGGTCTGTTGTTGAGGCCATTCCTCTTATTTTTTATTTTTAATGAACTATTCAAATTTTGACACGTTACATAGCTTATACCCGTCTTGCTTTACGTTTTTGATTCCGATTGTCAGGCTTGATCGGTAGGTAATTAAACAGGTTCTAGTCTAGCTTCCCATTGCTTAACAGACCTCTATAACTGACATAAGCACAGGAAAAGAAGAATGACACTTTTAAAATTTTTGTTTCACCGACCTCATAATATTATACGAACCTACCGACATAATTTGCAAGTTTTCATAGAGAGAGAGATAGCTCTGTGGTTTGAATCTTAGCTACATTCCCTAACGTGTGATAATTAATTAGGCTTTCCACCCATAGAGGGTGATTTGCGCTATCTGTCAAACTTCAAAATGGAGAAATCATTTTGCAAATTTTTTCATTAAATCTTTATTTATTGAGAATAATAAGATTTGAATAACATTTATATGTATAACAAATCAATCTACGATTATTTTATTACATTTTCATACCGTAATACCAAGATTCCGTTCAACGTTTACATGAGTAATTTTGTTTCCAAAAGATGGCTTACTGTCTTTTTGAGAAATTTGTATGAAGATCCTAAAAAAATAGAGTTTTTTAAATAGCTCTAAATATATTAAAGTTAATGCAGCAAATTGTATTTAAGAACCTTCTCAAGCAAATTGCACCGCTCTGCGCAGATTCATATCTGACGTAGCATTTGTATTTTGAGCGTGATATTCACATATACGATAGAAAGCACACAAATATTTCTGAATTATTATGTAGATTTGAACGCGGCGTCCATGACCGGTTCGAATATTGTTTGGCTGAACCCACTGATTCTCTGCAGGTTGAAACCGGCTTTTAAAACGGCTTACAGTACATATTTTGATTATAAATAATTAATTACTTACATCGAACTTTAAAATATTGTATAAAAAATCATGTCTAGTTGCAATAAATATGAGACAGTTACAAAAATGGATATATTCATATCATATAAATACATGACAGCAGTCGCAGTCTTTAAATTTGGTTGCTCTCTTATTCTCAATAATTTCCAACTTTTATCTCTATATTTCATTTATTATTTTGCGAAGTGGTTGGTAGCCTGGCGGTTACAGCGCCGGCTTTCGCACTGTTTCATGCGGACGACGTCGTGGTTCGATCCCAGGTGCCGACCATCTTCCTCTTTCACGACACAAGCTTTAAGTAGCTTACTGTGAAAGAGTCGAGGAGTGTATTTGTGTTCACTTTGAGTGAGCACAGATTCATTTATACAAAAAAAATATTTCTACTTGTTTCATACATGAGATTTTTCGACATGTTGAACATGTTGAGAATTCTCATGATTAAGAGTTTCGGAGACAAACATTACCACCTAATGGTTAACGTAAAGTGATCACACTAAGCCAGCCTTCGAAATAACAGTAGAAGACGGTCGTAAGCCCGTAGTGGTTTGTTCCATTTAAAAATCGAACATTAGTCATGAATTATTAGAGTCATTAGTTGTTTTTTTTGTTATAAGGATTATTTTTGTATCTTTAAATAAATTTTAACGTTAATGGATAGATAAATACACTTTAAATAATGCATTTTCTATCAGTAATATGAGATATCCTGAATGATTCAAAAGTCAGCTACTCGGAAAGTAAGTTTGCTTAAAATCGATTGCAAGATTCTACCCGTAGGATATCAAAACAATCAAGAATACGAGCTAATAAAAACATGTTTAAATACAACACTTTTGTTATTTTTGTAAATTCGTTTTTTGAATGCACCCATCTAACTATAGGTATATTATACTTATACCTTTATTATTTATTTATTATTTTATTTATTTTTGTATTATCACGATTGAAATTGGATCGGTATTGCGATTTAAATGCAGAATAATCCCCAGCCCACGTAGAAATTTTCGAAATATGCGAACGAAAATTTCGTCAATATAGAGTGCGAATAAAATCAACTGTCCACTGGAAAATTAACCAATTATTAATCCAAACAAACATACCTACTTATTTAAATATATAATAAAATGGACAGTTAATTTTCTTCCTAATCTACATTGTTCTAAAAGTTCGTTTTTATAGTCGTTCGCAAAATCCAAATTGTCAAGGGGCCTAGGTCGTAAAAATGAACAACATTTATTGAAAATTCCTTAAATAAACACTAAAGGAAAAAATCATGGGTAATAATTTTGTAACGAGCCCGAGCGTTCTTGGTAAGTTTAATTAAGCGATTACAAACTGATTCATGAAGTCTGACGGATCTTTTAAAAATACAACACGCGCCTAGTAAATAAGTTTTCACATTGTTCTAACAACTCCTTCCCAACAAAATACAAGAAAAGAAAAATACACTTATAATAAATGTTTATAAATAAAAATAACTTTGCAGTACAATAGTTTACAATAGTTTTTATTTTTAAACATTTATAATGTCTAAGTATTAAAAAGTTGAAAATAATGTGTTTGAAGAATTACACTTATCCAACTGTCGATTTGTTGAAGAGAAATTATTTCTCGAGACAGATCGGCAGTATCAAGCCAAGAAACGTGAGATTTGTATGGCCAGGTCTAGATTTTAAACGGTTTTTCAAACTTTGACGACAAAAAAACACCAACTTAGAGGCTTCGCAGCATATATGTTCCATATATGGATTTACTCAGAATTCGCAGGAGAACATTTAGGTAGTGTGTGTGGCTGTGTGAGGGTGTGTCTGTGTGTGTGTGTGTCCCCCCCCTTATAACTTTTGATTCGCTTGATGCACAGATCCTAAAATTTCAGAAAATATTTAATACTCTAAGCCTACAAAACTTTTATACTCAGAATTTTTAAATTTTCTTTCAGTCAGGGGTAATCAACCTTTGAATTTTACTTAATTTTTGCATATATCTCGAAAACTATAAAAGCTAGAACACTAAAAATGTGTATGTATATAGAAATATACAATATCTCAAAATTAAATTAAATGAAAAAGTTCCAGGGTTTCTAAAACTTTTTTTTATAAAGAAAAATATTTTTTAATGACAAATTTAAGAGTTTCAATGCCTATATTTCAGAATTTTAAAAAAATATCGAAAAACGTCGAAATACATCAACTAGATTATTTAATTTTCTATAAAAAATATATACATTATATCAGTACATCTCAATCTTTTCTTAACAATTTTTGTAAAAATTTAATTTATTGACGACATCGTTTCATACAATGAACATACCGACTCAGGCCATCGACAGTTGGATATCATGTATACCTACATGCAACTAGTAATAATAATGTGTTTTCATATTGGATATTACATGCACGTGTTTTTTAAATACGTGATTCGTAAGCATTCAATGACGCTTGAAACATAATATTATATTATTAGCATGTTTCTTACCAAAAAGATTTATATTTTCATATATACCTACGGAATTTATTTATTAAAAATCGTTCATGTTGTATATTATGACAGAAACATTACAATGTGGGCTGAGATATTTAATCAACATCTTCCGAATATTAACCCTCCAAGGACGAGCGCGACCGTTTACCACTCATCGCCATTGTGTTTTGAGAAGCATTATTGGTCATATTTTATAGCCACGTGACTGTAATTTTTGGCCACAAACTAGTAAAGGAAGCTATGAACTTTAATACCCAAGCAACCAATTTTTTCAAAAAAATAATATAAAAAATATTTTTTTTTTCTCAAAAATTTGCTGATCACAATCGTTTGTAGAATTTTGCGTATAAATTTATGATACGTATATATTTTTTAAACTTTTGAACACATTTTAACTATCAATTTAATGATGATTAAAAGCTTTAATTTACATATTCACGTTTTCCTCATTGGAGTATTTCATACACAATGTATGACCAATTTGTATAACCATGTATTTGACCAATTTGTATTTGTATGACCGCGCTTACCTTACCTTACATACGTGTTATTTTGTACGGATCTAAAATATTCGTTTAAATGCACATGTAAACTTCTAATTTTTGAAAAATTTTGAAAAAAAAATGTATAAAATTTATTTACCTTTTCCGTACTTTTTATTAAATTTGGGGACCACATGTAATTAAACTCAACCTAGTGTGATGCGTGTGTCGCGGTTTATCTTTATATTTGGTTTTTGAAAACTGTTCAAGGACCCTTCTCTGCCAGAACAGAACAAACAATTAACCGCTAAATTAAAAAATTTAATGGAAGCTAGAGTTTGACAGAACTTTTATTACGGAATCAACCTGAAATTCAGATAACAAAAAGACCACAAGTGAAATAGACTTTCCACATATCTTTACCCGACAGTTATTATTAAAACATATTGTTATTAGAGAAAACTGTCCAAGCTTTTCAAGCATTTTATGAAACCACGCCATATTACATAATGATATTATTGTGATGATACGGAAAAGGTTTGTTATTATTATGTTTATTTTCTTTGAACAGATAATGTGATATTCTAGTTTTTTGTACTTTTTTCATTATTTTCTATTTTCAATTCTGATGTTTTATGCACGTTAATAGATGAGTTCAGAAACAATAACAATTCTGATCGAATGGAAACCTATATTTTACCAAACAATGAATATTTATTATAAAACCTATGTAGGATTGTGTTTTTTATACGGGGCAGAATATAATATAGAGTTGTGTGTGTTGTTAACGAAGACTAAAAAGATGATATTTTCTCGGTCCCCAGTGAGTTAGTAGACTTATTATATCTTTAAGTCATACTCTGTCAAAGGCTTTTGTGAGATCAACAAAGCAAGCATAGACGGTGGTTTGAAACTCAATTGCCTCCTGTTTTAATTGTCTAACCATAAATATGGCATCTGTCGTCGATCTGTTGTTTCTGAAACCTAATTGTTCCTCTCTTCGATTAGTTTGTTTCCCTTTGATAATATGTATTAAATATTTCTGAGCAGAGCATTGTAGGAAATGCCTTTATAGTTCTCTAGTTTTGTCTTATGGTCTTTATTAAACACAGGTCAGTGATGCTAGTTCTTCATTCTTCGGGTATTTTGCAGTATCTGATTGAATAACGCACGCAGTTCTTGGGCAACTCTATCTCCAGTGGTAATGTAAGCAAATGAGAGACACCGGTTAGTGTGAAGATGTTTATTGCACGGCGTCAAACAACTAGTGTTGACAGCACACAAATATTGTCCATTCAGTATATTTAAGCAACTGGCCGTGGGGTTGCCGGCTGAGAATAGCACCTCTGCTCTTTTTGCTGGTTTTCGAGCATCCTGTAAGAGGCAGGAAATCGAAAAATCTGACTGGGACCGTGAGATTGACATCCTCACGTCCTAAACCTCAACCGGTCAGAAAAGGCACAATGAGCCTCGGACGCCTTCGAGTGCAATGGAGAGCTGTTGATGCCTCCCTATGCTCCTGAGTGGGGCCTAGGCCTCCCGCATTGTGGGATGGTTTGGGGGGGGGGGGGGGAGAGATCCGCGATGGGCTTTATTTGTGTGTGGCCTGCTTTTTTAATCGAAATCGAACATTAGTAATGAACTGTTAGAGTCATTAGTTGTTACATATTCTGGAAAAAAATGTTTCATGCAATAAGTTCCGCCGGATGTATTGACACCTTTGTATAGAAAATGTCGGGGCTGAGCATCCGATACGTATCGTATGGCATGTGGCGCCTTCAACAACATGACCAAGGTGTGGAAAGCGTCGGTGTCGAGACGAAATGAACGTGTGTTGTCCATTCTATATCGGTGTATGAGTCTTAATGTCACCTGACCAAAGCCCAGGCACAAAAAGTCAACGGGTTCGAAACGAAGTGCTTCAGGAGAATTTTGGGTATAAGATGATACTATCGCATGACGAATGACGTTATACGCCGGCGTACCCAGCGGAGGCCCATCGCTTCCACCATTATGGAGAGGAAATGGGGCGAGTGTTAAAGATGCTGATTGCTGAAGGACAGTTCCTTCGGAGCAGAGCCAAGGGAATCGGACATGGCGTGGGAGGAAGTCATAAACATTACGCGAGATCCAGGGCGATGAATAGGTCTTGTTGTCTCCCTATGCCCCTAAGTGAAGTGCTAAGGGAGATTTGATTGATTGTGTAGAAAAGTGTAATAATTTTATTTGTTTATTTATTTATAATGTAGTGACTAATAACAACGTTTCTTATTCCGTAAGACATCATTATATTAGAGAAAAATTCGATATTGTCTACTCAATCTCAAAAACGTATGGAGAGCTTTCAGTGTAGACAATACATATTGTATTGAAAAATGATATTATTATTAATAGTATCGGAGACTCGAAAGTATTCGTCAAATATGAACAAAGGAAGAAACAAAAGGGGATTGTTTTTTTTTATCAAAATAAGCATATAAGTAGATCAGAATTTCATTATATTGAAATATTTACTATATTAACCCATACGCATCTCATTTGTTTGGAGAAATCTATGCACTAAAATCCCATTTAAAATGTACTCACCAAATGTCACACTAGATGTTCATTTTAATTTTGTCAAAACAAAGTTATTGGTTGGAGAATCTTTATAAAAATTGGAAGTTAAGTAGAAAAAATATTCATTATTGGAGTAAATCTTTTTTTTTTGTTTTGTGATTTTATTTTTTGTGTTTTTTTTTGTGAGTAAATCTTCTTTACCAATATTGATTTAACTCTACCAAACGATTAGATGAGAAAATATCATCACAGGAAACGGATCTCATATCATAATCTTCACTGCAGTTCTTCAACAAATGTTAAATTACATTTTAGTTTATATCATACAATTTCAAAATAACAAAAACGTGATAAAAATAACATAAATAACACAGCGCGCACGCAAACAAACATCAATAACAAAGATGGCGGCCATACAAACCGCGCAGGTAAAATATCTATCCCTTCTTCAGCGGCGTGTATGCGATTTATTTTGTATAAAACTCTAAGCAGTAAAATATTCGAATAAAAAGGTTTGAATCTTATCTACAATAACATTATTCTAGGTTTTGCATAGATGGCAGTAGCAGGTAGTAAAATGGCAATATTCGTAAGCGGATGCAGGTCGGTACCACGTACCGATTGTGAATTTCGGCACATTTCTCTCGGTCGGTACTACGTACCGATTGTGATGCGGATGGGTTAAATCTCCATCGTACTGAGTTAGGCACGTATAACAGAGAACGAAATATGTTTAAAACTTGGTAAAAGTCGAAGTTATCCCATGAGATTTGTTTGAAATCAAAAACTTTTAATTGCCGGTAAGTCAACCAAAAGGGTTTGTCATTTTCATTTGTGAGAATATGTAACAACTAATGACTCTAAAAATTAATTACTAATGTTCGATTTTTAAATGGAACAAACCACTACGGGCTAACTACCGTCTTGTACTTTCGAAGGCTGGTTTAGTGTGATCACTTTACGTTAACAACGTTCGCCATTAGGTGGTAACGTTCAAGTCTCCGAAACTCCTAATCATGGGAATTCTCAACATGTTCAACATGTTGAAAAATCTCATGTATGCAACAAGTAGATATTTAATATATATAATTTTTTGCCGTTTTGATCCGAATGCAGCTTCCAGTAGGTAGCATATAAATGTATGTTTTTCAACCGGATGCTGCACCTGATGATTCCCGAACTGCTAGAACATTGTGCCACGAGCAGGAAATTTAAACTACATAGGAAGTGTAATATGAGGATGTCCTATTTAAAAATAGTTAATGTCTCGATTGTTTGACTCGGGCGATACACTTTTTCACAATGTTCTTCCCCCTTTGATTTTATGCAACCGAAGTTCAAACATTTTTATGTGATTCATGGTACATTTTTAGGGTTCTGGTCTCGAATTTATATAGGTACATGTACGAACTGTACATTACATATAAAAATATATATATATATATATATATATATATATATATATATATATATATATATATATATATATATACACACATAAAGTGTCTTTGCTTGTGGCGCTTTATGTATACAAAAATATACATAAAGCACCACAAGGAATGTTGCTGTTATTGGAGCACTGGAGATTTTATGTGTTTGTTTCATTTTTTTTTATTTGTACCTATTGTTCTGGTTTCTGTGTATCTAATAAATAAATAAATATTGTAATACCTAAGGTGCACAACAGACAGACATTTGACCGAGTCTGCCAGTTGCTTCCTGAATCGAATAGCCAAATTCATTTCTATCCCGGCCTTTCAGTAGATAAAAATTTCTCAAATGTTTCTTTCAAACACCGAAATTGGGAATATATTTTAGGATTTGATCGAAGGCTTTGTTCAAATCTATAGTACACTAGTGCCCTTATTCTCGTAGCGGTCTTAATACGCTCTTATCTTGATTGACAATCATAAAATGGCGGATTGGTATTCACAAAACAAGATATCTAGTAGATATCTTAAAAATTCGTTATGATTGAAATATCAGTATGAAAATGATCCAGTTCAAGATAGGATTTAAGATTAGATTCCGATAGTTTTGTGAATACGACTGCTTGCGATCATGTCTTAATCTTATCGTTAAGTGATTTTTAAAAGCGATTGATTACGAGAATAGCCCTACTGATAATATGTCGGGACTAGACTGCATATTACCTCTACTATCGATCTTTGACTATAATAATATACAAACGTACATATTATTATTCGTGTGTCATTGTCGTCATGATTCACAGGGAAATTATTATCTCTGTTTCTCTTTAATAGGAATATTCACGTATACGTAGCAATATTTGCTTCTGTTCAAGGCTGCAATTTTTATTCCTTCTGCTTCATGAAACCTTCAATATGGTTTTATTCACACGTGGAATTTTAATTCTATGGATATCATGTGCTAGCTGCGCTGCATTACAAAAGATATAGCTAATACACAAAATAATACATTATTTAGCTATGAAAAACAATCATTTTTAGAGGTTGGTAAGCCTAGCGGTTACGACGCCGGTTTTCGTAACGTTTCTTCGGGAGGTCGTGTGTTTGATTCCAGTTGCCGACTATCTTCCTCTGTCACGACACAAGCTTCTAGTAACTTCAAAGAATAGTCAAAGAGTGTATTTGTGTTAACTTTGAGCGAGAACGGAATCATAAAAAAAGTATAGGTAATAGACGTCTTACTGTCTAACTAGGCGTAAGAATTTAAAAAATCCCAGTCAATTGATGATCTTTTTTTTTGGCTGAAGAAATCCTGATTGTAACCGTAAAATCTCAGAAGTGAAATAATAACAAATTTCAAAATTTCCAAAATACAAGCGGTTACCCGGCGTGTGCTCCTGCATTTTTTTTTCTTTGGTATGGTATATCCATAAGGTATATCAGGCAGGTATAACAGTCTTTATTGGTATCAAAGATGTAGTAGTTAACGAAATAACTAAAGCCTCGTACTGACCTGTACCCCTTAGTATAAATTTTCGATGATCAAATATTGAAACGATCACCGAAAGACTTTCGAAAATAATTCCATACGAAATGATCGAGGGATTCTATCATTTGAAGTTAAAAGTGATTACTGTAAAAATTGCCTCAGGCAATAAGTCCGCCGGCCATACTAACACCTTTGTATAGAAAAGTGTTAATTAATTTATATCTATCAGTTTTCTCTGTTATCTACTACAAATATCAATAGATAATTATCGATCAAAATTTGATAGATAATCATCGAGGACAAATACCAAAATACGCTTTTCGACGCAAAAGTCGTAATAGTGACATTCCATAGAATGTGCCCTGTGCCCCCTGGGGGCCTATTTTCATATCGCATGGTAATTTATTTCGTGCAATATTTCTATGGATTATCTATCACGAGAATTTTTGGGTGATATTTCCACTAATCAATTCTACGTCGGACGATATTGTTTTCGGTGTTTTCGGCCAGTATAAGAGGAACAAACTAATAAAGATGTGTTTCGGTAAAAAACCAACGGAGGTCCTAAAAGAAAGTCGGGGTCAGTAATACTCTATGAAACGGTTTCGGTATGAAAAAAACAGAAAAGTCCAATAAGAAAGCCGGGGTCAATAATAAAACAAATGATATCGATACACAAAAACAAATAAAAGTCTAAAAAAAAGTGATAGATAAAATATCGCATACTTGGAAAATGTGCGATATTTTATCGAACGATATGAAAATAGGCCCCCGACGCAAAAAGTCGTAGACAGTGACATTTTATAGAATGTGATAGATTATCCATAAAATATCGCACAAAATAAATTATCGTGCGATACGAAAATA
The DNA here is from genome assembly GCA_963576905.1 of Mystacides longicornis. Taxonomy (NCBI): domain Eukaryota; kingdom Metazoa; phylum Arthropoda; class Insecta; order Trichoptera; family Leptoceridae; genus Mystacides; species Mystacides longicornis. Next base: position 10,059,247 of record OY756429.1, read on the forward strand.
GGCCCCCTGGTCAACCACTAGTATTTACTAGTAATAATAATACTAATATAGGGAAAGTACTTTTATCAATCCTAATATACCCACTTATACTATTATTGTTGCAAAGCAATACCGGATTCAAAATAGACCAATCGCGGAACTTTTTTAATGCTTAGCATTAATTGTTCTAATGCCCTAATTTGATCTTTTTACTTTAAAAATTTTGAAGTGGGTTAATAATTCAGAAAGCAGTTCAGGCACAAAGCAAAAATATGTTTAAACAGGAAGTGGCCATCAAATTCCTCATTCGCTGTTAATTTTATAATTAATCAAACTATTGAACTATAAATGAATAAGAACTGAAACGAGAGAAGTGGAACGTTGTAAAAGGAAAACTTTCAAGGAAAGGTTTTTGATTTGTACATCTAGGGAGACAAACTACATACTCCGCTGTCCTACATTTTCTGCTGCCAAGTACTCTGCAATATTCTCAGAAGGTACAAAGAAGGCAAACAATTTGATATGGTTCACATTGCACTTTTTTTTTAAATTACATACCCAAAGTTTTTTTTTCCATAATATATAAATTGAATCTGGGCTTATAAAAAAATCTGGGCATAGAGATAAAAATATTAGGAAAGAATGTGGTATGGAAGTGTTGTGACAAAGATGAAAGTTAATAAGGTTTGGGTATGTGGAAATAATGGATGCAAACAGAATAACGTATTATTTTCTCTATTTCAGGTCTACTTTATTGGATCAACACTCATAATGGCTCACTTTATTTACGATGAAAAACTATACATGCTAGGCAACACTTCGTATCCTGACTTTGTAAGTTTTTTAGAACCAGAAGCAGTCACATACTGTAAGTATTTATCGATGAATATATCTTATAATTTTAATAGACAAAGCGTTATTATAAATCTATAAAAATCGGATACGAACATATTAGTATTACTATAAATAGTGAGTTTCTAGTCATTAATTTTACATAAAGATATATTAAAAATACATCAATTTAAGTCTGAATTGTTTTACCAAGAAACAAAAATGATTCACATTCACATAGAAAAAAACAATTTCCATTTATAATTAGCCCACTCATTATTCAATATTCACATATTAATATCGTAACTTTACTTTGAAAAAGTTATAACTTACCCATGTTTATTTTAAGACAATAGGTATGAGATTTTATTTACTAGGTAATTATATGTAATCAGAGAAACCCATAGAATATTAAAGACAAACAAAAGAAATCGTAAAACAAACTCATACAATCTTCGGTGCTTCAATAAGAGGCATCTCCCAGATACCTTTAAAACAGGATTATATAGATAGACTCACTGAAATGTTCAAAATAATAAAAAAAAAAAGTTGAACTGCGTCTTCGTTGTGACATAATCAGTTAGAACATTTCACACTAAAATGTTAGTTATAACCTTTTCTAAAGTATGGTTACTTTATAATATACGCATTTACAAAAATATGCACACTATCACACAATATGTTGGCATGCAAGCTTTGCGAAATCGAGCGGTTGTATCAACATTTTCAAAAGGAGGAACGTGTTCCGCTCTCGTTCGATTTTTAAACAGCGTACACGCTTGTTCTTTAGATAATAGTTCTATAATAGTTCTTGCGGCTCAAATGTGTACGCAGTCTTAGTGATACTAACATTTTCCTGCGATGTGAGTAGGTATACATGGACATTGAAAATATTTGATAAATAGTGATTTAAGTTCTTTTACAGGAAATTTAGCGTAGAATCAGAGGGCACATAAACGAAGGTAATGGCATGTACACCATCTGCGTCACGAGCTGTAACATAACGCATGCAACGAAACAAATTTCCATACATACGAACTTCGCCTGCGCGCAATGATGGAAATTTGATTGCATGCGTAACGTACGTTTCCGCTCGCAGCGCAGATGTGTACACGCCATATTATAAACTTAACATAACATTTTATAACATTAAGTCAAATGATTTTTTGTTAGCCTTAAATCTTCCGAAATATGAAAAATCGTAACAAATTGAAATATCTTAAACAGGAAGTAAATTATACCTACGTTGTCATTTTATTAAGCGACGCAAAAGAATTAATGAGAATATATTTTGATAATAAGCAATAATTCAGACCTTTTAATAATACACACACAGGCACTTGTTAGTAAAATTAATGTCCTCTTGTATTGTTAAAAAGCCGAGGACCGTGTCATCATTTACACAAAGGAATAAACTCTGAGCAATTTATTAAATTCATTTCATTTTGATTCATTATCAACGAATATATTATTATGTAAATGTTTCTAATTAAATATTATTTTGTTATTCTTACTTTCTACTCTTATTAGGTATATGTGATATGTTTCCAGGAGTTAGTTTGGGTCTTGACCAATAATTTCCCTCCGTCTCTTTGTTCGTCTTCAGGTGGTCTTCGCCCCTCTGAAGGACTGAACTCTTGAAACTCTCAATCTCAATCCCGATCGCAATGTCGACAATTAATACTATAAATACTTCTATAAATCCTTATTAACCTATACATTTTTTTTCATTTCAACAGACATTCTAATAGAAAGAACTCAGTCATTATAAAAAAATAGAAAAATCGAATAAGCATCCCCACATGGCAATGTCTGTATTGGGGAGTGCTATCAATTCTTATAACACTACCAATAGTTTTTTTTTTACCCATCACGCCGTGTCCCGTAAGGGGTAGGCAGAGAGAACGGACCTCCACTCTATTTCTATCCACGTACCTATACTTCTTTCGCTTCTTCCACCGACATAACATTTCTCACACACCCTCTCATATTTTTCTTACTTCTGATTGGCCTTCCTTGAGAACGGTATTCGATCCACGTCATTCTTCACGCTTTTTTACACCTTTCAGCCTTATAAATTTTCTTTGTCATTCTGTCTGCATCCATTTTTTCCACATGCCCAAACCATCTCAACTCATTGACTTACATCTTTGTCACAACACTAACTTCCATACCACATTATTTTCTAATATTCTCTTTCCTTTCCATATCCCACAGAGTCTTTCCACATATTCTTCCTAAAGCAAATAGTTAAAAAAATGTAGCGGATTAATATTGTCAATTATTACAATAACTATTAATTGTTCGTCAAAAACAAAATAAATGCACAAAATCAATGCAGTGAATTCGTTCAAAGTGTAAAAAAAAAATCATTATTCATCGTGTGTGGTAAAAAATAGGACAAGAGAAAAACAAAAAAGAGAAAAAGTCCAATATCGACCAATATTTGCCTTTTTCAACTCCGCATTCAGAGCTCGTATCAGAACTGATATTTTTATACAAAGAAGTCTAGGAAGCGTGAAAATTTTTGCGTGAATTTTTCGTTGCAATCATTGGGATAAATTTACCGATCTGCCTCGTATCGTGCAGATGATTTACTCTGGGTCTGCTAAATGGAATACGTTTGATGTTTTCGATGAGTCTTGGCATATATATCTGTTTGACACTCAGGAATTCATCCATTTTTCTATGTAATTCCAACGTTGAGTATCGGTAATCGAGCCCAAACATCGCCTTAAGAACCAAACGGTGGGCCACATTCACACCCTCCCCACGCCAGTATGCTATAGTTCACCACTGAATGGCAAAGAGCATAATAAACGTTAACAATTCGGACAGGATCCAATAATCTCCTAAGTTCTCTGAAAAAGTAAATCAGATTTCTCATTCGGCCCGCAATATAGGAAACATGATCTCGCCAGCTCAAATTCTCATTAACCTTATATCCTATAGATATAGCACGTGGCTAACTCTACTTATCTCTGTGGAAACAGTATCAGCCGAGAAAGGTGACTCATTGTGAAGTCGGTATTTTATGTAATTTTAAAAGCAGCGCACAGCAATCATATACGAAATTTAAAATAGACGTACCCATATGGAATTTTTTTCTTGCTAAAGTTGATTGCAGTTGCTGAAAATTTGCCCAGTTCAAAATCTCGATGAAGTGCGAGGATATCGAACATGTCTTTGTTAAAACTTTCTCTTGAGAGAATTCTATTGGGCTGCGTATATATTCCTCCAGGCCCTAATTCTGATAGATACGTCGAACATTTTAACGCCTTGGAGGTCGTGATGGATTTCCCAAAAGTAGAAGTTCTGAGCGACTATAACCTGCCTCGCATTGACTGGGTCGTGGGATCTGAGGGTGCTTGCTGTGTGGCTGCGGATAGTTCGGATGATGATTCTTCGCTTGCATTATCAGAGTCATCTATTTATTTGACTTTGAATCATTTTAACTCAGTAAGAAACGGGAATGGTAAGATTCTTGATCATTCTATCAGGCGACATTGGTTCGATATCGGTTAGCCCTGCCTCTTTGCAATTGCTGAGTGTTGATCTTTATCATCCCCCAATTGAGATATTCATGAAGGGATGCCGAGCTGTTTTGCGGAGGACTGATTATTTCACTGTGAAATACGATTTTTGTAAGGTTGATATTGGGGTTGTTTGTTCTCTGAGTAACATACATTAGTCATAAAAAATAATATTAAAAAGTAGGTACATGTTGCGTGAAAAATCTTGAACAAACTATGTATACGTAGATAGATATGGTTATTGAAACAAGTTACGAAATTCCTCGTAATTTAATTTACAGTCAAATGTGGTGTTAAAAAGTTTAACTTAATTTTTTCATGGAAATTTTTCAGGAAATAGTGTACGTGTATGAATTTTTAAAATGTTTTCTCCCTTGATATTTCACACTCTTATTTCCAAAAAATCGTTTATTAAAGTCAAATTATATTGGTGATTTTTTTAAACAAGAAAAAGTTTGATAATTCATTTTTAGATTTTTCGGCCATTTATGTCCGCCAATGGAACTGGCTCCATAGAGCCCAAGATAGTAATTTGTTCCATTTAAAAATCAATCAAACATCTGTAATGAGTTGTTATAGGCATTCGTTGTAATATATTTGTTATAACATTTTAATATGTCTTTGCAGTTTTGCATGTATCCAATCCAATTCAAACTCCCTTCACGCCCAACTTAGGGACGTGTGCTAATAATAAAAATATTATTTTATTATTAGCACTTTAAATCTGGAATAAGATTACAACGAAAGAAACTAGAGCACCTCGTCAGCGTAATATTTTTTTAAATTATTTTGTACAAGTGAGATGGTTGGTAGTCTAGTGGTGTCAATCGCCGGCTTTCGAATCGAAACTTGAATCCTGGCTATGACGATCATCTCCTCTTTCGCGACAAAAGTTTTGCAAAAGCAAAAGTATACCTAGCTTACTGTGGCAGAGTCGCAGAGTTAAAGTGAACACAGTATTAATTTAATTTATACAAATATAACTCTTCAGTAAGTTGATAGTTTTATGAAAAAAAAATATAGATGTCCACGGTATATACTGTTTCTACACACAACTTTTGCTACACAAAGAAAATAAATGTCAATTCGTCCCAAGCTTTCGACGTATATCAATAGAAAATAATGAACCTTACCTATGCATGTCATCCGAGAGCTTCCGCAGCAAGTGCTCCCCCTTGCCTTCCCCTCTGTGGATTGATTGAAAATAAATAATATTTAAAAAACAAAAATAGAAAGAAAAAAAACCTAAATTTTTTTTCAGGCGCTCATGTTTTGTTGCTAGTCGTATATAAATAAATCTACCTACACAGCATGCGTTTATAATGTATGTAATAATATATTGTATTATTGTATGCTGCGAAGTACAAAATATATACAGATGTAACCTTATAAACCTGCGATATTTAGTTTGCATCTTATAGATATAATTTTATTACTAAGTATAGGTACTTATAATAATTAAAGAAGAAATTCTTCCTAAGAAAGAAGTAAAGCTGAGTTAAAATCGTGAAATTTTGATACATGCATAAAAAAAAACTATAAATCAAATATTATACATGCAAAATTCAAGAGAGTTCTTAATATGATACATGTAATCGCAACATGAATGACCTATTATAGTTAATTATATTTTTAAAATACAAAACAGCTAAAACCAAGGAAACCCGCCATATTGCAAATCTCGTCACACTGATTTATGTCATTTTACCTTGTCACCATAGATTTAATTTTCTAGTGGATATTGACGGCTGTTCTGAAATGAAAAACAGACGATTATGTTGCGTCCCATCCAATTTTTATTGAGACTTTTTACATTTCTGTATTCTGAAAATGTTTTATCCAATACATTAGTTACGTAACTACTGGCAACCGATTAAGTTCTAAGCAAGAGCTTCTTGAGTTGAGTTGGAACGTGAATTTGAGAATACCAGTCATTGACTGGTACTTTCCATATTTAGTCCAAGCGTATTTATACCCAATAGCCTTCGTAGTCTTTGCCAACCATAGGAGATGTCTATTGAGTCCGGTCAATTTGTCGTTAATTCTGCGATTTTCGCCCTCAAATCCAAGATTATCAGCCGTAACGTCACCTTTAATTTTTTTGCGTTTCATGACTTCTTGTTTGGCGCTCTTCGTAGGAAACCTAACGGTTATAGGCTTTCTTTCTGTGTGCATGTTTCGACGGATCTCTAATGTCTTAACATCGATCACAGGTTCAGTCTCGATGAAGCGAAAAAGTGACATCACAGAGCTTTCTAAATTCTCACCACTTCTGTAGGGAATGCCTTGCACCTCAATCGATGTCTCTTGTCTTGTGATCTATCTTGAAGTTTGTTCTAGACCATTCATTGACTCTTTAAGCATCTTATTTTCCTTTTCAATTTCTTTTATCTTAGCACTCATCTTGCTTTGATCTTCCTGTATGTCCGTGAGTCTGGTCTCCCATGTCTGCGTCCGCTTATTTAGCTCTTCAATCTTAGCGGTGCACAGCTGGAAAGCCTCCTTTAATGCTACCATCTCATCAAAACCCCTTTTAATTTCTCCCATCTCTTCTCGCAAATTACACACAGCTTTCATTATATCTGCGTTGCTAGGTGAATCGTTTGTCTTTCCCTTGTGAGCCAGCACCCGTGCCCCTACAAGTCAAGCATTTCCATTTATTTCTGTTCATCTTAAGCATATTTATGTGATTGGTTTCCGTGAGTCCAGCACAATAGAAGTGAAATTCGGTTCCGCATTTCGAACAGATCACAGCATCCTCACCATGAAATACATCTGGACATTTAGAGCACTGCATATTTTCTGGTTGGTTATTAATTTTTCTTCCCAGGTGTATTTCTTTATAGGCCAATCGGGCTATAATCGATTTCAATACATTGACTGCAACAAGTGGCTTTAACCTTCTCACACATATACACGTGTAGATAGTTAGCAATCGCGTTGGTGTTAGTGAATTTTTGACCTGGGATTCTCGAAAAATGTCAATATTTATCACACAGCCTATATAGTTAAGTCAATCAGTTACTTACTCATCCAATAGACAAGTGAACTACAAGTCTCCTGACCACAAACTCAACACAAAACCATAACTATTAAGCGAATAACGAATTTTTATTCACGGAGACAAAGTGCACACATCCGAACTCTACTGTAGGTAGTTTAGTACATGGAAATTTAGGGATTTAGGGATGTTTCGATGAAGCAGATAACAGCGTTACTTACAGTTCAGCGAGCGGTTGCTTCAGAAATAAACTTGGACCGGAGATGTGTACTCCCTTTCATATGACACTAACTAGTATCCGACGCAATGTTACCTCAGAAAAACACACTTATTAAAAATTGATATGGATAAGAAGTACATACCCCTCCCCCCCCTGTTTGTCTTTTGTTGGTTGATTTTGTTTTTTACATGAGATAGCTAGAAGGGTAATAACTTTTTATAACGCCATTTTCAAGAATAGAAATTTATTTGTTTAAAAAAAAAAGATGCGCGTCGTGTGGTTTTTCTTCGTAATGAATTTACAAAGTATGTTTCTAAGAGTCGAAGCAGGATTATTATTAGTCTAAATAGCCTTCTCCAAGAAATTTTATTGTTATAATTTTATTTATTGAAAATGTACCTACGGCAAATGCCTTTAAAAACAGTAATTCAAAACATAATATATATGAAATAAACAAAATCATATCAGTGAAAATATTATGAAAAAAAAACAATCAGACAACAAATTATAAATTATCATCATACTCTACAAAACATATTTGAAACAAAACATATTTACTCAATTAACATAAATCAATTATTCAAAAATATAATTATATAAACAAAATTAATAAATATCGTCATACCATCATCAGTCATATAAAAAATAAAATATAAAACAAAGTCAAAAATATAATAAAAAACCATCATGCGTCAACTATCCACACAAGCTATGTGTACTTTCTTTTTCCACGCACTGTGGTAAAAGCGTGACAGGGTAAAATTTATAGGTAAGATAGCAAATAAAATTTAAAAAAAAATAAGAAGATTTCAAGTAAAGTAAAGCATGTTTCAAGATTAATTTTTATTATTTATGTTTGTTTATAAATTTGTATATAGCCTGTTGATATGCCAAAAATATATATAAAAAAAATAGTTAAAAAATGTTGAAATAATTTGCACTTTATGACTTGATCGCTGTCAACAAATATATCAATAAACTATAATATATAAAATGCAAAAAATGTTTTTTATCCGTTGGCTAGTTTATCCGAGGGCTAGAAAACATCAGAAGCTTTTCTGTGCATTCGTAGATTTGGCATATGATAGGGTAGATAGGGATAAATTATGGGAGGTTCTATCAATCTATGGAGTGAACAACCGGTTGATTCGTGGCATTGCTTCGCTATATTCGGATAGTACTGCGTGTGTGAAGGTGAACAGTCATCTTTCATCAGAGTTCTATCTTACGAAGGGTGTGAAGCAAGGGTGCGTCATGTCACCCTGGTTGTTCAATTTGTTTTTTGCATCAGTGGGTTAAAATATATAAATATTGGGGTCGAATTGAATGGAATAAAGGTATGTGCGCTTATGTATGCCGACGATTTAGTACTTATGGCTGAGTGTGGAAATGACTTGCAAGAACTTGTGTCAAGTGTGTTTGAAAATTGTACAAAAAACGGTCTAAAAATGAATGTCAGCAAAACAAAGGTTTTGGTATTTGAAAGGTATGAAGCAAGAACGAATTGTAAAATAACCGTAGAAAATGAATGTCTTGAGCAAGTGAATGAGTATGTGTATTTAGGAAGCATGTTTAGTCGGGATGGAAAGTGTGAAAAAGAAATCGAACGTAGGAAAGTTGCTGGTTGCAGGGTGGGCGGTGCACTAAGACCTTTAATGAGAAACAACAACGTCTCACTACAAGCAAAGAAACTAGTGCATAACGCAATCCTTTTACCATCGATGATGTACGGTTGTGAAACGTGGATATGGACGAAAAAAGAAGAATGTAGTATAAATGCAGTATATGTGGAAAAACTTTATGGGATATGGAAAGGAATGAAAATATTAGGAAGGAATGTGGCATGGAAGTAAGTGTTGTGACAAAGATGAAAGTTAATAAGTTGAGATGGTTTGGGCATGTGGAAAGAATGGATGCAAACAGAATGACAAAGAGAATTCATAAGGCTGAAAGGAAAGGTGTAAGAAAGCGTGGCCGACCGAGAATGACGTGGATCGAACACATCGATTCCGTCCTCAAGGAAGGCCAGGTAAGAAGTAGAGAAATAGGAGAGGGTGTATGAGAAATGTTATGTCGGTGGAAGAAGCGAAAGAAGTATGCTTGGATAGAAAACAGTGGAGGTCCGTTCTCTCTGCCTACCCCTTACGGGACACGGCGTGATGGGTAAAAAAAAAGTTTCTGGGATCGTTCAAACATAAAATGGTTTCGGATTTACAATATATTAGTTAAGATAGATAATTTATACCTACAAGCTACGGTTACACGACATAATGAACTTCCAATATTAGGATACACGGGTATAGGCATAATAATAATAATTATTATAATTCTATATGTAAACACAATGAAATGTGACGGAAATAATCTATCGTTCTCATTCATCCTATGAAATCAGGATCAATAAATACTAACAGGTGAAAATGACATTCAAACAGGAGAATATATCTGTAAGTAGATTCTACCTCAGCCTAAGGTGACGGTTCTAACTCTCAAGCAAAATTTAGTTAACTAGTGGTCGACCTGTGCTCGGTATTCGACCATAGCTTATTATTTATAGTATATGTTCGAACATTACTAAGGTTCCATTGTCAAACACTGAGCGAGTGCTATTTCACAATTTTCTTTCAAAAACAATGACATGGAAGCGTCAAATTCGAAATAATGTTTATACCTATGTACCTACAAAGATTTTTTTATTATAATTAAAAACAAACAATATAAATCTATTCTCAATTTGACCACAGATAAACTGTGTCAAATACATCGAAGTGTGTGTGAGAAATTCATAACATTACAGTACCTAGTGTGTGTAGTGTTTTTTTATTGATTTAATCTATTTTTATTCATAATTAAAAAAAATATAAGCATTCGTCACCCCTTTTCTATATAAAGTACAACAACAACAACACTCCCTTTTACACCCCACTCAGGGGCATAGGAAGGCAACAAGAGCTCTCCATTGTGCTCGATCTTGCGCAATGTTTATGACCTCCTCCCACACCATGTCCATATCCCTCAGCTCTGCTTCGAAGGAGCGGAACACAGTGTGAGAGGGTCTTCCTCGTCTTCGGGACCCTGATGGGAGAAAGAACAGCGCTCTCCTCGGCCAATTGTCACTCGGCATCCTTAACACACATCCTTAACCGTGTAAGTACAAGTGTGTGTAACTTCATACTCCTCCGTCCGCGCAATTTTCGTCAAAATAGTCACAAAGCTTTTCCTTCACGTATTAATATATCGATACATAAAAAATAAGATTCTTCTATACATAGGTGTCAGTATAGCCGGCGGAACTTAATGCTTGAAACATTTTCTACCAGATACTCTACGAAACACATGTAATGATCTCATTGAATTATATGTACCTTCTACTAATAGAAACGGCATCTTCTTCTAAAATATGGCTATAAGCAGGACGACCAGTGGTAACCCTTGTAATGTAAAATTAAACCCCTTTATCAAAGATTTTTAGACACCTTTATCAAAGATTTTTTTTTGCGGGGGTTGGTAGACCAGTGGTATCAGTCTACGGCTTTCGTATCTATTGAGGATCGAATCCCAGTGCCGACTATTTCTACTTTCATAACACAAGCTTTGTTTTATGCGAAAGATGTCGAAAATGAATTTGTGTTCACTTTGGATGAGCTCAGATTCATTAAAAAAATGTATAAATCTCTAGAAAAGTCGCTTACGCAAAATAGCCTTTCAGGTATCGAAGCAAAATAGCCTTTCAGGTATCGAATATATATTATATTATACAGTCTTAAAAAATCTATTTAAAATTCAGTCAATTCAATTTTGGAAGTGATGTGATTTGTGCATTATATAATTTTGCGTTCAAAGAGAATAATTATTAATAATATTTCAAACTACACTAGAAAAAAGGTTTTTTTTAAAAAGAAAAGCAAAATATAGCGAGTTCATTGTATAAAATCGGAGAATAAAACTTTATTAAAATATTAATATTATAAAATAATAACGTATGGAATGTAAAGAAAAATATAACGGTCGGTAAAGTAGGTATGTAGTAGGTATTATTTAAAAAATTCCTTTTCATTTAACTTTTTTTATTACCTACTTCATATATTACGTCATGTTCTTTTTTTTGTATACGAGAATCCTCGGCTAACGTTCTAAAAGGGTGCTTCCGTTTTAGACGTCCGAAATAAAGTTGAGCAAATAATGTATTAGTATGTAGGCCTTCCGGGATGTTTTAAGGCCATCGATTAAATTTCTGCCAACTTACGTATTTATAAGTATAGATACTTGTATTACCATCTTTATAATAATTTTGTTTCGTAGTTAATCATTCTGTTGCAATCTGTAACAGTGCGTGAGTTCTGTTGTTTGAAAATGCACACACATACCCCATAGGTTAACCCCATTAGTTAGTTAAGTTCATAACATACAGCTACCACCAGTGACTGATAACCACCCTGGCAACGAGAGAGTGTTATAACATCGAAGACTAACGACCCGTGGTAGAAAAGTAAATGCGGAATCTGAGACATACCTACAAAAGTTGTTGCATCAGTATGACAGCGTGCAAAAAAAAATTCTTAATGTTGTTACCTGGTAAATTTTAACACGTAAAGGCATTAGTGAACATAAAAAACTTTTTTTTTTAATACATAAAGAAATATTTGCTTTCATCGGTGTCTATTGAAATTCATTTTCTTTTCTTTTGAGCTTTAGTATTAAATAATGACGGCTATTCTGAAATGAAAAACAGACGATTGAGTTGCGTCGTATCCAATTTTTATTGACAAAAATGACATTTTTGTATTCTGAAAATGTTTTATCCAATACATTAGTTACGTAACTACTGGCAACCGATTAAGTTCTAAGCATGAGCTTCTTGCATTGAGTTGGAACGTGAGTTTGAGAAAACCAGTCATTATATTATTTTGACTTAGTTTTTGATAATTTTATTTATATCATCCTCGAAACTTTAAATTGTACTATTATTTTTTGTGATTCCTCAGTTTTTTCTGGCACGATGGTATTTATTTATGGTATCATATAGGATCGTAATATTTTTTTATGTGCAAGGTAAAAATACCTAATACCTATTAGGTAACAAGGTAAAAATATAATATATGAAATTTCAACGCTATATTATGATGATTCAAATATCTCATGTTGCGCCATGCTGTGAATACTCGTACAGTTTCGAATGAACGGGGTGTAATAATTAATTTTACAATACTAAATTTAGACAAAATCACTCAATGAACTCATTTTCTTTCACCGATAACTGGGAATACTTGCTATATGCATTTCGTGCAAGTCGTCAGAGTTTTTAGCCGGTTATAATATGTTGTTCAGTATTTTTTCACAAGTGTTCTTTTATTTGAATTCTTACATTATCTATGTCTATGCTTATAAACTTCCATAGACAAAACTTACTTTTGATTGCCATTTAACACCCTCCCTGTATTAAAAAAATGCATAATCTCAGATTTACTATGATAGGTACTGACGGCGTAACGTCACATCCGCCAGCAATTACGGGCACTCTCTAGAAAACAGCGCAATTTCGTATACAATATATTATAACGTTTCAGTGTTATTGTTGTATTATAATAACTTTATTATAAACAATTAATATGATACATGAAAACGATACAAACAAAATCAAAACCATTTAAGATAAATAAACATATTCAAGTGCGATCTCGGACACCCTCACTAGGCATAGCCTGTGTCGGGTAGTGTCCATAGAAACAGCCATCCATTACGGCTGCTACCTACATGGCAGCACCGCTCTCCTAGGAAATAAGAGCTTTAGAGATTAGCTACATAGATCAAACGTCAGTCAGGTAAAACAGATCGACATCAAATATATACTTATACTTACACGTATAAAAAGGTTGGAAAGATTCTGCGAAATAAAAAAAGTGTTGTATTAAAAGCTAACTGTTAGCGAAATTTTAAGAATACCTAATAACATTTTTTTTTTCATCATATTATGTTGAGTAGGTACTTGAAAAAAAATGTGGTTCACAGATTATTTTTGACATTGTTTTCATGGACAAAACACATTGGTATAATATAAATTCTATGGAAGTAATGAATTTTCTATAGGTATGTTAGATTACACGAGTCTTTGAATACATGTTTTTTTTTTCTTACAGCAACCGTCATATTCACTTTTGCTGTTATGTTAATTGGGATTCTAGGATTCATAGCAACCTGTCTTCTAGTGATAGCTCTAATAAAGGTATTTTTTGCTGAATTTCATCCATTTTTTACATTTCAGACCCATTCCAAGCATTTTTATTCATCCAAGTGTCCGATTTGTTGCCTCAAATGCTCGAAAAACCATAAAAAAGAGTAAAGCTAGCTGCTATTCTTAGCTGGCAACACTACGGCGATTATATAATTTTTTTTATCCCATTTCATTATTTATAATGAAATTTTTGCTTAAAAACTATTTGAAAAAAGAAACAAAATATTTAGTTTTTTTCACAATTTTATTCAGTAGTAGATGTTAACTGAGTTAACATCTACTAGCCTGACGAAGAAGACGTTCGGTCTTCGAAAACCGGTTAGCTGAATAAAATTGTGGAAAAAACTAAATATTTTGTTTCTTTAAAATAAGTTCGAAGTATGTTCCACCAAGTAGCCACGGTCGAAAAGATAAATTATCTTATTTGAAAAAAATAAAAATTAATAACATACCCTCTTATAAAATAATATTATGATTAAATATCATTTATAATAAATAAAAATTATACGAATAACGTTAACATTTGCATCATCTCATACGAATCGATAATATTTCCTCGATAAGTCAAAAGTGTTTGAAATTAATGAAAATTGAAAAATTTCATAATATGCATGATCAGTAAATTATACCTATTCGAAGAAGGAGGGAATAAAAACGCATATTATGCAAATGTATGTATATTGAATTAAATTAACTAATTGTTGAACATGCATACTTGGTGGAATTAATTTAAATAAAATTTAAATAAAACGATTTTTATCTTTTCCACAATTTATTTTGTCCCTGACATGTTTCGAAAGGACACACCTTTCATGCTCACAGGGTTTTAGTTTCACCAAACCCTGTGAGCATGAAAGGTGTGTCCTTTCGAAACATGTCAGGGACAAAATAAATTGTGGAAAAGATAAAAATCGTTTTATTTAAAGTATATTGAATTATCAATTATTATGCGTACCGTAGTACCTGATATGCTTATTTTTCCAGGAACAGAAGAAGCTTCTACTCCCGTGGATATGCATCATGATTCTAGATTCAATTGTGGAATTGATACATTGTTGTTACATGTTCTTTGTTGATAAGGTAATGCTAATTTACAATAGTTTTCTATACAACTAGTTGCATGTAAACATGAGATCCAACTGTCGATGGCCTGAGTCTGTATGTTTATTGTATGAAACAAGTCGTCAATAAATTAAATTTTTACAAAAATTGTTAAGAAAAGTTTGAGATGTACTGCTATAATATGTATATTTTTTATAGAAAATTAAATTATCTAGTTGATGTATTATGGCGTTTTTCAATATTTTTATTAAATTCTGAAATATAGGCACTGAAACTCGTAAATTAGTCAAAAAAAAAATTTTTAAAAAAAGATTGAGAAATCCTGGAACTTTTTCATAAAATTTAATTTGAGATATTGTATTTTTCTATACACATACACATTTTTAGGGTTCTAACTTTTATATTTTTCGAGATATATGAAAAAATTAAGTAAAAATTCAAAGGTTGATTACCCCTGACTGAAAGAAAATTTCAAAATTCTGAGTATAAAAGTTTTGTAGAATTAAAGTATATAATATTTTCTGAAATTTTAAGATCTGTGCATCAAGCGAATCAAAAGTTATAAGGGACGGACGGACACACACACACACACACACACCCTCCCTCACACACAGACACCCTCACACACAGACACCCTCACACACACACACCCTGACACACCCTCAGACACTCGCACAGACACACACACAGACACACTAAATAATGTTCTCCTCCGAATTCTGAGTAAATCCATGTGTTTCCGCCAGGGCGTAAATCTGGCGTATTTTTTTTGAAGTGTTTGCTCGAAAGGACCACGCTTTATGGAAGCGACAAATGAGTCGAGCGGGAATGGAGAGAAATGAAAGGAGGCGGGCCTCACTTACCTTCTTCTGAATCCTCCTTCTCGTCGGAACTCACCAAATATTCACAGATTCAATAGCAAACAAAAAAACAACACAACACATTCACAATTACTTGAAATGTTCGAAGATCTTAGGTATTCAGTTCGAAAACGACGGCGACGAATTTGTAAGTTCGAAAACGTTATCTTTTCTCGGCGACGAATTTTTAAGTGAGGCGACCAGGTAACAAAGGAATGTTCGGTGAAAAGGATTGCAACAATAATGGGTGTGAAGGAGTCAACCCATTATCGCCCGCCGTGAGCGGGATCCATTCCGCGGCGCAAACACCATGTATGGATCATATATGCTGCGAAGCCTCTAAGTTGGTGTTTTTTGTCGTCAAAGTTTGAAAAACCGTTTAAAATGTAGACCTGCAGCCCGATTCACGGAAAAGTTTAAGTCTAAGTTTAGTTCGAAGTTCGAACGAAGTTCGATTCAAACTTTTCTGTGAATAGGGCTGCTGGTAATAATAATTGTAGGCGGCGACTATCTACAGTCTATGTACCTATTCACGGAGGGTTTGAATCGAACTTCGTTCGAACTTCGAACTAAACTTAGACTTAAACTTTTCCGTGAATCGGGCTGCTGGCCATACAAATCTCACGTATCTTGGCTTGATACTGCCGATCTGTCTCGAGAAATAATTTCTCTTCAACAAATCGACAGTTGGATTATGCAACTCGACGCGCGAACCCGTGAACGTTTTTCAGTTAAGACACACTTAATATTTTTTCATTTGATATTTTAACCACCTATGAATGGATTAAACGGAATAGATTCTTAAGCAAATATATGAAAAAAATCTAATGTCTATAATTTATTTTGTTAATAATCTGAGGCCTGTTAGGTTCCCTCGACTGCGACGTTGGCGATCACTCCGATTAAATTTCATCCTTAGTTAAGTAGTATCGATATTATTCCATTACGCTTTATCATGTCAAACGCTTTTTCATAATCAATAACACATACTAAGATTCCTTTATCGTGATAATTATTCAGAAAGATTCGGTTGTAAAAATGTGTTTAGTGTCCTTTTTGCACGGCACATAACTACACAAATTGACCTCAATAGTATGTAACTAGGAACATTGTAATTACGAAGTGGTTGGTGACCCAGTGGTTACAACGCCGGCTTTCGTACTGCGGACGTCGTGGTTCGATCCCAGGTGCCGACCATCTTCCTTTTTCACAACACAAGCTTTAAGTAGCTTACTGTGAAAGAGTCAATGAGTGTATTTGTGTTCACTTTGAGTGAGCACAGATTCATTTAAAAAAAATCGTAATGTAACATGGAGTAGTAAAACTAAGACGCGTAATTATTGTTCGTCATGGTAGTACAAGTAAACCCTTTTACTCCTGACTTATGTGAACTCAAAAGTATTACCACTTTTTGCTCATAGATAATATTTCATGCTTCATAACAAAATGATTGAATGAAATTCTTCACACACATTGTACCGATTAATAAAGAAAATAAACCTTGCAGTATTACTAAAGGAACCTTTAGTTATACTGCAAAGTTTGTTTTCTTTGTAAATTGGTGATTGAATTAATGAAATATTTTTTAACATCTCTTGAAAATCTTTAATTATTTTTAGCTGTCTTGTTACTAAACCCGTCTTTTTTATTTGAAATTTTCAGATCGATTTCAATCCATTTACGGCGATAATATTTACCATCAACTTTTTCGTTGTTTTTCTACACGTGAGTAGAAACCTATACACATGCTTTATTACCTTTATCTAAAAAATAAGGAATTTACAACCTAATATTGTTGTTTTTTTTTGTAGCGATTTTGTTATTTGTCTTTGTAAACCATATTTTTATAAAGTACCTACTATTAATAATTAATAATTGCAATTATTTTTGTGACGTATATTATTAATGAATAAACGATAGAATTATTATCATAACTATTGTATTTTGTCGTGGCGCCCTAAAAACAGTTTCATTCAAAGCCACAACACAGCGTTAAACGATAATTTGTCTCTAACCACATAATTGATTTATTTTACTTCTGGCGCGCCACAACACAACTTGACACAAAATTTTGTGTCGAGTTGTGCTGTGACGGAAATATATTAAGTATCTCTAAACACATATTAATGTTAACTTAATCTAATTAGTTCTATATGAAAATATAATAATATGCTTATGGCGCGCCATGACACAATACGAGACAATAGTATATTTCAGCCTTATTTTATGCAATAGTTTAGCATCATAGGGTAAGAACACGTAGAAAGCTGATTCTGACCCGCGCCGACCGGCTCTATGTTTCAATGTATTTAAATGGGCATGCCGGAAAGCGGGTTCCTGCTTTTGCTGTCCCCATTTGAGTATCCCCATTCAAATGCATAGAAACATTCTTTGCGCCGGTCGGCGCGAGTTGGAATCGTTTTTCTACGTGTTCTTACCCATACTCCTGAATGATTTGGACCTGAGTTTCATTTCCAATAGATCTTGGTATTTTGTTTCGGTGAAAATTGCCTCAAATAATAACTTCGGTTACGCATAAGGTTTTAATCATAGTATATGGAATATATATGAGTCTTGTGATCGGATTTCAAAAAAAAAATAGATTTCGCTGAAATTAATTTTCTCAATGTTTTCGAGGGTGTAGATTCCAAAAATGCAAAAAATAATAATTTCCGCTACCCGTACGCGTACGCCAAAAATGTGTGCGCACCCATAACTCATAGTAATTCTTATCCGATTTGATTGAAATTTGGTAGAACGGTTAGCCCCTCGATGTAGATGAGTCAGTAAAATGTTGAGATCTGTACCTTCAGGGGAACCCTCTTAAAGTATCCAAAGAAAATTTCACTTGTTCTAGAAAAAGAGCTAAAAAAGAAAAAAGAAAAAAGTCTTCGATTTTCATAAAATTTGGTATACGGGTTGGTCTTATGCTCCTAAGCACGTAAAATTTGAGGTCCGTAACTTCAGTGGGTCCCCCTTAAAGTACCGATTAATATTGAATATGTAGTTCTAAAGCAGATAATAAAAGCTCCAATAGTCGATATCATTTTAAAGTTTCTATAATAATTCCAAGGATATATTCATTTTAATCGTAAAATTATGAATTTTTATGCAAAGATATGTTTTACACGAAAAGGCTGTTATAATATACTATGACTTCTGGGCTACCCTAGGTTAGCACCTTTTTTTTATTGTCTATAAATTTTAACTATATACTATATATATATTTTGTTTATTACAGGTTTATGCGCTGTTATGTGTTATATCTCTTTATCAGGAGTATTCTAATGATCCAAGAAGTGCTGAACAAGAAAGAATCATTAACGTGAATAACAGTAGTCAGGTGAGTAGAGTTTTGGATCAAATATTTGGATACTTTTTAGGGATTTGATAAAAATGGAAAGTAAGTGTTAATAAATAAAGTGACAATTATACGCTTAATTTTGATAATATTGCAACATTTTCACCCATCTGTTTCTCAAGGTTTAGTGCAGCGGTGCACAAATCGAGGCCCGCGGGCCGCATGCGGCCCTTTGTCAGTTTATCTGCGGCCCGCCGACGATATTGGAAATATTGGAAAATGAAAAGAATATTAATTACTTTTGTAGCTTTTCGAAGGATTTAAAAAAAACTGTTAAGTCGTAAGTAACAATATTTCTTGACTTTTTATTGAAACTTTTGAATTGTTAGTACCAATAAAAATGCAGCATTAAGAACCTACCTTCCACTTTCTTGTTCAGGTTTACTACGTACCTATTCTACTCGTCGTACCAAGGACATAATATATCAATTTCGATATGGATAAGCCAGGAACTAGTAAAAAAAAACGCAAGCTTAATGATGAACATTGGCAGTTTCAAGATATTTGGACCGAGAAATACTTTTTTGTTTCTTGCGTGTTTAATATGCAACAGCTCTACTGCCATTCCAAAGGATGTGAAAAGGCACTATGAAACACAGCATCCTACTTAAACAAAATTAACCGGTGAAATACGAAATCAAAAAATTAAAACTTTGAGTGCGCCCCGTCCTTGGCTCATAGTCATAATGTTCCTCAGTGGCCCCTGCTCCCTATGAGTCTATGTATCCCTGGTTTAGTGCCTAATTATAATTATAAAACCAGCCAAAACTAACGAGCAGGCCTTGGACGGTAGTACTCCTAGTACTCCTGTACTTTCGCTAGTACTCCTAGTATTTTCGCTAGTACTCCTAGTACTTTCGCTAGTACTCCTGTACTTTCGCTAGTACTCCTAGTACTTTCACTAGTATTAGGAGCACTAACGAAACTCCTAGTCCTAACTAAAATCAATATCTTTCATTTTTAGTACCCACGAAACGTTTTAGTATTTCAAATTACAGTGTTATATATTTGTTTTGCCTCTTTGTTGCTCAAATTTTGTTCGCCATGTTCCTATGGAATGTTCTAAGAATGCTTGCACATTTAATACAAACAGTAGGTAGACCTTGCGCTAACATTATTTACCGCTCTCACAGCTAGACAAATGTAGGTAGTTCTGGTCAGAAACATAGGGCCGCATAATATTTAACACTCATGAACATAATTCTCAGGATTCTAAGACAAAACCGATCCCAATACGGGAAATATTTAATTTATTTTTTATTTTTTTTTTTATTTATTTATTATCATATATAAAAATCAATCATTTTTGTACAAAAAAATCTCAACTAGGACAAGCCTGTCTTTGAGAAAATGAGTTGTAATATTTTATACATAATTAATTAATAATACTTAATCTAATTACATTTTATTATTTGTTTTTATCAACATATAAATGAGGTGGCATATTTTAATTATATATATATCTCTTCAACTTAGTTCCTTCTACTTATTGGCATTTTCTTTTACTTTTTTTTTAATAGTAATGTGAGTTATTAAAATGACATTCTTATCTATTCTAGTAACATGAATAAATATAGACTTTACACACTGAACAAATTTTTATAAAAGAAGTATACATTTAATGAGATTTAAGTTACATTTTCTATAGTCATATTTTATTCTTACCATATTAGAGGAATATTAACTAAAGTATTGGCATATTGTTTTGTTTTGTACCTATATTATTGTTTTGTTTTGTACCTATATTATTGTTTTGTTATGTTTTGTACCTATATAGGCAAGTACCTATATTATTAGCTGCCATAACAATTAATTAACTAGTGGTCGCCCAGTGCTCGAAATTTCGACCATAATTTATTTAAATTATAAGTTTGAACATGATTAAGGTTCCATTGTCAAAGACTGAGCGAGCGCTATTTCACAATTAAAAAAAAAACAATGACATGGATACCTCAAATTTGAAATGTTGATAATAATACGTACAAAGTTTTTTCTATTATTATTAAATACAAAAAATATTAATCTATTCTCAATTTATTTCCCGCCATTTCCAGCTCCACCTTCCATTGAATATACCCATTATGAGGCGCTTTTCATTTTATATTTGTTTCTATGATGTTGGTGATAAGTAGTCTCTGTAAGTGTGTGCGAGTATCAAATACAATAACATTACAGTAGTGTTTTTTTCATTGATTTAATCTATTTTTATGCATAATTAAAAAAAATATAAGCATTCGCTACTCCTTCTCTATATAAACTATAAATGTGCGAAATTTCAAACACTTCCGTCCGCGCAAATTAAAAAAAAAACAAAGATTTTCCTTCATATATAGATAACAGATTCAAACTGTTGCTACCAGTATAAACGTCAAATTGTCCGCATAGTTCTCGACGTGATAAAGGACTAAATAACTGATGTCTTTCTATGTCTGTCATCCGATAGGTTTTGCTGCAAGTTTCATCATAATAGATATAACGAAATACGTTTCAGTACATTTTGTAAAAAAAAATAAAAGCTTCCCTATTCACAATTTTTTGTTACTTTGGTATTCTTCATACTCTATTGTAAAGAAATGTTAATTGGCAATAATTATGTCTCGTAAAAGTTTGAAGTCAAATTTTAAAATTCCCTTTTTTTACCCGTCTTTGAATTCATGTCCATTGAGAATCTCAACTTTTTTCAAGACAAAATTAAAGCGGTGTTAAATTCGCGGTCCCACCTCCCAAAAGCAACACGGACGGGGGAGAGATAAAAATTTGAACAAAATTATCATTCAAAACTGCTCTATATTATTAACAAAATAATATAATGCGTAGTTAGGTGAAATATTTTTTTGGGAAAATGTAAAGAAGCGTTTGGTTTAGTTTGCTAAACGTGTGTACAGTACCTACAGCAGCCGCACCCCAGTCAACACCAACGCCCTGAAGGTCAGCTTCGTAGAGCCTTTTGGAGGGGCCAACCGCGTCTCCGATTGCCTTTCTTAGTTCATGGATACATCAGTGGTATTTACTGCGGTAAGCTACGCTAATTGACACTTAATGTCGAAATTGCACTATCTCTTTCCCGCTTTCATTATTTCCCTACCGGCAGTGAAAGAGATGAATATATAATGCTTAGTACTTTTCTCAAAGAATACTACTCATTAACTGAATGCCAAAACTTTGCCAATGTACTATATTGAACTCGGTATCTCAAGGATCCTCAGGTTTAAGACGACGTTTGGAGAGAAAGAAAATGAAATA
Organism: Mystacides longicornis; assembly: GCA_963576905.1. Taxonomy (NCBI): domain Eukaryota; kingdom Metazoa; phylum Arthropoda; class Insecta; order Trichoptera; family Leptoceridae; genus Mystacides; species Mystacides longicornis. The sequence goes on from OY756429.1 coordinate 10,081,569, forward strand.
TTGTAAGATGAGCTGAGGATGGGCGTTCGTGTTAAGATTTGACTGGTATGCTGCTTCAGCTTATCGACGAGTATATCTATGACCCATAGTAACACTATTCATTTACCTATAGTAAGAGGGTGCCGGTAAATTCGTCGCGAACAATTCATCGCAGGTACAATTATTCATCGTGGGTACAATTCATCGCGAGTACTTTTAGAATGCAATTCGATTCCGGGTTCTGGGTTTTTGTATATAACTGTCATTATTTTTGGTAAAACTTCACTTTAGTCACTCCTAATGATTTCGAGGTTATTTCTATACGATTTGAATAGGTTAGGTTAATGTTGGAACGTTGTCAAAAAGGGCAGGTCAGGCATACCTTTCTGGACACCTCCCCGAGTGATAACACGGTAATAATCCAGTGTATATCAAAATCGTCGCCATATTTAATTTATAGGAGTGACTAAACTGAAGCTTTACCTTATTTTTAGGTCATAAATTATTTGATAGTTTACAAAATATGTAGATGGACGAATTGTTCGCGATGAATTTTCCTAGACCCTAGTAAGAGTGTCTGAAAGAGAAGGACCAAGATAGAAATCATGGAGAATTTGCAAACAAAGTTATTGGATGACGGGTCTTTAAGACAACACGTACCCATTCACTTTTAAAACTTGATTTTTTTTCTCATTGCAGGGTCCATCAATCGAGAGTAGAATGATAAACACAGTTTCAACACAAAGGACCGATATACTTCCGACTGGTAATTACATAATATTCATGGAATCCATGTGGTGTCTTACCAATATGTCATTGATTCTTTATTTTTTATTATGTTTGTCGCTATAATAATATTGCATTCCCGCATGCACCCAACAATAATTAATACAATGACATTCTGCCTGCAGTTAGTGTGATGTTTCGCGCTTGAATCGTGGCGACAATAAAATAGAATACCTTACTAATATTATCATACTAATTTACATATTAATCTTTGATCAATTACTGTCTGTCTCAATTATTTAAAACTATGATGAACCTAGATAATATATATTTGTACCGGCTATATTTTTCCTTCTTCTTTATTATGTCTTTTTAGTTATATTTATTCTATAATACCTATACCAATAATTTATATAAGTAAACATTTTTTTAAATGTTGTTTGTATTAATCCAGGATAACTGCAGTATATCCACTTCTGGACTTCCATCGATTTTGATGATTGATATGATTTATATCCACAAGAATATAAATTGTAATATTAAGTAAAGTGTAACAGAGCCAATAGGCAATAAATATGAGACATTACCAAAAATGGATATAGTCATATCCTGGCGCCAAATACATGACAGCAGTCGCAGTCTTTAAATTTGGTTGCTATCTTGTTCTCAATAATTTCCAACTTTATTTCTATATTTCATTAATTATTATTAAATATCTATTTGTTGAATACATGAGTTTTTTCGACATGTTGAACATGTCGAGAATTCTCATGATTAGGAGTTTCGGAGATTCAAACATTACCACCTTATGGCGAACGTTGTTAACGTAAAGTGATCACACTAAGCCAGCCTTCGAAACAACAGTAGAAGACGGTCGTAAGCCCGTGGTGGTTTGTTCCATTCAAACATCAGTAATGGATTTTTAGAGTCATTAGTTGTTAGATAATTCTTTCAAAGTGTATAGGTATAACGTAACTTTCTATACTTCATATTTTTTCGTGATCTACCTATATTGTCTATTGTCATTCTTATTTTTATACCTTTTTTATTGAGTTATGACCATCCACTACTGGATCAAAACATCAAAAAAATCTACATCAAAAATTTCTGAACTGGACGAGATGTCTGCAAAGAACGTGTAATTATAGCACCATGCATCTCAATCGGGCTAGCACGGACGTCCTTCCACGTTTGTCCATGGGTTGACTTGACACATCCACATGGATTACTAGACGTATAACACATTGCACGGTTTTCAGGATATATATACTTACCAATGTCGAGATCAAATCAATCCCCGTGTACAAGATGGATGCCAAAAATTGCGTAAAAAATTAATACGATCCCTCTCCTCCATCTTTCATTATTCATTTCAATTTAAATTCTTAAAATAGATCACTCTCTCGAGCGTGAATTGCCATATAGTAAAATAGAAGAAGAAGTAAATTCTTATATTTTTGTAAAAAAAATAATATCTTTTTTACAGATTACTCAACATTCAGCTTAGACACTCCAAGAGCCAGCAGCATGCGCAAGGCCGGACAGAGATCCAACAAAGGTGTCTCTTTTGCGGAAGAAACCATCTTAGAAACATCTCCATATTGAAACCTAACGGATTGTTGTTTTGATTCAGCCTAACAATTTATTTTCTATGAAACTTTAAACCAATACATACCAAATTCAGTAGCCTAGTGGAATGTTTAAAAAGAAAAAATACTTAATACTAGATAAATAATGTGCTACTGCGTATGGTTCCAATATGTAACACGTGACTGCTGTTAATCTCGTACAAACAAACTGTGACGTTTGTCGGGAGCGGTGTGTGAAATTCCATGTTTTATTTTGAATATTTTATTTATTTATTTTTTAATACTTTACTGTACATTGGTAGTAGGTATGAGTAACACATAAAATTTTAAATAACGAAGACATCACATAATCAACATACAGAGGGCGAGCTTACCACAACGAAGTTGCGGTATCTAACAACTAACCCTATTTTAGTGTTAACACAGAGGAATTTTATGTTTTCATAATATAATTAGTTAAAAGAAGTATCTATGGACTTTGTTGTGTTGTCCTGTGCTTGTAGATGAAAGTAAAATGAATTATAATTGATAATTTATCTCCAGTCACGTGACTGTTGAATAAAGGAACCATTTTTCGGTTCGACGCATCCAAAAAAGTTCTCTAATAATATTTCTCAGTGAGTGGTATAGGCGCTAACTCCATGTCGAGGGGTCTTGAGTGTCCGCGATCCGGTTGGGTGTTTTTACACACAGAATTTCTATCTGGGGTTGGCCTGTCTCAGATTGGACGAGAACGGTTGGCTGTAAAATAATCCATAGAAAATAAGTTCTGCCAGCCATAATACTGACACCTTTGTATAAAAATCTTATGATTGATTATTTACATTATGTGTGTAAACTTCTCTATCAAGAAAATGTATATTATTATATAATGGTGAATATGACTATCAACTATTTAAAAGGTATAACTAAGTGTTCAAAATACATAATATACCTAATATGTACATATACATATGATTCACTTAATGTTTCCTTGAACATAAGCCCTTCACATACGGTATTGTAACACTATGGCGAATAGTTGAATTTCACTTTGTGTTAGATCATTCCTATACTTACCTTTTCTTGCACAAATAATGTTTCTATACCGCCAAATTATTGTCATTGCTGCACTACTAGAAAAAATTCATACAAACAAACAATAATTATTCAACTACAGTGGTCGGCCATAGTGTGCGTGACTTCGTGTTCTTACTTCAAAGTGTACTTCAAGTAAGTACAAGAACAAAGGGGGTGAGTAAAATTATTCTGAAGATTTATTTGTGCATCCACTTCATATAATATTGTACCCATAATTTCGTAGTTTTCACCCTCTCTATTACAGTCCACTTGTTCCAACTCTTTGTAAAGTGTAAAGTGATTACTACCTTCTGAGCTCACGTGGACATAAACTGCTAATTGCGAGTGTTAAGTAAACAAGGGGAGTCATTGCATCGACTTAGGTACCTATATTTTTTTTGCGAATATCACATCCTGAGTTCCTTCAAGTGCGGAGCATGCAGCAACTTATAAGTAAATGGTCAGATAATAAGCACTTACCAACACTTAACGTTTTGATCTCGTGGTAGATATAAGCAAGTATAAAATACGCTCACGCTGTGCTATGAAGCTGCAAGGTCTTTAGTCGGTATGTTAAGAGTACTTCAGTAATTGTAAAAAATATAATATTCCATCCATCCATCTTCCTCTTTCACGACACAAGCTTTAAGTAGCTTACTGTGAAAGAGTCAAAGAGTGTATTTGTGTTCACTTTGAGTGAGCACAGATTCATTTAGTCTAAAAAAATAAAAAATATACCTAACGTATAAAGTGTACAGGGATAGAGATATGTGTTATATAAAACCTCATTTAATATCTTCTAGTTTTAGGCCTAACAAATATGAATGATTTATTAAGATCATTATGTTAATAAGAATAATATTAAACAGACTTATAACAAAACAGATAGTTATCATGCAGTACCAACTTGTTCATATAAAGCTATTCAAGAATGCATAAAAAGGTATACCTACTTTAGAATAACAGAAACTATCTATTTATATAAATTTTATAGTTCCTTAATGACTTGTATACATATATATTTTGTTAGCGAAATAGGTATCTATTCTATTTATTTAAATAATTTATTCAACCAACAATGCATTTTGACGAGACTACCATAACAATTTTTTTTATATAAGATATTTTTGAGGAGAATTTCAACATAAAGATAAGCATAGTATATTACCTATACCTACTAGCTTTCCCGACAGACGTTGTCCTGTCTTTAATATGAATATGAAATTCGTATTTGTATAATGATAAATTAATTATCTACCAATATAATTCAGACATTAAATGATGTTTACATGGCGCATTCTGACAATCGAACCATTTATAAATTAACTTGCATAATTATGCAGCTGTCAAACGCCAATTAAAATTATAAAAAAATATCCAAGATTATATCATGAAATTTTCTTAAATTTTCCAAGATTTCACGGTACCTACTTTTGTTCTTTTTTTTACAAAACAATACAAGATTTATTAGTAGATTATAATATGATTGTACAGCTATCGATTGTTTTTATTTTGTAAAATATATTTCAACAAAAACAACCCAAAATGGTAAACAGTAATTTGATATTTTTCCCTCGACATTCTCTAAGTAGGTAAGTACTATTATGCTATTAATATTGGAAATTGGTTTTGCAAATACTTCATGACCTTCAATACTTAATAAATCAAACAGTAAAAAAATATTCAATTAATTTTAAACAAAAATAGATATTTTAATACATAATATTTATTGTATTAATGAAATTTAAATATAAATTCTTAATCTGTTAAAGTAGGTACCTATAAAGAAATTGTCTGAAAATACGCAATTAAACACTGCTTATTTAAAAACCAATATTTATTTTAATTGAGTAGAAATTGATGTAGGTACCTAATTTCTTGTAAAATATTTTTGTTAAATGATATACCTACCTATAGGTAAACCAAAGAATGTAGATTAGAACATATACTTTCAGAGTAACTGCATGTAATGTATTATAATATACTACCAGATTCAATGTATTTTATTACCAACAATGTTTCAATGTGATATATTATTATGTATTAAGGAATATAAATATTTATTTGTGATACGTGTATTTAAGAACATACATATTTATTTATTTCAATATGTATAAACTGTTTGCGCAAGATCGAGCGCAATGGAGAGGTCTTGTTGCCTCCCTATGCCCCTGAGTGGGGTGTAAAAGGGAGAGTTAGTTAGTTGTTAGTTATGCATAAAATGTCGTTAAATACGTAATAAAATAATTGACGTTCTGTTTTGAAATCCTAATAATATTTTTATTTTATGTTTTTTTTTTAAATTCTGTACCGTTCTCTAGTAGATAGGTACATCAAGGGTGAATTCTAGGTTGATTACAAAATAAAAATATATAGATACTAGAATATATGTAAGTAGGTACCTACATATTAGGGGATAGTTTTGAAAATAAAATGCAGAAACTAAAATTATGATTGTAAGTGTGTATTTTGATAACTATTCAAGAGGTAGAGAATGAAATTGAGACTAGACTGCTAACATTTTGCAAAGAGTAGGTATTGAAAAATATAGAAAGAACGTGAATTTTCGAAACAAAAAACTTCCACCATTAAGAAATATTTCCCATTATTAAAAAGGGGTGTAACTGCAAGTATTTTTTTCACCCATCACGCCGTGTCACGTAAGGGGTTGGCAGAGAGAACGGACCTCCACTCTTTTCTGTTCAAGTACACTTATTCCGCTATAGTAACTTTAAATACCTACATATATAATTTTTTATTTAAGGCTTAAATAAAAAGTTATAAGGAATGCAAACCTCAACTTCAATGTACATATTAATGTAATAATTATTGATATGTTAAACTTTGTAAATAATTGAAGTAAAATAATTTTCGAAATGTTGCAGTGTATCTACGTTATTAAAATGTGATAAGAGAAAAAATTATTTTATTCTAATGTCTTAAACCCAATATTTATATTTTACCAATGATTTGGTATTGTTAGGTAAATTCAATAGGTAAATTACTTAAAAAGAATGTTAGCTTTCCCTAGCTGAACCAACAGAGCCATCTATTGTAATTTATTTGAAACAAATAAGGGGCTTTCTTTGAAAGGAGTTGTTTCATTGTAAATCTGATAGATGGCTCTTGACATTAGGTAAAAACAAAATAACATAAGAGATTTATTATTTTATTCATTCAAATTTTTTACCAGCTTTTCAGAAAGTAAGAAAATAATTAGGATTTATATAAATAAGTATTTATATTTTACTGTTTTGTAATCTTTGAAACTTGAAAATAACAACATAGTTTTCGAAATCATATTCGAAACTAAAAACAACAGTTGAATTAACACGACATAATGAGGATTCAGAAAGGAATATCTTAAAGACCACGAAAAAAGGGTTTTATAAGCATTGTCTTTCCTTGTTTTCTTTAACGCATTATGAAATTTTAAAACAACAACATAGATAACAATAAACAGTCATACATTTTGATACAGTTTAAACCTTTATAGGTATAAATATATAACAAGCTATTTAAAAAAAAATAAACATATTTACGAAAAACGTTTTAATAGAACATTATTACATAAGTTATAATCAATAAACATTTGAAAATTTTCATAAATTTAACATCCTCATACCTATAATAATAAAAAGCTTTTTTTTAAATGAATTGCAATTTAATTACGACAGACATTGAAAAATTTAAATTTAATACTTAGATGTTTTATAAACACTACAATATACTTTATTTTAAAACAGTTGACATCCTTATGCAAATATATAAATATATAAAATAATATTAAAGTAAGACAATATAAAAGTTATGCTTAGTTTTAATTGGACCCAATGACTTATCAATTAATATTTAAAATATTTTAGTATATAAATAGCATTTTTAAACGATGTTACAACGTATTTATGTAAGACAATTTACAACATATGCCTAGTTTTAATAGAACAGTAATCAACCCAGAACCTAATAATTAATGTAGATCATCATTGACTTATTAATAATATATATAAAAAAAGTTACACTTATATGAATTTATATTTTGTGTACAGTGACTTGTGTGTAGGTACCTAAAGTGAAACCGCAGAGAACTTGTCCTTTAAATCTAAATCCTTAAATTATTTTAACACAAATTTAGGTTAATACGTTAATATTTTTCCATGGGGGCGTCTTGCTTTTTTTACATGCATCGCGGTTTGGTGAAAGTCAACACTAACATCCTTTCGACATTTTTTTTCAGGAAAATTTGTGTCGTGAAAGAAGAAAAAATGGTCAAATTCGGAGCTTAAACGTACAAAAAAAAAACAATACTTATACGTTATGTATTAGTATGTCATTGCCTCCCTACACTCCTAAGAAGGGTCTTAAATTGAGAATTCATTGATCGATTGGCGTCGTACGGTTTTAGATAAGCAGAAAGCATAATGACCAGCGTAAGCCATTATATCCTTCGATACAACCAATCTTCTTCTCCCTAGCTTGCTCCCAACTTAGCGTCTAAGTAGACTGTTGGGGTCAGCCCTCCTCGTTCTTAGGCTATAAGTCCGTCTCTCCTGCACCACCTCTTCCAATCCCAATCTTCGCATCCGGTCACGCCTCTGCACCACCCAGGAATTCATTGGTCGTCCTCTGTTTGTCACACGTGGAACACTCATGTTGATGGCCTGATTTACAATATGTTCCTGCGGTCTCCGTTCTACGTGTCCATACCATCGCAACTGTCTTTCCTCAAGTTTGCTATTTATATCCGTCACTCCTAGGCTTCCACGAATGTGTGAGCAATCCTTCGATACAACCAATGTGTCAACGATAATCCTGAATCGTAGACTGGTGCCTTGATAATTGTAGCCTATGTAGCCTATATGTACAAGAAGACGTGGCAGACCTAAAATCATCATCGAGAGAGCGTACGATGGTACTTTCAGGATGTCGGCTTAGAACTAGCTCGGGACAGAGATGCTTGGCAAGACTTCGGGGTTACGTTATGCTCTATCTATGGAGCGAACCTAGATAAAGTAAGTAAATAAAAAAATGAGGTGCATTTTAAATAACACTTAATTAAACTTTGTAATTCCAAGAATGTCTTAGAAGACCGAAAAAATAATAAAGTTTAAATATTAATAAAGTCGAATTAAAAGTTAATTTAAGTGTTATTTAAAATGTCTTCCCACAACGCAGCTTACTATAAAAAGTTCGAAATATTGAGGTGCATTTTATTCTTATATTTTCTGAAAGACTTTTGGCTGGACAGTATGACAATTTACGGACATAGAAGATACTCAAGTAAAGAAAATCGGGCAAGTAATCGATGACATTGCTGCATCTACTGGAATGAGATGGATAACAAATGCATTGGAAAGTTGGTAAGACATCCATGTTCAGTATTGGACCGAATAAAACTAACAAATAAGAAAGTTAAAAAATTTAAAAAAAAATACACATTTATATAAAATCAGTTACACATATAGCGTTTTTATTGCTATATTGAAAATACACGTTTTTTATCTTATACATATAATGGTGGCCGATACATTTTTACATGACTACTATTATTTTTACTACGTTACATTCTAACACAAAGTATAGATGAATGAAAACAGCAATGAACCATTAGGGAAATAGTTTGCAGATACCTATCAATAATATGATAATTGTGATTCAGGGACACAATTTTGGTTCATACGGACGATCTGAGATAAGGGCTGTTTTACTATTTACAAAAATTATTCACAGTTTGTCCTTTACGCAACCCTAAATATACTTTTAAATACAGCTAGCCTTTCAGTTAACGGAACCGTGTATACCGTAGCTCCAGAAATGTATAATGTACATATTATTTACTGTATCAAAATGTACCTATACAGAAAATATGGATGAAGAAACAAATAAAGGCGAAACTAAATAAGGTGTTTTCAACCTCTCTGATTCGTACCAGAAACTAAATATATGCTGTAAACTAAAACTTCACCTAGAAAACTAATTTAGGTTACATTTCTGTTGTGTTTAACGAAACTGAACCACAACCCTAAATGAACTCAGCAATAAATATGATGGTTAATCATTTTCAAACAAATCAGAAAATTTATATACCCTTGTCTAAGACTTGATTGAAATAAGAAGTATGTAAACATTATGTTTTTTTTGTTTTTTGATACTTTTGTAGTAGAAATTAATATATGGGGTTCAGATTTTTATTATCTGATCCATAGTTTCTCCAGGGGATCTGACAATCTAATTGCAAATGATTTCTATTGAGATGTAAAAGAGATTCAAGGAGTTTTTCTCAAAGCAGAATGATGGCAAGAAGAACTGTGGGTTTAATAAGTAGACTCTCTTATGAGTTTAACAGAAGGTTTGAGATTATTCTTGTACTCACCAGCTGGCACTTTCTTTATAAGGAAAACTGATTAACAAGGAAACTCAACTCACTATTAAATGAAACAATTTAACTTTAAAAATAACACGAATAATTATATTAAAGATTTTTAACAAAAAATATCACAGAAAATATTTCACTTAAAACTAGTTACATGTACTGTGCACTTTGATGGTTCTGAAGGGAAGGAGTGAATATTAAGGGTGGAAATCTAATTTATACTGCTTTTATTCTTACAATAATTATTTGGAAAAAAAAACGTGAAACAGGCTCCCTCTGGTGTGAATCAATATTAGTTCGATTAAGTTGCTATACTGTAGGAATCTTCCTTGTTGAAGTATGGTAATTGTTTCTGGTGCATCTCGCTAGATGGCTCTTTCATTTATTAAAGGTGGCGCTTTACATTTATAGAATTTAATGTGATTGATGCCCTGCCACACAGTCCTCGCAAGAATTTACGGCATGCTGTAAATTCTGATGTGGAGTAAATATTTTCCTCCCTGATCTGGTGATGGAGTGTGGAACTCTGCAGTCCTCTGGTTGTGCGGCTTGGAGAAATGCTGGCTTGCAACGGTCCAGTGAAACTGTCCTCTTCTCGTTGTTAATCTGTAAGGTAGCACACTTTTCTGTCCTAGAACATACTAAATAAGGGCCATTATAATTATGTTGTAAAGGTTTGTATTGTAGGTCATTTCTGAGGAACATGTGAGTGCATTTGTGTATTTCTGGATGTATAAAAATGTTTTGCTTGTTGTGGTGTGTAACTGGTCGTGGTTTGATGCTGTTGAAAAAAGATTTTAGTTGAAAAGTGTAAGTAGCTGGATCCATATCGGCTTGAGTTTCTTGTAACAGCTCTGCAGGTAATCGTAGGGTTTGTCCATATAACATTTCTGCTACAGAGTACTCGAAATCCTCTCTGATTGTGTTTCGTAAGCCTAGTAGTATTGTGGATAATGATTTTGTCCAGGGAGTTGGATAGTGACATTTAAATCCGTTCTTTAGTGTGCGGTGGAAACGTTCAATTAGGCCATTACTTTGGGGGTGAAAAGATGTTGTCTTGTTATGTTTAATTCCCATATAATTGCAAAAGGTTTTGAATTCATGTGAAGTAAGCTGTCTGACTTGGTCTGTGACCACTGAAATAGGTATTCCATATCGGGCTATCCAATTATCAAAAAATGCTCTAATAATGGTTTTTGCTTCTATGTTTTCCAATGGAATTACCTCGTTCCATCTGGTGAATCTGTCGATTATTGTTAAGCAACAACGCATTCCTTCAGATGGTGGTAGTGGGCCAACTAGGTCCATATGAATATTGCAAAATTTGTGTCTGGGCATGGTTAATGTTGAGATAGGAGTTTTAATATGCTTGTTTACCTTTGTTTTTTGACATGGAATGCAAGTTTTTGTCCAATTTTTGCAGTCTTCTCTCATGCTTTTCCAAACACCTCTTTGACTGAGTGTTTTGAGTGTTGCAATGTTACCTGAATGGCTGAGGTTGTGTATTTGCTGGAAAAATTTCTTTTGCAACGTCTTTGGAATGTAGGGTCTCCAATTGCCTGTTGATGTGTCGAATATTATCTGTAAGCCTTGAAAATTAGATTTTATTAGTTTCAGAGAAGTTGTGTTTTCGTTTTTAGCAAATTTTTTAATTCGTTATCGTTATTTTGTTCGCTGGCTATTTGTTCGAATGAGATATTGTGTTCGATGTCTATTTGTTCTATCCTAGAAAGGGTGTCTGCGACAGTGTTGGCTTGTCCTGTCACATATTGTATGTCTGTGGTGAATTGTCCGATGTAGTCTAAACAACGCTGCTGACGGGGTGATTCTTTACTAGTGGACTTTTTGGTAAAAGCGAAAGTAATCGGTTTGTGGACGGTGTAAACTTTGAAATGGCGTCCTTCGATATGGTGTCGAAAGTATCTGATTCCTTCGTAGACTGCTAACATCTCCCTATCATATGTGCTGTATGAGGTTTGGGCTTTGTTTAGCTTTTTGGAGAAAAAACCTAATGGCTGGTACTGGTCTGTACCTACTTTCTGTTGAAGAACCGCTCCGATTGCTTTATCTGAAGCGTCTGTCCATAGGTATTGTTCTAATGAAGCATCTGGGTAGCTTAGGGTTGTAGAATTAATTAAAGCTTGTTTTACCTAGTTGAAGTCTTGTTCGGTGATGTCATTCCACTCTACCGGTCTTTTGTCATTCTTATTTGCGCCCTTCAAGTAGTCGTTCAGTCTTACTAGTTTGCTGGCCATGTTGGGTAAAAATCTGCGATAGAAGTTACACGTGGCGATGAATCTGCGTAGATCTTGTATCGTCTTGGGTTTTGGCATTTGTGAGATGGACTCCACTTTTCCTGGACACGGACCTATGCCTGCTGCTGAGATATGGTATCCTAAAAATTTTAAAGATTGTTTACCAAATTCACATTTTGACGGGTTTACAGTCATACCATGTGATTGCAGTCTTTCAAATAATGCTTTCAGGTGTTGTTCATGTGTTTGTTCGTCTTTTGATGCTATGAGTATGTCGTCGACGTATGCGTGGATTCCTTCGAGTCCTGCGGTTATTTCGTTTATGTGGCGCATGAAAGTCTGGCAAGCATTTGATAGTCCAAACGGTAGTCTCAAGAATTCGAAATTTCCAAATGGTGTACATTTTGCTGTTTTGCATATATCCTGTGGTGCAACTAGAATTTGAAAATATGCCTTTAGAAGATCAACTTTGGAGAATATGGTGCATCCATGTAAGTCGTTAGTAATGTCGTGTATGTGGGGAATATTGTATCTATCGGGGATAGTTACTGCGTTTAAACGTCTATAATCTCCGCATGGGCGGTATGTGTTATCTGCCTTACGAACCAAGTGCAGGGGACTTGACCAAGCGCTAAGTGAATATCTACATATCCCTTGGTTGACCATCGACTCAAACTCAGATTTCGCCTGTCTCGATAAGTCAGGGGCCAGGCGTCTATATAGACAAAGAGAATTGACACAGTCCGGAGAAGAACAACGCATCGAAAGAGAGAGAACCGTTGAAGAATGGCAGAGAGAATGGGACTCATGTGAAAACGGCAGATGGACACATCGCCTCATTGGGGACATTAAGCCCTGGTTGAACAGACAACATGGAATGGTGACGTTCAGAATGACGCAATGCCTGACAGGTCACGGTGTTTTTTCTGGCTACCTGAAACGAATAGGGAAGCTGACCACAGGACAATGCGTTTACTGTGGCGAGGAGGAAGACGACGCGGAACACACTCTATTTCGGTGCAAGAAATGGAATGCGGAAAGGTTGACTCTTGTGACAGAGATGGGGGGAACCTTAGAGCCAGAAACCCTCGTGCAAAAGATGTGCCAGTCACTGGATCTCTGGAGGGCGGCAGAGGCCTTCATGGAGAAGGTTATGAAGGCAAAGGAAGATGACGAGCGAAGTGCTCAGCAGTAAAAAGTAGACAGCTTCGCATCTCTGGGTAGGCCTAATGGCAGGAACCGAGGTGTGAATGAAGATGGGGGGTTTTAGCCGGTAGGAGTCCGGCACTACCGGGTCCTTTGGGCCAGGTATCCTATGACGGATTTCCCCCCACAAAAAAAAAAAAAAAAAAAAAGGGGCCAGGCGTCTGGGTTTGCAAGAAACAGGTCTGCCGCGAGTTTCGATATAGTGAACCGTATTGTGTTTAGGTTCGCCATATTTTTTATTAATGTCTATTAACTCCGGAAACTGAGCTAAAAGGTTATGAAATTTGTCGCTTTTATTAATTAGGGATAATTGGTATCTACATACATTGACATCTATGCTGGATGTGAATGCTCTTATGTGCTCTTTTGTATCGTTGTTAATTATTAATTTGTTTCTAATATCTACCGATAGATTGAATTTATGAAGGAAATCTGCTCCTATAATGGCTTTCGGAATTTCGGCTATAATGAAATTAAAGTTTAATTTTTTTGAAAATCCTAAATTTAGGGTTAAATTGGTTATACCGAAAGTTCGTATCTCGGTCTCATTCGCTGCATACAGTTTAAGATTATTCTTACTGGCTGCGCGTTTGTGGAATGACCTGGGGATTATGCTAATCTCCAACCCTGAATCAATGAGGAATGATTTTCAGTGGTCTCGGTCAGTTTAAAAGAGACGTTTATGGTTGGTCGACTCGTGTGTCTCTGTGACGAGTCGACAACCTAGTTTTTTTGGTAATTAATAGGTTTGTAGGAGCATGGTGCGATACACTTATGTGCTTTGTCACCGAATCTATTGTGGTATGTACAATAATCAGTTCGTTGCTGATTGGTCCTAAATTGGTCCTCCTTGCCGATGGCCTATTTGTCCTAAAATGGTTTGAGTTTTCGCGATAATTGTTCCGATTATAATTCGAAAAATGATTTTGACTATAATTAGGCTGATTGTAAGTGCTACGACTGTTTTTAACATAATTACTCTGATTTTCGAGGCGTTTACTATTCGAGTAATATCTAGGTTTGTTATTGAATCTAACTGGTTGTTGTTTTCTATTATCAATTGAACTTATGATTACATTTAATTTATCATCTAAAATTTTTGAAATTGTTGCGTCTAAATTACTGGATGTTGGTTGTTTCTGTTCAATTCCGGCTATCTCGTTTCTTTGGTATACTCCTATTATGCAATCTGCGCTACTAGCTAGTGTTTCTAAATCGCTGTCATTTTTGATTTTAAGGCCTTGAACTTGTGGTGGGAGTTGTTGGACCCATAAGTGTTTAATGTTAGTGTCTGACAGTTCTAATCCTGCAGCTAATCTTTCGATCTCATGCAATAACCGACTGGGTGTTTTGTCTCCTAGTTCTATGCCCTTAAACAATCTAGCTCTACGCTCCTCTGGCGGTATACCTAATCTGGCTATCATAGTTTTTTTTAGGAAATCGTAATTGTTACCTTCTATTGCGGCGTCGGGAAGTGTGTCAAATATGTCAGAATCTATGTTCGCCACTATGTAATTGCATTTGCTTTTATCCGTCTTAATACCGGCCAGTTTGAATTGTTTTTCTACTTGCCTGAACCATGATTCAATTTTCGCATTCGAGATTGGTGGTATTTTAACTGTGACTCGTTCTGTAAAAGTAACGTTTATGTTATTAGAATCAGTGTTATACGATTGGGATGATTCGGAAGAGTCTTGCATTGGAATTTCCTTGACAGAGTCTTTGGATTTTGCATTGTGTTAAAAGAGCCATTGTGTTAAAATATGAAAAATAAGAGATATGGAATAGATATTCAATGCTCAAGTGAGAATGTTAAGTAATGCGACAATTAGAACTCGATTCAATTATGTATAAATATGGAATTATTATAGTTCAAGTTTGTATTGAAAAGCTATGTCGATTGGGATCTGTAGTGTATTCACTTCACTCTTGGTTTACATAAATATTAAAAGGTTACCTTGTGTTTTCACGAGCTCGTTATATAAATCAAATGTACCTATATCTGCAATCAGACAATCTAATGTTAAGTTACATTTTTTTAGATCACCTTGATGATTGTTACATTTTTAGATTACAACGTTTCTTTCCATTTTTATTTTGTTTATTTATTTTTTACTAGTTTCTTCGGTCATATTGATGTGAGGGATTTATTCAGATGTGTTATTCAAAATATTGTTAAGTCATTATTTGAAAATTTGGGAACGCGATGGTAAAGAGTTTGAAAACCAGTTGCTTCTTTGTTTATGACAGATTAGAATTTTTGGTATTTTTACATATTGAATGGATGTACGGCGAAACCATTTTTAGAAAAAAATGTTGTTTAAAGGGATTAGTAGAGAAGGCAAGGCTTCTTTGTTTTGAGATAGTATATTTGGCCCTCGATAGGACAAATAGTTTTTTTGAAGTTTAGTCTAGATCCACGCTCCGATGGGAGACGTTCTTAAATGTTGTGTTGAAGTGTTTGAGTAATTTTTAATATCCTTCACATATTTCAATTGTACATATCTGTGGTCAGATGGCAAAAGACGATATGTCACATTTTTTTGCGAAAATGAGTTATGCATACCGTTGAATTCGTCTCAGCGAGATCTAGAAGATGGCAAAAGTTGATATGTGTGAGTATTGTATGCTTCGAGAAAATCGCTGTGGCAATATGTGATATGTCAACTTTGTAGAAATTACAAGTTGGCAAAACACAATATGTCATATAACCTTGTTTGCCACATTCCATTTCGAAACATTCAATAGACATGAAAGTAGACAAAACATGATATGTCACTAAGTAGTCATTTTTTGCCTACCTGTTAATTCCTGTTTGGCGATTCTAGCCTTAAGATGGCAGAACACAGTATGTCCTATAGTATCAAAATTAGGCTGAGTGGTGTTGGCGCACGCGAATAAAAAAACTATTATTGGTATATTTTTAATTTTTAAAGTTATTAGACAAATTGTGACCTGCCTTCTTATTTTTAGAAGTATTTAAAAAATATATGAAAAAAAAACCAAGCTGAAAAAAAACTAAAAACTAAACTAATAACGGGTATCCGTTATTCGGAAGCTTAGTTGGCCGAATATCCGGTTATCCGGCTAATTTGCTATCCGTTTCATCTCTAGTTTTAATATTCCCCTGTCTCCCTAGCCGATAAAACCAGTATACTGGATTGCATAGGAATATAAGGTAATGTAAATGAGACCCAGTTCTTGAATCTCAAAAGTTTGAAATGATTAGTAGCCTAATGTTTCAGTCGTCGACTTTCAAATCCGAAGGTCGTGGGTTCGATCCCCGCTGTTGACCGTCTTTCTCTTTTTCAACAAGCCTATGCTTAGTGAGAAAGATATCAAGTAGTGTATTTGTGTTCACTTCAGGTGAGCACAGATTCATTTCATTTGAAAAAAAGTACCTTTGTGGGTCATTGATTTTTTTTTTTCATTTAACGCATGTTTTTTTAATTTCTTAACCAATAATTTAATTACACATACATATGACAGTAATAATAAAATGATAATAATCTGAAATACAACACCTGGATTTCACATTTTTAAATTCTTTCATCCGATTCAGGTTTGCAGATATAACTAGGCATGATTGCTATGGGATTTTTTGACATATCATGTTTCGCCATCTTCTAACAAACTGGCCAAATGTGATATGTCATGACAGCATGACAATATTTTCAAAAAAAACTGTTTATTTCTGTAAACTACACAAGCAAATGTATTATGTACATAAAAACAACTGTTTTTTACAGGTTTTAACAAAATTTAGGGTTTATTGATTTAGATTCTGATTTGTTGAAGGAATTCAAACTTTGAAATTGCTCTCCTGTAAAATCTGTCAAAACTGACATATCAACTTTTGCCATCCTTCCACAGATAATTATGTACCTTCCGGGGTGTGTCCGAGTGTGTTGTTATTAATACGGGATTTGCGTGCGACTTGATGGATGTGTATCTTTGGAGGTTAAAATATCACATTTGATAAATTCGCGTTTGATAAAACTTAGAGTCTTCGGTATTGGATTAAGCCTTCTGTTTAATTATTATAATATTATATTGACTGTCTAATTGGGCTGGCCAATGAGGGAGGACGCGTGGCGGATCGTTAGATTGGACAGCCCCCGTGATAATTTAACTTCCAACTATGAATGTGACGTGCTTTATTTTCATTGGTGCTTTGTGCTTTTATTTTGAAAAAAAAAAAAAAATATTTTGAAGGTATGCTGAATTTTGGGTGAGTGACCAGATTTTTTTGATATTAGAATTTGTATGGACACAGAGAGATGTTTTCTTGTGTGGTATTTTATTTATTGCTTGGTTGCCCCGCCAAGCATGCTTATGAGCAAGTTGCTCGATTGGTTTTAGCTGAGAGATATATGGCCGATGCGTTACGGCATTGTTTTGAATATTTGTGATCTCTGTGTGCCATTGGGCTTATTGTATTGCAGCATGTACCTCCCTGTATTGTTTTCACACGTCACATGTCAAGCACACGTCGCGAATTGTTATCTGTCATTCGCGGGTTACCCCATTTTCTGATACCAGTGATGTGACCTATCTTTAATGTTTATTTTTGAATCCGGTTAGGAATTTCATATTTAGAACCTTCTAGTAAGCTTAGTGTAGAATTTTCATTTGTAAAAGTAGGTACGTTGGTGTGTTTGTTCCCCGTGAGAGCAATTTTATTCAGTCGAGCTATGAATGAGTTTACTAAAAGTTCGCGTCTGTCCGCGCACAGATAGAGTTTGTATTTTAGTTTTCGCCGCCGTGATAAACGTAAAGTTATAAAACCGGTATGTATAGGAGGGCTGTTGGCGCAAGCTGAAGACCTTCCCCACATGACTCTCCAAGAGAATGGGCTGTGGCTGATTTGGACGCTTTTCAGCTCAGTTCATGAGGTTCACTGGCGAAAAGGTCGCGGGCCAAGACCGAAGCAGTTGAGCGATTTGGAACTCCAATGAGGAAAACTTGCGGTTTAATGACAGCCCGCGGTAATTTGACTAGAAGGTTGATTTGTTCGTCTATAAAGTAATTGAACGTTTATTTTGATATTGAGATCGATTATAATTAAATGCACGCGAGATAGACATTAAAATTGTTAATGGGCAGGAATGTTTTGACTGTAGCTAGAGCCGTGGCATATTTTTCGCGTAGTGAAATTCTGTCCTATGTTGAGTCTCTGCCGGAAGTACGTTTAGGTATTTAGAGTCGAGCGGTAGATAGTTAAAAGATAGCTTTCAGCCCCTGTAGTCTGTACACCATCAGGAACCTTTTTCAGTTGTTTTCATTTTCAGTTTTATTTTTGCCTGAATTTTGGCAAGAAGGTTCGTTTGACATGGAAGGCCCTCTTTCGGTGGCTAATTCCTCCCATAGACCTCGATCATGCTTATCAATATTTTATTTAAAACACCCAAAAAGTGAGACTAGGTTTAGTCAAATAAATTCTTTGGGTTATATGATAATAATATTAAAAATAAGATAACTTAAAAGCGCCGTTTTGTGGCCAAGAGGTGACCTCAAGGGATTTTTTTTATATATTGTGGCAGTGAACTTTCAGCAACATTTTATTTTTCTATCTGATGACAACGAGTGTATGGAACCATCCAGGATAAAGAGCCATCTAGCGGAATACGACGAATACATCTCGTATTTTATCAACAATGTAGATTCATCACCGTCTGTACCAAGTCAACTAACTTAGGATATTTCACACCAGAGGGAGAACACACCACCTATTTTGGAAAAAAGAGCTTGCGTGAATAACCCTAGTATAAAAGCTTTTTCAGTATACAATTTTATCACTCTTTCCTTCAGAACCTACCAGTGCATATTATTGTAATTAGTTTTTAAGTTAAAATATATTTTTCTGTGATGCTTTATTTGAATTCTCTAATATAGTGTTTGTGTTTTTTATAATATAAAATCGAGTTTCTTTTTGGTAGTTAGTCGAGTTCCTCCTTTACTGTTTAATCTAGTTCATAAAGAAATAGTGAAACTTGGTGAGTACTCCAGATATTCTTAATCCTGCCAAAACTCATAAGAGAGTTTCTCATCTTCTGGTAAAGACCATTTTTCCCCAATATCTTTTGACCTTGAGAAAAGAAATCAGTACTCCTTCTTCATCTCAATCTCATCTCATCTTATGGATCAGATCCGACAAATCTGAATGCCATAAATTGGTGACCCTACGACGTTCGAACACCCTTCTATCAATTACCATAATAAATTGGTGACCCCGCGACTTTCGAACACCCTTCAATTATCTACTTAATCCATCATTTTCCAATAATCTCCAACAATCCATCAACATTCTCAAACAAATTTTTCTCAACAATCATTCTAACAAAATTGTCACATGTACACCTTCGTCCACTAATCTACCTCGAATATTTAACACTCTATACATTCATTCCAAATTATTTCTTTCACAAAGCCATCTAAATAATATTGTCCCACAATCTAAAATTTTCATCTCACATAATACATTCAAATTTTAAGCGCGTCTCTCACATTTACCATTCGACGCAAACTTCACTCCACTGCGAGTACAAATGTCAAAATAACATTACAAGCCGTTTTGTTCGCGATTAATATTTTCAAATTTTAGACAAAATATATAAATATAGGGTAAAATCATGTGCAAAGTCTAAAATTCAACTGGTTCTGAAGGGATGAGTCATCCGATGGGTCACAGGCAAGTAAAACCTTTTAAAATACCATTGTAAAACGACATTCAGCACATAATTTTTTCCAAACAATTTCAACCCATCGGATTATTTTAAAAGCCTCTTGTTTTTCTGCCTTCTATTTAATGTTACACATATTTAATCAATAATGCCTTACAAACGCTGTGAAAACGATATTAAAATCTTCAAAAAAAGAAAAAAACTTAAAATTTGTGAACAATAAATTTTGTAGGTTAAATTTTTTCACGATACAATGTCACATCGAGATTTTTTCATAAAACTTTTCATGTCTTTAAATACTGATAAAACTTAATTTAATACATTAACTATTTATAATCGCATGCTGAATTGCAAATTTAAATGATTTTTTTTTACAAAAGAATAACCTTTAATTATCTGATTGCAGATTTACAAGTACATTGTTTTTAAGTTGCCAAACCTTGAGGTAACCTTTTTATATTTTATATAAACAACAAGCGAAACAAATACCTACAGTTTTATTAGATTTTCATAGAGCATTATTGCATTTTAAAGAAAAACAAGAAATTCAAATCGCATTTTCACATAGGTACATTTGTATATTGTCATATTGATATTTGGTAAACACATAAAGGACATTCAGACTCCTTCAGTTAATATCTTACCAACATTTCAGTCATATTTTACCAATTCTTATTTTATTCTGGTCAATAAACGATTATTTATGTATCAACTTATCAACGATACAATTATTTCAATGGTCTACAAAAAATAGTCTATCTAAATTGTCAATGTAAAATTACCATCTTATATTACCATCTACTAGCCAATTGCTATTAACGTTTTCCGCGACTAGAGAAATTCTGTCTCAAGAATCTCAGTCCGAATTCAATTCGAGGTTAACTTAAATATGCAAATACGGCCAAATACTTATACACATGTACTCATACACATGTATTCATAAAAGCTCTATGTATTTCACGCCACGTCTAGTACAACACACCGCGCATGTTCAGACCGAAATTCCCATTTCGTCGGCTAACTACATACACACAAGAGCAGAGATTCTCATCTCAAAGCTTTCTTGTAGTGACTGAGCAACAGACATACACACATGATCATAGCATCATACGTATAGTCTACCAAAGGCATACACACATGACCATAATGTCATACGTATTGTCCATATTATACACACATGACAACAGCGTCATACGTATAATCTATTACCATCAAATATACAACTCAACGAGTTAAGAAAAAGACAATTAATGTATTTACATTCATACAAAAGACCATTGAAAACAAAATTCTAAAAAGTGTCATATTCATTTTCCCAAACCAGTAACATTTATTTAACATTGTTGACACACATACATTGACAAAATAAAACATTATGAAAATTTTTAATTCAAACACACTATGTACAATTATACTGCCATGTCTACCTACTACTTTTTACTTATTGTATAAAAATTCTAATATGTATTTTTACAAAATGATTACAGATCCCAATACAAAACCACCAACTGTATATTGCTAATACCAGATTGGTAACAAATTTTATTATATATAAAGGATCTCTCATAGTAACTTCACTTCATAAACATTATGGAAAAAGTATTTAAACATATAACAATTGTGAACCATAACTACTCAATACCATTTGTAATAAATTTTTCCTAATTTTATTTTGAATATTGAACAAAGAATAACATTGAAACACACTTAGAAAATTTTTCCTAGAACAATTATCTTAGTAAAATATAACTTGTAAATTTTTTCAAAATCAACATTTGTATATAATATACTCAAATAATTTTTTATTTTCAAATTCAAATTTAAAATTTACTTCATAATCTTTTAAATTCAAGAACCACCCTAAAGCAAATATACTTATACCAATCCTATTGTAAATTTTTTTGTTTATTCTATATGTTGCATATTATCTCATCACGACACTACTCAACAACGCTGGACTACACCACCACAATCCAATTGATGGAAGCCTTCAGTAGCAATCTTCACCTACTGTACTTAGCAAAGGCGGACTACACGAGTTGTCTCACAGACTTCGTAGCTCGGAGGCCAAATTTCTCCAACGAATTTTGCCCCACTACTGTCTCTCCTCCACAGTGGCAGATGTACATCACACCACGATTACACCCCACTGAAAACAACTGATGCATTTTTCCCTGCTCGTCAACCGACCACATGGATCAACCAGTTACTACAGCACAACCACCATCGCTGCTGCATTAATGGCTGAGCGCAATCAACATCGCCGCTTCATATGGTAAAACACATCAACGCTGTTTTAACCTATTTTAGCCATCATATTTCCCCAGTGCAACCGCACTAACGTCGTGAACACTCCATCCAACTTCTATTAAGTTCCAGTCGCTACAACACCCAGCCCAGTCGAGCCATGTCAACATCCAGTACGTACCATCCTACAAACCGCTCAACCAGAGGACTGCAGAGTTCCACACTCCACCACCAGGTCAGGGAGGAAGATATTTTCTCCATATCAGAATTTATAGCACGCCATAAATTCTTGCGGGAGGCTGTGTGGCAGTGAACTTTCAGCAACATTTTATTTTTCTATCTGATGACAACGAGTGTATGGAACCATCCAGGATAAAGAGCCATCTAGCGGAATACGACGAATACATCTCGTATTTTATCAACAATGTAGATTCATCACCGTCTGTACCAAGTCAACTAACTTAGGATATTTCACACCAGAGGGAGAACACACCACCTATTTTGGAAAAAAGAGCTTGCGTGAATAACCCTAGTATAAAAGCTTTTTCAGTATACAATTTTATCACTCTTTCCTTCAGAACCTACCAGTGCATATTATTGTAATTAGTTTTTAAGTTAAAATATATTTTTCTGTGATGCTTTATTTGAATTCTCTAATATAGTGTTTGTGTTTTTTATAATATAAAATCGAGTTTCTTTTTGGTAGTTAGTCGAGTTCCTCCTTTACTGTTTAATCTAGTTCATAAAGAAATAGTGAAACTTGGTGAGTACTCCAGATATTCTTAATCCTGCCAAAACTCATAAGAGAGTTTCTCATCTTCTGGTAAAGACCATTTTTCCCCAATATCTTTTGACCTTGAGAAAAGAAATCAGTACTCCTTCTTCATCTCAATCTCATCTCATCTTATGGATCAGATCCGACAAATCTGAATGCCATAATATTATCATAATTTATGAACTATGTAAGAGGCTGAAAAAAGTGGATAATTGAAAATATGTAGGTAGGTTAATTTTAAGTTAGCATACTACTTCAGATCAAATAACTGCAGCTTTTTAAGTTTTAAATTCAAATATTAAAGAAATATTTGTGGCAGAGCATCAATCACATTAAATTCTATAAATGTAAAGCGTCACCTTTAATAAATGGAAGAGCCGTCTAGCGAGATGCACCAGAAACAATTACCATACTTCAACAAGGAAGATTCCTACAGTATAGCAACTTAATCGAACTAATATTGATTCACACCAGAGGGAGCCTGTTTCACGTTTTTTTCCAAATAATTATTGTAAGAATAAAAGCAGTATAAATTAGATTTCCACCCTTAATATTCACTCCTTCCCTTCAGAACCATCAAAGTGCACAGTACATGTAACTAGTTTTAAGTGAAATATTTTCTGTGATATTTTTTGTTAAAAATCTTTAATATAATTATTCGTGTTATTTTTAAAGTTAAATTGTTTCATTTAATAGTGAGTTTATATCGCCCCGTCTGAACACCGCATTATGCGGTGTTCAGACGAAGAAGTTTCATTATAATCAATACCATTACAAGGCCGATACAAGGAATAAGAATACAAATGAAATTAGAATTGATCAAAAGCACAACATAAATATGAAATAAAAGTTTCAAATAACCTGTGACCATGAAGGGCGTGCCCCTTCGAAACATGTCAGGTACAATAAATTTGTGGAATAGTTAAAAAGTTTTTTATTTAAATTTGATTATATAAATATGAAATATTAAAAAGATTTGGCAAGGAAAATTGTAAACCAGTCTCGACGCCTGTGGATATAAGTTTAATGAAAAATCAGGGACAAAAATAAATTATCAAATGTACCCTATCAGTCATTGATTGGCATGTTGATGTATTTGTCAGTTAAAAGTAGACCATCTTATTTATCACAATTTAATAATAACCATACAGATGTACATTGGAAAATAGCCAAGAGAGTACTACGATACTTGAAAGGAACTATTAATTATTCCCTGTGTTATAGGAAGACTAACAAACCATTAGAAGGATATTCAGATGCAGATTATGCTAATAATATAGATAGACATTCGTTTACTGGTTATGCTTTTGTATATGCAAACAGCCCAATTTCATGGATGAGCAGAAAACAGAAGAGCGTATGTCATTCATCTACCGAATAAGAGTATGTGGCCTTATCGGAAACATCCAAGGAAGCAATTCACTTACAGAGATTATTGGCTGAAATATTGAATAAAGAAGAGAGCTCAATAAATCTATATAATGATAATCAAAGCGCCATAAGAATAGCTGAGAATACCGTTTTCCACAATATAATCAAGCATGTAGGTACCACTTCATTAGAGAACAAGTCGAGGATGGGAAGATAAAATTATCCTATATGAGCACGGAGGAAATGCCAGCTGATTTTCTTACTAAAGGAGTGAATAAACAGAAACATTACAAATGTTTAAAAAATCTTGGAATGAGTGATTAAATTTGTTTGTTTTTCATACATACACATATATTCGATTGCGGGGGAGTGTTGGGAAATCAATCTAAATAAATTTAAATATTGGCAACACTGTTTTGTTTATATGTATAAAAATAAAAAGTGTTTTTTTAATTTGATTTTTGTTTCTATTTTTTTAAATAAAAAGATGGTTGTTCATTGTGCAGTATAAAAATATTTTGTCTCCTATCTTTAAAAAATATCAACAAGGAACAATCTATGCACCATCACGAGATCCCTAAGCGGGCACTGCAGGCTGAACAAGCACATGTGCACCATAGGGATACTGGACTCAGGCATGTGCAGAATGTGTGGGGAATCACTTGAGACCCCAATAATGCACCTCCTGTGTGAATGCCTACCAATGATGCATAATAGATACAAAAATCTAGGCAAATTCTTGATGTGCCCAGATGAAATCAAAGAGTTGAACGCCAGCAAAATCTTCCGTTTCCATCAGGAGGCTGGGCTAAGTGATGAACTCTAGATGCAGGGCCAGTCACAAAAGTTCCATTATGGGACGCAGTGACGGCGGTCTCCCTGGAGGCGGCGGGCCTAGTAAATAATAATAATAATCTTGCGCCTTGTATCAATCATAACCAGACTGATAACCCAACATGACTAATGATATAAATTATTTTTCAGAATACAAATGATTTGTTGTGTAAAGAAATGATCATGAGTCAGCCCTTAGTAAGGTCAACACACAACCGAAATAATTTGAGTCAGTCATTTACCTACAAGCACCCAAGGAATCCAGCATAATGATCAATCCAGAGGGCAGTCACGTTCGGGAATAACCGATAGATATTGATACAATAGAAGTGGTTGGTGGCCCAGCGGTTACAACGCCGGCTTTCGTACTGCGGACGTCGTGGTTCGATCCCAGGTGCCGACCATCTTCCTCTTTCACGACACAAGCTTTCAGTAGCTTACTGTGAAAGAGTCAAGGAGTGTATTTGTGTTCACTTTGAGTGAGCACAGATTCATTTAAAAAAAAAAAAAAAATATATTTTGTTAATGCTTTATATTTTTAAGATTTAGTAGTAATAAATTTCTGAAAATCTGTTATCTTTTATATTATTTTAATCATTTCTTTCTCTCGAAAACACCACTTCTCCAATAGAGAGCCACTCCTCTCCAATTATTCACCTGCAAGACTTGCGCTGCGTCTCTCTTCTCATCCTCTCTCCAACTCAGTTTCAGCCTGCCCTGGTAAAAAGTTGAAGATGATCCTCATTCTGGGATAGAAATTCAACATAATGTTGACTCTTGTGAGATAAGATCTTCCTTATAAGAATTAACTTTTCTTAAACACTTACTGTATATCAATTTTTTTTAAATGATTCCGTGCTCACTCAAAGTGAACCCAAATACACTCCTTGACTCTTTCACAGTAAGCTACTTAAAGCTTGTGTCGTTTTGACTGAAGATGGCCAAACGTGAATAAAATAACAGGTTTTTAGATTTTTACTGAAATTTACGTCTACAGTAAGCAAATGGAAACTAAATCTGAACAAAGAAAAATAGTTTAAGAGCAGGGGAAACTGCCGTTGACACACTCTATTTTATGCTAATAAAATTGTAGAAAGGTCAGGGAAATATGGGAAAGTATTGTTAGATTTGAGTGACCGCTGTGTCATGTGTATGAGAGAGAGAAGAAATCCTAAGTAAGGTAATGTGTGAAAGAGATGGCTGTAAAGTATTGTTGTGATAAGGATATGCAAGTAAGGGATGAAAAATGGTACGTGGAAGGGATGAATGCAGGTATGTGAGGCATGGCCGAGAATGCGAGAGGTATGGGAAGACAGTCGTGTTTTAGGATGCTAGCAGGCAAGGCGGCCGGCGTGCTAGTGAGTTGATTTGTATGGGCATCCTGGAGTTTTGTCGAGTAATTATTGTCGGTGTTATTGTTTTTGTGTTTATCCTGAATAAATTGTCGAATATTTCAAAGGCGTCATTTGATTTAAATTGCGCCCACAAACCTTGAAAGAACCTGTCGCTGTATTAATTGGACCAAAAGAAAAGGAGATAACAGTATAGTAAGTTGAGAAAGGTTTTGGGGCTTAAGTCGCATCTAACAAAATGGCTGCCATTGTCAATGTTTTGATTGTATCTCAATGGTAATGTTGTGAGTTGCATAATGTTGTGTTGAATTCCAAGCTAAATATGAATTTGACAGTTGGTCACGTTAATCTGGGGCTGGATCAATCCAGAAAAATGGAAACCAACGGTCCTTCATTCGGTTTTTCTATGGGTGACGTTTTTAGCATGGAAACACTGACTGAATGAAACTGTTGGCGGCCATTTTATTTCACTTGACTTGAGCTCCAGACTTAGGCCCTTGGCACGCATGTGTGCAGGGAATGGACTTAATCAAATTTCCTCGCATTGCTTTGCACAGTAATCTTATCAAAGACAGCTACCATAGATAATGCCAAAGATGTAGAGAGACAGTTGTTGTCAACCTCACAAGAGACCACCCAATCTCTTAATTTAGACGAGTTTTGGTTGTATATAAAAGAGAATGGACCAAAGTAAGGGCTCAACCATTAATCTTATGTTTTTAGCATCTTTTTAGAGCCCCTCTCTCCAAATGAATAAATTTAGACTTTGTGCACAAGACCATGTGCCACTTTTTGGTTTAGAATGTCACAAAAAAATAAATACACATGATATTCTGACTATACCGTTGTGATGTATTGTGATTTTTACCTAACCCCCCCCCCCCTCGATAAATGAACGACCAACAAGCAAGTGGGCAGAGGGGTCTTTCTGTATCAAGTGACTACTTTGAAAAAAAAAATTGAATAATAATGTTCCATTGATTGTTGTTTACTAACAAAAACTTCAAAACAGTTTTCCTGTCAATATTGTTTATTAGTCTGTTTTATAAAATTTACGTACTTTATGATTTAAATAATTTTACTAACCAAAACAATTTAGATATTCAGCTAAAGAAATGCAGGAATCCCCAACACAAGAAATTGAAAATAACAATGCTAATAGAAATAAAAAGAAAAGAAAAGTGCGGATGTCAAAAAGGTCAAAAAAAATATTGAAACAGGCAAAGAGTTTTTATGGAACTCTTTGGAAACAGGCAAGTATACTAAAACTCTTGACATACTAATTCCTTAAGTAATTAAGAATAAACGGTTATATGTTAAAAACCAACAACTTAGAAAACAAAGACATGTGTGTTATCTTCTTGTCTGTTGGAGCATGCCAGTGACATCACCTTGGTGTGGGACATTTAGGCATAGAAGTTCAAATCCTGCCTGGTCTTCATGTTTGCAACAAATATTCAGTGATAATAATATATCATTATCTTCATGTAGGTATTTTAAATAAATAAATAACGTTTCAGGAACTGACTAGTGATATAACTAACCTAGAAGCAAAATCAAACGTAACCAGTGAATGTGCTATTTGTATGATGCCATTCACGGGAAAATGGATTGGTAACCCCCAATGTTGCAAACACAACTTTTGTTTAGATTGTTTAATGGAATGGTGCAAGGTTAAAATATCGTGTCCGTTAGATAGGAAACAGTTTAAATTTATAAATGTAAGAAGATATATAGGTGGTAGAGTTATAAAAATATATAATATGTATATATATATCATATATTCCAAGCGGAGGAGTCATAGTAAGAACGGTATTTTTCACAGTGTTTTAAAACATAAAATTATTTCATACCAATTTGTAGCTTAAAATGAGGTTCAATAGTCGAGTGTACTATAATTTCAATGATTTTAGAACCCATCTATTTAACAAATCATTAGACTTCTGCCATATTGCATATCATGTTGACTCGGTTCTAGGTATGGGTACGCTCTCTACGGGCATAAGATATTGTCATAAAAACTATCCCAATTTTCCCAAACTCTCAATTCTTTTCTATAATATGTTGGGATTGATTGCTGTAAAAGATATCACGAAGAAAGGGTGGATACTTCCTAGATATTTTAAAAATCAGGGAGAGCTTCACCGCCCTGCGTGTGACCAAGTGTTAAAGTGATTTCATTTCTGCTGAATCTTTATTATATATGTATTTTTTTTAATCGATATTATCCTTTGGGTTTTTTGGCTGCTTTAACAAGAAATTATGACAATGTCAATTATTTATCACATTGATTTCCTCCTTTCGTAATGCTCATTCTGATTTGATACGAAAAGTTGTTAAATTTTAAAATTAATGTACTCTTTAAAGTTTGACGGATCTTCAGACTTTGAGTGTGATGGAAAACTACTTTTTCTTGCTTATTTTCACAAAATTTGTGAGTTGAATGCGCATTTCTGGTGAAATTATTTAAAAAATGAAATTGAAAAAATCCTTGAATTATTGTTTTGAAAAATAATATTGTGTGTATTTTGTAAATTATTATCTTTCTCATTCTTTGTGTTATTTATTGAAGTGTTTTCTAATTTGTGTTTTGTTTCATTAAACAAACTTAACTAATATGATTGTAATATCTTTGATTTCTCAATACAAACTTATTATTCATTTTTATATTTTTCCAAAATTATGGTCAAGCCATGAAGGCTTGTATGTATTTCTAAATTTAAGTTAGGGGTAGTTGATAGTACAATGCAAAGGACATCCTTTCATGTTGACCATGTAATGACTTTTTCCACCGTGGTTGATTACTTTATACCAAAGTATAGAAAAGTGGCGTGGGTAGGTAATGTCCCAAAGTATAACCAAATGATGTTTTCCTATTCCAAATTAGTAATATTATCTTAGAATATATATTACGATCATATTATCATCCCTCATTCTTCCCAAATGGTTTTATTATCAAGGATGGAGAATATATTATCACATAAAGCATAGCTTGTTTTTGAAATTATTCTGAATGTAACCTCATGTCCCAGTGCTAATATGGTGGATAAAGTTATGCCATTGTCCAGGGTCTGTGCACAATGTGTATGTCGTAAAAACCATATTAATCACTTCTTTCGTGCGTCAATTGTTAATTTTTTGTCCATTGTATTTACAACATTTAAAAAAAGATTTTAAAGTCAACCTTTCATTATGGATTGATTCAAGTAGTAGTAAAATTTAAAAGAAAAGTCATTCTGATAATCGAAGTTTGATGAAACAAAGTCATTCGGGATTTGGCATTTACTTGCACGATTCTCTATGTACCTCTAAAATATATAAAATTTTATATTGATCTCTAATGATAGGATATATGGAGGGAAAATATTTATAAATTATCAAAAATGGATACATATTAGTGTGTAAAGGATTAAAGGAAAAATCAAACATGTTTAAAATCTTAATTATACATTTATTTTATAAAGAAATGATATTGCTACAAAAAATAATGTTTAGGGAATATTGAGAGAGACCAAAAGGCAGCTACAAGGCATCTTTACAGCACCTAATTTATATGACAATAGAGACCTGATTGAAAAGTCTTTGTTACTGGTTAAAATTCATGCAAAATAATACATAAATAAAGTATTGAAAATAAAACTCTTTCCTTATTCTACAACATCAACATATTTTTAGCAAACTAGGAACCCATCATCAAAGAATCTTTTACAAAAGGCAAAAATGTTCAATTTTTTAAAGTAAATAACTGATTTTAAACTTGAATATATTTGATATATTATTATGAGCATCTTAGTATAAATGCGGGGGGCCTAAACCCCACTTAGGAGCAAAAGGAGGCAACGATTTGAAGTAATAAATATATATAAAAAAAATAAAGCTCCAGGATCTCTTAACATATTATGACATTTCTTTCTATAGTGAGAAATTTTGGTTCAGTTTAAGGTTTGGTTATTTTTAACCGAATAGAATATTAAAGATGTAAATCTGAAAGATTTGTAGATAAACCAGATGGACCCATTTTCAATAACTATCCCTTGAAAGCCCCCCGCACAACGTGAAAAACAAAAATTGAGCCTGGCAAACTCCCCCCCCCCTCCCCTCCCCCGATATTCTGTCCTAAAAAAGGGGTCCCTAATACTAAAATGGATAATTTTACATGCAAAACTCAAATCATAGAATAGAATGAATAGTTTGTGGCGGGTCAGGTCCTCAGCTGGCGCCACTAATGAATAATAATAATAATAACTTTTATTCAGAGTTCACAAGCTTAGGTATAGTAAAACAAATACAGCAAATCAAAAAAACATATTACACATATAACATAGATCTATAACATACGTTCACTACATATTCCAATTCCTTCAGACTGTGCAAACTCCGAACCTCCCACCTCACTAGGCAATGCCTGTGCCGAGGCGGATTTTAATAAAAAAAATAATAAATAACTAGATGTTTAAAAAAACCCATGTAGGTTACAACCCTACACCCACAAGAAAGAAGAAAAAATATAAAAACAAAATAATAGGGATAATCTACTATAACAAAACAGGCCATCAGCATTCCCATCAAACTTAGTCTTACAAGGGGTATTCCCCGCGATACATCAGATATTCCTTTCTAGTAGCATCTCTTTCACACCCTTTTCTAGTAGCATCTCTTTCACGTTTCTTGCATTTACACTTCCATCTGCAATATTAGATTTAATCGTATTATATAATTCAGGCCCCAAATAAGCTGGAAACCTCTGACAAAAAGTTGTCCTACAACGAGGGATTCGAATGGTTTGTTCTCTATTCGAGACATCTTCCACAGTTCGGGTGCGTCCTTCAATTCCTTTTTCTACTTCCCTCATCACCAGCCTATACACATATACCTGTCTCACACTCATTAATGGGGTACACATAAAGAGGGACTCAGTTGGGTGCCTGTAGTTGAAGCCGTACACCACCTTTATGACGAGCTTCTGGGCTCTATATAGGGGATCCAAAATTGTTCTAGCGACACCACCCCTGGAATATATAGGCTTCAGATCTGCTCTTGGAGATTACCATGTATTGTATCGTCTTGGGTCGTGGCCGGTTGGCTATCACGACGGTGGTCAGAAACCACTATGAGGACTAGTAGTCAGAAGGTATATTTTGATAGATATAATATAAACGCGTTGAGTGTCAAACACTGAATTTATTCCACATAAAAGTACATATTACAAAGAATGTTCAAATCGATAATTAAATCTATATAAATAAAGGAGTCCGTTCGTATATATGTATATATATATGTATGTAACGTCCTTTATAGACAGCTAAACTAGGGATACCACAAGTAAAGTAATACCCTCTATAGCGAGTCTAATTTCCAGTGGACGTTTAGGGCAAAAATATTTGGAAAATGTAATTTATCGATAAAAATATTAGATTTTTTCATAAATCTCCCATACAAATTTAGATTTTCATCCTGCCATTTTGTCAAAATCAGGTATCTTGAAATTGTATTTAAATATCATTCAGACGTATCGTTGGTCATTATGTATGGTTTTGATTTAATCTACAATGTATAAACTTTCTATTTATTTCAAAACATTTTACTCTGTAGAAGTAAAAACATTGCAACAAAGTAAAACAATTTAGCTTATTTTACTTATAAAATGTCATAATATTCCTCCATATTGTGAAATATTTAGAGAGATTTAAAGTTGCCGTTGCGCTGATTAAAGCCTCGCCTTGGGCGCCTAAAAACAACGCGACGGCCCTGCCGCTAGGCTTCCAACCACTTCAATAAAATGTAATGAAGACATCAATAAACATTTTGAAAAATACATAAACTATGTTCATATTTGATTTAACAATGAGCATTCTTCATAGTTATTTCAAAATACAAAATCAAGTTTCTAGGAATTTAATAATATTTTATAGTCGCTTCCATGTATAATACTATTATAGCTATTATAATGCTTTGTATACCTACATCAATATGTGATTCTTGTCAGTATGTATATTATTACACATCGTTATATTCGTTTCGGTATTTCGTAATTGAACTACTTGAATTACATCATATTATTATTATGTAACAGAAATTATCTCGGACCTTCGGAGTTTTATTTTTGCCTGAATTTTGGCAAGAAGGTTCGTTTGACATGGAAGGCCCTCTTTCGGTGGCTAATTCCTCCCATAGACCTCGATCATGCTTATCAATATTTTATTTAAAACACCCAAAAAGTGAGACTAGGTTTAGTCAAATAAATTCTTTGGGTTATATGATAATAATATTAAAAATAAGATAACTTAAAAGCGCCGTTTTGTGGCCAAGAGGTGACCTCAAGGGATTTTTTTTATATATTATCATAATTTATGAACTATGTAAGAGGCTGAAAAAAGTGGATAATTGAAAATATGTAGGTAGGTTAATTTTAAGTTAGCATACTACTTCAGATCAAATAACTGCAGCTTTTTAAGTTTTAAATTCAAATATTAAAGAAATATTTGTGGCAGAGCATCAATCACATTAAATTCTATAAATGTAAAGCGTCACCTTTAATAAATGGAAGAGCCGTCTAGCGAGATGCACCAGAAACAATTACCATACTTCAACAAGGAAGATTCCTACAGTATAGCAACTTAATCGAACTAATATTGATTCACACCAGAGGGAGCCTGTTTCACGTTTTTTTCCAAATAATTATTGTAAGAATAAAAGCAGTATAAATTAGATTTCCACCCTTAATATTCACTCCTTCCCTTCAGAACCATCAAAGTGCACAGTACATGTAACTAGTTTTAAGTGAAATATTTTCTGTGATATTTTTTGTTAAAAATCTTTAATATAATTATTCGTGTTATTTTTAAAGTTAAATTGTTTCATTTAATAGTGAGTTTATATCGCCCCGTCTGAACACCGCATTATGCGGTGTTCAGACGAAGAAGTTTCATTATAATCAATACCATTACAAGGCCGATACAAGGAATAAGAATACAAATGAAATTAGAATTGATCAAAAGCACAACATAAATATGAAATATTAAAAAGATTTGGCAAGGAAAATTGTAAACCAGTCTCGACGCCTGTGGATATAAGTTTAATGAAAAATCAGGGACAAAAATAAATTATCAAATGTACCCTATCAGTCATTGATTGGCATGTTGATGTATTTGTCAGTTAAAAGTAGACCATCTTATTTATCACAATTTAATAATAACCATACAGATGTACATTGGAAAATAGCCAAGAGAGTACTACGATACTTGAAAGGAACTATTAATTATTATTCCCTGTGTTATAGGAAGACTAACAAACCATTAGAAGGATATTCAGATGCAGATTATGCTAATAATATAGATAGACATTCGTTTACTGGTTATGCTTTTGTATATGCAAACAGCCCAATTTCATGGATGAGCAGAAAACAGAAGAGCGTATGTCATTCATCTACCGAATAAGAGTATGTGGCCTTATCGGAAACATCCAAGGAAGCAATTCACTTACAGAGATTATTGGCTGAAATATTGAATAAAGAAGAGAGCTCAATAAATCTATATAATGATAATCAAAGCGCCATAAGAATAGCTGAGAATACCGTTTTCCACAATATAATCAAGCATGTAGGTACCACTTCATTAGAGAACAAGTCGAGGATGGGAAGATAAAATTATCCTATATGAGCACGGAGGAAATGCCAGCTGATTTTCTTACTAAAGGAGTGAATAAACAGAAACATTACAAATGTTTAAAAAATCTTGGAATGAGTGATTAAATTTGTTTGTTTTTCATACATACACATATATTCGATTGCGGGGGAGTGTTGGGAAATCAATCTAAATAAATTTAAATATTGGCAACACTGTTTTGTTTATATGTATAAAAATAAAAAGTGTTTTTTTAATTTGATTTTTGTTTCTATTTTTTTAAATAAAAAGATGGTTGTTCATTGAGCAGTATAAAAATATTTTGTCTCCTATCTTTAAAAAATATCAACAAGGAACAATCTATGCACCATCACGAGATCCCTAAGCGGGCACTGCAGGCTGAACAAGCACATGTGCACCATAGGGATACTGGACTCAGGCATGTGCAGAATGTGTGGGGAATCACTTGAGACCCCAATAATGCACCTCCTGTGTGAATGCCTACCAATGATGCATAATAGATACAAAAATCTAGGCAAATTCTTGATGTGCCCAGATGAAATCAAAGAGTTGAACGCCAGCAAAATCTTCCGTTTCCATCAGGAGGCTGGGCTAAGTGATGAACTCTAGATGCAGGGCCAGTCACAAAAGTTCCATTATGGGACGCAGTGACGGCGGTCTCCCTGGAGGCGGCGGGCCTAGTAAATAATAATAATAATTTTGCGCCTTGTATCAATCATAACCAGACTGATAACCCAACATGACTAATGATATAAATTATTTTTCAGAATACAAATGATTTGTTGTGTAAAGAAATGATCATGAGTCAGCCCTTAGTAAGGTCAACACACAACCGAAATAATTTGAGTCAGTCATTTACCTACAAGCACCCAAGGAATCCAGCATAATGATCAATCCAGAGGGCAGTCACGTTCGGGAATAACCGATAGATATTGATACAATAGAAGTGGTTGGTGGCCCAGCGGTTACAACGCCGGCTTTCGTACTGCGGACGTCGTGGTTCGATCCCAGGTGCCGACCATCTTCCTCTTTCACGACACAAGCTTTCAGTAGCTTACTGTGAAAGAGTCAAGGAGTGTATTTGTGTTCACTTTGAGTGAGCACAGATTCATTTTAAAAAAAAAAAAAAAAAAATTTATATTTTGTTAATGCTTTATATTTTTAAGATTTAGTAGTAATAAATTTCTGAAAATCTGTTATCTTTTATATTATTTTAATCATTTCTTTCTCTCGAAAACACCACTTCTCCAATAGAGAGCCACTCCTCTCCAATTATTCACCTGCAAGACTTGCGCTGCGTCTCTCTTCTCATCCTCTCTCCAACTCAGTTTCAGCCTGCCCTGGTAAAAAGTTGAAGATGACCCTCATTCTGGGATAGAAATTCAACATAATGTTGACTCTTGTGAGATAAGATCTTCCTTATAAGAATTAACTTTTCTTAAACACTTACTGTATATCAATTTTTTTTAAATGATTCCGTGCTCACTCAAAGTGAACCCAAATACACTCCTTGACTCTTTCACAGTAAGCTACTTAAAGCTTGTGTCGTTTTGACTGAAGATGGCCAAACGTGAATAAAATAACAGGTTTTTAGATTTTTACTGAAATTTACGTCTACAGTAAGCAAATGGAAACTAAATCTGAACAAAGAAAAATAGTTTAAGAGCAGGGGAAACTGCCGTTGACACACTCTATTTTATGCTAATAAAATTGTAGAAAGGTCAGGGAAATATGGGAAAGTATTGTGAGATTTGAGTGACCGCTGTGTCATGTGTATGAGAGAGAGAAGAAATCCTAAGTAAGGTAATGTGTGAAAGAGATGGCTGTAAAGTATTGTTGTGATAAGGATATGCAAGTAAGGGATGAAAAATGGTACGTGGAAGGGATGAATGCAGGTATGTGAGGCATGGCCGAGAATGCGAGAGGTATGGGAAGACAGTCGTGTTTTAGGATGCTAGCAGGCAAGGCGGCCGGCGTGCTAGTGAGTTGATTTGTATGGGCATCCTGGAGTTTTGTCGAGTAATTATTGTCGGTGTTATTGTTTTTGTGTTTATCCTGAATAAATTGTCGAATATTTCAAAGGCGTCATTTGATTTAAATTGCGCCCACAAACCTTGAAAGAACCTATCGCTGTATTAATTGGACCAAAAGAAAAGGAGATAACAGTATAGTAAGTTGAGAAAGGTTTTGGGGCTTAAGTCGCATCTAACAAAATGGCTGCCATTGTCAATGTTTTGATTGTATCTCAATGGTAATGTCGTGAGTTGCATAATGTTGTGTTGAATTCCAAGCTAAATATGAATTTGACAGTTGGTCACGTTAATCTGGGGCTGGATCAATCCAGAAAAATGGAAACCAACGGTCCTTCATTCGGTTTTTCTATGGGTGACGTTTTTAGCATGGAAACACTGACTGAATGAAACTGTTGGCGGCCATTTTATTTCACTTGACTTGAGCTCCAGACTTAGGCCCTTGGCACGCATGTGTGCAGGGAATGGACTTAATCAAATTTCCTCGCATTGCTTTGCACAGTAATCTTATCAAAGACAGCTACCATAGATAATGCCAAAGATGTAGAGAGACAGTTGTTGTCAACCTCACAAGAGACCACCCAATCTCTTAATTTAGACGAGTTTTGGTTGTATATAAAAGAGAATGGACCAAAGTAAGGGCTCAACCATTAATCTTATGTTTTTAGCATCTTTTTAGAGCCCCTCTCTCCAAATGAATAAATTTAGACTTTGTGCACAAGACCATGTGCCACTTTTTGGTTTAGAATGTCACAAAAAAATAAATACACATGATATTCTGACTATACCGTTGTGATGTATTGTGATTTTTACCTAACCCCCCCCCCCCTCGATAAATGAACGACCAACAAGCAAGTGGGCAGAGGGGTCTTTCTGTATCAAGTGACTACTTTGAAAAAAAAAATTGAATAATAATGTTCCATTGATTGTTGTTTACTAACAAAAACTTCAAAACAGTTTTCCTGTCAATATTGACAATATTGTTTTATAAAATTTACGTACTTTATGATTTAAATAATTTTACTAACCAAAACAATTTAGATATTCAGCTAAAGAAATGCAGGAATCCCCAACACAAGAAATTGAAAATAACAATGCTAATAGAAATAAAAAGAAAAGAAAAGTGCGCATTCAATCAAAGAGGTCAAAAAAAATATTGAAACAGGCAAGTAAACTTAAACTCTTGACATACTAATTCCTTAAGTAATTAAGAATAAACGGTTATATGTTAAAAACCAACAACTTAGAAAACAAAGACATGTGTGTTATCTTCTTGTCTGTTGGAGCATGCCAGTGACATCACCTTGGTGTGGGACATTTAGGCATAGAAGTTCAAATCCTGCCTGGTCTTCATGTTTGCAACAAATATTCAGTGATAATAATATATCATTATCTTCATGTAGGTATTTTAAATAAATAAATAACGTTTCAGGAACTGACTGACAGGAGTGAATGTGCTATTTGTATGATGCCATTCACGGGAAAATGGATTGGTAACCCCCAATGTTGCAAACACAACTTTTGTTTAGATTGTTTAATGGAATGGTGCAAGGTTAAAATATCGTGTCCGTTAGATAGGAAACAGTTTAAATTTATAAATGTAAGAAGATATATAGGTGGTAGAGTTATAAAAATATATAATATATATATATCATATATTCCAAGCGGAGGAGTCATAGTAAGAACGGTATTTTTCACGGTGTTTTAAAACATAAAATTATTTCATACCAATTTGTAGCTTAAAATGAGGTTCAATAGTCGAGTGTACTATAATTTCAATGATATTAGAACCCATCTATTTAACAAATCATTAGACTTCTGCCATATTGCATATCATGTTGACTCGGTTCTAGGTATGGGTACGCTCTCTACGGGCATAAGATATTGTCATAAAAACTATCCCAATTTTCCCAAACTCTCAATTCTTTTCTATAATATGTTGGGATTGATTGCTGTAAAAGATATCACGAAGAAAGGGTGGATACTTCCTAGATATTTTAAAAATCAGGGAGAGCTTCACCGCCCTGCGTGTGACCAAGTGTTAAAGTGATTTCATTTCTGCTGAATCTTTATTATATATGTATTTTTTTTTAATCGATATTATCCTTTGGGTTTTTTGGCTGCTTTAACAAGAAATTATGACAATGTCAATTATTTATCACATTGATTTCCTCCTTTCGTAATGCTCATTCTGATTTGATACGAAAAGTTGTTAAATTTTAAAATTAATGTACTCTTTAAAGTTTGACGGATCTTCAGACTTTGAGTGTGATGGAAAACTACTTTTTCTTGCTTATTTTCACAAAATTTGTGAGTTGAATGCGCATTTCTGGTGAAATTATTTAAAAAATGAAATTGAAAAAATCCTTGAATTATTGTTTTGAAAAATAATATTGTGTGTATTTTGTAAATTATTATCTTTCTCATTCTTTGTGTTATTTATTGAAGTGTTTTCTAATTTGTGTTTTGTTTCATTAAACAAACTTAACTAATATGATTGTAATATCTTTGATTTCTCAATACAAACTTATTATTCATTTTTATATTTTTCCAAAATTATGGTCAAGCCATGAAGGCTTGTATGTATTTCTAAATTTAAGTTAGGGGTAGTTGATAGTACAATGCAAAGGACATCCTTTCATGTTGACCATGTAATGACTTTTTCCACCGTGGTTGATTACTTTATACCAAAGTATAGAAAAGTGGCGTGGGTAGGTAATGTCCCAAAGTATAACCAAATGATGTTTTCCTATTCCAAATTAGTAATATTATCTTAGAATATATATTACGATCATATTATCATCCCTCATTCTTCCCAAATGGTTTTATTATCAAGGATGGAGAATATATTATCACATAAAGCATAGCTTGTTTTTGAAATTATTCTGAATGTAACCTCATGTCCCAGTGCTAATATGGTGGATAAAGTTATGCCATTGTCCAGGGTCTGTGCACAATGTGTATGTCGTAAAAACCATATTAATCACTTCTTTCGTGCGTTAATTGTTAATTTTTTGTCCATTGTATTTACAACATTTAAAAAAAGATTTTAAAGTCAACCTTTCATTATGGATTGATTCAAGTAGTAGTAAAATTTAAAAGAAAAGTCATTCTGATAATCGAAGTTTGATGAAACAAAGTCATTCGGGATTTGGCATTTACTTGCACGATTCTCTATGTACCTCTAAAATATATAAAATTTTATATTGATCTCTAATGATAGGATATATGGAGGGAAAATATTTATAAATTATCAAAAATGGATACATATTAGTGTGTAAAGGATTAAAGGAAAAATCAAACATGTTTAAAATCTTAATTATACATTTATTTTATAAAGAAATGATATTGCTACAAAAAATAATGTTTAGGGAATATTGAGAGAGACCAAAAGGCAGCTACAAGGCATCTTTACAGCACCTAATTTATATGACAATAGAGACCTGATTGAAAAGTCTTTGTTACTGGTTAAAATTCATGCAAAATAATACATAAATAAAGTATTGAAAATAAAACTCTTTCCTTATTCTACAACATCAACATATTTTTAGCAAACTAGGAACCCATCATCAAAGAATCTTTTACAAAAGGCAAAAATGTTCAATTTTTTAAAGTAAATAACTGATTTTAAACTTGAATATATTTGATATATTATTATGAGCATCTTAGTATAAATGCGGGGGGCCTAAACCCCACTTAGGAGCAAAAGGAGGCAACGATTTGAAGTAATAAATATATATAAAAAAAATAAAGCTCCAGGATCTCTTAACATATTATGACATTTCTTTCTATAGTGAGAAATTTTGGTTCAGTTTAAGGTTTGGTTATTTTTAACCGAATAGAATATTAAAGATGTAAATCTGAAAGATTTGTAGATAAACCAGATGGACCCATTTTCAATAACTATCCCTTGAAAGCCCCCCGCACAACGTGAAAAACAAAAATTGAGCCTGGCAAACTCCCCCCCCCCTCCCCTCCCCCGATATTCTGTCCTAAAAAAGGGGTCCCTAATACTAAAATGGATAATTTTACATGCAAAACTCAAATCATAGAATAGAATGAATAGTTTGTGGCGGTTCAGGTCCTCAGCTGGCGCCACTAATGAATAATAATAATAATAACTTTTATTCAGAGTTCACAAGCTTAGGTATAGTAAAACAAATACAGCAAATCAAAAAAACATATTACACATATAACATAGATCTATAACATACGTTCACTACATATTCCAATTCCTTCAGACTGTGCAAACTCCGAACCTCCCACCTCACTAGGCAATGCCTGTGCCGAGGCGGATTTTAATAAAAAAAATAATAAATAACTAGATGTTTAAAAAAAACCCATGTAGGTTACAACCCTACACCCACAAGAAAGAAGAAAAAATATAAAAACAAAATAATAGGGATAATCTACTATAACAAAACAGGCCATCAGCATTCCCATCAAACTTAGTCTTACAAGGGGTATTCCCCGCGATACATCAGATATTCCTTTCTAGTAGCATCTCTTTCACACCCTTTTCTAGTAGCATCTCTTTCACGTTTCTTGCATTTACACTTCCATCTGCAATATTAGATTTAATCGTATTATATAATTCAGGCCCCAAATAAGCTGGAAACCTCTGACAAAAAGTTGTCCTACAACGAGGGATTCGAATGGTTTGTTCTCTATTCGAGACATCTTCCACAGTTCGGGTGCGTCCTTCAATTCCTTTTTCTACTGTCTCACACTCATTAATGGGGTACACATAAAGAGGGACTCAGTTGGGTGCCTGTAGTTGAAGCCGTACACCACCTTTATGACGAGCTTCTGGGCTCTATATAGGGGATCCAAAATTGTTCTAGCGACACCACCCCTGGAATATATAGGCTTCAGATCTGCTCTTGGAGATTACCATGTATTGTATCGTCTTGGGTCGTGGCCGGTTGGCTATCACGACGGTGGTCAGAAACCACTATGAGGACTAGTAGTCAGAAGGTATATTTTGATAGATATAATATAAACGCGTTGAGTGTCAAACACTGAATTTATTCCACATAAAAGTACATATTACAAAGAATGTTCAAATCGATAATTAAATCTATATAAATAAAGGAGTCCGTTCGTATATATGTATATATATATGTATGTAACGTCCTTTATAGACAGCTAAACTAGGGATACCACAAGTAAAGTAATACCCTCTATAGCGAGTCTAATTTCCAGTGGACGTTTAGGGCAAAAATATTTGGAAAATGTAATTTATCGATAAAAATATTAGATTTTTTCATAAATCTCCCATACAAATTTAGATTTTCATCCTGCCATTTTGTCAAAATCAGGTATCTTGAAATTGTATTTAAATATCATTCAGACGTATCGTTGGTCATTATGTATGGTTTTGATTTAATCTACAATGTATAAACTTTCTATTTATTTCAAAACATTTTACTCTGTAGAAGTAAAAACATTGCAACAAAGTAAAACAATTTAGCTTATTTTACTTATGAAATGTCATAATATTCCTCCATATTGTGAAATATTTAGAGAGATTTAAAGTTGCCGTTGCGCTGATTAAAGCCTCGCCTTGGGCGCCTAAAAACAACGCGACGGCCCTGCCGCTAGGCTTCCAACCACTTCAATAAAATGTAATGAAGACATCAATAAACATTTTGAAAAATAGATAAACTATGTTCATATTTGATTTAACAATGAGCATTCTTCATAGTTATTTCAAAATACAAAATCAAGTTTCTAGGAATTTAATAATATTTTATAGTCGCTTCCATGTATAATACTATTATAGCTATTATAATGCTTTGTATACCTACATCAATATGTGATTCTTGTCAGTATGTATATTATTACACATCGTTATATTCGTTTCGGTATTTCGTAATTGAACTACTTGAATTACATCATATTATTATTATGTAACAGAAATTATCTCGGACCTTCGGAGTTTTATTTTTGCCTGAATTTTGGCAAGAAGGTTCGTTTGACATGGAAGGCCCTCTTTCGGTGGCTAATTCCTCCCATAGACCTCGATCATGCTTATCAATATTTTATTTAAAACACCCAAAAAGTGAGACTAGGTTTAGTCAAATAAATTCTTTGGGTTATATGATAATAATATTAAAAATAAGATAACTTAAAAGCGCCGTTTTGTGGCCAAGAGGTGACCTCAAGGGATTTTTTTTATATATTATCATAATTTATGAACTATGTAAGAGGCTGAAAAAAGTGGATAATTGAAAATATGTAGGTAGGTTAATTTTAAGTTAGCATACTACTTCAGATCAAATAACTGCAGCTTTTTAAGTTTTAAATTCAAATATTAAAGAAATATTTGTGGCAGAGCATCAATCACATTAAATTCTATAAATGTAAAGCGTCACCTTTAATAAATGGAAGAGCCGTCTAGCGAGATGCACCAGAAACAATTACCATACTTCAACAAGGAAGATTCCTACAGTATAGCAACTTAATCGAACTAATATTGATTCACACCAGAGGGAGCCTGTTTCACGTTTTTTTCCAAATAATTATTGTAAGAATAAAAGCAGTATAAATTAGATTTCCACCCTTAATATTCACTCCTTCCCTTCAGAACCATCAAAGTGCACAGTACATGTAACTAGTTTTAAGTGAAATATTTTCTGTGATATTTTTTGTTAAAAATCTTTAATATAATTATTCGTGTTATTTTTAAAGTTAAATTGTTTCATTTAATAGTGAGTTTATATCGCCCCGTCTGAACACCGCATTATGCGGTGTTCAGACGAAGAAGTTTCATTATAATCAATACCATTACAAGGCCGATACAAGGAATAAGAATACAAATGAAATTAGAATTGATCAAAAGCACAACATAAATATGAAATATTAAAAAGATTTGGCAAGGAAAATTGTAAACCAGTCTCGACGCCTGTGGATATAAGTTTAATGAAAAATCAGGGACAAAAATAAATTATCAAATGTACCCTATCAGTCATTGATTGGCATGTTGATGTATTTGTCAGTTAAAAGTAGACCATCTTATTTATCACAATTTAATAATAACCATACAGATGTACATTGGAAAATAGCCAAGAGAGTACTACGATACTTGAAAGGAACTATTAATTATTCCCTGTGTTATAGGAAGACTAACAAACCATTAGAAGGATATTCAGATGCAGATTATGCTAATAATATAGATAGACATTCGTTTACTGGTTATGCTTTTGTATATGCAAACAGCCCAATTTCATGGATGAGCAGAAAACAGAAGAGCGTATGTCATTCATCTACCGAATAAGAGTATGTGGCCTTATCGGAAACATCCAAGGAAGCAATTCACTTACAGAGATTATTGGCTGAAATATTGAATAAAGAAGAGAGCTCAATAAATCTATATAATGATAATCAAAGCGCCATAAGAATAGCTGAGAATACCGTTTTCCACAATATAATCAAGCATGTAGGTACCACTTCATTAGAGAACAAGTCGAGGATGGGAAGATAAAATTATCCTATATGAGCACGGAGGAAATGCCAGCTGATTTTCTTACTAAAGGAGTGAATAAACAGAAACATTACAAATGTTTAAAAAATCTTGGAATGAGTGATTAAATTTGTTTGTTTTTCATACATACACATATATTCGATTGCGGGGGAGTGTTGGGAAATCAATCTAAATAAATTTAAATATTGGCAACACTGTTTTGTTTATATGTATAAAAATAAAAAGTGTTTTTTTAATTTGATTTTTGTTTCTATTTTTTTAAATAAAAAGATGGTTGTTCATTGAGCAGTATAAAAATATTTTGTCTCCTATCTTTAAAAAATATCAACAAGGAACAATCTATGCACCATCACGAGATCCCTAAGCGGGCACTGCAGGCTGAACAAGCACATGTGCACCATAGGGATACTGGACTCAGGCATGTGCAGAATGTGTGGGGAATCACTTGAGACCCCAATAATGCACCTCCTGTGTGAATGCCTACCAATGATGCATAATAGATACAAAAATCTAGGCAAATTCTTGATGTGCCCAGATGAAATCAAAGAGTTGAACGCCAGCAAAATCTTCCGTTTCCATCAGGAGGCTGGGCTAAGTGATGAACTCTAGATGCAGGGCCAGTCACAAAAGTTCCATTATGGGACGCAGTGACGGCGGTCTCCCTGGAGGCGGCGGGCCTAGTAAATAATAATAATAATTTTGCGCCTTGTATCAATCATAACCAGACTGATAACCCAACATGACTAATGATATAAATTATTTTTCAGAATACAAATGATTTGTTGTGTAAAGAAATGATCATGAGTCAGCCCTTAGTAAGGTCAACACACAACCGAAATAATTTGAGTCAGTCATTTACCTACAAGCACCCAAGGAATCCAGCATAATGATCAATCCAGAGGGCAGTCACGTTCGGGAATAACCGATAGATATTGATACAATAGAAGTGGTTGGTGGCCCAGCGGTTACAACGCCGGCTTTCGTACTGCGGACGTCGTGGTTCGATCCCAGGTGCCGACCATCTTCCTCTTTCACGACACAAGCTTTCAGTAGCTTACTGTGAAAGAGTCAAGGAGTGTATTTGTGTTCACTTTGAGTGAGCACAGATTCATTTTAAAAAAAAAAAAAAAAAAA
Organism: Mystacides longicornis; assembly: GCA_963576905.1. Taxonomy (NCBI): domain Eukaryota; kingdom Metazoa; phylum Arthropoda; class Insecta; order Trichoptera; family Leptoceridae; genus Mystacides; species Mystacides longicornis. The sequence goes on from OY756429.1 coordinate 10,126,311, forward strand.
TTTATATTTTGTTAATGCTTTATATTTTTAAGATTTAGTAGTAATAAATTTCTGAAAATCTGTTATCTTTTATATTATTTTAATCATTTCTTTCTCTCGAAAACACCACTTCTCCAATAGAGAGCCACTCCTCTCCAATTATTCACCTGCAAGACTTGCGCTGCGTCTCTCTTCTCATCCTCTCTCCAACTCAGTTTCAGCCTGCCCTGGTAAAAAGTTGAAGATGACCCTCATTCTGGGATAGAAATTCAACATAATGTTGACTCTTGTGAGATAAGATCTTCCTTATAAGAATTAACTTTTCTTAAACACTTACTGTATATCAATTTTTTTTAAATGATTCCGTGCTCACTCAAAGTGAACCCAAATACACTCCTTGACTCTTTCACAGTAAGCTACTTAAAGCTTGTGTCGTTTTGACTGAAGATGGCCAAACGTGAATAAAATAACAGGTTTTTAGATTTTTACTGAAATTTACGTCTACAGTAAGCAAATGGAAACTAAATCTGAACAAAGAAAAATAGTTTAAGAGCAGGGGAAACTGCCGTTGACACACTCTATTTTATGCTAATAAAATTGTAGAAAGGTCAGGGAAATATGGGAAAGTATTGTGAGATTTGAGTGACCGCTGTGTCATGTGTATGAGAGAGAGAAGAAATCCTAAGTAAGGTAATGTGTGAAAGAGATGGCTGTAAAGTATTGTTGTGATAAGGATATGCAAGTAAGGGATGAAAAATGGTACGTGGAAGGGATGAATGCAGGTATGTGAGGCATGGCCGAGAATGCGAGAGGTATGGGAAGACAGTCGTGTTTTAGGATGCTAGCAGGCAAGGCGGCCGGCGTGCTAGTGAGTTGATTTGTATGGGCATCCTGGAGTTTTGTCGAGTAATTATTGTCGGTGTTATTGTTTTTGTGTTTATCCTGAATAAATTGTCGAATATTTCAAAGGCGTCATTTGATTTAAATTGCGCCCACAAACCTTGAAAGAACCTATCGCTGTATTAATTGGACCAAAAGAAAAGGAGATAACAGTATAGTAAGTTGAGAAAGGTTTTGGGGCTTAAGTCGCATCTAACAAAATGGCTGCCATTGTCAATGTTTTGATTGTATCTCAATGGTAATGTCGTGAGTTGCATAATGTTGTGTTGAATTCCAAGCTAAATATGAATTTGACAGTTGGTCACGTTAATCTGGGGCTGGATCAATCCAGAAAAATGGAAACCAACGGTCCTTCATTCGGTTTTTCTATGGGTGACGTTTTTAGCATGGAAACACTGACTGAATGAAACTGTTGGCGGCCATTTTATTTCACTTGACTTGAGCTCCAGACTTAGGCCCTTGGCACGCATGTGTGCAGGGAATGGACTTAATCAAATTTCCTCGCATTGCTTTGCACAGTAATCTTATCAAAGACAGCTACCATAGATAATGCCAAAGATGTAGAGAGACAGTTGTTGTCAACCTCACAAGAGACCACCCAATCTCTTAATTTAGACGAGTTTTGGTTGTATATAAAAGAGAATGGACCAAAGTAAGGGCTCAACCATTAATCTTATGTTTTTAGCATCTTTTTAGAGCCCCTCTCTCCAAATGAATAAATTTAGACTTTGTGCACAAGACCATGTGCCACTTTTTGGTTTAGAATGTCACAAAAAAATAAATACACATGATATTCTGACTATACCGTTGTGATGTATTGTGATTTTTACCTAACCCCCCCCCCCCTCGATAAATGAACGACCAACAAGCAAGTGGGCAGAGGGGTCTTTCTGTATCAAGTGACTACTTTGAAAAAAAAAATTGAATAATAATGTTCCATTGATTGTTGTTTACTAACAAAAACTTCAAAACAGTTTTCCTGTCAATATTGACAATATTGTTTTATAAAATTTACGTACTTTATGATTTAAATAATTTTACTAACCAAAACAATTTAGATATTCAGCTAAAGAAATGCAGGAATCCCCAACACAAGAAATTGAAAATAACAATGCTAATAGAAATAAAAAGAAAAGAAAAGTGCGCATTCAATCAAAGAGGTCAAAAAAAATATTGAAACAGGCAAGTAAACTTAAACTCTTGACATACTAATTCCTTAAGTAATTAAGAATAAACGGTTATATGTTAAAAACCAACAACTTAGAAAACAAAGACATGTGTGTTATCTTCTTGTCTGTTGGAGCATGCCAGTGACATCACCTTGGTGTGGGACATTTAGGCATAGAAGTTCAAATCCTGCCTGGTCTTCATGTTTGCAACAAATATTCAGTGATAATAATATATCATTATCTTCATGTAGGTATTTTAAATAAATAAATAACGTTTCAGGAACTGACTGACAGGAGTGAATGTGCTATTTGTATGATGCCATTCACGGGAAAATGGATTGGTAACCCCCAATGTTGCAAACACAACTTTTGTTTAGATTGTTTAATGGAATGGTGCAAGGTTAAAATATCGTGTCCGTTAGATAGGAAACAGTTTAAATTTATAAATGTAAGAAGATATATAGGTGGTAGAGTTATAAAAATATATAATATATATATATCATATATTCCAAGCGGAGGAGTCATAGTAAGAACGGTATTTTTCACGGTGTTTTAAAACATAAAATTATTTCATACCAATTTGTAGCTTAAAATGAGGTTCAATAGTCGAGTGTACTATAATTTCAATGATATTAGAACCCATCTATTTAACAAATCATTAGACTTCTGCCATATTGCATATCATGTTGACTCGGTTCTAGGTATGGGTACGCTCTCTACGGGCATAAGATATTGTCATAAAAACTATCCCAATTTTCCCAAACTCTCAATTCTTTTCTATAATATGTTGGGATTGATTGCTGTAAAAGATATCACGAAGAAAGGGTGGATACTTCCTAGATATTTTAAAAATCAGGGAGAGCTTCACCGCCCTGCGTGTGACCAAGTGTTAAAGTGATTTCATTTCTGCTGAATCTTTATTATATATGTATTTTTTTTTAATCGATATTATCCTTTGGGTTTTTTGGCTGCTTTAACAAGAAATTATGACAATGTCAATTATTTATCACATTGATTTCCTCCTTTCGTAATGCTCATTCTGATTTGATACGAAAAGTTGTTAAATTTTAAAATTAATGTACTCTTTAAAGTTTGACGGATCTTCAGACTTTGAGTGTGATGGAAAACTACTTTTTCTTGCTTATTTTCACAAAATTTGTGAGTTGAATGCGCATTTCTGGTGAAATTATTTAAAAAATGAAATTGAAAAAATCCTTGAATTATTGTTTTGAAAAATAATATTGTGTGTATTTTGTAAATTATTATCTTTCTCATTCTTTGTGTTATTTATTGAAGTGTTTTCTAATTTGTGTTTTGTTTCATTAAACAAACTTAACTAATATGATTGTAATATCTTTGATTTCTCAATACAAACTTATTATTCATTTTTATATTTTTCCAAAATTATGGTCAAGCCATGAAGGCTTGTATGTATTTCTAAATTTAAGTTAGGGGTAGTTGATAGTACAATGCAAAGGACATCCTTTCATGTTGACCATGTAATGACTTTTTCCACCGTGGTTGATTACTTTATACCAAAGTATAGAAAAGTGGCGTGGGTAGGTAATGTCCCAAAGTATAACCAAATGATGTTTTCCTATTCCAAATTAGTAATATTATCTTAGAATATATATTACGATCATATTATCATCCCTCATTCTTCCCAAATGGTTTTATTATCAAGGATGGAGAATATATTATCACATAAAGCATAGCTTGTTTTTGAAATTATTCTGAATGTAACCTCATGTCCCAGTGCTAATATGGTGGATAAAGTTATGCCATTGTCCAGGGTCTGTGCACAATGTGTATGTCGTAAAAACCATATTAATCACTTCTTTCGTGCGTTAATTGTTAATTTTTTGTCCATTGTATTTACAACATTTAAAAAAAGATTTTAAAGTCAACCTTTCATTATGGATTGATTCAAGTAGTAGTAAAATTTAAAAGAAAAGTCATTCTGATAATCGAAGTTTGATGAAACAAAGTCATTCGGGATTTGGCATTTACTTGCACGATTCTCTATGTACCTCTAAAATATATAAAATTTTATATTGATCTCTAATGATAGGATATATGGAGGGAAAATATTTATAAATTATCAAAAATGGATACATATTAGTGTGTAAAGGATTAAAGGAAAAATCAAACATGTTTAAAATCTTAATTATACATTTATTTTATAAAGAAATGATATTGCTACAAAAAATAATGTTTAGGGAATATTGAGAGAGACCAAAAGGCAGCTACAAGGCATCTTTACAGCACCTAATTTATATGACAATAGAGACCTGATTGAAAAGTCTTTGTTACTGGTTAAAATTCATGCAAAATAATACATAAATAAAGTATTGAAAATAAAACTCTTTCCTTATTCTACAACATCAACATATTTTTAGCAAACTAGGAACCCATCATCAAAGAATCTTTTACAAAAGGCAAAAATGTTCAATTTTTTAAAGTAAATAACTGATTTTAAACTTGAATATATTTGATATATTATTATGAGCATCTTAGTATAAATGCGGGGGGCCTAAACCCCACTTAGGAGCAAAAGGAGGCAACGATTTGAAGTAATAAATATATATAAAAAAAATAAAGCTCCAGGATCTCTTAACATATTATGACATTTCTTTCTATAGTGAGAAATTTTGGTTCAGTTTAAGGTTTGGTTATTTTTAACCGAATAGAATATTAAAGATGTAAATCTGAAAGATTTGTAGATAAACCAGATGGACCCATTTTCAATAACTATCCCTTGAAAGCCCCCCGCACAACGTGAAAAACAAAAATTGAGCCTGGCAAACTCCCCCCCCCCTCCCCTCCCCCGATATTCTGTCCTAAAAAAGGGGTCCCTAATACTAAAATGGATAATTTTACATGCAAAACTCAAATCATAGAATAGAATGAATAGTTTGTGGCGGTTCAGGTCCTCAGCTGGCGCCACTAATGAATAATAATAATAATAACTTTTATTCAGAGTTCACAAGCTTAGGTATAGTAAAACAAATACAGCAAATCAAAAAAACATATTACACATATAACATAGATCTATAACATACGTTCACTACATATTCCAATTCCTTCAGACTGTGCAAACTCCGAACCTCCCACCTCACTAGGCAATGCCTGTGCCGAGGCGGATTTTAATAAAAAAAATAATAAATAACTAGATGTTTAAAAAAAACCCATGTAGGTTACAACCCTACACCCACAAGAAAGAAGAAAAAATATAAAAACAAAATAATAGGGATAATCTACTATAACAAAACAGGCCATCAGCATTCCCATCAAACTTAGTCTTACAAGGGGTATTCCCCGCGATACATCAGATATTCCTTTCTAGTAGCATCTCTTTCACACCCTTTTCTAGTAGCATCTCTTTCACGTTTCTTGCATTTACACTTCCATCTGCAATATTAGATTTAATCGTATTATATAATTCAGGCCCCAAATAAGCTGGAAACCTCTGACAAAAAGTTGTCCTACAACGAGGGATTCGAATGGTTTGTTCTCTATTCGAGACATCTTCCACAGTTCGGGTGCGTCCTTCAATTCCTTTTTCTACTGTCTCACACTCATTAATGGGGTACACATAAAGAGGGACTCAGTTGGGTGCCTGTAGTTGAAGCCGTACACCACCTTTATGACGAGCTTCTGGGCTCTATATAGGGGATCCAAAATTGTTCTAGCGACACCACCCCTGGAATATATAGGCTTCAGATCTGCTCTTGGAGATTACCATGTATTGTATCGTCTTGGGTCGTGGCCGGTTGGCTATCACGACGGTGGTCAGAAACCACTATGAGGACTAGTAGTCAGAAGGTATATTTTGATAGATATAATATAAACGCGTTGAGTGTCAAACACTGAATTTATTCCACATAAAAGTACATATTACAAAGAATGTTCAAATCGATAATTAAATCTATATAAATAAAGGAGTCCGTTCGTATATATGTATATATATATGTATGTAACGTCCTTTATAGACAGCTAAACTAGGGATACCACAAGTAAAGTAATACCCTCTATAGCGAGTCTAATTTCCAGTGGACGTTTAGGGCAAAAATATTTGGAAAATGTAATTTATCGATAAAAATATTAGATTTTTTCATAAATCTCCCATACAAATTTAGATTTTCATCCTGCCATTTTGTCAAAATCAGGTATCTTGAAATTGTATTTAAATATCATTCAGACGTATCGTTGGTCATTATGTATGGTTTTGATTTAATCTACAATGTATAAACTTTCTATTTATTTCAAAACATTTTACTCTGTAGAAGTAAAAACATTGCAACAAAGTAAAACAATTTAGCTTATTTTACTTATGAAATGTCATAATATTCCTCCATATTGTGAAATATTTAGAGAGATTTAAAGTTGCCGTTGCGCTGATTAAAGCCTCGCCTTGGGCGCCTAAAAACAACGCGACGGCCCTGCCGCTAGGCTTCCAACCACTTCAATAAAATGTAATGAAGACATCAATAAACATTTTGAAAAATAGATAAACTATGTTCATATTTGATTTAACAATGAGCATTCTTCATAGTTATTTCAAAATACAAAATCAAGTTTCTAGGAATTTAATAATATTTTATAGTCGCTTCCATGTATAATACTATTATAGCTATTATAATGCTTTGTATACCTACATCAATATGTGATTCTTGTCAGTATGTATATTATTACACATCGTTATATTCGTTTCGGTATTTCGTAATTGAACTACTTGAATTACATCATATTATTATTATGTAACAGAAATTATCTCGGACCTTCGGAGTTTTATTTTTGCCTGAATTTTGGCAAGAAGGTTCGTTTGACATGGAAGGCCCTCTTTCGGTGGCTAATTCCTCCCATAGACCTCGATCATGCTTATCAATATTTTATTTAAAACACCCAAAAAGTGAGACTAGGTTTAGTCAAATAAATTCTTTGGGTTATATGATAATAATATTAAAAATAAGATAACTTAAAAGCGCCGTTTTGTGGCCAAGAGGTGACCTCAAGGGATTTTTTTTATATATTATCATAATTTATGAACTATGTAAGAGGCTGAAAAAAGTGGATAATTGAAAATATGTAGGTAGGTTAATTTTAAGTTAGCATACTACTTCAGATCAAATAACTGCAGCTTTTTAAGTTTTAAATTCAAATATTAAAGAAATATTTGTGGCAGAGCATCAATCACATTAAATTCTATAAATGTAAAGCGTCACCTTTAATAAATGGAAGAGCCGTCTAGCGAGATGCACCAGAAACAATTACCATACTTCAACAAGGAAGATTCCTACAGTATAGCAACTTAATCGAACTAATATTGATTCACACCAGAGGGAGCCTGTTTCACGTTTTTTTCCAAATAATTATTGTAAGAATAAAAGCAGTATAAATTAGATTTCCACCCTTAATATTCACTCCTTCCCTTCAGAACCATCAAAGTGCACAGTACATGTAACTAGTTTTAAGTGAAATATTTTCTGTGATATTTTTTGTTAAAAATCTTTAATATAATTATTCGTGTTATTTTTAAAGTTAAATTGTTTCATTTAATAGTGAGTTTATATCGCCCCGTCTGAACACCGCATTATGCGGTGTTCAGACGAAGAAGTTTCATTATAATCAATACCATTACAAGGCCGATACAAGGAATAAGAATACAAATGAAATTAGAATTGATCAAAAGCACAACATAAATATGAAATATTAAAAAGATTTGGCAAGGAAAATTGTAAACCAGTCTCGACGCCTGTGGATATAAGTTTAATGAAAAATCAGGGACAAAAATAAATTATCAAATGTACCCTATCAGTCATTGATTGGCATGTTGATGTATTTGTCAGTTAAAAGTAGACCATCTTATTTATCACAATTTAATAATAACCATACAGATGTACATTGGAAAATAGCCAAGAGAGTACTACGATACTTGAAAGGAACTATTAATTATTCCCTGTGTTATAGGAAGACTAACAAACCATTAGAAGGATATTCAGATGCAGATTATGCTAATAATATAGATAGACATTCGTTTACTGGTTATGCTTTTGTATATGCAAACAGCCCAATTTCATGGATGAGCAGAAAACAGAAGAGCGTATGTCATTCATCTACCGAATAAGAGTATGTGGCCTTATCGGAAACATCCAAGGAAGCAATTCACTTACAGAGATTATTGGCTGAAATATTGAATAAAGAAGAGAGCTCAATAAATCTATATAATGATAATCAAAGCGCCATAAGAATAGCTGAGAATACCGTTTTCCACAATATAATCAAGCATGTAGGTACCACTTCATTAGAGAACAAGTCGAGGATGGGAAGATAAAATTATCCTATATGAGCACGGAGGAAATGCCAGCTGATTTTCTTACTAAAGGAGTGAATAAACAGAAACATTACAAATGTTTAAAAAATCTTGGAATGAGTGATTAAATTTGTTTGTTTTTCATACATACACATATATTCGATTGCGGGGGAGTGTTGGGAAATCAATCTAAATAAATTTAAATATTGGCAACACTGTTTTGTTTATATGTATAAAAATAAAAAGTGTTTTTTTAATTTGATTTTTGTTTCTATTTTTTTAAATAAAAAGATGGTTGTTCATTGAGCAGTATAAAAATATTTTGTCTCCTATCTTTAAAAAATATCAACAAGGAACAATCTATGCACCATCACGAGATCCCTAAGCGGGCACTGCAGGCTGAACAAGCACATGTGCACCATAGGGATACTGGACTCAGGCATGTGCAGAATGTGTGGGGAATCACTTGAGACCCCAATAATGCACCTCCTGTGTGAATGCCTACCAATGATGCATAATAGATACAAAAATCTAGGCAAATTCTTGATGTGCCCAGATGAAATCAAAGAGTTGAACGCCAGCAAAATCTTCCGTTTCCATCAGGAGGCTGGGCTAAGTGATGAACTCTAGATGCAGGGCCAGTCACAAAAGTTCCATTATGGGACGCAGTGACGGCGGTCTCCCTGGAGGCGGCGGGCCTAGTAAATAATAATAATAATTTTGCGCCTTGTATCAATCATAACCAGACTGATAACCCAACATGACTAATGATATAAATTATTTTTCAGAATACAAATGATTTGTTGTGTAAAGAAATGATCATGAGTCAGCCCTTAGTAAGGTCAACACACAACCGAAATAATTTGAGTCAGTCATTTACCTACAAGCACCCAAGGAATCCAGCATAATGATCAATCCAGAGGGCAGTCACGTTCGGGAATAACCGATAGATATTGATACAATAGAAGTGGTTGGTGGCCCAGCGGTTACAACGCCGGCTTTCGTACTGCGGACGTCGTGGTTCGATCCCAGGTGCCGACCATCTTCCTCTTTCACGACACAAGCTTTCAGTAGCTTACTGTGAAAGAGTCAAGGAGTGTATTTGTGTTCACTTTGAGTGAGCACAGATTCATTTTAAAAAAAAAAAAAAAAAAATTTATATTTTGTTAATGCTTTATATTTTTAAGATTTAGTAGTAATAAATTTCTGAAAATCTGTTATCTTTTATATTATTTTAATCATTTCTTTCTCTCGAAAACACCACTTCTCCAATAGAGAGCCACTCCTCTCCAATTATTCACCTGCAAGACTTGCGCTGCGTCTCTCTTCTCATCCTCTCTCCAACTCAGTTTCAGCCTGCCCTGGTAAAAAGTTGAAGATGACCCTCATTCTGGGATAGAAATTCAACATAATGTTGACTCTTGTGAGATAAGATCTTCCTTATAAGAATTAACTTTTCTTAAACACTTACTGTATATCAATTTTTTTTAAATGATTCCGTGCTCACTCAAAGTGAACCCAAATACACTCCTTGACTCTTTCACAGTAAGCTACTTAAAGCTTGTGTCGTTTTGACTGAAGATGGCCAAACGTGAATAAAATAACAGGTTTTTAGATTTTTACTGAAATTTACGTCTACAGTAAGCAAATGGAAACTAAATCTGAACAAAGAAAAATAGTTTAAGAGCAGGGGAAACTGCCGTTGACACACTCTATTTTATGCTAATAAAATTGTAGAAAGGTCAGGGAAATATGGGAAAGTATTGTGAGATTTGAGTGACCGCTGTGTCATGTGTATGAGAGAGAGAAGAAATCCTAAGTAAGGTAATGTGTGAAAGAGATGGCTGTAAAGTATTGTTGTGATAAGGATATGCAAGTAAGGGATGAAAAATGGTACGTGGAAGGGATGAATGCAGGTATGTGAGGCATGGCCGAGAATGCGAGAGGTATGGGAAGACAGTCGTGTTTTAGGATGCTAGCAGGCAAGGCGGCCGGCGTGCTAGTGAGTTGATTTGTATGGGCATCCTGGAGTTTTGTCGAGTAATTATTGTCGGTGTTATTGTTTTTGTGTTTATCCTGAATAAATTGTCGAATATTTCAAAGGCGTCATTTGATTTAAATTGCGCCCACAAACCTTGAAAGAACCTATCGCTGTATTAATTGGACCAAAAGAAAAGGAGATAACAGTATAGTAAGTTGAGAAAGGTTTTGGGGCTTAAGTCGCATCTAACAAAATGGCTGCCATTGTCAATGTTTTGATTGTATCTCAATGGTAATGTCGTGAGTTGCATAATGTTGTGTTGAATTCCAAGCTAAATATGAATTTGACAGTTGGTCACGTTAATCTGGGGCTGGATCAATCCAGAAAAATGGAAACCAACGGTCCTTCATTCGGTTTTTCTATGGGTGACGTTTTTAGCATGGAAACACTGACTGAATGAAACTGTTGGCGGCCATTTTATTTCACTTGACTTGAGCTCCAGACTTAGGCCCTTGGCACGCATGTGTGCAGGGAATGGACTTAATCAAATTTCCTCGCATTGCTTTGCACAGTAATCTTATCAAAGACAGCTACCATAGATAATGCCAAAGATGTAGAGAGACAGTTGTTGTCAACCTCACAAGAGACCACCCAATCTCTTAATTTAGACGAGTTTTGGTTGTATATAAAAGAGAATGGACCAAAGTAAGGGCTCAACCATTAATCTTATGTTTTTAGCATCTTTTTAGAGCCCCTCTCTCCAAATGAATAAATTTAGACTTTGTGCACAAGACCATGTGCCACTTTTTGGTTTAGAATGTCACAAAAAAATAAATACACATGATATTCTGACTATACCGTTGTGATGTATTGTGATTTTTACCTAACCCCCCCCCCCCTCGATAAATGAACGACCAACAAGCAAGTGGGCAGAGGGGTCTTTCTGTATCAAGTGACTACTTTGAAAAAAAAAATTGAATAATAATGTTCCATTGATTGTTGTTTACTAACAAAAACTTCAAAACAGTTTTCCTGTCAATATTGACAATATTGTTTTATAAAATTTACGTACTTTATGATTTAAATAATTTTACTAACCAAAACAATTTAGATATTCAGCTAAAGAAATGCAGGAATCCCCAACACAAGAAATTGAAAATAACAATGCTAATAGAAATAAAAAGAAAAGAAAAGTGCGCATTCAATCAAAGAGGTCAAAAAAAATATTGAAACAGGCAAGTAAACTTAAACTCTTGACATACTAATTCCTTAAGTAATTAAGAATAAACGGTTATATGTTAAAAACCAACAACTTAGAAAACAAAGACATGTGTGTTATCTTCTTGTCTGTTGGAGCATGCCAGTGACATCACCTTGGTGTGGGACATTTAGGCATAGAAGTTCAAATCCTGCCTGGTCTTCATGTTTGCAACAAATATTCAGTGATAATAATATATCATTATCTTCATGTAGGTATTTTAAATAAATAAATAACGTTTCAGGAACTGACTGACAGGAGTGAATGTGCTATTTGTATGATGCCATTCACGGGAAAATGGATTGGTAACCCCCAATGTTGCAAACACAACTTTTGTTTAGATTGTTTAATGGAATGGTGCAAGGTTAAAATATCGTGTCCGTTAGATAGGAAACAGTTTAAATTTATAAATGTAAGAAGATATATAGGTGGTAGAGTTATAAAAATATATAATATATATATATCATATATTCCAAGCGGAGGAGTCATAGTAAGAACGGTATTTTTCACGGTGTTTTAAAACATAAAATTATTTCATACCAATTTGTAGCTTAAAATGAGGTTCAATAGTCGAGTGTACTATAATTTCAATGATATTAGAACCCATCTATTTAACAAATCATTAGACTTCTGCCATATTGCATATCATGTTGACTCGGTTCTAGGTATGGGTACGCTCTCTACGGGCATAAGATATTGTCATAAAAACTATCCCAATTTTCCCAAACTCTCAATTCTTTTCTATAATATGTTGGGATTGATTGCTGTAAAAGATATCACGAAGAAAGGGTGGATACTTCCTAGATATTTTAAAAATCAGGGAGAGCTTCACCGCCCTGCGTGTGACCAAGTGTTAAAGTGATTTCATTTCTGCTGAATCTTTATTATATATGTATTTTTTTTTAATCGATATTATCCTTTGGGTTTTTTGGCTGCTTTAACAAGAAATTATGACAATGTCAATTATTTATCACATTGATTTCCTCCTTTCGTAATGCTCATTCTGATTTGATACGAAAAGTTGTTAAATTTTAAAATTAATGTACTCTTTAAAGTTTGACGGATCTTCAGACTTTGAGTGTGATGGAAAACTACTTTTTCTTGCTTATTTTCACAAAATTTGTGAGTTGAATGCGCATTTCTGGTGAAATTATTTAAAAAATGAAATTGAAAAAATCCTTGAATTATTGTTTTGAAAAATAATATTGTGTGTATTTTGTAAATTATTATCTTTCTCATTCTTTGTGTTATTTATTGAAGTGTTTTCTAATTTGTGTTTTGTTTCATTAAACAAACTTAACTAATATGATTGTAATATCTTTGATTTCTCAATACAAACTTATTATTCATTTTTATATTTTTCCAAAATTATGGTCAAGCCATGAAGGCTTGTATGTATTTCTAAATTTAAGTTAGGGGTAGTTGATAGTACAATGCAAAGGACATCCTTTCATGTTGACCATGTAATGACTTTTTCCACCGTGGTTGATTACTTTATACCAAAGTATAGAAAAGTGGCGTGGGTAGGTAATGTCCCAAAGTATAACCAAATGATGTTTTCCTATTCCAAATTAGTAATATTATCTTAGAATATATATTACGATCATATTATCATCCCTCATTCTTCCCAAATGGTTTTATTATCAAGGATGGAGAATATATTATCACATAAAGCATAGCTTGTTTTTGAAATTATTCTGAATGTAACCTCATGTCCCAGTGCTAATATGGTGGATAAAGTTATGCCATTGTCCAGGGTCTGTGCACAATGTGTATGTCGTAAAAACCATATTAATCACTTCTTTCGTGCGTCAATTGTTAATTTTTTGTCCATTGTATTTACAACATTTAAAAAAAGATTTTAAAGTCAACCTTTCATTATGGATTGATTCAAGTAGTAGTAAAATTTAAAAGAAAAGTCATTCTGATAATCGAAGTTTGATGAAACAAAGTCATTCGGGATTTGGCATTTACTTGCACGATTCTCTATGTACCTCTAAAATATATAAAATTTTATATTGATCTCTAATGATAGGATATATGGAGGGAAAATATTTATAAATTATCAAAAATGGATACATATTAGTGTGTAAAGGATTAAAGGAAAAATCAAACATGTTTAAAATCTTAATTATACATTTATTTTATAAAGAAATGATATTGCTACAAAAAATAATGTTTAGGGAATATTGAGAGAGACCAAAAGGCAGCTACAAGGCATCTTTACAGCACCTAATTTATATGACAATAGAGACCTGATTGAAAAGTCTTTGTTACTGGTTAAAATTCATGCAAAATAATACATAAATAAAGTATTGAAAATAAAACTCTTTCCTTATTCTACAACATCAACATATTTTTAGCAAACTAGGAACCCATCATCAAAGAATCTTTTACAAAAGGCAAAAATGTTCAATTTTTTAAAGTAAATAACTGATTTTAAACTTGAATATATTTGATATATTATTATGAGCATCTTAGTATAAATGCGGGGGGCCTAAACCCCACTTAGGAGCAAAAGGAGGCAACGATTTGAAGTAATAAATATATATAAAAAAAATAAAGCTCCAGGATCTCTTAACATATTATGACATTTCTTTCTATAGTGAGAAATTTTGGTTCAGTTTAAGGTTTGGTTATTTTTAACCGAATAGAATATTAAAGATGTAAATCTGAAAGATTTGTAGATAAACCAGATGGACCCATTTTCAATAACTATCCCTTGAAAGCCCCCCGCACAACGTGAAAAACAAAAATTGAGCCTGGCAAACTCCCCCCCCCTCCCCTCCCCCGATATTCTGTCCTAAAAAAGGGGTCCCTAATACTAAAATGGATAATTTTACATGCAAAACTCAAATCATAGAATAGAATGAATAGTTTGTGGCGGGTCAGGTCCTCAGCTGGCGCCACTAATGAATAATAATAATAATAACTTTTATTCAGAGTTCACAAGCTTAGGTATAGTAAAACAAATACAGCAAATCAAAAAAACATATTACACATATAACATAGATCTATAACATACGTTCACTACATATTCCAATTCCTTCAGACTGTGCAAACTCCGAACCTCCCACCTCACTAGGCAATGCCTGTGCCGAGGCGGATTTTAATAAAAAAAATAATAAATAACTAGATGTTTAAAAAAACCCATGTAGGTTACAACCCTACACCCACAGACCATTCCTCTTCCTACGCCCACAAGAAAGAAGAAAAAATATATAAAAACAAAATAATAGGGATAATCTACTATAACAAAATAGGCCATCAGCATTCCCATCAAACTTTGTCTTACAAGGGGTATTCCCCGCGATACATCAGATATTCCTTTCTAGTAGCATCTCTTTCACACCCTTTTCTAGTAGCATCTCTTTCACGTTTCTTGCATTTACACTTCCATCTGCAATATTAGATTTAATCGTATTATATAATTTAGGCCCCAAATAAGCTGGAAACCTCTGACAAAAAGTTGTCCTACAACGAGGGATTTGAATGGTTTGTTCTCTATTCGAGACATCTTCCACAGTTCGGGTGCGTCCTTCAATTCCTTTTTCTACTGTCTCACACTCATTAATGGGGTACACATAAAGAGGGACTCAGTTGGGTGCCTGTAGTTGAAGCCGTACACCACCTTTATGACGAGCTTCTGGGCTCTATATAGGGGATCCAAAATTGTTCTAGCGACACCACCCCTGGAATATATAGGCTTCAGATCTGCTCTTGGAGATTACCATGTATTGTATCGTCTTGGGTCGTGGCCGGTTGGCTATCACGACGGTGGTCAGAAACCACTATGAGGACTAGTAGTCAGAAGGTATATTTTGATAGATATAATATAAACGCGTTGAGTGTCAAACACTGAATTTATTCCACATAAAAGTACATATTACAAAGAATGTTCAAATCGATAATTAAATCTATATAAATAAAGGAGTCCGTTCGTATATATGTATATATATATGTATGTAACGTCCTTTATAGACAGCTAAACTAGGGATACCACAAGTAAAGTAATACCCTCTATAGCGAGTCTAATTTCCAGTGGACGTTTAGGGCAAAAATATTTGGAAAATGTAATTTATCGATAAAAATATTAGATTTTTTCATAAATCTCCCATACAAATTTAGATTTTCATCCTGCCATTTTGTCAAAATCAGGTATCTTGAAATTGTATTTAAATATCATTCAGACGTATCGTTGGTCATTATGTATGGTTTTGATTTAATCTACAATGTATAAACTTTCTATTTATTTCAAAACATTTTACTCTGTAGAAGTAAAAACATTGCAACAAAGTAAAACAATTTAGCTTATTTTACTTATGAAATGTCATAATATTCCTCCATATTGTGAAATATTTAGAGAGATTTAAAGTTGCCGTTGCGCTGATTAAAGCCTCGCCTTGGGCGCCTAAAAACAACGCGACGGCCCTGCCGCTAGGCTTCCAACCACTTCAATAAAATGTAATGAAGACATCAATAAACATTTTGAAAAATAGATAAACTATGTTCATATTTGATTTAACAATGAGCATTCTTCATAGTTATTTCAAAATACAAAATCAAGTTTCTAGGAATTTAATAATATTTTATAGTCGCTTCCATGTATAATACTATTATAGCTATTATAATGCTTTGTATACCTACATCAATATGTGATTCTTGTCAGTATGTATATTATTACACATCGTTATATTCGTTTCGGTATTTCGTAATTGAACTACTTGAATTACATCATATTATTATTATGTAACAGAAATTATCTCGGACCTTCGGAGTTTTATTTTTGCCTGAATTTTGGCAAGAAGGTTCGTTTGACATGGAAGGCCCTCTTTCGGTGGCTAATTCCTCCCATAGACCTCGATCATGCTTATCAATATTTTATTTAAAACACCCAAAAAGTGAGACTAGGTTTAGTCAAATAAATTCTTTGGGTTATATGATAATAATATTAAAAATAAGATAACTTAAAAGCGCCGTTTTGTGGCCAAGAGGTGACCTCAAGGGATTTTTTTTATATATTATCATAATTTATGAACTATGTAAGAGGCTGAAAAAAGTGGATAATTGAAAATATGTAGGTAGGTTAATTTTAAGTTAGCATACTACTTCAGATCAAATAACTGCAGCTTTTTAAGTTTTAAATTCAAATATTAAAGAAATATTTGTGGCAGAGCATCAATCACATTAAATTCTATAAATGTAAAGCGTCACCTTTAATAAATGGAAGAGCCGTCTAGCGAGATGCACCAGAAACAATTACCATACTTCAACAAGGAAGATTCCTACAGTATAGCAACTTAATCGAACTAATATTGATTCACACCAGAGGGAGCCTGTTTCACGTTTTTTTCCAAATAATTATTGTAAGAATAAAAGCAGTATAAATTAGATTTCCACCCTTAATATTCACTCCTTCCCTTCAGAACCATCAAAGTGCACAGTACATGTAACTAGTTTTAAGTGAAATATTTTCTGTGATATTTTTTGTTAAAAATCTTTAATATAATTATTCGTGTTATTTTTAAAGTTAAATTGTTTCATTTAATAGTGAGTTTATATCGCCCCGTCTGAACACCGCATTATGCGGTGTTCAGACGAAGAAGTTTCATTATAATCAATACCATTACAAGGCCGATACAAGGAATAAGAATACAAATGAAATTAGAATTGATCAAAAGCACAACATAAATATGAAATATTAAAAAGATTTGGCAAGGAAAATTGTAAACCAGTCTCGACGCCTGTGGATATAAGTTTAATGAAAAATCAGGGACAAAAATAAATTATCAAATGTACCCTATCAGTCATTGATTGGCATGTTGATGTATTTGTCAGTTAAAAGTAGACCATCTTATTTATCACAATTTAATAATAACCATACAGATGTACATTGGAAAATAGCCAAGAGAGTACTACGATACTTGAAAGGAACTATTAATTATTCCCTGTGTTATAGGAAGACTAACAAACCATTAGAAGGATATTCAGATGCAGATTATGCTAATAATATAGATAGACATTCGTTTACTGGTTATGCTTTTGTATATGCAAACAGCCCAATTTCATGGATGAGCAGAAAACAGAAGAGCGTATGTCATTCATCTACCGAATAAGAGTATGTGGCCTTATCGGAAACATCCAAGGAAGCAATTCACTTACAGAGATTATTGGCTGAAATATTGAATAAAGAAGAGAGCTCAATAAATCTATATAATGATAATCAAAGCGCCATAAGAATAGCTGAGAATACCGTTTTCCACAATATAATCAAGCATGTAGGTACCACTTCATTAGAGAACAAGTCGAGGATGGGAAGATAAAATTATCCTATATGAGCACGGAGGAAATGCCAGCTGATTTTCTTACTAAAGGAGTGAATAAACAGAAACATTACAAATGTTTAAAAAATCTTGGAATGAGTGATTAAATTTGTTTGTTTTTCATACATACACATATATTCGATTGCGGGGGAGTGTTGGGAAATCAATCTAAATAAATTTAAATATTGGCAACACTGTTTTGTTTATATGTATAAAAATAAAAAGTGTTTTTTTAATTTGATTTTTGTTTCTATTTTTTTAAATAAAAAGATGGTTGTTCATTGTGCAGTATAAAAATATTTTGTCTCCTATCTTTAAAAAATATCAACAAGGAACAATCTATGCACCATCACGAGATCCCTAAGCGGGCACTGCAGGCTGAACAAGCACATGTGCACCATAGGGATACTGGACTCAGGCATGTGCAGAATGTGTGGGGAATCACTTGAGACCCCAATAATGCACCTCCTGTGTGAATGCCTACCAATGATGCATAATAGATACAAAAATCTAGGCAAATTCTTGATGTGCCCAGATGAAATCAAAGAGTTGAACGCCAGCAAAATCTTCCGTTTCCATCAGGAGGCTGGGCTAAGTGATGAACTCTAGATGCAGGGCCAGTCACAAAAGTTCCATTATGGGACGCAGTGACGGCGGTCTCCCTGGAGGCGGCGGGCCTAGTAAATAATAATAATAATTTTGCGCCTTGTATCAATCATAACCAGACTGATAACCCAACATGACTAATGATATAAATTATTTTTCAGAATACAAATGATTTGTTGTGTAAAGAAATGATCATGAGTCAGCCCTTAGTAAGGTCAACACACAACCGAAATAATTTGAGTCAGTCATTTACCTACAAGCACCCAAGGAATCCAGCATAATGATCAATCCAGAGGGCAGTCACGTTCGGGAATAACCGATAGATATTGATACAATAGAAGTGGTTGGTGGCCCAGCGGTTACAACGCCGGCTTTCGTACTGCGGACGTCGTGGTTCGATCCCAGGTGCCGACCATCTTCCTCTTTCACGACACAAGCTTTCAGTAGCTTACTGTGAAAGAGTCAAGGAGTGTATTTGTGTTCACTTTGAGTGAGCACAGATTCATTTTAAAAAAAAAAAAAAATTATATTTTGTTAATGCTTTATATTTTTAAGATTTAGTAGTAATAAATTTCTGAAAATCTGTTATCTTTTATATTATTTTAATCATTTCTTTCTCTCGAAAACACCACTTCTCCAATAGAGAGCCACTCCTCTCCAATTATTCACCTGCAAGACTTGCGCTGCGTCTCTCTTCTCATCCTCTCTCCAACTCAGTTTCAGCCTGCCCTGGTAAAAAGTTGAAGATGACCCTCATTCTGGGATAGAAATTCAACATAATGTTGACTCTTGTGAGATAAGATCTTCCTTATAAGAATTAACTTTTCTTAAACACTTACTGTATATCAATTTTTTTTAAATGATTCCGTGCTCACTCAAAGTGAACCCAAATACACTCCTTGACTCTTTCACAGTAAGCTACTTAAAGCTTGTGTCGTTTTGACTGAAGATGGCCAAACGTGAATAAAATAACAGGTTTTTAGATTTTTACTGAAATTTACGTCTACAGTAAGCAAATGGAAACTAAATCTGAACAAAGAAAAATAGTTTAAGAGCAGGGGAAACTGCCGTTGACACACTCTATTTTATGCTAATAAAATTGTAGAAAGGTCAGGGAAATATGGGAAAGTATTGTGAGATTTGAGTGACCGCTGTGTCATGTGTATGAGAGAGAGAAGAAATCCTAAGTAAGGTAATGTGTGAAAGAGATGGCTGTAAAGTATTGTTGTGATAAGGATATGCAAGTAAGGGATGAAAAATGGTACGTGGAAGGGATGAATGCAGGTATGTGAGGCATGGCCGAGAATGCGAGAGGTATGGGAAGACAGTCGTGTTTTAGGATGCTAGCAGGCAAGGCGGCCGGCGTGCTAGTGAGTTGATTTGTATGGGCATCCTGGAGTTTTGTCGAGTAATTATTGTCGGTGTTATTGTTTTTGTGTTTATCCTGAATAAATTGTCGAATATTTCAAAGGCGTCATTTGATTTAAATTGCGCCCACAAACCTTGAAAGAACCTATCGCTGTATTAATTGGACCAAAAGAAAAGGAGATAACAGTATAGTAAGTTGAGAAAGGTTTTGGGGCTTAAGTCGCATCTAACAAAATGGCTGCCATTGTCAATGTTTTGATTGTATCTCAATGGTAATGTCGTGAGTTGCATAATGTTGTGTTGAATTCCAAGCTAAATATGAATTTGACAGTTGGTCACGTTAATCTGGGGCTGGATCAATCCAGAAAAATGGAAACCAACGGTCCTTCATTCGGTTTTTCTATGGGTGACGTTTTTAGCATGGAAACACTGACTGAATGAAACTGTTGGCGGCCATTTTATTTCACTTGACTTGAGCTCCAGACTTAGGCCCTTGGCACGCATGTGTGCAGGGAATGGACTTAATCAAATTTCCTCGCATTGCTTTGCACAGTAATCTTATCAAAGACAGCTACCATAGATAATGCCAAAGATGTAGAGAGACAGTTGTTGTCAACCTCACAAGAGACCACCCAATCTCTTAATTTAGACGAGTTTTGGTTGTATATAAAAGAGAATGGACCAAAGTAAGGGCTCAACCATTAATCTTATGTTTTTAGCATCTTTTTAGAGCCCCTCTCTCCAAATGAATAAATTTAGACTTTGTGCACAAGACCATGTGCCACTTTTTGGTTTAGAATGTCACAAAAAAATAAATACACATGATATTCTGACTATACCGTTGTGATGTATTGTGATTTTTACCTAACCCCCCCCCCCCCCTCGATAAATGAACGACCAACAAGCAAGTGGGCAGAGGGGTCTTTCTGTATCAAGTGACTACTTTGAAAAAAAAAATTGAATAATAATGTTCCATTGATTGTTGTTTACTAACAAAAACTTCAAAACAGTTTTCCTGTCAATATTGACAATATTGTTTTATAAAATTTACGTACTTTATGATTTAAATAATTTTACTAACCAAAACAATTTAGATATTCAGCTAAAGAAATGCAGGAATCCCCAACACAAGAAATTGAAAATAACAATGCTAATAGAAATAAAAAGAAAAGAAAAGTGCGCATTCAATCAAAGAGGTCAAAAAAAATATTGAAACAGGCAAGTAAACTTAAACTCTTGACATACTAATTCCTTAAGTAATTAAGAATAAACGGTTATATGTTAAAAACCAACAACTTAGAAAACAAAGACATGTGTGTTATCTTCTTGTCTGTTGGAGCATGCCAGTGACATCACCTTGGTGTGGGACATTTAGGCATAGAAGTTCAAATCCTGCCTGGTCTTCATGTTTGCAACAAATATTCAGTGATAATAATATATCATTATCTTCATGTAGGTATTTTAAATAAATAAATAACGTTTCAGGAACTGACTGACAGGAGTGAATGTGCTATTTGTATGATGCCATTCACGGGAAAATGGATTGGTAACCCCCAATGTTGCAAACACAACTTTTGTTTAGATTGTTTAATGGAATGGTGCAAGGTTAAAATATCGTGTCCGTTAGATAGGAAACAGTTTAAATTTATAAATGTAAGAAGATATATAGGTGGTAGAGTTATAAAAATATATAATATATATATATCATATATTCCAAGCGGAGGAGTCATAGTAAGAACGGTATTTTTCACGGTGTTTTAAAACATAAAATTATTTCATACCAATTTGTAGCTTAAAATGAGGTTCAATAGTCGAGTGTACTATAATTTCAATGATATTAGAACCCATCTATTTAACAAATCATTAGACTTCTGCCATATTGCATATCATGTTGACTCGGTTCTAGGTATGGGTACGCTCTCTACGGGCATAAGATATTGTCATAAAAACTATCCCAATTTTCCCAAACTCTCAATTCTTTTCTATAATATGTTGGGATTGATTGCTGTAAAAGATATCACGAAGAAAGGGTGGATACTTCCTAGATATTTTAAAAATCAGGGAGAGCTTCACCGCCCTGCGTGTGACCAAGTGTTAAAGTGATTTCATTTCTGCTGAATCTTTATTATATATGTATTTTTTTTAATCGATATTATCCTTTGGGTTTTTTGGCTGCTTTAACAAGAAATTATGACAATGTCAATTATTTATCACATTGATTTCCTCCTTTCGTAATGCTCATTCTGATTTGATACGAAAAGTTGTTAAATTTTAAAATTAATGTACTCTTTAAAGTTTGACGGATCTTCAGACTTTGAGTGTGATGGAAAACTACTTTTTCTTGCTTATTTTCACAAAATTTGTGAGTTGAATGCGCATTTCTGGTGAAATTATTTAAAAAATGAAATTGAAAAAATCCTTGAATTATTGTTTTGAAAAATAATATTGTGTGTATTTTGTAAATTATTATCTTTCTCATTCTTTGTGTTATTTATTGAAGTGTTTTCTAATTTGTGTTTTGTTTCATTAAACAAACTTAACTAATATGATTGTAATATCTTTGATTTCTCAATACAAACTTATTATTCATTTTTATATTTTTCCAAAATTATGGTCAAGCCATGAAGGCTTGTATGTATTTCTAAATTTAAGTTAGGGGTAGTTGATAGTACAATGCAAAGGACATCCTTTCATGTTGACCATGTAATGACTTTTTCCACCGTGGTTGATTACTTTATACCAAAGTATAGAAAAGTGGCGTGGGTAGGTAATGTCCCAAAGTATAACCAAATGATGTTTTCCTATTCCAAATTAGTAATATTATCTTAGAATATATATTACGATCATATTATCATCCCTCATTCTTCCCAAATGGTTTTATTATCAAGGATGGAGAATATATTATCACATAAAGCATAGCTTGTTTTTGAAATTATTCTGAATGTAACCTCATGTCCCAGTGCTAATATGGTGGATAAAGTTATGCCATTGTCCAGGGTCTGTGCACAATGTGTATGTCGTAAAAACCATATTAATCACTTCTTTCGTGCGTCAATTGTTAATTTTTTGTCCATTGTATTTACAACATTTAAAAAAAGATTTTAAAGTCAACCTTTCATTATGGATTGATTCAAGTAGTAGTAAAATTTAAAAGAAAAGTCATTCTGATAATCGAAGTTTGATGAAACAAAGTCATTCGGGATTTGGCATTTACTTGCACGATTCTCTATGTACCTCTAAAATATATAAAATTTTATATTGATCTCTAATGATAGGATATATGGAGGGAAAATATTTATAAATTATCAAAAATGGATACATATTAGTGTGTAAAGGATTAAAGGAAAAATCAAACATGTTTAAAATCTTAATTATACATTTATTTTATAAAGAAATGATATTGCTACAAAAAATAATGTTTAGGGAATATTGAGAGAGACCAAAAGGCAGCTACAAGGCATCTTTACAGCACCTAATTTATATGACAATAGAGACCTGATTGAAAAGTCTTTGTTACTGGTTAAAATTCATGCAAAATAATACATAAATAAAGTATTGAAAATAAAACTCTTTCCTTATTCTACAACATCAACATATTTTTAGCAAACTAGGAACCCATCATCAAAGAATCTTTTACAAAAGGCAAAAATGTTCAATTTTTTAAAGTAAATAACTGATTTTAAACTTGAATATATTTGATATATTATTATGAGCATCTTAGTATAAATGCGGGGGGCCTAAACCCCACTTAGGAGCAAAAGGAGGCAACGATTTGAAGTAATAAATATATATAAAAAAAATAAAGCTCCAGGATCTCTTAACATATTATGACATTTCTTTCTATAGTGAGAAATTTTGGTTCAGTTTAAGGTTTGGTTATTTTTAACCGAATAGAATATTAAAGATGTAAATCTGAAAGATTTGTAGATAAACCAGATGGACCCATTTTCAATAACTATCCCTTGAAAGCCCCCCGCACAACGTGAAAAACAAAAATTGAGCCTGGCAAACTCCCCCCCCCCCTCCCCTCCCCCGATATTCTGTCCTAAAAAAGGGGTCCCTAATACTAAAATGGATAATTTTACATGCAAAACTCAAATCATAGAATAGAATGAATAGTTTGTGGCGGGTCAGGTCCTCAGCTGGCGCCACTAATGAATAATAATAATAATAACTTTTATTCAGAGTTCACAAGCTTAGGTATAGTAAAACAAATACAGCAAATCAAAAAAACATATTACACATATAACATAGATCTATAACATACGTTCACTACATATTCCAATTCCTTCAGACTGTGCAAACTCCGAACCTCCCACCTCACTAGGCAATGCCTGTGCCGAGGCGGATTTTAATAAAAAAAATAATAAATAACTAGATGTTTAAAAAAACCCATGTAGGTTACAACCCTACACCCACAAGAAAGAAGAAAAAATATAAAAACAAAATAATAGGGATAATCTACTATAACAAAACAGGCCATCAGCATTCCCATCAAACTTAGTCTTACAAGGGGTATTCCCCGCGATACATCAGATATTCCTTTCTAGTAGCATCTCTTTCACACCCTTTTCTAGTAGCATCTCTTTCACGTTTCTTGCATTTACACTTCCATCTGCAATATTAGATTTAATCGTATTATATAATTCAGGCCCCAAATAAGCTGGAAACCTCTGACAAAAAGTTGTCCTACAACGAGGGATTTGAATGGTTTGTTCTCTATTCGAGACATCTTCCACAGTTCGGGTGCGTCCTTCAATTCCTTTTTCTACTTCCCTCATCACCAGCCTATACACATATACCTGTCTCACACTCATTAATGGGGTACACATAAAGAGGGACTCAGTTGGGTGCCTGTAGTTGAAGCCGTACACCACCTTTATGACGAGCTTCTGGGCTCTATATAGGGGATCCAAAATTGTTCTAGCGACACCACCCCTGGAATATATAGGCTTCAGATCTGCTCTTGGAGATTACCATGTATTGTATCGTCTTGGGTCGTGGCCGGTTGGCTATCACGACGGTGGTCAGAAACCACTATGAGGACTAGTGGTCAGAAGGTATATTTTGATAGATATAATATAAACGCGTTGAGTGTCAAACACTGAATTTATTCCACATAAAAGTACATATTACAAAGAATGTTCAAATCGATAATTAAATCTATATAAATAAAGGAGTCCGTTCGTATATATGTATATATATATGTATGTAACGTCCTTTATAGACAGCTAAACTAGGGATACCACAAGTAAAGTAATACCCTCTATAGCGAGTCTAATTTCCAGTGGACGTTTAGGGCAAAAATATTTGGAAAATGTAATTTATCGATAAAAATATTAGATTTTTTCATAAATCTCCCATACAAATTTAGATTTTCATCCTGCCATTTTGTCAAAATCAGGTATCTTGAAATTGTATTTAAATATCATTCAGACGTATCGTTGGTCATTATGTATGGTTTTGATTTAATCTACAATGTATAAACTTTCTATTTATTTCAAAACATTTTACTCTGTAGAAGTAAAAACATTGCAACAAAGTAAAACAATTTAGCTTATTTTACTTATGAAATGTCATAATATTCCTCCATATTGTGAAATATTTAGAGAGATTTAAAGTTGCCGTTGCGCTGATTAAAGCCTCGCCTTGGGCGCCTAAAAACCACGCGACGGCCCTGCCGCTAGGCTTCCAACCACTTCAATAAAATGTAATGGAGACATCAATAAACATTTTGAAAAATACATAAACTATGTTCATATTTGATTTAACAATGAGCATTCTTCATAGTTATTTCAAAATACAAAATCAAGTTTCTAGGAATTTAATAATATTTTATAGTCGCTTCCATGTATAATACAGCTATTATAATGCTTTGTATACCTACATCAATATGTGATTCTTGTCAGTATGTATATTATTATACATCGTTATATTCGTTTCGGTATTTCGTAATTGAACTACTTGAATTACATCATATTATTATTATGTAACAGAAATGTGATGCAATATGAAGATTTTTAATGCATTGAATTGACTGAACTCAACGTGGAATGCGTTATATTATATTTCAAGCATCAAACAGGTAATAATATAACAGATTACCGATTACCTTTGGATTATATTTCCATCAATAGAATGGGAATTGCAGAGTGATAATATCGTCTAAATTGAGAATTTTATGAATGTAATGAAATTTGTATTAAAAAATAGTGGAAGGCCCTGTCCTAGCTGGTCGCATGAACGCATTAACAAATTTGTGATCGCACGATGGAAAATTGTGTGTCCTAACTTGTGCATCCACATTCCTTGATAACGCAAACAAATACATATGAATGTTAGTAAGTAAGAACTTTTAGCAAGTAGGTGTCGTATTAATTATCGATACAACAGAGCAATACAAGCGACGTGCTTCATTTCAAACAAGGCACCGATCGGACGATCGAATTTACGTCTGTCCGTCTGCCCAGTTAGGACACGTTCATACAATGTTATATGTTTGAATAGGGTGTCCGCGTTCATGCGATCATCGCAATCCCACGATCGTGCGATCATGCGACCAGTTAAGACAGGGCCAAAGAGTGTGAACAACGTTCTAAGTAGGTAGATTCTTGTGTTTATTGCAAGGGACTAGATCTTTAGATCGTACGTTTACGTAACATAATATTTGGTAAATATGGTTTTGAAATATTCTGATAAGCTCACAGTATTTTTAAAAGAATTTGAAGTACTGGGAATGAAGTAGATAGGCTTTGGAGGGTTATTGGAATTTCATAGGATTGTATAATAATTAATTTTATCATACCTTTTTCCAGTGCAGCCTCATTCCTGGAAAGAGCATTGGTTGATCCATCCCATGAAGCTGGGTGTGAAGTGCAGTGAGTCATGTAGATATTTTCTGTGAGAGTTGTCCTGAAATATATACATATTTCAGACTAAATACGTGGCTGTTTGATAAGACTATCAGTACACTACTCGTACTAACAAAATCAATGTTTGTGAACTATTATGAGGTATACAATACATTGAACTAACACTATAATTTTTTATTTATTATTGCCTTTATACAAGTGAATATAGTACCAAATGGTTAGCCGATGTGTTATAAAACGATTCTTTTATATTCAACACTCAAAAGTTATTTTTAAACAACAAAGAAATCCTAGCTAGAAAAAAAATGTACCTAACTACAAAAAAACCAAAAAAAAGTAAGGAGCAAACATAATATTCAATAATTTTAGGTAATATTTAAATGAAACAATTTATTTGTTATTCCACAATTTTATTACCCTGACTAGTTTCGCAGGCACAGGTCCTGCATGGTCACAGGTGACTGAGAAACTGTTTCTGGACCTGTGCCTGCGAAACTAGTCAGGGTAATAAAATTGTGGAATAACAAATAATTTGTTTCATTTAAATAATTATTTAAATATATCCACCAAGAATGCACGTTCAGTTCGTTAATTTTAATATTAATATGTACGATAAAGAAAGAAAACCAATGTAGTGTCTATACCTTGACGCGAGTAAATCATGAATTTAAAACCCGCTACAACTATTTATGACATGTCTCTGGCTACAACTCGTGAATTCTCCCGCTGTAATCATCATGCATTTAAGTAAAAAATCATGAATTTAAAACCCGCTAAAACTCGTGATTGCATATTTTTTAGCTTTTTATATAAGTACAAATATTATTATATACAAAATAAATAAAAAAAAGTCACAGTTTTTTTGCCTTTATTCAAATCGATCCGTTCGTTGTCAAACTTTAAGATGGCGGCTCGCATGTCTAGCGAGAAGAGCGACAGAGACAAAAGCCCTGGTTACTTGTTATTAGCAGTTGTATGAGCGCCAGTTCGCGAGCGAGACAGCAACACATATGAGCAAGAAGCGGTCTCCGCCCACGACAAGATAAGGCGATGGGGACTCGTATCTCACTCGCCGCGCAAACTAGGGATGTGCAAACGGAAAAAAATATATCGATAAATATTATATCGTATCGATATTTTTAAAACACATCGATGTATCCAGACTAAAAAATATCGATGTTTGTACCCCAAAGTGCAATTTAACCTATCTAATTAACAATTTTCTAGAGTAAGATCTCAAAATCAGAAATAAATATCGATATTTCCATGATTAAAAATATCGACGATATAATATTTCGATATTGAAAAAAATAGGTATATCGATATTTTTTTCACATCCAGAAGAGAACAGTATTAAGGCAGACTCGCAACACCACAGCCGAGACCATTTTATGTCTCAGTCTCGCTCACAAACTGTTTTGTTAAGAGCGGTTGTTAAGTAGTAACCATCTCGTTTTTATCTTTTCGCGGGTCTCGGTTGCTCTTCATTTAGTGTTAAACGCGGGCGGGCGGGGAGCTTGTTGCTGCCAAGTTGGCGGGAGATTATGGACTGGATATCCTGGGGCTGAGCGAGGCACGCATCCCAGGGACGGGGCAGAGTGACGCTGGCAACTATGTCATGCTGCACTCTGGTCACCGAACTGCACGGATGCGTGGCGTCGCTCTACTTTTAAGTAAATATGCCTTCTCTCGCCTTCTTGGTTGGGAACCTGTTTCTGACCGCCTGATGAGTGCGTCCTTCAAGATGACAGGCGAAACACTGACGGTCCTCCTATGCTATGCTCCCACTGAGGATGGGGATGCGGCTGCCAAGGACTGTTTTTATGACAGTCTGGATGCAGTTGTGTCCCATGTCCCAAGGCGCCACCGCTTAGTTCTATAATTCTAGTTTTAGTTCTGGGGGATTTTAATGCCAAAGTTGGCAGTGACCCCCAGTATGGACCAGGCGTCATGGGTAGGCATGGCATGGGAGTGAAAAATGATAATGGAAGCCGTCTGATTGGTTTCGCCACACTCCATGGACTCTTAATAGGGGGAACTCTGTTCCCCCACAAGGATATCCATAAATATACTTGGACCTCGCCTGACAGGAGAACAAAAAACCAGATTGACCATCTTCTGGTAAGGGCCAGCAACCGAACTGACCTGCGTGATGTCCGCACCTACCGAGGGGCAGACATGGATACTGATCACGAACTCCTTGTGGGTTCGTTGAGATTCAGATTTACCCATTTCCAGCAGGGGCCTTCTGCCTCTCGCCCGCTGGACATACGCAGGTTAGAGAGTGCTCAGTGTCGTCATACGTGTACGAGGCTGAGTTACGCACCAGGTTTGCCCCCTTGCAGGATTCACACGGAGCTGTTCTGATTGAGACAGCTTGGAATAGCTTCCGTGACGCCGTTATGGAATCCGCACGTTGTTCTGTCGGCTATAAGAGCAAAAAGAGGCCAATATGGATATCCGATGGGTCCTGGAGCCTCATCGAAGATCGCCAGAAGGCTAAGACCCTCAGAGACAGCGAAAAAGACCCTCAAAAACTGGCTGCTTTGGTGTCTGAGTACAGTTGGTGACCCAGCGGTTACAACGTCGGCTTTCGTACTGCGGACGTCGTGGTTCGATCCCAGGTGCCGACCATCTTCCTCTTTCACGACACAAGCTTTCAGTAGCTTACTGTGAAAGAGTCAGGGAGTGTATTTGTGTTCACTTTGAGTGAGCACAGATTCATTTAAAAAAAAAAAAAAAAAAAAAAAAAAAAGAGAACTGAGCCGCAAGGTGAAGCACTCTGTACGAAAAGATAAGAGAAGACACCTGGACTCTCAGATACGGCGAGCGCAGTCTGCTGCACTCGGAAATGACTCAAGGACACTTTTCGAAATCACCCGGGAGGTCGGGGGCAGGGGTCAAAAAAGACCCGTGACGGCAATACGAGACTCTCGTGGAGCCACTGTCACTGCCCCCGAACTGATTAAAGGGAGATGGAGGGAGTACTTTGAGTCAATATTAAACCGTCCCGAGCCCTCCTCACCTTACAACTTTGAGGAGGAGTTGACTGGTCTGAATATACCTCAGGCAACTGGGATATGTGAAGACCCGCCGACATACAGTGAGATGGTGCTGGCCGTGATGAGACTTAAGAACAACAAAGCGCCAGGAGACGATGGAATTCACGCAGAGCTCCTCAAACAAGGCATAGACACCCTTGGCCAACCACTATTAGAAATATTTAAAATGGCGTGGGAAGAGGAGAGGTGCCCAAAAGATTGGCGGAATGGATCCATCGTCGCAATATTGAAAAAGGAGGACCCCCTTGAATGCGGAAACTACCGTGGAATTACTCTGCTGAGTGTTCCCGGTAAGGTATTATCTCAGATATTACTACACCGCATTTGGGGGCCTGTTATCGCTCTCCTGAGAGAGCAATAATGCGGCTTTGTACCTGGAAGGTCCTGCACGGACCCAATTTTCTGTGCCAGGTGCATCTTTCAGCAGTGCAAGGAGTTTAACTCTCCAGTAGCTTGTTGCTTTATAGATTTTGAAAAGGCCTTCGATAGCCCACATAGACCATCGATATGGAAAATTTTAGCTCTGTACGGTATACCTCCGAAGATAGTTAAAATGGTGCAGTCCCTGTATGAAGACTCCGAGTGTAGCGTGAAAACGCCAGGTCGTCCTACTGAAGCTTTTAGGATCACCACGGGAGTCAGACAGGGCTGCGTACTAGCTCCTTTTATATTCATAATTGTCATGGACTTCCTGTTGAGAAAGTCCATGCAAGGAGCAAGAGGTATACCGATAACACAGAGAGATGGTCTAATGGGCGAACTGTGCGATCTGGAGTACGCGGACGACCTAGCGTTGTTCAGTACGACAGTGGAGGAATTACAGCGCAGTGTTTCAAGACTCTGCGATGAAACAGCACGCCTCGGCCTTCGAGTCAATGCCAGTAAAACGGAGCTCATGGCGAATAATGCCTGCCCCGATAAACAGCTACCGATAACCATCGATGGTCACCAGGTCTCCCGGGTGGATAAATTTAAGTACCTGGGAGCAACCATTACCACCACTGGTGACCTCGGGGCTGAGCTCCCGATACGTATCGGTATGGCAAGTGGCGCCTTCAACAACATGACCAAGATATGGAAGACGTCGGCGTTTAGTGTCGAGACGAAATGTAAACTGTTTGATGCGTGTGTGTTTGCCCATTCTCCTGTATGGGTGTGAGTCCTGGCACCTGACTCTGGCCCAGGCACAAAAAGTATCTGCATTCGAAACGAAGTGCCTCAGGAGAATTTTGGGTATAAGATGGTACCACTGCATCACGAACGACGCTATACGCCGGCGCACCCAGCGTGAGCCCATCACCTCTACTATTATGTGGAGGAGATGGACTTGGCTGGGACATGTGTTAAGTGTGGCAGTGAACTTTCAGCAACATTTTATTTTTGTATTTGATGCCACGAATGTATAGCGCCACCTATAAAAAGGTAAAGAGCCATCTAGCGGAATACGCCGAATACAACTCGTACTTATCAACAACGAAGATTCACCACCTTTTAGCAAGAGCACCAAGCTTGGATTATTTCACACCAGAGGGAACATACTTCACTTTTTGTATAAATTATTTTGCGTCAATAACAGACCTATATAAAGATTTTCCCCCCTGAAATTCTCCACTCTTTCCCTTCAGAACCAACAGTGCACAATATTGTAATTAGTTTTTAAGTTAATATATTTTTCTGTGATAATTCTATTTGAATTCATTAATATAGTGTTTGTGTTTTTTATAAGTTAAAATTGAGTTTCATTTCGGTAGTGAGTTGAATTCCTTCTTAACTGATTCAGATTTACTCATAAAGAGAAAGTGAAAGCTGGTGAGTACTCAATATATTCTCAACCCCTACCAAACTCATAAGAGAGCCTTCTTATATTCTTGTAAAGATCATTATTCCACTATCATTCTACTTTGAGAAAAGAAACTCACACTCCTTCTTCATCTCAAAGATATGGACAAGATCATACCAATCTGACCCCCATATAAGGATGCCGAATGACAGTTGGCCGAGGAGAGCGCTGTTCTTCCTCCCATCAGGGTCCCGGAGACGAGGAAGACCCTCTCATACTGTGTTCCGCTCCTTCGAGGCAGAGCTGAGGAATCTGGACATGGTGTGGGAGGAGGTCATTAACGTTGCGCAAGATCGAGCGCAATGGAGAGCTCTTGTTGCCTCCCTATGCCCCTAAGTGGGGTGTAAAGGGAGTTTGGATTTGGATTTGGAAACTCTCTTTAAAAAATAACGGGTTTCATAACAACTAAACGACATTTAAAACCGACTTTTAGCTAAAGTACCGTTATTGATTATTATTTTTTATTATTATTTTTAGTTAAAGTCGACTTTAGGTAGTTCAAATTTTTACCACCGGAGTTCATTCAAAATTTCGTGGCGCTTTCTCTGTCACAAAGATAAACATTTTGTATGCGGTGACACTGTGAACATAAAAGACTAAAATAGGGCGGAAAACATAGCAAAACGGGAAGAATATTATTGTTTACAGGTTTCGTTTACTAATTCATAAACCATAATAATAAATTAACACAAAAAAACAGCACTTTGATGCTTTATTTAGAAATGAAATTACAATTACCTACAGAATCTACCGTTAAATGAGAAAGTATTAAAAAGTGACGAAAATTCACTTTATCCACTATCTGGATAAAAATATATCTTTGTAAAATAATGTATAAGAAAATTCCTGTTAATTAATAAAGCAAAAATTATTAAAGTGTTTTTAACACGAGACGGTACCAGCCGGTGCCGGTGGTTCACACCTACTTTGATATTTTCTCAAAACACTTAGCGCATTTTAAATTGCAGTCTTGATAGTACACATCTTTGATATGGGTCATTTTTTTAATTATTAACGTTTCATTTTACATTTTTACTCAATTTACAATGCCGTACTCCGTCCATTACATTTTTTTAGCTTTTTATTTTTCATATTTTGTTCCGTTGCATGTAAAATTTAATGCAAGTCTACTTTGGTAATTTCCAATGCAGGGATTTTACATATTTTATTCAAAACCCTTTTTTCGCTCTTTTTCATGAGCTGTTCGTTGATTACAATACACCCTCATTGATAACTACTTAAAGCGAGGATATTAAATCCTTACATATTATAGCTCAATATTGCACAAAAGCGCCCTTCTTGATCAACTGTCGTAGATAAAGTAAGCAAGTGTGTACGTAAAAAAACATATATTATTGAGATGTACCTACGCAGTACGCTGGAGATTTCAGTTTGTATGTATGAAGATACAAAATTTATTCATATATTATTATGTTGATATCCACAATCATATAAATGCAGGTTGCGATGCATCTTTTTGGCGTATTGCACATTTTTACACGTCTTTTTTTTAAATCAAATTGGACATTTTTCAAATGAAAAATAACATTTTTAGTTCAAACGTGCGGCCTTATTCTCGTAGCGCTTGAATTGCAATCTTGTTGAAAAGATATCTTAAAGGGCGGCTCGGATAAGGATTGGACAAATCAGAGAGAAAGGGGGAGTGTCATGATCGTTCCACGATTGGCTATATCGTAATGTAGACACTTCCTCTTTCTCTCTTATTGGTCCAATCCTTATCCGAGCCGCCCTTTTAGATATCTTTTCAACTAGATTGCAATTCAAGCGCTACGAGAATAACCCTGGTGATTATATCAAATATTTTTATATATATGTTTTTTTATCTACCCGAGACAGGCTTGTCCTAGTGGGTTGATTCAATGTAATGTATAACTGATATTTGCAACTTAATAAACGTATAAACGTATAAAATAAATAAATCTAATTGGAGATTTTTGAAAACAAATGGATGAGTGGGGCTAGTACGAGTTTTATCGAAAGCTAATTGTTCGAGCCGGTATGGACATTAGCAATAATTGAATTGAAAAGCTGATTTATGGGATTGCGTTGAAGTGGGATTTAATAAATAGAGTCTATCTCTGTCACCCATCCATATTTCCTATAGTCCAAAATTATTGCCATCTCTCTCTCCTTAACCTTGACACCTGCAATAAATGCAACGCAACGCTATCATCAGTAATAAAATACATTTGTTCCGCATCGCACGTAGATTATTTGATACGTCGCTTATTGCCGCATTTTTATCGCTTCGCTAATTTAATCAACCCGCATAAAATTAATTTTTCTTAACCATCTAAACCCGCTTACTTTTGTATGCACATAATAAATATTGCATTTTGCGTTGTGTAATAAATCAGTGGAGTCATCGAAGACATCAGGGGGTCCATCCGTGCACCAGAGTTCAATCACCAAAGGTAGGAATTTATTTATTAATTCTCACCATATGTGCAAACCTTTGATGAGTTTTTTGATTCCATTAAAACCGCATCCCGCATATACAGTCCGCTAATCCGCTCAAACACTAATTGCACGCTTATTAGCGTGCAATTTGTGTTCTAAAATCAAACGATCGAATCATTCGATCATTTTAGTATGAAAATTTTTCGGTACTCTTCCGATGATCGTTTCGATATTCGATCATGGATAACATATACCAGGGCTACAGTATCGTTTTTATTTCAAGGTTGCAGCATTTATTCTTCTTATCTTTTCTTTTCAAAGACTCAAAATTCTGTTCATTTAAGGAGTAGGCTCTCGGGATGCTGAACTCCAGCTCTTCCTCTACATTTGCGGAATCCAGCTCCGTCCAATCCCAGTCAGATCAATCCGGGGTGGAAATATTTCAAGTAAAAACCACCAGAATAAAACTTTAATTAATCCAATGCTAATGTAAGTTTCATTTTGATACCTTAATTAATTACGGATTAACAACCAAAATGCAAAATTTGTAATACATACGTTTAAAAGATGATCAGTGGGATAATGTGACGTGTGGTGATAGATATTCCGATGATGCAATATTGCATAGAATATCAAATGAAGCAGAGTCGTCCTTGTCGATGTAACACACAATTATTCCCTTTATTATTAAAACACACTCTAGGTACCTACTCAATACAAGTTGTTAATACTGAAGAAATCCCTTTGACCTTACATCTACGTCATTGCAATGACCTTGTTTTAGTTGTGCTGCGTAATCTCCTTTAACTCGTCTTATTTCCTCTGGGATTGAAAACACTTGCATGCTAGGCTAGGTACCAATGTTCAATGTCGCATTTCATATTGTTTACAAAAAAATGAAAAAGACCATCACATCATCAAAATATTCCAGATATTTGGCATTTTTGGGACGAATATAGAAGAATATTTTGTCCATAATATATTTTAGAAATGAAAATCTATTTAAAAGATAAAGAGATTTTACTATTCATATTATACTCTAGATTTATTCTTCCTGTGCCCTATCAGATCCTTGCGGAGTTAGCTATTACTTTTAAGGCCAACTGTCCACGGCGACGTAGCGTGCGCGACGCGGCAAAGTACACCTTGCAGCATTTGCAGCCTGGCGTACTGAAGTGGATCCACCACGCGTACAGCGTCCGTACAGCATCCATACATTTTCCATAAAAAAAACAATTTTAAGAAATTCTTATATATTCATTTATTTAAAACAAGCTTTCCCGACGGACGTTGTCCTGTGGACCCTGTGGTCCTAACCAAAGGCCTTCGTATGGGCATAATTTGCACTGCGCCTCCAGAAACAAAAATAAACTAATAAAACAATAACATTAAAATAGGTATTTATTTCTAAAACGTCCGTATTTCATTCGTATTCAAAGCTCAGGCATTAAGAAAGCGTAAGAATACAATAATATGCGCACAATTTTGTTGAATTTGTATGAAAATTATCTTAAACGCCCGAAACGGTACCTACAGGTGCAGTAGACAATAATTTTGTTGTTAGATTTTTTCATAGATGGCGTCGTAGGACATCCATTCCATACTTACTTTAATGTCATATTTTATTTAATGTTTTATGCATTTTTTCAACATATTATTTAGTTATTCCGTTATCCGAAGTGGAGAAGAATCCAATAAATCACACATCGGAAGAATCTGTTTAGCCAATCTCGAGTTATAAGTGTTCGCACTAACCCGACTTTAATTTATATTAGAGATGATATGCATGCATCCTACACGACGAGACGATAGCGCGTTGCTGCTGCACCGTGGATACAGTCTCATTGTGTTGTATGTGCAGCTGCAAGCAATCGTTGGTATACCATGCGGCAAAATACGAGTTCGCGCTGCCGTGGACAGTCAGCCTTAGGCGTCTCTGTTTTTTGCTACCTTGAACAATTCCTGCATTCGCCCTTTTCCGGTCTCGAACATAGCGCAACCAAATAATATGATGAGATATTCGAAGCTTTTATTTTGTATGCAGAAAAATTAGTATTTTCTATTCATGAATTAATACATATTCGACATTCTTCGCAGTTAGCGATGCTTGTTGCATAACAAAATAGGGTAAGTAGTTCATTTTTTTGTATTTTTTTACTTTTCTTTTTTTTTTCATTATATTTTTAACTTCCTATATTTATGTTAATATAATATAACAAATGTGCTATCTGTAAACGGGTTAATTTTTATTATTTCGGGAATGAGACCGGGAATTTCGCGAAGACAGTATAAAAATTGACTGCCGCGGAGTGTGATAATAATATTTAAAAAGTCTGAAATACAGAGTTTCTATGTGAGAATAAAAGGTTGTATGTTCTCAGTTAGATTATAAAGTTTTCTTATTTTCTTATTTACTACTAGAGCCAATCGAAAATTGCACTCTATATGTTTTCTATAAAAATATAAGAGTTGAAAGAGGGTATCTACTAATTACATAGGAATATGTGACAAAAAAGGAAAGAGATCTACTCACTATTTAAGAGCTTTTATTGAAATCTTTTAATCTAAGAAAATATTGTGTAAATTCAATTTGTAAAATATGCAAATCTATATCTTAATCTATACAAAAAAGACAATAATAATGTTTCTGCCTATGTTCTTCGAACCAAATTTCCCCAAACACGTTTTATTAGCAAGATGATTAAAATACAACGATGGTTTAAGACCACTTAAATATTGAAAACAAAAAATACGAAAATGTATTTTTGTTCACTAACGAATTAGCATACACTGGGTTTTGAGTGTTCACAACCACACTAAAGAGGAGACATTTTTTTCATTCTTTTTTCTTCAGCCGTTTCGTGTCCATAGTTAGACTTCCTAGCTTATACATAGACTTCCACAACTTGTTATCCTACGCCATGCGAGTTTTCTCACGTAGTTAGACCACCTTCCACCTTGCCTAGGGATTGTGTGTTAATATTTTTTCCATTATGCATATACCTATTACAAATTAGTGTATAAAAATAACAGTGTATAAAAATTGTGCGCAGTGGCGGGATTATTGAGGAAGCAATCTCTTACATCCAACAAGATATAAATCAAAAATATATTTTTTTGCAATAGGGGCTTTGTGTTTTGTCTAATTCTAGGAAGGTATTAAACACCATACTAAGATCTAAGAATCTTTTCATCTTCAAATTCTCACAATTAAACAAGTGGGTTTTTATAAGTTGAACACAATGAAATCAGGTCATATGTAAGTATACCGCTTATTAATGCGGGATTTATTATAACTGCGTATATTGAAATATTATTATGTATACTTCAAACCATCGAACAGATGTTCCAAACCCTATTTTCTTTATGAGTTAATAAGATCCTAACGAAAAAGGAGGTCTTAAACATTGCGCAATATCGAGCGCTATGGAGAACTCTTGTTGACTCCCTACGCCTCTGAGTAGGCGTTGTTTTCTTTCATTGTTTGTACCCTTAAACAATGAAAGAAAACGATGATGTATTTTTATAGTGCAGTAGCATGCCGAGTATAGATTGTTCACAACTTTATCGAAAGGTGGCGTTACTAGCATAATATACCTAAATAAAAAAACAGGAATTTTACAAGTTCCTCATCAAGTTATGTACGTTTGTTTTTATTATATTGGTGTACAGTTGGAGCTTAAAACAGTCCGTCACACAAAAATACTGACCTGTAATTCTCATCAGAATTTTTTATCGTTTGTGGTTGTCGCCTCGATCATGTGATGCTACACTTACACGCTTGCCCCAAGCACCAACACCATCACAAGCTCCGAGCCTTCACAAACGCTTGGACGCCGTTTACACGTTGGCGTGCGCGTCGGTATTTTCATACATTTGCGGCAAATTCCGTTGATCTGTGTAAAAACCGACGCTTGTCGCAAGCGTTGGCAAGCTCAAACACGGCAAGGCAAACACCCCGTTTACACGTTGGTGTTTTTGGTGGTTTGCCAAACCGTGGCAAGCGTGTAAATGCAGCATCAAATATCTTATCGCTTGTTGTAAAAAAAATGCTAGTAGGTGTGGACATTCGCTAGCCCCGCCATTAACAGAGCGTCGCTGGTTGAGTATAAATATATATTTTTCTATTCTTGGTAAAGGAGTGGGCAGGTGACGATTCTCTGGTATATTATTTTCCATATTTTTCCTTGAAGTTCCTCAGACTTAAGGAAAATTGTTTGTTCTTGTGTTAACGACTTATCACGTTTAATTTGTATTGATGCCTTCTCAAGTACGGGGGCGCCAGGATTCTAAGGGAGATGTGTTTGTGCTAGATACGTCGGTTTACCGTCTTACACGGGTTTTATTTCATCTTACATCTATATCTATGTCTATATATATATATATATATATATGACATAAACATGACAATAATATGACAAAACTACGCGGAGAACCGAAAATAGGTAAAATGTCATATAATACTACCCGCGAAACCCTAAAACAAAACATATATATAATGAATCCCTATTCCCTTGGTCTCTGCATTACGCGTGAACAAACTAACCAATGGGAGTGTGTGAGACAAAAACAAGCTCATTGACTTTTCATATTTTGACATTTAAATTCAATTTTTTAACCCTTTTGTACGCTTAAGAATGGTTTTGATAACACTCGGAAAGTGTTTTCCTGTGGTAAATTTAAAATGTTTGAGAATCAGTCCATATAGTTTAGAATATGGAGCGTTTTGTTTTGTTTTACGCCATACTGTAAAATTACAATTTATCAATGAGCCTGGTGTTGATGTTTCCTTCAATTTTGCTAATTATTTGTGTTTTTTGTTATCTAGAGAAGGTTCTAATAAAAAAAGAAAAATCTGTGGAAATTTAGAAAGACGAACATATCAACGTTTCATTGGTAACCTTATGAAGTTGACAAACCTTTCAGTTATTTGATTGACAGAATTCATCAAAATCATACAAAACAGCGTCAGTCAGAGTTTGATGTAAAGAGTTTACACCTACCTATTAAAATTCAGTTTCATTGTATGTACGGGGCAACGTTTGTAGGGTCACTTAGAGTGAAATAATTAATGAAGTAGGTAAGATCTGAGCTTTAAATACTGAAAAACAAATCCCGTCATACAAATTTCCATAACTAGCATAAAATCATTATTTCTCAATTCTTAGTATCATACTGGCATCGCGACGTTGGCGATCAACGCTCCTCATGGAGTTTCAAGGCATATTAATTTCATGCGAAAGAGTTAACCAGCGTAGTTAACTGTTGCCGTTTTTTATGGGTTTTATAGCTGGATTAACCAGTTGTGTTGCAAGAATTTCACAATATTTTGTATATTTTATTAAGCCTAAATCCTTCAAGTTACATAATTTATGAAACATTTTGTAATAAAACCCATCACGCCGTGTCCCGTAAGGGGTAGGCAGAAAGAATAGACCTCCACTCTTTTCTATCCAAGCACATTTCTTTCGATTCTTCCACCAACATAACATTTCTCATACATACAACCTCTCCTATTTTTCTTACTTCTAACGTAACTATCGTTGGGTATAGAATCGACGTGTTCGATCCACGTCATACTCGGTTGTCCATGCTTCTTTACACCTTTCCTTTCAGATTTATATTTATTTTTTGTTATACTTTGCATCCATTCTTTCCACATGCCTATAACATCTCAATTTATTGACTTTTTTTTTTGTCACAATACTAGCTTCCATACCACTATTTTTTATTATTCAGGAATGAGAATATTATAAATATTTCTTCATAATATTCTCATTTCTTTCCACATCCCATAGACTTTTCCACAAATTCTTTGTAGAGCTCTCATCTCTGTTCCATATTCTACATTCTTCTTTTTCGTCCATGCACATATCATTGCATGCATATATCATTTTGCATAGAAAGTATTGAATACTAATTTGTTTGATGAGAAAACGTGTTTTAGACTTCACTTATAGGAAAAGGAATGCAAGAAGCTCAAGAAAACAGAGAGCTCTTACCATACTGTACAGTTGCAATGACCTTCTTCAAAATACCTCAACTCTGCTTGGAATGCACGGATTACGATGTAAGAGCTTCCACGTCTTTAAGATCCTGATGGGAGGAAGAACAATGTTCTCCTCGGCCAACTATCATATAATTATTAAACGTTTTCAAGCCATATCTATCTCCACTTGTTAATGGTAGAAGTGATGATCCTGCGCTGGGTGCACCAAATCATATTGTGGTTCGTAATGCGGTGGTACGACAGTGGAGGAATTACAGCGCAGTGTTTCAAGACTCTGCGACGAAACAGCACGCCTCGGCCTTCGAGTCAATGCCAGTAAAACGAGGCTCATGGCGAATAATGCCTGCCCCGATAAACAGCTACCGATAACCATCGATGGTCACCAGGTCTCCCGGGTGGATAAATTTAAGTACCTGGGAGCAACCATTACCACCACTGGTGACCTCGGGCTGAGCTCCCGATACGTATCGGTATGGCAAGTGGCGCCTTCAACAACATGACCAAGATATGGAAGGCGTCGGCGTTTAGTGTCGAGACGAAATGTAAACTGTTTGATGCGTGTGTGTTGCCCATTCTCCTGTATGGGTGTGAGTCCTGGCACCTGACTCTGGCCCAGGCACAAAAAGTATCTGCATTCGAAACGAAGTGCCTTAGGAGAATTTTGGGTATAAGATGGTACCACCGCATCACGAACGACGCTATACGCCGGCGCACCCAGCGTGAGCCCATCACCTCTACTATTATGTGGAGGAGATGGACTTGGCTGGGACATGTGTTAAGGATTCCGAATGACAGTTGGCCGAGGAGAGCGCTGTTTTTCCTCCCATCAGGGTCCCGGAGACGAGGAAGACCCTCTCATACTGTGTTCCGCTCCTTCGAGGCAGAGCTGAGGAATCTGGGCATGGTGTGGGAGGAGGTCATTAACGTTGCGCAAGATCGAGCGCAATGGAGAGCTCTTGTTGCCTCCCTATGCCCCTAAGTGGGGTCTAAAGGGTGGTAACCACTTAGACCCATTATTCTTCTGAGGTACTTCGTTTCAAACGCGGAGGCTCTTTGTGCACTGGCTTTATTTAGGTGCCAGGACACTCGTAGGGAAGAATGGACAACACACACGCATCAAACAGTTTATATTATTTATTTCATCTCCACTCTAAACACCGGAGCACCCCATATTTTAGTAATGACATTGAAGTCGCCTATAATATCGATGTATCGGAAGCTCAGCCCCAAGGTCGTTAGTAATAATAATGGTTGCTTCCATCTTTGAATTTGTCCATACTTGGCCACCATCACTTTTTACTTAATACATTCCGTACTCGATTTATTTCATATCTATTGTGTGAAGTGCCAACAATCGACGCTATATTTCATAAGTCGCAATAAAATGACAAAAGAGAAACGAGACTAATCTGCTAAGACTAACCGTAAAAACATCATGCAATTTACTAATTAACTCTGTTATGATGCATTGATGGGTAAGAATACGTAGTATCAATGTAAGGTAGAATGTAGGGTTGCCAACGGTCCCCGATTCTCGGAATTTCCTCAGAGAAAAAACGTCGGATAAGGTCTCCCGGATCACGGATTTAAGAGACGTCCATATGAAATGCTGAAAACAGAACTGTATGACAAGGAATTTTGGATTATCCATAATTAGGCTAAAAATAAGAAAACTATCATCCCCATATAATATTATTCTTTTTAAAGATACCTACAAGATGCAACATTGGTATTGGTAACATTGAGGTAAAATATTATTTGGAGGGCTGATTCTCTGTAAATACTGGTTGGTAGTTTTTAAGATAAGTCGTAAAAAAAAGTTATGTAAAATTGTTTGTAAAAAGTTTTTTTTCCAAAATTTCTATAATTTTTTTTGGATAATTTGGCAAGGAAAAAAATCAGAAAAAAACCATGATCATAATAAGTTTTGCCACAATCCTGTATTTTAGCCTGGAATCCGGACCGGTTTTTATTAAAAAGTTGTAAATAACTTTTGAACCACCCAATATAACACGAACATTCATGGGAGTTAAATCGATAGGTATTTAGGTCCTCTACCTCCGTGCTTGTTTATCCACTACCAATGTTTTTCACCATGTTTATTGAAAATCTTAAACAATTACTTTTGGTTTCATATCACATGATACATCATTTGAAGATGACGATCTCATCAATGAAATTGTTCGGTTGTCAGATATATGATATGTATGTATGTAAGAAACGCTAGCCCACGTTGTTTAAATGAAAGTGAATACAAGTAGAGTATCGAGATAGCGATCATCTTTCGTTTTGCGACTGTTTTCTTTAAGACTGGGGTTGCCGTGAGGTTGACGGCTAAGAATAGTGCCACTGCTCTTTTCGCTAGTTTTTCAAGCATCCTGCAAGAGGAAGGACATTGAAAAAATCAGATCGAAACCGTGAGGTTGACCAGTGACCACCTAACGTCTTTAAATCTCAACCGGTCAGAAAAGGCACAATAAGCCTCCGATGCCTTCGAGTGCAATGGAGATTTCTTGATGCCTCCCTATGCTTCTGAGTGGGGCTTCGGCCCCCCGCATAGCGGGTTGGTATGGGGTGATTCTCGGCGGGCTTGATTTGTGTGGGGCCGGCTTTTTTATTGATTGCTTCGGGCCAACTAGGGGGTCGGATTCATGCGCGTCGGGTTTGCTGCGGATTGGTCTCCTCCGGGCTGGCTTGCCGGGTGCGGAGGGCCTTAAAGGGAGAATGTATGTATGTATACGTATTCTTCAAGACTTTGTTTTAGTTTAAAAAGTAGGTATTAAATAATTAATCTCGGAATATTTTATACTAAAAAAATTGACAACCTTAATAGCGTTATACGCCCATGCTCACCTGTTACACTTAGATAATTATACTATCAGGGAATTTAGTCATCCATTTGATAGAATAGCAGAAACTTTCATACTGAAGGAATCCCAATCTAATATTGCTTTACTTTCCTGAAATTGC
Source organism: Mystacides longicornis (assembly GCA_963576905.1). NCBI lineage: Eukaryota > Metazoa > Arthropoda > Insecta > Trichoptera > Leptoceridae > Mystacides > Mystacides longicornis. Next base: position 10,169,383 of record OY756429.1, read on the forward strand.
ATTAATTAGAAAATTGCTAGAAAGTAAAGTTAGTTACACCATTTTATTTGCTCTATTTTCTTGTAAGAAGGCACTCATTAAAATATATATACCTTCTTTTTCTGGGATATTTGTACTATAAGTCCCTTGAAATAATATATACAATAATGTTTTATTTTTTTAATAACAGGTATCTTGGTACAAAGGTATATCCCAGTTTGATTGGCAAAGTAATTAAAAAAAAAAGATAAAAACGTAACGAATAACCATATAATTTTGGCCAAAAAAGGGCATATACCTAGCATAGTAGGTACATAATTAAAAAATATAAACAATCAATATACAAATACATCGAAAAATTCTGATCCGATCCGCATTCCAAGCCGGGACCGGGTCAACAAGGCTCCCGATATCAGTTCTGTTGTATGGAACTTTTTGTTGCTATATTTTCTTTTTCACTAAACTTTTTAATTCCAGCTGTGAATATTGTAAAAATTACTAAAGATACGATGAACCATATTATTATTATGATAAATAATAAGCTTACCTGATACCACCGCCATCTACCGAAATTTCAAATTATCTTCAACCTTCAAGTAATGGACGTACTAAAAAACGGACGTAAATGTTGGGAGCGATCCGTCGTCCGAGAAGACGGAAGTCTTTGCAAATTGCGACCTTGTCGCTACAGTAATAATAATATGTTCTACCGACGTCATTTATCGCCGTTAATGACTCTTCCATTAATGACGTGAGGTTTTCTTTTGCAACTTTATAGTCCCCCCCCCCCCCTGGTGGTTTCATGAGGTTTCATATTTATCCTCCCCCCTCCCCCAAAATCAAGTTCTTATTCACGAGGTCCCGGGTTCGATTCGAAGTGTTTTTTCACTTGAAAATTCTACCCGGGGTTGGAGAGAACCGCATTCCTAGGAAAACATACCACGATTGTGAGCAGCGCGCGGATATTTTCTGATTCGCGGATATTTTATCAGAATATTAATATCGAAATTCGATCACAAATTACAATTTTAATAACGTATTTAGTACGCTGTAGGTACTACGAAAGCTGTCGACTGATAACGTTGGCCTTCCAACTTCCTCTACCTAATTTATCATTGTTGAAAAAAGTCCGTCATGAAAACTATTTTTACTAAAAACAAATACCTAAATATGAAAAAAGAAACGTAGAAATATCTTACAATTTATTAATAACACGTTAAAAAAGTGTTTCCATTTCGTTTTTAAAAACGAATTTATAGTACATATTCGACCGAAAGAAATATAATATGAATGTTTCGCTACAAAACCACGTGATCGAATTCTAGAATTAAACCAAAATAAGAGAGTCTACTCTAAAAATAAACCCGGTGCGTTTAAATTTAGACTTCTTTAATGTAAACTTTGTGGGTGTAATGTTTCCATTCAAAGCGATTTCGAGAGGGCAATTGAATAAAAAAATCTATACTTAAATAGACAGTTTATGCTTACGTACCGAATTATACTGTTCAATGAACAATATAACACTTATTTGGGATTTGTGGGCTTTTTTATTACTGTAATGATATTGATATTATTGTGTGTATTTTTATTGTTTTGCATTTATTTTTAATGTAAATAGTATTCTTTTAACCTGAATGGTACCATGAGCGTACGTGTTGACTCAGGCTTATGCACTGGGTTCTTAGGAATAAGGTACAGCTACATATAATCATCAGCGGTGAACGTGTCACTGTATAACATTGTCTATAATTGTGACCGTAGTAACAAAAAAAAAAACTATGTCATACTTTTCAGGGACAGACGTCTTGTTAGACGGCCTTATTTGTAAATTATGACAATGTTTTTTCACACTACGGTAATAACAAACTATGAATATTGTATTGTAATTCAAATTTGTAGAATAATAAATTTACTATCATACCAATGTCATTCCGATCGATGCATCTGTTTAAAACGATGCGTCATTCTGTCAATCAACAAAAATTAATACCAAGGAATTTTTATAGAATACATCATAATTTTTTCCACCCTTTAAAATTAAAGATGTGTCCTCAGCAAAGTTAATAATACAAGGCAAGTCATTTATATAAATAATAAGGGACCTAGAATGGATCCTTGAGGAACGTGAAATATATTAGTTAAACGAAAGTTGTACGAACAATTTTCTTAATTTTTTCTTTCACGAGAACCTTCTTCTGACAGTAGGAAGCACAGCAACAAAAGAATAATCAAAATTAGCCCAGCCGTTCACACGTGATGCGATGGACATGGAAAATAAGGCTCCATTTTTATATATAGATATAGATTATCTCCTTTCGTAAGTACATTTCATTGGTCGCAGAAGACTTAACCACGTCCAATATGATGAAAGAAGATTGAAACCACTAGCGCGTGCAAAGAAGAAGATTTTGACCTATTTAGGTCACCCGCAGTGTGGAGTAAGACTTCAACTCCTCCAACTAGCAGAGGATCTAGGAGAGAAGGAGGACAGCGTGTGGGCTGAATGTGAATATCTGGGATGGGACAGAAATAGGATGAGCGATCGCTTGTCCTATGACGGTGCAGGACCATAAAGTTTTCGTAGAAATTAACAATTATGTCAGTAAAAATTAACAGGACAGAATAAAAATTAACGCACAGAATATGTATTTATATCCGTCTTTAATTTCGTGAGAGTTGAAATATTTTTCATTTAAATTTTGGATCGTAAATTTTGTCTAATACAAAAATGAACTCGTAAACCGCCATTGTCGCCGACATCTGACCAACACGTCCCGAGTGATTCCGATCGAGTAAGAAATTTTACATGTTGTCTGGCTTTTTAATTGTTTTTAGGTCCTTCGAACTCCTGCATCCTTTGCAGCTCGCCTTGTTTAGGAATTATTTTAAATTATTTTTAAGCATTAATATACGGACATTTTAAATCGATACAAAAATAATATAGGACATAAACATTACCAGTGAAGTATGTATATGCATTTAAACTTATTATTTTTGAGGTGGGAACATATTTGATTTTTGATAAACATAAGACGTATCTACCTTATATGAAAATTACTAACAATACATACAAGTACTCAGCTCAGATACAGGAAAAAGGGAGTAAGAGGACAGGGTAAAGGTTTAGATGAAGAGGAACTGGATAGTGCATATTTTACACGGAACGAAATATGTTTGAGAGATTTATTGGAGTTTAAGATTGTTGCATATGCCGCAGTATAGATCCCTTGAATTTCTGCTGTCACGAGTCATAATAATGTAAGTCAATGTCTCTAAATAAGATTTCTAAGTAATCTGCACTACTGGAGTCCTTCTGTTATCTCCTAGTATTTTTGATGATACTTCCATGTTAAGTCCGTACTACCTTAACCTGCTTTTGATCATCATTCATTTTCTCCAATAAGAGCCAATATTGAAAATCCTACGGATATTCAGACAATTTCAACTTCATACAACCTTACGATACCATCAATGTTGGGGATTTTTTAACAAGACCTTTGAATTAAAAGAAATATCTTTAGTTTAATGGCCACAATACATTTTTATATTTTGAGAACAGTTAGGTACATGGAAGTACGTATAAGTATTGTGGACAAGAATGTAGATGCAAAAATGGTTTGCTCCTGTTAGTATGCAACTTCCTTATCTCCAAAATCGTTTTACTATCTCTATTAGAAATTAGAGAATTACTAAAAAAAATATACGAAATTGAAACTTTTTCGCGTTGCAGTTTCATCCAATAAAAAATATTCTCAATGATGAGTGTATAAACGGATGTAACCCGCCTTTAATTATGTGTGAATAGGTTATGAATGTTGCTTTTACCCCCTTATTGTATCAAACTTCCATCTTCTAAAGTAAAGTCTTTGATATTTACCAAAGAAACATTACCATTATAGATTAAAATTAAAAGTTTTTAGATGCCCAAAATTTTTGTCAAATTCTATTGGCAATTATGTGTACAAACAAAATTATTGAATGAATAAAACAAGTCAATTTTGTCCGTCTAATTTAATAATCAAGGATTTTTAGTTTATTAATGAGTTTGCCAATTCAAGTCAAATTAAAAATATTTTACAAAATTAGAATTCCTTGCAGTTATGATTTTTGAATGAATAATAATTATATTATTACATGAATAATTTGGCCTAGAGGTTATATTTTTTATACTATCAATTATTACAAATGGGCGCTTGTCGTGATGAATTTTTAATTTAATGACATGTCTCAAACAATTACCTACAAAAAAAAATTTTTTTTTTAATAATAACTTAATGCAATTATTTTATCAGCAATTTTATTTTCATTCATTTTGAAAGGAAACCAATAAATTTGACTTAACAAAAAAATAAAATAAAAATGTTATATCGTTTCAAACATTTTCACAAACAGAGTGTAATTGACTGCCATCTGTCACGATTTTAACAAAGCTTTTCGACTTTTAAGAAAAGACGGCGTAATAATAATGTTTTATGAATAATAAAGTAACTTTAAAAACTTAAATTTCCAAAGTTTATTTAAAAAAAAAAATATAAAAGAAATGTCTAAATGTATGAGGTATTCACATAAAATATTTTGCATACGCACACCTTCATGGATGTATTCGATATAATACTGTATTTGAACGCTGCGTTTTATTATATATTTTGAAATTTTGTATGTTTGAAATATTTTATGAACTGTTATAATTTCTTCTAACTCCTTTACGGGAAATCATATTAAGACTTTGGTAGTTTAATATTCGGCTTAAAAATTTACAAAAAAGTTCCAAAACTTTCTAAAGTTTGTAAAGGGAGGGAGTTGAAAGCATGCGCTTTAGAACACAGAGCGCTGCGATCGCACGTAGACGGAGGGAACTAGACTTTCTTGTCATTAGAAGAGACCCTCAAATAATGAAAACCCTACCATATTTCATGCAAACATATAGCTACGAGGTTTCCAATTTGTCGCCAGATACGATTATCAGTTATAAATAAGATAATTGAAGGTGTTCTTGGATAAATTTGGCCACAAATATGGCGACATGGAATAGAAGGGCCTTGTTTCAAGTCCCGGGAGGGTGCCCTCCGTAGTTCGCCGCTTGCTCGCCGTGCTCCGGTGGTGCCGTGGCGTCCGCAGGTATGACGCGCAAGCGCACTGCGACCTTACAGTCAAGCAAGGGAGGCAAGAGCTATATAAAGAGAAGTATAGTCGCGCGCAATCATATTTTAACGCGAGCTGAATTATCGTAGACTTGTTACTTCTTCAGCAGCTTCGCCGCGCGTGTTTTGAATCCAGCCTAAATCGTGTTGCGATCTACTTCCGACGGCCGCAACAGGTAGGAACTTTTGCTTTTATACACATGAAAAAGTTCGCACGGTCCACATTTTTACCTCGAATTATTCTCGTATAATATTTATTTACTTCGTTTTTATATATTTAAACTTTTTTGTAACAAATAAATTTTAAATATTTTATCAAATTTTAGGCATACATGTATATACAAAATACATAAATTTATTGAAATAAAATTATTAATTTATTTATTTATAATTTGTTAATATCATAATATGAGATTTTTTTTACGAAAAAACAAAATTATAAATGAGCATACACAAGTAATAACTGATAAAATATTTAGATAAGCATGCACTTTCGAAAACCCGCCATTTTTTAAGGTTCTCGGGAATTCCTTCTTGATGACCTATTTAAAATTAATCGTAAAAAATTAACACAAAATATATTTTAATTTTTGAAAAACACAATATTTAACTTATATGTGATTATATTGATAACGATTACATTTCATTCTAGATTAAGAATTAATGACATGATGAGAAATAAGAAAATATTTAGGTACTGTAATTTATTATTTTCATTGTGTGTCTTTAATATTTTTAATGTTAATATTGTGTCACCTTCTCACTGTGACAGTTTTCGCATTTGACCATCATTCGCGTGCTTATAACCTCGCCGAAATAAAAAGAATATCAAATATAGGTACTTATATTAAATTGAATGGAAATTTTAGTTAGCACCTATCCGTACCTGCCTAATTAGCTGTTCTTATTTTCATATTAATTAATTACGTACAAGATTTTTAATTGGAACAATTTTAATTACGTTCATCTCGAAGAATTCGTAAACAAAGATGAACACGGTAAAATTTTGTCGGAATACCTACATTTCATTAAACATTTTGAAGAAGGCGAAAAGGTTTTTTCCTAATTTTTAATTTGTCAACGTTCAATGTAAAGGGCGCCCAATTAGGGAGAAGTTATCAATAATAGTTCGAAATAATTTTTAAAAATTGTATTTTGTATTCTTTTTTCAAAAAACATTTGTTTTTGAACCGTTGTTTTTTTTATTAATTTATATCAACTCATAGCCGGGATTTTTAAAATCACGAATTTGAAGATTACCCTTGTATGGTTTTCAAATTTTGGGGCATCTCAAATCGTTATTGAGACTCTGCCAAATCCTTTGTGGTTAATTTTGATGGAACTTTTATGGTCGTAGAGACTGTGCTTTTGAACAATCAGGTCTTTTGATGCTTGCATTTGATGCATGAAAACAGACGCAAACCCATGGTTTTCCTGGGAATAGGGGTTAGGCGCTATTTTTTCTGCCATAAAATAGAAGAGCAAGCAATGGGCTTTATATTATAATACCTGTATACTTATGCTGAAAACGAATGACCATTAACATTTTTATCATCTTTGAATTTTAGTTCAATACACATTTTAAAAGTTATTTACGCGTAGTATCATGGAACAAAAGCTAATATTCACTTTACCTTAGATTTTTTTTAAATTGTATACTATTTATTCCACTTAAGAAACAACCTAGTTTACGAATAATATAAACCACCAAAGTTTGGATAGTCACTGTTTTTTTAAATTTGTATTCCAAAAATCGTTAAGCAATCATATAGCCACATTTTGAAATGTCATTGAATAGTATAAAAAGCAAAATACATTTTTTAGCAAAAAAAATAAAAAACACTCAAAATATATATACACAATATAATCTAAAAAATTAACAACTAAAAAAATAAGTATGAATTTACGCAGGTAGGAAGGGTGCTTTTATACCAAACGAACATAGAGTCAGAGCTAAAATATACTCTATTATGGAGCTCTGACTCTATGGTATTTTCTTGATCGTTGATTATGGTCAACAAGGAAATAACAACGAGAAAGAACTGTCATCGCCCATTAATAATTTGTTCTCGCTCGTTGTTGTTTTCATGGTGTACGATATCAACGATCGTGAAATTATATACTCTATTTTCCAGCTCTGGCTTTGCCGAGTGTCCTAATTGGAAAGCGTTCGAGTGTTCGCGCGACTAGATACATACTTGTGCTTCTAAAACTTCATTAAAAAAAAAATAAAAACAATAGACAAATAGACCACCCTTCAAAGAAAATGGATTTGTTTATTTCGGTCTTATTCTAATTTCATATTTATGGATTTCGTTTTCGATAATAATTGCAATTAGCCATTAATTTGAAACAAAATTCCTACAAGTAGCTATCTATAAGTAACTTGTACTTGGAGAAATTTCCGCCTCAGCGTCATTATTTTAGGGGCGTACGTTTGAAGTTCTTAGTAAAAAATATGATGTTTGTGGATTTTTATGATGATGACAAAATATTATTATTCTCGTTTTTACATCTGCGACCTGTTGATTATCCACTACCCTCAATCATTCCTTTCGCTTAGTTGGCCTGTTCATCAAAAAAATAATTGCGATGTTTTGGTCTGTGCATGATACTCGTTGACGGTATTTTGCTATTATGTACCAAAAACAGCATCCCTTCATAGAATGGGGCAATGAAAAAAGTAGACTGGTTGTCACCCTTGCAAAGGTCGTCGTTCGATAAAAGGGTGTAGAATATTAAACCGAACCTACTTTTTCTCTTACAATAAATTTAAACTTTTTTTTTAAAAGTCTCTACATAGCTACTTACACAAATTTCATTGTTTTTACGGTTTTCCGGCTTCGAACAATCGTTTTAATTACAAGATAGAAAGAGACAAAAGGAAATAAAAAAAAAACCGTTCAAATAAATGTGACTCTGCTCCGAATAAAATATAATATATTACTCATATTAGCAACGAAGGCGCACTTGAAAAATCATATCTACGGCTACCTACACTTCTTTTCAATCTTATTTCCGTCTTCCATAAACGAAAAAAGTAGCATAATATTTTGAAAATTTTGATCCCACTGCTGTCTAGTGCGTATTACACGTAAATCAATGTTTGATGCCCATTATAAAAAGTCATTAGAAATTCGAGGGAAATCAGTACGCCGGATTATTAATATTACTTTGAACCACCACTGTATGTTACAAACGTGGTTTGTAAAACAGCTTAGCGAAACGCATATGCTGTTGCAGTCAACGATACCTAATTTACTAATGATAGACTAGGTCTGTTCCGTTACGATACGACAAATTCAATTTGTTGCACGGGATTAACGTCCACTGATGAAGCCCTAATTAATAACAAGCCGCTTAATAGAAAAGGGCATACAACGATCTCGTAAATTCGAATATTACAGTAAAATTAATATTACAATTATTGTTGAATGTTTTGAGTTATTTTATTATACCGCAAATAAAATATTCATAAAACCTCTACCTCCTTTATTTATAAACTACGATCAGTGGAAAATATAGCACAGCGATAGAAAATATTACGATCAAGCCATCGCGCCGCGTCTTCGAGGTAGATTAACCCATATCCATTGATTGTGAGCTGATCTCTGTAGATTTTAACCCGCCATGTTGGATTTTATGTCAACCGATAGTGGTTTCCAGGGTACAACAACGCTTTCTGTAATAAATACTTACACTCTTTTTAAGTTTTTTCCAGTCCAACTATTTGCATGCTTCCTTCATATTTTGGTCCATTTTGTTATGGTTAATCATTTTAGTAATAAAGCAAAATATTGCATTCCCGTAATCATTCGAGGACTACAACCATGATGCACCAAAGTGATTTTTAAGAAAGATAGTGTTATTTTGAAGATAAAATTCAAAGAATACTTTTTGAGAAGATACAACTATGAAATTCGGTAGAAATAATAAACATTATGGAACTCTTTATTATAAATTTGGCGAAAAAACTAAGTAACTGTAAATCCATACTGCTTTGTTCTTACGCAAAAGGTAGGTACATAATTGTTTTTATTTTTGTAGAAGAACGCGCCGATAAATCCATTTGTATGGATTTGGGGCGACTTTTTTATTGTAGGTACCTATTGTAATTATTTTGTTTTAATAAAAATAAAGAAAATAAAAAAATAATAAAATTGAAGTGACCAAACATGACATAGTTTATTTTGGTTGAAACATAAAGGTTTCGTATGATTAAATGCAACTTTTTATTTTCTGAAATAAAAATCAGGACTTGATAGAAAATAAATCATTAAAAAATAAGGTACCTATTCTGCATCAATAACTCAAAATCATTCAAATCTGACATAGCACATCTTGGTTGTAAACACTCGCGTTGCCCGGCTAGTATTTTGTTTGTTTACAAAATTTTGTGTGAAATGTCATCTTCATACATAACAGACGCGGATCAAATATTTTTTTTATAAATAAAGAAAAAACTGATCAGTGAGTCATACGTAATCGTACGATTTACGATTTTTTTATAAATAAGACTGTTAATGTTTGATTTGCTGCTTCTCCCACACACCTTACAAATGTTTCAAACTTTTTGTCCAATCAAACGCAGGTCGTTGTACTTTCGTCCAATAACAACTCTTTCAAAAAAATGTCCATGATAGTTGTATGGCAAGCGATTGTAACCTGTCTTCAATTGCGCATTTTTCCAATTTGAATTTTTTTAGTAATTCTCTCCGGAATCAGAGTATATGATATTGGCGCACCGTTCTACAGAAACACAAGAAAAAATATCGATTATCTTTTTACAATCCCCTATGTAGCGTGCACCCATTCATTCAGATTTATATATCATTTTAGTCATTCTCTCCTCGTGCATTCTCTCTACATGCCCAAACCACCATAATTTGTTCACTTCATTCTGGTCACTACGCTAACATCCACTCCACATTCCTTTCTAATATTATCATTCTTCACCTTATCAATCAGTCGCTTTCCGCATATCCTACGCAGTGATCTCATTTTCACAGCATTTATTCCAACTTCCAGATATTTCGTCCATGTCCAAGTTTCACTACCATACATCATGGATGGAATCATGATTGCATTGTGCATCAACTGTTTGGATTTAAGAGATACGTTATTATTTCTCACTAGAGGTCTAAGTGCACCGCCAATCCTTCTACCAGCCAGATTCCTTCTTTCAATCTCCTTATAAAAAGGGAAGCCATATTTATTTTTCAGACTAACTTAAAATGATGTTTTAAAAAGTAATCGGTACACAAACCCCCAAATGATAAGTTTACGTTCCCTTACTTTACCAGTCGTCATCCTCACTCTTGAGGGTCATGCTCATCACGCTTGGTGGACTCTGTCGTTCTCGCGACTTATCTGTCTGCAGCCAGATGTATGGCGCGATGGAGCGGAGCGATGTTCTGCTTTATTTAGTCGGACCAATGCATTTGCAATCTGCCTCTGGGTCTTATTCCTGGTGCTCTCCCGACCGATATCAGCTTTTCTAAGCTTTTCTCTCCTCTGCAACTACGTGACCAAAGTATTCGAATATAAGTTTGAATCAGACGGACAATAGTGTTACTGTGATGCTTTATTCCTACAGTATTGCGACGTTTTTTCTCCTTGTTGTCCTCGGTATTTTAAACATTCGTCTCCGGCACCAAATCCCGCGCGCTCGCTTCCACTAAAGAAAAATGGAAAACACTAAAGTGTGTGCAGGTTTTATTTTCAGAGTACTGTATATATTTCGATCTTTCCAGATTCCAAAAAGTGTATTGACGAGCTACATAAATGAAGGTTTTGAAACAAATAATATTTTGTCATTTTATTCAAGCAATTTTCTCAATAAATAATTTGGCCTGAACTTTTTTAATCAACATAGCAATTGTACATATATTAATTCTCATTTCATTAAGTAAAGTTTTCGTGTTTACACAATTTTACTCGTCAGGGTTTATTGAATAACTAAATAGGGTTTCATACGATCAGCAATTAACAGTCTAAATGAAATTTAATGAAAAGAAAACAATTACAATCTATACGAGCTTGGGTACAGTTATGTAACAATTAAATACGGCCGTATTTTCAACATACTATATTGAAATTAAACAAAATACCTAATCGGTTGGTACACAGTGTTTATAATGATTACTTGTTTTTTGAAGATCGAACGTATTCTCCTTAAGGCTAGTTGATGGTAACTTCTGAAAGACGTTCAACCTTCGAAAACCGGATGAGGCAATAAATATTTTGTTTCCCTACAACATGTTTCACCAAGTCAAAAATAATATTGTCTCAACTCTTTCATACTATTTGGAGAAAAAAAAAACATTGTATAAATTCCTCAATGTAACGTGAACTGTCATACCTGTCACAAACCATACATCTCAACAGCCTGGTTTTCACCTACTTCGCAGTCAGTGGACCACACTCAATAGGCTCAGGACAGGACATGGCTGCTGTGGCGACATGCTCCACAAGTGGGGGATAAGGGATGACACAGAATGTGACTGTGGACACTCAAAACAGACTGTAAATCACATCTTGCACGACTGCCCCATTCGTGCTTACCCTGGTACCATCGAGAGTGCCGTCAGCTTATCCCCAGAATTTCTTGTATGGATGGTGGCGCTGGATGTCAGACTTTAACGCTGTGACAAAATTTCAACGACTTGCCAAACGATAAATAAATAAAATTTAACATTAAAACAAAAATTTTATTTCATGTACGACTTAATGAGAACGTTTAAAAAAACATACGATCTTTTCTACGAAAGTTTTCAGTAACGTCAACGGAACTTAAAAAAAAAACTTGAAAAAAAAACGCGTAAGTACGCCGACGTTTTTTTTTCTATAGCAAGCCGGTCTCGTCCAATCTGAAACTGGCCAATTCCGGAACCAACCGGGCATCGGACCCAAGAACTCTTGATTAGATGTTGGCCCGTATACTAACTACTAGGCTACCGGGGTCGGTCTGTATCATAAAACTAATGAGGAGGCCAGCCATAATAAAATGTCTTACGACTGTATGTTGAAAATATCACAATATATATTGAACTTTGGGCTTAATTATAAAATGTTAATATAAAATGTAATCTGTTGTCTATTTATAGAAGTGTTTACGACGTAGCTCTTACGACGCCGGCATTCGTACTGTTTCGTTCGGAGGTCGTGGTTCGATCCAAGGTGGCGACCATCTTCCTCTTTCACGACACAAGCTTTAAGTAGCTTACTGTGAAAGAGTCGAGGAGTGTATCTGGGTTCACTTTGAGTGAGCACAGATTCATATTATAAAACAAAAGTCATCATCCATAACTGGTATAAATTTTAAAACAATATTTATGTATTTATTTAAACGAAACTGTGTTCACTCAAAGTGAACACAAATACACTTCCGACATCTTTCACACTAAGCAAAGGCTTGTGTCGTGAAAGTGAAAATAGTCGGCTCCGGGATTCGAACCCGCGACCCTTAAAACGCTGTACGTACGAAAGTCGCTGACTGATACCACTGAACTACCAACAACCTCAAATTAATTAATTTAAACAATTCCATAGAAGAACGCTACTATCGACTTTCTTTCCTATTTTATGACACAAGCTTTGCTTAGTCTAAAAAAATATCGAAAAAGGAATAAAACTATGTCAACTACGGTAAAAACAAACCACATCTACTTTTAAATACATCACAGCAGTCGCAGTCTTTAAATTTGGTTGCTCTCCTGTTCTCAATAATTTCCAACTTTTATCTCTATAATATCATTTATTATTAAATATCTACGTATGCATCAAATTTTTTGACATGTTGAGAATTTTCGTGATTAGGAGTTTGGGAGCCTTAAACACTACCACCTAATGGCGAACGTTGTTAACGTAAAGTGATCACACTAAGCCAGCCTTCTAAATAACAGTAGAAGACGGTCCTAAGCCCGTAGTGGTTTGTTCCACCCACAATACATTGTACTGTGGGTGATTTCACGCCTATATTAAGCTTTTATTATGTACACAAACTAAATTATCGAAAAAACATATGAATAATTTCAATTTTCAGCCCCCGTAGACTAATTCAAATTGGCATTCGACTACAAACGAAGATTTCGCCAATGTATAGTGCGAAAAAATTAACTGTCCACAGGAACATATAAACAATTAAACAAAGACACTTGAATAAAGATATAAAAAATGTGGACACTTAATTTTCTTCCTACTCTACATTCTCGAAGAATTCGTTTGTAGTCGATCGCCAAATGCAATTTGTCTAGGCCTTCTGATCGAAATATCATTGTTCGTTAAAATGATGATGACCGACGATATTCGAATAATTTAAAACCAGTTTTATATGTTGATAGTATGACCATATTATTATTTGGTTTAACATTATTATATTGTAGTACAAAAATTGTTTGGGAATGAAATTAATTAAATGAGAAGTCACACAAACTATGTAACGGTTGAGAGAGACATCAATCAACATTGTGTTAATTAGGTAATTTAAATTGCATCAAAATCTGAAAATCAATTGTAAAATAATTTAGTTGTCAGCAAACATTATATTTCAAAACGGTCATAATTAACAGTCATCTATTTCCCACTATTTGCTATCTTACGTTCTACTTGAGGAGTTTCTCCCTTCGACTGGGATTCCGACGTCAATCCAACATTCTTGCGGTCTCCTTATTGGCCTCTCGTATTTGTTTTCACTTTGGGTGAGCCCGGATTCATTAAATAAAATGTAATATTAAAGTTTGTATGGAACGGATTTACAGACAACAACGTCATCTGTAAATGATTTCCATAACAACTCGTTTTTTATTTACGTCAGGTTACCATTGAGCTCCATTTTAGTTTTTTTTATTCTTATAAAAAAACGCGTAGATTTTTGATAGAATTTCTTTGAAACTTTCAAAAATATTTTTTTTTAATATTTAAATGTATTTTTGTATAAATTACAAATTCTAAATCAATATGTTCATAATAAATACCTACTACAGGACAAAGTCTGTCGGGAAAGGTAGTTGTAGGTAGGTATATAAAAAAGTCAGTATATTACTGGAAAAATCAACTTTTGCTTTTTTGGGGGCTTTTATTCTTCTTCTTTTAGCCTTCATTTATCCACTGCTAGACAAAGGCCTCTTCCATATTCTTCCATTTCTTCCTATTTGCAGCCAGTTTTTCCCCCCCACAGCGGCTATGCCGTCGGACCATATTTTTTGAGGTCCTCCGACGCCTCTCTTATTCTCTCAGGGTCTCCATCTCAAAATCTTTGGAGTCCATCTTGTGGGATCTTGTCTTGCAACATGTCCTGCCCATTGCCACTTTAGTCTTGCTATGCGATCCATGATGTCTACCACTCTGGTTCTATTCCTAATTTCTTCATTTCTTATTCTATCTCTTAAGGCTATACCAAGCATGGATCTTTCGTGAGGGACATGGTTTCCAGTGCATATGTAGTCACTGGCAGTATACATGCTTCATACGTTTTTCTATTCAGACAGATTGGGATGTCCTTATTCTCTATAATTTGCTTAAGTCTGCAAAAAGCTGCCAAAAGCTCCCCAACTCATTCCTATTCTTCTTGCTAATTCCGCTGCTTGGTTTTCTTTACCCAGTTTTATCTTATGCCCAAGATATATGTATTCATCCACTGTTTCGAGATTCTTATTATTGACAGTGATGATCTTGTTTTCTGGACTTATGATTTTTGTTTTTGATATATTCATATACAGACCAATTTTACAAGAAGCCTCATGCAATTCATTAATCATTTGACTTAATTCATCGATGTTCTTACTTATTATGATAATGTCGTCAGCAAATCTAAGGTGACTCAAATATGTGCCATCTATTTTCACCCCTTTGTTATCCCAGTTGAGGGTTTTGAATATATCTTCACGTGAATAGCTTTGGCGAAATTGTGTCCCCTTGCCGCACACCTTTTTGCATTTTTATTTTATCAGTTTGAGTGTCATCATCGATTTGGGGGCTTTAATTGTCATGAATTTCAGCTGTGACTGCGAATTAGATTGCTCCCCGATCTTTCCAATTTTTAATTGCATTTGAGTACCTACGTTTTTGTTATTGCAGTCCATGCCTTCCTTTTTCTCAAACTCAACCTCTGCACCAATTTGAGATCCTGGTAATACATAATATACAAAATATAGTTATTATTACGCACAAATAATAATTACCTATTACATATGATGATATCTTTAAAATAAGGTAGGTACTAGGTGCACATAACCTTTCGAACGAATTTCTGCGAAATGAATTTCACATTGTAGAAGTATCCTAAAACGTAGTTATGTAATCGGGC
The DNA here is from genome assembly GCA_963576905.1 of Mystacides longicornis. Lineage (NCBI taxonomy): Eukaryota > Metazoa > Arthropoda > Insecta > Trichoptera > Leptoceridae > Mystacides > Mystacides longicornis. Next base: position 10,184,809 of record OY756429.1, read on the forward strand.
TTTTTTTTTTTTTTTTTTTTTTTTTTTTTTTTTTTTTTATTTAACAAATATACAAACAGTGATTTTATAACAAACAATTACACAAATAGTATGGACAATAAGAACACCAGTAAAGTATATACGTAGACATTAACAGCGAGCGGGTTAAAAGTAAGACAAACAACAGAAAATAGGAAAAAGAAAAACTAATGTAACAATATGTGCAGGCTCAGCTGGGAGTAATGGGAAGAAGGAAAAGAGTGTGGGATAGGAATAAGGGACATGGAATAAAGCAGGAAGATAAAGAAGTCATTGCTCTGACGTCAAGTGTCTTCTCACGTTTTGCCTGAAAACCGTAAGAGAAGAGCTATTCAGGTCTATATTGTTGAAAAATGAATTGTAGGTGCCCGTAGAACGGTTTAAGAATGAGTTCTGTGCATAATTAGTTCCGCATCTTGGCATCTCAAATGTGGCTTGAGATCGTAAGGATCTCACAGGACATCGAAAACATATATCCCCGAGAAGATCGCTGGAGTCAACCAACCCGTTAACAAGTTTAAATAAGTAGCACATGTCAGTAACAGTCCGTCTGTTCTCCAAAGTCATAATTTTGTGGTAGTGTGCAGACTGCAAGATATTATCGAAACTGACCCTACATCTGTAATTAAGATGTTTCAGCAATTTGTTCTGGACCCGTTCTAACCTATCAATGTAGCAAATGTATTGGGGACACCATATAACAGAGGCAAACTCCAGGATGCTGCGAACATAAGTTTGGTATAGAGTTTTAATAGCCTTAGTGGATTTAAATGGTTTCGACGTCCTTAAGATGAAATTCAGACATCTGAAGGCTCTATCAACGATACCATCAATGTGGGGTTTGAATGTCATTTTTGTATCGAGGATTACCCCAAGGTCCCTGACCTCAGTGCATCTTTCAATGCTCTCACCATTGATTAGGTATTTGTTCAGTATCGGACTTCTGCCTCTAGTGAAGGATATTGCGTTGCATTTTTTGGCATTCAGAAAGAGCTGATTTTTTTTGCAATAATATTGTAATCGTGTAAGGTCTGATTGCAATTCAAGACAATTGGTGATATTTGAGATTTTTTTATAAATTTTTATGTCGTCTGCGTATATCAAAAAGCGGGAGGACTCAAAACAGCAGCCGATGTCATTGATATATAAAATAAAAAGGACAGGGCCTAAGTGCGATCCCTGGGGCACTCCAGAAGGACACATTCTAAATCTGGATGCACAATTGTTAATTGCAACCGATTGCAGTCTGCCACTTATGTAGGATTTCAACCATCGAAGTAAGTCACCGTGGATACCGTAAGTTTGTAGTTTGTGTATGAGTATGTTGTGATTAATTTTGTCGAATGCCTTCGAGAAGTCCGTATAGATTGCATCCGTCTGTCCCCCGTTCCCCATAGTCTTTAAAATAAATTCAGTATATTGAGCAAGATTAGACTCCACCGACCTTCCCGGAAAGAATCCATGTTGGTTAGGCAAAATAAACGACTTTATTTCAGGAGTCAGCTGTTCGACTACTATCCTTTCCATGAGTTTACTAAATATGGAAAGTTTAGATATAGGTCGGTAGTTCTGTACATCCTGTTTGCTACCAGACTTATGAATGGGTGTAATGTACGATCTCTTCCACAATGCTGGGAAGACACCTTCGTGCAATGATTGTTTGAATAGCAAACTAAGGGGCCCGACCAGAGATTCGGCGCAGTTTTTGATAAACAAAGGGGGTATTCCATCGGGTCCTGGGCCCTTATTCAGGTCTATGCTTTTAAGTTTCTTTAATATGTCATTACTATCAAAATAGATACTACCAATATCCAGTGCGCTATCACAAACTACTTCAGGCATATTAGGATTGGCATCAACAAAGGTAGATGAGAAAAAGTCACTGAAAAGTTCGCATACACCCTCCGAGTCACTTGCAGACACATTATCAAAGTACATTTCTTTGGGGTATGAAGAACCAGATTTGGCCGATTTGACGAAACCATGCAGAGCCCTTGGATCGGACGATATGGCCCTCTCGGCTCTATTGACGTATGCGTCAAAACACTGTCTCTGTAAATTCTTTTGTCTTGATCTCAGCAAGGAAAACTCATCATAGTCGGCAGTGAGACGTGACCTTTTCCACCTTTTATGGGCTCTTAATTTATGTTTTATTACTAAAATTAATGATCTTGAAAACCACGCAGGGTATTTAACATTATTACGTATTATCTGAGTTGGAACAAATCTGCCAATAGATTCGTTTAAAATTTTATAAAATACCTCAGTTGCTCCATCAATGTCAAGACTACGAAAAGTACTCGCCCAGTCGAACTGCGCCAGGTGATCATTTATAAGAGAATAGTCGGCCTTATGAAATTGCTTGGTTTCTCTGCTCGGAACGCGGATGAAAACAATATTCTCCAGTTTGAACGTCACCAACAATGGCTTGTGATGGGGGTCTGGGTCGACCAGGGGATCCGTACATTCACATACACCACAATTTAAATTATTTGCCAAGACCAAGTCCAATATTCTATTATTAGAATTTGGAACACCACTGTGTTGTTTCAAATCAGATAAGGAAATGAAGTCTATGGCTAGAGCACTGGTGGCATCAGAGAATCCAGCAGGGACAAAAGAGTCATGAAACTGAGAGTATGACCAGGACACATCAGAGAGATTGAAATCACCCAGTACGATGAATGAGTCTTCGGGATTATTCAGAATGTGGGATGAAGTGTTATCACAAAAAATAGAAGTAGAATTGTAGAAATTGTTACCTGGAGGTATATAGGCACAGCATATATTAATTTTTCTTCTCGATTTGTAACCGTCTATCGTAACCCAGACATCCTCCACCTCAGAGTTCCATTCCGTTTTTAAGGTAACTGGTATGCCAGTCTTGACAGCGATAAGAACACCACCTCCCAACGTCTGCCCAGTGCGCAGATAATCGCGGTCCCTCCTAAAGATATTATATCTGCAATCAAATAGTTCAAAATCGTGCACATTCGAGTTCAGCTTTAAAAGTTAAACATTCTTTAAGATACTAAGTTCCCAACAGAGATTCAAACTTTCTTTGAATCCTAAAATATTTCATCAATATGAAAATCGGGCTCTAACAATGGGTATAATGAAGTAGGTATGTATGTATGTATAATGTGAAATCTTGAAAGGAAAAAGGTGACCTGTTTGTCTTCGAACTCATTTTGAAGGCGGATTTTTTCCCGAGAAAAATCAATTTGCATTTTCACGGAAAGAAATTACCTTTTTCTATGAATAACAATGATATCGAAAATTTCATTTAAGTGATTAACATTTACAAATGTTTTACTTTATCGTTGATTTTTTCATTTGATTTAATTTTTTATCGCACACTTCTCAAGAACCCATCGCAAATCATAATGTACGTAAAATCAAACATTTGATGTAATTATTAGTGTTCGATTTCAAGAGGAATTTTTGAAAATATTTGAACCATTTTGGGCTTACGACCGTCTTCTTCTGCTGTTTTGAAGGCTGGCTTAGTGTGACCACTTTACGATAACAACGTTCATAATAATTTACGCCACTGCTCCAATCGATAATACCTTCGTTGCACGTGTTTATAAGCAGTATACTTACTTAACGAATCCGATCACCCATTCACTAGACCACTCCACTCCAATACTCGGCAGCTGCAACAGCATTGTCGTTACTCATGATAAGGTCTTGCACATCACACCTCACATGCATATTATCTCGACAAGTGAGGAGGTGTTCGTCACTTTGAGTCTCACCGCAACTACAGGAGACATCCTCTTCCACACTAAAACCCCATCTGTGCGTGTTTTTCTTGCAACTGGTGACACTCACTCGTAATCTACGTAGTTATCATAATATTATGTTAATTTAATGCAGAGACATCTTTTGGAGAATTGCGGAACATTTAAACTACATACTTACTACAAAAATATCATTATTAAATCTCGATGGACCCCTAATTTCTACAAATATGTCTATTTTAATATTTCTATCCTCAATAAAAATGGTTAGAATGAGTCTATGATATCTTGTTTATTTAAAATACTCTCAACACTCATTATTTAATCATAATATTTGTTTTGTTGTTTTAATACATTAAAAAACAAATAGATAAAGTCTTTCCATTATAAAACAAAAATAGATAAAAATAGATTATTTACTTACAGTAGGTACGTCCCCTTCAGTGAACGATCGAGATCGGATGATGTTTATATCCATACTTATCTACTTACGTATAATACTTTTTTTCACTCCATTTTTCCCCCAACTGTTACTACTACATATTTGCAATCATGCACGAAATTTATTCCATAAAGAGTTTAACATCACAATTTTCTTCCAACACTCTAAGAAAAAACAATACCTACATAGTAAAAAGTGGTGAATTTTTATTTTTTATTATTATTTTCGCTTTTGATATATTTCTTTCAAGGACTCATACATACCTAACTATGAATATCCCTTATAAATATTAAAGGAAAACACAAGAGAATTTTTTAAAACATTCACTTCGAGTTCCTTAGAAACAGCTTTTCACCCTGTACTTCCCGGGTTCGATTCCCGGTCGGGTCAGAGTTTTTCGAAATGTTTTTTCACTTGAAATTTCTACCCGGGGTTGGCCTGTCTCTGTTGATTGGACGGGACCGGTTGACTGGAAAAAATTGCCTCAGGCAATAAGTTCCGCCGGCTATACTGACACCTTTGTATAGAAAAGTGTTATATTATTATTATTATTAGTTCATGCTACGTTCTAGTAATTGTAAGTAGGATAATATTTAGAATTTAGTTTTTATCGATACAATGATCTTATTTATGTACCTTCATTTTTATATATTTATTACTTACTAGCTTTCCCCACAGACGTAGTCCTGTAGTCCTTACCAAAGAGTTCCATAAATAGAGCGGCTTACTTGCCTTGTATTTTATCTGTCCTCAAATTGAGGCAGTTAACCGCTGCGATTTTTTATGAATTCAGTCTGTCACAGACGTTGCTAGGTGCCGCATCGTGTTGCTTACATAATAATTGCTCAAAATGCCCTCATGTGTAATGAGATACTGCACCAATTATGCAATAAAAGTTAATAAAGGTGACAATATTATATCTTTTCATCGGTAAGTACAATTTATTACATGTTTTTTTTTCATTTCATTATGAATAATATATTATTTTAAATTTGTCTACATATGTCAATATTATTTGACACATCGATATCTTAATATATAAATTGGGTAACTCCGAAATAGTCACTTTTCGGGATGGAATGAATTAAATACCTATATTTTTAATTAAACTGAATATGTGCACACTCAAAGAGAACACAAATATACTCTTTGACTCTTTCACAGTAAGCTTAAGTTTTAAGATATGGAATAACTTCTTTTTTTTCGAAATTACCGGCAATCGTATCCCACAAGAAATGTTTTTTGCCTGAGTTTAAAATCCAGAGAAAATCATAAAACAATAGTACTGATCAAATAATAATAATGAAGAAGAAAGAATAAAGTCAAATAAGGATCAAATTATTTTCAACAAAAGATAATAATAATAATTGTCTATTTATTTCAAGAGAATTGAGACTTATTAATTAAATGAAGAATATTAACCAACATGGAACAACTTTTCAAAGAATATTTACTGATATTTTTGTTCACTCACTCCTTTTTTCCATATTTTTCCTCCATATTTTTTTTATCATTTAGGTTTTTTGTACTCAGTGCTCCACAGTTTTCTTTTTTTTTAAGAACTTAAGTATTTCTTTCTATCCATTTTATGGTTTAAATAAGTAGCCTGTGAAGTTTATTCTACCAAAATGCTCCCGCTATCTCTTATCATATTATAATATCAAAAAAATCATTACTCTCTCCCAGTAGTAATACCAATATACGTTGATTCGATTTGTCTTATTATCATGAGTATACAATTCTCATTCTTACTCAATTCTGCATAGAGAATAGTATTTTGAACGTTGCTAATACTATCATGGACAAACCCATCTTTCTTTATAATTTATTAAGGCATTTTTTCATTTTATATATTCTGAAAGACGTGGAAGACCCTCTAATACCGTGTTCCGTTCCTTCGAGGCAGAGCTGAGGGAAATGGACTTGGTGTGGAAGGAAGTCATAAGCATTGTGCAAGATCGAGCGCAATGGAGAGCTCTTGTTGCCTCCCTATGCTCCTAAGTGGAGTTCAAAGGGAGTTTTGATTGATTTGATTCAGTAATGTTAAAAGATGTACTGAAATGTAAGTGTACAACGTGATATTATCATTTGGTTTTCTTTCATAGGTTCCCGAGAATAGGGAATGAAAAAAGAGAAGAGTGGATCAAACTGGTTCAAAAAGATCGCAGTGAAGAAACTTGGCTACCATCTAAATTTTCAACAATTCGTTCAGTACATTTTAAGAAAGATAATATAATTGGTACATCACCCGCACACCTCTCACCAAATAATACCGAATTTTTATACCATCATTAGGTAAATCGTTTTGTCAAAAATGCAGTTATCCATGTTGCATATCAATGTATCGACACTATAGCAACATAATAATAACATTGTTGCTTAGTAAACAGTTTGTTACTATAGTAAACAAACATCTACTGAAATATAAACAATGCACTAAGTAAAAAGGTTGAATTCCATTACATTCGCAGTATAAGTCATTTATATCGAAAATTAAAATTTTCTAAGTCATCGTTATGAATGTTTTTGGCGCATTATTTAAACACAATTGGAACATCACCCGCACACCTCCCGTCCCTCCCACCAAACTGGACACAAATTTAAAGTGAATTTTCTTCCTATAAGCCACTCTATTTATGGAACTCTTTGGTCCTTACTATGAATATTGATTTCAAATATGTAATTTATACAAAGATAGGTTTCAATATATTTTTGAATGTTAAAAAATTATTTCTGAAAGCTCGTCAAAATCCCGAGCGTCTTAGGAAATCCGTTCCACACTAACTTTAATATCATATTTTATATTATTTCTTATGAATGTTGCTACTTTTTAATGGTTATTATGTTATCCAGAGCGGAGAAGAATCAAATAAACCAAAAATGATAAAAATCTGTTCAGCCGATCTCGAGTTATAAGTGTTCGCACTAACCCGACTTTATTTTATATAGATTTCACAAAATAAAACGGATATCTATTATTTCATGATATACACTTCTCCTTATTTGTGTTGCAGTTTGACGTATGTAATACGCACTGTTATCTAACTTGTTTGTGAAAAATATACTAAAATATACTAACACATGACAAATCTCACGATGCGCAGTTTCCAACAGAATTGCGTTGTGTGTCGTGCTGTTTTTCTTCGTAATGAATTTCCAAATAATGTCCCAAACGGTCGTGGCGTTTATAATTATTTTAAATGTTTATAATTATTTTAAAATGCAAAAAGACTTTTTTGAAACTGTCGGATAGTTGTTGAGTTCATAGCGTTTCAAAGTTTTAGATTTATATGCAAGGCTCAGGTTTCCTAGAAAAGAGGACCCCCAAATAAACGGCCGTTCTACAAAGAAAAATCAAATATTGATTATTCCTAATTAATATTGAAAATTTGTTCATACATTTTATTTCAGTGGACATCTTGTTTACTGCGGTATCCAGGCTACGCTCATTGACTTCAAGATTACACTGTCTCTTCCCCGTTTGCATTATTTTAATGCCGGCAGTGTAAGAGATGAATGTAGAATGTTTTGTTTTTGTTTCAAAGACTGCCACGTCTTATGGGTTATTTAAAAAAAAAAACGGCCGCCGTCTTACCAGTGTCAGATGATTCGTGAACGCTTTTATTGATGGCACTGAATTATAACATATTAAAAAAGCACCTTCTTTGCTGTGATATTGATATAAATTGTCTTCTCCCATACGATATTCATCCTCCTCTGATGCCTGGTCATCCTCCAAACAAATAACAATCAAGATCGTTCATTTTTACGTTCCGACACAACACGCAAATTGACGTTTATTATTAAAAAAAACGGAGGGAATAATACGGGCACGGAACTTTCCAAATGTCACCGTGAAGACCGCCGTCGTAAGTCGCCGTAATATACGGCCGCTGAAGACTGCCGCTCCCTAGGAACCCACTGCATTCAGTGTTACTGCCGCTTTTCTTTTCAAGGAAAACAAAGCATAAGTATAGATTTGGTATAACTATAGAAAACTATGTTTCATTTTCATTCAATTATTCGTTTGTGTTTAGAAATTTATCGGAACTGTTATGAACTGTACAATAATTATACATAAATATCTACTAAAATGTTGCCTATCTTTAACGTAGCATAGAAGAGTTTCATTAAATAACATCAAGCCTTTGATATCTAAACGGAATTTCAAATTAATTTATCCAATATTCAGACTCTATAATTACATATGTACCTATGTATTTTATCACTCTAAGTAAACTGTTTCTTTATCAAAAGCTTACTTTTTTTAAAATGCATGATTGGTATCGAAGTTCCTTTAATCAGTTTTACTTTACAACAAGCTCGTCCCGCTGTGTCGTGTGTTGGATCCGATTTTTATTCGGATGTCGTCACTTCTAACAAAAAATCGTTTCTTGAATTTCGGTGTCGGAGGAACGAGACTGATGATATGGTTATATTGGTATGCGAAGAATAATGACCAATGGTTGAATTCGGATGTAGAGCTTAAAAAATGATGTACCTAGTTCTTTCTCGTATCATCTATACTTAACCCAAATGTTTTTGAGCTATTGCTGCGTGAGTAAAATTTTGTACAACAGATATTTAACAGCTAAAAATCCAGTCCATTCTCAAATACATCGGAGCCAGAAACGTAATTCTTATATCTGATATGGAGATTACGTATAGGGTTAAGAAGAATAGTGGGTGCATTACAAAATCACTACAAATACATAATATTATTCAGATTGCTGAGCAGGAATGTGAGAAATTAGCGAACATACCTAATAATAATAATAAAGTTTGATAAACTAATTGATAAGAAGGATCTATTCAAACAGCTTCTGTATCTTTCTACCTAGTTTTTTTATAAGTAACTAGCTTTCCCAACAGACGTTGTCCTGTGTTCCAAACTATGATTATTGAATTCGAATTTGTATAGTGATGAATTAATTATCATTTGACCAATGTAATTCCGAACGATGCGTCTGTTTTAAACCATGTATGTTCCATCAGTATTCTGTCAGTCGAACCAATTGATAATTTCTGTCAAAATTTCAAGATTGGAATAAAAATTATAAGGTAAAAAGCACTAATAATGTTGTCTAGGTAGAGTTTTCTTTAATTTTCTAATTTTCCATGCATTATCTACACTTTTTTCTTTCTTCGAAAAGGACTTCTCCTGTTAAAAGCCTACACGACAAAAAAAGAATTAGCGAAATCAGTCCAGCCGTTTAGGCGTGATCCGATGACCACGCAAAATAGCTCTCCATTTTTATACATAAGATTAATATAAGCGAGATAGCATGTACAAATCTTTTTTTTTTTCTATTTTTTCGACACTTTTGCAAAAAGTATCTAAATAAAATATCCCAGAAAAAAAATATTAAGAAAATGCAATGACCTTTTATTAAACACAGATCGTTTGCATACAAATCTTATAGGTGACCAAAAGGACCTTCTTTTCAAAAACACATTGTAGAATATCCCGTCTCTATTACGTAGTACATAATTCAATGAGAAACTATTAATAATAATTCAATATCAAAGTGGAATATGTAAATTTGTAATGGATACAACGTCGTCCTTGGGAAGCGATATAATTTATCAGATTTCAACGAAACGGTTTCTATGGAATACTAAGTTGCCTCATAGGTAATAATATTATAGTACCAACAATAAAATGAAGTATACTTAACAGGAATAACAGGACTTAAATAATGCGTTATAAACTTATAATAGAGAATCCAATACGTACTTATTCCACGAACTCCTTTCATTATTGTAATGGGTGTTGAGAATGCTAAGTGTTTGCTTGTTGGTTTCATTGAAACTCGTGGGGGCTAAAATGTGATTCGAATGCATTGTGAAACTTGTGGGGGCTAAATAATAATATGGTTTGAATGCATTGAAACTTTAGGATACCACAATATAAGAAGCCCAAGTTTCCCATATTAATAATTGAGTGTTTCTAATTCTCATTTGCACACTCGTTCGGTGATTCCTTATATAACTCCAACCGCGAAGTAGATTCCAGTGTGTTAATACTTAAATTACAAGTTAAATATGATTTCGTTGTCTTTTGAAAGATTTACTTGATTTCCACAAAATCTTTCAGTATATTTTATGTACTGTGACGATGAAACATATTTTGCTTCAGTTACTAACACCTTTGAAGACATAAACTAGAATATCTAACAACTAATGACTAACAATTCATTTCTGATGTTCGATTTTAAATTGAACACACCATTACGGGCTTACGACCGTCTTCTACTGTTATTTCGAAGGCTGGCTTAGTGTGAACACTTAACGTTAAAAACGTTCGCCATTAGGTGGTAATATTACCAAATATGTCTCCGAAACTCCTAATCATGAGAATTCTCAACATGTTCAACATGTCGAAAAATTCCATGTATCCAACAAGTAGAAATTTAATAATAAATGAAATATATAGATAAAAATTGGAAATTATTGAGAACAAGTAGTGAGCAACCAAATTTAAAGAGTGCGACAGCTGTCATGTACTTTCAATTATCAACTAGTTATTATACACATTATATACAATGTACACATTATGGAGACACATGGCTGGGCATTACGCAAGATCGAGCGCAATGGAGAGCTCTTGTTGCCTCCCTATACCCCGTGAGTGGGGATCAAAGGGAGACTGATTGATATACACAATCTTATTGTAATATTTTTTTCTTTGGGTTCAAAAATTGTTATTTTTTTTCTTCGAGTTCAATTTTGTTGTGATATTTTACGCTGATTTACGGAAAGTACTAACCCAGTGGTTATATATTTTTTAAGTCTGTTATACTTTACAGCTACGCAAAAATAAACGAAAACATTTTTTTCGAGGTCAAGTTTAAAATTGTTACATATTTATTTATTTAATAATATTTTTGCTGTTTGAGAATTATTACAAAATAACCAATTATTAAAATTCACAACGAGATATTTATACGAGGAATAAACAAAATATAAACAGACATTTCTGTTACACTTAGTAATATAGGTATAAGTCTGGGATGCTATAATTAATACTAAGAATCTCCGTTTATTTTTCCTGCCACAACAATACAAAATGTTTTACGTAATCCTTATAAAATCGCCGTATATTTCAAAACATATTTATATGAATCATATTTTTTTATACTCTCCAATTGTCGATTTTCTAATTTTTAAAATTAGCTATATATGAATAGTATTTTTGGTGACTAGAAATACTTTAAACTAACAGGTAAAAAATATTTTTGACAATTTTTCGGTTCACAACTTATGGCCTTCCTATAAGAGTATTCCTTTAAAATGAACTGCAAGAATTATGGGTCTTTAGTTGATTTTTTTCTTTTTTTTAACGATGAATAATTATTGTAACATGAACACACTCTTAGTTTATTGCACATTTTGAGAAATCTCATCAAGCTTTTAATTCAGGGACATATTTTTAAAAAGTAGAAACTGCGATAAAACAGGAGAAAATAAAAAAAAACTGAATTAATGTTTAATATTGGAAATAATATTGATATCTCGAAGCATTACAGAAATATCTTTTTAATCACTGAAGTAAAAATTTAACGGAGATTTCAAGGAGAAACTTGTTACTTCATTCAGGTACTAAATCCGTAAAAGAGTGTCGCCTACAAAGATAAGATTGATTAATCTGCCTCTTCTTTTATATGAATCCCATTGTGATTGCTGTAACTATCAGCTTTTTTAATTCCTGGATTCTCAGAAACTTTGCACAACTCCTCAGTTTTGAAACAGTTGTGTTCGTTGCTTCTAGTGACGCCTGGTTCTAAACCATGTTTTCTCGCTTCGATTCTTTGAATTCTAGCCTCAATCTTTAAAGCCCTCACTTTTTTCTCTAAATAATCAATTTTCTTGTTCAACTGTGTAATTTCGTTATCCTTTTCCGCCACTATATTGCTTATTTCGGCCATGCTCAAACCGTGGAGAACACTTGTAGTCTGAAAATAAAATAAATAAAGTATCTTATTGAATTTATCGGTTTTTATATAAAATACAAAAAAAGGTTTAATGTCGGTTTTAGAATCGGAAACAATCCAACTGCTGTGCCTCAAATTGGTTTCTTCATAAGAAATTTATTAAAGCCAAGATGGTTTGACACCACTATCCGTATAAAACATGTTTCTACCTATGACCAACTTTGACACTATGCAACCGACGCGGCGTACCCTTAATGCTACATTAACACGCTTGCCACGGCTTGGCAAGCCACCACAAATTCCGAGCCTTCACAAACACTCGGACGCCATTTACACGTTGGCGAGAACGTCGTTATTTTAATATGTTTGCCGCAAATTTCCGTTGATCTGTGTCGAAAAACCGACACTTGCCCAGATCGGGACAAGCGTTGGCAATCTCACACAAGCCACGGCAAACACCCCATTTACACGTTCGTGTTTGGCTTGCCAAACCGTGGCAAGCGTGTAAATGTAGCATTACAGGTATCATTTGAAAATGATTAAGAACCACTAAAAGATAGTTTACCAAAATTCTTTTAACTTTTCACACAAAAATACAGATTTTTCCTTGCCATCTTGTCACACAATCGTAGTGGCACATCTGGGTGTCCGCTTGTTTAAAAAAAAAACAAAACAGTACGTTTTTGAATTTTACTAGGCCTAGCCGCCCTAGGCTCTACAGTCTACACAATTAAAATTAATGTAACATTGCGGGTTAAACTGATAATCATTAACACCAAAACTCAAACGACACAATACAATCATACGCAGTTCATCGAACATTTATCAGAAACATTACTACGCATATTGCATTCCGTTTGTAAGTAAACTAGTATGTATCAAAATATAATAATTAATTATGTCGAACTTAATGCCCGATCTGAAAATTATTATCAATGTTACATCGAAATATTTTTTAGGATTTTTTTTAAATAAAAATATTTTGAGGATAAATTGAAAATTCTTATACTAAGATTTTTTTTCCATTTTGTTGTCTATCTTAATAAAGTTTTAAGCTATAATAATATTATTCAGACTAAAAAAATACTTTGGAAGTTTTTAAATAGGTTATGTTTTAAATTCAATTAAAAGGAAATTACCTACGATAAAACAATTTCACTACTTACAGGTCCAAATTGAACGAACGCTTTACAAATCGAATAGGACATTGGACGTTTACTATTCTAATTGAAGGTTTATAAAAATCAAACATGTAATTTTACAAACTAAATTGATAATATATTCATAAAACAATTTATAAAAAAAAATTACACTTTTTCTATACAAAGGTAAATGGCAATTTTTTCCAGGCAACCGGTCTCGTCAGATCTGAAACATGCCAACCCCGGGAAGAAAATTCAAGTTGAAAACTTTGACCCGAATAGGGAACGATCTAGAAACCTCGTGATCTGTTCACGCCTAAAATACCACTAGGCCACCGAGGTCGGTCGAAATTCGATGGGTGACATGGGCGGGCGCTTTATTGAATATTTGATGTTGTTGTAGTTTACTGTTCAGAGCAAAGGGTGTATACTGTTATGCTGGATGATAATATTTTTAACAAAAGTATAAATAAATAAATCATCTTAGAAATTATGAAAAATTTATATTCAGTAAAATGCTTATTTTTTTAATGGAAGGAAGTAGGTACCTAATATGTATCTATACTAGTATTTTATTGAAGAAAGATTTGGTTGTTTGTTTTCATTGAATAGGCTCCGCCATTACCGAACCGATTTGAAAAATTCTTTCACTTTTGGGAAGCTACACTATCCCCGGGTGACATGGGGCTATTATATTTTTATAAGTTTGTCCTTGATTCGGTGCCTATTTTTTGTTGAAATAACACATTCAATACAATATCATATAGACAAAAATAATAATATGACGTGATACTTGGTCAGAGCTTCATACAATCGGGAAAATGTTTTAAATAATTGTCTGCAGTTCTGAACGCGGCACAGTAAATTAGGGCCCTAGAGTAAAGTTGGGACGATTAACTGGTTTATATAGGAAACTCAAACAAAACAAAAAAAAAATTACTTATACTTTTCTATGCCTGTCGTTCGACAGGTTTTATAGCTAGTCTATAATAATAATATAAAAGAACGTTGGGTTAGTGCGAACACATATAACTCGAGATCGGCTCAACAGATTTTTTATGATGCTTGGTTTATTAGATTCTTCCCCAAATGGATGACAAATTATCTATATAAAATAAAAGTTATTATAGATTAGAGTAACTGACAACAACGCCATCTGTGAAAATACAACACAATACCTATTGAGCTTCGAAACATTGGTACGCAGATTTATGATAGAATTTCTTACGAGCTATCAGAAATTTTTTTTTTTAACATTCAAACATATTAATTTAAAATGTATTTATTAAGGACTGCAGGTCCGTCAAAAAAGCTAGTATAGTATAAAAAGTTTCAATCTTTTAACTATACAATTGGGTGTTTTAAGTGTTCAGTTTTATTTATGTATAAACAACCACTTATGATTATTAATATTATGTATAATCGTCCAATATGAAATTAAAACAAAACAGTTTAGAATCAGTTAAACATCCCCTATATTTCCACGTTCTTCAAAGTAAACTTTAGTTATTTAAGCAAACTTCGTAACTTATGAATTATTGAAATTAAATAGTTTGAGGAATCGGAATTCGCAGCCAATAAACGACCGGTATATTATTATTCTGTAGGTTACTTAGCGTGGGCAGTTGAAGATGGTTTCACTCCCAAACTGCTTATTATAAAGATGCACATAGGTATTAATACTATTTTCGATGGAAATTTTCTCCCGTTTTTCGTGTTTCAACAAGCTTCTAGGAAGATATCTTATTTATGCACATGCATATAAGTAATTATAATAATAGAAACATATACAGTAGATATAAATTACCAACCTTGGCAGCCGAGTGGTATAGGCTTGGACTTCAGATCGAGAAGAGGTCCAAGAGTTTTGACAACGTCTTAACTTAGACAAACTAAACAATAGAAGACGGTCGTAAGAATCGTAAACCCAGAGGCCGATGGACTTGCCTGAGCTGGCGCCGAAAAACCCGCATTTGGCCCACAGCCCATCTGCGGACTACCACGTAACGCTCTCAGAACCAGCCTAAAGAACTGGGTCAAAGACAAAAGTTACGAAATTTGGGCAAACAACCCAGGGATGAAACATGCGAAGGAACTAATCATAGGGTACTCCCAGAAGTTCACATTTGAAGCACTCAAGCTTTCCAAAAAACAAATAAGGATCCTAACGAGGACCTTAACTGGAAACTGCAGACTGCGCAAGCATATGACCATAATTGGACTCTCATACACTCCAATCTGCAGATTCTGCTCTCAGAGCATCATAAATAACACGAATCAAATTCCAAATCTTTGGTGTGATGGATACATGACAAATGGATAGGGCATGTAAAAAAAAATAATTAAAACCAAAATGTATGCACAAAACGTCACATAAATAAAATAAAAGTTAAAATGTAGAATATAGAAATTGGAAATTAAAAAAGTATACATTATGCATTGTCAAAATCAAATTACAACTTTAAAATAGAAAAACACAAATAAAAACATTGAAAACTATATAAAATGTATGCACAAAATGGCATATAAATAGTATTATTCATAGTAAGGACTACAGGACAGGAAATTCTATCGTCTGTCGGGAAGCTAGTCTATACTAATATATAAAGAGGAAAGATTTGATTGTTTGTTTGCATTGAATAGGCTGCAAAACTACTGAACCGATTTGAAAAATTCTTTCACTTTTGAGAAGCTACACTATCCCCGGTGAACAAAGGCTATATATAATTTTCAAAAATATTTGGGTTCCTTACTAAAACTCCAATAATGTAACCCAAGGTGTAAAAAAATTACCCAAGATATCCTTTACATCGCATCTGCTGTGAAAACTATTGATGATAGAATAAAATAATGTACTACGACTTTGTAGAAGACATCAATATTTACAAAAAAAAAAAAATGTCGCGCATATGTCTAACTTTTATACCATCACACCGTTTCCCGAAGGGGGTTAGTTATTTATAGTGTTCATTTATTTAAAAAAAAAAATTGAAATGCCGCCTTTAGAAAAGGCTCTTCATTTGTATCTTGGTATTACTCCTTATCATAATAAATTGGTTCATATTCAAGACTACTTCAATACGTTTATAAAACTTTTTGAATTATTCAATTCGGACATTCCATTCGAAAGATACCACAAGTTTAAAAATGTAAGTACCTAGCTATCAGAAAAAATAAGTTGTCACCACTCTCCATGGCTCACTCTGCTCATCTAGCTAGTAGCTAGGCAGCGATGTAGGGCGTCACTGGGGTACGAGCCGTACGGGAGGGGACCATTAGAATGCTACATTATTCCAGATTAAAAGGCTGTATAATATTTTGAAAAAAAAAATAGGGTTCTTCATGAAAACCATTTTTTAAATAGGTAGGTACCTATGTATTTCCCGTGTGAAACTGGGACAGACCGCTAGTTTTTAATATGAGTCAGTTTGGTGTGAAGGAGTGAAGGACGCTACTTTACGATATTATTATCATCAAGCAAACGCAAAACGAGCGACAAAAAATAAAAATAATGTGTGATTTCAATGAAACTTGGTGCATTTTAAATGGCTGTTACATTTTATGGCCAAATATTTCAGCGAGGTATGGCCCGTTTAGGATCCCATAAAGAATACAAAATGTTACCCAATACACGCTATGGAGAAAATCGGTACGTAGGAGTAAGTGGGAATATAATATAGTGTATGTACATACACTTCTTCAAGATTGTATTTTCAGCGCATGTAATCTTTTCAAAGATTTATTATTTAAATCTTTGAAATGTTTCTTGTTATAAACTTATATGTATATTAATGCATCGTATATATTCATACACTTTATAAATTCCCCGGAGTAAAAAGTGTTTCACACACACATGCGACTATTATTATTTGTCAACGCCAACAAGATTAGAGAGAGTTTTATAAAAATATTTAATATCGTGTTCTTCTTGATGTCATTGTATTTATTTATTAGAGGCACCAACAGAATATTGCACAACACAAACAAAAAATCATGAAACAAACACATAGAATTTCCAGTGCTCCAATTACAGGTATCTCCCGCATAGCTATTGTGCATAGTAAGGTAGGTACAGTCAAATTCTATATATTATATAACTATTTTTCATATAACATGCAGCAATACCTATTGGACAACACGCATGAAAAGACTCAATTATTTGTATGTCCTATATAATCAGTTTTATCTTCCAATTTTACTTTACCACGTTGCAGATTGTGGACAATTTGATATTTCTTGCCGAAATACCTAACAGTATTATTTAGGAAACTCTAGTCAATTATTTAATATTTCATATAAATATCCCGCATATTATTAGCTGTCATAGCAACTTTCAACTAACCGACGAATAACGCCTGCTTTTGTACTATTTCGTATTGGAGATCGTGGGTTCGATCCCAGGTGCCGACCATCTTCCTCTTTCACGACACAAGCTTTAACTAGTTTACTGTGAAAGAGTCAACGAGTGCATTTGGGTTCACTTTCAGAGAAGACAAATTCATTTATATGTAATATAAAAAAATAGATCTCGCGTGTGTTATGAGTGTTTTTTTTGGAAAAACTAATATAGAATATTAGACCAGAAATAAAAATGGTGAACTCTTCAAAAAAAAGACGAATAATTTTCATCAGATCCGTGACGAAGTATCGCAGTAAACATATTATTGATAAAATGTAGCACAGAATTCTATGTAGCCACATGAGTGAACCGAAATAATATTATAACCTTCTAAATTCCACTTTATACATATACTTAGAGAGAAACTTCGATTTTCCAAAAAATATTTAAAAAATCGAATTCGTCTGGATAATGCCCCAAAATAATAATAAAGTTTACAAATTTTTATATTGTCTGTGGTATATTTATTGCCAATGGTTCACCCATTACGCGCAAATAATAATTATTGTGCGGGTGCCTACCCAGCCTTCTTACCGTACAGTGGTACTATGTGTGAGTGGTGCGATGGTATGTCGGCGGTCCTCGTTGTATTTCTTCCGAACCTAGACATTTGATAAAACTAAATAAATAAATACATTTTCAGAACATTAACATAAAAAAATTGTACCTACTATATTTTTCTTCTGTTCAGCTGCTGGTTATGGAACTGTTCCTTGGCTTGACAGGTTTCAATAAAAATTTTAACAAAAAAAATATTTTTTAGGGTAAACGACATGAAAGAATTGGACACCATATTATAAACTTCATGATAAAATCCAAATAATTCAATATTATTACGTTTATTTCCGCTATGTTATTTTATTTGTATAAATATAGGGCGTTAGCCTATTAAATGTTGAACAATTTTACAATATTTCATACATTATGCACCAGTAATACTGATTTATAAACAGTTCCTAAAAGAATTCACCGCCTATGCGTGTGACGTCAGAGATCCTGCATTTCGGCCAGTCAATACAACTGAGAGCGACAGCAAAAATACCGGAGGCCTCGGTTACACTGATGTGCAATTTATTCAAATTACGAATTATTTTTGATAAAATGTAGGTACTCTTTATTATGATTATTATTTTCAAGTAGACATTTTAAGCTATGAAGATGTATTAAATATGTTAACAATATCTGTATTTTAAAACGTGAAGCAAAAACTTTGTGACCATTTTTATGAAAAATGCATTTTTTT
Organism: Mystacides longicornis; assembly: GCA_963576905.1. Lineage (NCBI taxonomy): Eukaryota > Metazoa > Arthropoda > Insecta > Trichoptera > Leptoceridae > Mystacides > Mystacides longicornis. Next base: position 10,203,733 of record OY756429.1, read on the forward strand.
AATAATACTAATATTTTTTTTAAATCATGTATAAAAACAGATTAAATCAATAAAAAAAAACTTTACAAACACTACTGTAATGTTATGTACTCACACACACTTCGATTTATTTTATATTGACACAAACGCATAAGAATTATAGAACGGAAATGTAGAAAGCTGTGGCTTTCAGCTTGGAATCAGGATACCAAAGGCTCTCATTATAGGATGATACAGCCAGATTTACCTTCGCGCCCGCGGTTCAATGCTTCTAAAAGAATGTCTAGAAGTTTATAGTGAACATATCCAGGATGCGTTTTGGACATGTTCGACTGGATAGTCATTTGTTCAGATTTGGCCTTGTTCAATCTCCATTATGCGAATGGGATGAAGAAACGCTAGATCACGTGTTTTTTGGGTGTCCACTGAGGGACTCCTTGGATATTTATTTTCTCTTCAAAAACTTCAGTTTCCCTTTGTGTATCATTTACTTGCTTTCTCTTAATTCCCCAGATGTCCATAAAATTTTGTTTTTATTTTTTTTAATTTCATAAATAAAAACATGCTTTTGTTGTATTTTTTTCTTCTTTTTATGAATTATTATTTGTTTTTGTTTTGACTTAATATGACAAGAGTCTGGCTGTATCATCCTTTTTTGGATGCAATGCCAAAAAAAAACAAACGCATGTATTCTTTCTCTATGCATTCATGTAGTCTATCTATGGTCAAATTGAAAATAGATAAATTAATTGTTTGTCTTTAAAAATAATAAAATAAAAACTCTGCAGGTATAAATAAATAAAACTTTATTGCTGTCTGTATTACAATATAAGAAAAAATGTTTGTACAATTCAAAGGGCGGACTTATCTTAAAAGATCTCTGCCAGCCAACCCAGGTATATACCTACCTATTATCAACATTTCAAATTAGATGACAGACGTATCCATGTCATTGTTTTTTGAAAGAAAATTGTGCAATAGCGCACGCTCATCCAGTCTTTGACAATGGAACCTTAATAAGTGGTTGGTGGTTGGTGACCCAGCGGTTACAACGTCGGCTTTCGTACTGCGGACGCCGTGGTTCGATCCCAGGTGCCGACCATTTTCCTCTTCCACGACACAAGCTTTCGGTAGCTTACTGTGAAAGAGTCAAGGAGTGTACTTGTGTTCACTTTGAGTGAGCACAGATTCATTTTATTAAAAAAAAAAATAATGTTCAAACTTACAATTTAAATTAGTTATGTTCGAATTTCGAGCACTGGTCGACCACTTGTATAATATAAAAAAGCTGCTAACCTAGGGTAGCCCAGAACTCACAGTATATTATAACAGCCTTTTCGTGTAAAACATAATATCTTTGCATTAAAATTCATAATTTTACGATTAAAATGAATTTGTCCTTGGAATTATTACAGAAACTTTAAAATGATATCGACTATTGGAGCTTTTTATTATCTGCTTTAGAACTACATATTCAATATTAATCGGTACTTTAAGGGGGACCCACTGAAGTTACGGACCTCAAATTTTACGTGCTTGTGTAGGAGCATAAGACCAAGCCGTATACCATTTTTTTTTTTTGAAAATTTTGAATTTTATGAAAATCGAAGAAAAAATTTTTTTTTCTAGAACAAGTGAAATTTTCTTTGGATACTTTATGAGGGTTCCCCTGAAGATACAGATCTCAACATTTTACTGACTCATCTACATCGAGGGGCTAACCGTTCTACCAAATTTCAATCAAATCGGATAAGAATTTCTATGAGTTATGCGCACTCATTTTTGGCGTACGGGTTTTTTTTGCATTTTTGGAATCTACACCCTCGAAAACGTCGAGAAAATTAATTTCAGCGAAATCTATTTTTTTTTTGAAATCCGATCACAAGACTCGTGTATATTCCATATACTATGAGTAATACAATAATAAAACAGTCGAGGAGTCACGGTTACCGTGTGTGGCTGCTGAATTACATATCTAAACGCGAATAACCAAGTGTTTTAACAAGTAACCCAACGAACTTGTTCGTCGCTTTATGTAGAGGATCGTAGAAGGAACCGCGTAATATCGAAACCATTAAGGAGGAACATAACCAAGTTCTCTAACAAGCGATGTGTAGAGCAGTTTTATGGCTTGGAGAAATGTGAAATCAGGATTATAAACCCTCTCACAGACATTGCTTCTCAAAGTGGAGTCAGCGACGCGCATTCGGAGAACTGTAAAAGAGGTGAACATTATACATTGATTCAATACCTAACTGACTGTTAGTTGTACTCATTCGTTTTCCACACCACATATTGTGTATTTTAATATTTTTGTCATTAATTTATTAAAAGGTGGAAAGAGACTGCGTAAGATCGAGCGAATTAAGAAAGAATCGAGCTAGCTAATGTTGCCTCCCTGTTCACCAAAGTGGGGTCAAAAAATAGACAATGAATGACTTATTAAGTATTTAAATACTTATTACGATACTTTGAAGTATGTAGGTATATTATTATTCTAAGGCAACCCATCCTGAAAGAATGATTTGTGCTCTATGTAGGTATATAAACCGTTTTCTAACCTACCTTTTTCTTTTAAGTAGTTCACCGGTACAAATCTAAAAGGAATTGTTCCTTCTAACACCATTCTTTAAATAGAATTTGCGGATCTGTATATATCCGGTCGAGCTGCTTTAAGCTACGGCTACACTATGGCCCATGCTGGTCCAGGATGCCCAAATAGTGGCTCTGGCCAAGCATTGGCAAGTAGCAACATTTGGCAAATATACTTGTACACCTGGCTACACTATTGGCCCAACTCTGACAGCTGGCACGAGGCTAGATTGCTACACAATGTTTCTATCTATCACTGATTTATTGATTAATTCTTACTTTTATTCATCATTTTATTCTAATCTCCAATTATTCACTGTATACTCCTATCTTAGTGGGGAATTTCAAGAGAGTTTATCTCCCTGGGCAAAAAGGATATTTTAATATAATTTCCAATTCACAAATATACACAATAAAAACATTCATAATTTTATTAAACCTAACCTTCAATTTTTATTGATGTTTATTGTTTTGCAATAGGTATATATTTACCTAGCTCCTACAGGTTGATTTGGACTATAACATAAATGAAAATAAAAGGAAATCATAAAAAAAACAAGAAACATGGGTACATTTCATACAATGACATACTCGAGCGGTTTAAAAAAACATCCACCGCCGTCTTTGCCGTTTGCGTTTTTCATTATTTTTAATAACAGAAAAGCAGATGCCGCATGTATCACTGTATAGGATGCTGCAATTAATGCCATAATATGATATTATCATTGTCAACTTCCATTATTTTATCAGGATTATAAACAAAAATTTACAAAACACTATGAAAATAACAACATGAAAGGCATGACAGCTGTCAACATTGTTCCAATATTGGTGAATACTTGCGAACTCGATCGACAAGTAAACAAGTAACGGCCAATGTCAAATATTTGGCGATATTGGTCATTGGTGGAGCGGCCACACTATTTGCCCATGATGGGCCAGAGCCTCTATTTGGCCAGCATGGCCCATAGTCTAGCCGTGGCTTTAGCTGTGATGAAACCACTTTTGATTGCCCGCCCATGCTTCACAAATATTAGCTACTTTTTAATAAATTATTAAATTTATTTTAATACTTAGGTACATCTTAATTTGTGTTTTTTTTTTTAAATAATATCATATTTAACTATAGCAAAACACACCTTTCATAAAAATACCTTATTTTATCCCTTCTTCTTTCGGGTTTCAATCCAAAGATTGGTCTGTCCCAAGCATTTTGATTCCCTCTCTCCAGTCATCTCTGTCACACGCCATCCTCTTCATATCCTGATAGCCGCTACATCGCATGTCGTCGATCACCTGTTCTAGGGCGACCTCTGTGGTTGGCGCCTTCTATCATGCCCTCGACGATGGTATGGTAATGAGCAGGCCCAGGTGCCTGATGATTTTATCCATAAAATATTTAAACTACATCATTTTGTTTGCGTGCACTCGGAAGGAATTATCTAACCATTTTGTTGAATTCCTGGTGGATCCCTTGTTTTCTGTTTCGATCTTGATCATTAGTTGTGTTAAAGAAATTTTGTGACAGGAGATATTTTTAAAATAATATTTATTTATAAGAAGTTATTCTCATCGTTTGGGAACCGCTGCTCTAAACTAAACCCTAACATTCTCAAAGTCTTATTCATATTACATATTTAATTAGTCACGATTAATTGGCTTATGAACCTTTTATGTTCGTACATAAATGGAGATTGATTTTAATCCATGTGTAATGTGTAATTTTCCTCATTAAAATATTCACAAAGTACATAGGCCCCTTTAATAAGACTAGTGAATAACCAGTGGTTGTAGAATAAACTTGTGAAAACCCCAGCCAAGACTTTCTATCTTGGTTTGGGTTCTCTGTCCTTTCTTATATTTTCTTACTTATACTTAGAAGACTGAAGACGAGAGCATTGGATCAAAAGTACCTACGTGGTATTATCATTATTATTCGTATGACTCGGCTTTTTCTTCTTCCTTTTTTTAATTTGTACCTATATAGTATAAACTACCGGTTCAAGAAATCTTTAATATTATAAAAGAACAGATTCTTCCGATGTTTGATTTTTTGGATTCTCTCTGCTCCGGATAACATGAAACAATATTAAAGTTAGTATGGAACGGATTTCCTGTGACAACTTTTGCAAGTTTTATAACACCATTCTAAATTATTCGAAAAGAAGAATAAAACTGCACCGAAAAAAGTCAATGAGATTGTTTTTGCCCCGTAGGTGCCTTAAATTTTTATCTCTTTTAAAATGACTTCACATACAGCGCTAAAATAAAATAAATATTATTCAAGTGACGCTGAATGGTATATTTTTTAGTTACTTATAAGTAAAGAACTAGAGTTTGCCGTTCTGCTCGTAGACTAAAACTAATTAATACATAATTTTGAATAAGGAAGGGGCTTCCCTGTTTCTTTGTTGTTATTGATTTTGAACATCCCGTGATTTTGAGTCCCGTGGTTCTATTGTGGACTGTATCATCGGCTAATTTACCCACAGCCACAGCACACATTGTGTTAACGAAACTACATCGTTTATAATGTCCCGCTGTAAGGTTTTAAAATTTAAACCAACGGTAGGTATATCGGTGTTAAAATGAATGGTGATTAAATTTAATTAGTGGAAGTTTAAAACATAGGTCGATACATAAAGGTACTATATATAATACTTAGTACCTACCTACTAGTGGTCGACCAGTGCTCGAAATTCGACCATAACTACTAATTTAGATTTTAAGTTTGAACATTTTTAAGATGCCTTTGTCAAAGGCTGAGCGAGTTGCAATTTCACAAATTTTCTTTCAAAATTAATGACATGGATACGTCAAATTTGAAATGTTGATGATAATATGTTCAAAGTTTTTTCTATGGTTGTTCAATACAAAAAATATTATTCCGTTCTCATTTTGACCACAGATAAACAAAAGATCTGTGTCAAATAATGTCAAATATATCGAAATGTGTGCGAGTATGAAATACATAACATTACAGTAGTGTGCGAAGTGTTTTTTTTTTATTGATTTAATCTATTTTTATGCATAATTAAAAAAATATATTAGCATTTGCTACCCCTTCTCTATATAATCTGTACGTGTACGAAATTTTATACTCCTCCGTCCGCGCAATTTTCGTAAAAATAGTCACAAGTTTTTGCTTCACGTATTAATATATAGATTATAGGTAGGGATATACTTTATACTATTAAGCTTAGAACTAGTTAAATATTTGAAACACAAGGGTTCTTTGTACCAAAATGAGTGTAGAATGAATATGAATAAAATAGTATAGCAGGCTACGAATGCTTTTTGAGAAGGTTTTTTTTCTGGAACGTCTCTCAAAATCTAAATATCGGAATAACATCGTTATTAAGATTACAATTGGATCGGAATCGCGGATAATGCAGAGTAAGGCCCCCATTCAGTACAGGAAATTCGACTCACTTCACGACTTTCTTTGTCTAAGAACTATGTAATATTCCCTCTTTTGAAATACCGTTTCATACAGCCGCGTATATGTTATTTACATATATTCTATCAACATGCCCAAAACTCTCAACTTGTCAATACCTTTCACAAATCATATTTGAATAGGTATTATGTCTTGAATAAAACACACAGGTAAATCAAACCACGATAGATTTTTCAATAGAAAGTTAGAAGAAGGATATTAGAAAATTGTCTATCTTGTGATTGTAAAGGCGAACAATGCTAAATTATTTTCGAAAACTCACACACGTAAAAAGTAAAAAGAGGTAAGTGCTTCAAAAGAGTATTTGTGTATTATTGTCCAATTCTACTCTACAAAGGGATTAAACTCCCCACCCAGATCCAAGAAACTATTCACCTTCAAATACTCACAAGTAGACAAGAGGGTTTTTATAAGTTGAACAAATAAAATCAGTATTGTTAAAACACCAAAAATGTTTTTAAATCATCAAACTGGTGTTCCGCAAACCAGTTTCATCAGAAAAGTAATAATGCGAAGTTGATGATGTAACGATGATTAGTTCGCAAAATCATCAACAGGCGCATTCATTACTAGCTAATAAAATAAAAACATAATTTGTTGGTACAATAACTTGTTCATAGAGCTTCTTTTATTTTGATCGAATCGCTGTGAGGTTGGCACATAATACAGACTGCCATACAAAAAAATTTTCAGCGTTGACCAGATCAAACAATCATGAATTATTTTTGTCTGTGAATGATTACGAAGATAAAATATAGCAACTAGGGATATTATTAATGTTTTAATTCAAAATAAAAAAAAACATATTCCGTATGTAAAGTCTTACACTACTACGGGGTACGACCTTCTTCTCCTTTTTCAGAGGCTGGCTTAGTGTAAACATTTTTTTTTTAATGAATTTGGGCTCACCCAACTTGAAGTGAATACAAAGACACTTTCGACATCTTTGACATAAAACAAACGTTGTGTAAAATTTCGGCACCGGGATTCAAACCCACGACCTTCAGTACTTGCAAAAGCCGTCGACTGAGACCACCGGTCTACCAATCACTTACCCACGGAAATTACCCAAATCATTTTCCACATATCGAAAAAAAATCACATGCTTCCTGCAGAACTTGAACTTCTTTTCCTAGCCGTCTGTAAAAATCCTTCCAAAAAAGTCAATCGTGGCTATTTTGAGGTCTTCGTTTTCGAATTTTGAAATCTCTCAAGAAATTCTCTCGAAATCTCTTTGAAATACTTAATTCACGAAGTGGTTTAGACGTTTGCAAACAAGCCAAAGACTGGTTAGCGTAAAATAGTCTAAGACGAGAACAAAACGGCAATGTGCAGTCGTGCACCGTAAAATGAGATATACAATAATAATTGATATTTTACCTGAACATAATACTTTCTCTCTAAGTTGGTAATTTTCTCTTGTAAGGCGTCTACTTCCTTTTCGAGTCGCTCGTTAAGTATCTTCTTCTCCACCAGCTGACTCTCGTCTGAAGAACACAGAAGATAATAAATATTAGTACAGTAGTTCATATTAAATAAATATATAAATATTAGTACAATGACTAAAAATTGTGCATTGTTGAGACTTGATCAAATTAAATGTGCGATTTAAAGATGGAAATTGCGAAAACTTTTGCGAAATGGTGACTTTCACCAACGGCTCCTAGCTTTTAAGGACTACCGGAGAATTTTCCGGTACTGACGATGATTATGTTTTATGCACGATTTGGTACCACGTAAACATAAACATTTTGTTTTGTTCGGGCAAAATACTGAATGCGACCCATTAAGAGTACATGTCAGGTACAATACAATAGGGGCGTATGCCGAGGATGTTATCACAACCAGGAAAACCAGTCATCAAAATACGTAATTTCAATAGATTGCAAAAGTTTGCATTGAGCATGTCTCAGGCGCATAAAAGATTTAATAATTAAATAACAATAAATTTACTAGATTGTAGATATTTCATGTATAGGTATTAGTTTTACTTTAAAGATAAGAGTTCAAAATATTCAATTAATTAAACTGGAAGTACCTACCTATAAGGAATTTTGTAATGACCTTAATAATATGGACTGCTACTGTAATAACATAACCAACTTCTCTTAGCTCTAAGTTTCTATACATCAGTTACTATGGAAAGCAAAGAAGATCGTGTAACTGCCACTTAGCTAAGAAAGATCTACCCAAGCTTAAGAAATCCCCAGCTAGGAGAGACTTTAGGTAACTTTGGTGAAAGTCAGTAATGACTGACCTGGGAGCACCATTTTCTGGAACCTTTTTTCTTCATATTAATTCAATTTGAAAGATGGAACGTTTTCCTATATATGTATGATGGTAAATTGCCATTTGGACATAATCCAACAGAAACTTTTCTTGGTAGCGAAACATCACGAAAAGGAAACGAGAAAGACTTGAATTTTGTTTTTGGAGAAATTTAGTATTAGAAGAAATTTAAGTGCTTCGGCCTAAGAAGAAAAACTTAACATTTTACAATTCGTTTTATCAAGTTTCAACAATACACACTGAAAAACTTCCTCTGTATACGTTTATATGGCTAATAATGTAATGACAAACCATACCCAAGTTGCACCCTATAGACTAAAAAAAAGTTAGAATAGTTCATATGAAGGGTAAGTATATTTTGTCTAAATAAGGGTCATATTTTGCCTTTAAATATTCTAAAAACTATGCGTTGCCTTCACAATAACCGGCCAAAATAGTAGCGCAAGGATCCAGATGCATTATTAAAAAAAAAAAAAACAAAAGATGTTACCGTTTAGCATGATAGTAAAACCTTTGCGTCAAAAAGTTATAATAAAATCACATCGTCTGTTCGATGAAAGTTCTTGTGTTGCAAATATAAACATTAGAGGAAAAATCTGTTAAAAAAATGCAAGCGAACATTTTGATACAAATCTTATATTCGAAAAAAATGACACATAAGAGGTTTTACTAAACACACGACGAAAATTCAATACGACCATAATCCACGTACATAGCTCCTAAATACCCATAAATTAAATTTCTAGTGTAGGTACATTTTATAAGCTGTTGTCACATTTTGTTTTAGTTATTATTAATAGGTATTACTTTATTGTCGAAAAATCAGATCGGGACCGTGAGGTTGACCACCTCACGTCCTTAAACCTCAACCGGTCAGAAAAGGCACAATGAGCCTCGGACGCCTTCAAGCGCAATGGTGAGCTCTTGATGCCTCCCTATGCTCCTGAGTGGGGCTTGGGCCTCCCGCATTGTGGGTTGGTTTGGGGGGGATCCGCGGCGGGCTTGATTTGTGTGGGGCCGGCTTTTCAGTTTGATTGCTTTGATCGAGCTGGGGGGTCGGTTTCGTGCGGGTTGGGTTTGCTGTGGGTTGGTCTTCTCCGGGCTGGCTTGGCTTGTGCGGGGGCCATAAAGGGAGTATGCATGCATGCATTACTTTATTGTGCAATATACTGCATTGTTTTACAAAAATAATGAGGCGGAGCTATGTTTATGCAAACTGTTATTTTCTCCTTCCTTCTTTTTGTTTCAAATTATGTTGACAAGCAAAAAAAAAGCGAGTAACACACATTTGTAGATATGTGTTTTCTAGACACTTTTGATATAAGTAGGTACCTATTTAATTTTAAAAATAAACATAAAAAGGTAGGTACCTGTATTTGAAAAAAAAAACAGAAACATTTTTTTATTAAAGTAAGTGGAAGGGTCACTTAGGGGTTCCTAGGGAGCGATGCGTCGTCTGATAAAACGACTGTCATTGAATAGTACGACAATGTTTTTTATTACTACGGTAACAATATTGACAATGTTCTAAGTAGACATTCACCGCTATCGCTATAATAGCAGTACCGTAGTTCTAGAAAAACATACCACAAGCAGCTTCCTATATTAATAGACGCATTTAAGGAGGATATGACGCTTCTAGTAGAACCATACTTCAAGGATAAAAAACGAACGTCATTGTATATTATATACGCGCGTTTTTACATCTGTATACCTACAGATTACATAATATCGATTTTATTATTGAAATAATTTTACCAAGAATCAATACTGAGTTTATAAATATAATGTTTACCAAGCCACCAAGATCAACCTACTCATTTCGCAAACCACCAAGACAAATTCTAACAGATAATCTGATTTTGCGATTAAGGGATGGTTTGGGATAATGATTTGTAACTCGGAAATTGCGTAGGATCAACCGCAACGCAACTAAGTTCGTTATTTGACAGATTAAAAATCTATCAAAGTGTGATTCGTTTGTTTTAACACTTAGATGAAAATTAAAACAAAGTATTCGGGAAACGTACAAGTAGATACGTCAAACATAATATATTTTAATTTAACCCGGATTATAGAAGCGAGAGATTCTCGCACACGTCTGTTTTCGCGATAAGTGTTGAAATCACGTCCTTGCGTGTGTACGTTGATTAGGCATTAAGCTCTCTCCGATGAATAATAATGTTAATGCGATACCTATAATGGGTTTAAAACCTTACGCGGTAATCGAATCCACGCAATAATAATTAAAAGCCGGTACGAATTTTCGCCGATAATGACACTTGGGAAATTGTGTTTTGTACATCATCCCCCTTCTGAGGAGTTTCCGACAACGTGGGACAGGTATCCCAAGTGTGCTCGGACATTAGGTGAACCCCCCCATCTCGCCACGCCACGACACACCCACACTGTATCTAAACGACGATTAATCTACATTGTTGTACATTCCCTGATGTGTTTTGTTTGTTTCTTTATGATACAAATTGTATATGATATGGTATTAAATCGTATTATTGTATATTACACATACCAACATAATTTAGATGTGGAACAAAGTTGCGAGTAATGATTAAGTAATATTTTTGTACTTTTGCTGTCAAGATTTCAATGTATTAAGGCCATACATACTTTGATTATTTTATTACCTAGAGTTTGCAATGAACTGATTATTTTTTATCCAACACCACCTATGTATATAAGAAGGCCTAAGCGCTAGGGGCCATTTTGCCTCTAACATCACACCCGAGGCCCAGGCCGCCGGCGCTGTATGACAGATATCATAGAGTAAGTACATTTATGTGCATATAGTGATAGGGCAAGTACACACTAGGCCTTACATTGTGACGTCACAGTTCCAACGCTAAGGCCTTCTTATATAGGTGGTGTTGTATTTTATCATTCACAACATTAAATCAGATAATCAGTAAAAGAGCTGAAACAAGGCAGATATTCTGGTAGCGAAACATAAGTGAATGGACTGTTTTTTTTAATGTGGAACAGGAAATATTGTTTCGAGCGATCCAGGATAGAGAAATTCTGTACAGTAATTTCTGACGTTGGGACTACCTGACATGCCAATAAAAGAATATGATGGATACTTTTACAAGGTTGCTTTTTGACAGTTGAAGTTTGAAGTTTGTTAAATTGTGCTCCCGTTATAAAATTGTTTATTATATCGATAATAGTTTGTTTTGATGAAGAGATTTGTATATTTTTATTCTTTATGAAAGAACGCATCTTTTGAACATACGTGTGTGAAGTGACATTATTAATTTGAGGAGATATATCATGTTTCATAACTGATCTGACAGACAATATTGTTTCATCACTGATCTGACAAAAAAGTGTTTGTGGACATTCTTTTTGGGTTGCTTGAGAATACGTAATATTATAATACAAAAGTCATTTCAGTGTAAGCGAACTCTGTGTTAAATATAAAATTGAGTAATACTTGATTCATAAAAGGGACAGACTTTTATTTTAACATTATTATTGTGACCAACTGTACACAGTGAAGGCAGCAATCAAATTCATGCAGGTCTGCACATCGACTGATTTTATGAGTGTTAATAAGGCGAATTTACGACGCTCTGATTGTCGCACCAAGTGGATCAGTTAGCTAAGGCGCTACCCGACGCCTGTGGGGGGTGTGGTTCGAGTACCAACCTTGGCGGAATTTTTTTTTTTTTTTTTTTTATCTTACACAAACAAATAATTATTTAAATAATATTATAGGATCAAACCGCAAATAAAAATCTTGGTGAATAATAAGAGCCATCTATTGAAGCGCAGTATTCTAAATTGTAATCAAAGAACAGCATTCTCAGATTCATTGACTCCACCACCATAATATTGGATAACAAAGGCCATCACAGAAAGGCTGACACCTGTATAGCAGTGAAGAGGACACTGAATGATCAGAGTGGACCCAGACGGAAACCTGCATCACTAGTTATCTCTCTCATCACGCGCACATCCATGGATCACTGCACAGATATGTTATTGTTTTCTTACAAAATATTTCAAATACTTAGGTACTAGTCTCATTCTTAGACACCTTTAAGTACTGTAATGATCTTGGCATTCCATGACATTTTAATTTTAATATAATATATTTACCCATTTTTGTTTTTATATGTTTAGCGTTTTTAACTGTATTTACGATTTTTATATTATATTTTTGTGACTTGTTCATTCTTAGAGACTTACAAACTGTGATGATCTCTTAACTGAATTTATTTTATCTATTTATATCTTATATATTTAACGTTTTTAACACTATTTCTAATTTTATTCTATGACTAATATACCTAAGCTTGCCCATTCTTAGATACTCATGAATAGTATTTGTTGAGGATCATTATATTCTATGACATTCTAATATAATATTATATTTGCCCAATTTCATATTTGTATACCTATATTTAACGTTTTTAACTATATTTACGATTTTTTATATCATATTTTTGGGACCTAAATATTTATTCATTCTTAGAGATTTTTTAAAAATTCTGATGATCTCTTAATTAGATTGAATTTATCTATTGATATTTTTTATATTTTTAACGTTTTTAACCCTATTTCTATTTTATTCTATGACTAATATACCATTTTTGGACACTGGTAGATTGTTTATTTTGGTGTGATATAATTTGACTATTTATATATTTCAACTGTACAGTGGACATCATATAACTACCATATAATTTTTTTTATTTATTTTTTTTCTCCTTGCGGCATATTAAATTGTTTTTTACAAGCTCAGGGGGTTAATAATTTATTTGGTTTTATTGATCTGCTGGGTTCTGGCTCTTTTGACACTCTCTTGATTTGTTTACTTGTCTTATTTTGATTTTAATTTCGTTTCCCCTGAAATGGCTAGAATGGTCACCAGAAGCCAAGTCAATGAAAGTAAAAATGCTTATATCACTATGTTTGACACTTCACAAGAACATATAGGACTGATGGGTGGGGAGGAAAATATGGATCCAACATTAAGGGTTAATGTTGCTGAGTTGGAGAAGGAGAGGCATAAAATCGATGAGGAGCTGGAACTTAGTAGGAACGAACTAAGAAAGAAATGTAGAGAGGTAATGTTACTGGAGAAAAGAGTGACTGTATTGACTAAACAACGGAACGACCTATACCACTATAAGGAGCAAAATACAGCATTGAAGTTGGACCTGGAGCATGCGAATCGAAGGGTTTCGGATTTGACGGAGCAGGTGAGACGAATGATCAAAGCAAGAGACATGGAGGTCAAGAAATTTGTGAGAAATGAAAAGCAAATTTTACAGCGGCTGGAGGAAAGTAGGGAGATATGTAAGGCTCTAAGAAGAGCATATGATGACGTATATAGCCATCTAGAGCAGCAGAATGGATGTGTGGGAACAACAAATGGTAATTCGGGTAGAGGGATCGAAAATAATAATAGTAATGATTCTCTTGTAAACACGGGAAATAATAATGGAATATCTAAGTATAAGTATAAGACTACTGGAAGTGATGGTAATAATAGAGAACATCAGAAAACCAAGAATCTAATGATAATCGGTGACGGCTTGGCTAAAGGACTGGGAGCAAAAATAGCTCGTGAAGCGGAGTCTGCTGTGTACTGCACATCAAAACCGGGCGCCAGTATGCAGAATCTATATCCAGATATCATCGAAAGTATAGACAAATTGAACAAGGGTGATGATCTTATTGTAATAATGGGTAATGATGAGGAATGGGCTAACCGAAGACAGGGCACAAATATCATTAAGAGTATCATGGAGAAGGCACAAATACGTGAAATTACATTATATTTCACAACGGCGCGTTACAAGGAATATAAAAGATGCAAATCCAACATGGATTACACTGATAACATGAATAAAAAGATCTATAAGTATAATTGTGATGTCTATAACTTAGCAAAATTAAACAATGGAGTAAAGGTAATTGAAATAAATACATCTAGTAAATGTCCAATTAGCAAACTTATTACTTATAATATAAAATACCCAAAACATGATTATAATACTATAAGAGAAATCCCCAGCATATCGGAATTGAATATGAGTAACAGTACTCCTAGTACCTCGGCTTCATACCCGGGAGTCTCCTTTTCTGATAACATACTGTCAATAGAGCAAAAGGGAAATATTCCTAGTACTTCCTCTTCCTGCCTACTCGCTCCTATCCATAGGAAGTCAGAGAGGACTTTTTTAGGAAGAACTGTTGCCCTCCCAGAGACGGAGGCAACAAATCTCCGATTTCAACAAAAAACAATTTTAACTTAGCATATCAAAATGTACAGGATCTTAAAGGAAAATTGCATGAGTTAGATACATATGTTAAGTTGCAAATTGCTGACAACACATTGACCAACAATGGACGGAGCTTGGGACAGATACACAATTCGACTGAAGTTGGGAGTAACAATGCATCCTTTTTAATTTCGCACCAGAATGTACAGGGTTTAAAAAATAAAATGCATGAACTGTATACAGCTATTAAGATAGCGACCATTGATGTTATATGTCTCACTGAAACATGGTTTAGGCAGGAGCAACTAGATAATTACAATATACCCAACTATCAGATTGTAAGTAGTTTTTGTAGGGAGGGGGCAATTAGAGGGGGAACAATGATTTATGTGAATAAAAGATGGAAATCTAAAAACAGATTAGATATTGTCAGTTTGTCGCAAGAAAAAATAGCGGAACTTAGTTGTGTCGAAGTTGAGGGAGTTATCATTTTATGTCTTTATAGATCACCATCCGGTAGTATGGAAGCATTTATGTCCATATTAGAAAATGCCCTTAATAAAATCACGAGTACTAATAATAAACACGTAATTGTCTGCGGTGACTTCAATATAAATTTTGATGTATCATCTAATAATAAACCCTCTAAAGAACTGGGAGGACTACTAGATTTAATGAAATGCTATCTCTTAAAACGTTGTATTTATAATGCTACTAGGGTGACAAATGTGTCATCTACATGTATAGACAACATCTTCGCAGATATGGAGTACCAGGAGGTGAATACGTTGAACCTAGTCAAATCCGACCACTTCGGTCAATCAATAAAGATACAACTAACGAGTTTGTCAAAATGTAGAAGTAGAAATTACGTATACAAAAGATTTCACAATGAGGAAAGTATTGAATTGTTTTGTGAGTCCGTTAACGGGTGGAATGATCCACTAGTGAACAATGATGTAGACTCTTATTTTAAAGGCTTCTTTGAAAACATTGTTGTAAACTTAAATTATTTTATTCCAATCAAAAAGGTTACAAAAGATCACAAAAAAACGTTTAAATGTTGGGCAACCCCTGGTATTCTAGTCTCACGTGGAGTGCTGTATGATTTGTATGGGAGGAGAGAGCGTGACGGCTCACGGGAGATGAAAGAATATGTTATGACTTACAGTAAGGTATTTAAACGGGTCTGTGGTGAAGCTAAAGCGATGTACATTAGAGAAAGAATTGAAAAATCTGATAACATAATTAAGACAACATGGAAAGTAATTAGGGAAGAAACGGGGAAATCAAATACCAACCATTTGAATTTTGAGGAATGTGATGATGATATTGCTGATTCATTCAATAAGTTCTTTATAAATATAGCTGCAAATTTAACAAAAGATCTAAACTCCTCGATATATAATCCGGAGAGATATTTATGTTTTACCAAAACGAGCACTAGTATTTTTAAATTTAAGAAAATTTCTACAAATGATGTGATTCGCGTATGTCAGCAGATAAAAACAAAAACATCTGATGACCTATGGCATATCTCATCAAAATTGATGAAATCCATTGTGGTTGGAGTAGCCAGCAACATTGCAAACATCGTTAATATGTGTTTTGAGCAGGGTGTTTTTCCCACCTTACTTAAAAAGTCTAAAGTTGTTCCGATATTTAAAAAGGGTGATAAGAACGACCCAAGTAACTACAGACCTGTTTCTGTACTTCCTGTATTTAGTAAAATTTTTGAAAAAATTGTTGCTGAACAGCTCGTTCACTTTTTGGTTGAAAACAAATTGTTGCATCCGCAGCAATTTGGATTCCAGAAAGGTAAGAGTACCAATGACGCCATAGCTTATCTTATTAAAAATGTTTTAGAAGCTTTTGAGAAAGAATGCGACACATATACTATATTCTGTGATTTAACTAAAGCATTCGACTGTGTTGACCATGAAATCCTTATGAAAAAATTAGAACACTATGGCATAAAACAAGTTGAAAGTTCATTTTTCAGGTCCTACCTATCAAATAGACAGCAATTGACTGAGATTAACAACAGAAAATCATCTTTGGAAAACATTGACCGTGGAGTCCCACAGGGCTCCATATTAGGTCCTTTATTGTTCCTGATTTATATCAACGACTTACCATTCTTTCTTAATGACGAGGTGGAAACTGTCATGTTTGCGGATGACACTTCGCTCATGATAAGGGATGGTGAGGATAAAGATAAAAATAAAACCAATGTAAATTTAATTAATGTTATAGATAATGTGAGTGAGTGGTTCAGTGACAATAAATTGATTTTAAATCTGACGAAAACAAATGCGATGCACTTCTCTCTCAGGAAACAAACACAGAGTAACCCAATTATTGCCACATTGCACAATTGTCAAATTGAAATGACTAATGGGTATAAATTTCTTGGTGTTATAGTTGACAGAACTCTGCAATGGAGTTCCCACATAGATGCACTATGCGGTAAACTATGCCCCGCAATATATGCTATAAAAAAGATCAGAGATACTTGTGGAGCAAAAACCGCCAGATCCGTATACTTCGCATACTTTCATAGCATCATGTCGTACGGAATAATGTTCTGGGGCAGAGGGGCTGACATAAATCGAGTATTCATCCTACAAAAACGGGCAATAAGGGCAATGTGCAATATGAGACCACGTGAATCATGCAAAACCGTATTCAAGGAACAAAACATCCTAACACTGGCTGGTTTATATATTTTTGAATGTCTTCTCTATGCCCAAAAAAACATGGGTAATACTCCTTTAAATAAGGATATTCATAACTACAATACACGACATGGTAACAAAATCAGACCAGTAGAACATAGACTTGCCAAATTTGATAAAAGTTTCCTATGTCTTAGCGTACGCTTATATAATAAGCTCCCTGACTATTTAAAAAACTTAAATGAAATGCATTTCCGGAGAGAGGTGAAATCGTATTTGGTTGATAAAGCATTTTATTCTGTTGACGAAATGATAAATGAATAAATATGAAATATGTTACCTACTGTACTGTTACAATACTTAAATTTTTTTTATATACCTATTATAATATTATTGTGAATCTTGACGACACGCTGGATTGGGCCCTTTACACCCAGCCAGCGTTGATCTATAAATTTGAATTTTTAGTGATGATTTGCAATCATATGTGAATGTTGCTCCATTTTTTGTTTTTTTGTTGTTTTATTAATTGTTGCTTGTATTACCTTGAAACTTGTGATTTTTTGAATTTTGATGAGTCTAAGTGCCTCTTTGGGGTCAATGGACGAAATAAAAAAAAAAAAAAAAAAAAAAAAAAAAAAAAAAAAAAAAAATTATAATTGCCAGGTGATGTTTCACCAGTAGATGGAAAGACATATTTTTAAACGGCTCAATTAGACACGGATTTCATATTATTATACCCAGATATTATAGCAGATGGCCACCCTCACTATGTGACGAAGTTATAAAGTAAATTCAAAATGTAATAAAATATAATACATTCTCGTCTTTGGGCAAAATACTACCTCGACCCGAGACTGAATTAGTGCTTCAAGTAATGAATTCCATTACTCGTACTACCACCTACAATATCCTGATTAAATTAATTTAATTGTAAATACGTCTAAGTACTTATGTTAACGGAAACAAAGATTAGAATAATAATGGTTAACTACCAAAATACAGTGCTAATGGAATATGGAAATGCTGCCCTGACTAGTTCATGTTGCTAAACTACGCATAAAATGCCAAAAATGACTGAGCCTAATGTTGGTGTTACACCAAATGAACACTGAAGCAGAACCAGACTAGAGCATCTTTCAGTGTTTACCCAAACGAAGGCCTATGTATAGCATTTACACCAAGCAAAAATCAATTAACAAGAATGAATACCAAGAACTAACTTTTGGTGTGCGACATAAAGGTGCGTTTACACCAAACAAACATAGAGCCAGAGCTAGCTAATTTGAAAACAATTTCTTGTTGGTGGATATTGACAATAATCGAACAAGGAGAAAAACACAAATTATGACTCGACCCGGAATCGAACCCGTACCCTCATGATCAGAAGGTCACGCCAATGCTACTAGGCTACCGAAGTCGGTCCATCGATATATTTACTGAAGGTGTTGCTTCATTACTTCTTTCCGGCCCAAGCTTTGCTTTTTGTTAACGATTTCGAAGAGTGCATCTCTAATCACTTTCTTTATGAAAAACTTTCTCACTTTTAAGTTGAACCATCGTTTCTAAAGAGTAATGCACTGGGTCCCTAGGGAGCGCTCCGTTGTTTGACAAGACGGCAGACTTTCAAAACTATGACAATGTTTTTATGTTTCTACGTTAACAATATTGACAATGTACTGAACTGACACATTCACCGCTATTTAATAGCAGTACGATATAACATAACATTCTCTCTTTAAGGCCCCCCGCACACCGCAAGCTAGCCCGGAGAAGACCGATCCGCAGCAAACCCGACCCCCACAAAGCCGACCCTTAGCCCGATTGAAGCAATCAGATCAAAAAGCCGGCACAAATCAAGTCCGCCGCGCATCCCCCCCAAACCAACACACAATGCGGGAGGCCTAAGACCCACTCAGGAGCATAGGGATGCATCAAGAGCTCTCCATTGCGCTCGAAGGCGTCCGAGGCCGAGGCTCATTATGCCTTTTCTGACCGGTTGAGGTTTAAGGACGTGAGGTGGTCAACCTCACGGTCCCGATCTGATTTTTCGATTTCCTGCCTCTTAAAGGATGCTCGAAAAATCAGCAAAAAGAGCAGATGTGCTATTCTTAGCCGGCAACCCCACGGCTTGCAGCAGTACCATATTCTTAGGAAAACATACCATTATACAAAAGAGCATATAGGTATAAAAAAAACGGATTTGGCCTTTTTTGAATCACATATAAAAAGGAAAAGACATACAATTAGTAGGATCCTGAATAAACTCTCCCTTTTTTGTCTGAAACCATCCATCTATACTACTTGGGTATACCACCATCAAAGCCGTTATGAAAATTGTTATATTTTCGGAAATTAATAATTCATTTATCGTATCAAAAATTCCCAAGACCTTGGCTGATAGAGATATTATTATCGTTGTTGCACAAAAATATGAGGCATGTTTAGCATCAAGTGCACGCAAAATAAGATTCATCTTATTGCAATTTTTTTTACAGCCACAGCCTTCAAACACCGACTAAAAGTGATTTTTTTATTCATATTTTTCAAATAAAAACATTCACAGCGGCAATGAGTTTTGAGATTTCTTCTTCTTCGTGTGCCTTTCCTTACGGAGGTTGGCGACCATCACTTTGAACTCATCACGAACTTGAGACAGCCTTATCAATGATGCCGCATCCGGTATACCAAACCACTGTCTAAGTATACATAACTGCATAACTCATATCCCTTCTTTCCTCTGTTTTTCCTTGAATCATAAGTGTAGGAGGAAATATTTTTCACCACGGAATACATGGCCAAATTATGCGGACTTATGTCTCTTCAGTCAAGTGGTCAGGAGCTCTCTTTTATTTTACACCATGCCCAGGACTCTTTCGTTAAGATTTAATCTCAGTTTCGGGATAAAGACTACCAAACGTGTTGAACAATATTGAACATTTTCACTAAAAAAGGCTTTAGTACTGTTAGGATTTTCACATAAATCTTATTTTCATTGAATAAAAATCGACACATGACTTATATTTTGCGTGCAAAGACAATAAGATGTATGTAACTGCGGTGCGGTAGGAGATTCTTGATACTTGAAAATGTAAATCCCTCACGGAGCTTTGCGGCTCGTTTTTATAAAAGCGCGTTTCCCTTTTTAGAAATTTATTCAGAAAAGAAATAATACGAATGCGTTACCCTCCGCAGTTTAAAAGTTCTTGAGGGCTAATCATTATGTATGATCCTTTTTATACACGTGGAAATTTATTTTTTTCCCACCAACGGATAAAAACTCCCGAGTGAGTTCTGATAATAAAACACATCGCCACATACCTACTAGAGATACTACTAGATACGATTTCGCATTTGTACAAATCTTTTTGTACGAGGAATAATAATTGAGCGGCTTAGATAAACAACAAAATATGTATCAATATCTTTACCAATTCAATAAAGTTAATGGTGCTTTTTTTTATCAGAGCAGTACCTATATAACACATGGCCAAAGAATCAAAGCTTGCTAACTTTTATTGTCGAGCAACTCTTGCATTTATTAATCATATTTTGAACATAGACCGACGAAAACTGTGCGTGTTATTATGTTCAGGCTCAAAGTTACACCAATTATTTTAAGTAATTACATGTTAGTTGGATTTAAATAAGGGTAAGTAGGTACCTACGTTACATATGAATGTACCTACCTAGTTGTTTCAAATCGTACGATGTTAAAAAAAAAATTCTGAAGCAAACGCCAAATAAGGAGCAAAGCCATTGATGTTTGACTTTAAAATGTTTTAAATGTCTTGGCTACGAAATGTTCGAGACTGGACCGGAATAAGAAGCGTGGAGGAGTTGTTCCGGGTAGCGCAAGACAGGGAAGCTTTCGTTGAAGTGATCGCCAACGTCGGGGTGACCTGATACGGCATACGAAGAAGAAGAAATATTTTTAATGGCCAATGGCCGTGTGTGATTATAAATAAAATAAAGAGCCAGTTTCATTATATTGTATTTAAAAATGCAAAGAAAAAAAATAAATTTACAAACAAAATCCCTCAAATTCGTAATGTTTACAAGAGAGCTTGCCAAATGGTTGGAAATTCAATAAAATAAACGTATATATAAAGATAAATG
Source organism: Mystacides longicornis (assembly GCA_963576905.1). NCBI lineage: Eukaryota > Metazoa > Arthropoda > Insecta > Trichoptera > Leptoceridae > Mystacides > Mystacides longicornis. Next base: position 10,225,101 of record OY756429.1, read on the forward strand.
TATGGGGATTTTAAAGATTTTTAAGCCAAGAAGAAACATTTTAAATTAAATATCAACTGTTACTCTTGGGATCAAAATATACAATGAGACACGTTTGATCTTCATCTCCGTGGCTGTAAGAATCTTTTTATGAGTTCTTATTCTTAATTTGAAACTCTTTCAATTTTATTCCTGTAATCTGCTCTTTCTGTTATTAATGTTACAAAAGCGCAAAGAAAGCTTAAATTGAAAGACCGCCACTTAAAAGATTTCCACTTATTTCAAAATCTTTGTACTCCAACTAGAAATCTGACATCAGCTTGCTCAATACTTTGCAAAAGTTTACTTTCATAGTGCACAAAGACAAGTGGAGTCATAAACTTGTTTCAATCGTATACTTCGGGGACGATATGTAGAGACAAATTTGCGATTGTTAGCTAGATGAATAAAAATAAATCATCTCTTTTTTACCTACAATAAAATGAATCTGTGTTCACTCAAAGCGAACACAAATACACTGTTTGACTCTTTCACAGTAAGCTATTTAAAGCTTGTGTCGTGAAAGAGGGAGATTAAAGAAGCAACTGGGATCGAAGTCACGACCTCCAGTACGAAAGTCGGAATCGTTAGGCTACCAACCACTTAACTCTTTGCTTGACCCTTACCTTACCTATCCACGTTCGCTCCCAAGGTGGAGCATGTGGTCGCCACTAGGTCCCTCCATGCACTTCTGTCTTGCGCCAGCCGCTCCGCTTCCTCCCAGGTCAGTCCGATATTCTGCAGGTCGGCGCTGTAGGCTCGCGCAATAGTGAGGCACGGTCTTCCTCTTCTTCTTGTTCCGCCCGGATTGTAAAATAGGCTGGCTTGGCCAACGCTGTCGGGAGACATACGGAGGACGTGCCCGAGCCAACTCAGTCTGCGATTTAGGATGACTGAAGTAACGAAGGGCTGTAGTGTTCTTTCTCGGACAGAGTCATTGGTCACAAAATCATACCACCTAATTCCCAGTATTTGTCGCAGGAATCTGTTTTCAACGCTGAGAAGTTTCTTTTGCTGGGCCTTTGTCAAATGCCAGGACTCACAGCCGTATAACAGAATTGGCATAATACACGCGTTCAATAGACGACATTTGGTTTTGGTGGAGAAATTGTTGGACCTCCAAATCTTTTTCATGCCACTGAATGAAGAGCTGGCTTGGGCTATTCTTATAGAGACCTCTTTTCCGCTGCCACCATCCGGTGTTAAATGCACTCCCAGATATTTAAAGTGGTCGACGTTCTCTATAGAGTCACCTCCCAGTTGCAGGCTTGCCTGGTTTCTGCAGAATTCATTGAGCATATTTTTGGTCTTTTTAAAATTTATTTTTAGACCTAAGGATTCTGAGCAGTCTTTTATTCTCTCCAGAACTTCCGCCACAAGTGGGACGTCCCTCCCAAGGATGACCACATCGTCGGCAAACTCCAGGTCGCTCAACGTGAGGTTCTCAGTTAAGTTTAAGCCACGATCATGGGGCACAGCAAGGCGAAGAATGTAGTCCATTATTATCACAAACAGGCAGGGTGCAAGTACGCAACCCTGTCTCACTCCCGTTGTGACTCCAAACCAGTCAGTGTAGTCGTTTTCTACACGTACACGGCATTTGCTATCATGGTGCAGCGACTTTATGAGGCTAACTATTTTAATTGGCACTCCATATGCTTGCAGTATATTCCAGACAGTGTCTCTATGGGGACTGTCGAATGCCTTCTCATAGTCCACAAAACAACATGATAATGGCGCTCGGTATTCCTGGTGCTGCTGTAGGATACAACGGAGGCTATGAATATGATCGGCGCAAGATCTACCCCGCAGAAACCCCGCCTGATTGCTTCTAAGAATGTATTTGAATGGTTCTTGGATTCTGTTTAGCAGAACGTACGCCATTACTTTGCCAGGAATACTCAGAAGTGTTATACCTCGGAAGTTGTTGCAGTCTTTTTGGTCACCTTTTTTGTGTATCGGAATAATATTTCCATTTACCCAATCTTCAGGGCATCTCTCTTCTTCCCAGATTTTCAGAATCAAGTTGTGCAATGTTTGCGCTGCAGTATCGATGTTGCACTTAAGATATTCCGCGTAGACTTCATCCGGTCCGGGGGACTTGTTGTTTTTGAGCCTTAGAATGGCTGTTTTTACCTCGGCCAAGTTTGGTGGATTGTCACTGATTTGGGGCACCTGGGGAGGGCTATATTGCAGAGTTCCCATATCAATAGGGTTTGTAGGACTAGGACGGTTAAGAAGGGATTTGAAATAATCTGTCCAGACCTTGTTTATTTCATCAGAGCTGGATGCCATTACTCCATTTTGGTTTCGCATAATACTAGGTCTCACTGTGGACTTGTTGCATATTTTCCTGGTTAGGGGGCGTTCAAGTATTACGTAACGCAATTTGGGGGGGAGGGGGGGTCTTGCAAAACGTTATTTTGTGTTACAAGGGGGGGAGGGGGGGTTCGAACAATGCGTCACGTAACGTTTTTTTTTCTTAAATAAAAAAAAATTGTGAAATAAATCTTTCAAGTTGGACACCCTTTTCGTTTATGTTTTACGGGAAGTCCCTCGACTGTATTATACTTACGTCATTTTTATTTTATTTTCGTTGTTAGTATTCGTTAGTGCTTTAAACACGCAGTACGCATAAACACAAATTGCTTGTAGCGAGCGTTGTTAAAGTGAGTTTGTAGATAGGTACTATAATGTCCACAGAAGCGGGGGATTTACATAATCAACTGTTCTTGGCCTATAAAGGCTCTCATGCTGACTTTCCAACGCATCTATGTCAAAAAAATACTAATGAAATTTGAAAAACATCAAAAGAAAAAATAAAGAAAAATTTATGGAACATAATAAAATTTATTATGTTCCACTATTTAATAGTATTATACGAGAGTTCAGTAAAAAATAGTCACTTCCAGAGTGTTACGTAACATTTAGGGGGGGGAGGGGGGGGTACAGAAAAACGTTACGGCGCGTTACATGGGGGGGAGGGGGGGTAAAAAATGTTCAAAAATTGCGTTACGTAATACTTGAACGCCCCCTTATTTGGTATAGCTTTCGGGAGTTGTTCATTTGTGCTGCCTGTTCTGCGTCGGTAATCTGGTCATCAAGATAGCATCGTTTATCTAGTCTAGCCGATCGCTTTACATCTTTGTCAGTAAGTTTGTATTCTGCTATCAATGACTCCTTTCTAATTTCATCTTCTTCACCGTCCTTTTGGATTTTCAATTGGTTTCTACGATCTATCAAATTCCATGTGTGGTTTGACATCCATATTGGACGGTTGCTTTGCCTTTCGCCCAGGGTCGATTTCGCTGATTCATTTACAGCGGTCTTGAAATTTGTCCACATTTCTTCGGAAGATGGTGAACTGCTCTGATTTGTCAGCTTTTCGTCCATTGCAATTTGGAATGCCTCCCGGTAACTGGGTATGTTCAGCTTTTCCACATCAATGATGTTTCTTTTGATATGAGATCCCGCATGCTTTAAATTTAAGCGATATTTTCCGACTAGCAGTTCGTGGTCGCTATAAATGTCAGCTCCTCTACAGGTTCGTACATCTAGAAGCTCTTTCCTTTTTGGGGCATTGTAGAGGATATGGTCGATCTGGGTTTGAGTTTGACCGTCTGGGGAGGTCCACGTATACTTATGTATTTCCTTATGAGGAAATAACGTGCCTCCAATAACGAGGTTATTTACCACTGCAAATTCTACCAGTCTTTCGCCATTCTCATTAATTTCACCCATTCCATGCCTACCCATAACTGTTGGGCCGTAGGTTGCATCATTTCCTACTCTTGCATTGAAGTCTCCCATCACAATCAGACGTTCTCTAGTTGGCGCCGCGGAGACCACTGCATTCAGAGCACCGTAAAAGGATTCCTTTTCTTGTTCAGAAGCTGCTTCGGTCGGTGCGTAGCATTCCACTATTGTCACGGAACTGTCGCGGGTTTTGAGAGTTGCCGTTATGATGCGCTCACTGATGGGGTTCCACTTTGTAAGACATTTTGCAGCCCTCTTTGATAAAAATATAGCAACTCCCTGTCTGTGGTATCGGTCTTGGCCAGAGTGTAAACAAAGGTATTCATCAATTTGTCGTTTGCCAGATCCCTTCCATCTTGCTTCGCTTACTCCCAATATATCCAGTCTGTAGGAACTCATTATTCTTGTGGCGTGTATATCCTTACCATTTGTTCTCATGGTCCTCACGTTGTAGGTGCCCACTCTCAACACACATTTGTCTCTGAGGAATTTTCTGTTCGATGTTTTCTTCTGTGCAGGGTCCGAAAAAGTTGATATGTTCTCGTTGTCCGTAATCGTAGCATTGGTCGTTTGGGGAGGTATCCGGTGTCCGAGGCTTGGTGGCGGTGTAGTAATCAATGTAGTTTAAGAGGACAGGATGATTAATCCTGCGCCTCCGAGGCCTGGGCTGACCCTGTGGTTGGCTCAACCAGGTTTTTCTGTTGGGGTGTCCTTCCCTTAGCCAAAGTGTTCCAGTTTTGAGGCGCCGGAAGTTCGCCTTTCACCTATCTCCTTTAGCCACATCATAAAATGTGTTTCCAGGGGGTGCCACGGGGAGGCAGGAGAGTTGATTTGTCGTAGGGCATTGCTCAGTCTTTTGAAACGGAGTAGAATTATCGGCATATTCATACTCCTCTGAGGCCACCGACCGTTACCCCCCGCTTTGCTTGAAGCATATTTTTTTTGCTAACCGGAGACAGGCCCACTCCGGGTAGAAATAACGTGATAGATCAGTTATATGATTATGATGTTAAAATAAATTGCGATACGTACATTGTATTACTGTTTTGTTGAATTTTTTCTCAGTCTCACAGCTTTGGGTCGATATTGTGAACCATTTGTTGAAATATGTGTCTTGTATTTCCTCAATCTGAAATCAGCCAAATGCAGTCATCACTGAACATCCTTTTTATGATAATAACAACAACAACTAAGTCGTTACTTTGAAAATGTATAATGCATACGTTCGCATTAAAAGTTTTTACATCTTCAAAGACAGAATACAACTCTTAATTACTCGAAGCTTAGAAATAAAATAATTTGAAGTTATACACGTATATTTTTATTAAGCAGCAAAACCTGTCACCAGCTAAAACACGGGTAGAAGAGGGTCAATGTTTATTTGATTGTCTTACATATAAATCATTTATATCATTTTCACATTTTAGCACGTTGAGAACTGCGAACAATTTAATATTCCTTCCCGTGGCATAAGTTCATCTAAATCTACGAACATCCGATCAAGTTTCATATATTATTTCATCGACATAATATTTCTCGGGTACATAATTGATAAAGCAACGAACTTTTACGAAAAATATTGGTTTATGTCGCTTGCGTTTAAATATTTCGCGCAGGGCTAGCTAGAGTGTGTCAAAGAAAAAACCGAGCAACGGATGAACTAACCAACTTTGAATAAAGGATAATTAGATGAAGTTAGGTAGGTATAATATCAAGTACCTACTGATTAATAAGTGATCCGAGATATGCATGTGAGGTGTGATATGCAAGACTTTATCATGTGTAATGACAATGCCGTTGCAGCTGCCGAGAATTGGAGGGTGATTGGATGGGTGATCGGATTCGTTGAGTAAGTAATAATTGGTGATAGAAAGAAAAAGACAATTTGTCTTCTTTCTTAATAATTTATATATTTTGATTACTTAAAAGATACAATAATATGAACCTTTTTATCCATGTAACTAGTTTTGGATTCCGATATCTCCAACTTATTGGTAGATTCTTCCAGCTGACTCTCCAAGTCTGCAACCTGCTTCTCCAGATCCTTGATTCTAAACTTATAGTTCACCAGCTGCGACCTCATGTGGTCCTTATCATTGGTGTCTTCGAATGGATGTTCAGTATTGAAAACCTTTGAAATACATACAACGTGAAACAAACATTAATAGCTAAACATATGAGAAAAGAAATGACAATGTCAAATTTTAGTAAGGAACTTTGTTGATTTCTTGGTGTCAATATCAACCATCAAGAAATAATGCTGTATTACTAGTTCTGGCTCTATGATCGTTTGATGTAAACGCACCCTTAGATTTAAACCAGAAAGATCTTTGATGTTTTGGGCAGAAGTTTCTTGGTGATAGTCAAATTCATTCAAAATTAAAATGAAGAAGTCTTGTAAAGTTCTATCACAAATTTGATATTTTTCGGAGATTACCGTCCCCATTGATGTTTGAAATTTAAATTTGTGATAGAACTATAAATTCAAGACTACAGTCTGGCTAAAAAGAGTAGACATTAATAATTATTGATGAACTAAAATGTTATCACTCTGGCAACACTGAACATAGGTTGTTGTCTGACATTACAAATGTTTACGAATGGACAGCAATTCTAACTGGTAAATACAACATCCAATTCATTTTAAAAATTATTAAGTACCTTTTACTATTTTGGATATTTTTCCAACATATTTTTTTTGTATATTCCTATAATATTCTCTTACAAATAAATTATAGGTTTTGTTTAAACATTTTGACATTTATATGGTTGAAATTCGGCCATAGAATAGTAAGCAGTTGTAAGCACCATTTTGTGGATTACAGCACCCATTATATTATCATATTATTATCTCTTGTTTTTTGACTCGTTTTGCGTAGATTTTTTTTCCATCTCGTTTTTAATGCCATGGCTGGTACAGTTCGTTATTAAATTCTTTTTAATAACCTCTATAAAGAATTTCATATAATACCACATCGAATAGTATTTTTTTATTTAATATTTTGGCTGTTACAATACTTTACTTTATAAATGTAGAGTACTTATTAAATGTTGCCATACAAACGACTGCAGCGATCTCATTTATTTTCTACTCTTTTTAGCCAGACTGTATTTCATTCTTATTTTAACCGAAAAGACCGGTTGACTGGAAAAAATTGCCTCAGGCAATAAGTTCCGCCGGCTATACTGACACCTTTGTATAGAAAAGTGTTATATTATTATTATTATTAAGAATAAAATTCAATAAACTGAAGATAAGTCTTTGTTCTTATTCATCTTATCATGATCCTAATTTTGGCATGTCGTGTTTATTCTAACTTTTCGAACAATTAATTTATACGAGTATTAATACTCATATAGTCTAGATTTTCAATATTGTTTTTCCGACAGCACATCACGTTATCTTCGCACAAATAAAATGATTTGAAATCATTGAGTCGACTTACGACACATTTCACTTTACGGCCGATGCGACACATATTATTATTATTATTATTAATTCGACTTAACCAACTCGAAGAGGAGCAACTTTACGAGGAGTTATAAAATAATAATATCGCCTTTCGTTCGACGGGGAGTTAGCCACGTTTGTTTTACGGCGAAACTCCGGATAATAATATTATTATAGAAGTCACCATCTAGAATTACTAGACCTCCGAATCTAATTTATTCCGTATGGCGAAAACTAATAAATAAATCGATAAGTTCGCCCGAAAATTTTGTGACAACCACTTTGCATGGTTAAACGCCATTGGTCCGAAAAAATAAGAAGAGAGTCTTTACCCCGAAAAAATCTGGAACTGTTGTAAGTGATGGCTGCGGTTAAGCTTGCTATACGTCCGGGATTTTCTGAAAATATACTAGGTCGTTCGGTAAATTGATAAAATTAATAATTCAATCCCAGATTATTATTTTTTAGCATTTTTTGCAATATTAGATATGGCAACCCTAGGTTTAAATAACTGTGTTTGTCAGGGTACGTTTACACTAAAAGAACATAGATTCGGAGCTAGAAATTGAGTAATCTTTATTTAGTTTTGTTTGTATCAATCTTTTGTTTTATATAAATTTATCTATCATGTCAGCAATATTGTCCATATTATATCTAGTGTAACTATGGTAAGATTACCAAAACATTTGAATTATTTTTGTATTTTGAAATAATCATGAGTAAAGAACCTGTTGACAAGGCTTGTAAAAGCCTTAACAGGACTTGTATTGTTTTAATGAATAAATAGTAAAAGAAAAAAAAAACGTATATTATTGAATACCATAGAAACAAGAAACTATTGATGGGACAGAATTCCGGTTATTTACTCGTTGTTATTTCTTTTATAATTTTATGGTTTGTTGATTTCACTTTTTTGCTTACTTACGTTGTTGTTTTTTTTGTATTCGATATTCAATTGACATTGTACATAAACATATCTTGTATTGTAAATTTGTCAAAAGCAAAAAGCCGTTTGTCCACTAATAAATAAATACGGAGGACATTGTAAAGTGGGGAAGGTAACGAAGGCGGCACTGGAACGACCTTGTAAATAGAATGTCAGATGACAGAACTCCTCGTGTCGCCCTTCAAGGCAACCCTGAAGGGGGAACACCACCAAAGCTGTAGAGGCAGTCTACCTCCCTAGAGACTGAAACGGCGGTACAAACCGATCCGCAGGATCTATGAAGATAATTAGAAAAAGTGCGTAATAATTGGTGTTGGCCACTATTAATTTCCTTCAATGTTTAGAATTATTATTAAGTATTATGTATTTATAACGTCAGCCTTACGGAACCACTAACCAGTCAACAGTTCATGGTTTATGAAAATAATCATATTTCTTACCTTACATGTATCAATATCTTGACTTTTAACCACGGTAAATTTGTTGTTGGACTGAATATGTACGACACTCTTACAAGATTTCCCTGTTTGGAAAGAAAGAGAAAGAAAATATTATATTGTATAAAAAAAAAACAAATGATATTAAACATGCCGTGCGTCTGGAATGTTCATAATGAAACAAGAATATTATTTTCTTCTGAATATTAAATCAGTGGAATGAGCGAGCTGAAATAATATTGTTGCATTGCAAGATCACCCTTCATCGTGTGACGGACTTCGTCGCCCGTTTTTCACGGTTGCACAATGATAATAAAAAATAACCTTCTGTTCTTATCTTCACAAAATTCACAACAGAACTGACAAGATATATACCTATATTAATTTATTAATCAGGGACAACAACCGAACACTACATCAAAACAAATCATGTTACAAAAACATAGAACCTTTAGTGCTCCAATAACAGGTATCTTCCGTATAGAAATTGTAAAGACATACGTAGCAACAAATAACCTATGCACTTAAGTGAACGGCAAAAAAACTTTATAGTGCGTCATTAATACAAAATTGAAAAATAAAATAAAAAATAGGTATCTACCTAAGTATATAGAAAAAGATTAGAAAACAATAAATGAAACTTTGCCCATCGCACTCATCTATCAATTTGTATATATGGGCCATTGTGTGTATCCACCCGTTTCAAACGACAGTACTCAAGCATCACAATATACATAGCGCCAGACATGTGTGTATGTGAGGCTGGCGGATATCTCTAGATTCGCGCAGGCGGCGTTAGTCGATCAGTCAGTCAGCGTTCTGGACTATTCTAATCTTATTCCACCCGTTACAAGCCGTTGATCGTTTAATCACAACTTCCCCGAACACAACTGGTTCTTGTGTTTGAGTTATTCTTGTAAACTTCCTATTCAAAGCCAATAATAATTAATTACGTACATACGAATTCAAATCGTTTTCGTTTCGTTCTCAACCGTTCGTAAATTAATTAAATCGTACGGTACAAGCACCTACCTACCTAAGTATGTAACTACCGATCCTTAAACAGTCCTCGTATGGGAATAATAATAGGTACCTACGTTATTATATTTAATGTAATGAATGCATGTAATGTACCTATTCGGTGACAAAACTCAATTAATGTACTCAATGTAAATAGTAATTTATTAAAGATACAAGACAACTGCTTAGTCGTTCTATACAAAACATGAGATATAATAATATATGCTAAATATAGGGCATGCAAAACATGACTAAAGCTTTGTTTTCTCAGAAAATAAAAGCGGCTTAAAGTAATCATACGAACACAGAATTTACTGAGACAAATACAAAGGATTATAATAAATATGTTTATCTGTTTCACCGCCTGCAGTCAAATATTGAAAGCGCGAAAGATGATATTTAGTGTCATTAAGCGTAGCTTGATATCATAATAAAAAAAACCGCCCACTGAAATAAATGTATGGACTTACGCCCAACGCATCAATATGTAGATACGTCATGTTCTTGGTAGCCATCTATAAGATAAAGCTACCTATATGTAGTGGATAAAGTGAATCTGACGGCCGCATCAATTGAAAACTATCCAATAGATGGATATCTAGAAGATAACAGTGTTGCTATGCTGAAATCTATTGATTTCTATGGAAATTTCTATGTTATGTGTCAGTCTTGTTTGGACAACAATTAATGTTTATGTTAAGTTCTAATTTTGTTTTTTGTTTCGCATATTATAATATAATAATCGCAGACGTCCGGTGGACCAAAAGAACCCTGGAGTGGAGACCGAGAACCGGTAGCAGAAACCCAGGGAGGCCACAAATGCGATGGTCCGACGACATAAGAAAGGTGACCGGACACCAGTGGCACAGGGTGGCTGCCGACAGGGAAAAATGGAAGTCGGGAAGGGAGGCCTATGTCCAATACTGGACTGAGGAAGGCTGATGATGATGATGATGATATTATAATAATTATTTTGGAATATTTGGACCACGGAAAATAGCTCTCCATTTTTATATATAAGATTATTAATGTGGTTTATAAAATGTGTTTTCAGCTGTTAAATAATTTCCAACTTTTATCTCTATATATCTTTAATTACCTATTAAATATCTTCTTGTTGCAGACATGAGATTTTTCGACATGTTGAACATGTTGAGCATTTTCATGATTAGTATTTCGGAGACTTAAATATTACCACCTAGTGGCGAACGTTGTTAACGTAAAGTGCTCACACTAAGCCAGCCTTCGAAATAACAGTAGAAGACGGTCGTAGGCCGTTTGTTCCATTAAAAATCGAACATTTGTAATGAATTGTTAGAGTCATTAGTTGTTACAATATTCTGTTAAATATATTTTTTTTATTTATTTTTGGCAATCCACCCCATAATGGAGTGATTTTTGCCATAACCAATCAATTACAATATTAATACTTATAATTTATAAATTATGAACATCTTAATAAATTCTTCATCTGGAATCTTAATTAATTTACATTAAAATCTATTTACATGTATAAATATCTCTTGGATAAATACATACTAAATAACAAATACATAAATCAATCTTTTTATCAAGCAATATCACATCTAAATATATAAATAATATCAGTCGGATTTTGGCGCAATTCAACAACATGAACAAGATATGGAAGGCGTCGGCGTTTAGTGTCGAGAACAAATGTAAACTGTTTGATGCGCGTGTGTTGCCAATTCTCCTGTATGGGTGTGAGTCTTGGCACCTGACCAAAGCCCAGGCACAAAAAGTATCTGCGAACTATTTGAAACGAAGTGCCTCGGGAGAATCTTGGCTATAAGATGGTACCACCGCATCACGAACGATATTATACGCCGGCGCACCCAGCGCAGGGCCATCACTTCCACCATTACGGAGAGGAGATGTGTTGAGGATGCCGAATGACAGTTTGCAGAAGAGAGCGCTGTTCTTCCCACCAGTGTTTTTCCTCTCATATCGTGTTCCGGTCCTTCGAGGCAGAGCTTAGGGAGTTGGACGTGGTGTTGGAGGAGGTAATAATTATTGCGCGGGATCGAGCGCGGCGGAGGGCTCTTGTTGCCTCCCTTTGCACCTGAATGGAGTTCAAATGGAGTTTTGATTTGATTTTGGCGAATACGGAGTATTCTACTCTAGGCTCTCGATTGAAGGGGCAATTATTTTTAATGGTAGGTACCGCTTGATTCCCTTACATCTGACTCAGAATCTATTCTCAGCGCGGTTAGATTTTACCTAAATAAAAACGTTGAGACGGAGATATCGTACAATAGAAGAAGGATTTCAATGCTATCGTGATAACAAACAAGCATAAGGATGTTATCGTTTTGTGTTTAAACGATCCGTTCTCGGGATTCTCCTAGATTATCATCATTATTATTTATTCACTAAGCCTTGCTTTGTATCTCGGGTGGATTTAAGTCAAGACAGCTAAATCGATGATAATATTAATTATTTATAATCTTGTTAAAATAATACGCTAACATCCCGTAGAGTAATCTCCTACAAATAATAATATTTACTAGTGGATGCAATTCTTAGACCGTAACTAAGTGATGTTGAGATTTTATATTAGATATATTATGTATTAAAGAACAAAAATATAATGAAATGGATACTATGTGAGGTTGACCACCCCACGTCCTTAAACCTTCACCGGTCAGAAAAGGCACAATGAGCCTCGGACGCCTTCGAACGCAATGGAGAGCTCTTGATACCTCCCTATGCTCCTGAGTGGGGCCTAGGCCTCCCGCATTGTGGGTTGGTTTGAGGGGGGGGGTCCGCCGCGGGCTTGATGATGTTTGTGGCCGGCTTTTTGGCAATCGGGTGTCGGCTTTGTGCGGATCGGGTTTACTGCGGATTGGTCTCCTCCGTCTGGCTTGCGGTGTGCGGGGGGCCTTAAAAGGGAGAATGAAATGTATGGATACTATTGGATACGTTGAATTTGAAATGTATTTGTTATGTATAATTTATTTTCTATTATTATCGAAGAAAAAAATAATAATCTATTCTCAATTTGACGCAATGAGTTTGAATATTCCGCTATTTCTAGCTCCACTTCCATTTGAATATACCGGCTTCAAAAAGATTTCTGCGCCCATTTTGAGACGCTTTTCATTTTACATTTGTTTCTACGAAGTTGATGATCTTTAAAAGTAGTCTGTGGAAGTATGTGTAACACTACAACAGTGTTTGTAATGTTTTTTTATTGATTTAATCTATATTTATGGGTCTAGGAAAAATCATCGCGGACAATTCATTGTCATTAAGTACAATTCATCGCAGGTACAATTAATCATGGGTACAATTCATCGCGAACAATTCATCAATCTATATTTTAAACTGTCAAATTGTTTATGACCGAAAAATAAGATTAAGCTTCAGTTTACTCACTCCTATAAATTAAAGATGGCGGAGATTTTGACATACGCTGGAGTATTACCGTGTTATTATTACCTATAATATGTGAACTATGTTCCAACCTTAACCTGACCTATTCAAATCGTATATAAAAAAAACTCGTAATCATTAAGAGTGACTAAACTGAAGTTTTACCAAAAATAATTACAGAGTTATATACAAAAACCTAGAACCCGGAATCGAATTACATTCTAAAAGTACTCGCGATGAATTGTACCCACGATAAATTGTACCTGAAATGAATTATTATTCGCGATGAATTTACCGGCTACCACTTTTTATCCATAATTTAAAGAAAATATTACCATTTGCCACTCCTTCTCTACATAAACTAAGAGTGTACGAAATTTCATACTCCTCCGTCCGCGCAATTTTAGTTAAAATAGTCACAAAGTTTTTCCTTCACGTGTCAATATATAGATTTCGAATTTCATACTCCTCCGTCCGCGCAATATTTGTAAAAAGGTGTATAAAATTTTTGCTTCACGTATAGCTATAGATTGGGGTGGGAGTTATTTTAGAGTTTAAGAGTTCAATGTGAGACATAAACGTCACAAGTAGAACCGCAGATTTGTTTGCCGAGTATAAAATGAGGAGGTAGCGCCACCGATCGACTTCACGAATATTCTATAAATAGTCGTCAAAACATTCAAATTAAATTGCTTCTTAGAGGACTTCTTCGCCGTGAGAAAAGGTACCCTCCCGATTTCGACGATATGGAATAAATTTATTATTGGTATACTGCTCTCTCCCTTCGCTCTACGTAATCAAAACTTCCAACTCTTAAAGTATTTTTGAAATGAGATATAAATAAACACTACACTAAGTCCACATTTACAGCGTCTCCCGTAAAAAAGTGGACCATCAATCGTTCGAATACGCCAGAATAGGAAACGAAAAAGATGGAAATCTTAAAAGAGTACACCGTAAAGTATATGTGAATAAAAAGCAAGAAAAAACACATCGTAGCTGTTATGGATTTAACCTTCTTCTTCTTCAATGGCTCTACAGCCCAAATCGGATCATGACCTTCTCCAACATGTTCTGTCCTCTGATTTAGTCTTCCAACTGGCTACCTGAAGCACTTTCTTCGCGTCTTTATCTACATTACCCTTCCATCTAAGCCTTGGTCTTCCCAAATTACTACTTCCCTCTGGGTGTCCACTGTGCGGCAGTGAGAATTTTCTTTGGATTGCTTCGTTGATGGATTCAACCAATACCAACCAACAATTTTTGTGTGTAACGCCAGAACAAATGCGAACTAATCAATATAAAAGTTTTATGTTAACCCCATCATTGCTGTAAAGCAAATTTGATCGATCTAGAAAGCTTCTTTGAATTTATAAATTTATTTCAGTACCTATAGCTGATGGTAGAAAATAAAAAAAAAATAGCTTCCTAGATTCTTGTTTATGGCTAATTTACTGTATTAACGAGTATTAATTATTTAACTAAAAGAAGTGTTTAACCCTGGATAGCTAACCTCCGTCGAATCGACGGGCATCGTATAGTAATTTCGCTGTCTCTTTTTAACGATGCATCCGATCATCTTGGTTCGGCTAGTCAACTCAGCCGGCGATGAGGTTGTCCTAATAGCATACTCGCCGATAGGGTAGGCGGCATACTTTTTTACTTTTTTGAGGTATATGTAGCTGATGCCCGTCGTTTCGACGGATGGTTAGCTTTAACGTTAGTATTTTAGTTTCACTACGCGTGCATATTTTAATTGTAAACTGTTTATTTTTTTATTTTTTCGATGTTTTTATGTAAGTGAAGATACGATAACTATTGTGATGAGCCAGGAGTATAGTGACAATGATCTGAATGTCGATTCTGAAAGTGAAACCGAAGACATTTTGGCGGAAGATGATGTCCTTTTGGACATCTCTTTAGACGTCTCTTTAGACCAAAATTATGAACCATCAGTCTCTGAAGAAAGACGTTTGAGTCCATGCACTATCTCATACATTTAGACGGTGAAAGAATGTTGTCTTCTTCTTCTTCCTCTTCTTTTCAGCCTTAAGCATCCACTGCTGGATGACGGCCTCCCTCGTATATTATATCCGACCATTTCTGAATTGAACTTGATATATGCGTGGGATAGTTGGTAATACAAGGCCACGCTTGTCAGCGGGTTGGCCTCGGATGCTGCTCTTTCAGAAACCTCACAAAGCAGTATCATATTCTATGGTAAGACTGGTTAAAACAATGATGCCAACGCAAGTCAAAGAAAAGATCGAGAGCGATCTTTTAGGGCAGCTATCCACCAGTCAAGAGCAGCAACCCTCGGGTCAAGGTTCTCTTCAAGTTTAAGAAAATGAAAAAAAGTCATTACAGAGAAAAAAACGTTTAAAAAAATACTTTTGGGAAGAAAAAGTTGATAACAGTTAGTATTTCTAAGGTAGCAATATGTGATGAACATTAAGTTATTTTTTGTGTCACATGTGCTATATAAAACAGTTCATTTTGTATTAAAAAATAAAGTTTTATGTTTCCATGTGCCATGCAACGCCAGAAAACTGATTATTCAAAAAAAAAATTGTAACTTGAGCATTATAAACATTTTGATGAAAAAATGTGTATTTTTCTTTAGAGGTCTAAGAAAAACCGTTATAATTTGAAAAATAAATAAAAATATTCAATTAATTTTTATTCTTAAATTAAAAAACCTATTAAATAACCGTAATATAAAGAAATAAATATCCTAAGATTTCAACTTATTACAAAAAAATTAGTTTTTCTAATGCCCGTCGTTTAGGCGGATGGTTAGCTTTAACAGGGTACTCGAGAAGGTTAGCTATCCAGGGTTAAAAAACCGAAGACAAGACTCAGTCATAAGAGTATTGTTTTTCGTTTTCTCAGTCATCTCTCCACTTCTGGATATAGCCGTCTTCCAAACTCTTCCACCCTTCTCTATCATGCAAGAAGAAGAAGAAGAACATCATGCACCCTCTGTATCCACTTGCGCCCTGCGGTAGGTTTAATACCGTCTCAATCTTATTGTCAGTCTGCCGAGCTTCTCCTGCTATCTCAATGCCGCAATTTAATTGATGATTTTCAAGGTCCACCTTCCATCGTTTTTTCTTGCGACATGACCTACCCATTGCCACGTTCGTTAAGTAAGATCCATAAAATCTGTGACTTAAAATTAGAGAGTCTGATTTTTTCGTTCAATTTATAGACGCTCCTTGCTGTTAGGGCTATTTGTCTTTTATTCCTTTAGTGTGATATGGTACGTAGACTTTTTTGTATAATTCGACAAGAATGTGCTTAGATTTTCAACCGAGTCTAGTGCTTTTTTTCTGAATAATATGTCTGCAGTTAAAGTTGGTTTTGTGTTAATTTATGCTAATATATTTTAATTATATAAAAGTTTAATATTCGTGCTAAATAATAAAATAGAATAAAAGCTAATGGCAATCGGTGATGAAATGTAAATAAAAAAACTTTTAACACTTCAGGAACAAACTTTGTGCAGGTCGTGTGAACATAGTTATTATGTGTGGGTCATGTACCTACGTACGGTCCGTTCAGGAACAATAAACCTCTGGAAGTGTTTGAAAATATTTAATTCATATTATTAACCTTTATATTTGTTTGTAAATATAAAACCTCTTTCAAAGTATAGTGTCAAATCATTATGAGTAAAACTTTCCATTATTTACGATGAATACTTTAAGTTCTCATTTCGTAAAGACTTTTTAAGAGCAAGTTTTAAAGACTTCTTTTCCCATTTTCATTCACATTCATGAACATGAATAAACACGAACAGAAGAAGAACAACAACAAATGTTTAATTACGTATTTCCCCCTATTCTGGTTTTGGTTCGAACTAAAATAAACGTTCCAAAATTTTAGAATTAAGTTCACATGAATTAACTTATTTGAATATTAGTCTAATTAGGAACGTTCTTAATTTTAATAGAATACCAATGTGCACTAACTAAAATTGGAACGTTCTTATTTTAGTTAGTGCACACTAAAATTGAAATAGAATCGGGCATGTTGCGTGCAATCGATAATATTGATCACACCTTTTCAGGCTTAAGCGAATAATTGTTTAAAGGATACCTTTACAGAGTTTTATACTACCTATTATGTTAAGAACATGCAAATTTCCCAAAGGCATTAGGGCATCTAGAGGCGTTCCCCAAAAGATCCTTTATGCCCTTTATTTGATAGAACCCGATATATTCTGTACATACCTCAATGGATCGGTAACTATCAACGCCTATTCCATGTACTTGTAGATAGAGGACTCGTAAACCATAATGGAAAATGACGTATCGTAGAACAAAGACAGAGTGTAAGGGCTACTTCACACACATTCGGTCCTATTCGGTTCGGTTTCTGTTCATTTTCGGTCGCTGACTGTTTTGATTCGGTCGCTACCGACAAATATAAAACGGTTCAGAAATAGTAACAAGCTGTTCGAAAACACTTAGTTCCGTCTTATTAATGAACTGGCTGATAGCCTAGCGGTACAACGTACTGAGAGTCGTGGTTTCGAATCCCGGTGCCGAACATTTTCACTTTTACAGCACAATCTTTGCTTACACCGACGTCTCTTCATATCTGTATCTTGTAAACAAAAAATTGTGACAAAAATTTTGAAATTAGGTTCGAACTAACATATCTTATAACGAGTATTTCAATCAATGTGCCTTGTGCTTGCTCTATTTTTTTGTTTTGATTATTTGTTAATAGTTATAGTGTTGTTAAAGAGGTTAATATTGTCTCGATGAGCATAAAAAAATAATAAATCTATAGAAAATTTATTAACAGAGGCAGTTCGAAGTATAAAAATAGCCCAAGTGGGGGTTAGGAGTAGGTACCTAATATTGCGTTATGTATAATAACAATATTCTAAGTGATTCAAGTATAATAATATCATAGTATAACCGAGAAATGCTACCAAATTGAAACATATTATCTACTATGTAAGGTAAGGTATAAGATATTCAGTTCACCACTGAAGATTCATCGATCACTAATGGTACATAAACATACAACAATTATTATTATTGTTATAATATCAACTAGAGATGAAACTGATAGCAGTTTAGCCGGATACCGGATATTCGGCTTTACAATGCAGCCGAATACCGGATAACCGGCCGCCGGATATTCGGCTATGTTTATATGGGAACATTGTCGAAAAAACCATCAACCGCATTCGTTAGTCTGGATTAGTGCGCTGTGATAATATTTTTTCCTATGATTTTAAAATTTTACCCACGGAACCAAGTTCGTTGCCAGGATACCATTGGTACAGAAGTTCCCGATCTGTTTAGGTTTATGGGTCCCTTAATATCCAATGCAATCCGAACTTCCTTTACGCTACACTTAGGGGCATAGGGAGGCAACAAGACCTCTCACACACCATGTCCAGATTCTTGAGCTCTGCTTCAAAGGAGCGGAACCCTCTCGGTATGAGAGGGTCTTCCTCGTCTTCGGGACCCTGATGGGGAGGAAGAACAGCACTCCCCTTAAAATATGAATTACCGTGAGTACAATGCATGATTACGCTTACGCAGGCGGCATATACCAATTAGACTGACTGTTGCCGGAACTTTATTGTTCCAAAAATCACGGAGTCTATCTGCATCTTCCAGCAGGATGATATATGACGAAACGTATTTTTATTAATATTTCCTTATATACGGAGACAAGCGAAGGCGCTTGCTACCTCTATATAAAGGAATAAGTATTCATTCTCCATAATTTACTCTTATTGCAATATATTTGCTAATAAATTTTCTAAGTTGTAGAATTTTTCTTGTGATTACAAGGTATATTTCTCAAGTGATACTTACTAAACAAATCAATTAGTTATCCAAACATATATTTTATTACTATCCGGTATCCGGTCGGATAGGTGCTAGTTATCCGGTATTTGGGCGGATAGCATTTATGCCGCCAGATAGGCCGGATACCGGATAGTAGCCGGATATCCGTTTCATCTCTAAATCAACACAAAATAATATGTGCCTACCAACTTACAGGTGGGGGCTATTCTGCTTTACCGTCTCACTGAAATTAATCTATGAAGATCCTATCGTTTTTGAAATGTATGATTTCTATGATGGTTCTGAATGTTGGAGGATTAACAAAAGCTAAATAAATTTCACAAACCCTCAGTGTTGCAACCTGTCCGGGTTTCGCGACGTGTGTCCGGGCGAAACCAAAAATGTCCGGGTCATTAGTTTTTTTAACGTCAAAAATTTTTACAGTTGGCAGCACTGCAAACCTTTATTTAGTCACACACTGGATACTATTGATACAAACATTACATTGTTAACCTACATAAATAAAAAAAAATTAACACACTCTCAAAAAAAAAAGAGAATCAACTCAAAACACCAAAATCTTTCGTTACATTATATGATTTTAGGTTATAAAATTTGTATCTGGTACTTAAATTTCATACAGCGTGTCAAATTTGAAAATATAGTCGAAATAAGAACAACGTAGTTCACAAAACACAATTAAACAGGTCGTGGTAAATGCCGTAGAGGTATATGTATGTGGATTATATGAGATTTTAACCAGGGCAAAAATCTAGTATATCACGTTAATGGGATCTAACATCGGCTAAGACTAAAAAGTAGGCAATAATTTGGTTGGGGTTTCTCAGGGGACAGATAATCGTGGTATAGTCCGTCGGTCGTTTCTTCATCCGTACCGCAACCCAGTGGGGAGATAATAAACCAACAAAATCCTAAGTGTATGCTTCCAAAACTGATTTTACACCCAATCTTGTGAAACAAATATAATGTGTTGTCCAACACATAAATTATATTATGTAAATGGATTATTTATCAATCCATATAAATATGTGTTTTTTCTAACTAATTTTGTACGTTAAATTTATTTTTTTTATAGGTTTGATTGCCTTAGTAAACTACCTGACTTTCGATTATTTAACACACCTGTTAAATGTCCTGTGTGGTATAATATTGGTTAAATGGAAACCAATGTAAGTGATCACACTATCGGTTCCGGTCCATTCTCGCTCCATTCTAGCACCATTCTCGCACCATTCTAGCTCCGTTCTCGCACCATTCTAGCTCCGTTCTCGCTCCCGTCACGAACCAGTCAGTGAACACTCTTTCGTTCCTGCTTCAGTCAACTTAACCGTCGAAGTGACGACTGAGTCAAATATAATATTATTGTTCGGAGAGAGAACAGACCGAGAACGGAGCGAGAACAGACCGAGAACGGAGCGAGACGGGACCGAGAACAGAGCGAGACTGGACCGAGAACGGAGCGAGATCGAACCTATGGTGTGAACGCTCCCTTATGTCTCAATTTCTGATGTTCGTGGCTTTACAATCTTGACTTCGTCGAGATGAACTAGAACCCGCAATTCCATCCTAATATTTTTGATCCATTTAGCCATCTCAGCCTGGACCTTCCGATATTTTTCCCTTCAGTAGGTCTTCCATTGAAAAGCTCTTTTAGCAAAGAAGATTCTCTTAATTTTTCAATAGTAACTGTTATCTGCTACCAGAGGGAGCTGAGCTTTAATTTAGCGTTCATAGAAAAATCCAAACTTTTCATCTAGTTTCAAACCAATTTTCTTAACATATATCGAAGATTTTGTTAAGGCACTCTTATTTTGTAGCTGATGTCCGTGTTTACTTTAATGTTTAATCCACGGTTGCTCCCAATGTGCGGCATGTGAACGACACGAAATAAATTCAAACTTCTCTATTTTGTACCAGTAGCACATGCACATTTCATCCCATCTCAGGCCAGCATCTTGTAAATCAGCAGAAAATGGTCGCTTGATAGTTGAGTTTGGCCAGCTTTTATCCTATCCGGATGGTTGTTAAGGCTTTTATTTTATGCGTTGTGACTTTCTTAGAAAATGAATCTGGGTTTCCCCAAAAATACATTTTTGACCTATTTTACACTAAGCAAAGGCTTGTGTCGTGAAAGAGAAAGACGACTGGTACCTAGACTACTAACAACATCTATATTAAAATCACTAGGATTAATGGTATAAATACTCGTATTTTTCTTCTAATTCTAAAGGCTAATTGGAGAAGTAGAGTCATTAGAAGTATTCTTTAAGTTCCCTTCAAACTAATAGAAAGAAAAACTCGCGAAAGAAAGAAAGAATGTCACGATAAATTTTTGAAAAGAAAATCAACTCAAACGATTCTACACGAGCGATCGCTGAGAGGAAATCTGTTGAATATTTACGAGATATCAACAAAATGTTTTGCAAAATTTACATCATTGTTTCATGATAATTTTCAAGGCTACGTGAGATGCCTCGGGGCGCTGCGTCGAACAAACATCAGAAGCAAAACATCCAATAAATAATAGAAGAATATCCACGTCAAAAATAATACGATCGATGAAACATCGTGTTCAGTTACATTTTGCTCTACAATGTGAGAGAGCAACCAAGTTCATACATCATATTTCAATATTATAATAGGTCAGAGCACTGTCTGTTTGAATGATAAACAAACGCCGCCTACCCGTTTTTTCCCACGCATAGCTACTATGTCTTTTCTTGGTAAGTGAACTCTGTCTCTACATACATACAGGTACTGCATAAATTTTGTGTATCAAAAATATGGATAACCACCCTGGCAACGAGAGAATATTATAACAAAGCTTGCTTTATAAAACTGTGTAGCTCCCCGGTGGCAGAACAGTGAACTAATAAACAAAATTTGAATTTAGAGTTCTTTACGTCTTTGAGACCATGATGGGACGAAAAACAGCGCTCTCCTCTGCCAACTGTCATACGGCATCCTCAACATATGCCCCAGTCATGTCCATCTCCTCTCCGTAATGATGGAAGTGATAAGTCTGCGCTGGGTGCGCCGGCGTATAACGCCGTTCCTTCGAGGTAGAGCTGAGGGAGTTGGACGTGGTGTGGGAGGAGGTCATAAGCATTGCGCAAGATCGAGCGCAATGGAGAGCTCTTGTTGCCTCACTATGCTCCTGAGTGGAGTTCAAAGGGAGTTTTGTTGTTGTTGTTGTTGTTTCGTGAAAATCTCATAATTATTTTTGTTACCAAGAACATTAGTTACCCAATGTTATAAGTGGTTGGGAACCACCCTGGCAACGAGAGAATCTTGTAACAAAGCATTTTACACATATTAGACCCGGTGTCTCATGGTTTGCTCCTGGCCAAACTGTATAGGATGGGTGTCCGAGGATCTGCACATAAATGGTTCTCAAACTATTTAACAGACAGAACGCAGAGAACGAGAATTGTAGGATATTTAAGTGAGGAGGCGCGTATCAGATTTGGGGTCCCACAGGGAAGCGTACTAGGTCCAATCCTCTTTCTAGTTTATATCAATGATCTGACCGAAATTAGTATGGTTAACGGGGATGTTGTTTCTTTTGCTGATGACACGGCGCTGATTTTTCATGCATGTTCATGGGATGAGGTCTATGGCAGGGCTGAGGATGGTATGAGGCTTGTTAAGAACTGGCTGGATACAAATTTACTTACTCTCAACGTTGCAAAGACCAACTACATGACGATCAATATAACAAACAGAGACGATGACTATGTTAGGAACAAAACAATTGGGATACACAACTGTGACCCTGAAATAACTGTCATCTCACCTTGCAATTGCCCAATCATAAAAAAGGTTAAGAGTTCCAAATATCTAGGCGTACTCATTAGTGAAAGACTCGACTGGAAAGACCATATTGCAGCCACAGCAGATAGACTTAGAGGAACCATGCACGTGTTCAGGGAGATAAGAAATATGCTACCCATCAAGACACTTAAAGCAATATATTTTGCTCTAGTGCATAGCATAATATCCTACGGCATTCTAGGTTGGGGAGGAGCCACTGTGACGGCGTTGGATCCTTTAGTTAAAGTACAGAAGTCAATTCTGAGGGTTATAAATAAAAAACCATTTAGGTTTCCGTCGGAGGTCCTTTTCACTGAATTTGGCGTGTTGCACATACTGCACTACATCAAACACAAACACTTTCTGACGGGAATAACACATTTACTGACGACAAGATGTAGAAACAAACAATACTTTAAAGTGCCAAAGACGAGGACAAGATTCGCACAAAGACATTTTACATTTCTGGCACCTAGATTATTGAACAAAATACAAGACAACGTACTGACTAAAAGACAAATGACGTATACACCCCTAACTAAAAAACTCTTAAATGACTGGTTACTAAGAATTGGACGACACGAGACGGAAACCATACTAAATTACATACCTACCTGACATGACTATTATATTCCGCCAAAGACTGTTCCTTGAGCTTTCCTCGCGTCGTTGCTGGGCACTGCTGGACGGGGTGTGTGTGTGTGAGGGGGGTGTGTGTTGTGAGGGTGTGAGGTTCAGATAACTGAGTGTGTGTTGGGGATGATACCTCTTCCTGCATGCATGCATTCTTCTTCTTCTTCTTCGACCATGTCCGCTCCCTAGTTGGAGCATATGGACTCCACAAGTCCTCGCCACGCCACCCTGTCCCCTGCGGTCCTCACCGTCTCGTCCCAGCCGATTCCAGCACCCCGGAGATCAGCCTCGTACAGTCTCCTGATTGTTTGGAGGGGCCTACCGCGCCTTCTGTTACCTTCAGGGTGGTAGTCGAGGCTCAGGCGCGTGATGTCATCAGTAGGCTTCCTCAAGACGTGGCCCAGCCAGGTCAGTCGGCGGGACCTTATGGTAGAGGTGACGAGTGGCTGACCCGTCAGGTCTCTGATGGCTGTGTTTGGGATGAAATCGTGCCACCGGACACCCAGCATTCTTCGGAGGCACTTGCTCTCGAATCCTGCGATACGTGTATTTTGAGCACAGGTTGGGTGCCAGGTTTCACAACCATACAGTAAAACGGGCAGAACACAGGCAGTGTACAGGCGGACCTTTGTCTTTATACTGAACGCATTCGACCTCCAAACCTTCCCAAGTTTACTGAATGCCGCTCCAGCCAATGCCAAGCGGATGGAAAGCTCCCTATTCATGGTACCATCTTTTTCAATGTGGACACCATGCATGCATTGCATTATTTTATTTTTTATTTCTTGCATGCATTTTTTGTTATTCCTGCATGCATCTTTTATTCCTTTATTTTTATTTAAAATAAATAAAACTTTATTGGATGAAAAAAAATATAGTGTATAATGCAATTTTGAAAAACTTCCAAAAGGCGGACTTATTGCTGCAAGCAATGTCTTACAGCCAACCTCTTATTTATTTATTTTATTATATTTATGTATTTATTTTATTATTATTTATTTTGTTATGTTAAATAAAAAATAGTTGCTATAGGTCTACCTTGGTACGGGCTTTGCCCAGTTAGGTGGATTTAAATGCTCATAAAATTTTGTACATATTATCAATGAATAAAGAAGTTATTATTATTATTATTTCAAATCATTTATTCATTAAATCACAATATATCATATGAAGTATACATCATTGTAAAAAATAATAATAATAATAAATTAAAATTAAATACAATGCTATATACCAAATATAAAAATATCGGTATTATCTCTCATGATACATCACGATGTAATGTAATCATGAGAGATCTTCGAACTACAGAGAAAGGAACCTTCTTAACATCCTACATGAGGACAACAGAACTGCCTTTTGGATGGCATATCTGAGACCACAACAGATGCCAAGTTTCCCTAGATTGTCTTTAAGAGACTTAGGAATAACTCCATTCGTCGATAGCACTAAAGGTATTATGTGGGTGGTTGGTGTATGCCACATATCCTTGATTTCGTGAGCAAGATCAAGATATTTAGTTATCTTATCCTGCTCGGCTTTTTTCAAATTTTCGTCATACGGTATAGAGATATCCACGAGATACGTTATCCCGTTCCTACGATCAACCAATACAATGTCCGGACGATTTGCGTTAATCGTTCGGTCAGTTTGTATTGGTATATCCCAATACAACTTTGTATTACTGTTTTGCATTACCGAAATTGGGGTGTACCTATAATAAGGTACTTCAAGATCGAGCAAACCATATTTCAAGGCAAGTTTTTGATTAACTATTTTAGCCACATCGTTATGTCTGTGCAGATACTCAGAACCACACAGGAGAGAACACCCAGACAAAATATGTCTGAGTGTTTCTCCTGTTTGGCCACATGCACGACATTTATCAATTATATCAGGTGTTTTAATAATATATTTTTTATAATTATTAGTGACGATGATCTGGTCTTTTATTGCACAGACAAAACCTTCTGTTTCGCTAAATAGTTCACCAAACCTCAACCATCCAGTCGAATCTTCAAGACTTACATGTGATGAATTTAAAGTTTCGAAGAATCGACCGTGGAGAGACTTGCCTTTCCATATATCAACCCGATCTTGTACCCCAATTATCGGTGGTGAAAAAGGATTTGATAAATTTAAGGGCGTGTACTTCAAATCACACGCAATGAGGTCTTCATAACCCAATTTATTCCTTGATGAGATAAAGTAAGATTGGAGGAGGTTTATCTCTTTGTTATTCATGTTTTTGATGTTTAACATGCCTCTACCACCAATCTTCCTTGGTAAATATAATCTCATCAAGGAACATCTTGGATGATGCATCCTATATTGTGTGAGCAAACTACGTACCTTTAAATCCATCTTGTCTAGTTCCGTTTGGTTCCACTTAATGATTCCAAAAGAATACAAAATTTTCGGTACAACCCATGAATTAATGGCCATAATTTTATTTCTCCCGGAGAGAAAACTTTTCAAAACTTTTTTTAATCGTTTAATAAATTCATTTTTAATGTTATTTTTAATAATTTTGTGGTCAAAAACTAGATTTTGTTGAAAGCCAAGATATTTGTAATTTTGATTATCTAAAAGAGGAATGTTTGTAACAGATGAAGAACTATTTTGATGATTGTTTCGGATTATTCCTTTTTGAACATTAATTTTTGCACATTTTTCTAAGCCAAATTCCATTTTTATATCATCACTAAATTTTTTTGTAATTTTGATTAATTTTTCTAATTCAACTAAATTTTTACCAAATAATTTTAAATCGTCCATATAAAGTAAATTATTATTATTATTATTCATAGACAGTCTCATAAGTCTGTTTTGGGACAATTCTCACCATATTTGTGTAGAAAAGAACATTATGTACCTAGAACCATCGTTTACGCGTGGGATCAAAATTGTAATAATTGCGTCACACGATGACGGGTGAACCTAGTCATTTAATATTAACATAGAAAACAAGTCGACTCACCTTGTGCGTTGAATTTTGCTGCTCCAACCGAGACTTGGTTCTGTTGCATCATTATATTTTTATTCTGTAAAATATAATAAAAATATTTTCTTGTATTTACACTGTACCTACGACCTACGTACAACGCCATAATATTCTATAAAGTATTTTATACAAGGCGTTCGTTCAAAATTTATAAAGGACCTCTCACAAAATCTGTTCTTTATGGTGTAATTGAATTTAAGTTGCCCGTATTCACTCGTTTTGATGTAATCAGGTTAGTGTCGTTATTTTTGTATAACTTTAAATTTAATTACATACAAAATAGACATAGCTGTTGTAGCAATACAAGGAATAACAATTATGCGTTCATGCCTATAACTGAGATGCACGGAACACAAGTTTCCGACAGACTTCGTCATGTGGTCCTAACTATGAATATTTTTTTTTGAACGAGTGTTAAGGGACCAAGGTACCCTTATGTGTCACTGCAACCAGAATAGATATATTGTGACTTCCCTGAATGTTACAACTCGTTATCCAGGCCTATGTGAGTCATGTAGCTCACAATTTGCCTAGGTGCGAGCAGTCTTACCTTCTCAGCATTCAGTAGTGGCCCACCGAGTGTACGACTTCTTTTGTGGGCGAGTGCTTCACAACTGCAGAGGATGTGAATTGGTGTTTCGTAGTCCTCCGAGCAGAATCTGCAGATTGGAGTGTCTGAGAGTCCAATTATGGACATATGCTTGCGCAGTCTGCAGTGTCCTGTTAAGGTCCTCGTAAGATCCTTATTTGTTTTTTGGAAAGCTTGAGTGCTTCAAAGGTGAACTTCTGCGAGTACCCTATGATTAGTTCCTTCGCATGTTTCATCCCTGGGTTGTTTGCCAAAATTTCGTAACTTTTGTCTTTGATCCAGTTCTTTAGGCTGGTTCTGAGAGCATTACGTGGTAGTCCGCAGATGGGCTCTGGGTCAAATGCGGATTTTTCTGAGCCAGCTCTGGCAAGCTCATCGGCCCTTTTATTGCCCATGACTCCACAGTGCCCAGGGACCCAGACTAGTCTCACCGTGTTTTTTGCACCAAGGTGATTCAGGGCATGTATGCATTCCATCGTTAGTTTGGATCTCACCTCTACTGACTCAAGAGCCTTAAGAGCCGCTTGACTGTCTGAGAGGATGTAGATTTTTTTATTATAATATGATCGTTGCAGGCTTATGTTAGCGCAGTCAATGATGGCAATCATTTCTGCCTGGAAGAGAGTGGCATATTCTCCCAAGCTGTTTTTATTTATTAAGCTGGTTGATATTTCCATCCTAGGGCATACGCCATATACTCCAGACCCTGCTCAGTTATCTTTTTTGGAGCAAACTGTGTACCATACAATGTCTCCATCTCGGAAGGAGTAGGGATCATTTTCTCGCCATGTCTCTCTTTCGAGTATTTCTATTGTGTAATGTTTACCAAAGCTGTATACTAAATTCATGGTGTCCGAAGGCATGCCCATGATGCGGGCTTTGTATACGTCCCATTTAGTCCTCTGAATACATTGGAGCACCACTTGTTTCCGCCCCCCGCCACCGCTTGAAGCAGCGCCATGCGAGCTTCCAACTGTACATGTATATTATGCAGTGGGCCCAGGCGCAGCATCGCCTCCAGCGCAGCCGTGGGCGTTGAGCACATGGCACCCATTATCAGGAGACATGCAAGTATCTAAACTTTGTTTAGCGTGTCAGCATACGTTTTCTGTTGGGTTTTTTTCTGCCAGGCTAAGCAGCCATAGGTAACAATCGGTGTTACCATGGCTGTATATAGCCATAGGGTTTGCCTCGGCTGAAGGCCCCATTTCAGTCCAGCTATTCTGCAGCTGGTACCTAAAGCTATTTCAGCTTTCTTTGGAATGTATTCCAAGTGAGGGTTCCATGTCAGTCGTTGATCCAGGATTAAGCAATAAAGCGATTGAATATTGAATTCAAATTTGTATAAGTAATGATAGATTAAAATCACAATTTCTTCTATATTTTGCGGGTTTACGATAGAGCACTTTCTTAACATTTTGATGTTAGGAAAAATCTACTTTTTATACTTGTTTTTGAATTCTATTATTGGTGACCGGTTTCGGCCCCTCCAGCCATCATCAGACCAAACTTAAAACTTTAAAACTAAATCAATGTAATTCCGACTGATGCATGTGTTTGAAGCCATATAATTTCCATCCGCATTCTGTCAATCGCACCAACTATCAATCAACTGACAGATACAGTCAAATGCCAATTTAATTTCAACATTAATATTTAATAGCTTACTGTGAAAGAGTCAAAGAGAGTATTTGTGTTCACTTTGAGTGAACGTAGATTCATTTTATAAAAAAAAAGAAGTTATATTAACAAATTATCATTAAGAATTTTCTAATAATCCGCGCAATTTTTTTAATTTTTCTATCATAAAAACGTTCTCCTGATATAAGCAAACACAACGAAATAATTAGCGAAATTGGTCCAGCCGTTCACGCTTGATGAGATGACCACGGTAAATAGGGCTCCATTAAGAGCTACATTAGGGGTTCCCAAAATATGCGCCGGCACGCCGTAGAAAATGAAGAGGGGCGCCGTGAGTCGATCCTCCTATCATTATTTGAGGCCACCAATCACTATTCGAAACCAAAAATATTCGCGAGTAAGTAAAGCAACAATACGCGTGTAAAGTGTGACGTCATTTGACAGCTTTGCGCTCCACTCTTCCATACATTTTGTACGGAATCAGTTCCAGAAAAAAATGTTTCTTAGAGAAACAAAAAAAAAGGATTATTGATAATCATTGTACTGAAAACAAAAAGGGACAAAAAACATCTTAAAAACGTCGTTTATGGTTAGAAAAAAATTAAACAAAAAACCCAATTTCATTAGTATGTGATGTCAGATAGCTTCGTGGAGCGCGGCTGTAGATGTCTCTACTGTCTGACTTTACACCCGTATTATTAATATTTTTAGATCGAATTACACGAAGAAATTGGCACTTTTGCCTCCCTATGCCCCTAAGTGGGGTCTTAAGGGAGTTTGGATTGGATTTGGATTGGAAATCTGGTATCGGCGACATTGGCTACTTTTGTTTAGATATCTAAACCAAAACATGATAAACTTTTGATTTGAAACTATGCTCTCCAGAGAGATCGAAGGGAATCGCGGCGTTTAGAAAGAAACTGCAGTTTGAATAAAAAACTGAACGAAGGCAGCGGTCAAGATTGCTTCCCGTAATTATGTATATCTATTTCAAATAGATTTGGGAGCCCCTGCTGACGGTAATAATTAAATGTGCCAAAAAACGGGTGTTTACGTGCAAACCCTCCTGAATTTTCAAATATTTGACCAGTTTTAAACTTAAACATTTTCGTGAATAAGTCTCCTATGTTTATGTATGTCTTTAGTACATATAGTTTTGCATGTTACATTGTGATAGTTGCAATATAATAATAATAACTAGGATGATTTTTATGGCGCCGTTTTGTGACATTAAAGCCACCTCAATATAGTTTTGTTTGTTACACTGTCACGGTTCCAGTATAGTTTTGTTTATTACAATTTCACGGTACCAGTATAGTTTTGTTTGTTACAATGTTACGGTTCCAGTGTAGTTGTGCATTTTTGTTCTCTTCTATTATTTTTATTAATAATAATAGTTAACTAGTTATTTCTATTTATGCGACATACTTTTTATTATTTGCAGGACTTAACTGCTAGTTTTATAAACCCATTATAGAAAATTGTGTGTAAACGTCGCATAGTTTCAAACAATATTTGCGAGATATTGGCATTATGTAAATTGCTATGTACGTGTCCTCTGCCAATCTCAGGAATACTATGAAAGCATAACATAGTTTGTAATATTGCGACAAGAATGTCCCTATTATTAGTTTTATAATGGGTTTATGTACCTTCATATTATCTACGAACATAAGCACACATGGGTATATATTGCTTCATACACGGCAATCCTGT
This sequence comes from Mystacides longicornis, assembly GCA_963576905.1. Classification (NCBI taxonomy): domain Eukaryota; kingdom Metazoa; phylum Arthropoda; class Insecta; order Trichoptera; family Leptoceridae; genus Mystacides; species Mystacides longicornis. The sequence continues at coordinate 10,255,361 of OY756429.1, forward strand.
TATTTCATGTACTTAATACACATCCTCCGTCAGGTTGTCATTCGAATGATCGATCCACAACCTTCTCAATTGCCCAACCCTTCCAAGATTAACACAATATATTTTTATTTCGTACATATTGAATCGATTTTAAGACATTGAATTATGTGAACTACGTACCTACTTACTATAAGCGGCATTCGGAACAAAAAATCAAAATTTTATGTCATATTTTTGTTAATGAGGTACGGAGGTGAAGGGACGTTAAAGGAAGGAGAAGATGAATTGCGTCAAAAAAAAAACGCCAACGATAGTTTTAATTCAATAGTTATAATCATTAGACCAGGCAGACCACCCGCCACATGGTTGTCGAGCATCAAGAGGGACCTCAAGGAATGCGAAGTGGAGCCAGAGATGGCGTTCGATAGACACTCTTGGCGCAATAGGACTAGGAGAAACGACTCCAAATAATGGGACAAAGGCGAGGGCGAAGAACAAGTAATAATAATTACTGTCTAGGGAAATGACCCTAATTCGCGATAATAACAATTTATTCGAACGATTCTTGTCTCTCTCCATCTTGTTGAATTATCATCAAGTATAAAGTGAGATAGCAAATAACTTACTTTCATTATTTGTCTTATGCAAAAGGTATCTAAGTAAATAAAACTATTGCAGTAAAAAGGCACGACCTTGCCTTGACAGTCGCAAGTTAGTGTAATCGCAGTTCCTCTTTTACACAAAGCAGCATTTTAGGAGCAACGTTGTTTTTGTCGCTTCTAGTAGGTATGTACGTAGTAGTTCAATGGTTTAAACAAATTTTTATAGATGTAATGTTCAAATAAAACAATGTTTAACTTATCCACAAATTTTTATTTTCCCGACTAGTTTACTCAATCACCAACGATATTATAATAATTTTATACCTACCAACAAACAAAACCATATACATTTTGTACTATTAATTTTGTAACTAGTAATTTTATTATCAGACCATATTGTTTATATCAATAATAAATTCACTCTTAAAAACTGTATACCTACTCAATATTATGAACCTCCAGTATATAGATATTTTTTTTTTTTTTTTTAATTTTTTTCTTTTCTCATAATTTTTATTGTTGAACATTATACCTTAATTTTCCCTGTAAATTTTTTTATTCATTTTTTTTTTAATTTATGTACCTATATATATATATATAAATAACCTTTATAAATATTTGTACCTATCATTATTTCAAAATCGTAAATTTAACATTCTCTCTCTTTTTTTTCCAACTAGCATTATATAAATTCCCATAATAAATAAACATCAAAGTATCACATACCAAAAGTTTATCACCCCTGTAATATCTGTATCTTCACTAGTGTTTGTACCTTCTTTGTTTCAAATTTAGTTTCTTAGTCTCCCGTGACCATGTAGGACGTGTACCTACGAAACTAGTCGGGAAAATAAAAATTTGTGGATAAGTTAAACATTGTTTTATTTGAACATTAATTTCAAATATATCCATCAAGAAATGCATGTTCACGAGTTGGTTAATTTTATTTTATAGATGTGTTTTTCTTTTTCAGTTATTTTCTTTTTGTACTTAAAAAAGATACTTGTTGTAGTTTTTTTTCTTCGTCTCTTGCGTAGGCCTTACCCCGGAGTGTTGTTTTAGAATCTTGTTACTCTTGACATAAAGATGTCTGTATTATATTAATTCTTTAAATGTGGCTAAGGTCATTCACTCCCTCATTCGCTTTCCATTCCATCTTACAATGTCTTTAGCCTCGGAAATTATATCTCTAACTCAGTGTTTTCATTTCTGAAGTTCCTTCTGATCATTTTTTGCTCCTGGTTGTCTTTGACAACCATTGCTGGCATTGACTTGATCATGTGCTTAGATTCCAAATAACAGTTGAGAAGAGGGTTGTTCTCTTTCCTATTTCGAAGAGTAAACCCTTTTCATAATTTTTTGTTCGCTAATCATTTAAAACTAATGATGAAAAACACTTGAACTTCTTATTCTGCGATTTCAATCCTGCGGATTGGTTTGCAGCAAGCGCAAACATCTCCGTCTACACTCCTCTCGGTTTTCCGTTATCTTCAGTTAGGTGTATGAAGTGCACTCCATGTCTTGGCATATCTGTTGCAAATATAGCTGACGCGAGCATCCTCTACCAATCGAACCCTCGATCATTCCCTCCAATTTTGTAACCAGTAAATTTTTGTGTCTCGCGCGTCTCTCTGATATGGTTTTCAATATTTACCTTTCCTCCCGAACTCTCGCAAGAACCTTTTCATTCGTGACATGTTCCCTTCAAGATATTTTTGGCATTCACATATTATGTACGTCTCCAGTTTTTTCGTTCTCTTTTCCGATACACCAGCTTTCACGTCCATATACTAAAATGCTCCATACATTCATAGCGCTTACACTAACGAAGTTTAAGGTCTAGCTAGCTGGATTCAAAGATCTTAGATTTTCTGTTTGAAAGGCGAGTCTCGCTAAGTGGATGCGTCTGTCTATTTTTGGCTTTGTACGTCCATCCCATGTGATATTACATCCGAGACAAATTAATGTTTTTAAGCTTAAATGTAAAAATATAAATTGTATTTTTGACGATTTCCATTAAAGTCCATTCTTAATTTTTTCAAAGACTTGTATTATTAACTATGGTCCCAGACATTGAAATGTTCATCTAATATTCGTCTTTATCCTTGTTATTTTCATAACTGTGGTCTTGTTTCGGTTTATTTTCCTGTTATGTTATAGTTTTGTCCATTCTCAATCGTGTCTTAAGTTTCCCTAAGTACTTCTTCGCCGGACTTATTATCAACACAAAAACATACTTAACAAATCACACATACCTATGTACATAGTGGAGTCTTGTATAAATAGTTAAAATAGATAACATTATGGATAAACAAACGAAAATATACAAATAGATGAGTAAGGAATAAGCATAATATAATATACAAATAGATGAGTAAGGAATAAGCATAATATAATATACAAATAGATGAGTAAGGAATAAGCATAATATAATATACAAATAGATGAGTAAGGAATAAGCATAATATAATATACAAATAGATGAGTAAGGAATAAGCATAATATAATATACAAATAGATGAGTAAGAAATAATCATAATGTACCTAATATACAATATTGCGCATTCATGCCGATTATTTTCCACGCCCAAAATAGGGGATGTCAACGGAAAACTGATTGATTGCTCCACATACTTGATAAAGATGTAACATCACGAAAAAAAGAAAATAAAAGAATAAAGTAGGTACCTACTATGCAAAATATTATGTACAATCAGAAGTTACAAAACTTGGGTGTTCTTAATATGTCATCATTTTATACTTTCTCCGACAAAGGCTGCTTTTATTCTAAGTATTTTTTTTTTATTTATCAACGGCAAATAGCCTTTTAAAGAAAAAAAAAAGATAACATAGAGAGCAGTAAAAAGTATATCAGAAAGCCAACCTTTGCCGTAGATAATGAGAACCAAACAAGTTAGGCGAGCGGATTATATTATGGTAGGTATAAGGAATTCGATGAATCAATATTTCATTGTGTTTTTTACAAGTACAAAAAAAGGTCATTTTATAATGCGATATTATATTTAAATTATTTTTAATATGTATTAAATTGTATTTTTTATACAAATTATATCTCTCATTTATTTATAAAAATACAGTACAAATATTACTTGGTATTTCAAGCGAATATTAAGATAACATTTCTATATATTTAGGTATTCGATCAAATAAAACAGATCATATTTGCAATATTAGTTAGTTAGGTATATTACCTTCAATGTCATCACATTCAGATGTTCCTCTTGTTCACACTTCTTAATTTTCGCCAGCAGTTCCCTTCCCCGACTTGCCTTTGTGCTTCTGGGAATCGACGATTTATTATTTTCTTTCACGAGCGCTGCAATCATAGGAACACTTTTATTTAAATTTATAAAAAAAAATATAAAATAAAACAAATATTCAGGGTCGTGACGCTCTTTATAATATCAACACGATATATTAACGCAAATTTCAAGTCATTTATCATGTGCTTGAAACTACTTATATAGTTGAAATCTATTGAAAATAAATAGCTTTTTCAACAGACTTTGTCCTGTCCTTACTGTGAATATTAAATTCGAATATCTATAATGATAAATTTATTACTTATTTAACCAATAAAATTCCTACCGATGCATCTGTTTTAAGTTATGTTTACAGCTCACATTCTGACAATCGCATTAACAACTACCAAACAACTGACAGATGTCAAATGTCAATTAAAACAAAAAAAATGCATTAATGATTCAGTGAGTGTCCAGATAATCCATCCAATCAAAGCATAATAATTGACGATACCGCTAAATTTCACTTAAAATCTATTAAAAATTAACTTTCACTATGTATATATTATATGTTATCAAAAGTGTTTGTTCATTTGATGAAATATATAAAAAAAAAACTATCCCAAATGTTAGATAGTAAGAAAAATAATATGTTTGTATTAATATACTATTGGCATTCATTTGATCTTTCACACATAGACCCGTTGGTATTGACAAATACCTACGATGTTTGTAAGGAAACAAAACCTTCAACTATAAAAACATTTGTTGAGTCGTTTATCTTTATGAGGGTTCAGCCTCCCTCATTTTGATATATGGCTCATGGAGGGGAATCGTCTCGACACATTCATACTCGTAACTTGACTGCTGGATTCCTACTAGTACTTCTGACAGCCGACAAATTCGACGAAATGATCGATTCACGAGTCATTTGATAAGTAATGTAGTTATTACATGAAATAAATAATATTGACTATTTATTTATTTATCGTATATATGTTGCCTCCCTATGCTCCTGAGTGGGGTTTAGGCTTCTCGCATTGTGGGTTGGTCTGGGAGCAAGCTCTATTGTCAGATGTTCAAGTCATGGTTTAAAATGTATTCAGTTGCCAATTCATTCAAGAAAAAGAAATCAGTGTAGTCTCCCCCATACGCTCTCAGCCTGCATTCGGGCACAATGTGCTTCACAGTCTGTCTCTCCGCCCCACAGTCGCATTCTGCGGACTCCAGCAGACCACACTTGTAGAAAAAGTCTGCACATCTACCGTGTCCTGTGCGGATTCGATTCAATGCGATCCAGATTTTACGTGGGTGACTAAATCCAGGCGGTTTCAGGCATAGAAATACAGGACAGACCATGTCCTACCGTACCTACCCGAGGCTTCATCCCATCTAGCCCTCCACGCATCCGTAACGTCGAAGCTGGATTATTATTGACTATGAGTCATATTTCATCTTTTATAGCGTTCCAACTACCTGACTTGTTCAATAGATGTTAGATACGATAACCTCCACTATGGTTTTTAGTATTACTGTCTGGCAAAGTATGATCACTGGTGGATTATTATTTAAGTAAGCGTAATTGCTGTCTCTCTCTCTCTCTCTCGCATGTACAAGCCGGAAGGCAGGAGCATCTGACTTCATGCACTTAGGCGGTGTATTCGTATTGTATTCTCTGTTTCTGGATAGAAGGACCAAAAAATATGATAATTTGAAACTTTTTTGTCTACCCACACCTAGACTTCCATAAATTTTACCTTTCATTTTATCAGAAGAAAGCAATTTATATTTGATGTTGCGTAGTATGTGACCCAGCTAGGATATTTTTCTTCTCTTGATGCTGGTTAAAAATTCTCTCTCGAGTCCAGCTCTTCGAAACACTCCCGTATTAGTGATCATAATATAGATCCACGGAATACGAAGCATTTTACGCAATTTAAGTGAACAAGAATACAATCTCGAGATCTTGAGCAAAGCTTAAGCCGTAAAAATAGGAAATAATCGGTTTATAGCTTAGAACCCAACAGGACTGTATAAGACAATCGACCGATAGGCTGAACCAGTAAACGCTTAAAAAACAGTCAAAATTACGCCTTTTAATCCGTTTAATAATAGGATGCGCTATTTAAATATCCAGTAGTAAGGGTGGAACAACAAAATAATAGCCTTTGACACGCCACACAAGAGCAGTGTAAACATCTCGATATTGACCCAAACCCCCGATAATTGTTTGTATCTAACTAGGTATGTACCTATGTCCTATATAGATACTAAACATACACGATAATAGGTATAATAATATTATCATGTGTACCGTCTACAATTTCACATCGACACTTCCAAACATATCGTACATTTTCATTCTTTCCCACTCACATACTCGTGTTATTGTAGTTTTAGGGATACCCGTCAGCATAAGATGCATATTGTTGCTTATATTTTGACTGTAGTTAGGTACCTACCTAAAGTTTTTGTCTAAACAAATATAGGTACCTAGTGAGAGTTCTGAATTCAAATTGACTATTAGTTCACTCTGCTACCGGGGCGTTAATTTATAAAGCATACTTTGTTATAAAATTCTCTCGTTACCAGGGTGGTTGCCTGGTTGCAATCTAACTGACGCGGTAATAGTATTGATAATGACTGGTATTCTCAAATTCACGATCCAACTCAACGCAAGAAGCTCTTGCTCAGAACTTAATCGGTTGCTAGTAGTTACGCATCTAATGTATTGGATAAAACATTTTCAGAAATCAGAAATGTCAAAAGTCTCAATAAAAATTGGATACGACGCAACTCAATCGTCTGTTTTTCATTTCAGAATAACAGTCATTATGTGTGTGTATGAATTTATTGTAAAGAACCCTTAATTCATATTTCTTGTAGGTATTTGTTCATTCTCCTACCATCATGGGGGCGTTTGTTTTATATAGCACCTGTGTTCTAACTGATGCAGTGACTGTATGGGTATAATTATAAATATTATTCAATGTAATGGGTAACCACGAATTTAACATTCTGAATGATTTGAACAGCTAAAAAGACTAGAACCTTTTTATTCGTACGCAAAAGGTAATTAAAATTGAAGTGATCAAACATGATTTAATTCATTTTGGCTGAAACATAAAGGTTTTGTATGATTTAATGCAACTTTTTATTCTGAAATAAAAACCAGATCTTAACTATATTTTAATAGAAAATAAATCATTATAAATAAGGTACCTATTCTGTATCAATAGCGCATCTTAGTTGTAAACACTCGCGTTGCCCGGCTACTATTTTGTTTGTTTACAAAATTTTGTGCGCGAAATGTCATCGTCATACATAACAGACGCGGATCAAATGTTTTTTTTATAAATAAAGCTAAAACTAATCGGTGTATCATACGTAATCGTGCGATCAACGAATTCTTATAAATAAGACTGACAGTGTTCCGGGCTAATCTAATACAGATGATCCGTACTGTGTACGTAGGTTAAGTATCGGAATACAGGAATTCCCGTGAGCCTATTATTATCAGTAACGTACCTATACGCAACAAGTATTACACCATACCTACGTAACAACAGTTCGGTAGAAACCATTAATGAAGTAATTACACTTTAAAAACGAATAAAATTCCTGTGAATGAACTGTGTGGAAGTTATTTCATTAAATTGTGGGGTAAGAGCTTTACTCACCTTTCAATTTCTTTATAAGTATATCCTAAAATTTGTTTTGATTGGTACTTAATGGTACTTTAGATTAAATAGTCGAAGATTATTAATCGAATGGTGATATTTACGCAGATGTAAGCAGATGATCTAGTACTTAAGGAAGACTGTGTCAAGTGTGTTTGAAAATTGTGCAAAAAATGGTCTTAAAAGGAATGTAAACAAAACAAAGGTTTTGGTCTTTGAAAGGGATGAAGCAAAAACGAATTTTAAAATAACCGTCAAAAATGAATGTCTTGGGCAAGTGAATGAGCAGGTATGCGTAAGTTTAGGAAGTATGTTTAGTAGGGATATAATGAGTGAAAGAGAAATCGAACATAGGAAAGTGGCTGGTATCAGGGTGGGCGGTGCATTGGGTTCCTAGGGAGCGGTCCGTCATCTGACAAAACTGCAGCTTTTCAATATTTTTTGTTAATACGGTAACAATAATTGACAATGTGCTAAACTGATACATTTACCGTTACCGCTATAAATAGCAGTACTGCGGTACTTTTTTTTTTTTTTTTTTTTTTTTCGGAGGGGAAATCTTTTATAGACACCCAGTGTACGGGTAGTGCCGGACTCCCACCATCGGCTACCGACTAAAACCCCCCCTCCTCTCCGCGCACAACGATGTTCCTACCTTTTGAAAGGTCTACCATCTGTTGGCTCTTGCGTCTTTCTATCTTCTACTGTTCTCTCCTCTGATTCTCTCTTTCATCGATCTCTTTTCCCGCGATGATCCCTTCCAGACATCTTGCCATTTCTGACCATTCTCTCTTTCCTCGCAGCATGCATGAAATGAGTTCGTCTGGCGTGGGGAACTCCGCAAGCCCCAATGCTTGTTTTGCCTCTTCTCTGGCTCCCGACCATTTAGCACACTTAAAAAGAGTATGTTCTGCATCATCCTCCTCATCATGATTACAATATATGCAGAGTCCTGTTTCGTTTTTGCCTATTCTTTTCAGATATTGATAAAATACACCATGTCCTGTCAGGCATTGCGTTAGACGGTAGTTAATCTCTCCATGCTTTCTCTCAAGCCAAACCTTTATGTCTTTAATGAGTCTGTATGTCCATCTCCCATTACCGGATGAATCCCACTCTCTCTGCCATCTACCAAATTGTTTGTTGTCTTTCCCATTGAGTGTACTGCTCTTCGCTGGTTCTTCTGACTTCATTTTTATATATTCTTCCACGTTCTCCAGCTAATAGATGGATTGGTATCGACCATAAGACCTACTATGCGAAAAAACAACATCTCAATTCAAGCAAAAATACTATAGTGCATAATGCAAATCTGTTACCATAAATGATGTATGGATGTGAAACGTGGTTATGGACGAAAAAAGAAGAAAATATTATTTATTTACATACTTAAAAAAAGACATACTTAAACTAAACTGCTGAAATAATACTCATAAAGCCATCAAATAAAAACGCCAGTGCACCCAACGCAGGCCCATCACTTCCACCATGACGGAGAGGAGATGGGCATGGCTGGGACATGTGTTGAGGATGCCGAATGTTGGCCGAGGAGAGCGCTGTTTTTCCTCCCATCAGGGTCTTGAAGACGTGGAAGACCCTCTCATACCATATTCCGTTCCTTCGAGGCAGAGCTGAGGGAGTTGGACATGGTGTGGGAGGAGGTCATAAGCATTGCGCAAGTTCGAGCGCAGTGGAGAGCTCTTGTTGCCTCCCTATGCTCCTGAGTGGAGTTCAAAGGGAGTGTTGATTGATTGTGGTTAGTACGCAATGTGCTCTCGCTACTTTTTTCATAATCTATATATATCAGGGTCCCGAAGACGAGGAAGTCCCTGTCTCACCGTTTTCCGTTCCTTTGAAGCAGACCTGAGAGATTTGAACTCTGTGGGAAGTTATTGAAGCAGCGCAAAATCTAGCGCAGTAGAGGGCTCATGTTGCCTCTTTTTGCACCTAAGTGGAGTCAGATAGAGAGTATTGATTGATGTATGAACGGGCAATGAAATCCGTCTCGTTTGACGAGGAGCTTTTCTAGTAAGAGGAATAATAAAAGAAGCAACCGAATTTAAAATAAATGTGAAAGTAGGTGTACCCTTGATGTGGATGAATCGGTCAACCGTACATCAAACGAATTGCGGCTATTTATATTTTCCCCATAGCATAGCAGGCAGCTTCAATTATTTGTTCGTGTTTTTTTTTATTTCCAATAATAATAATATAAAATGAAATGTCTCACTTTATTTTGATGATTAATTTTAGTCTGTTCATACAAAAGACCGATCTCGGTAGCCTAGTTGTTTAGGCGTGGACTTAAGATCACGAGGTCTCGGGTTCGATTCCCGGTCGGGTCAGAGTTTTCTAAGGGTTTTTTTCATTTGATATATTTTCTACCCGAGGCTCGCGAGGTTGGCCTGTCTGAGACTGGACGGGACCGGTTGAAGCAATGAGTTCCGCCGGCTATACTAACACCTTTGTATAGATAAGCGTTAATTAATTTATTTATTATACCATTCTGATAAGATCTTGTCCTGGAAAATCTACAAAAAGATGTTTTGACCAAGGCATTGATGATTTATAACTTGTTGAGAAGTAACTTTTATTGTTAACTAACTAATTACTTTCATTGTTGACATTTAACTTGTCTTGTATCTTTTATCAATAGTCAATAGACTTGTAACTTGAGTTGTTGTTATTTGTTACTTCGTTCGTTATATTTTGGTGACTTGTTATTTGCTTTTTTATACTTTGTTGATTTGTATGAAAAAATCTAACGCCCACCTTCAAACTCTTCTGTAGGTCCCTAGGTATTTGGTTTTGTGTTGAAAAACTTATTTGATTAGAAACATTGCCAAAATTATGTGATCTCACTTCAGTGGCTTAAACTTCAAGGGAACCATTCAAAATCAAACATAGTTACATAATATTACATACCTACTTAAAGGGAAAAAAAACATTTAGACAATTTGTTACAAACAGTCTTTGTAGTGTGAAAGAGGAAAAATGATCGATAGCATGTTTCGAACCCAAAACCTCACGTCACTCACTACCGCGATTGATTAATATGAAAATCAGCGACCAAACTGCTAGAAAAATATCAACCACTACAAAAGAAATCTTATACAGAATTCGTTTCAAAAGCGTGAAAGTAAAAAAATAAAAATGCCAAGAATAAATTAATAACATCTTCATTGTACATTATCACTCTTTAAATTTATTGTGTACGAGGGAAAATAATGCCAACGTCACAAAGAAAATAATGAACGAATTAACTACACAGACCAATTTAAATCGATAACAACACAACTGCGGCGTTCCAGCAACAAGTGCCCATATTATGTAGGTAGGAAGGTATATCCAGCAACAAGTAATCCATATTATATAGGTATAGGAAGGTATCTCCAGCAACAAGTATTCACAATGAAATGTAGGTAGGAGGGTATATCCAGCAACAAGTTTTGTTCTAACTTCTCTTCTCTCTGCTTCCGCACAATGTACATACATACTGGGTTCATAGGTAGATGGATGTCGGGACAGCTTTTTGTACGTGAGTGGGTAGGTAGTAGGTACCTACAATATGACCGTAGTAGCCGAATATCGAGCCCTTTGGGGTATATTAGTGTTAAGGGTTAGTATAATGCCTTATCAATTTTGAAACTAATTCATTTTGAAAGAGAAGCTCTTTGGATTGTTTTCGAATCGTAGGCTCTTCGTGTCGCTGTATTGATGACAATAAAAACGTAACTACACATTAAGAATGTCCAGGAGAAAAGAAAACAGAAATGTCATGTTTTTTTTTTTTTTGAAAATTTGAGTAGATAGTGTTTCTAAGCTTTCAAAAATGTATTTGATGTTTATTTTAGAAATGAAATTATCTCTCCTATTTCAAGTTCCAATGCAAGAAGGTTTGAAAATTTGTTTTTTTTTTATCTATTTATTTTAAAAATTTGTTATACAGGCTGACAGGTAATTCGATGCATTCCTTGAAAGAGGTTATACTAGAACAAATTTGAAACAATTTTGTTCCCAATAACCAGGGGTAAAGTGCCAGCAGTTTTCGAGTTATTTACGGCGTCTTTCAAAATTATAAGACAATGATTTTTGTTACTACGGAAACAATATTGGCAATGTTCTCAACTGACATATTCACCGCTTTTTACAGTAGCGGCGTATCCGTAGGAACCCCGACCATTATGCACTGGCTTCCTAGGGAGCAGTGCGTCGTATGACAAGACGGCTGTCTTTTAAAATCGCGAAAATGTTTTTTGTCGCTAAGGAAACACATAGACAAAGTTCTACACTGACACATTCACCGCTTTTTAAAGCAATACCGCATTCCTAGAAAAAACAGACCATTACCATGTTGTTGACGAACATCTACGGATTGAATATTCACTTATTAATTACATATTTCACCACAAAATATATGTGTCGTCTTCAATAAAAGTATCCTAACCATAAAAATATAAGAGACCGTCATAGAAATTTTACGTAAGTATTTACAGTTTTTCATATTCGAAATGAACAAATTGTTTAGGTAAGTATTTGCAGAATTTGCTTTTTGACAAAAAGGCTTAATTGGCAAAAGGTTAACTCGTTTATTAAAAAAACTGCATGCGGAATTTAGAAGTTTGCCCTAGAACTTAATCATGGGATTTTTAAACCACTTCTACAATAATTATGTGTCCAAGAGAAAAAAAACAAACTCATGTACTTATATACTATTGTAGTCTCTCTAATGTTTTAATAAGATCGCAACACGTGTTTATTTACCCGTCTACGTGTTCAACGAACACTCTCTATGTAGCAGCGGTTTATTTATATTTCAACTCTGAGAACATTGTTTATAAGGGAGAGAATTTCTGATTGCTTCTTTATTAAAAAAAATGTAACAAGAACATATTATTATGTTCTTTGAATATTGATGTATTTAAATAATATGATATTAGATACGGAATTCGTCACAAATTTTCCAAAGTATGCGGTACGTAGGCGAGGAGATGTCGAGGGATAGGAACAACGTCAAAAAGTCATCGCAGTTAGTATGAATTCGAAATAATGACTACTCTAGGCAAGTACTCTTTCGTTGCGCTTACCAGTATTATTATTTATTCGGGATGGATCCAAATTAGTTTGAACGGTTTCTCTATCGTTCGTCTGTCTCTTTCCACCTTTTTTGTTTAGACTAGTGTGTGCAGCATATGAGGGTGTGTGTATACCTACACGCGTATTTTCAAACAGAATTCACGTGCTACTACATTAATGATTGTTTGTGGTGCCCGCGGGGAATCGTTTTGTAGGCGGCGTTTGTTGGTCATTCTTTCAATCAGTGCGTTCTGCACTCTTCTTACAAAGGTTATTTTTGACATGATTACTGCACGGCGCATTGCTAGGATTAATTCCGCTAACCAAAGCGCTTGAGCTCATTCTATAAAAGTGTGCTCTTACACCAAGAGAACATAGAGCCAGAGCCACAAATAGAGTATTATATTATTCTCTCTTATCGCTGATATTTACACCAAACATAGAGCAAGAGCCACAAATAGAGTATTATATTATTCTCTCTTATCGCTCATATTTACACCGAACATAGAGCCAGAGCCACAAATAGAGTATTATATTATTCTCTCTTATCGCTGATATTTACACCGAACATAGAGCCAGAGCCACAAATAGAGTATTATATTATTCTCTCTTATCGCTGATATTTACACCGAACATAGAGCCAGAGCCACAAAGAGAGTATTATATTATTCTCTCTTATCGCTGACATTTACACCGAACATAGAGCCAGAGCCACAAAGAGAGTATTATATTATTCTCTCTTATCGCTGACATTTACACCAAACAATAAAAAAACAAGCAAGAATTGATACCAAGAACTAATTTGTGAGCGATGACAGATTTCGCGCTCCAAATTTCTAGTTCTTGCTCGTTTTTGCTCGCTTGCTGTCAAAATCAACGATAAAAAAAATGAATGCTCAATATGCAGTTTTGGCTCTATTCTAACATGTAGAGCCAGAAAGTGAAGCAATCTTTAATCCGTTGTCGAATATTCTATCATTACCAAGCTGGATTACTTTAAACAAAAAAAAATATACACCATTTTAGAATTCCTCCTCGTTGGGGGAAATGCGTCCACGGCCGGGGTTAATGTTTCATTTTTATATTAAAAGCACTTATTGAGTTATTGTTGCGCAACGCTGTCATTAAAATAATATTCCACCTTCGCCCTGGGCACTCGGCGCCACTCCCCAAAAAAAATATTAAATTTAAGATGAAACATTATTTTTTAACTCACAGCTCTGAAATTCTGACCACAGCGCAAGGCTAAAAAATTTTATACTCTCTTTAAATATTTCATTTAAACAAGATACCTACTCGCCTTCATATTTCTGAATCTATACCCGAAAAAATATCTGAACAAACAAAGAATACCTTTCCCATTAAAACATGCGTAGAACTGATTAAAATGTCACAATTGTTTGTCAATCTAAAATCATCGAGTTGTTTGTAATTTAATATGAAGAACGTTCAAAGGAAAAAATATTTTTAATATTATAAATATTTTAATAAGTATTGAATTCAAAAAGAATTAAACGGGTGTTATTTATATCTTACACATGTAAATCTAATCACAATCAAAACTCCCTTCGTACTCCACTCGGGAGCATAGGGAGGCAAATAGAGCTCTCCATTGCGCTCGATCTTGCGCGATGCTTACTTTTCTATTTTTGAATTTAAATAACATCAGTTGATTGATAATTAACGCGATTAAAATAATTAATTTATTGATCATTGTACATATTCGAATTCAATATTTATCTATAAATAAGACAGGACAACTTCTATAGAGACCACCTAGTTGAAAATGAGTGTTTTAAAATCGAACACATGAAATTAGAGAAAAATAAAGAAGGTTATAAAGACCGATATTCTTGCTTATAAACCTATGACATTTAAGATGTCTGTAATTCTCTTTAGAAAAAGATCTTTTTCTCGCTACAAACTGAGAAACATGCTCCAGTTATGAACTCGTTTTATTTATAGAAGTTTTAACTAATACAAAACAATCTTAAGAGAAAGAAAGTACCTACGTCAAACAAACAGAAACAATGAGAGAGAGATTAAAAGAAAAGTACAATTCTGAAAACCTACCTACTATGCTCTCCAACTGTAGTAGTGTGTTATCTTTTTAAGCGACACTTTACTATATCTTACAGCGAAGCAAGATGAAGAGGACGGTGAAATGGGCGTAATTACATAGTTACTGTATTTGGAAAATCTTTAGGGGCTATTTGGAGGATATCAAAGGTTTCCAAATTACCTACCTTCAGATAATTTGAGTAGGACAAGGTAGATTGATTCCTATTTAGACCTTTAAGAACCGTAGGACATGGAAAAAGTTTCGATACGTTTCGTATGCTGGACACAAAGCTAGAAAATGCCAAAATTGACCAGTTAAAAACTCACTAATGCACTGGATTCCTACGGCAGTCTGTTCAATGTTTTTTTTTTACTACGGTAACAATATTGATAATTTTCTAAGTTGACATTCACCGATACCGCTATAATAGCAGTACCGTTGTTCTAGAAAAACAGACCATAAGCGACTTCAAAGGACTCTTTCACCTGAAATGACAAACCTTTATCAAAAAAACAATACCTACGTTCTTTTTTATGATACTTGGAGGCATATGACGCAAAAAATTATCAATTTAAACTCTGTTGTATATCGTGTTTATTAATGCATTTAAATAGAAATAAAATATTGAATATATTATTCTTCATGGTACTATCAAATTTAGTTAACATCACAAAAATATTTTTCATATTACTAGTTGCATGTAAACATGAGATCCAACTGTCGATGGACTAAGTCGGTATGTTTATTGTATGAAACGATGTCAATAAATTAAATTTTTACAAAAATTATTAAGAAAAGTTTGAGATGTACTGATATAATGTATGCATTTTTTATAGAAAAATTAATTATCTAGTTGGGGTGTTTCGGCGTTTTTCGATATTTTTATAAAATTCTGAAATATAGGCACTGAAACTCGTAAATTTGTCATAAAAAAAATGTTTTTCTATATAAAAAAAGTTTGAGAAACCCTGGAACTTTTTCATTAAATTTAATTTGAGATATTGTATTTTTCTATATACGTACACATTTTTAGGGTTCTAGCTTTTATAGCTTTCGAGATATATGCAAAAATTAAGTAAAAATTCAAAGGTTGATTACCCCTGACTGAAAGAAAATTTAAAAATTCTGAGTATACAAGTTTTGTAGACTTAAAGTATTAAATATTTTCTGAAATTTTAGGATCTGTGCATCAAGCGAATCAAAAGTTATAAGGGGGGGACGGACACACACACACACAGACACACACACGCACAGACACACACACACACAGACACACACACACACAGACACACTAAATGTTCTCCTCCGAATTCTGAGTAAATCCATATATGGAACATATATGCTGCGAAGCCTCTAAGTTGGTGTTTTTTGTCGTCAAAGTTTGAAAAACCGTTTAAAATCTAGACCTGGCCATACAAATCTCACGTATCTTGGCTTGATACTGCCGATCTGTCTCGAGAAATAATTTCTCTTCAACAAATCGACAGTTGGATTATGATTTATTCGAAAAATAACCGTACATACACCTAACAACACTATGTAATATTTTCAAGAGAGACCAAATAAATTCGTTATTTTACGTTTTTGTTTTCAATAATGCTCTTTATGTTATTTTATTTTTAGAGAATTTGGATATAGAATTACAAAATAGGTACATTAATAAAAAGTTATTTCGGTCGTGAAATAGACGGCGCGCGCTCCGCTATTAATAATACCTAAGCTTAAAATACAACCAAAATTATAGAGATTGTTTGCAGTTTAATTTGATATTAAGTAATAGATCAATATTGTTAGAGCTATATAGATATTTCAACCATCATCGATTCTGTTCTAGTGTGTGTGCAAACAATATAGGTGTATCATGAAGTGTACCTATACTCCACACTTACTTCAACGCTTCAATATTCGTCTCTGAATTTTCGTCACGATCCCCCCGATCTTTTACCCCCTCCTCCAACGCTGCCGGAGCGGGGTTGGAAGTTTAAGAATCAATTTTCAGAACTCGGTCAAATCAATTATTAAGACAGTGGTCGCAAAACTGTTGTAAAGAACAAAAATATGCCTACACCACGATAATTTAAAAAACATAATATTATGAATTCCTTTATTTAACAACGAAATGACTAGACCCTTTTCTTTAGATTTTTTTTTCGTTTTCTATTACATTCAATATCTTTATAAAAAATATACGCCGACTGATCGACTAACGTCCTACCTCTACACACGTCTATAAAGTATGAAGTAGGCGGACACACACACATATCTTAGTAATTATAAAGTTCGCGGGATGATTCGATTTTTCATGATTTTTTTTATATGAAACTCATATAAAATATATATGCGGATTGGTCAATAAGCATGTTATGGATTGATTCGACAAGTATTAAATCAACCATTTTTAAAAGTTGCCTATTTTTTCATATTGGCCGTGGGGTTGCCGGCTAAGAATAGCACCTCTGCTCTTTTTGCTGGTTTTTCGAGCATCCTGTAAGAGGCAGGAAATCGAAAAATCAGATCGTTGACCACCTCACGTCCTTAAACCTCAACCGGTCAGAAAAGGCACCATAGGCCTCAGTCGCCTTAGAGCGCAATAGAGCTCTTGATGCCTCCCTATGCCCCTAAGTGGGGTTCAGGCCCTCCGCATTGCGGGTTGGTTTGGGGGGGGATCTGCGGCGGGCTTGATTTGTGTGGAGCCGGCTTTTGGATTTGATTGCTTCGATCAGGCTAGAGGGTTGGTTTCGTGCAGGTCTCCGGGTTGGCTTGCGGTGTGCGGGGAGCCTTAAAGGGAGAATGTGTGTATGTGTATTTTTTCATATAAACTATTCCTTTCTTGGAGTGACATTTTATTTTATTTTTCAGTCTCAAATTGGTGTTTTTGTTTGGAAAATGAAGATTTTAGTCTAGTCATTGTCGTTAAGTTGGTCAATTTTGATAGGTTAGGAGATTTGACAAAAACCCCGAATGATAGCACTACGATTCACTACTTGGAACGAAGTTACAAAGGGGGGTTTTTGGGGGCTGGAGCCCCCTATACCTTCCTGGACCTCTCCCCGAGCAATAAAACTACACTCTGTTAGGTGAGAACATTTTCATTTAGAAGGGTAATAATTATTACCAATATCTTTATAGTGGTACGTAAGTTCTGTTATTGCAAACGGGGGAATAATAAGAACATAAACCTTATTCAGGGGTGATTAATATGTCCCTAATAAGGAGACTGTCCATACTTAAAAGCATTGAAAACACAGATATACGATACAGCTATCGTATCTAAATATAAGATAACTATTTACTTCGCGGGCTTCTCCGATTTTTTATATGAAACACATATCAAATGTATTTGCAGATTGGTAAATAAGCATGTTATGGATTGATTAGATAACATTATTTGAAGTATTTTATCAACCAATTTTAAGTAAAAATCAATTTTAAAGGTTACCTATTTCCTCATATACAAACTTTTTTTTCATGGAGTGACATTTTAATTTATTTATTTTTATTTTGTATTTCTGTTTGAAAAATGATGATATTGTTGGTCATTGTCATTTAGTTAGTCAATTTGGATAGATTAGGCCTAGGGGATTTGATAACATCCTCGAATGATAGCACTATGATTTAAATAGGTTAGATTAAGGTTGGAACGTAGTTTTTAAGGGGGGGATTGGGGGGATGGAACCCCCCATACCTCCTTGGATACCTCCCCGAATGATAACACTATACTCTGTTAAGTTGAAACATATTCATTTAGAAGGGTTTTGTCTAAAATCGAAGAAGCCCGCGGTAGACCGGCGTATCATTGTACATACCATAAATAAATAAATAAATAACTTACAATTTTCCGGAATCCCATTCGATGGAATTTCACCAGACATTACGACACATTAGAATTTTACAATTATTGTATTTTAATTAATAATACATAATATACAATAATAAAATATTATTTACAAACGACTTATTAAAATATACCAAAATAAATAAAACCCGAAACTATAGCAACAAATATACGTTCGACCATAGACAAAAATACGTTTATAGAATCTTTGATTTCGTTTTAATAAGTACCTACCTATGTGTTTCAGTTTGATGCAGGTTTTTTTTATTTCAAGTTTGATTTTTTATATTATTTATTTATTATGATAAAACACATTACAGAGGACAACTATACATCAAAAGTGGAAACAATATAAATTTATGGCCTTAAACTAAGTTGACCTCCATCGAGATGTGTCACATGTTACATTTTTTTGGACATTTCCCTATTTTGCTATCGGCTTAAAATATGTACATACATACAGGCAGAGGTTATGTTGTATTAGACAATCAGTTTGCAACATTTTTAATGTGTATGTATGTAAAATGTAAAAAATGCTGAAGAAACCCGACTTGAATAATATCATCTTTAGACGATTATTTATAAAAGTTATTTCATCGCGTAGCTCTATACGAATTCCTCAGTTCTTTATTATTGTGGGCAGTGGCGTAACTAGGGGGGGCGGGGGGGGCGGTCCGCCCCGGGCGGCACTTTTCAGGGGGCGGCAAAATGACCCGACAAATACAAAAAACTTGGTAAAAAACACAAAACTTAAATAGTTTAGTTACGAGAATTTATTTCGTGCTCAGTCCATAGGTTGCAGGTCACATTTAGGAAAGTAACAGTTCATTTTTTCTACTAATACCTCCAAGTGATTCACTATCAATGTCGGCAGTGTTTTCAATCGGCAGACATGACGTTTGGAAACATTTCATAAGGTACCAATCAGTGGCGGATCTAACGGTACGCGGACTGAGCGGCCGCGCGGGGCCACGAGCTCGTGAGCTCGAAATAAAATGAGATGAAAAATCGGGGCCCGAAATAAAATGAGATGAAAATCGGGGCCCCAAATTAAATGACAAAAAAATTCGGGGCCATGAGTTTGTGAAGGAGCAATAAATGAGAAAAAAAACTCAGGGCCCCGAGTTTGTGAAGGGACAATAAATGAAAAAAAAAATTGGGTCCCCGAGTTTGTGAAGGGAAAATAAATGAGAAAAAAATCGGGACCCCGAGTTTGTGAAGGGAAAATAAATGAGAAAAAAAAATCATTAAAATTCTTAAAATTGATAAAATAAAGTTTTTTTCCCTTTCAACCTGTCTCAGCGTAAGCTAGTACAAAAAAGTGTACACCGGAGTGAGTTAATAATTCAAGTTCCTTTTTTTCTTCTTTAAGTAATTTCGGGTTAAGGTCTTAAAAAAACTTTTGCGGTGATTCCGCAGGTAGAAAAATCTGTGTCAGAAGTTAGCTCTCTCCCACTATCCAAAAATTGAATTTTGTACTATATTGTAGTGCTGTAAGTATCTATATAATAATACGTGATGGGGAAAACTTTGTGCTCCTTTTTACGTAAATCGAGCGGACGGAGGAGTATGAAATTTCGCACACTTACAGTTTTTATAGAGAAGGGGTGGCAAATGCTAATATTTTTTTTAAAATCATACAAAAAAATAGATTAAATCAATAAAAAAACTCTACGCACACTATTGTAATATATTATAGTTTAAATTAATTATGGTCGAATTTCGACCAATGAACTGAACCACTAGTTATAATAAATATGCAAACTTTTTTTATTTTGATTTTTTGTAGGGGGGGGGGGCGTCAAACTTTATTAGGTAGGTGGGGGGGGGGGGCGCCAAATATTAATCCCGCCCCGGGCGGCGTAAACCCACGTTACGCCACTGATTGTGGGTGGAAAGTTCCAAATTCACTCAAAACGTTTTGTCTTTATCTATCAACGTTGAACATACAAAGGCATTCGATAGTGTACCTACTAGCGTTTTACATATTGTCATTGATGCGTTTCTATCCGAATTTAATTTATCATTGGAGGGAGAATAGAAACAACAGTCGCGCTAGGAATTTCATTGGAATAATAATATTGTTGGTGGATGTAGATTCTAGGTTGGTTTTATTTCCACCCAACATCTTAATACCACTCACCAATACGACATTCAATATATCAGATAGATGTACGTAATCCAAGCAGCACATGGAGTTCTAGAAAGGTTGTTTATAAGTTTAATTAGACTAAATAAACTTTATATATATATATATATATATATGAAGCGTACGCGAAACGTTTTGGGTACTCCGTGTACTCAGGTTGGCTCTGAAAAGAGCCGTTGGTCGCCCGACGATATATATATATATATATATAAAAATGAATCTGCTCACTCAAAGTGAACACAAATACACTCCTTGACTCTTTCACAGTAAGCTACTTAGAGTTTGTGTCGTGAAAGAGGAAGATGGTCGGCACCTGGGATCGAACCACGACGTCCGCACCAAACAGTACGAAAGCCGGCGTTGTAACCGCTAGTCTACCAACCACTACAACCAGACAACCTTTTATAGCAGATGTATTCCAACTGTCGATTTGTTGAAGAGAAATTATTTCTCGAGACAGATCGGCAGTATCAAGCCAAGATACGTGAGATTTGTATGGCCAGGTCTATATTTTAAACGGTTTTTCAAACTTTGACGACAAAAAACACCTACTTAGAGGCTTCGCAGCATATATGTTCCGTATATGGATTTACTCAGAATTCGGAGGAGAACATTTAGTGTGTCTGTGTGTGTGTGTGTCCGTCCCCCCCTTATAACTTTTGATTCGCTTGATGTACAGATCCTAAAATTTCAGAAAATATTAAATACTTTAAGCCTACAAAACTTGCATACTCAGAATTTTTAAATTTTCTTTCAGTCAGGGGTAATCAACCTTTGAATGTTTACTTAATTTTTGCATATATCTCGAAAACTATAAAAGCTAGAACCCTAAAAATTTTTATGTATATAGAAAAAAATACAATTTCTCAAATTGAATTTAATGAAAAAGTTCCAGGGTTTCTCAAACTTTTTTTTATAAAGAAAAATATATTTTTTATGACAAATTTACGAGTTTCAATGCCTATATTTCAGAATTTTAAAAAAATATAGAAAAACGCCGAAACACATCAACTAGATAATTTAATTTTCTATAAAAAATATATACATTATAACAGTATATCTCAAACTTTTCTTAACAATTTTTGTAAGAATTTGAGTCATCGTTTCATACAATAAACATACCGACTCAGGCCATCGACAGTTGGATCTCATGTTTACATGCAACTAGTTGTACATAATCCAAGCAGCACATGGGGTTTCTAGAGAGGTTGTTTATAAATTTAATAAGACTAAATAAACGTATGACAACCTTTCATAGCAGATGTATTTGTACATAATCCAAGCAGCACATGGGGTTTCTAGAGAGGTTGTTTATAAATTTAATAAGACTAAATAAACGTATGACAACCTTTCATAGCAGATGTATTTGTACATAATCCAAGCAGCACATGGGGTTTCTAGAAAGGTTGTTTATAAGTGTAATAAGACTAAATAAACGTATGACAACCTTTCATAGCAGATGTATTTGTACATAATCCAAGCAGCACATGGGGTTTCTAGAAAGGTTGTTTATAAGTGTAATAAGACTAAATAAACGTATGACAACCTTTCATAGCAGATGTATTTGTACATAATCCAAGCAGCACATGGGGTTTCTAGAAAGGTTGTTTATAAGTGTAATAAGACTAAATAAACGTATGACAACCTTTCATAGCAGATGTATTTGTACATAATCCAAGCAGCACATGGGGTTTCTAGAAAGGTTGTTTATAAGTGTAATAAGACTAAATAAACGTATGACAACCTTTCATAGCAGATGTATTTGTACATAATCGAAGCAGCAC
The DNA here is from genome assembly GCA_963576905.1 of Mystacides longicornis. NCBI lineage: Eukaryota > Metazoa > Arthropoda > Insecta > Trichoptera > Leptoceridae > Mystacides > Mystacides longicornis. The sequence goes on from OY756429.1 coordinate 10,277,791, forward strand.
ATGGGGTTTCTAGAAAGGTTGTTTATAAGTTTTTTTTTTTTTTTTGACCTTCGCCTTATTGGCGTTCTTGGTCAGTCTCAAGTTCATATTATATCTTTATCTTTTTTTTTTATTATTGCCTATTTATTAAATTATAGTAGTTACAATTATTATATTATAGTAATACCTAGAATGTAATTAAAATCAAAGTTTTAGAGAGTTCTCCCGAGCAAACCAACCAAGAGACTTCACAATACTCTTTGATGGATCAGCAAGAACACATGCACATGGGGTTCTAGAAAGGTTGTTTATAAGTTTAATAAATAAACGTATGACAACCTTTTATAGCAGATTTATATATACATACTACGATAATGTAAAGTGCACTTTCATAGCGAATATAATAAAGCGGGGACTTAACACATTCATATTCCCTATATCATTCCAGTATCATTCCATCTTGTTGTTTAAAAGTAGTAAGCGAATTGGCTAATACAACATTTTTGCTAATAGTTCTTTTGAAAAGGATATTTACTTAATACTTAGGTACCTACATAATGTAATGCCAAAGGTGTACATTTTTTAATACATTTATCCTTTAGCACAGAGATGTGCAAAGGTGTCCGCTAGTGTTCATTATTATATATTTAAATTGTGTTGCTCTCTTGTTCTCAATAATTACCAACTTTTATCTCTTTATTGATTATTAAATATCTACTTGTTGTATACATGGGAGTTTTCGACGTGTTAAACATATCGAGAATTCTCATGATTAGGAGTTACGAAGACTTAAACATTGCCATCTAATGGCGAACGCTGTTAACGTAAAGTGATCAGACTAAGCCAGCCTTCGAAATAACAGTAGAAGACGGTCGTAAGCCCATTGTGGTATGTTCCATTTAAAAATCGAACATCATAATGAATTGTTAGAGTCATTAGTTGTTACATATTCCTCATTATTATAGCTTGATTTATGGACCATTAATATGCCGCTTCCATCAGTAAGTGGTATAATATACAATATACATACATCAACGACGAAAACATGAAATCTTTAATCTGTATATATAAAAATGTAGTCCTATTCTCCGTAGTCATCGCATCACGCGTGAACGGCAGGACCAGTTTCCCTAATTATTTTGACGATTCTTCGAAAAGTTCTTGCTTGCTTGCGAAACTAGTCGGAGTATTAAATTTGTCAAATAACAAATCAATTGTTTTATTTAAATTACTTTATTTAAATAATCCCACCAAGAATGCACGTTCAATTCGTTCATTTTAATAATACATACTTGATTATAATTTTTGAAATGAATTTGGCGTTTAACAGAAACTGTCGGTTATTTGATAGTTGTGCCCTTATTCTCGTAGCGGTCTTAATACACTCTTATCTTGATTGACAATCATAAAATGGCGGTTTGGTATTCACAAAACAAGATATCTAGTAGATATCTTTAAAATTCGTTATGTTTGAAATATCAGTATGAAAATGATCCAGTTCAAGATAGGATTAACATTAGATTCCGATAGTTTTGTGAATACCTACGACTGCTTGCGATCGTGTCTTAATCTTATCGTTAAGTGATTTTTAAAAACGATTGATTACGAGAATAGCCCTATTGGTGCGATAGACGGAATGCGGATGGGAAAATGCTGTTTAAAATAGACGCATCGGTCGGTACTATATTGGTTAAAAATACAAATAGAAATATACCTACATATTTAGGACCACAGGACAATAATGTCTGTCGGGAAAGCTGGTAACATAAATAAACTGTAAAGGTAATTTCACAGTTGATTGAAAACTATTTTCTTTTAGATTTTTTTTATTGTTTTCTTAAAAGTTATTTAAATAGAATGGACTATTTCATGCTTCTTTCATCTGTCTATATATAATTTTATTACATCAGTCTATTCTCCAGACGTTAATGTGATTTTAGACTAAATATTAAATGAATCTTAAATATAAATTTCATTCCTTGAAATACTCAAACACAACTAAAGAAGTTTTTTTTTATTAGATAGAATTATAAATGAACGTTTTCGATCGTTTCCTCGTAATAAAATCTAAAAGAGGAGTAATTGCGAAATTAAAATCTTCTCCCACTGTTGGACGGGTCTTGCATTAAACAATAAAATTAAAACATAAAAAAGCACTTATCTTAATTCACAACTAATGAAAAAATCTCAAAGTATCTTAATATTAACAGAGTATCTCAATTAAAATAAATATGAAGGTATCAACCAGCTTATTTGCAACAGAATACTCTGACGCCATGACAGGAATCCGACATCGCCATAAGGGTCCCACATCGGAGTAAATGCCGTCCGATATTTTAGACCGCCAAAACTTATACAGTGTTCCACAACTAGGATCTTTTTTTTGCATGTATGTTAAGAGTAGAAGAAACAAAATCACATACAAGTTGTATGAATTAATCTAAAGATATAAAAGGGAGTCGGGTTAGTTCGAACACTTAGATATAACTCGAATTCGGCTGAACAGATTTTTATCATTTTGGGTTTATTGGATTCTCCTCCGCTCCGGATAACAGTATAACTAATAAAACATCCAAAAATTGATAGAAAATCATATAAAGTAACATATTAAAATTTGTACGGAATTTCGATACAATGACACCATTTGGGAAAAATTCCATAAAAACACTTTTTTAAGTACCTGACAACCATTTATTGACATTAAAAATATTGGCACACAGATTTTTTTCAAGCTTTTTTCTATTTTCTCAACTTTGAAGCGCATTTTTTTATAAATTAAATTGCGAAAAGGGAATAAATCTAATCTTGAAACCAAATTGTCGTTTGACACAAACTGTTAATTGTTTAATGGTCGGTGCGATTGACAGAACTCGGATGGAAAATTTGTGGTTTAAAACATATGCATCAGTTTTAAAGACATTGGTTAAAAGTCATTTTCATCATTCTTTCAAATTAGATTTCCATATTCGTAGTTAGATCCTACGACAACGTCTGTTGGAAAAGCTAGTTATTAATAACCACCGATTTACGCATTTATTTCGTAGGTGTTCGTCTATTGAGTGGGTAGTTTTCTCTTTCACACCTTGACTTGTTCCCATCCAAACTTAGACTGTTGAAGTCAGCTCACCTCTACTTCAGGCTATATATAGACTCTTCTCTGAAACACGCATCTCATCCTGAACTTTCGAAATCGATTACTTACAGTGGTGTGATCACTTTACAATAACAACATTTTCCATTAGATGGTTAATATTACAGTCCCCGAAACTCCTAATAATCGGGAGAACTTTTTACAACAACAATCTCCCTTTAATTCTCGCTGGGAGGCAACAAGAGCTCTCCATTGCGAAAGATCTAGTCCAACGTGTCAAAAAATCCTACGCCACCGGCAGGATTGCGACCCTCCATATAAAGTCGTCACATGGAGATATTGGGCCAACTGGCTCGACGCTCATTCCCTCGTCTTCTTATCAACGTTGGCGATTACTTTGGCGAATCTTTCTCTATCCTGCGCGGCCTGGAACAGCTCTTCCACACTTCGGATGCCGGTCCGGTCTCTTATGTTGCGCAGCCGTGATGTTTGTTATTGATAATTCCTCCATAATACGTGCATATAACGACCGTTCAATTAGGGATTTGCTTTTTTACAAAATCATTGCATTATGGTCTGTTTTCCTACGGATACGCCGCTACTATAAACAACGGTGAATATGTCAGTTAAAATTGTCAATGTTTCCGTAGTAACAAAAAACATTGTCATATAATTTAGAAAGACGCCGACTTGTCAGACGACAAACCGTTCCCTAGGAACCCACTGCATAACCATTATGTACTGGATTCCTAGGGAACGGTCCGTCATCTGACAAGACGGCAGTCTTTCAAAATTATTATGACAATGTTTTTTGTTACTACGGTAACAATATTGACAATGCTCTAAGCTGTCACATTCACCACTGTTTATAATACCGCCGTATTAGTAGGAAAACAGACCATTCTAAAGCACGAAAATCTGTAAAAGTTTGGCTGTTAAGTTGCGCGTCAAGCATTTTGCGTAGGTACATAATATATCGAAATCGTGTTTTCAAAAAAAGCTGGGAACCAATATATTATTTTATCAAGTATGATGACTTGTTCTTTGATATCATTATTTCACACATTAAGAGTCTCTATCATCTCGTGATTCTCCACTCTGTCAAAACCGATTTGAAGTACAATAAAACGAGAAAACATTTTATCAATTCACGTCGCGCGAAGCAATTTGGAAAATACGTTTAGTTGTTAAGCCACATAATATTTTTCAACATTTCGTCCCATTCGTTCCGAGAATCGTGCAAGATATGAATTCACAGAATGCAAGAAAATCAAACGATTTCTCATTGTACGAGTAACATCTCTTATACGCAGCTGGAGAATTACACATTCGTTATACGTTTACGGTCGTATGAATTTCATATAAATGATCAAAATATATGAAATGGTATAATAGTAGGTATATACATCTCTATATAATAATAATTAAAGTCGGGTTAGTGCGAACACTTATAACTCGAGATCCGCTGAACAGATTCTTTCAATGTTTGATTTATTGGATTCTTCTCCGCTCCGGATAATAGAATAACTAATAAAACGTTGAAAAATGGGTAAGAAATAATATGTAAAATATAATATTTAAGTTAGTATGGAACAGATCACCTGCGAGGCGCCAACGCCATCGCGGGTAGTTCCCTCTCATTCTTGCAAACGTAATTGCAGCTCTTACAGTAGCCAATACCTCTTACTTACTCCAATTTTCATACAAAGTCAACATCGAGCACAATACATAGTGGTAGACTGTCTGCGCGCATATTACATTCTCGCGTTTTACCCGCCGGAGTTTTAAATATGGATGTTTTGGAAATATTTTAATATTAATAGTTTATTAGCTTAACTCAATCAAATTAATTATGTATTTTTTTATGAGGGCGCAGTGTACATTATATTACATATGAACGGGCCGCCTCAGGTTGGAACCACAGGACAACGTCTGTCGGGAAAGCTAGTTTACAATATAAAAGAAAGTCGCGTTAGTGCGAACACTTATAACTCGAGATCGGTTGAACAGATTTTAATCAGATTTGGTTTATTGGATTGTTTTCCGATCCGGATAACAGAACAACTAATAAAAAAAAACGAAAATGGATGTGGAATATAAAATTAAAGTTTGTTTGGAAAGAATTTTGTTTACTTGACCATTGAGTTTCACAACATTGGTACGCAGATTTTTTATAGAATTTCTGCCAGCTTTCAGAAATATATTTTTAACATTCTAACTTACCCTTTTTAAACGTACCTATCATTGTATTCATAATATTATTTGTTAATTTTATCATTGTTTTATCTTGTGTATTGTTGTGCTTTTTCATAGTTTTTTTAAGTCTCATATATGTAATAAATTGTAACAATTAAAAGGACTACTATCTTATATTGTTACAAATATATAAAATACCTATCTATATATAATAATAATAAAAAGCATTTATTTCACAATCTTATATATAAAAATGGAGAGCTATTTCGCGTTGTCATCGGATGGCGCCTAAACGGCTGGACCGATTTTGCTAATTCTTTTTTTGTCGTGTAGGCTTTTATCAGGAGAGTGTCCTTTTAGAACAAAAAAATTAAGAAAAATGCATAGGAAATTAGAAAATTTAAGAAAACTATAAAAATGGAGATTTATTTCCCGATATCATCGCATCACGCCTAAGCGGCTGGACTGATTTCGCTAATTCTTTTTTTGTCGTGTAGGCTTTTATCAGGAGAGTGTACTTTTAGAACAAAAAATTTAAGAAAAATGCATGTGAAATTAGAAAATTTAAGAAAACTATAAAAATGGAGATTTATTTCCCGATATCATCGCATCACGCCTAAGCGGCTGGACTGATTTCGCTAATTCTTTTTTTGTCGTGTAGGCTTTTATCAGGAGAGTGTACTTTTAGAACAAAAAATTTAAGAAAAATGCATGTGAAATTAGAAAATTTAAGAAAACTATAAAAATGGAGAGCTATTTCCCGGTGTTATTGCATCGCGCCTAAATGGCTGGACCGATTTCGCTAATTCTTTTTTTGGCGTGTAGGCTCTTATCAGAAGAAGGTTGTATTAGAAGAAAAAAATTAAGAAAAATTCATGGAAAATTAGGAAATTTAAGAAAACACAGAGAGTAGGTAATCTTTTTAGTACTTTTTACAATATAATTTTGTTCTACTTTTGAATTTTTATTAATTGACATTTGAAAGAACTGTCAGTGGATTGATTGTTGTTGCAATTGATAGAATGCGAATGTAAAATATATCGTATGAAATAGATTGATTGGATAAGTCATATAATTTTCATTGCAGTTAATTTTTATAAGGAGTTTTGGTAAGTTTTAATACAAGGAATACATTATTGTAATGAAGTGTAAGGAATTTTGAAAACTTTAAATAAATAAAAGTAAATAAATTACAGAGATTTTTAAAACCGCCAGCAAACAGAATCGTATATATTTATTTATTTATTTATTAAATCATATACGGCCATAGGCCATTAACATTATTACATAATATACAATATATGAAGCAAAAAGAAAACACATACAAAAAGGCTAAATCAACACATACACAACAAAAAACCAAAGAAAAGAAAAGTCAGCCAGTGAGAATCATACAATCAGTCGGTACAAAAACAGTTGATGCAGACAGAAATTATACAACAGTAAAAGTCAGTAAAAATAAAAGCAAAAAAACGTTGCTATTAAGGAGTTATACTTAATTGAAGTTCATTTTATAAGGAGTTTTGATAAGTTTTAACACAAGGAATACATGATTATATTGAAGAACAAGTAGAATTTTTTTTTGTTTGTTTGAAAATCAATTCTTCGTTTATGGGCTGATTTTTAGAGGATGAGTACATACATATAACGTAAATATAATCTGCATCGTTAATATGTAAAAAAAGCTGGATATTATTTGCTAATGACCTAGCATTTGTTTCTTTATTGAAAATAAAAATTGCTACACTTCCACCATGTTGTATTAGATGATAGAAAAAAAATCACAGATACTGCATTAAATGTGCTTTTTATTTATTTCCACTGTTTTGAAAGAGAAGATTTAAGAATGCAATGTTGTGTGAAAGTGAATGTCGAGAACTTGGAAGTATGTATATTTAGGTAATTTATTTAGAAGAGATGCAAGGTGTGAAAAGGAGATTGAAAGAAGGAAATTGGCTGGCGGTGCACTTAGATCTCTAAGAAGGTATCTCTTAAATCCATAGTTGATGTACAATGCAATCCTGATACCATCCATGATTTATGGGAGTGAAACTTGGACATGGACGAAAAATTTGGAAGTTGGAATAAATGCTGTAGAAATGAGATCACTGCGCAGGATATGCGGAAAGAGACTTATTGATAAGGTGAGGAATGATAATATAAGAAAGGCATGTGGAGTGGATGTTAGTGTAGTGACTAGAATGAAAGTGAATAAAGAAAGAAGGTTTGGACATGTAAAGAAAATGAACGAAGAGAGAATGACTAAAAGGATATATAAATCTGAAAGAATAGGTGCACGCAGACGAGGCCGACCTGGAATGACATAGCCCGACCATATCGGTGCCGTCTTACGGGAGGGCCAAGTCAGGAGCAAAAGGAAGAGCATGTATGCGGAATGTTATGCGTTTGGAGGAAACGAATGAGTTTGGATTGGAAAGAATGGAAGTCCATACTCTCTGCCTAGCGATGATGGGCAAAAAAAGTATTGACACCTCAATGTGTATTTTGAATCGGTACGGAGATGTTCCTTATCGTACTTTGATTAATCAATCAATATTATTTTAACTGAGCAAAATAACTATTAAAATATCGAATATAATGACATACCTAAATTCTTTTTTTTTTACATAGGTAGGTATTAACATCAAATCAATAAAAATTAAAACTCCCTTTGAACTCCACTCAGGAGCAAAGTGAGGCAATAAGAGCTCTCAATTGCACTCGATCTTGCGCAATGATGACCTCTTTGCACGTCATATTAACATAGGTTATAAGTTTTTGATGTAAAAATAAACTCAGACCCAATGAATGCAGCGTGGTATGCAGGTTTTGCTAATGCCAGTAAATAGTCATTCATGTTAAATAACTAAAAAACGAATTAGAGCTCTGTTGCTTAAAACCTAGAGTTCCCATATTATTTATTTCGATACGAAGTTCGACGGGTCAGCTAGTTAAATATAAAAAAAACATGCTTACAAATAATTATATACTAATACAAGATACCTACCTCCCGAAAATGAGTTTAGGTACTCGTGCTTCGGGAGGGAAATTCTTCTTCATGTATTTACTCTTGTTGTAAATGGCAAATTCAAAAAAATCAACACAGTGTTCTTGAATGTGCACGAAGATCGTTTAAAAGTAGAGGTGATCGTTATAATAACGAAAGCTGATGACAATATTCGATTAATAAAAATAATCTATCAATCGTGATATCAATTCTAAACCATTTTGGAATTTTGGCTCAACCTTGTAAGCGATATATTAAGGAAATCATTAATGAATGACCCTTTTTTAGTTAACTTTCACCTTTACCAAAAACCTATACGGATTGGCAACACTGCAATACAAAGAAATAAACTTTTATAGCCTTGAAAATAACGTTATTTAAAATTAACAAAACATCCACGTTTAGCTTATTTTCCCATATCTACATAATATTTTAGTCCGTTTATATTTTTGAAGGCGCATCAATCGTAGAAAACAGACGTTAAGGTCAGATATTAATATGCCCAGAGCCGTACAAAATGGTGGAGAAGGTTCTTAAATACAATTTGCTGCATTAACTTTAATATATTTACAGCTATTTAAAAAAACTCTATTTTTTAGGATCTTCATACAAATTTCTCAAAAACATAGCACAAATCACCCTCTATGGGTGGAATGCCTAATTAATTATCACACATTAGAGGGTGTACGTAATGTAGCTAAGATTCAAACCATACAGCTCTCTCTATGAAAACTTGCAAATTATGTCGGTAGGTTCGTATAATATTATGAGGTCGGTAAAAAAGTCATTCTTCTTTTTCTGTGCTTATGTCAGTTATAGAGGTCTGTTAAGCAATGGGAAGCTAGACTAGAACCTGTTTAATTACCTACCGATCAAGCCTGACAATCGGAATCAAAAACGTAAAGCATGACGGGTATAAGCTAGTATTTTAATAAGACAGTAGTTTTAAGTCATCCAGCTACTTGGTACTACCCGGCAGCTTGGTAATTTAAGGTAAAATATTGTTTTAGGAAACATTTACTCTTGGTTTATAAAATAAATTTAAAACGGACATACTTATACATGAATATGTTTATATCGTTGATTACGTCATATTTGTAGAAAAAAAACAGCAATCAAATAAATCCGTAAAAGGAAATGTTGCTTTCATTCAAAATGAGAAAAAAAACTCTTCTATAAAATTGAATTTTTCGACTTACGCACATATTATTATTATTCATTCGCTCACACTATAGAAATATGGAAAGTCGCGAATGTGGAAAACGACATTTTTTTTTCTTCCGAATATATGTCGCCTTTTCTATTCACATTTTTTTACGTCGGTACATAAAATTTTATTTATGATAAAATATTATTAGAAGGTTATTATTATTATTATTTTTTAGTAATCATAAAAAAAGTATATTGTGTGTAATAATAAACGTACGAAAATTGTATCGTTTTGTAGAAGGTTTCATAAAATTTGTGTAAATAAAGAATTTTACACGTTACCTTCTTTTTACCAATAATTATGGGCACTTCATTATAAACAGTCGATATCGAATGAATTGCCTTTAAGTGGTTGATAGCCTACTGGTTGTGATGCTGACTTTCGTACTGGGGGTCGTGGGTTCGATCCCAGAGATTCATACATTAGTGTCATTAATTCTTAAGCCTAAACCTACTCTCTATGAAAGTCATTCAAATCACTATGGCCTAAGCCATCGGATTTCTTTGAAGTCAAGTATTTATGTTCATTTAGACTAACACTTTACGCTAGATGGATGGTTAGATAAGCATTTTTTGATGAAATAACGTTAAAAACACATCTGACGTCAGATAAATAGCTTCTTTTGTCCTGTTACTTCTTCCTTGCCCCTTCCGTATCCTTTATTCCTTTCCCTCACTCTTAGCCTTCTTCCCTTTATCCCAGTCGAGCCTGCACATATTGTTACATAAGTCTTTTTCCTGTTGTTTTTCTTACTTCTAACCTACTCACTGTTAATGTCTACGTATATACTTGAGTGGCGTGTTTGTTGTCCATATTATTTGTGTAGTTATTTTTTACAATCACCGATTATATATCTATATGATTGATAATTTAAATGAAATGGACAGTATTCTTCACATTTCGTGATCTCTAATTGACAATAAGTGATTCAAACACTGTTAAATTTTTTGTCTGACACCGTTAATATGAATAGAGCTCCATTTATACGAAGCAACAGGTTTCCAGATAGCTAACACTCTAGTGAAGTTTTAAACTACTGTAATGAAATTGATATTAACAGTATTTCTTATTTTTAAGGCTAGCAGATGGTAATTGTTCGAAAATCTGATGTTTTTCTTCGCAAAACTGAAAATCAAAAATTTTCAGTTTTCCAAATTTCAAAAACCGAATGTAAAGAAAAACCTCGGCATATGCATTACACTAGATTTAAGTTTAACGATGGGTACATGTATTGTGGTCCCCAAATTTAATAATAAGTACGGTAAAAGAACATTGAAATATATAACGTCCCAAAGGTGATGCCGGCATCTATTAAGAAATGCAAAAGTAAAAACATTGCAAAAAAGTTAGTCAAGGAATGGTTAATAAAGTGGGGATTTATATAATACATTTATAATTAGCTATTAAATTAAGGTTTAAATTTAATTAAATGTTATTTTAATGTGGAATTAGACATAGTTTATTATTTTTTATCATGTACCTACAATCTACATAGAAAGAGAACACGCCGACAAATCTTTAAGATTTGGCGTTACTCAAATTAGATTACCTACCTACTTATTTTGTAAATACTTATTTTTGTTCTATATTTAAATCAGTCAGTCAATGCCAGTAAAACGGAGCTCATGGCAAATAATGCCTGCCCCGATAAACAGCTACCGATAACCATCGATGGTCACCAGGTCTCCCGGGTGGATAAATTTAAGTACCTGGGAGCAACCATTACCACCACTGGTGACCTCGGGGCTGAGCTCCCGATACGTATCGGTATGGCAAGTGGCGCCTTCAACAACATGACCAAGATATGGAAGGCGTCGGCGTTTAGTGTCGAGACGAAATGTAAACTGTTTGATGCGTGTGTGTTGCCCATTCTCCTGTATGGGTGTGAGTCCTGGCACCTGACTCTGGCCCAGGCACAAAAAGTATCTGCATTCGAAACGAAGTGCCTCAGGAGAATTTTGGGTATAAGATGGTACCACCGCATCACGAACGACGCTATACGCCGGCGCACCCAGCGTGAGCCCATCACCTCTACTATTATGTGGAGGAGATGGACTTGGCTGGGACATGTGTTAAGGATGCCGAATGACAGTTGGCCGAGGAGAGCGCTGTTTTTCCTCCCATCAGGGTCCCGGAGACGAGGAAGACCCTCTCATACTGTGTTCCGCTCCTTCGAGGCAGAGCTGAGGAATCTGGACATGGTGTGGGAGGAGGTCATTAACGTTGCGCAGGATCGAGCGCAATGGAGAGCTCTTGTTGCCTCCCTATGCCCCTAAGTGGGGTCTAAAGGGAGTTTGGATTGGATTGGATATTTAAATCAAAAAAAAAAAGTACTTAGGTATGTATAGGTATACATATGTGTTGCTCGAAAAGTTTGTTATTCAAATTTTATTTTCTTTAACTCAATTGTTATTCTCATACTCATGATTAAGCAGGAAAGTGCTTTGTTACGGCTAAAACAAGCATTCAAGGATAGATTTTGCGTACAGCGCTCACCTTTATTATTATAATTATGAATCAGTTAAGTGACATAAGCAAGATGTATAACAATAAATTGTTATTTGTAGTAAATATTGAAACAAAACAGATATTCCGTAACGCTTATATTAGGCTTTTCTTCCATTCTGTTCATTTTGTTATTGTATCGTTGCTACCATTGTCTCAATAGTTCCAGATTTAACTTACATTCATCTCTATCAATTTCATTAACACATTTAGTCTCATCTTCTAGGAATATTGTTGGAGTCATAATATATTCGTTAAGATCTAGTCCTGAAAATAAGAATCTACATAGACATAATCAGAACGTTGTGTACCAACAAAGCCAATAGCCAATAAAGATGATAATACATGACAGCTGTTTTGCTGTCTTTAAATTTGGTTGCTCTACTTGTTCTCAAAATTTCCAACATTTGGCTATATATCTCATTAATAATTTATAAATATCTACTTATCGTATAGGTACATAGGATTTTTCGACACATTGAACAATTGAACATGTCGAGAATTCTCATGGTTAGGAGTTTCGAATATTTAAACATTACCTTCTAATGGTGAACGTTGTAAACGTATATTGATCACACTAAGCCAGCCTTCGAAACAACAGTAGAAGATGATCGTTAGCCTGTAGTGGTTTGTTCCATATAAAAATCTAACATCAGTAATGAATTGTTTGAGTCATCAGTTGTTATATTCTAGGAATACCATTTAAGTTCAGATTTTTCTTCCTTTATAACAGTACTAGCTAGTTACCCGTGGCTTCGCTCACGTGTTACTGTATTTGCTTTCTCTTCCTAAACAATGCAGAATTAATTATATTCGCATCAAAATTAATAATAATAAGAAACATCATCAACATTTCTTTTTTTAAATATATATTCTAAAATTTCCATTAAATTACTATATTTTTATTTATATTTGTCGTTATTAATCTGTATTTAAAAAATATGTGCTTCTTATACAAATAGAATCAGCCCGCGAACTTAAAAATTTCGCTAACTTGACTGACATTGTTCTATGAGAATCCCAAAAAATAACTCGAATAACTTTTATTCCATCAAATGACGTTATTTGAAATCAATTTTTATATTGCTGGATATGAATAGAAAAATATTCAGGTCTCGAAAAGCAATGAAATTAGTGATCTTTAAAACACTTATTTCTATCTGCTTTGGGCATTTTTCAAGCTACAGACCTTTTTTAACATTTCAATTTATATCTTTCACGTTGATTTGTTGTTGATTGTCTGGTCGTAGGTTCGAAATTTAGTTCATAAATATCTTATCCTGAGCAAACACGACATAAAAAGAATAAACGATATCGGTCCAGCCGTTCAGGTAGAAATAAATAACGTTAAACGTGAAAACTGTTAACGTTCCGAACGTTAACGTTTACCAAATTGAAAATGGTTTCCAAACAAAAAAAAATGCGTTTCGTCTTCAATATAATAGCAGCGTCGTAATACTTCCAAATATTTTGAGGTAACGTTTAACGTTAATTTTGAATAACTGACAGAATTATTTTTTTGACTCAGAATTTGGAACAACATTGTTTAACGCACGTTGAACAACAGTTTTTACGTTATCTCTATGGAAATAACAACAAATTGTTAACGTTGGAGCTGTCGTTAATAATTCGACTTGGCCTCCAGGCGTGATGCGATGACCACGTAAAGTAGGTCTCCATTTTTATAATAACGTAAGATTCTCCCTTTTAAGCCCCCCCGCTCACCGCAAACCAGCCCGGAGGAAACTAAACTGCAGCAAACCCGATCCGCACAAAGCCAAACCCTAGCCCGATTGCCAAAAAGCCAGCCGCACACAGATCAAGCCCGTGGCGGTTCCCCCCAAACCACCCCATAATACGGGAGGCCTTGGACCCACTCAGGAGAATAGGTTAGGCATAAAGAACTCTCCATTGCGCTCGAAGTCGTCCGAGGCTCATTGTGCCTTTTCTAACCGGTTGAAGTTTAAGGAAGTGAGGTGGTCAACCTCAGTATTCTAATGGTATAAGTAATTGGCGTTCGACTATAAACGAATTTTCGACAATGTAGAGTAGGAAGAAAATTAACTGTCCACTGTTTATATTTTTTATTAGATGAAACGGATATCGGCAACTATCCGATATCCGGTCTATCCGGCGGCGTAAATAATATCCTGCCGGATACCGGATAGTAAAAAGAGGCATGTTTGGATAACTCATTGATTTGTTTATTAAAGTATCACTTAAGAAATACACCTTATAATCACAAAATAAATTCTACAACTTAGAAAATTGATTATCAAGCATAAGGTAAATTATGGAGAGTAATTCTATATAATATTTCGTTATATAGACTATTAGACTATATAGAGGAAAACAGCAGCTTTGCTGGTCTTCGTAAGTAAGGGAAGTTTAATAAAACAACGTTTCGTCATATATCATCCTGGCTGAAGATGCAGATAGTTTCCGCGATTTTTGGAACAATAACGTTCCGGCAACGGAGTCAGTCCAATTGGTATATACCGCCTACGTAAGCGTAATTCATGCGTTGTACCCATGGTAATTTACGCACTGGCCGGGCTCTAGTAAGGACTTCTTTAGCATTCTGCGAATTTTATAAATTTTTGAAAATAAAAACACCGATATTTTAAGGGGAGCGCTTTTCTTCCTACCGCAAGGGTTCCGAAGACAAAGAAGATCTTCTCATACCGAGAGGGTCTTCCTCGTGTTCTGCTCCTTCGAAGCAGAGCTGAGGGATCTGGAAATGGTGTGTGAGGAGGTCATAATATCCGGCTAACTGCTATCCCTTTCGTCTCTATTTTTTATACGTTCCAGTGGACAGTTAATTTTTTCGCACTATACAGTGACGAAATGATGTGGTCATTGACTTGCCAGTGTTTTCAAAACAATTATTTACGATCTGTCCTAAAATGATGTAAGGTTTTGTAGATAATTTTAAAATTTAATATTTTGCACATTGACTACATTTGATATAAAATAATTTACCTATTGACTTCATAATACTATTTACCTTTTTTCAACATATTATTATATCAACTTGCCAGCGGCGTACCGAGGGGGGGGGCGGAGGGGCGGACCGCCCCGGGCGCCTCTATTAGCAGGGCGGCAAAATATGCTCGCGCTATACTATAAGTCCGGTTTTTGAAATAGGCATGTACCAAATTTTTTTTTTTAGAAAATGTAATGTTTCCAGATACCAAATTATAGAAATGACCTTTATTTTTTTTTTAGGAAATGTCATGTCTCCAGATACCAAATTTTAGAAATGACCTTTTTTTTTAGGGAAAGTTATGTGGGGGCGCCAAAGGGTGTGGTTCCCGCCCCGGGCGCCAATAACCCACGGAACGCCACTGCAACTTGCTATTATTATATCAAATGATACGATTCACGGAATGCTGATAGAAAATAATATAATGATATGTTTTATAACAGATGCATCGGTTACACTGGTTACAGTACCTAGTTAAAAAGGTATTAATGAATGTATCATTATACTAATTCATATTCAATAATATAAGGACCACGTCGTCGTCTGTGTTAAATAACTTTAAACTGAAATCAACTTAAATTTATACATAAAATCTCGAACATATTATTTATATTCCAAGACGGGACGAAGTTTGACGGGTCGGCTAGTTCAAAACTATATTAATATTATAGATTACGCAATAGTTTTGACACGTGTATTGGAGAAAGTAGGTTGGGCTGGGTAGGTACCTACCTACGTATATATTCATTGGGTAGGAACACGTAGAAAGCGGATTCCGATACGCGCCGACCGGCTCATAGATTGTTGCCTATGGTTTCAATGAATTTAAATGAGCATGCCGGAAAGCGGGTTCCTGCTTTTCTGTGGGTATCCCCATTCAAATGCATAGTAACATTCTTTGCGCTGGTCGGCGCGGGTCGGTATCGGCTTTCTACGTGTTCTTAGCCATACACCGCGGCACCACACCGGCCCGGCTCGCCGAATGAGATCCAACTGTCGATGGCCTGAGTCGGTATGTTTATTGTATGGAACGATGTCGTCAATAAATTAATTTTTTACAAAAATTGTTAAGAAAAGTTTGAGATGTACTGCTATGATGTATATATTTTTTATAGAAAAATAAATTATCTAGTTGTAGCGTTTCGGCGTTTTTCGATATTTTTATAAAATTCTGAAATATAGGCACTGAAACTCGTAAATTTGTCATAAAAAAAATATTTTTCTTTATAAAAAAAGTTTGAGAAATCCTGGAACTTCTTCATTAAATTATATTTTAGATATTGTATTTTTCTTTATACATAGACAATTTTAGGGTTCTAGATTTTATGGTTTTCGAGATATATGGAAAAATTAAATAAAAATTCAAAGGTTGATAACCCCTGACTGAAAAAAAAAATTCAAAATTCTGAGTATACAAATTTTGTATGCTTAAAGTATTCAATATTTTCTGAAATTTTAGGATCTGTGCATCAAGCAAATCAAAAGTTATAAAGAGGGGACGGATACACACACATACACGTTGGAAAAGTGCCCCTCACCCCCTCCCCTCTAATTAATGATATCTTTTGAAAACGAAATAGTATAATATGACTCTTTCTGAAGAAATCATTTTTTTGAAATTTCGATAAAACCAGTTTTAAACTTTTTAGGAGGCACTTAAAAATCATCCCTTTTTATATGTGCCCTTTTTCGTCCCTTTTAGTTAAATTTTGGAAAAATTGCCGAATACGCTAACACTCATTTCTATAGAAGAATACATATGCCAAATCTCAAGTTCGTACCATGTCTAGTTTCCGAGATATTCGCATACTTTGAAAAACATTCAACCCTATTTTTCACCCCCTTAGGGGTGGAATTTCCAAAAATCCTTTCTTAGTGGAAGGTTTTGTATTGAGACCTACCTGATTTCCAAATTTCACTTCTCTACGATTAGCCGTTTGGGCTGTGCGTTGATGAGTCAGTCAGTCAATCAGTCAGTCAATCAGTCAGTCAGGCACTTTCCTTTATTATTATAGATTAAAAAGTAACTAAGTTAATGAAAAATAACATAACTGTGTAGTGGTTTAAATTTAAAAAATCTGAAATTAATGAAATTTATGATAGCGGTATTATTTTTTCTTCTAGATAAATCTAGGTTTTTCCAACAGTTCAAGTTTTTTTTTATAAGTAGAAATAACTGAAGTATTTTCTTATCCGACACGGAGATAGAAATATCCTGCAATCTAACAAGCGATTGAGAAAAAAACTATACAAGAATAATGTAGAATATAAAATAAAACATTCCATGAAAACAACACAATCATAATAATTGTTTTTAAAAGAGCATTGGATGTACATTTCTTCCATTTTATTATCTAGCTGGCACCTTTTGTGTTGGGTTTAATGCTTTTCCAATTATTTGAAGTTATCAATATGAACCTAAAGGACCAATACCATGAACATAGTTACAAATTAGAAAAGGAGTACCATTTCGCGATTTGACATTTTTATAAATCGATGACAGCAGTCGCAGTCTTTAAATTTGGTTGCTCTCTTGTTCTCAATAATTTCCAACTTTTATCTCTATATTTCATTAATTATTATTAAATATCTATTTGTTGCATACATGAGATTTTTCGACTTGATGAACATGTCGAGAATTCTCATGATTAGGAGTTTCGGAGACTCAAACATTACCACCTAATGGCGAACGTTGTTAACGTAAAGTGATCACACTAAGCCAGCATTCGAAATAATAGTAGAAGACGGTAGTAAGCCCGTAGTGGCTTGTTCCATTAAGAAATCGAACATTAGTAATACATTTTTAGAGTCATTAGTTGTTACATATTCTATACATCGATGTTGGAATCTGGATTGAATTTCAAGAGTAGCCCACCTGATCTGAATAAGAACAGGTTTATAATCAGAATGGACGAAAAGGTAAACGAAAATGTAACCAAAAAAATAAGTTTAGTAAGTCTTATAAGGAATCTTTTCAAAGTTTTGGGCTTGGCTTACAACAAATCTACAAAAAGGACCTGAAAAACTTTGAAAATAACTGATTATTTTTTTTTAAATGTACTCTGCTCTCTTTCATTTCCGAAGTTTCTTAACTATAATATAGTAAAAAGACTGGCTGCTTATTTTATTGGAAGTTTTCAGGGATCTTGTAGTATTATCTTGTTCTTCTACATACTTAAAGTGTTCACGGGTGCAAAGGAATTCTGCACTCAAGATAGCTTGGATAGTAGTTGTACAAAGTTGGCTTCTGCCACTAAAATCATACTGTATCAGTCATCCAAAACACTTTTTTCGGTATTTGTACATAGAATATCAAAAAATAATCTCAAAAGGTGGAGGACTTTGGCAGGAAGTATCGAATATCGATGTCTTAGTCACTCTTCATAAGCTTCACGACCCACTTGTTCCCCGAATATCAGACCTAATAAGACTATAAGGAAAGGCTGAAAAATACTTTCCGGGTTTGTTTTGATTGTAAAACCATGTATCTTTCGTTGACTCTTCAACTTTACCTTTAAACTTAGCAGAAATCACGTCGATTTACATAAGATTAGATAGTTTTGAAGAATCCTATGGCATTGGCAAAGAATATGTTATTTTAATGTTTATCCAAAGACTTGATTTCTACTCTGAAAAAGTAGGTATACTTATACTAAACAACTAACATAGATCCGAATCAAGAAACAAGACATACTTTCTTTTATGGTTGATATTGGATAACATGGAAACAATAACAAGTAAGAACTAATCAATGGGCGATGATAGAATAGAGTTCACCATGTTATTTCCTTTGCGACCATATCGACGGTAAAGAAAATACTCTATTTTCCAGCTGTGGCTCTACTGTCTATTCACGGAGAGAATGACCTTTTTCGCGAATACGTACACTCCCATTTTGAGGCATCGACTTTAATAATATTCAGCAATAACGATAACGTATTTTTAACCTTCCGTTGCGGAAGAAAACAAAAACGGAGTTTGAGAACTTTAATGGTGTACATAGCCAAACGTGGGGATGCCCTTAAATACATTATCGAAACTTGTGATTTTTGTTTGATAGTAGGTACCCTGAAATATCACAATAATTTGTGGAGTCAATCTTGTGATTTTTTCTTGTATTTGTTTAGTTTCTGTTTTATACTGATAAGCAGCTTCAAAAACTTTTACACATACCTATAATTAATTTTATTGTTATAAGTACCTAACGAGTCTAACATTTTTGGTTTTTATAATAATAATAATATAACACTTTTCTTCTATACAAAGGTGTCGGTATAGCCGGCGGAACTTATTGCCTGAAGCAATTTTTTCCAGTCAACCGGTCCTGTCCAATCTGAGACAGACCAACCCCGGGTAGAAATTTCAAGTGAAAAAACACTCTGACCCGACCGGGAATCGAACCCGGGACCCCGGATCTGAAGCCCACGCCAGTACAACTAGGCTACCGATGTCGGTATATATTTATCTCTCTTGTGATTCTTTTCATACCTATTGAATTTGATTTTAAGTGTATATTGATTGTGTCTGTCATATTTATACTATATACCTACTTTTTTAACATGTTATTGGCCTTAGCGTATATGTAATAAATAAATAAATATCCAATTGTTGATCAATCGGAGAGCCTTTGTGGATACCATATAGTACATAATATATGAAAACATCAAACACAATAATAATCGCAATTTCACAATAAACTTCGACAAAAATGCGTCAATTTCCTAGTAATTTTTATTCTGAAGATAAATCCTTCTTAGCATCTTTAGATGTTATTCCTATTCCTATACAAAAATAATAATTACATTCGTAATTTATGACTAGGTAATTAATAAATGTATTTGCTCATAAATATTATTACTTGTCTACACCGAATGAATAACAAGAAATAATTATCATTTCCAATACGATTTCAAATTAAGACGATTCTCGTTTCTTTCCCGTCATAACATACCATCACATTATTATTATTTATGTCGTTTAATCATGCTTTAAATAAAGGTAATATATTAATAGGTAATTATTGTGTTCTCTTGGCATGTATATTTATTACTAATAGAAAATCTCTTCAATCAAATTATTATGTTAGGTTTGTTACTCAATGATGAGTGGAAAGCTAAAAAAAACAATAACAAGCAAATGCATATATATATATATATATATATATATATATATATGTAAATTATTGTTTCGGATACAGTCGCGTTGTAAGTTGTTCCCGATGTTGTTTGGAACATGATTGAAGGTGTTAGTTTGTTGGTTTGATGGTATATATTTCGGAGCCATCAGAGACTCCATCTTCAGCCTTTCGTCGTATTACAGAAGTAATAACGCCGAAAATTAATCTACAGTAACAAGACAAGGGTGTTATTCGTTGACTCGCTAAGCAGATATATATATATATATATATATATATGCTATAATATAATGAATTTAATAGCTTACCTAAAATAAGAGAAACAACATTTAAAGTTCAAAATTTCCACAGAATGACAGTTTAAATAAAAATAAAATAAAATGAGAATTATTGTAGTGTTTTTTGAAATAGGAATGTTAAATGGTAGGTAGGCATCTATCATTTACATATATATATTTTTAAATGAATCTATGCTCACTCAAAGTGAACACAAATACACTCTCTGACTCTTTCACAGTAAGCTACTTAAAGCTTGTATCTTGAATGAGGACTACCAACAACTTCGCGATTATGAACTAATGGGCGATGACAGCTTAGTGTCCATTACAACGATCTAGAAAATACACTCTACTTGCAGCTCTGGTTCTGTGTTCGTTAGTAAGAAAAAATTTGATTACTCTTTTGTAAATCGTCTTCAAATTTTTTCCAATCTTAAATATTAGTTACTTTGTTTTGATATTCAACTTTTTTTTGTATCTGCAACTTATGCTATTTTAGAAAATATAGGTATGTTACTTAAAAATTGGTGTCTCTGTAACTGTTAATGTCCTTCAATTTAAGGTTTGTAAAAAAAAAGAAAACAAAATCACAGTACCTACCTACACTCGAAAACTTTAAAAAATCGCATAAAATAATATATTAAGGTAGGTATTTTGGATAGCACCAAAGGTGTTCATCTGGACTCACGCCAGTTGTACTATCTTGGACAACCTGTATATTATTCTATGTATTGATGCCGACTTTGTATATTGTTATGGTTTTTGTATTTTATACATATCCCTATGTCCCTATGTAGAGCTTCCTCAACGGCGCGGTCTACGGATGGAGAAGGTATAAACGGATAAATAAATAAATTATAACGCCACGCTTGCCAATCGGTTAGGTGTGGACGACCTTCCAAACTGAACCCACTGATCTGCCTTACTCGACGTAAAAAATATTCATTTTCAGGAAAGACCTATCTGGATTAGGTTAGGAAAGGTACTCGAGATTAATAATCGATCTCTGAGTAGGTATACCGTGTACACCGGATAATAGCATTCACCTTGAGGCCCAGTACTCACTTGCGCCGCGAACGTGTGACATTACATCAATTTTATCAAAAAGGTGTACCTATACGTGATTCGAAAATCGAACGCGAGCGGTACACATGCATCCTTTTGATAAAATAATTGATGTAACGATACACGTTCGCGGCGTAAGTGAGTTCAACCCTAATAAGACTCACATGTATCTACATTTGATTTGGCTGAAAAACTTTTTTCTTTGGAGGAAATTTTTACTACCCGCCTTAATTGCGCAAAAATCTTTTAAATTGGTATTTTATTTTGGTAACCTTGAAAAAAATCAATAAATATATTTTCCTTGATAGGTTAAGTACACAAAATCTTCTTCTTCTTCTTAATTTAGGCCATGTGGCCTGTAATGCAAGAGGTGGGGTTGGCCTCCAATAAGAGTTAACACAAAATCTTGCACACGTAAAAAAAAGGTTGCGCTGTTAAAGAAGAAATCATGAACAAGCATGAAATCTTGAAATACTTGACGAGTCGTGTTTTTATTTTTTATGACTAAAAATTTGCTACTAATAGGCACCCTTGGCTAAAAATAGATATAATATAACACTTTTCTAAACAAAGGTGTCAGTACAGCCGGCGGAACTTATACACACTAAACATGATGAAATTAAATCAGTTATGAAAATTCCAATACAAACACACCCACAGACACTCTCCCTTTAAGGCCCCACGTACTCCGCAAGCCGCCCGGAGGAGACTAATCCGCAGCAAACCCAACCCGCACCAAACCGACCCCCCGATCGAAGCAGTCAAACCAAAAAGTCGGCCCCACACAAATCAAACCCGACACGGATCCCCCCAAATCAACCCGCAATGCGAGGGCCTTAAGCCTCAGAAGCATAGGGAGGCATCAAGAGCTCTCCATTGCGCTCGAAGGCGTCCGAGGCTCATTGTACCTTTTTGACCATTTGAGGTTTAAGGACGTGAGGTGGTCAACCTCACGGTCCGATCTGATTTTTCGATTTCCTGCCTCTTATAGGTTGCTCGAAAAACGAGCAAAAAGAGCAGAGGTGCTATTCTTAGCCGGCAGCCCCACAATAAATGAAAAAATAGTTAGTGTTAGTAGTTTTTTATATATATTTTTTTAATAAAATGAATCTGTGCTCACTCGGAGTGAACACAAATACACTTTTGACATCTTTCACTCTAACCAAAGGGTTGTGTCGTGAAAGAGGAAAATGGTCGGCACCGCCGGAACTCGAACCCACGACCTCCAATACATTGCTCGTACGAAAGCCGCCGATTGATACCACTGGGCTACCTTTCAGCCTTATATATTCTTTCCACATACCCAAGCCATCTCAACTTATTAACTTTCATCTTTGTCACAATGCTTACTTCTAAACCACATTTCTTCTAATATTCTAATTCCTTTTCATATCCCAGAGTCTTTCCACATAATCGTCGTAGAGATTTCACCTTCACTGCATTCATTATATTTTTATTCTTCCTTTTTTCTTTCATGTCTACGTTTCACATCCATACATCATTTATGGTAACAGGATTGCGTTATGCATAATAATGCATATAATGCATATAAATAAAACCAACTTTGCAGTATTACAATATTACTACAAAATAATTGAGTGGAAATCTTGCTAATATAAAACGTGTTAAGTGTTTTGTTAACTTCATAATAAAAATCAAAGCATAAGTTTTAAACATCGACTTAACACCGCAGTGTTAAAGTGAGGACTAATAATAGGGTAAAGTTTTAATATTTAAAACTAACTTATTATAATAATAGCAGCTTAAGTGTAAAGTTGAAGTAAAGTCAGATAAAGAAAAAGTGAAAACTCTTTATATGATTAGAAAATAAAATCTAAATGTGATGATGACATCGTTATTGACGAGACTGCAATTGAATCGGAATCGCAATGTAAACGCAGAGTTACCCACGCAAGTGCCTCCATAATACCAAAATAATTCAAGGCTTCAAGTTTCCGTGTATCCCATCGGTACTCAACCTGTTGCCCGCAGACCGCATGCGGCCCGCCGAACTATTCTGTGCGTCCCGGCACACTTTCAATATGATTTAAAAAAATCGCAAGTCGATTCCATGAAACCTGAAGAGGATTTTCATTACAAACCACTTGACTTGTTAAAATAAAAGGGCTTGTTGCACTCATTCATCCAGTAGTGAGCGTATGGATCTAGGTGAAGCGAACGTTGGTCGAATGTGATACATTTTTGGACAAAATATGCCCGTATTGTTAGTTTTATTCATTCTTTAAATTTGGCAAAGTAAATAGATCAAATGACAGCCAATTCGATGTATTTTACCTCAATAAAATGGCCGTTATTAACTGTCAAAGTACGAACGTTCCAATTGAAAAACCCTTATGGATACGAAAAATTTGATCTCGGGAATATCTCACTTGCTTAACTAATACCAAATCTATTCACTCAGCTAACATTACCTACCTTAAGTGTTATTTTACACAAATCACCCTCTATGGGTGGAACGCCTAAATAAAAATAAAAGTGGTACCTATTTAAAAAATAGGTTGTCAGATTAAATAATATAGTTTATCCATCTTAAACTAGTTTATATTTTTATAAAACTCAAATTTGAATTATTGGGAGGGGGGTATAGAGCGGCCCGCGTAACTTTTAAAATATTATATTCATGTGGCCCGTTGAAAAAAAAGGTTGAATACCATTGGTCTTTCCCATCCGTCTAGCTTAGCGCCTAGTCTAGTGCTCGCCATCAGTAGGTAGGTCACCTGGCGAGTAGGTAGTTTACAAAAACAAAGTTTAAATGTCCGCATCAGCACATTATAGACTTTTTAAACAAGACTATTATACATATTGATTCAGGCGAATTGGTTTATAACATAGCCACTGCAAATTGCAAATATCAGCCAAGGTTTTCATGTATATTTTATTATACTCCACTGAATTTTTATTGAAATTTCAGAGACAAGAAAGTAAATGGCTGTCAATGTAAACCTAAATAAACCTTATTTAATAATAAGGTTTATTTAGGTTTAAATAAAGAAATTAATATTCAATAGAAAACACAACCTTATTATTTTATAAATCAAACATTTAAATAATATTCTTGAAAGAATAAGTCACCGGTGAGGTTTCAATCCACAATTATTATTAACGTACAAAATGAGAATTTTAATTCAAAAATGTTTATACGGATTTTTATTTCTTTCTCTTCAGTTTTGATCTCATAATTTATTTGCATCACGTCTCATCTATCTAGGTAACTTCTCAGAAAGAGATTTCTGTCTTTTCAATGAAATCATATTTTGATGAACATACCACCGCTTATTCAAATATTTTGAGACCCTTACTACATCAAAAATATTATTAAAAAGTACCGGAAAATTTTATACTTAACTAGCTTTTCCGACACACGTTGTCCTGTCGTTACTATGAATATGAAAGTGAAATTTTTGTAAATATACTTAATGATAGATTAATAACCTTTGATCTGTGTAACAACCATCTCACGCCAATATTATCAGAAGAAAAAGAAAGATGCCAAATGATTACCTTTTTAAATGCAATAATAATTACCTTTTAACCAACATAATTCCGACCCATGCATTTGTTTTGAACTATATAGGTATTTCCATCCGCATTCTGTCAATGTCAATCACACCAACTACCAAACAACTTTTCACACACAGTTTCTGTCAAACGCCAAATCCATTTTAAAATTAGAAGGTTACACTTATTGTCCAAAGCACTAAGAAGGCCAACTATGTTAAGTTTTCTCAAATTTTCTAGTTTTCCATGATACTTTTTAAATGTTTTGTTTTATTTCATAAGAACCTTCTCCAGAATATCCGGCATCTGGTAGGTATCCGGTTAAAATAATATCCGTTTCACTCTAGTGTTAACTATCTCCTGCCTCTTTCAGTGCTACTTAGTACGTTTTTCAAGCTTTTTAAGTGAACTTTCGATGCGTGAATACACAACAACTTAAATATCTTATAACTTGTAAATGGTTCAGTTTATCGAATTATTATAATCTTAGACTATTTATGTTGGAAGTAATAATAACCTGAAGATGGGCAATAAGGTGATGTGAAACCGATTTGCAGCAGATGTCGTTGATAAACAGGCTTTGTAAATACGAAAGTTTGATTCAAAAAATAATAATAACAAGGTTTTCCTTTTGAAAATGAAAACGTTTCCCTCCCAGGTTATACAAACGTCTTCATATTTATGATTTCGTTTTATTAATAAAAAATAACATTCTATTTCATCAAATCCAGTGCTGATATCATCATCTGTCTCGTTTCTCCATCACTTCTACAGCTCCTTTCAGCGCAATATGATTCACTTTGTGTACGTATAATACATTATTCCTCAGATAGATAAATGGACTTATTTAATATAAGGATATTTTTATACGTTATTCACAATCAGCAATGCTTATGTACAGTATGTCCCGTGCCGTTAATAATATTCCCCAACAAAATGCAGTCTGTGGTAAATTAAAAGAAAAAAAAATCATTAATAAGCACAAAACAGTCACATTTTTCTACACAATATGATTACTTAGGTATTAAAAGAATTCAACATAAATTAAAAGACTTTGAAGCCAGATTAATGGTCTGCTTTAAACAGCGATGAATGTGTCTGTGTGGTTAAGTTAGCGACAAAAAAAACATTGTCCAAAGGCTTTCAAAGGCAGTCGTCTTGTTAGACGACGCACCGCTCCCTGGCAACCCATTACATGCGGCCGGCATTCGGCACGTCTCATAAATTCTCTACGTACCTGTCCAAGATATAGAAACTCAACGGATTATAGCTGGCAACTGTCTTTGTGATGCGGATGTCCCCTATATTGATCTCAACGAAGACCTGGTAAACCTCCAAGAGAGGCTTCAAATTTCGCAATTCGCTTTACCTTCTATCTCAGAAAGTTTGATCACATTACCGAAATAGTCTTGGGTGGTTTATAATACGTAAAAGAAGTGAGCTTCACACACTATCTCTTGTTCACAAAGCTCTGTATTGACAGTCTTCTCCATATTACTTAAAAGACAAATTCCAATACCTAGCAATTCATGGTCTTCCATTGCGATCTAAGAACGAGCGTTTTCTTGCCATACCTCCACACAGAACTTCATTTTTTGACTATTCTTTCTCTGTCCACGGTGCTCGTTGTTGGAATAATCTCCCGTCTTCGTACTAGCCAACTAGCCAATAATATAAATGCATTTGAAAAAATGGTTAAGATACATTTGTTCTCTTCTGGTACATCGTAGACCCTATTTCCCCTATCCTACCCCATTTTTCCGCCCCCCGCCCTCTACTATCCTGTTTGGTGTACTCTACATATCTGAATAAAATTTGTATGAAAGTTTTTTTTTATTTATGTATGTTGGTTTTGTGTAAACGCTTATATGTCTAGCTGGTTACTCCGAGATGGCGGACCATTGCATTGAACATAACCATGCATTTAGTATGAACAATGTTAAGGTATTACACTCGGAGGAACACAAGTACCATAGATTAGGCCTTGAAATCCTCAAAATACATAAAATAGCCACACTTTTGTTAACATTCAGGTCCCTACACCATCTCCTCTATAATCTTAGAAATAATATGTTTATAGTTGAGTTTAATCAATTTATGTTAACCCTATAAGTTAATCAACTTCAAAATTCATAAGATTTCGGTCACACATTTCCAATGTTTACTCTCTAATGATCCCACCCAACAATAACATGTATATGTATAATAATAATAATAATGTTTGACATCTGTAAGTATCCTCTCCCACAACCGTGGTACCACAATAATTGTCTTCTCTTTGATTTTTGGTATTGTATTTTAGTCTCTTGACTATGTTTGCGAGAGTTGGACGAAAGCGCTCGAGATTCAATATAAATTTTGTGAAAGTGTAACTGTGTGTTATTTTTAATTCATAATAATGAACTTTCACTACGTAAGTAAATACACAAACCCTCCAAAAATGACATCTTATTATGATGAAGTATAAAATTCAATTTTAAACAAATGAAAAGCAGGGCCAATAAAAAAAATTGGTAGGTACTATCAATAAATCTGTAATGTTAACTAAAAATAGACTAAAGCGCTCTTATGACGGCTCCCGAACACTGCGAAGTGTTTACGATTAATACAATCTTTTTACTGTTAGCTAATCCTTGCTTTGTTTATTCTTTATAGAACATCCTGTAGGTATACTATTTTGCGATGTGCCTCAGAGAAGTATAATATGTTTTACTTTGATAGTTAACTAGTTCCCACATGAGACGCATGTCGTATATCCAGATATAGAGGAAGTCGGCCAACTTAATAAAAACATTAGCGCACTCCAGTTCACACCGCTGCTTACAGAATAAAGTGGAAATTTTACAAATAAGATGGCATGTTTTTTCTAGTTGTTATTCGTATTTTCATTGCTAACTCAGCAACTATTCAGATTTTATTCCACATATATATTAAATACCTAAATTAAGCCCTATTTCACTTCGCCATCGGATCGCGAGTGAACGGTTCGACCAATTGCCGTAATTTTTTTATTTTCTATGTTTTCTATTGTCAGGGAAAGGTTCTTACGAATCAAAATTAAAAAAAAAAAAGTTGCACGGGGCATTAGAAAATTTAAGATAACGCAGGTCACCTTGTAGCTCTAGCATATTTTTTATATTTAATTGGTGTTTAACATAACCGTAAGTGTTTTTTTTTTTAATTGGATGCAATTTTCAGAATTTCTAACGTAAACACCGCTTAAAACAGATGAATGTGGGTCGGAATTATATTGGTTTAAAAGGCAATTCAATTTATCTCAATAGCTGATCGCTACATATTCCAACAAGAGTGCCTTGTTGGAATATGTAGCGAGCGGAATATGAGTTAATTATTTTACCAAAACGTTCTCTAGTTCATTCTCCTTTTAATCCTGAATTTGAAACACAATAATTAACGTCACAATATACTTCAGCCTTTTTGTTCCAGTATTGAACAAAGGCCTCCACTTTCATAAATCTCTTCCAGTGCACGCCCGCTACTCATTTGACGTCGTCGGACCATCTTATCTGGGGTCTACCCACGCTTCTGCGTCCTGCCCCCGTAGACAAATTCAACTACATTCGAAGGTGTTCGACTACAAACGAAGATTTCGCCAATGTATAGTGCGAAAAAATTATCTGTCCACTGGAACAAGTAAACAATTTTTTGAACTAAGCAATGACACTGATATAAAATAATAAAAAGTGGACAGCTAATTTTCTTCCTACTCTACATTGTCGAAGAATTCGTTTGTAGTCGATCGCCAACTGCATTTTGTCTAGGCCCCCTGTACTAGTTCGTCCTCCACTTCACCCTCTTCGTCCACCTGCCATCAGACATACCTAAGCGCCACATGACCTGCCCAGTTCCACTTCTGTTCCGCGATTCATTGGATCACATCTGTTGGGTACCTCGGTCTTTTCCCTTATCCAAAAAGTAGTTTTTCGGTCCCTAAGTGAAATATTCAACATCCTTCTCTCCATTGCTCTTTGAGTAACACGAAGTTTATGCATAATTATTCTTTTCGTTAGAGCAGATCACAATGTATACCATATCTACATAATAAATCAGAAATGTTTGTATGTTTGCTTTTTATCATATGTCGGAGCATCACGGTCAAAATACAAATGCTACGTCAGATATGAATCTGCGCAGAGCCGTGCAAAATGCCTGAGAAGGTTCTTAAATACAATTTGCTGCATAAACTTTAATATATTTAGAGCTATTTAAAAAAAAATATTTTTTTAGGATCTTATTCATACAAATTTTTCAAAAAAGACAGTAAGTCATCTTTTGGAAACAAAATTACTCATGTAAACGTTGAAAAGAATCTTGGTATTACCGTATGAAAATGTAATAAAATAATTGGAGATTGATTTGTTATAATATTACTGATCAAGCCTGACAATCGGAATCAAAAACGTAAAGCAAGACGGGTATAAGCTAGTTAGTAATAATTAAATTATTCACGATCTGTAAGCCTTTTACAAAAAAAAATAACTAAGCACACAATATAAAGATTGCAAATCACGTAATATAAATTATTTTAGGTATAAGTGGTATCAAATATTAAAAGATTGGGCAGTAACGGATCAGACTGCCGATTTTACAAAGTTTTATAAAGGTAGTAGAGTAAATTCTTGGTACAGATAGTTCATAGCACAGAAGATTTTTATTATATTTATTAATGACGTGTACGGCCTAGGCCTTTTACTTGTTAAACATTAGGTACATAATATTGTACAAAATTAGAAAAAAATAAATAATTTTATACTAAAAACGGTATTGTTATAATTTAAATTTTAGAGAATTAAATGAAATAGTAATTGCAAAAATAATTAAGACATAAAATATAACAGAATATCAAAGATAACAACGGCTTAGTCATATTATTATACCTAATATAAATTTTGGAAAATTTAAATGAGATTGGAATTTTGCGAACAGTCAAGATATAAAACAATACAAACATCTACAAAGAATTTACAATCACAGAAGAAATATCAAATTAAAGTGAATATCTTCGAGTCAGTCAATGGCAGAAAGACAACAGGGACGTCAAATACAAAGAAAAAAAAAACAATGTCAACAGTACAATAATAATATTACGATAAACAAAACAAAATGTTAAAAAGCGCAACCTTATGTTTTTTAACGAACAGTTGTAGGTATCCTGGCTTAAAAAAAATAAAGTCTTCTGAGTAATTAACGTAGGTAAATGAATAATTATTCTTCAAAATAAATTGTATTCCTTGAGGCTTTGTAATTATTACGGTAGGATCTAAGCGTAATACCATTATACTGATTACCCTGGGGTATCGATATTAAATCTTATAAATTATACTTAATAAGGATGTATTATCCCAAGTCTGCATATGAAATTTAGCCCTATCACCGTAACCCCATTAGCTTTGAGGCAGTGCCCGTGCACCCTTCCAGCTAGATTAGATTCGGTCAGTTTCTCTATAAATATAACGTCATTAATTCTGTAGTTTACTGTTCATCTAACCATCAAACTGTTACTTGTATTTTTCTTTCTCAGTTTTTTAACCGCTTACCGCATGGTCCATAATATAATGACTGTTATTCTGAAATGAAATACAGAGACGATTGGGTTGCGTCGTATCCAATTTTTATTGAGACTTTTGACATTTCTCTATTCTGAAAATGTATAGTGGAAATAAAATACGCACTTGCCAAAGTGCCAAAATATGCATTTTAAGATAATCTAATAAAACTGATTTTTCCCCCATATAGTCATAGTACTACGTTGATTTTTGGATCTGTTTTTTTACACCTTTAGATCATCGATATGGACTTAGTGCAATGTTTAGGCTATTGGCAATGGTTTATAGAACATTTCCTCTTACTCGACTCTTTTTTTTTATTTTTGGCGCTTAGTGCGTATTTTATTCCACTATAAAAATGTTTTATCCAATACATTAGATGCTTAACTACTGGCAACCGATTAAGTTTTAAGCAAGAGCTTCTTGCGTTGAGTTGGAACGTGAATTTAAGAATACCAGTCATTATTATTTTCTAGCCAAAAGTACAAGATTTGATTAAAATATTCCATGGTTCTATCAATAATACTTTGTCTATCTTCTGAAGGGTACACGAAAAAAAGAGGGAATGTCCATGTATGCTGCATTTAAGAAAACTCTAATCAATGTTTGAACATTCCTTGTTATTAATTGGTCTGTATGGTATGTTTTAATACTGAAATTATGGTGACATTCCTTGTTTTAATGCAATTTTTTAAGGAATATTTTGCTATCAAAAGTCACTTTATGAAAAATTGTGACTGTTTGCGCCGCCGAATGGATCGCGTTCGCGGTGGGCGATAATGGGTTGATTCCTTCACACCGTTTTATTGTTGCAATCCTTTACCGAAAAAAAAACTCCTTTTGTTACCCGGGCGCCTCACTTAAAAAAATTCGTCGCCGAGAAAAGATAACGTTTCGAACTTACAAATTCGTCGCCGTCGTTTTCGAACTGAATACCTAAGATCTTCGAACATTTCAAGTAATTGTGAATGTGTTGTGTTGTTTTTTTGTTTGTTATTGAATTTGTGAATATTTGGTGAGTTCCGACGAGAAGGAGGATTCAGAAGAAGGTAAGTGAGGCCCGCCTCCTTTCATTTCTCTCCATTCCCGCTCGACTCATTTGTCGCTTCCATAAAGCGTGGTCCTTTCGAGCAAACACTTCATAATAAAAATACGCCAGATTTACGCCCTGGCGGAAACATTTGGTCCTTCGAGCCGGATTGAAACAGCATTAATTGGAAAATCGTTCGTAATCGTATGAAATCAAATCTCCAATAGTTTAAGAAAAGTATTTTGTTCTTTTTTTGACATTAATTATTAATTTTCGATACCTCATAACATTTAAATTTGTTTAAGTATTATAGTATTAGTGATAGATACTTATTGTAGTTTGTAGTTCAACATAGCATTACAATATGCGAGTGTAAGCTGTCGGTGCCTATAATATTATAATTTTTTGATGCGAATATAATAATATCAATTTGTTTAAGAACCATAGTTAGGTAAATAAGTATTTTTCTGTTGAATAGATCTATTTGAATAGGTGAGCATAATATTTGAGACTTGAGTAAGTTCTACCTACTCTTATACATCGAGTACATACATTTTGTTTTAATATTCGTATGCGGTACAGATATACCTATACATAATAAAAATTGTAGGTTAGAGTTATTTTGTTTATATCTAGATAGAACGGATAAGTCATTGAATGAAGATTTAATTGTAGAATCACCCTTTGTTGGTTAAGTTGTTGAGAATTTGTTAGTTATTTAGTTATTATATCATTAGTAATAATTGATTTGCATTGAAACTGCATAGGATAGTATCGATAGTTTAGTAAATATCGCACAAAGATACACGCAAGTGTTAGGGTGGCGTCACACAACGTATCTTATTATTTGTGTTATTTATCACTCACAAACATTTTGACTTGTATTAAAGTACTACTTTGCTTAGAATTTTTTGTTTAAATTAACATAGAAATACTATTTCAATTGGTAACTCGTTGTAGAAATTATTAATTTATAAACGACAAAAAATTCAATATTTAAATATTTATTTAATATTCAAATCTTGGGTGTTTTAACACTTATGTCTTGTGTTTATTTTTTTCTGTTAGGAAAAACCATCTTCTTGTTTACATAAATTAACTTAGAATTTTTTTCAATTGAGAAGTCGTTGCAGAAAAATATTAATTTATAAACGATAAAAATTTAATATTTTTATTTTAACAGTGTGCTGTTTAAGTACAGGGAAATTGCTTGCGTATTTACGTTAAATTGAATTTTTAAAAATGACTGATGTTCAGGAAGAGGTCTCTAGTAAACAAACTTTGGAGTGGGAACTTGAGTTAGCAGAGGCGCATCGAAATGCTTGCTTCGAGCAAATTCAAGAAATTTTAAATTTGTCAAAGGACGTCATTTTAAACCTGGCTAATAAATCTGAATTCTTGTGTAAGATGCACTGCATCGATCAAATAAAAAGGGATTTCAGAGACTACGATGAAACTTGTAATAGGTTAACTAAAACATTAAAACCTAAGTCTGCTTTTGATGGGAAAAAACTCAAGTCGTTCCTAGACATTTGTTATAAGATGGAATATTTGCATTCTAATTTGTTAAAATTAGACACTGTTGAATCTAAACCTGCTCGTAGGTGTCGTCTTCCGTCTATTGAATTAGTTTCGTTTGATGGAAGGTTAGATAATTGGAATGAGTTCTACGTAAGTTTCAAGTCAAATGTACATGACAATTTTGATTTGAATAACGAAGAAAAACTATTTTATTTATTGGGAAGACTTTCCGGTAAAGCTAAATTAGCCATACTAGGAATAGACCCATCAGGTGAAAATTATGAACTTATTTTCAAGACGTTAAGGGAACGGTACGAAGATAAGCGCGGCTTAGCGCATAGTTACATTCACAAAATTTTAGAGTTTGAGACTTTGAATGGACACTCGCTCAAGGAATTCGAAGAATTCCTCGATGGCTTTGTTTCACCATACAATGCTTTAAGCAATTTGAAATTACCAAATTTGTTGGATTTCGTTATGGTTCACTTGGCCATGAAGAAATTGGACTTGGAAACTGTTCGAAATTTTGAAATGCAATCGAATGAAGAATTCCCAAGTTTTGAAAAGTTTATCGATTTTGTTAAACGAAATATGAAGATTCAACAGAATCTGGGAAACAGAAATGTAGTAACAGCCAAATCTGTTTCAAAAAATTCACCACGAGCATTCTTATGCAATTCGGAAAACAACGTGTGCCAGTTGTGTGAAAATGGTGATCACAAATTCGTTTTTTCGTGCCCAAAATTTTTGGAACTGCCAGCCAGAGCTCGTTTTGAAGAGATAAAAAAATTGGGACTGTGTATTAATTGTCTGAAGGATTCACATTTGCAAGCGAAATGTCCCTCACAAAACTCATGTAAAGTTTGCGACGCTCGTCACCATAGCTTATTACATTTCGGGAAAAAGGTAGTCAATACAGTGGATCTAGATGACGGCAATGTCGTGGCGGGAGTTACTCTATGTTCTACAAATGAAGTTGCAGTAAGAGAGACGGTGCTTCTGGGCACAGCCATCGTGAAATTTAGGAATAATAATGGAAAATGGGTCGGTTTAAGGGCTCTGGTTGACAACGCGTCCCAGAGCGATTTCATCACTATGTCGTGTTGTAAGAGACTAAAACTAGAAGTCTTCTCAGACAAGGGACATCGTTTTGTACATGGGATAGGCGCTGAAAAGCACCCCGTGTTGGGTATTACCAAGTTAGAAATATTTTCGCGACATAATGATAGTTTTACATTAGAATTGCAACCTTTAGTTATAGATCACATTTCTGATCGATTGCCGACATCCATAGTTAATAGGAAAAAGTTGAAATATTTAGAAAATATACCGTTAGCTGATGAAAGATACCACTCTCCAGGAGAGGTAGATATCATCATCGGAGCTAGATCATTCCCAATTATATTAAGAAGTGGGCGAATATCTGGAAATAAGAATATGCCATACGCAATAGAGTCAGAGTTAGGCTATCTGATAATGGGGACAGCTCCCACTGTTAATAATAGTTTACGTTGTCAAAACAATCAAAATCGATATGAGAATTTGTCATCCTTTTGCATAATTTCTTCCTCCGTTGATATGATGTTAACTAAATCTTGGAAGTTGGAGAGACAACGTAAAGGATCAATTAATTCTCCGAAAGAAAAACGAACGTTGGAAGAGACGAAGATAGCATATAATGAAGAGATTCGAAAATATTTAACAAATGGTTTTTTTTCGAAAACCTCGGAAAACCTTTCGTCAAGCCATTATATCCCTCACCATGGAATCGAACGTGAGGATAAATTATCGACTCGATTAAGAGTTGTTTTGGATGCGAGTGCCGAAACTTCTAACGGTAAATCATTAAACGATATCCTCCATACAGAAAGAAATATACAGTTAGACATATTCGGTGCATTGTTGAATCTGCGTCTATTCCCAATAGCGATGAACGCAGATATAAGAAAGATATGTTTACAAATAAAGCTCCATGAAGACTATCATAAATATCAGCGTGTTTTTTATCGATTTAGTTCGGACGAAAAACTCAAAAGTAATCGGTTTGATTGTGTAACATTCGGAATGAAATGCAGCCCTCTTTTGGCTCTTCATACTATACAACAATTAGCTTTGGATGAAGAAAACAAATATCCCTTTGCAGCCGAGATTAAAAGGAGGGGTATTTACATGGACGATGTTGTTGCGAGTGTCAGGTCCGAAGAAGAAGCGATAGAAGCATCACAACAGTTGACGAAGTTATTCAAAGCAGGGGACTTCGAATCTTTAAAAAAATGTGGTAATTTACCTTCTGTTTTGAAGAATATTGCGGAAGTGGAGTTGGATAACGGAGAGGTATTAAAGATACGTGGTATGTGTTGTTTACCTCAAGAGTATATGTTGTCTTATGAGGTGAGTACTGCCTTTCGTGGCTCATGTACCGGGAGAAACATTCTGTCTATAATCGCTGGGTTCTGGGATGTTCTAGGATTGGTAGCGCTCTGCATATTATATGCGATTTTACTATTACGGAGACTGTGGATTTTAAATTTGGATTGGGATGAGACCCCTCGTATTTTTGTGAATGAATTTATAGCTTTGGAAAAATTGAAGGTGCCTAGATATATTGTTTTGAATAGGGATGGGGCTTTGTTACCATTGTTTGGATTTGCTGACGCTTGTGAAAATGCATATGGTGCCGAGATATACACATTCATTGAGTCTCCTAATAGCGAACCTTTGATATGTACCAACTCAAGAGTGACACCTCATAAAACTTTATCACTACCTCTTTTAGAGTTGTGGGCTTCAGTGCTACTGGCGCAATCGCCATCATCAATAAGATCAGCGTATGCTCCGCGACATCGAATAATTCGCACAGTGGCCTTTACCGATTCAACCGTGGTGTTGAATTGGATACATTCATCGCCACATAGGTGGCAAAAGTTCGTATCTGACTTCGTATCGCAAGTAAATGATTTATTAGATTTAAATATTTTTTATCACGTTGATGGAAAACGAAATCTTAATGACAACCTCTCCAGAGGTCTTATTCCCTCTCAAATACTTGACCGTTCTCTTTGGTTTGATGGACTGCAATGGTTCAGGACTCTCGTGTCAGAGTGGTATTTCGGGGGAATAGTATTAAAAGTCACCGAGAAAACCCCTGCTGGTTTTTTGAACTTCACTTCGCTGAAATTTTTGCCCATTCCTTCGGATGGTCAAGATCGGCTAAATTTAATAACGCGTAGGACGTTGTTAGATGAAATGGCGCGATCATTTTGGAGGAGATGGCGAATGGAATATTTGCACAATTTACAAGTTCGACAAAAATGGAACACTTCAATAAAGCCTATTGAAGTGGGGCAAGTAGTAATAGTTTCGACGGACAATATTCCAACATGGCATTGGCCATTAGGGATCGTCGATGAGGTTATTCCTGGTAGAGATGGGGTCGTTCGTTCCGTCAAAGTTTGCACTAAAGATGGGTCTTATTTGCGACCCGCGGTGAGAATCCGTCCATTGCCCGAACCATAGATAAAATGTAAGAGTAGACGTAGTTAGTAAGTTATTATATTGGTAAAAAAAAAAAAAAAAAAAAAGTATCTTTCTTGTTAATTTGTTTCTTGCTCAACTGTTGGAGAGTTGACTTCATCGGTTCATTGTTGTTTGTATGTGAAGAACGTATTCTTCACAGCCCGGGGGAGTGTTTGCGCCGCCGAATGGATCGCGTTCGCGGTGGGCGATAATGGGTTGATTCCTTCACACCGTTTTATTGTTGCAATCCTTTACCGAAAAAAAAACTCCTTTTGTTACCCGGGCGCCTCACTTAAAAAAATTCGTCGCCGAGAAAAGATAACGTTTCGAACTTACAAATTCGTCGCCGTCGTTTTCGAACTGAATACCTAAGATCTTCGAACATTTCAAGTAATTGTGAATGTGTTGTGTTGTTTTTTTGTTTGTTATTGAATTTGTGAATATTTGGTGAGTTCCGACGAGAAGGAGGATTCAGAAGAAGGTAAGTGAGGCCCGCCTCCTTTCATTTCTCTCCATTCCCGCTCGACTCATTTGTCGCTTCCATAAAGCGTGGTCCTTTCGAGCAAACACTTCATAATAAAAATACGCCAGATTTACGCCCTGGCGGAAACAGTGACATTCGTAGTTTTATTCGCGTATCCTTCCTTCATGTGCATTATCTATATATTTTTACGTGAAGGAAAAACTTTTTTACTATTTTTACGAAAATTGCGCGGACGAAGGAGTACCTATAATATTTATATAGAGAAGGGATGGTGAATACATATATATTTTTTTTAAATTATGCATAAAAATAGATTAAATCAATAAAAAAAAAACACAAAAAACGATACTGTAATGTTATGTATTCGATAATCACACACACTTCCAAAGACTACTTATAAAGATTATCAACCTCGTAGAAACAAAATGTAAAATGAGAAGCGCCTCATAGTGGGCGCAGAAAGCTTTTTGAAGGCGGTATATTCAAATGGAAGGTGGAGTGGAAATGGCGGGATATAAGTTGAGAATAGATTAATATTGTATTTCTTTAATAATAATAGAAAAAAAACTATATACATATCAACATTTAAAATTTGACGTATCCTTCCATGTCATTGTTTTTGAAAGAAAATTTTGAAAAAGCGCTCTCTCAGCCTTTGACAATGAAACCTTAATAATGTTCAAACATATAACTCAAATAAGTTATGTTTGAATTTCGAGCACTAGTAAGTTAATAAAATACGTACCAGATTTTAATATTTTCTTCTTTCTACGGCTTCATTAGCCATTTACAAATTACATATAAAAACACAATAATGAACAGACACAGGTAAGATAATATAATTTTTCCCTTTTCATATGTATTGTCACCAAAGAAACAATGAGTATACTCAACACCCCACTAGAAAAGAATAATTATTTTTTGTCCTCAAAGAAATGATGCCTCTAGTTGTATTATATTATGTACTCTCAATTGTTTCCAACTGAATTTTTTTTTTACTTAAGTACTGTACAGACGTGTTATCAAGGGTGTTTTTATTTAACTAGTTTTTTCTAGAGTTCAACGGAAAAATATAGTACAGTCGTTTACTATTACATTAATAATTAATGGTTAACATTGAAATTTATAAAACTTGTACAAAACCTATGCAATCATCACGAACGGGATTGAGTCCAGCAAGGTTATTTAAATTTTGAAATTTATTTACTCTTTCTCGTATATTTGTTCTAGAAAACTCTTTCAAAAGCCTCTAGATATAACACTTTAATAATTGTTTATTGCTATCTCGCTTCGAATAACCGTGAAAAACAACAAGATGGAAAGAGACAGATGAAAGACAAAGAAACCGTTCAAATTGGATCCGCCTCCAACAATCCCCTCTTCACCTCTAAAAATGCTGTTTAGATTGCCGTATCTTGTAGGTACGTAGTACTTTAAAATCAATGAGAATGTGCCCATTTTCAAAAAACAAATCGTCGTCCAAAAAAAAAGAAGAATATTAAAATATTGATCTTATCGTGTCATCGTAGTGACTTGCTGAGTTGATGGTTTCTAAAATGTTTCCAACAAAGGCCTCAGGGCGTGTTGGAACTTCTTTAGATATTGTGTTAAGTTCCCCCAGTTTTCAATATCTTTCAAGAGGATGTTTCCCTACCCTGTGTGACTCGAAAATATTAGGTACTTTATCCAAAACCAGGAAATTATGTATAACAACTCGATATTAACACAAATCTATATAATATAAAAGAAAGTCGGGTTAGTGAGAACATTTGTAACTCGAGATCGGCTGAACAGATTTTTATCATTTTTGGTTTAAGTATTGGATTCTTCTCCGGATAACAGAAAATTATTAAAAGTTTGAAAAATGGATAGCAATTAATATAAAATATAATATTAAAGTTAGTATGGAACGGATTTACTGACAACAACGCCATCTGTGAAAAATTCCATAACACAATTTATATTTACCTACTTGCAACCATTGAGTTTCAAAACAGATAAAAATATTCATAGTAAGGACTACAGGACAACGTCTGTCGGAAG
Source organism: Mystacides longicornis (assembly GCA_963576905.1). Lineage (NCBI taxonomy): Eukaryota > Metazoa > Arthropoda > Insecta > Trichoptera > Leptoceridae > Mystacides > Mystacides longicornis. The sequence goes on from OY756429.1 coordinate 10,316,922, forward strand.
AGAGTCTACGTAGGTATAAGAATCAATCATCGGGATGGGGGCACGAGGTCGCATTCACGAGTTAACCAATAACTCGGCGGCCGCGGTAGTGAAAATGAGTCAGTCTCAGCGGACTGACATACACACTCCGCGGTCGTCATAACTTAGAAGACCCCGTGCCCGTGCACCCACCCTTAATAGGTATAAATCAATGTCGCAGGCAATGTTATCAATCAGTTATATTTACAAAAGTCAAAAACAAATCACATCTTCACAAGATTGTCTATAACCCTCCTGGCGTTCGGTACACATAGTTTTCATCGTTAACTCATAGTTTTCATCATAAACATTCCTTAATTTAAGTCAAATTTGGGTTTAGCAAATGTAAAAATGTTAAACTTCCTTCAGTTCAAAGTTATAGTTCAAAGTTATATCACCCACTTGTTGGTTTGTACAATTGCAATTATGAAAACGTTCACATCTATATTTGAACGAAGGTCAAGATGTTGTTTGCCCCTTGTATCACTGCGACCAAAATAGTGTATTTACCTACATTCGCTACTGTGACAGCCTTCAATGAAACAAACACTTAACAAAATTAGCCCGCCCGGGATTCGAACCCGGGACCTCGTCTTTTGGGATTTCTCGTCTCTTCGTCTTTTCTATATACCACTAGGCTATCGAGTTCGGATATTCGGGATGGGTGAGTTGACAGTTTATATATGGATGTGAGATAGAATTAAGAATCAAAGTATGATTGTGTAGGGCAACACAATATATTATCTTCCGTAATCTGCAGTGTGCGTCCAGTCAAAGTCCTTTTAACAATAATTTTACCATCCTTACTTGTTTTATGGATCTCTCGAGTGGTGAACTTTATCGAAAACCTTATAATCAGTTTGTTCGCAAGATAAATACCCACATTTTATTAGTATTATTGTAATATGTGTATTTATTTTTATACGAAATTAATAAATGTTTCTTGCCGAAACGAAAATTATTTTATTATGTGTCTATGTTACAAGGAACGAACTGGGAGCTTGCGTGACGTCGTAAAACAACAAATAATTCTACGGTAAACACTAATTACATTTGCAAAGACAAAAACAACCACCGCAATAATGATTTTATGTAAATCACACAGCGTTATGTGAATAGGCACCCACACAAAGAGTATCCAATTATATTTTCTTTTATCCTGTTCCTGAATTAATATATTTATTTATATACCCTTTAATTTAAAGGCAGTGTCAATAATACATGTAGATACATAGACTTGGCAGCGTCAATAATACATTTTATAAATACATAGACTTGGTAAAGTCAATAATTCAATATATTAGACACATTCATAATATCAACATTGAAGTGTTTGTTTATTCACGTAGTCAAAGTTTCATATTAACAGATTGAAACAACATAGCTGCCATTTTAATCATATTATTATATTTCATCATGAAAGTGTAACTACGTTTTTAATCTATGTATATTTTCTTTCTTCTTGTCTCAACGCTCTCAATGTTCATATGTGAGTAAAAAAAGCAAAGTTCTCACTAGTAATAAATTTTCTCAATTTTCACATTTTTTCAATAGTACCTAATAAATTTTTGAAAAGTAAATTTTTTAAAATTGGTATGTTTACGCCGGCTTTCGTACTGTTTCGTGGGTTCGATCCCTGATGACGACCATTTATCTCTTTCACGACACAAGCTTTAAGTAGCTTACTGTGAAAGAGTCAAATAGTGTATATATGACCACTTTGAGTGAGTACAGATTCATTTTATTAAAAAAATCACAGCACTTATTGATACGTGCTAAAATAATAAAAAAATTACACTTTATATGAATATATATCAACTTTTTTATTCAACATGTTATGTATATTTTTATGAATTTTGTTCAATATTCAATACAAAACATTTTAGTGCTAACAATATTTAACGTCTTCCGAAAACTTGAAAGTCTAAAAAACAAATAATGAAATGTTTAAAATATTATCTTATTCACAATAATATGCTTTAAACATTGTAAAAAACTTTGAACATTCTGTATATTATAATGAAATCCTGGCAAATAAAGAGTGGAATTAATAAGTCAGTAAAAAATATTAAAATCTGAGTAAGCTTCGTCCGGGGTACGGATTTTCAAAAATAATTACTTTTATTATCCTTCCATTTCATACTAATAATAAGAATAACAACAAATTCATCCTTAAAGGTTCTATCAACACTAAAGGTAGGTATATAAAATATAATTCTTGATTAGTTCATATTATCCTAGAATTTGACCAAGGTCTATTATTATTATTATTTGAATACTAGCCTGCAGCCTCCATGGAGGCTGCCGTCACTGCGTCCCATAATGGAACTTTTGTGACTGGCCCTGTATCTAGAGTTCATCGCTCAACCCGGCCTCCAGGAGGAAGCGCAGGATTTTGTTGGCGTTCAACTCTTTGATGTCATCTGGGCACATTAGGAATTTGCCCAGATTTCTGTGTCTGTTATGCATCATTGGTAGGCATTCGCATAGGAGGTGCATTGGGGTCTCGAGTGATTCCCCGCACATCCTGCACACGCCTGAGTCCAGTATCCCTATGGTACACATATGCTTATTCAGCCTGCAGTGACCAGTTAGGGACCTTGTGATGATGCATAGATTGTTCCTGCTAAGGGATAATAGGTCCCTTACGGATTTTTGATTGTAGGCATTAATTAACGCCTTGGAATGTTTTTGTCCCTGGGTTTCAGTCCAGAGTTTAAAAGAGCGTTCATTGTAAATGTCCGCTAGAGTTTTGCGTTTTGTGCTATGAGGAATACCAAAGAATGGTTCAGGCCCATAAAAATTCCTCTCAGCTCCGGCCCTCGCTAGCTCGTCGGCCTTTTCGTTGCCTGCGATGCCTTCGTGTCCCGGTACCCAACCCAATATTACCTTATTTCTGTTACCTAAGGTGTTTAGTACATCTTTACAGCTTTGCACTAGCCTCGAATTGGTTGAGGCCGATGTCAAGGCCATTAGGGAGGCCTTACTGACCAAGGTCTAGAAAAGAGTTATCTGAATTCTTCATAAGCATAACAACCCTTATAAAGCCTGAAGGGGATAATATTGGTCACATTGATCATTCTTTGCAAAAAGAATACCAAATTTTTTATGTTAACCCAAGAGAGTCCACCACAACTGGCAATTGTGTGAGCAAAACGGTCTACAATAGACAACGATTTCTTTGAAACCGACGACATCGCGATTGCATTTAAACCAGAGCTGGAAGTATATTTTCTTGATCGTTCACTTTACTTACTTAATCCACGTTCGCTCCCTAGGTGGAGCATGTGGTCGCCACAAAGCCTCGCCAAGCATCCAGGCATAGATCCAGGGCATCATTCCAATTTAATAGTCTGGGTCTGCCACGTCTTCTTCTACCATCTGGTGATCGTTGATATTGACACTAATCTGTCAATGCCCATTAATTAGTTTTTGCTTCTTATTGTTTCTATGGTGTCCAATTTCAACCGTAGAAGAATGCATGCTCTATTTCTAGATTCGACTCTATCTTCGTTTGGTGTAAACGGACCATTGCCGACTCTTGTAGAATCCTGAGTTCTTTGATCGGCGGGGAAAACCTAAGTTATATACCTATCATCTGTGTTCATATTTTTTTTATTATTGATCTTAATACATAAAAACATATCAAATAGATTCTGGGGCTTCCATGGCCCGCGTTTTAATTTAATTTCTATTGGTTTACCGGGCTATTTGGACGTGGTATTGTAGAAACAAATCAAAACGTAAAAGAAATCCTTCCATTCACTAGTGCGTACATAATAAGAACGAAGAGCGAAAGAGTGATCACGCCTACCACAGGAGGCGAAACGTTGGGCAAAATATCACCTACAAAACCACAGACACAAAAAAACATATCATTTCAAGTTCACCACATAGCTCGATAAAAAAATAATATAGCAGTGAAGATTCTACGAACTAATTCAATTCTACGAATAACGGTCATTTACAACGAAATGTTTTACGCTACGAGCTCAAATAATGTAATATTAAAGTACTTTTTTTATTCATCATTTGTTGAAACACCTTAAAATAAAAAGTCATGTTACATCCTGTCTACACAATCAAATAAAAATAGAATGAATTCTCAGAAACGAATCTTTGATCTTCAAACACAAAAGATACTTACTTTTCAAAATCCAACACCTCAACTGTACAATCACAGCCTATTTTGTCGGCAAGGTTGTGATTTTTACTCTATTTCCTTTGTCATAATCATTTTTTTCCAGAACTGGTATTTCAGTAGGTATTGCATATCTATGCTATAAATTTGATGATAGCAATTTTAAAGTGCTAATTTTTGTAAAACTAGATAGAATATCCAAGCTTTAACACAACTCTTGGGATCAGTCTTCAAATATGACAAAGAAATTATAACGTCTTGCGAATAGTGGAGGATGATATGTTGGGCATTTACCTGAATGACTGGATGCGAAGCCAGACATAAGAGATTGGTGTAGTTGTGACAATAACTGTGCAAAAGTGGATATTGGCAAGACACATTGCAAGAAAAGAAAACAACAGATGGATAAGAAGACTGCTAAGTGGAGACCAAAGGGCTAGGTATAAAACATCACAATGTCGACCACATATTCTAGCATTAAAGGGTGGCCGGATATCTTTTTTTTTTTTTTTTGAAATTAAGCTTTTATTAAATAATTAAATATACACAAGCAAACAAAAGATACAATAAGAAACCTTTTTACACAATATTTTACACAGAAACAGTGCAACAAATGAGCGGAACCCGTTAAGTCATTTAAATGACTTGTCAACAGGTACCGCTCACTTCCACCCTCAGTTTACCGCATCATATTATCCACTTACATATCTATTTAATACTAATTATACTATGGTTTGGTTATACATACATAGTTTTATTTTTACACAGCCAACCCCTTAGCAACAATTTCAATTTTCCAATTTTTTTACATTTTTTTATTTTCATTGGCAATGCGTTAAATATTTTCGGAACTAAGCACTTTAGAGTGCGATCACCATACTTGTTGTTAATTTTTGGTACCTTTAATCCTTCATTTTTAGTAAACCTTGTGTTATGTGCATGTATTAATCTTTTTTTAAATTTATTGTCTGAAAAGTTCTCCATACCCAATTTGTAATAAAAAATAGCCCTAACAGTCAGCAACTTCAATTCCCCAAAATATTTGTACGTGTTAAAATGTCTATGAGGTCCTGGTACATAGTCAGAAATCAATCTGATTATGGAATTTTGCTTGTGCTGAACTTTCTTTAGGTTTGTTTGTGTCGTCTTACCCCAGGCAGACAAACCGTATCTAATCACTGACTCTGCCAAGGATCTGTATATGATTTTAAGAATAGACTTTGGAACAAAAAATTGAACTCTATACAACCTACCCAGAATTGAGTATAATCTGTTACATACTTTTTTAACTTGAATGTCCCATTTAAAAAAGCTATCAATATCAATACCCAGGTATGTATATTCCCCAACTAACTCCATGGCACTGCAATCACAAAAGTTCTCAACATTTCGATGTACGCACTGCATATTATGAGACTTAATTTTTGGATAACTGTCCACAACTGTGTGTGGTGTTCTAATGTGCATGAGTTTCGTTTTCTTTGCGTTAATAGTTAACCCAAAGTCATGCGACCATTTAATTAACGTATTATAGTCCTCCTGTAAGTACTCATTAGCTATACTCTGATCAATATGTGACACCACCAATGCTGTGTCGTCGGCGTATATAAAATGCTTTACATGTTTAAATATATTTTTTAGCATGGAGACATATATTAAATACAGTGTAGGTCCCAAAATTGATCCTTGTGGTACACCCGCTTTTATAACATTTTTTTCACTCAGTTTATCACCTATGCGAATCATGAAAGTTCTTTCTGTTAAATAATTTTTAAATAACTTTAGCAGATTTCCCCCAATTCCTATTGTCTCTAGTACCTTAATTAGTTTTTCATGTTCAAGCGTATCAAAAGCTTTTGAGTAATCTATAAAAACTACTAAAACATGTCTCCTTTTATTCAGTTCCTCATTGACAAAATCACTAAAATCTCTAAGAAGAATTTCAGTCCCCTTATTTCTCTGATAACCGTACTGAGCTGGATCAATCAAATTAAATTTTTGTAAGTAATTGTTCAGATGCTTTGATATATATTTTTCCAAAATTTTTTCTATCGCAGAAAGAATACTTATCGGTCTATAATTTCCTACGTCGGCATGTTTCCCACTCTTATAAATAGGTCTTACAATGCTACACTTTAGGTCCCCCGGTATATGCGCTTCCCTTATCATGCAATTAATTAAGCTAGTCACTATAGGAACAAAAATTTCCGCGTGTGTTTTAATATCGCTCATACGAATGTTGTCGATTCCAGTCGTTTTAGAATTATTTAATTGTCCAATAATGTCCCTTATGTCCACCTGTGTGGCATAGGGTAAGTACATACTTTGTTGCTGTGTATCATAATTCATATCAAGCGCTCTGTAGTTACAATGATGCAACATATCAGATATGCTCTTTGAAAAATGACTTGCAAATTCATCCAGGACTCAATCAATGCTTCTACCCGTAAGAAAATACTTTTTCAACACTTCATCACAGTCGCTTTTTGTATTTCGTCCCAAGATCGTGTTAATTTTATTCCAAGTTTTTTTAACATTACCAAAACAACTATTAAATTTATTACTATAAAATAATTTCTTACAGTTCAATAAACCTATTCACTCTATTTCTACACTTCTTATATTCTTCTCTGTAAGAAACGTTGGACGGAGCATTCTTCCATGTCCTAAAAAGTCTATCTCTCTTCTTTATTTCCTCCAATATTTCTTCATTCATCCATTCACACACAATTTTCGGTCTTTTTTTATTGACATTTTTAAGACGAATTTTTGACTTATTATATAGTAAATTCAATGTATTCTTTAAACTTTCGTAAATAACCTCTGAACTACTTTCCAAAGATAAATTATTCCAGTCATGACTTGCAATTAACTGATTTAATTTTTTCTCTGATAATACCCTAACATTTCGGTTGTCCGTGTCCCCGCACCGTCCACCCGTTTCAGTATGTTCGATAGGTATTCTCACTAGCGTCATATTGTGATCAGCCGGAGCCGACTCACTCACACAAGCAAAGATGCCTCCTCCACAGCTGTTATCATTTTTATATTTGCCCTTAATTCTAAGGAATATATGATCAATACAAGACCTTGTTACTTTACCGGAAACTACCGCCTCCCTCGTCACATCATGCACACACCTAACCATGTAATTATCACACATCACACCCTCATATGCAACCACCAAAGCATCATTATCAGCCAATAAATCAATATTTATATCACCTATAAACACACAGTTATCCGTCACTTTCATATTTTTCTCCATCAATTCCTTAACTTCTTGAACAAAACCTTGTTTATTTTTATTTGGTGGCCGGTATACCGCCACAATATAAATACTATAGTTCTTCCCATATGATACTCTTCCTAATACTATTTCACAAAACTTAACTTCATATTTTATTTCTTCAAAAGTAAATTTATTTCTTACATATAGTAATATTCCGCCTCCCCGCCTATTATTTCTACAAAAATAATATTTGTTATATCCATCTATATTATATAAATTAATACATTCCTCTTTAACATCAATTTCTGTCAATATAACAATGTCCATGATATCAATACAGTTTTTCATTTGTATCAAGAAAGTATCCCAGTATTTACATATAGATCTAATATTTACATGCACACACATTAAACTGTTGTTACTATATTTGTCATATTCCATATTTTTTATCCAATTCTCTACATTATTAGTTCGTTGATAATCTATTTCATTATCCTGGTCAATATATTCCAAACTCATTTTGAAAACAATAGCATGTTGAGCAAAAATGAGCAACAGCATGTTCCACACATAAATATAAGTATGTCCATGAAGAGACAAAACTCATCAGTTACATTATTATTATCATTTATTCTAAGTGTCCCTATACCCATTTTGTAAATCTTCCTTGTATCACCTGAACCGAACCTACATATTGCATCTTTTGGAGATTTAATTTCATAAGTCAATGATATGGCACCCACATTCACAACAAGCACAAAGTCCCCACCTACCTTTAGAAAATGATAATATTTTTTACAACACTTGAAAACCAAACCTGATTGCTCCTTAAAATATAATCTGGGAAACCGAAAACAATTCACTAGTCAGTATTCAATCCTTTGGCGTGCACTTATCAATGCTCGTTTATACGACGTACACTCTTTTTTATTCATTGCGCTATGTGCAGTAGATGCTCCAGGCCCCAGTCTTCGACAGTTGGAACAGACTGGTTGTTCATCTCTTCTATTGCAGACTTCATATCGATGGTCACCCGCACAGTGAGAGCAAACAGACGGCTTCGTCCTGTTGATGCATGTCCTGGATGTATGCCCATGGGCCAGACAATGATAACACTGTACCACAGGATCCGAGTCCATTACCCGCAGTCTTTGGTAGCCCGCATAGACGTATTCCATTCTAATCAGGCGGCGCCTCAACTCAGGGGATGTCTCGAGCAAAACGTGGCCTTGGTTTCCTGTTCTTTTTATTTTTATGACCTTTTTAATCTCCATTTCATCGGCACTTCTTTCTCTCAGGTCAACATTTTGCTGGATAATATCAGCACACAAGCTCTCCATCTCGTAGTCCGCCGCTATGTTTTTTATCACAATGCAAGGCCTCCTCTTTTTTAGCAATGTTGCATTCAGTTTTTCAATAAATTTTTCTTGAATTAGTTTTACAGTCAACTGGGCATCGCTGAGCTTAGGACATGATATCAGTAGTCCTTTCTCTTTTAATTTTCTGGTAAAGCAGACCGCGATTCCCAAGGGGGCCAGTTTCAATTTTTGTTTTAACATTTTTTCAATATCTTCAGGAGACATATCTCCTTTAACAGATGACACAATCAGAGAGTACCTCTTGTCCGCAATCTGCAAGCTTCCCGACGACTGTCCGTCACTCCCCGGGGATCGTCCATCACCACACACAGCACTCTTTACCTGTCCAATATCATGCGCCAATTCCCGAATAATTGGACCGATGCATTCATTCAGATTCTGATTCCTCTCTCCATTTTCCGAACATAGGTCAGCCATTATTCTATATATTTCTTCCATACTATCAAAGATCTTATCCTTATTTAACGCTGACACTCTTCCCTTGGCATCATTAAGCGTTAATGTTATATTATCTATGAGGTCCTTTGTTCTTGTCAGCGCCTCTGTGCGCGTCAAGCTCATGTCAGCGAGGGAGACCCCACCCTGCTGAATATCTGTGTCTGCCGTAGATCCAGCTGTTGGGGATCTAGATGTGATCTGTGGATGGAAATCGTATAGAAGCGAGAAGAGTAGAAAAAAATGAGAGGCCTATGTCTGACGTGGTGGGCAAAATGTATATTTTTTTTCTGAAAATTCTTCTGTTTGTTTTTTCAATTGTCTCTGGATTAAATTTGTGACAGTTATTCAATTTAAGATAAATTTGTTTCTGTTTGTATATTTATTTGATTAGGTATGTACGTAGGCAATATATCGGGTGCTTAGTTTTGTTTATTTTATTTCAATTATAACTGCAACTTGTTAGGCCGCGTACTCAATTTGGGCCGCGAGCACAAGCAGTTGCATTAATATTATCAAAAGATTCGATTAGCAAACCACGTTCAAACGATGCAATTTGGCTCGTTTTGGCGGCTCTAGTGAGTACGCGGCCTAAACGCACATCCTGTGCAGTGACTGTGCAGTGACAAATTCGAGTTTCCCACAACTAGGTAGGTATATGGACTATGAAGTTCGCATAGGTCGCGCACAGACATGTACTCATTAGGATATTTTTCTTCAAAGACTCGTTTATCCGAATAATCAAATTTTGAACATTCTTTTTAGGACAGGCTAGACATTACATCGTTATTAATTAAAATAGAACTCAGTTAGTTGAACTTTAGATCAAAATATAATTATACTTATGTATTATTCATACTGAAATCATTTAGATTTTTCAAAATATAAGATCAAAGCTGTTATTGATGTGATGGCAGACGAACAAATCTTTTTGACTTTTTAAAAGTACATGGATGCGTACCATTCATAAGATCTTTACGGAGAAATCACAAGTCTTATTTCGTCTCTTGTAATATTATTTTTATTCAAATTTGTATTTAAACATGTTACATTTTCATCTTTACAAATATTTTTCTATTTTATATCGTTATCTCTGTAAAAAAAAGTAATATTTACATATTGTTAACGTGAAAAATTATTTTATCTCTAAAATGGGTCTAATTTTTATACGACTGTATTTATCTGACTGACGAAGTGTGATTGTACTATTTAGTACCAAAAAAATACTTAAAACACGCAATATTCAATAAAAATCACTATAATTATTATTATTAGTCTTGTTATTTAGTAAAGACATTATTATTTGTACTTTTATTTATTACTATTATTTTTTTTTCTTCACTGTAGGTATTATGCTTTTTTGTAAGATGATTGGTTGGTTACATGATTTGATTTGAAATAGTATTAGGGGGCGTTCAAGTATTACGTAACGCAATTTGGGGGGAGGGAGGGGTCTTGCAAAACGTTACTGTGTGTTACAAGGGGGGGAGGGGGGGGTTCGAACAATGCGTCACGTAACGTTTTTTTTTCATAAATAAAAAAAATTGTGAAATAAATCTTCCAAGTTGGACACCCTTTTCGTTTATGTTTTACGGGAAGTCCCTCGATTGTAATGTACATCATTTTTTGTTCTTCGAAGTTAGCAACCCTTTTGGACAATGTTTTACGGGAAGTCCCTCGATTTTTCGTTTATGTAATGCGGGGAGAGCCTCATTCTACTGTATGTAATTTTATTGCTCTGCGTAAAAAGCAACCTTTTTCGATTACGTCTTACGGGGAGTCCCTCGACTGCATTGTATGTCGAAATTTTCATTTCGCTCTCCTAAGTTAGCAAAACTTTTCTTTTATTTTTTACGGGGAATCCCTCGACTGTATTATACTTAGGTACGTCATTTTTATTTTATTTTTGTTGTTAGTATTCGTTAGTGCTTTAAACACGCAGTACGCATAAACACAAATTGCTTGTAGTGAGCGTTGTTAAAGTGAGTTTGTAGATAGGTACTATAATGTCCACAAAAGCGGGGGATTTACATAATCAACTGTTCTTGGCCTATAAAGGCTCTCATGCTGACTTTCCAACGCATCTATGTCAAAAAAATACCAATGAAATTTTAAAAACATCAAAAGAAAAAATAAAGAAAAATTTATGGAACATAATAAATAGTATTATACGAGAGTTCAGTATAAAATAGTCACTTCCAGAGTGTTACGTAACATTTAGGGAGGGGGGAGTGGGGGGTACACAAAAACGTTACGGCGCGATTCATGGGGGGGAGGGGGGGGTAAAAAATCTTCAAAAATTGCGTTACGTAATACTTGAACGCCCCCTTGCCCCAGAACAGACTTTGTCTAGTGGGGCAGTAAATTCCAACAATTATATATGTAAACTGTTTGCTGTGTAATTGCTAATGGAAAATAAAATAAATAAATAAATAAAAATAAATAAAATTAGTAAGTTCGTCTGTAACTTGATATTTTTTTATGAAACACAGGGGGCGTCCATTAATCACGTGAGCCCAAAAGGGGGAAGGGGGGTCTGGAAAAAAATCACGAAAGATCACGTAGGGGGAGGGGGGTCTATTGAGAAAATCACGTGCATTTATTTTTTGATAAATTTAGAGTAACACAGTTGAACTTCCAGAAATTTTAAAAATTGATGAAAAAAAATCATAAGTTTCTTAATTCTTTGTACTAAAAAAGTACACGTGATTTTCAGGGGGGAGGGGGGGGGGGTATTCTGAAACATCACGAAATATCACCAGGGGGGAGGGGGGGGTCTAAAAAGTTGCTAAATGTTTTATGGACGTCCCCTTAGGTGTTAGAGGTTAGGCCCACGCAAAAAAAATTGTATATTTTTTCAAACTTATGTTAAAAAAACTGCTACATAAGTTGATTTTTATGAAAAATAATAATAACAGGGTAATATTGGGTACATCGAAATAATATGTGATATTTGATCACAGATTTCTTCATACAACAAGAAGAAAAATGTCAAATATTTTCTGCATGAAGGGACGATAATATGACTAATTTACTGGACTGGTTTATAGGAAATTCAAATAATAAGTTATGTCCTTTTTATGCCTGTCGTCCGACAAGTGTTGCTGCTAGTTAAAGCATTATTATTATTTGTTTATGCCATACCTTGATAATTCAATTTTTATTTCGTTCTTTTATAATATAGTATGTGTAATTTAGTCATTTTGAGGACGACAAAATATTCACGCACTTCTGAAATATTTTACTTCCGAAAATATGAATTAAGTCACGTACAAAATGTATTGAGAATTCCTTCCATTGAAGTTCATTCAATATTGTTTTGTTATTATTTAAAATGCCTTAAGAATATTACACATACGACAAAACCCTCCACTAGTTACTTACATCTTTCAGAATGTTTTTTTTTAATTGAAAGTTGGAAATTACTGACAACAAGAGAGCAACCAAATTTAAAGACTGCGACTGCTGTCATGTATTTGGCGCCAGGATATGACTATATCCATTGTTGTTAATGTCTCACATTTATTGCCTATTGGCTTTGTTGGTGCACAACGTTCTAATTATGTCTAGATTTTTGTGACCATTTTTCAGGACTAGATCTTAAAGAATATGTAACAACTAATGACTCTAACAATAATTCATTACTGATGTTCGATTTTTAAATGTAACAATAATTTCCAACCTTTATATCTATATTTCATTAATTATTAAATATTTACTTGTTGCATACATGAGATTTTTCGACATGTTGAACATGTTGAGAATTCTCATGATAATGAGTTTCGGAGACTTAAACATTACCACCTAATGGCGAACGTTGTTAACGTAAAGTGATCACACTAAGCCAGCCTTCGAAATAACAGTAGAAGACGGTCGTAAGCCCGTAGTGGTTTGTTCCGTTTAAAATCGAACATCAGTAATGAATTGGTTAGTTGTTACATATTTTTTTAAAGTATTTTATTGATGAAAAAACTTAAGCTTCAACAAAACAAAGTTTCTTGAGTTTTCATTGCAATAAAGTCCAACTTTACGATCGCATTCGATCTAATTGATTACTTTCAGAGCCAATGCACAAATATACTCTAGAATTAATCGAATGACTCTGGGTGCGGCAACTTTTATAGCGTGAGGTGTGCTTATTGTTAAGACGCGTGCACATTGCACACATGAACCTCGTACCAATGATGCAGCAACAAATCGCCTTCACTTTCACTCATAAGTGAGTCGGTACTCTAACATAAATGTTTGTGCTCGTTTCATACAATACTTACTCCAACATTAATTATTATTATTTTTTTTTTAAATGAATCTGTGCTCACTCGAAGTGAACACAAATACACTTTTGACATCTTTCACAGTAAGCAAATGCTTGTGTCGTGAAAGCGGAAAATGGTCGACACGGCCGGGATTCGAACCCACGACCTCCGCACGAAACAGTGCGAAAGCCGGCGTCGTAACCGCTGGTCTATCAACCACCTCATTATTATTCAATCAAAATGCTATAATCTTTTTGGGACTAAGTATATCATCGGAACCCATTTTTTTTTTTAGAACATAAAAATGTATTTTTTATTTTATTTATTTAAAACAACATAAATCAATACATACACAACAATATGAGAATGGACAAATTTAAATTATAATCAAAATATAATTATATTATTATTCCTCCTTATAGAGACAAGTCTCGTGTAAAGGATTTATTCTCTAATCATAAGAAAGAGGGATAAATGTACAAGGATAAATGTACTACATAGTACAAGGTTTTATTGGTTTGGCGTATAGCCCACAATAAATTAGATACACCCACGTGTCTAATTCAGAACCAAAAGGTTTGACAAAAAACTCCTTCGAGTATTAATTTGGAACTTGGGCTCATTTTCATTTCCAATATTCAATTGTTCGCGTTACGTGTAAACGTAACGTATCGCGAATGTGTATTCGCGGCTATTTTATTCGATTTTACTCGGACCCCAGCATGGATATTCACGAAAAAGTTTACTTGAACTAAACTTATTCTTTAACTTAGGGGTCATTTTAATGCTAAAATAATTTTTAGGTACTTAAATGAGACAAATTCCAACTATTATTAACTTTAATTTTCACATTTTTCGTTTCAATAAACAAACAACCTCAGTTTCTTATATTAATAACTCGCGAAATCATTAAGTAAAATCGATAAAGTTTAAGTGCGAAAACGCGTGTTTACGTGCAACGAACTCTTGAGTTTAAAATATTTGACTAGTTCTAAATTTAAATATTTGCGTGAATATCCCAGCTGGTTTTCGAACTTTGTTTACACCACTATTATTATTAGTTACAGTACATTCAACGGTTACGGATGGCTAGTGAGTACACACCTTTATGAGATTAGCTACTTACTTACAATGTATTTTAATGGTGTGAATTATTTATTTTATAGTTCCTTCCCCATAAATTCTTCTATGGCTTGGTGTTGCATCAACGAAGCATAATACACCACGATTGACACAATAAACTTCATGGTAAGCCCCGATTGCTCTCCAGAGAAACAAAACCACAATTGTTTACTTTGTAGATTTTTATTCTTAGTCAATTACGCAACTTTTTAAATTGTTTTTGAAATTAAACTTTTATTAAATAAATAAATATACACAAGAAAACAGAAAGATACAATAAGAAACTTATTTACACAATATTTTACACAGAAACAGTGCAACAAATGAGCGGAACCCAACTAACTAACTAATTGTTAACTTTTTAAATATCATAATGGTTAGCAAGAAGTACGTGATTTCTTGTTAATCCTAGGTATCAATATTGAATCTCTTTCGATCATATCTGACACTTCTTTTCTAGATTTTCATTTTTATTTTGTTCCTCACCACCTTTTCACTCGTATGAAGGCGTCCATTAATCGTGTGATTCCTAAATGGGGAGGGGGGGTCTATTGAAAAAAAATTACGTGCATTTATTTTTTCTGATAAATTTAATGAAACACAGTCGCACTTTTAGAAATTGACGAAAATTAAAATAATACGTTTCCGAATTCTATCTACTAAAAAAGTACACGTCATTTTTGGGGGGAGGGGGCGGGGTATTCTGAAACATCACCAAATATCACCAGGGGGGGGATATAAAAAATTACACAAAAAAACATCACGTGATTAATGGACGTCCCCTATGTATAAAGATCCAATTTATCACTCCGTTGCTTCAGTCTTAAGCCTAAAATTAAATTAAATTCAAAGATTTAAATCCATAAGCTAACATCAGATAATAACGCTGCGTTCACACGGAGACACGTTTTGTCAGATCTGATATGACAGAATCGAATATTTATTCGAATATCGTTTATTCTTGTCGGATCTTTAAACCGAATCCACGTATGAGCTCATACACATAAATTATATCGTGAGTTAAACCGATCCTGCAAAATCATATTATCAGACCTATCTCCGTGTGAACACAGCGTAAGCGTATCGACGCCATTTTCACCAGTTTGTTGTTAACTCGAACTCACGACTTTCGGTACGCTGTACGCACAAAAGCCGTCGACTGATACCACTGGACCACCAATCATGTCATTGAGGCTATTTTGAAGATGTAGGTATTCTTCTAAAAACTTATTGTAATTTGATTTTGTAGGTATTCATATTTTTTTCTGGTATTAAATGAATCTGTGCTCACTCAAGGAAGATGGTTGGCCACAGGGATCGAACCCATAACTTACAGTACAAAATTCGGCTTATAAATACCAACCCTATTTAAAATAGGAATTATATTAAAATAAAAATTTATAAAATATAGCATTAAATGAACTGTTACAAAGCTATAACAAAATCCTTTAAATGTATTTAAATGTTTTATATCCCAATTCAGCCTATATGAGTTCATAAATGTTTCTAATTTTATCTTCTTTTTCATACATAGCTGTGATTTTATCTATTTAACGACACAAAGCAACGCTATTGAAATACATTGTAATTAAATTACTAGCTAACCAGACAGACGTTGTCCTGTGGACCCTTTGGTCCTAATCAGAGGCGCTCCATTCATTGTGCACTGCCCCTCCAGAAACAAAAACAAACTAATTAAATAATAACATTAAAATATCAATTCTAAAACGTCCATATTTCATTCGTATTCAAAGTTGAGACGGGATCAACGCGAGAATATATGCGCGCAATTTGGTTGACTTAGTATGAAAAAATTTTAAAACGACCGAAACGGTGGAGTAAGTGAAATGGGCTGCTGTAAGAGTGGCAATTACGTTTTCGAGAATGAGAGGGTGCAGGTGCAAGAGACAATAATTTTGTTGCTAGATTTTTCAAAGATGGCCTCGCATGAAATTCGTTCCATACTAACGTTAATATTGTTTTTTGTATTATTTCTTATCCACTTTTAAACTATTTATTAGTTATTCTGTTATCCGAAGCGGAGAAGAATCCAATAAATCACACATCGGAAGAATCTGTTGAGCCGATCTCGAGTTAAAAGTGTTCGCACTAACCCGACATTAATTTATATTAGAGATTGTAGTTGAATAATAGGTTGACGTGTTTGGGTAACAGCTTAGTGAGTAGAATCCTTTGAAAGAACGAACTTACCTTCTATATATGTAGAAGGTTCACTATTATCACAGATAATATTATGATAATAATTATTATGATTACTAAGTTTGTCCCGAATATTGTATTCTACAAAGCGACAACACAAGGATTTCCTAAATCGACCCACCCACCTCTTTTCGTCCTTGCGCTAAGGTTTGTTTTTGCGTGTACTGAAAATTTTACATGAACTGAAAATGACACACCAAAATTATTATAATTATAGTGATGAAACTTTTGTCACGCGAAAATTATTTTCATCACTTTAAACTTTTCTTCTATACAAACTCACTTTAACATGATCACACGGGATAATAAAATGGCTAAAGCTGTGTACTCACCTGCGCCGCGCGCGGTAACGTTACCTTGGTTCAGATATGTACGCGTGTTCGCCACGAACTTGGTAACGTTGCATGTCATGTATCATGCAACGTTACAAATTTCCATAGTACGCGGTGGTTCGTGGCGAACAACCACAAACCACCGCGTACTATGAATTTGGTAACGTTGCATGATACGTGACAAATCGGTGTTTACCTAGTTTTCTGTCGGATCGCTGCGTTCCGTTCGCGGTGGTTCGAGGCGAACAACCGCGTAGTATGGAAATTTGACACACGGCGCGCCGCGCGCTGCGCAGGTGGGCACACAACTTAACAGAATTAATTATTAGGAATATCGGACCCGGAAACTCATGTTCAGAAGTCGCTGCCCATAGATTAGCCGTACTTAAAAATTAGATCATCGATGGCAGTGCACGCACGCTAAAGTCTTCTGGCCCTTTTAAACGAGGCATATTATTATAGAACAGCATTTTTACTTAATTCACTGACATCGCATACCTAAGTATGTTTTTTAAATAATACATACTTCGCTCTACCAAAGGTAGCGTTTGGAAAAATAAAGATAAAATATTCTAATAATAAAATTGCGAATTTTATATCCACTTTCGCCAAACCGAACGTATTGTCATGTATATAGGTACCTACCTACCTTTTACCCTTTTTGGGATGTGTGTTATAACAATATTTTAATTCGAAAACCACTGTACTGAAAATATCGATTTTACAAAAGATTTCTTTGAGGCCGACCCAGGCCTTTTTTGTACCTTTATAACAATATTAAAGCAAAATAATAATTCTATCAAATACTTTGTAGATACATTAATGAATGTATTTTGTGAGGTGTTGTTTGTTTGCGACAAAACTAAGGGTATATAAGTATATTTCTTATAAAATCAACGCATTTATCGTCAATTTTGATCCCATCAAAAAGTTGAAAAAGGATAGTTTCTAAATAATGTAAACAAAGTTAGTTTTTTGAATCCTCAAACTCTTTTAAATCTACTTTTTCTTCATTATGTGTCATATGTTATTGGAAACCTCCAACGAAGACTAGCACTCAAGAATATCTGTCCCTGTCTTGGGCAGCGGGAAATAATACTCCTATTGTTCTTATTCTTGTCCAATATTATCAAATGGTGCGTTTATACCAAACGAACAATGATCCAGAACTGGAAAATAGAGTATATTTTCTTGATCGTTGATATGAGCACCATGGAAACAACAACGAGGACACCATAGAAACAACAACTTAATGGGCCATGACAGAAAGTTATTTCTCGTTGTTATCTCCTTGATGGTGACCATATCAACGATCAAGAAAATAATATACTCTTTTTCCAACTCTGGCTCTATGTTCGTTTGCAATAAACGCACTCTAATATTATGTAGCCAGAAGATCTAATTTCTCCCGGACATCTTCGACCGTTTATTTTGCCCATATAAATCAGGTGCAGTGGCTAGTACTTCTCTCCGCTGAGCAAATATTCAAGATAGGACACTTTCGAGACTTTGATTTTGGTACGCAAATATCCACTTTCACTCTCTGGAGCATATTTGTATGACTTACCATATCTGTACATGGAATGCGGACTATTCGTTGATGAATCGACATTTTGAATGCTTCTAAACGGCTTATAAATACACTGCTCACCTTGAGAGATGAATCTACTCCATGTATGTAGAATCACTGTACCCCTTGTATTTATTAATTATCGATGATCGAATATAGAAAAGATTATCGGAAGAGTTTCGAAAAAAATTCCATACAAAATCTCGTAGGTACTAGACCTACATATATAACTACAAAATTATACATGTAAATATAAATGCTACAAATCAAAAACAACATCAGAGATTAGGAAACATCTAAATATTTATATATTTATTTATTCATTCATATGTATACGGCACCACTGTGCCCTTAAAAGGTTATAAAATATCAATGAAAATAATTTGATAATTACAATAACGATAAATTTCACAAATAAATAGACATAGGAAATCAATAATTGAGAATTTTTACATAGCATAACAATATATATAATATGTAAGAAAATGCTGATGAAAAATTTATTACAAATGAAGGGCAGTAAATATATCACAATTGAAAAAATAACAGCACAAAAAATTACAAAAATCACAAAGTATGGCAGTCGTGATAAAAAACGTGGATAAAACAATAATAACAATAATAATATCATTGGTTCTTTTTAGCGAGAATAAATCAATTCAAAAGGCCTAACATAGGAACATGTTCGATGTCAAGAAATGTCTCCCGCAAGTTTGGTACACGCCTGCCTAGCTGTAGTACCACGCCGAGACGAAAGACACCGTGCGTACTGTAGTTTATTCAATTTTAGAAATCTTTTGGAAACTAGGTAGGTACGACAACAAGTGAATTTCAGCAAAAACTGACAAAAAAAATCGAAAAATAAGAATACTTTTTAATGTTTTTACACCAACACTAATGGGTTGTTTTTTTTTCTTTGCAGATCACCGTCAGATTGTTTAATTCAGTGAACGACTCTCTCGTAGTCGTAGGACCATGCTGTCCTCCGGCATGTTCGCGAAATTTAAAAGCACACCGGTGCCCGTGCAAAACTCTTGGGATTCGAATCCTATTGTGGAATTTTATGAAATTGGCAAACAAATAGCTTCCTGCGGACCTGAGCATGTCTGGAAAATACACGAGGGCTACAGAAGGGGAGAAAACAAGGCAAGTATACCACTATGTTTCACCTTTTTATTCTTAATGTTTGCTGGTAGTGATTCTAAGAGTTAAGGCAGGTGAGGTTTAAAGTGTGAAAAACCTCTTGGATGAAAAATCTGAGACAGTGAACTAGAAACTGAAAAGTGAGTAGTAAGTACTAGCCAAAGCTCGTGAGACTTAATCAAAAGTAGGTAGTCACCAACCTCGGATAGAATCCCAGGATAGGGTAGCATTAAAATCTATATCTTATTAAGGTTCTTCGATGACATGGAAAGGAAGTTTCTTTTTGGAGACTAATATTGGCTTTGCGCCACATTTCGTATTTGTTAGCTCACACAAAATCTTGGACTGATTTAACTAAGTATCAATTACTTAATAAAAGTTTGACTTAATCCACTTTTCATGCAGACCTTTCGTCTTGTCCCTGTCGAAATGATTTAATATGAAAAAGTGTATTTATTATCAACAAAATATGCAATTGAAAATAAAATTGTTGAATAGCACGAAATATTAACCATAACACGTCTTCATATTCGTGGATGTCGATTTTTCAAGAGGTCCTCTATTTTATGGTTACCAGGCATTATTTTTGTAGAAAAACATCTACCTAGTATAGTCATTATTCGTGTTCTCATTAAAAGAATCAAATCTTCCTTTGTTGTTGTTCAATTTGTTTTATTAAAATAACATGTACCTATTACTTACTTCTTAAAATTGTGAAATTAAAAAAATAATTAAAAATAAACATAGGGATACGATATTTTTTCGGGTGAAAGTCAGAAAAAAAACAAGGATAATTTTATATAATAAATATTTAGTGAAACACAGTTCCACTTTCACAAAAAAATAATACTTATAGAATCTCGAGCGCTTTCGTCTTATTCACACAGGCACTGTCGAGAGGCATCGCAAAGTCACTTGGCAGTGAGTTAGACGAAAGCGCTCGAGATTCTATATTATTTTTTGTGATAGTGGAACTTTACTATGTTTCATTAAAGTCATCATAATGAACGATCACTGCCATACAAAAAAAAGTATGAAAAACATGTGAATCCCTACTTGAGTCCAAACAATCACTACGCTACTTTAAGAATATTTTGCAAGTCTACATAATATTATTTCAACAACTCACACCTTTTGCTACGTATATCATTATTCCATTAATCTATCTAACCTTTTCTCTCCTAACTTCTCAGCTTTCAAACACTTTTCTGAAAGGACTGTTCTTACTATCAAGAAAATGTCTATAAAATGAATTTTCTATATGCAACCTTTATAATGGACGGCGAAGTAACTCGATGACAGGTAAATCCCTTGTGTCATATAAAAGCAGATTGGTTATTTGTTCAGATTCAATGTTTCTTACTGCGAATGTAAATGAGACTACGATGCACGTGTCCTCGGTTGCCCACTGTGCTTTGCCTTTGACATTTATTTCCCCTTTGAAACCCCTTTCCTTCTGTCTATAGGAACTAACTATCATCAATGAAGGTAACAGTATCCTTTACTCAGGGTAAATCGCATGTAAGTTTCTATATTTAGCCGTAATAAATCTGTAATATTGAATTTACCGATGGTTGCGTAATTCCATTGAGTAGGAAGCCATTTAATAATTATTCATTAATGCTACTTATAATCAGAGCTGTGCGGTACTCGAGTACAAATACTCGTAGATTGTACTCTGAGTACTTTTGGTGTACTCAGTACTCAGTCCACGAGTAAATTTCTCAAACCTGTACTTGTACTTGTATTCGACGCGTTATCTTAGCTTAAAAAGTACACGAGTGCATTTTAAGTCCTCGAGTACAACATTGGATTTAGTCGAGTAGGTACGTTAAACCTACTACGCTGCGTAGGTCATACCTATGTATTTTTTTAGATGTCGTGGTAATATGTAATGGTAAAGTGTGGATGTATGGTTCTCGTTTTTAATTCGAGAGTATTGGTGACGAACCCGTATATTATAATTGAATTGGTTATTTCAAAAACTAAATAAGTCATTATTTTTTTCAAAAAGAGGTTTTTGATGGAATTGTCATTTTTATGGTGTGTACTCTGCTTTTGTTTTAAGCGTAAAAACTGAAGTATCTAAGTACTTGAAAAAAAAATCCTTGTTTATAAAGATATCAAAGTCAATTAAATTGATACTCCCAAAATATGTATTTGTTTTGTTAGTTCTAGTTCTATATTTTTTTTAAGGAATACCAAACTACTTATGCAGGTCACCTATAATGTGTCTTATGAAAAAAATGCATCTAGTAATCACAAAAATATCACAAATTATCGATAGGTACAGGTAGATTGATTGAAAATAGTCAAATAACGTTACTTTTGTTTTAAAACATGGACATAGTGTTGGCACAAATGAAGTGAAAAAAGTGTGAAAAATATTTTGCCCCTCCTTAGAAGTTTTTCTACGGATGCCCATGATATTAACCTTTTACGATGCTTACAATAATAATATGTTTTGGCCCCATGACTGAATCACGTGCATAGAGGATGCGCGTGATATTTTCAAGTGGTGCCCCATGGTTGAAACATGCGCAGGGCAAATAAATGTTTATACAAGATGTACTCGGTACTTTGTACTCGAGTACTTCTCACTGCGTACTTGTACTCAGTACTCGATTACATTTTGTGCGTAGTACTTGTACTCAGTACTCGAGTACATTTTGTGCGTAGTACTTGTACTCAGTACTCGAGTATTTTTTGCCTGTACTCGGAACAGCTCTGCTTATAATACTAAACTTAGTATACCCGATCGAACGTTCATGATAGGATTTCGTACAATCTATCGTTGATTGTTTCAAAAGGGCAATAGTCACAGCTGTTTGGTTACATCGGCTAAATAGACTCTTTTTGTTTAAGTTTTAACGCCCCCATTTAGTGATAATGGTAAAATGTTCAATTTTTTCAACAATTTTGGGGCTCTTAATCTCAAAACTCGTTGATGCTATGAACGCTTTGATTTGAAAAGATATGAAAATAAAATAATATTAATTATCAATACTCATTTATCACTTTAAAAAACTCGTTATATATTCTCATAACATTTTAACACTGTTTGGCGACGAGGTTTTTAACCATTAAAAAAAATAAAAAATAAATATTCGTTTATAAAAAAAAACATATTTCATAAAACCTAATTTAAGGACGTGTATTTGGGGCTCTAATTACGAAAACCTTTCAATTGCCCACATTTACTTTTTGAATAAAATTATTGTTGAGATAATAATATGTTTGCTCAAAAAAATCATATATTTTTTTTATAATTTTGTTTTGTTTGACTGTTTGGAAAATTTTTTTTTTGTTATTTTGTTTCTCTTTTTGAGACCAAAATACTTACACTATATTATTATGAACTGGATTTTTTCTTCATAAAAAAGACTTTGAAGGTCATGGAGTGAAGAATAACAATTTTGTATTGCGACTTTTGAACAATGTTCAATCTACATGTCATGTAAAGAGCGTTCTTATCTACCTATAAGAAATTATTTTATTGTAGTGTTTTACACATAACAAGTGTATTCTGTATTTAGAGGACCATCATCGGCTACCACTGTAAATAATCTGCAACGAAATGTCCTGACGACGACTCAACAGAGGAAACTTTATATTTTTGAGGACAAATTCCACCATTGTTACCATTATATCCTGAATAAAACAGAACAACAGTGAATTATTTCAGTCATTCAGAACCGCAAATTGAGCTGGCTTGACCGTGTTCTTCGCATGTGCCCCGAGGGTCTTGAATGTGTAAGCGTTTTCTACAATATGGATGGGACAAGGAGTCCAACATTAGGAATTGACTTACAATATGCTGGCCTGATCTAGAACCTACGTTCTAGATCTTTTTGCGCCAGTTGCACATTGCACAGCTACCTGTGCAATGTGCAACTGGCGCAAAAAGAGAGGCTTTGAAAAGTTTCGTGGCTTTCGTATGCCCCACACTGAGAGCAAATCAGGATTAATTCTAATATGAATTATTACGAAAATCATTACTTAGCCCATACGCTACATCCGAACTCCATTAAAGTGTTTAGTTAAATATTTAGGTACTTTAATTAATAACTATTATGCACTTTCTGAGTGGATTGCAACCTCACATACAAATACAATATCAGCTTTTAGGAACCAACTCAACTTTGCAACACCAACTCATCTCATATTTTTTTACACAAATCCTTTTTTTTTAATTCTTTTTCATGCTTTTTAGTTCCTCAGAATACTTCTTATATTTTTGTTTTGCACGATTCCTTTGTCTTTGATGTAGGTATGTGAATAAATAAAATCGGTTATACGAATAAAACAGAACAGTACGAAGCGGATGTCGCATTATCGTAATCACCTTTTGAAAAATGACATGATAACAAACGATGTGGAGACTGTCTTCCCACGTGAAAAAATAATTGTATGGATGTGAAGTAATACAGAATCGAAATGTCGAGGATAAAAAAGCTTCTACAAAATAGAAGCAGAAAGCAGTAAAAACTTTTCATTCATACCTACTGATG
The DNA here is from genome assembly GCA_963576905.1 of Mystacides longicornis. Taxonomy (NCBI): domain Eukaryota; kingdom Metazoa; phylum Arthropoda; class Insecta; order Trichoptera; family Leptoceridae; genus Mystacides; species Mystacides longicornis. Next base: position 10,341,281 of record OY756429.1, read on the forward strand.
TACGGACAGTGGACACTTGGTGTCATTATTGAATTGATATGAAAAATTAATAAACAGAAGAAATTGAGATTAAGAAATTTCATCTGAACTGTCGCAATATATTAAAGTGGATAAATATCGTAACATTTAATTGTTTCGGCACCTGGATCGATCCCCCGACTTCCAGTACGAAACAGTACAAAAGCCGGCATCGTAACCACTATGCCACCAGCCTCTTGGACTTGTACCATGCGTTTGAGCTTAATTACTTTTTTAAGAACCGAAGTCTCCAATGAATGACATAGTTCATGTTTCGAACATTTTATTTGTATAAAAATTTTACTATCGTTTTCAACCTGGCTACAACCTAGGATTAGTCTGCACCAAACATGTTAACTTCGTTCTTCTAGTCAACCCGTCTCTTTGGTTGTTGGTAGGTACTACAACAGTATATCTCCGGGGCGGCTTCTGTTTAAGTTTGCGAGAATTCCCAACTATTGCTGTTCTTGGAAATTCTGAAAAAATTTTATTATTACAACTCAAATTTTATTATACAACTCAAATTATTGAACATACATTTAACATACTTTTTTAAACCTAGTAATCTTTTAAGCCGTACAAAAAAAACACTGGTTTCGTTTTATAGATATTGTACCATTATTTCAAATTATTATTGAATTTCAAATCAGATTATCCCAATAGGTATATAGGTAGGTATATTGGGATTATTGCCTTTGAAATGTGATGTTGGAGGCGCCTGCTGCGTATACCATAGACAGCTCATAGAACAAATACTTATATCGATCCTGACAGATCGACTATCCACTGTCTGCATGCGTCGAGTCTTACAATTTTTGGGACACGTTGCGCGACGAGGAGCGGAAAACTTGGAGAGTAATTATGAATGGGAGTGTGGAGGGCAGCAGAGGTAGAGGGCGCTCACCTATGAGATGGAGTTACCAGGTGAGAGAGGCGACTTGGGAGACCTTTTGTGTGGCACTGCGATTGGCGGAGAACCGGAGTGAATGAAAGGAACTAGCCTATGATGTAAATATTGATTTTCACGATCCTCGGCACTGAGGAAACGACAAAGAAGAAGATATACACAAAAGACAGAAGCAGTGCGAGATGAAGAAAACGAAAGCATCAGCCAGTAGTTCCTAAAATCTACCAACATACCGATATTATTTGCATTCTTAACTAAGGAAGAGACTTTCTTTGTTGCACAGTTTACATTTAAAGCAAGCAAAGTTTTCAAGCTTAAATGATTAAACATCTCAGTTCTTTGATATGCAGTAATTGGTTTTCCTAAGCTCGAGCGGACCTGTAGAGAGAGAATTAAATGGGACAGTTTGGAGATGTCCTTCACAAATGATAATAATAATAATAGGCAATGCAATTGTCGACTGCATCACAGAGATGCTTTCAACTTACCGAGTACACAAATATCTCAAATCGCTTTTTGAAATGAAAAATTTGAAAACCTTCCTGCAAAATGCACAATATTGAAAATCAGAGATTTGACGTAAAATGAGGTTCGTTTTATTAACACAACATAAGTTTTATATTTACCTTTTTTTAAAAAACGGGTTTTATTTATATATGTTATGTTTTGAACTATGGTCCGATTTTTCGTTCATCTTGATAACCAACACCGAGGTTCCCTGAATCCTGTACTCGGCAATGCTGTATGTTCATTCAGGTAGGTTTTTTATAATTCCGGTTCCTACAATTACTCTTAACTGTTTACGCCATCTTGCGGTGTTTTCAAGATTTCAGGTTTCTCGTAGTTTCCATAGCATCAACCCCGTATGTCGTATTGATCGCACGTGAGTTCCTCTCAAACTCTTTCGAATTTCGCAACATGGCGAATGTTATTAATGTAAAGTGATTGCACTAAGCCAGTCTTCGAAACAACACTAGAAGGCGGTCGTAAGCCCGCAGTGGTTTGTTCATACCATAAAAAATCGAACAGTATAATTAAGTCAGTCATCAGTTGTTGATTATATTCGACAAATATACTCGTATACCTGTTTTGTTAGGTATATTTGGGGAAAATTTTGAGAGAGTTTGAGAGGAACTCACGCGCGATCAATTATGACATACGGAGTTGATGCTATGGAAACAACGAGAAACCTGCAATCAAGTCTCGTTAAACTCTACTTAAATACTGAGTTTCCTATATTTATTTTATATGTTTTCGAAAAGCTATAATATGTAAAGGTAATGAGAATTATATGATACAGCTTAAGTAATACGTGACAAGCGTAAGTACCATATTAGGGTTGTAATAAAACTTCATAATAAAACATAAAACACACATTAACATAATATTATTACTCACTTATTTACAGTTTAAATTGTTGGGTCCATCTCATATATATGATAATCATTATCCTTTCAAAACGGTTGACCTATTGTAGACTAATTTTAGTAGATATGTGTAACGTGCGTAGAGATTATAGCGCTTATTTTTTGTGAGAGTCTATTTTGAAGTAAGGAGTCAATTATTCGTTTTTTTTATCGTTTCCTTTTTCACACAAAGACATTATTTTCATATAAACCGTACACCTTCATAAATGTCACTTTCATCTTGTACCATTTTATACGAATATTTTTATTCTCCTCTGCTAAATTTTATTTTTATATACCTACTTTAAAGAGTATTTTTATATCTTTACTCAATATTACCTACTTTTAAGTAGGTAGGTACCCACTATTGTAAATGGCAAAACAAGCTCATTGACTTTTTAGATTTTTTTTGACATTTGAATGCAGTTTTATTCACCTTCACGAGTAATTTAGAATAGTGAGGGGCCGTCATTAATCACGTGAGCTCAAAAGGGGGGAGGGGGTCCGATAAAAATCACGAAAGATTACGCAGGGGGAGGGGTAGTCTAGTAAGAAAATCTAGTGATCAATTTTAAAGGAACACAGTTGCACTTTCAAAGAATCAAAAATTGACAAAAACAAAATGCATAACTTTCATATGATTAATGGACGCCCCCCTATGCTAAATAAATAATATTTGAGAAGCAAATATTATTTTTAGTTTTAACCAATTCGTTCTAACTGTCGCCTTTTTATGCTATTTTGAAGTCTTGATTTTCAAACAAAATAGTAATAAGTAAAAACCTGAAGACAATCTAGGGTAACCCCTCATCTGTAATGATCTCAGATACACCAGGAGGACAATTCGAAATATTAACGACAGCTCCAACGTTAACAATTATTTATTTTGTTGTTATTTCCATAGAGATAACGTAAAAACTGTTGATCAACGTGCGTTAAACAATTTTGTTCCAAATTCCGAGTCGAAAAAATAATTTTGACAGTTATTCAAAATTGACGTTAAAAGTTACCTCGAAATCTATGGAAACATTACGACGCTGCTGTTATATCGAAGACGAAACACTTTTTTTTTTGGCTTGGAAACCATTTTCAATTTGGTTAACGTTAACAGTTTTCGCGTTGAACGTTATTTATTTCGACTTAGCTCCCTGTTGCCCTCATGTAGGATGTTGAGAAAGTTCCTTTCTCTATAGTTCGAAGGTCTATCTTGAAAACATTACTTCTTGAGAGACGAGACTGATATTTTAATAATAATTGGATCGCTTTGTGTTTTTTCGTATCCTTTGTATAATATTATTGTGATTTTATGAATGAATGTCTTACGTCTATCTATAATATAAAAGAAAGTCGGTTTAGTGGGAACACGTCTTATAACTCGAAATCAGCTGAACAGATTTTTATGATGCATAGTTTATTGGATTCTTTTCTGCTCCGGGAAACAGAATTATCATTAAAAATTTGAAACATGGCTAGAAAATAATATAGTTATAAAAGAGAAAAGCAATCAAGGTTTCATTGATTTTTAAACTCAGGCCCACGAACACAGATGATTAGAGCATCAATCAGAATGCGGGTTTAAGGGGCCCCTTTATGACTTAAGTCACACTCACCACTCACCCACCAATCTCCGACTGATCCACTCCTCAAAAAAATGTTATATTTAAGTAATTAGGGAACGTATTTACTGACAATAACGCCATCTGTGAAAAATTCCATAACAACACAATTTTTATTTACTTGCCATACCATAGAGTTTCAAAACATTGGTACGCAGATTTTTTATAGAATTTGTTTCAAGCATTTAGAAATATTTTTTTTAACATTCTCAAACAGGCTATGCCTTGTCATAATATAAAAGTTCCCTACTCTACTCTCCATATATAAAAAAATCTGTATAAGGTAAATAATAATAATTACTGCTTCATTATTTTATTATTTTTATAGTACCTATAGTTGATAGTACCTACTATTACTATTTATATTGTTCTCATAGGGAATCTCAAAACTGCCCGTGGCTATGTACTTGTAATATCGTTCTTTGCTTTGAGAGCGCCGGGCTGTAGGTAACTACTTATTATTTCCGTAATAAATAATATATTTTGCATACCATACTTATAGGAACAAATAACTTATAATACATAATAAAATACTCTGTGGCTAAGATTTATTTGAATACGGCAAATTAAATTGATTAAATATTGTGTATTTGAAATATTTTTTCTTAATTAAATACGAAAAAACCTAATTTAAAAGTTTTTTTAGAGTAACGATACAAAACCGGGGATTAAGATAATTTATTTTTGAAATGTTTACAATACGCGAGAATGTCAAAAGTAACTTTATCGATATTGAAATAATCCATTTTTTATTGCTCCAGTAAAGATACGCACGAGTAAAACATGTCGCTACTACACTGATATTTCGATTTTATCAACAATAGTTTTATACCTAACTTTGCATTATGCTGTTTTTTTTACTATTCAATATTATAAATATCTTACCATAAAATTTCAGACGTAAATTTTTAAAAATCTGTTTTGTTAATATGTAGAGAAACCTTAATTGAAGCCATGTAAGAAAGTCTGAGTGAATCCATTAATCTCACTTGTGCCCGCCAGAACCTTCATCGTTGCATTAACTTCGCCGTTAGTGTTTTCGGATGCGAGCACTTTGGAAACCAACGAACAACGTGAATTTTGAGGAAAACCGTAAAGAAATTCTTCAAATAATATCCTCGCTTGTGTTCCACAATAATTACATTTTTTTTGCAAAACAGACGTTGAAATTTATTTATTTAATAGAATAACTAACAGAACACCGAACAACACAAACAAAAAACATGAAACAAACACAAAGAAACTCCAGTGCTCCAATAGCAGGTGTCTCCGCATACCTATTGAACAATAATGAAAAGTGAAAAATGAGCGTGTCTTAAAAAAAGAATTAATCCTAAATCAATCAATAATGAGTGTACGGCTAAAAAAAATAAATAAATAATGAGTTTTAAGGAACCCTATTGTTTCGCCATACACCTTTGAGAAGATATTTTGTAAAGTTGCGTTAAAGGTGACAGGTGATTCTACTGCCCATGTAACTTGCATGCAAACGCTAGCAAAATGTTAAAAATGTTGTGTCTCAATTGAATGAACGTTAGATATCGATAAGGATAGGCACATCAGACGAACATAGAGCCAGGAGCCCTAGACAAATTGAATTTGGCGAACCACTTTACAAACGAATTATTCGAGTAAGAAGAAAATTATTAACCGTCCACATTTTATATTTATATATAAGTGTGTCTTTGTTTGGTTTAAATAATTGTTTATTTTGCCTATTGTTAACAACGTTCGCCATTAGGTGGTCATGTTTAAATCTTCGAAACTCCAATCACGATAATTCTCAACATGTAGAAAAATGCTACAAGTAGATATTTAATAATTAATATGAAATATAGAGATAAAAGTTGGAAATTATTGAGAACAAGAGAGAAACCAAATTTAAAGACTGCGCTGCTGTCATGTATTTGGCGCCAGGATATGACTAAATCCACTTTTGTAAATGTCTCATATTTATAAGTCCACCTCCTCCACATAATAGTAGAAGTGATAGACGTACGCCGGCGTATAGCGTCGTTCGTGATGCGGTGGTACCATCTTGTACCCAAAATTCTACTGACGCACTTCGTTTCGAATGCAGATACTTTTTGTGCCTGGGCTTTGGTTAGCTGCCAGGACTCACACCCATACAGGAGAATGGGCAACACACACGCTTCAAACAGTTTTCATTTCGTCTCGACACTAAACGCCGACGCCTTCCATATTTTGGTCACGTTGTTAAAGGCGCCAAGTGAGTATTACACGATACATTTTGTACAGAAAGCGTGTATTGCGCCGCCACAAGGAGATTTCTAGAAACGTCAGCGCATTCGATACGTAAACACGTTTTCCGTACAAAATGTATCGTGTTACTCACTTTACTTCCGTGAATACCTTCCGATAAAACTTAGAATACGGGTACTGGAATACATACGAACAAAGATTGATTGTGAATACGGCGCAAAGATTTTCTTTACCTTAAGGAAAGTTCAATTTTAAGTGAAAAAAATTACAAGGCGTTATTGAAAAGTAGTTTGAAAATTTGTAATCATTTTAACATTGAATATTTTTTCCAACAGAACTCTACCAACAAAACTGAAGACGATGGTAAACTCAAGATGAAAGAACCAGGGGCTCTGGTCAAAGATGTAAGTTCTCATTGCGATATTTAGCAGTGCAATTATCATGTTCGCTTACTGCTATTTAATCGATGTTTACATTCGCTTCTATATTCATAATTTACTTAGACTTTAGAGTATTACGAAGTTTGCTTTCATTCCATAGAGCTTCGTGGCTTATGATGTATTTACCCTGTGTACAAAAGTTTATTTCTAGATTACAACTCTTTACCACTGGAATTTGATTTCGAAAACATTTCCCATGATTAATTTCAATATTTTATTTTTATAAAGTTATTAATTGCATAAGTTTTGAACGTAAAGAACAATCTTTGATTTAATTATTTAAATAAACTAAGCAGAAAAACGATGTATGTGAGAATAATGTTTATTATAAAATAAATAAAAGTGCAAAATTTGCACTCATTTAATGAGTGCTTGCTATACCTATTGGATTTTTCTGTATTTTAAAGTGTTTCAATCAAACGCCTTTTTTATAAAGATTTATAAAAAGTGCAAAAAATACAAGTTTGTTATTTAATAGATTTGAAATTAATAAGCTTGTTATCGAAGTAAAACAATCTTTGGGTGATATCAACTGAAATGTATGTAAAATTTGCACATTAATCTCTTTTCATTTCAATTAGAAAAAGGAACATGGAGCCAGAGCTTGCTGTTTCTTGATCGTTGAAATTGACGCCGAGCGAACAACAACGAGCAAGGACTAGAACTCTAGCGCACTCAGTGATCTGTCAACGTTCATTAATAATTAGTTCGTTCTAAGAGCTCGTTGCTCTTTCTTGGTGACAGTATCGGCGATCGGAAGGTAATGCTCTGTTTCTAGCATTGGCTCTATGTTCGTTTGATGTAAACATGGTTACATGAAAATTATTTGAAAAATAATTGTTCGAAAGTAGAATTGTTCGAAAATCAATTTATCGAATGGCAATAATTATTATTGTTGGAAAAACAGTTTTGTCAGAATGTACTATTGTTCGAATTTTTACATCATTTCCACACCGTATATTATTAGTGTCCTTTATATAGTTACTTTCTTTTTATCAATAAAAACGTTTTTTTTTCAGAGTACCTACCTATAATTATTTTTAAGCAAAAAAAAAACGCATATAAACTCTCATTTTGACAGAAATTACAAAAGAAAAATGGATTTTCGAATAATTGCGTTTTCGAACAATTTTCCAGTCACTGTAATACTCGTAAGAGTTATAATTAATTGTGCTGTGTAGTATCGCAATCTAAGTATATCAAAATGTGTGTGTAGTAAGTCAAAATGACATTAAAATGTCATTTTTATCAATTCAAGTAGGTATTCAAAATGTGAAAATGTACTTAGGACAGTTAGTGATTCATCATTATAATTCCTCGGTTTTACTTGTTGTTCTCTTCCTTCTAAATGGAAAATAGTATATTATAGTGTAATCATAGTCGTCGAAAAATTTAATGTGATTCCGTTTTTGGGTAAGTGCCTACCAACTACGTTAGTGGATTTCTTAATATAGCTTTTAAATGTTGTTTGCTATTCAATAATTATTATTAGAAAATATTGCTTATAGAAAAATGTGTTGTTTTAATAGTTTTATTTTATTTTATCATGTTTTTTTTTTGTCAAAAACTCCCGTTCCCTCAATTTTCAACTAATAACAACCTGATGAGATTAATATGACGTTTCGAAGTAGTTGAAAATGGTTTTGAGGCATATGGTTAACAGCCTTGACTTGATTCCCATTGAGAATTGAGACATCGTACATACTACTCAAAGAAATATATTTTTACATTCGAATGTATTAAAATTTTGAGATGATAAAATTGGTTGTCAGATTCGTAACTCGTTGTTTTTAAGCCGTGAGTCTGTATGTGAATGAACGCTTTGATTCAGATATATAATACGATTTGAAACCACGTTTAATCCCAAGGATTAGCTTAATGATTTGACTAGTAGGTAATTATCATTGTTAACGATGATGAACTAAATCAAACATAGCAAGTAGTGATTGCTGTTGTGTTCGGTTGTTATTTTATGTTTTATTGCTATTTTTTTTAGATTATTTTTTAATTTTATTGTTTTATAGAAATCTTTTTTTTTTGCTTTTACTTATTGTTTTACTTGTTGCTTTGATTTTGAGCTGTACGTTTTTGATTTATAAAAATATTGTTGTTTCAATTGTAATTAAAATTAAACAATTGATTTTTTCCACAAATTTAGCTGACTTGTAGCTTCGCAGCTACAGGTCCTACATGGTCACAGGGAAGTTTAAAACGAATACACTGCAATTATTATTATTATTGATACACACACGCAGGTAGGCAGAGGTAGTAAACTTATGATAAATGACTAGTGAATTTGTATAAATCAAAGGTAATGATTATACTTTAAGTTAGAAGGAATGAAGAATAGATTAACAATAATCATACTCAATTATGTTTGAATTTACTAAGATTGAATAAAATTAAGTATGGTTATTTTTAATCTACTCTTAATTTCTTCTAGCTTCTAGTATATTCATTACCTTTGCTTTATATAAATTCATTAGTCATATACCATAAGTTTACTACCTCTGCCTACCTGCGTGTGTACCAATAATAATAAAAGCGTTGTATTCGTTTTAAGCTTCAGTTTCTATGTCACCTGTGACTACGCAGAACGAAACTAATCAGGTTATACAATTTTTGGAATGACAAATCAATTGTTTTATTTAAACTACTAAACTTTTTTTATACAAAACTCGAATTAACAATCTAGTTCCGAACTAATACATTAAAAACCATATAAATGACTGAATAAATAAACAAACTTTAAAATGACTGTATAAATAAACAAACAAACATACTATAAAGCCGCGAGGTTGTGGAACCAGATTCCCCTCTCACCTCTTTACACCTTTAAAAAATCACTGACAGGAATATAATGCCCTACTCCAAATTTAAAGAGGATCCCCCCTCCCACCTTCCCTAGTTTGTTTTTTTCTTTTTATTTTCATGCTGAGTTTTTATTTATTCTTCTTCTTCGTGTGCCGTATCAGGTCACCCCGACGTTGGCGATCACTTCGGCGAAAGCTTCTTTCTTTATGCTGCCAAGGTATTTAAAACGATTCACTCTCTCAACACATTTCCCCTTGAGCATCAGAGATGGTCCAGAGTAATTCAACCTGCCAAAGTACATCCTTTTTGTTTTTCCAATGTTAATTGAGAGATCCAAATCCTCTCCGGCAACATTGATACCATGCAGAAGTTCTTGAAGATCATCGAGACGTTCCGCGAGGATAACGGTGTCATCTGCGTATCTAATGTTGGATATCAACTCGCCATTTTATCTTCACTCATCTGGTAGAGTTTGCTAGGGCTCTTTTGAAAACCTTGTTGGAGTACAGGTTGAACAGTAAGGGTGACAAGATGCAGCCCTGACGGATTCCACGCTGAATGTCTACGGCTTCTGAACATACATACGGTTTTTATTTATTAATCTTGTAAATTTATTTTTGATCAATTGAATTTATTTTCCGTTTCCCTATTGAGTTTATTTTAATTTATTGAATTTATTTAGGATATATTTTGTATATTTTATTTTATTTGAGTTTGGGTTTATATGAATTTTACCCTTTTTAAATGTTATATCTCTTTATTTTGTCTTTTAATTGTGTGATCTCTTTTTTTTCTTTTCTTTTCGCGTATCTAGTTTTTATATTGCTTGTATGTAATTTGGGTTGGCTGGAAGAGATCCCTCGGGATAAGTCCGACCTTTGACACTAAAAATGTTTTTTTATCCCACAATAAAGCTTTATTTATTTATTATTATAAATAAATAAACAAGCTATAAAATGACTGAATAAATAAACAAACAATCATACCATAAATAAATAAACAAACTATAAAATGACTGAATAAATAAATAAACAAACAATAAAATTAACCAAATAAATAAACATAAATTCATACTTTGAATAAATAAACAAACTATAAAATAACCGAAATATATAAATAAATATTTATATAAAAAATAAACAAACTATAAAATGACCGAATAAATAAACAAACTCTGATCTGACCCAAATGCAGCCCGGAACTTTTGCGTCTTTTGAACCAGCCACCGCGATCGGTCGTTAAATAATCACAACATGGAAAGAAAATTAAATTCTCACAAAGTAAATTCACAATACATAATGAAAATAATGGTTTATACACAATAGAATGATTCCGTTGCGAAGGTCAGAAGGAAATTGGCCACTCGCACAAAAAATGTTCCCGTTGAGTAGGTACTTACGCGAGATCTTGTTTTTCCGTCTCTTTAAATTCTGTTTAATCCCCCGAAATAATAGGCAATGAAGAAGAAAGAAATTTAAAGCTAAACAATTCGGTCAAATGTGTGTTTAACGAATAATAAAAAGGGAAAATTCAATTTATTTTTCTCTCAAATTATTACGAGGCACTTAACATTGTTTTGATTCAACCGACGCGATTTCCGTTATCGTGAGTTTTTTCGTGTGACTACACTTAAGAACCACGAATTGTGAAGTGGCTGGCGAACGCCCTCGCTTGTAATAATATATGTGAATATCTTAAGTGAAATATGAGTAACTATATACCTACTTATTTATCATATGAGAGTCCTACAACGATTCATTGAGAAGTACTTGGCGTCTGCTTAAGATATAGAAAAACAAATGAGTCGTCTTCGATGTTTTGGGCAGAAGGTGCTGGCGGTCCATTTCGCGTGTGGCGTATACGTACGCCCATTATCTATTCATCGAGAGAATGATTTTTTTCACGATTGTTCGCGCTTCTTTTGGGGCGGTATTTTAATTATATATCCGCCTGATTGTCAGCCATTTTTTTAATTTGGCTGAAAAACTTTGTCCATTATTATTATTATTATTTCAACATTTATTTATTAAATCGCAATATATCATATAAAGCATACATCATTGTATAAAAATTAATAAAAAATAAATTAAATTAAAATTAAATACAATGCTATATACTAAATATAAAAATATCGGTATTATCTCTCATGATACATCACGATGTAATGTAATCATGAGAGATCTTCGAACTATAGAGAAAGGAACCTTCTTAACGTCCTACATGAGGACAACAGAACTGCCTTTTGGATGGCATATCTGAGACCACAACAGATGCCAAGTTTCCCTAGATTGTCTGAATAACTCCATTCGTCGATATCACTATAGGTATTATTTGGGTGGTTGGTGTATGCCACATATCCTTGATTTCGTGAGCAAGATCAAGATATTTAATTATCTTATCTTGCTCGGTTTTTTTCAAATTTTCGTCATAAGGTATAGTGATATCCACGAGATACGTTATCCCGTTCCTACGATCAACCAATACAATGTCCGGACGATTTGCGTTAATCGTTCGGTCAGTTTGTATCGGTATATCCCAATACAATTTAGTATTACTATTTTGCATTACCGAAATTGGGGTGTACCTATAATAAGGTACTTCAAGATCGAGCAAACCATATTTCAAGGCAAGTTTTTGATGAACTATTTTAGCCACATCGTTATGTCTGTGCAGATACTCAGAACCACACAGGAGAGAACACCCAGACAAAATATGTCTGAGTGTTTCTCCCGTTTGGTCACATGAACGATTATCAATCTTAAAATGAACCGCATAAAGTTCATGTATACTTAGGGTGAGTTTTCGACACCGCAAGACTCTCAGGTGTTACTCGATCGTAAGGAATATCAAAGTAAATGATAATCGATTAGTAACATGCATACCAACATCACATGCTTAAAAACATTTTTTCATCAAGCTAAACTGTGATAAAATTACATTTTTAATGACTAAAATATTGCTACTACTTTGCTATCGCTAACGCTTTCCTTTTACTAACGATCGAAAAACCGACCACTTTTGCCCCTTTTACATATATTGTATAACCTTGTTTTCTACCACTCTGTATTTCATTATGTAAAATATTATCCTTGTATTATTTTAAGGTAACTCATATTATGTTTTATATAGAATCTTTTCAGTCTTTGAAATGAGTCGTCAACATAATGAATCGAACTATTCAAATGAAACGGCGATGGACTGGTGCCTTGTGCATCGGGTTCCTAGTGAACGGTCCGTCCTCTGACAAAGACGACAATCTTGTAAATGTATTTTGTTACTACGGTAACAATATTGACAATGTTCTAATTTGATATTCACCGCTACCGTTATAGCAGTACCGTAGTCCTAGGAAAAACAGACAAAAAACAAACTATCATTCAAATTTGCTTCCATCGTCAACATTTTAAAGGTATTTCTAATGTGAATTCTTGATATTGACGCAAATCCCGATAAAATTTGACAGTGGGGTCACGTTTAATCGTCACAATTTTGTTAAAACTGACTTAGACTGTTGCCTTAACAGCCGGATTTCAGATAGTCTCGTATATAAATCTTTTAGCATTACGAAACCACGAGTGAGTACGACAAAAATGTCTTTGCCAACGCCAGAAGGTGAACGTGTAATGCAAAAGCCGACCTGTTAACTACAACTATCAATCCGATCATCGTCTAACTACTTGTATAAGGGCTAGAGCATTCAATTCTATACTCTATTCCTGGAGAGAATGACCGAAAAAGTAAATGAATTTGAATATTTTAAAGATGGTCCACTTCCACTTATCAGACACCGTCATTTATTTTCTTACTGACAAACATTTTTATTGAACGAAAGTGCAACTACAAGACTTTGATTGCGCAAAAAGTTTTAACGTCGGATTTTTTGGTAATCCTCCACAAAAATAGAGAATAGAGGCAAGGTGCCAAGAATAGAAACTGCAACTATATGAAACAGATGTAACGATAGCGCTGGATTGACAAGCGCTGCTCAACTTTTTATAGGTTGACTATAGTATTTTAATATTTCCGTGAAAAATGTAACGCCATTAAAACTATTAAGAAAAAAGGTAATTCCGTAGTTAGTGTCTCACTTGATAACAAAACTAGAAGTCGTTTCGGTGAGAATTCCGCTAAAACTTAGAACTCTTTATAAATATTATATTGAAATAGTACGTTTTAAGTGACACTTCCGCTAAAATCGTTATAATTATTATTTTTCTACCTAGAATGACCCGCTATTCGATCAATGTAAGCGCCACCTGAAAAGGTCCCGTAAAAAATAGTGGACGGCATTTTTATGTCAAAAATATTTTAGTAGTCATTCAACATCTTTTATTTCCATAATGTTATTAGTAATATCTCCTGATAAAGATAAATTTAAGAGACATTAACATTAACAAGAATGGATATAGTCATATCCTGGCGCCAAATACATGACAGCGGTTGCAGTCTTTAAATTTGGTTGCTCTCTTGTTCTCAACAATTTCCAACTTTTATCTCTATTTTTCATTTTATTATTAAATTTCTACTTGTTGCATACATGAGATTTTTCGACATGTTGAACATGTTGAAAATTCTCATGATTAGGAGTTTCGGAGACAAACATTACCACCTAATGGCGAACGTTGTTAACGTAAAGTGATCACACTAAGCCAGCCTTCGAAATAACAGTAGAAGACGGTCGTAAGCCCGTAGTGGTTTGTTCCATTTAAAAATCGAACATTAGTAATGAATTGTTAGAGTCATTAGTTGTTATTTTTTCTTAAAGATAAATTTATTTGTGAAAACGTGAAATTTGACATTTTGGACATCGGTTGGTTCTAATCATTTTTTATAGTATATCCCGCGAATTATATTATTTTCATATAAATTACCGCGAAATTAAAAATTTTAGTGGAAACTATAATATTTTAGCGGATCGATACAGGATCGACCCGTCAATAGTTTTAAAAAGACAGTTTGTGCGGCAAAGGAACCCCTGTTAGACGGAGTATTAACGCGCTAATTAAAATCCTCTTGGAAATTTAAATCCCCTAATTCAAAATACCTGAACCATCGTAATATTTGACTTAGAAACTTCTAGAATAGCGTTTAACATACATTGGACCCTGTTTTATAATAATATCATACGTGTAGTAGTATTATATCTTTGAGGTATTGTCTCTAAACTAAACACTCCCGACTAGCACTATATGTTAGCCCATATCAAAATGACGTGTCAACCGAATAGCTGTTTGACTTTAGGGACTCTATTAAGTATGGGATTCTATTTTGAGGAAGACACAATATATAATGAACATCCATCCTCGACCCGAGAGCTCACTTTAATTATTATGTTACATAGAATTGGCAAAGGATCTTAATCGAATCGCATTTAAAGTCCTTACTACTCAGGTTGCTTAAATAATACCTACATCGACTCGATTGAATTGTATCGAAGAATATCAGGGCATTAGATATTAGATTTTTAACTAACGGGCTTTTCAGTTAAACGTTTTTGTTAGTTTGAAATCTATATAAGAAAAGCCCAAAAGCACTGACTCGTTCTCGACTAATGCCAACTACCCGAAGCTTTTCTCACGGATCACACAACCTACACACATCTCTATGTAGTGATGCGTGAGTTCTTTTGTTTGAAACGGGCGGATACACACATATACCCCATACAAGCACCGCTTCAGTTCTCTTATCAATCTTGTGTAGACAAAAGCTATATGTGTGAATAATTTGGTATAGATAAGAGGTATATGCAGCCATCCTTTACGCTTATTATTACGTTACATGGTGACTTGTGACTATAGCTATGTACTAGTTAGATAATAATATGAATGTAACAAAAGACTGATGAAATTCAATGTGTAAAAAAAATAGCCATCTCTATCAGAAATCTTAGGTTATAAAAAAATAGGTTGGCGTGTTCGTATATGGAGTATGCAGGAGTTTTAAACTTCAATACATCCAAAATTCATACGTTGAAGAACATATTTTTGAGCTAGATAAATCAGTTATTTAACAACATTGTTTACCTATAGGCCTATTAAATTATTTTTTGCTTACTTTTAAAACCTCAATATGTGCAATTGTATGTACAATAACTATATGCGGTAGATACCTGTTATTGGAGCACTGCAGATTCAATTTTTTTTTATTAAATGAATCTGTGTTCACTCAAAGTGAACACAAATACACTCCCTGACTCTTTCGCAGTAAGCTACTTAAAGCTTGTGTCGTGCAAGAGGAAGATGGTCAGTCCCTGGGATCGAACCACGACGTCCGCACCAAATAGTACGAAAGCCGGCGTTTTTGTTTCATGATTTGTTTTGTATGTGTTGTTTAGTGGTAATATGTTGGTTTCTCTGATAAAAAAATAAATTGTGTAAGATAATGTGAAGATTCTCTCTCATTCTAATCAAAAAATTTAGTCATTTTTTAAGTGTAGTTACACACGCCGGGTATCCGCTAGTCATGCTCTTTATGAAATTAAACATGAATTCTATATGAAAGTTTCGTGGAAATATTTATTTTCTACTATGTGTAGCTATACGAAATATTGCTGTTTAATGGTCGACGCTGAAGTATGCCAGGAAATTCCTAAGAAGTAAGCACAATAGACTTGAAAAGGTTGTCAATAGTTTCCGTAGCACACTAAAACTTGTAAGCAACCTTTCTAGAACCTCATATGCTGCTTGGGGTTAAACGTGCCGAATGTTGAATGAATGCTGAAGAAATGTGTTCGAAGGGAGCATGTCGTGTGAATGAATGCTACAGATGGGAATTCTGAAATTAATAAAAAGCGTGTGGTTTGTGAATGTGAACGTGAAAGTGAACGATTTTCCTATCAATAGCCGCTTAGTTTTTTTTATTTCCAGTACAATTCATGGAATCGGTTTTTAACTTAGGTACTTTATCGCTTTTCAACATTTGAAAATTTGAATAGCTTAAAAATGACGATTAAATAAATTAACACTTCTCGATACAAAGATGTCACTATAGCCGGCGGAACTTATTGCCTGGGGCATTTTGCTAAACTGGTCCCTTCCAATCTGTGACGGGAAATTTCAAGGAATAAAATACTTTGAAAAATTCTAACCCGGGATCGGTTTTATATCTATACCTACTATGAATATTGAATTCGTATTTGTGAAATTATAAATTAATTACCTATTTTACCAATATAATTCCGACCGATGCGTCTGTTTTATGCAATGTTTACAGTGCACATTCTGATAATCGCACCATAATGTTTGCTAATGCAAACATCCGACAATAATTTATTAATATTAAGCGAGGCGTAAGTGTGATATGGCATGCTTCGTTATAAAACTCTCTCGTTACCAGGATGGAGGTCAACTACTAACCTACTTAAAGTTCTTATCTAGACAAATTTTAAAACTACCTAACTGAATTTGTTTAGGGTATTATACGTGTGTGTGTGTGTATTTTGAAAACAAATAGAACTTACGCATCACCACACAGATGAGCGTTAATAATATGTGGACCACGGCGATCGATTCGGGTAGTCGGGAATTTTCAATCACTCTGTGGATTATTAATACTTATGAGTATAATAGTGAAATATGTTTCACTTCAAGCTTTAAAAAATCTAACTGGACATAATGTAAAATATATTTAACGATTAAGTAATACTTTAAAAAAATACATAGTTATCATGTTAATACCTAATTCATATGAGAAAAAAAATAGAATTAAATTATCTTTTACTCTTTCGAACATTTTTTTTTTGCATTATCAAGTTATCAGCTTTGAAAAACTGATAATAATTTATTCAACAAGGCGTTCGTTCAAAGGGTTCTAGTGTAATATTTGTCTAACTAATTATCCTTCCTGGAACTAACATTGTTCGTTCAACGCTTTTAAAAGGCGGTTTTTGAAATAACACTTGATAAAAATTCGTTTAACCGTTTGAGTAAAGTATATTATGCTTTCACGGGGATAAGGAGGAACGAAGTTATTAAAGGAGTAACTTCCTATTACATACCTCGGAAATATGGTCAAACTTGGTAGGGATTGACAGGAAGCTGAAAAGAACCAAAACATGCTTGTCAAGGGCTGTTTTCGGTACTATATACTAAAGTCCTTTGCAAACCACCTCATGAAAAACGTGTTTTATATGTGCGTGCATCCTTCCAGTAAGTATTGACATAATATGGTTTTGAAACTACCACTTTTACGAAATGTTCAATACAAATATTCCAAGTAACATAACGGGCGATGGAGAGACGGATTTCAAACATTAGTCCGAGAGACAGGAAGCAAAATGAATGGATTAGAGAAAGGACCAAAGATACCGATGTGACTAACCCTGGAGTAAACGAATTAGGTATTGGGTACAATAATGGGTTACCTCTTGTAAAAAAAATAATAATACATAGTATATGTAGAGGTTCGCTTATTTCATTTTACAATTTGAAACTTATATCGCTGAGGGATTTGGAAGTTTCTTAACACTTCATTTTAATTAAATAAAATTTAAGTAATGATGCTTTGCATATTATAAGCTGTGTTAGTTGGTTTAAAAACTTTATATTTACGGTTGGTTTCTGAAATACCAGACCTTGTTTTTTTCGTTAAGTGTTTAGGCGTGTTTGAATATTTGTTACTATCAGATAGATATACGGCTTAAATTCAAAAACGGTTTAAATTTATAACGGCTTAAATTCAAAAACGTTCGAGCAGTTTCATTAATTGTTAATAACGTTATTATATTTGTAAATGCTGAATGCTTATTTTTTTCACTAACCTAAATAAAGATCATTCCGAAAATTCGGTACCTGGAAAGGTACTATTTCTCTTAAAAAATGTATTGGGTAAATATTAGGGTCATTGAGATCCTAATATTAATTTAATAATTCAACTAATATTTTAACAGCTATGTTAGACGCGTATCTTAAGTGTAGACAATATTAGTTGATATATGTGTTGACTATTACTTTTGACACAAATATCGTTTAATATGAATAACGTTAGAGAGGTTATATTTACCTATTTATCTAATATTTTTATCAGCTATCGTTATAATGCCCATCTCTACTATCAGATCTCATTACATCCTTAGATTGGTTTTCAACAATGTTTAACCATATTCCTTGTAGCTAGAACACTGCGTACCCCTTTGCGCCTTCGTACCTCATCTGAAAATTACTGCATTCATTCTACCACAATCCTGGGCGAAAAAGAAACCTCAGATCTTCTTCTTTCTTCGAGATAATGTTTAGGTAAGGGGTTGTTCGTTTAATGTTAAGAAGGAACATTTTATAATTAGGGAGAGATCAGGATAAAGTAAACGTGATCCAATATATCATTTGCACCACATTTAAAAGAGTGTGAACTTACGATACGAGTCTTAAAATAGTTCAAACATTTTTACGTCCACCTACGGCATTTTGAAAATGTTCTGTTGAGCATTCTTTTATCTGTGTACATAGGTACTCTATATTTTTACGAGACTGGCCGAGAATGACGTGGATCGAACACATCGATTCTGTCTTCAAGAATATGGAAAAGAATCAGAATATCAGGAAGAA
Source organism: Mystacides longicornis (assembly GCA_963576905.1). Taxonomy (NCBI): domain Eukaryota; kingdom Metazoa; phylum Arthropoda; class Insecta; order Trichoptera; family Leptoceridae; genus Mystacides; species Mystacides longicornis. The sequence goes on from OY756429.1 coordinate 10,360,247, forward strand.
AGGTGGTTTGGAAGGCTGAAAGAAATGGTAAAAAAGTAAGAAACTAGGAGAGATTGTATGAGAAATGGTTGGTCGATGGAAGAAGCGAAAGAATTAAGTGTCCTTGGATAGAAAAGAGTGAAAGTCCGTTCTTTCTGCCTACCGCTTACGGACACGGCGTGATTGGTAAAATAAATACCGTGTAAAGAAAGGTTTGAATTTATTGTTGTAAGTTAATATACTTTTGTTCCTTAGTTACTTATTAAGTAACAAAACCATTATAAATTATAACGATAAATTCAAATCTTCTTTTACGCAATAAATAAAGTAGGTAGCTACAAAGATACAGAAATTTTCAGACATGATAAATGTCGAATTGTTCATACAGATGTTCACTTTATTCATCGTGTAAAAGAAGGTTAGAATTTATCGTTATAAGTAAATATGGTTTTGTTCTCACTACTTGTTTAATAAATTTTATGTGGCAATTCATTTCATTTTATATTCGTTCACTTAGTTAAGGCTGAACAATGAAATAAAGAGAAAAGTGACAGTTTATGCCAATATCGACAAGCTAACAGCGATGTGATATTCAAGTTTGACATTAACGACTGGAAGGTTAGTCGTAAAGTTGTTTGATTACACAGCCCAGATAGTATCGCCAATGCTATTATGTTTATTATAATATGGAAACTGTAACTTAATAAAACCAACACATTGAAATCGATAAATTAAACACCCAGATTTCGCTACAATTTATCCTGTAAATTGGAGTGTATAAATATTATGAATTGGTTGAGTGAGGTCATTTAGATCGAATGAGGTCATTTAACATATTATTATTCAGCTTAAATTAACGCATGAAGCATATTATATATTGTAATCTATTAACATGTTAAACTGAGTTGAATATTTGGGACTTAGGTATATTATAACAAGCTTTCCCTACAGACGTTATCCTGTAGTCCTAACCAGAGGCCACCCGTTCATATGTGCACTACGCCCCCAACAAAAATACATAATTAGTGCGATTCAGTTAAACTAATAAAATAATAACATTACAATATTATTTCCGAAGTACCGATAGTAAAGTGGCCGATAATTTTGTTGACTTCGTATTTTCTAAAACGCTCGAAACGGTGCGGTGGAAGTGGGCTACTGTAAGAGCGGCAATCATCTATGCGAGAATGAGAGTGAACTGCCTGCGATGGCGTTGTTAGCGCGTCGCAGTAATCCGTTCCATACTAACTTTGATATTATATTTTATGTTATTTCTTAGACATTTTTCAACTTTTTATTAGTTATTCTGTTATCCGGAGCGGAGAAGAATCTTATCAATCAAACATCGAAAGAATCTGTTCGAGCTATAAGTGTACTAACCCGACTTTCATTTATATTATTATAAGATTACCTACATGAATCGGCACCTGAAGACACAATACAATTTTTTTTAATGAATCTGTGCTCATTCAAAGTGAACACAAATACACTCTTTAACACATTCAAAGTAAGCTACTCAAAGCTTTTATTGGTGATTGTATTGTATTTCCATTATACAAAATATAATTTTCAAACGATATTCTTGAATCCGTTTTCTTTTTTTTTTTGTATATGATATTATAAACTAATTCTTCCTAATTGATATTTTAATATCCCGTACCAGCGAATAGAGTTATTTTTTCCCATCCAGTTCGCTAATGGCATTGCCGCGAATTCGTTTGCATTGATTAAACAAAACAATTAGTAGATTTTTCTACCTCGAATATTAAAATCGTCATAAAAGTTTCAATATTAATTTGCGAAAATGTTTTTTTTTTTTATTTTCATTATATTATATTAACATAATATTTTATTCCTCAAATTATATACTAAATTTAATGATCAACAGATATCTGAATTTCTTTCTTCTCTTATGTAGACGTCTAATATGAAAAATATATCAGACGTGTAAACCTAGTCAAGATAGATACTATAAACGGCTGATATATTTATACTTTATTTAATTTTTCTTTTTTTTTGGGCTTGAAGCGTTTTTTCCTATTTTTTTTTTCTTTCATATTATTTATCTATATACTCGTAGATGTGTTTTCATTCTTATTATATATTGTTAGAACAATATGTGTATTATAATAGGAATTACAGCGCAGTGTTTCAAGACTCTGCGACGAAACAGCACGCCTCGGCCTTCGAGTCAATGCCAGTAAAACGGAGCTCATGGCAAATAATGCCTGCCCCGATAAACAGCTACCGATAACCATCGATGGTCACCAGGTCTCCCGGGTGGATAAATTTAAGTACCTGGGAGCAACCATTACCACCACTGGTGACCTCGGGGCTGAGCTCCCGATACGTATCGGTATGGCAAGTGGCGCCTTCAACAACATGACCAAGATATGGAAGGCGTCGGCGTTTAGTGTCGAGACGAAATGTAAACTGTTTGATGCATGTGTGTTGCCCATTCTCCTGTATGGGTGTGAGTCCTGGCACCTGACTCTGGCCCAGGCACAAAAAGTATCTGCATTCGAAACGAAGTGCCTCAGGAGAATTTTGGGTATAAGATGGTACCACCGCATCACGAACGACGCTATACGCCGGCGCACCCAGCGTGAGCCCATCACCTCTACTATTATGTGGAGGAGATGGACTTGGCTGGGACATGTGTTAAGGATGCCGAATGACAGTTGGCCGAGGAGAGCGCTGTTTTTCCTCCCATCAGGGTCCCGGAGACGAGGAAGACCCCCTCATACTGTGTTCCGCTCCTTCGAGGCAGAGCTGAGGAATCTGGACATGGTGTGGGAGGAGGTCATTAACGTTGCGCAGGATCGAGCGCAATGGAGAGCTCTTGTTGACTCCCTATGCCCCTAAGTGGGGTCTAAAGGGAGTTTGGATTTGGATTGGTATTATAATAAGGACTTGAGAGGTTTGGACACCCTACCTCCATTTATTTTCATTTCTCATCATTTCAAAACAAAGACTTTTTGAGAGAAAAATGCAGATAAACGGAAATATTTAACTATTCATTTTCAATATAAAAAGTGTTATTTGAGATGATTTTTTTTCTCTTCTCCAGTTACAATTCTAGGATTAGTCGCTGCACCAAGCATAAGGAACTCCGTTACTCTTCTTTTTCTTGTCACTCGCCAGCCTTTTCCAGTTCTTTTATGTCCCTAATAACCCGGTCTGTATGTTTATCTCTGGGTGGTTTGCGTGGTTTTTCACCTCAACCATTCTTTTCACGATGGTGAAGAGCAGACCACGGTGCTTGATGTTATGGCCTACACACATCATTTAGGACGTTGTTGGGTAGCTTTTTCAAGGGGTCGTCTTGTAACCTCGTCATTTTCTAGTATAATTCGATTAATGAATCCCTAGCATGCGTCTGTACCACCGCTTGTCAAAAGCTTCAAGACACCCGGACCAGCTCTGCATAATGGTTAATGTTTCCCTCAGCACACTCCAGACATGAGTCCCGATCAAATTCTTCCACACTTTGATATTTTGTTCAGGAGGTCTTTTTCGGTGGACTCTTCTGTTAATCTCTGCCTTTTAAAGGCCATCTTGGGGTATAATGCTTCACAGATAGACACGTCAGCCGGAATCTTACTTGAGGAAATCTTACCCTTAGGAATACTTGACTCTATTACATAATTCCTACTATGCTGAAATAAGTGAATTATATTATATTATTGTAATAATTAGCGATGCATTAATTGGAAATCACTACGCGAACCTGTCTAGATAAATATGCATATAACTGGCAGGATTATTATTCTTGCTCATTTTTTTTTACTTGGAACAGTTATCGAAACTAACTTTATTTATTTTCTTAATGGGGGTTTTAAAATACCTACTATTCAACTACACTTTTATGTTTTCTATAATGTTTTGAAAATCCAAAGAAAGTCAATAGTATCACCAGGATCTTTGACCCTATATTATTATATTATGTTATTTGGGAATTTAAACTATATAGGTATTTTTAAATCAATCTATAAACTTTACATATCATATTTTAATAGTTACTATTATTTCCTGGTTTAGGTGGTACCTATATAATATTTATATTTGTGTACTTGTTGCGGTTTTAGTATTTTGCCGATAACAGAACTCTTAGAAGTAAGAGAAACTACATGTGCAAAACCCTTCGCTTTTTACTCGTTACATGATTGGTTAATAACACGTGTCTCCATAAGACTATACCACTACTTGTTATTGTTTCCCTACTATTATTCTTTTGAAGATTTATGGCTTGTTCATTTCTGTATATTTTTATTTACCCATCACGCCGTGTTCCGTAAGGGCTTGGCAGAGAGAATAAACATTTCAGTATAAACATATAAGTATAGATTCTTGCAATCTTAACAAAGTATACAACAAAAAATATTAATACAGTTAACTGCCATGTACAGTGTATTCTTTAAAAATATAATAAGTACGTATCACCAATCACTCATGCACAATAGCTATGCAAGAGATAGGTACCTGTTCTTGAAGCACTGGAGATTCTTTGTTTTTGTTTGTGTTGTTCAGTGTTTTGTTGGTGTGTCTCTTATAAACAAAAAACAAAAATACCGTGTCTACTGGTCTACAAAAAAATGTTTTTTAACTACCTACAAAATGTAACATAATATCAGACAAATACAACAACAGCATTTATCTACAAGATACAACAACTTTAAATATTCGACAATAATAGGAAAAACGGGTGAAAATGCAGAAAAATTATAAAATTGAAGTGGTTGGTAGCCTAGCGGTTACGACGCCACCGGCTTTCCATCACGACACAAGTTTTTAGCAGCTTATTGCGAAAGAGTCAAAGATTGTTTTTGTGTTCACTTTAAGTGAGCACAGATTCTTTTTGTAAAAAAAAAACTTTATATTTTGTACCTACTTAATAAAAATCTGAACATGCTTTCAAAGTGTCATTGAAAAATCCTCAATCAACATAAAAAATCGACTACCTACCTGACTCGTACGAAACCTTCGAAGACAATTTCAATAAAAATAATGGAGGCTCTAATCTGGGGCGGTTTTATTATTATTATTATTATTCTTTACTTAAAATAACTCGAATCTGGAGAGAAAATTCTTGATGGGTAAAGGAAAAATGAAAGAATGCAAACAAAAGGAACTCCACGACAGAATCAATAAAATATAATAAACTTCTAGAAAGTCTATTTGAAGGGAAAAGCTTATTCCAACCAGATAAAATACGATCATCCCACCAAATAAATAACTCGAGTATATAAGAAGAATATCTATACGTAGGTACCTCCCTTATCGGTAGATCAATTTTTTTTTTATATAAATTGAAAACGAAGATTAAATATTAGATAGAGCAGATATTATTTAAAATAAACCAGAAAATTTTAGATTGCGAGGGGATAAAATGTTTTAGATACTTATTCAATACTAGCTTTCCCGACAGACGTTGTCCTGTAGTCCTTACTATGAATATTGATTTCGAATTTATAATTAAAAAATATGTTTGAATGTTGAAACATTATTTCTGAAAGCTCGAAAAAAATTATATCAAACTCAATGGTTGCCAATTAGATAAATAAAAATTGTGTTATTATGGAATTTTTCACAGATGGTATTGTTGTCAGTAAATCCGTTCCACACTTACTTTGATTTTATATTATATATTATTTTCTATCCATTTTTCGAATTTTTAATAGTTATTCTGTTATCCGGAAGGGAGAAACATCCAATAAACAAATCGTCATAAAGATCTGTTCAGCCGATCTCGAGTTATAAGTGTTCGCACTAACCCAACTTTCTTTTATATTATAGATTTGAAACCAATATTGACGATTTTTTGGTGGATTTCGGACCATCGCGGCTTATAACCCAAGATTAGAATGATCATTTAACACAATAGAAAATATTCTCCATTTGAAACCCACGTTGGGCGCCAAATATTGTAACGGGATTTCTTGTAAGTGCATCTGAAATATTTTATTTGAGCCCTCTCATCAATCAATCATCAAAGCAATCATCGATCACATTTTTACCTCCCCAGCATTGCCGGAGGCAGGCTTTTGAACCAACATTACAACCATGTGTGTAGAAACTCGCCGCCACTAGGTCACTGGCGGGTACAGTTTGACTGTCGAATTTATCATTTCTAAACCAACTCAAGTGAATCTTCTTGGCAAAATATTTAATATTGACTTCAAATATTGAAAAAAATACTTCATAAAAAGAACTTTATCTACAGACATGTAGATAAAGGTGTCAAAAAATCGAATATAAAAAAAACGTTTTATATTCAAGGATTTTTTTATTTTTCACTTTCCTCGATAGTAGGCTTTTCAAGATATCGAAATTTCGAAACTATAAATATGATTGTATTACTTTATTATTATTATTAGGTTCATATTGTTGTTTAGAATGTACCACTCGCATAGAGGCTTTGCCTTGTCCGTATGTTTTCTCGATGGTTATATAAAATTGTTTGGATAATGTTGCTATATTGTAAATCATTTCGAAAAATAAACTATTATCTCAATATACAAAAATGGAGCCCTATTTCCCTTTCATTATGCCTAATCTGCTGGACCAATTTCGCTACGGCCGGTTTCATAAAAAATAAAGGAGACTTCAAACTCACTTTAAAAAATAACGGGTTTCATAACAACAAAACGACATTTAAAACCGACTTTTAACTAAAGTACCGTTATTGATTATTATTTTAAGTTAAAGTCGACTTTAGGTAGTTCAAATTTTTACCACCGTAGTCCAACTGTCGATTTGTTGAAGAGAAATTATTTCTCGAGACAGATCGGCAGTATCAAGCCAAGATACCTGAGATTTGTATGGCCAGGTCTACATTTTAAACGGTTTTTCGAACTTTGACGACAAAAAACACCAACTTAGAGGCTTCGCAGCATATATGTTCCATATATGGATTTACTCAGAATTCGGAAGAGAACATTTAGTGTGTCTGTGTGTGTGTGTGTGTCCGTCCCCCCCTTATAACTTTTGATTCGCTTGATGCACAGATCCTAAAATTTCAGAAAGTATTATATACTTTAAGTCTACAAAACTTGTGTACTCAGAATTTTGAAATTTTCTTTCGGTCAGGGGTAATCAACCTTTGAATTTTTACTTAATTTTTTCATATATCTCGAAAACTATAAAAGCTAGAACCCTAAAAATGTGTATCTATATAGAAAAATATAATATCTCAAATCAAATTTAATGAAAAAGTTCCAGTGTTTCTCAAACTTTTTTTATAAAGAAAAATATTTTTTTATGACAAATTTACGAGTTTCAATGCCTATATTTCATAATTTTATAAAAAATATCGAAAAACGCTGAAACACATCAACTAGATAATTTAATTTTCTTTAAAAAATATATACATTATAGCAGTACATCTCAAACTTTTCTTAACAATTTTTGTAAGAATTTGATTTGTTGACGTCATCGTTTCATACAATAAACATACCGACTCAGGCCATCGACAGTTGGATCTCATATTTACATGCAACTAGTTCATAGAAAATTTCGTGGCGCTTTCTCTGTCACAAAGATAAACATTTTGCATGCGGTGACACTGTGGACAAAATGACTAAAATAGGGCGGAAAACATACCAAAACGGGAAGAATATTATTGTTTACAGATTTCGTTTACTAATTCATAAACCATAATAATTAATTAACACAAAAAACGGCACTTTGATGCTCTATTGAGAAATGAAATTGACAGATCATTAGAAATTCCGCGAAAATATTAGTAAACAACCTATGTTTTCCATAGATTTCCATGGTAACACTACCAACTGCTACCAACTTTAAAATATTTTTTTGACGTTTCAAATTTTAGCTGGAATATTTTTTTATGAAACGCGTCAGCTTAAAGGAGTCTATAAATTTTAAAAGGAACTTTAACAACTTACTAATGTATTCTTTTGAAGCTTTTTATGAAACCGACTGTTATTCTTTTTTAAATGTTTGCTAATGTCAAGGAAAGTTTCTCATGAAAAAAAATTCAAAGAATGAACATTAGAAAATTTAAAAAAACTAAACGTAGGTCACCTTCATAGTACTTTTGACACTAGAACCTTTTCCATTTTTTATTTAGATTGACGTTTGACAAACCGTCAGATGATTGATATTATTTGGTGCGAATTGATATACAGGTCGGAATTGACATTCGTAAGCGCCTTGGATGTTCGTATATTACATGTGTTTGCTCCAACGTGTATCTGCGTCTTTGTTCTTGACGAATAGAATCTTCCGTTTCCTCCCCTATCATGTCTTGTCGGCCTTTTTTACACTTCTCATTTAAAGTTACAGTGACATTTATATACCACAAGATTATCTGTGCCTTCGTTATACCAATGCAATGTCCTGGTAATTTTCATTAACATTCTGTATTCTAATATCACAGAATGTATAAAAAAGATTAATTATTACTATTTTGTAAAACCAAAATAAAAAATAAAAACATTACACAACAACAAACCACCTAATGGCGAACGTTGTTAACGTCAAGTGATCGCACTAAGACAGCCTTCGAAATAACAGTAGAAGACGGTCGTTAGCCCGTAGTGGTTTGTTCTATTCAAAAATCGAACATTAGTAAAGAATTTTTAGAGTCATTAGTTGTTACATATTCTTTAAGATCTAGTACTGAAAAATGGTGTCAAGAATCTAGACAATAAAGATGAGACATTTACAAAAATGGATATAGTCATATCCTGGCGCCAAATACGTGACAGCAGTCGCATTCATTAAATTTGGTTGTTCTCTTATTCTCAATAATTTTCAACTTTTTTCTCTATATTTCATTGATTATTATAAATACATAGGTACTTGTTGCATACATGGGATTTTTCGGCATGTTGAACTTGTTGAGAATTCTCATGATAAGAGTTTCGGAGACTAACGAAAAGTGATCACACTAAGCCAGCCTTCGAAATAACAGTAAAAGACGGTCGTAAGCCCGTAGTAGTTTGTTCCATTCAAAAATCGAACATTAGTAATGAATTTTAGAGTCATTAGTTGTTACATATTCTTTAAAATAAATACTTAATTAGTTGTGTACGATACTATACTATACCATATTACACATACGAATAAATTCTGATATAGGTATTTGAATGAAATTCTGGATTCTGCGAACGTATCATGTATATGGGAAACAAAAAAGCAATCAGTGAGTTCTCAATATATTTCAATATTTTATGCTGTGCCGTTTTTAACACGATTCGGCAAAACAGAGATAAGTTTGACTTATGTATAAATTTAAGTAGACTTTAAACAAGACTCGTGTGCAAAAACAAACGTTTTAAAAATACGTCAAATACACATGTCTGGAATAATAATATATTGTAGTAATATACCTAGGTACCTCCTTCGTAAAAAATACACGCCTGTCACTTCATTTAAAATTAATCCAACTTAATAAAACGAAGCAGTGTCCACTGACGAAGAGAAAAAAATAATACCGTACAAAAAAGAAAGATTTTTTTTTAATTTTGATTACCTACATACATTATTTGTTCATTGCTGAAGAGTTTTCGTGTCGCAATCATTTTTGGCATTGATTTATTTCTCGTTCAAATATTGTTATGTTTTTACTAGTTTTCCCGGTAGAACTTGTCCTGTGGTCCTAACAGTGAATATTGAATTCGAATTTCTGTAATAATGAATTGCATAATGTTTTAAACCATATTATATTACGCATCCGCATTCTATCAATCGCACCAACTAGCAAACAATTTTCAGTTTCTGTCAAATGCCAATCTAATTTCAAAACAAGACAAAAAAATATTTAAAAAAAACAACAAGAAGTTTACATACCTACTCAAAATTTTCTTAATTTTATATAATGTTCAAATTCCTTAGTATTTTTTCTTTCATTAGAATCTTCCCCTGACAAAATAAAACACGTCAAAAAAAGGATAATAGGCGAAATTAATTCAACAGTTATCACGTGATGCAAAGACTAAGAAAAAAAGGGCTCCATTTTTGTACAAGTATTGAGATAAAAATGTGTTTTTTTTTTAATGTAATGCAGTGGGTTCCTAGGGAACGGTCTGTCGTCTGACAAGACGGCGTCTTTCAAAATTATATGACAATGTTTTTCGTTACTACGGAAACAATATTTGCAATGTTCTCAACTGACATATCCACCGCTGTTTTTTTGTAGCGGCGTATCCGTAGGAACCCAGACCATAACTGGGCTCAACCAAAGTGATTACAAACACGTCATACGCTTTAGGAAAAATTTCACTCTAAGCTAAAGCTTATGTCGTAAAAGCGGAAGATGTTCGGTACCCAGGAACGAACCTCAGACCTTCAGAATAAAATACTTCCAATTAGACTTGAAAATCTGTTATTAAGAGGTGGGGTCAACTTCTTGAGAATCGACTCCCAGCTGTCTATCCATCTCTTTGGTGGTCTGCCCACTGCCTGGGAGTTGTGTTCCATAGGGTTGACCGTGCAATACAATCAGGAAAATCTGGATGAGTCCCTCACTTGTTCAAGCCAGAATCTTATTATTTGCCTTCCCCATTTTAATATATCCCCAACCTCACATATTTCTCATACCACGTCGTAGTAAACAGCAATAAAATAATGTTTTTAAATTATAGATATTTCGGGTTAAAAAAAAACGGCCCAAATTCGGTGTTCACGGTTATTCCATTCATATTAAAGTAAAATAACAATCTGAATTAATAACCAAATCGGCTACACGTTCAGACAAATTTGGTTGCGTGATATTTTAACTGATACATTCCTTACATAGCACATTATTATTATTCAATTCATTCGCGTTAATTTGAATAATGGATGATGAAAATAAGAGACCGAATTAGACTAAATAATTAAAGGGTAAATGTGTAATGTTTTGTAAATTAATAAAATGATAATTTTCATTCATAATTCGTCTATATTCAGTCCAGAGCACTGACTGATTCTCGACTAACGCCACCTACCCCAGTTTCTTCTCGCGGGCAACACACACACATCATTGAAATGGTGGTTGAATTATACATACATAGGGGCCTATAACGAATTTAATAAGAGCTTATTGCCCTGTAATGGTGCCTTTTTACCAAAAGAATATAGAGCCAGAGCTGGAAAATATAATGTATTTTCACGATCGTTGATATTGTACCTACACCATGGAAATAACAACGAGCAAGAACTAATAATTAATGGGCGATGACCGTTTTTTCGTTGTTTTTCCTTGGTGACTATATCAACTACCAAGAAAACAATATACTCTATTATGTAGCTCTGAATCTATGTTCGATTGGTATAAATGAAATGCACCTAATAACCGTTAATTATCGTGCTAATAGTGTTATAACATCAAACGATCGAATCGTTCGATAATTTTGTATGGAAAATCCTTCGATGATCGTTTTGATATTCTATCACCGAAAACTTATTTATAGGGCTACCAAACAGGTACCGCGTTAATTACTCGTCGATTTTGTGTAGACAAGAACTTTAGATATGTACCTAAAGTCACTAGTGGTTGAAAACCACCCTGGAAACGAGAGAATGTTTTATAAAACTAACGCTTTGGAGGTAGGAAAATGTAGGTACCTACACTTAGAAGAAATTTCGATTATATTCGTGTACACAAAATTTAGGTATAAGTACCTACCTACAGCCATCATTTACGCGTCGAATCTGAAATCAACGTAAAAACCGGCAAAGAAAAAGGGTAACCCTTAGATGTACGAGTAGAATAACTAAATTATTAATTTACCGGATATTATAATATTATAACAGGTTCCTACTTACGTATAATATAATAGCCTTATGCAGAATCACTAACAGGGCTATCCATGATGATGTGTGTACTGTAAAGGATCTTCATTGGCTTTCCTCTCATGAGCTTTGACTGGCGGCTATTTGAATAGAATATCATATATTATCTACCATAAATCCGATGCATATTCATTGCATATAATTAAATTTATTCACCATTATATAGGTATGTATGTGGTTTATCGATCATATTATATAATATTATGTAGGTATGTAGGCCCTAAATTATTATTTTGTCCCATATTTGAATTAAATATGTTAGTATGTAGGTATTTATTTATTTAGTTAACGAAAGCTAAAACATCAAATATAATGATCTTCAGTACTGGGCAAAATGCATCGCATGCGAAAATACGCCCATAGGAATCTTCTATAGTGGGGACAATACAGCACAACGGATATTTCAGCAAGTGTGGCATTGTATGCGCTGCACGCTGCACCGCAGTCACAGTCACTTGCACTGGATTCGTCCTGTCTCTTTTTTCACCGCGGTTCTCTAAACCAGACCTCAGACGGTTCAGGATGATCTAACTAGACTCTAGCTCGCTTCCAGTGGTAGGTGTTCATGGGTTCTGAAAGCTCTGTACTGAGTATGCGGCGTTTATAAAGGATATTTACATCCAAGAAGTTGTGGAGAGGAGATATGGTAAATCAGGAATTGTTTTAAATCCGTCCGATAACCGAGTAATCCATAGTGAAGATAGCTCTCGGTTACTACATTTAGTCGGATATTTTTTACCCATCACGCCGTGTCCCGTAAGGGGTAGGCAGAAAGAACGTACCTCCACTCCTTTCTATCCAAGCACATTTCTTTCGCGTCTTCCGCCGACATAGCATTTCCCATAATAAAGAAATAAATAAATAAAGCTTTATTGTGTAATAAAAAACAATTTTTATAAAAACATTTAAAGATTCAAAGGGCGGACTTATCCCGAAGGATCTCTTCCAGCCAACCCAAACAACCTCTTCTATTTCTGGCCTTCCTTGAGGGCGGAATAGATGTGTTCGATTTACTTTATTCTCAGTCGTCCACGATTTCTTACACCTTTCCTTTCAGCCTTACAAATTCTCTGTGGCAATTGTTTGCAACAATTTCTTCCACATGCCCAAACTATCTCAACTTATTGACTTTCATCTTTGTCACAGCACTAACTGCCATACCATATTCCCTCCTAATATTCGCATTCCTTTCCTTATCCCACTGAGACATTCCATATATTAGTTCTCATTTCTACTTCATTTATATTAATTTCTTCTGTATTCGTCCATGTCCAATATTCACATTCACTGATGGTTACACGATTGTGTTAAGCACTTTCTTAGCTTGTAGTGAGACGTTATTGTTTCTCATACTGTTCACCCTGCTACCAGATATCAATGATGAGTATATTATGATAAACACATGCAACCCGCCTTTAATTGAACAAAAAAAAAGTATCGAATTCGTTGTGTTTTTTGGTCATTCTCTCCTAAAATGTAGAATAGATGGAGATATTAAGCAACCGTCTTCAAAAGTCAACAGATAAAAAAAATCTTGGATAGAAAAAATTATTTTATTCAATACTATGCTGCCATATTTTTATTATTTTGATTACGTCAATGTCGCGACTGCCTTCTACACATTTTACTTCAAAGCAGAAACCTTTATTTGAACGAAATAGGAGGGAAAATGATTCCGAAAAGTAAATAATATGTTTAAACCGAGTCCTATTGAAAGATAAATGCCGACTTATCTCTCAATAAATGATATTTTTCTTCCCTTGAAAGACTTCTTAATAAAATATGCCATACCTTATAGCTCAGGTCACTGCCTTTGTAACGATGTTAAAAGCGCGTTTTGGTCAAAAAATTCTGCGGATTTTTGGTGAGAAAAGTAGTCTTTACGACTGCTTAATAAAATATATCATTTCACAAGTACCTACACGTTACTGACTTTGTAGCATTGAGAGAAATCCATTTTTCCAACTTTCGATTTGGTTGATAGTGGTCCAGTCAACGGCTTGCTGTCGTGGAAACCCGGTGCCAACTATCTTTTACTTTTATAACACAAGCTTTGTTTTCTGTGAAATATGTCGAAAGTGTAATAATTGTTGAATGCATACAAATATACAAACAGTGATATTATTATTACAGACAATGACACAAATAGTATGTATGTACTTAGACATAAACATAAAAAAAGTGAGACAAACAACAGAAAAAAAAGAAAGAAAAATACTTAATTAATATAAATACACCAAGCGGTACATTGCGAGTACAATCGTTTTTTGTATGGATTTTTTGCAAATTAGATAGGTACCACACAAAAAACACGTTTCGCAATCGCAATGATACACTTGATTACGGCCCAAATCACTGGCTTTGCAACGCTGACTGTTTGGCTTGAGCTGGGTTTGCGGAAAGTGAGATAAAGAAAAATAATTCGGGTTGGAAAAATTATGAATCCTACCTCACTTTGTAGTTTCCTCACTCCTTTTCCTTTCTTCTTCTTTCACTGGATTCACTGACGTGGTTTTATGACGCGATAATTGAGGTCTAAAGATGAATATTTCCGATTATCGGCGAAGGTGCGTTTTAAGACGTGTTGATGCGGCGAGTTTGACAAAAGAGGACAAGCAGGAAACAAAAGCGATTGTTTGGAATGTAATTTTGAAAAGTGTGTTGCCAAAAATATTATTGTAAGTAGGAACGTGAAAAACGGCGCAAACACTGACAGAAGCTCATTTTATACAATAACTTCCACAACTTTGGAGTGATGGCACTTCTTTATACATTCTCGATTATCGAAAATACTAGGACCCTATAAACACAATATAATCTTGTCTCCGATAACACACGTAAGTATGGCTTATTGCTTGTACATAGTTTCTTTATTAGTATTGTGTTGTAATAATAAAATTGCTAGGGAATGTTTTAGCAGTAAGTGGTGAGTTTTTTTACGCGAGTTCTCACTATGTTATAAATTACTCCGTCATATTTTACGAATGAATCCGACGTGTTATTTTTAAAGCGCATTAAACATGATAATTTTAATATTAATAATCATTCGAGGAAAAAGCCCAAATAATGATAATACCTATGTGTTATAAAAGCATCATAAAGCTGAAAAGTTTCCAGGCATTCCTTGAATGATTTGTCTTTCCATGGATCTGTTTGTATTCATTCTTCCAAGTATTGAGGACCTTTTGACCGTAACTTATATTTACATATTTTCTTTTCTAAGAAAAAATTAATATGTATATAATATCCTTTTAGTAAAAACGACTTGTGGTTGCCCGTATTCTTCACCGTAAATAAGAAATTCATTCATGAATAATAAATATAGGTTCGTTCGTCTTTAACGGTTTGTACAAACATTCTTCTGAAAAAAAAACAACTCATGTGAGTATTTTGATTATGCAAACAATTCTGTTTTCATAAATGTACGTTTTTTTTTTATTTGCTTGTTAAAAATGCATTGTAAAGTGGCAACGTTACGTTAAAAACATTATGAGCAAGTGAACGAGTATGTTTATTCAGGAAGTATGTTTAGTAGTGATGGAAAAAGTGAAAAAGATATCAAACGAATGGGCGGTGGACTAAGGCCTAAGAAACAACAATGTCTCACTACAAGCTAAAAGAAAAACAAGTCAATTATGAAATTCTGTAAAATGGGTGTGTAACGTGATGGAATACATAGCCTTTTTCATAGTAACGGAAGAGTGGTGGTTCGTTCTCTCTGCCTAATCCATAAGGGACTTGGTTTATAGCTAGGTACGTATAATATTTTTAAAAATCTCTCAAAATGCAAAACAAATTATTTTCGTATAATTATTAGCTTTCTCGACAGACTTTCCATGTGGCACTAACTATGTATATTTAATTCGAATTGGTAGGTACAAATGATACATTAATTACCTTTTAACTAATGTAATTCCAGTTTCTGTCAAACGCCGATTAAGTTTCTCAAATTAGATATAAATCATATTGTATGAAAGCACTATGACAGTTACCTCTCTTTTCTTAAATTTGTAAAATTCTGCACAATTTTCTATTTTTTTTTTCTTTGTTCAAAATTATGAAGTTTTATTAGTTGAAAATTCGAAGACAGTGAGGTTTTTCGATGAAGTATATTTCAGACAAGATTTCTTCACTGCATAGCTTTTTTTTATATTTTGAATCAACTCAGCAGGTCGCGAACTTTATTAATGCATCTCTCTGAATTAAGAAAAGTTAAAATATCTTTGAATTTTTACATTTCTATTTAAAACAAGTTTCAGAGAATAAATTATTATGACTTTTCAAAGTAATCTTTTATATTATTTTAATTTAGCATAGCTTTATTGAGTATGGAATCGATTTTAAAATAAAAAGTTGTTCTAGAATTTACATATTAAATTTGAATAAGATAAAAAATTTCTATGAATTGTAAATCGTTCCATACTAATAATACCTGTATAGCTTGTGTTTTGTTAGAAGTTCGACAGTTTTTATTAGTTGTAAATATGTATGTACATCAAGTACGTAGGTACTTTTATCTTTCATATTTTGTTTTACATTGACAGCTGGTGGTACCTGCTAGTATAAAATATAAATGTATATTGTCTACAAAGGTAATATATTGGCGCTGTGAAGCAATTACTTCGTGTAAGCAATATCCATGTTTATTTTTATAGGAACCCATCACATTTCTTAAGAGCAGATATCTGTGTGGGTAATCGACATACAAGTATAGATATTATTACTTTGTATGGAGATTGGTTCTTGCTTGAGTTATTCCTGTACCGCTATTCCTTTTTTTAAGTGACTCACGGTAATTTTGTTTGAGCCGCGGGGATTTCTGTACAGGCGCTATACACGTACGTTTCCATTCAAAATTTTGTTACTACCCGCGAATATTAATGTCACGGAAACTTACAATAGGGGTACTGTATAATGACAATACTATTTCGCATCGCGAAATTCCAAGTATGAAAATGGGGCACATTTCCTTTGGTCAAGGCATCACGAGGCATCAAAAAATAAGAAAGTTACACGAAACATTAAAGGTAACCTTACTATAGTACATACTTTCGACGGTATAAACTTTTATATTTTTGAGTTTTAATTGGTGGTTGATAGATGAGTTGATCGATGGTTGGTATGATCGTCAATATGTGACCTGATGTAAACATCGTTAAAAACAGATGGAATTTTCGAATATGTAACAACTAATGAATCTAACAATTCATTGCTAATGTTCGATTTTTAAATGGAACAAACCACTACGGGCTTACGACCGTCTTCTACCGTTATTTAGAAGGCTGGGTTAGTGTGATCACTTAACGTTAACAACGTTCGGCATTAGGTGGTAATGTTTAAGTCTCCGAAACTCCTAATCATGAGAATTCTACTGTTTTAGCAGTGGACGATGTGGGCTTAAAGAGGATTAGCCCAGGTCGTAGGCTCTTTCATGCTACAAAAAACGCGTGATTTTCACTGCACACAGACATAATATACCTTTCTCTCTTTTTTTCAAAAAATTATATAGGTAAGCACCTATTATAAAAATTTCTTAAAGCGTAATGGGAATGTTTCACCAGTATGCGGTGAGACGTGTTTTTATAATAACGCGGACGCCCTGTTCAAACATATAACATTGCATGAACGTGTTCTAACTGGGCAGACGGGGGGAGACGTAAATTTGGTCGACCGATCGGTGCTTTGTTTGAAATGATCGCGCGTCGCTTGTATTGCTCTGTTGTATCGATAATCAATACGACAACTTATTACCAAAAGTTCTTACTTACTAACATTTATTTGTTAGCGTTGTCAACGAAAATGGACGCGCAATCATACGATGGCAGTTAGGACACACCATTTTTCATCGTGCGATAAGAAAATTTGTTTATGTGTTCATGCAATCATCGCAATCGCACTATCGTGCGATCATGCGACCAGCTGGGACAGGGCCTGATAGCTATCACAGACACAGCCAATACCTGTTGTGAATAGCCGTGTCCAGACAGACCGAGCACGGCCCGCGAGGCAGCCTCGCTAGGTAATGGCTCGCCCAGTGTGGACGTGGATACTACTTTATGGAAGTTTCAAAATGCTATGGGATCTAAAGATCCAGATCATTTCAATAAAAACAAACGAGAAGATTGCTGGAGAAAGATAGCCAAGGAAATGAACATTGAGTTGAAATGCTCAAACTGGCTCACCGTGGCTCGCGATGCCCGTCCGGAACCTTTAAAATTTGCCTCGGGTGCCACGGCTCGCGAGCTGAAAGTTTGAGCGTGGCTAGCGAGCCGTGCTCGGTCTGTCTGGACACGGCTATTGCTGAATACTTTATTTATTTATTCTGTTCTCCAGACAGCTTTATGCTGGTATAAGGAGAAATAAGTACAATGTTTTCATAGATAATTACAACAAATCAAGTACAAATACAAAAAGATCAGAATGAATTAAACATACAAAGCATGCACGCAATTAAATCAAGAAAAATAGTACCTACCTACATAAGACGTCAATAAATTAAAATAAGAAATATCAATTCAAATAAAGATCAACATTGTAAAGTAAATTCCAAAACAGTAAACATGACAAGTAGCATGCACAAAAAATATGTCATTTAAAAAATAGTCAGACAGTGACATGAGCCACAACACACATCCGATTCGTCAAACAAGTTTAGTCTTGAAAATGAAAAAAAGATATGGAAAAAAAAACAAAAAAATTAAAACATGTAGGTATATATAGTAAATCAAATAAAATAAGACATGGTGAATAAACATAAGTGATGTAAATGGTAATACAAATAAGTATGGCAAAACATTGCCAAATATATAAATACAAGACAACTAACGTGCACAAATAATATAAACATCTATATATTGGCTATTGGCTAATATATCAATTGGCACTTAAAAGTGTTCATGCTGTGACATGAGCCACCCCACACATTCGATTCGTATAAGCAAAGGCAGATATGAACATAATAACTTACTTATTTCTTATACTTATTCCTGAATACCTACTTAGTATTATGGTATCCTCTTTTATCCACATAATATTTCATCTTCCTTAAAAGGGTCCAAATTTTCATACAACTTTGAAAATAAAAACGTATACCTTTTTTCTGTATGATTATAACTCAAAGTAGGTATACTTTTTTGTATTTTTATACTCTTGTGGCTCAAATCCGTTTATTGAATGACACTCACTAATTAGAAGGGATTAAAAATGTAAATTCGATACGGGTAAATGGATACGATGAAGCTGAGCTGATACCCGCCCTGCGACACAGTCGCCCTCTCAAGATAATAATAATAAACACCGACCTCGGTAACCTAGTTGTACTAGCGTGGACTTCAGGTCCGAGGTCCCGGGTTCGATTCCCGGTCGGGTCAGAGTTTTTCTAAGGGCCGAAATTATAAAGACTGGATCATATTTTCGTCAGTAAATGTCAAAGTTACCAACGAACGGCGACTCGTTAGTAAAGTTTACCAACGACCATATTATAAACCAAAATTAACTATCCGTATATTTGTTTATGGTTTTCGAAAGCTTCTATGGAATTTTACTGACTCTTATGTCAAAACCATGTCAAAACAAACGAAATCAGTAAAAAAACCGCGCAAAAGCGTTGTAATTTGGTGTGCGTAATTTGTGTTGTTTATCTTTTATAATATTTTGTAAGTGAAATCAACTGTGTGAGACAGGACTCTTTATTTTAATCATTAGTGAAATTAACTTTGCGAGACAGGATTGATTATTTTGTTTTAGCGAAATAGGGACATTGTATTATTTTCATTTTTTTATAACTATTCTCTTGGTGTTGAAATAGTTGATCCAAACTTTAAAAACACCCCTTCTTCATCAGAAGAAGTGAATGAAACTCTGTTAATAAAGGCATCACTATCACTGCTGGAAAACATTTTAAAATAGCAAAACAACGCGCAACAAAAACACCACAAAATACGCACAACGAATTTAAAAGAATGAAATGACAGCCTGACAGCCACGGCCTATTGCTATTTCTTTCTCTCTTAGGTGAAAGAGTGAGACGGCAATGAAGTTACTGTCGCTTAATCGGTGGTCAGGCCGTCAGTTAAAGCCGATGGTAACATTTTACCGAAATATTACTAACGGATGTTTATAATTCTGAAAAACGAGTTGTTATATCAAATTTTGGACCAATTTTTTGTAACTTAAACTAACGGACTTTTATAATTTCGGCCCTAAGTGTTTTTTCACTTGAAATTTCTACCCGGGGTTGGCCTGTCTCAGATTGGACGGGATCAGTTGACTGGAAAAAATTGCCACAGGCAATAAGTTCCGCCGGCTATACTTACACCTTTGTATCGAAAAGTGTTATATATTAATAATTATTAAACTACGAGGGATTCCCCGTCACCATATGACGGATATTGTCACCCGTTTTTACGAAGACGTTTTGACGAAGCTCTCTTATAAAGTTCTCTCGTTGCCCGGGTGGTTGCCATCTACTAATGGGGTATGTACGTGTTTTTTTTTTAAAACAGAACTCAAGTACCGCTCAAACATAGTTATGTAGAATATATCTGGCCAACGTTCGCTTGCGGTAGGTGCCGTTAGTAGATCTGTCGGTCAGTGTTATGGGTTATTCTTATATAACTGTAAGAGGATATTCTAAGCTGATGAGTTGAGTTGATTATTTTTTTTAACAGGTACCAAATAATATTGTTTTACATGTGTATAGATTTGATGTTGATAATAGATCAATAAAATGCTGGATTAGTTAAACCATTTCACATTATAATATTATATAACGGAAAACAAAAAACTTCAAATAGGCAACTGAAGTTATAAGGAAGAAGGTTCTTCAAGTAGTTTTTTTTCTTGTGGTAGGGAAGAATACGTAGCTAGTGTAAACATCCGCTCGTAGTAAGTACCCCCCGTCTACTAGAAGGTACCCCCCGTAACTAACGAGGCTCTGGCGATTGAACGTCGGCGATATACGGTAACACGGAGGAAATCCTACAGCAACCCCATACGAACCAGCATAGACAACGTGGAGGAAAGTCACAATCCCCATAAATCGAATTGGGTGAGGCCCTTGTTTAGCACATCAGCAGTTGGCGAAGTGCGATAATAAAAAAGTAACATGCGATATTTGTTTGAAAATGCACCAATTCAATAATTTTGCTATAAAAACGTTTTCTTTTTTCACTTTATTCCAATGATTTATCAAAGCAATATTTTTCATCAATATTTTATTACCGGTAAAAGAGATTGAGATTAAGTATAGGTAATATTATAAGAAGACTTGTTGAATATTCTCAAGAGAATTATGCAATTTCTTTTAGATCATAGATTGTCTCGTTCTTTGTAACATTAACATTATTATTATTACTTGCAACGTATTATCAAAGCTTCTATTTCCAACTCAAAATCACATTTCACAACATTTTTCATATTGTATCTTAAAGAGTTTTGAGTATAGGTATTATGAATCACAATACACTGTAAAAAAACTTCTTTTTTTAAAAAAAACGATTTTTTTTTACCCATCACGCCGTTCTCGGATGCGGAGCTGGCAAAGAAACCTCTTTCGCTTCATTTGAGAGCATTACGTTCCACATACATTGTCTCCTATTCCTTTTACTCGTGATTTGGCCCTCCTTTAAGACGGTACCGGTATGATCGGCCCTCATCACTCTAGGTCGGCCACGTCACCGCGCACCCTATTTTTCAGATTTATAGATTCTTTTTCTCGTTCTTTCATAATTCATTGTCTCAACATGCCCGAACCACCTCAGTTCATTCGCTTTCATACTAGTCACTACGCCAACATTCACACCGCATCCCTTTTTAATATCATAATTCCTCACCTAATTAATCAGTCATTTTCCGCATATCCTGCACAAATATCTCACTTCTACAGCATTCATATTCACTTTCAGACAAGTCAAATCTCACTTCTACAGCATTTATAGTAACTTTCAGATTTTTCGTACAACTCTAAGCTTCAGTATCCGCGCGCGCGCGTTATTTTATTTCTGGTTTTTACATTCTGATATTATATTGTTTCGTTGTTTATGAATATGGCATTTGCTGGCGCATATTTTTATTAAAACAAAATAAATAATTGAGCGGTTGTTGGTAGTCCAGTTGTATCAATCGCCGGCTTTCATGCGCACAGCGTATTGGAGGTTGTAGGTTCGAATCCCAGCCGTGCCGACCATTTCCGCTTTCACGACACAACCCTTTGGTTAGTGTGAAAGATGTCAAAGTGTATTTGTGTTCACTTCGAGTGGCCACAGATTCATTTAAAAAAAATATATAACATTATACGGGGTATTCTAGGCATCGGTAAGCATTAAAAAGATACCTATAACAAGATATCTATAGCAATTTTGAAAATTCTTCATTAATAAGTACCCAATATGGTCGATATCCCGTAGTGGATCAAATTTAATTTCATTGCTCCTTCAGTCCATCACTCTTACCAACATTAGGGAGACGAAGTCTTTCAAAATCAATAAAAACATAAGATACATTAATTCTATCACTTTGACGGATACCTCTAAGTTTTGTCGTAGAAATTTGCTGCTCCTATTTATAGTAGAAAATTAATTAAAAGCTTTTTTTCTAAGCGGTAAAATAACAATACCTAAAGGTGAGTAGGTACCTATTGTAACCTCACTGTGTACAAGATTAATCTATATGTATAATACTACATTATAAGGGCCCACTTTACTTGAGAGTCGAGTGTCTGGGATAAAGATTTAAGAAGGTACTTATCTTAAGAAAACATGTGTTTGGAGCGGGTCGACTAGATTAATAAAGAATAACGAAGAAACTTTGTAAAGTAAACGGAGAGAGGTAGATATTCTGTCACTGTCAGATAACACTGCGCTTATATCCTCCCAAACTTATTATTGTTTATTATTTGTAAAATTTAATTTTATCATGTTCGTTAAATGTTTATAAGACTAGAAAGTTCCCCTATCGTTTTTAACGGTTTAATCTTCCCTCTTCAGATAATAAATATGGCCAATAGGCATTTATGAATAAAGACAGCTTAAAATGGCATATATATGAATAAATACATTTAATATCTTAGCGCCATCTACAAACTAGCAGTAGCTAATAAAATTTGGTAGCGTAATGATCTCACAACCTTTAGATACATTTATTTATTTGTTCTGATTTTATTTTACTATTGTAAAACATATTGAAGATTATTTTTAATTAATTCTTATTGTCGTGGTATTGTTTACATTTTGTTTGCAACCTTCGACCAAAATCCGTGAATGTTATTAATATTTTTCTTCTTCTTATGGTCGCTCACAGTCTTTTTTTTTATATGAGGGGAAATTCATCATGGACACCCATGGACATGCCTGGGTAGTGCCGGACTCCTACCGGCTAAAACCCCTCAACTCCAAACTCAGCAGTGTCCCTGCCCATTTTTAGGGCCTACCACTGCTGGTTTTGTCTTTGATCACCTCTTTAGTGTTATCTATTCTTTCTCCTTTTGTCTCATTATTCTTTCCATTAGTCCGGTCATTTCACTCCACTGCGTTTTCCCTCTGAGCATATAATTAATTAAATCAGCCACTGCGGGAAAGCTCTCCAGTTGAAGCCTGTGTGTTGTCATTTCTCTCTCCTCTGACCATCTGTCACATTTAAACACTGTGTGTTCTGCTGTATCTTCATCGCCGCAATATATGCATGCGCTAGAGTCTGTTTTTCCAATTCTTTTTAGGTATGCATAAAATACTCCATGACCTGAGAGACATTGGGTAAGCCGGAATGTCACCTCACCATGTGCTCTTGAGGTCCACGACGTGACATTGGGGATTAGCCTATGTGTCCATCTTCCATTGTCGGAACAGTCCCATTCTCTCTGCCATTTGTCGAGCGTTTGCTGTCGCTGACGTCTGCGGGCATCGTTTATAGTGTCTTCTTCTGAGGAGAAGATTCTTCCGTGCTCTTCGGCAAGTAGATGTATCGGGACCATACCGGCAATTACAAGAGCAGCATCAGCAGATACTGTGCGATATGCGCAGCACACTCTTAATGCCATAGGTCTCTGGCCAGCTAAAAGTGCATTCTTTCTGCTCTTTACGATCAATGAACCCTCCCAAACAGGTGCAGCATACAGCAGTAGAGACTGTGTGTGTGGCCATTGCCAATGTCTTCCTTTTATTCTGTTTAGGTCCTCTAGTGTTCGGCAGAAGTACGGACAGTGCTCGCGTTGTCTTTTGGGCTTTTTTAGTAACATACGCAATATGACGTTGTTCAACATGACGCAATAACATACGACATGTTGAACATGTTGAGAATTCTCATGATTAAGAGTTTCGGAGACAAACATTACCACCTAATGGCGAACGTTGTTAACGTAAAGTGATCACACTAAGCCAGCCTTCGAAATAACAGTAGAAGACGGTCGTAAGCCCGTAGTGGTTTGTTCCATTTAAAAATCGAACATTAGTAATGAATTGTTAGAGTCATTAGTTGTTATTTTTTCTTTAAGATCTAGTCCTGAAAAGGTCACAAGAATCTAAACATAATTAGAACGTTGTGCACCAACAAAGCCAATAGGCAATAAATATGAGACAGTAACAAAAATGGATTTAGTCATATCCTGGCGCCAAATACATGACAGCAGTCGCAGTCTTTAAATTTGGTTGCTCTCTTGTTCTCAACAATTTCCAACTTTTATCTCTATTTTTCATTTTATTATTAAATTTCTACTTGTTGCATACATGAGATTTTTCGACATGTTGAACATGTTGAGAATTCTCATGATTAAGAGTTTCGGAGACAAACATTACCACCTAATGGCGAACGTTGTTTACGTAAAGTGATCACACTAAGCCAGCCTTCGAAATAACAGTAGAAGACGGTCGTAAGCCCGTAGTGGTTTGTTCCATTTAAAAATCGAACATTAGTAATGAATTGTTAGAGTCATTAGTTGTTATTTTTTCTATACGCAATATGTTTGGAAAAGTTCAGACTACTGTCTAAAACCACCCCTAGATACGTTGCTTCTTTAGATATTGTTAATAATAATAACAAAAAGAAACACAAAAAGAAAAATATCTCTATGGCATGGATTGATTACAAAAAAGCATATGATTCAGTCCCACATTCTTGGCTAATAAAAGTTTTGGAAATATATAAAATTAACAACAAACTCGTAGAATTTCTAAAATTTTTGATGTCAAAATGGAGAACAAAAATATCTGTTTTTCAACCTTCTGGAAAATATATTACCGATTCAATCCATATCAATAGAGGTATTTTTCAAGGAGATAGTCTAAGTCCGCTTTGGTTCTGCTTAGCTCTAAATCCACTGAGTAAATTATTGGAATCCTCAAATTGTGGTTATGAATTAAAAAGGTCTGGTATTAAATTTAGTCATTTACTTTATATGGACGATTTAAAATTATTTGGTAAAAATTTAGTTGAATTAGAAAAATTAATCAAAATTACAAAAAAATTTAGTGATGATATAAAAATGGAATTTGGCTTAGAAAAATGTGCAAAAATTAATGTTCAAAAAGGAATAATCCGAAACAATCATCAAAATAGTTCTTCGTCTGTTACAAAAATTCCTCTTTTAGATAATCAAAATTACAAATATCTTGGCTTTCAACAAAATCTAGTTTTTGACCACAAAATTATTAAAAATAACATTAAAAATGAATTTATTAAACGATTAAAAAAAGTTTTGAAAAGTTTTCTCTCCGGGAGAAATAAAATTATGGCCATTAATTCATGGGTTGTACCGAAAATTTTGTATTCTTTTGGAATCATTAAGTGGAACCAAACGGAACTAGACAAGATGGATTTAAGGGTACGTAGTTTGCTCACACAATATAGGATGCATCATCCAAGATGTTCCTTGATGAGATATTTACAAAGGAAGATTGGTGGTAGAGGCATGTTAAACATCAAAAACATGAATAACAAAGAGATAAACCTCCTCCAATCTTACTTTATCTCATCAAGGAATAAATTGGGTTATGAAGACCTCATTGCGTGTGATTTGAAGTACACGCCCTTAAATTTATCAAATCCTGTTTCACCACCGATAATTGGGGTACAAGATCGGGTTGATATATGGAAAGGCAAGTCTCTCCACGGTCGATTCTACGAAACTTTAAATTCATCACATGTAAGTCTTGAAGATTCGACTGGATGGTTGAGGTTTGGTGTACTATTTAGCGAAACAGAAGGTTTTGTCTGTGCAATACAAGACCAAATCATCGTCACTAATAATTATAAAAAATATATTATTAAAACACCTGATATAATTGATAAATGTCGTGCATGTGGCCAAACAGGAGAAACACTCAGACATATTTTGTCTGGGTGTTCTCTCCTGTGTGGTTCTGAGTATCTGCACAGACATAACGATGTGGCTAAAATAGTTCATCAAAAACTTGCCTTGAAATATGGTTTGCTCGATCTTGAAGTATCTCATTATAGGTACACCCCAATTTCGGTAATGCAAAACAGTAATACAAAGTTGTATTGGGATATACCAATACAAACTGACCGAACGATTAACGCAAATCGTCCGGACATTGTATTGGTTGATCGTAGGAACGGAATAACGTATCTCGTGGATATCACTATACCGTATGACGAAAATTTGAAAAAAGCCGAGCAGGATAAGATAATTAAATATCTTGATCTTGCTCACGAAATCAAGGATATGTGGCATACACCAACCACCCACATAATACCTATAGTGATATCGACGAATGGAGTTATTCCTAAGTCTCTTAAAGACAATCTAGGGAAACTTGGCATCTGTTGTGGTCTCAGATATGCCATCCAAAAGGCAGTTCTGTTGTCCTCATGTAGGATGTTAAGAAGGTTCCTTTCTCTGTAGTTCGAAGATCTCTCATGATTACATTACATCGTGATGTATCATGAGAGATAATACCGATATTTTTATATTTAGTATATAGCATTGTATTTAATTTTAATTTATTTTTATTAATTTTTTTTTACAATGATGTATACTTCATATGATATATTGTGATTTAATGAATAAATGATTTGAAATAATAATACTAAGATAACTTATATTAAGAGCGCCGTTTTGTGGCCTAGAGGTCACCTCAAGGGCGCTGTACTAACTATACAAGGCAAAATTTACATTAACATTAATGGATTCAATAATATTATCTAATTTCATAGACAATCGTGCATATTATGAGACATACAATAATTATTATTATTACCTGAGAACCTTCGAATTCAAAGCAGATATCCTTTATTCGTCTTGCTCCACTCAACATAACTGCAACCGTTTTTTGTGGTGCAACGGTAAGATCGTTCCTTTTCATCCATTCGGCGATACTATGAAGGACTTGTTAGTTTTTGTAACCAGCTCGGTCTTTGTTGCGGCCGTGACTGAGACTGCCAGATCATCAGCATAGCATACCAGGCCCACATCTTCGGGAACTGTGACATTCATTATGTCGTCATACATAATGTTCCAGAGGGTCGGCCCCAAAACCGAACCCTGCGGAACAGCTCCGCCAACTTCCATTTCTGTTTTAAAGTCAATTAATATTTTTCTATCAGTTAGATAGTCCGCTATGACATTTGTTATTTTCGTATTAATATTTCTTGTCCTTATTTTCTGCATTATGATACTCCAAGATGCTGTGTTAAAGGCATTTTTAACATCTACAAGGATGAGCGTATTAAGTTTTCTCATTTCCTTGGCTGCATTTGCCATTTTTTGGACCTCCATGATTGCATGCATAGTTGTTTTACCCTTTCGGAATCCGTATTTCGCTCACAGTCTGATCTCCAGAGACCGAAGCCATTGGATCGCGTCATCCGTTAGTGCGATTGCATCATGCGCATCGAATAACACGAGTTTTTTACGGCGTCAGTGCAAAGCTCCTCATGGGGTTTGTCTATCATTTTTACCCCTATTATGCGGTGTTCACACCAGGCGATATAAGGCCAGACGATTTCACTTGCATAAAAAAAATATCGCTCGGTCGCCCATTGATCGTGTGATGTGTTCACACGAGTCCACCGACATACACTCAATCTGTCAGGTGCGCTGATAGTTTTGAAAATGGCGGACGTCGAGGTAGAAGTTGCGCAGTAATTGGGGTTAGCTGAAAATATTGTTTTATGCGGTGTTCACACGGGGCGATATAAGCCCAGACGATTTCGCTTGCATAAAAAAAAATATCGGTCGGTCACCCATTGATCGTCTGATGTGTTCACACGAGTCCACCGACATACATTCAATCTGTCAGGTGCCCTGATTGTTTTAAAAATGGCGGACGTCGAGGTAGAAGTCGCGGAGTAATTGGAGTTAGTTGAAAATATTGTTTTAGACGATATAAAAAGACTTCCTAATTGAGGAAAAATATAAAAAAACGCAGATATTGGGTGCGGAATTGGATTCTAAGGAGAAATAAATTTAGAGCAGTGCTGTCAACTGTCAAGAAACAGAACATACGGACGCCGCGCATATCTGCGCATGCGTGCATCGTTCCACCAGATACAAAAGTTGAAAGGTAGTTAACTTGAGGCGATATCGCTTTCAATAGTTTTTATAGCTTCAGATTTGTCGACAATCTGTTCACACGGTTCAATTGGCTGGCGATATTTTAGTGTCCTGGCGATATTCGCCTCGTCTGAACACCGCATTAGGGACAAAGAGAGGCGGCAAGAGCTATATATTGCGTATTGTCAGTGTTTCTATGGCCGTGTACCACGTCCCGAACAAATCCAGGAACATAACATAATATGAGAGGTTCTTATTTTTCTCAAAACTGCGCTATCTTTGCTATATATTGATATCCGAAAGGGTACGACGTACCCTTTGCATAACTGATGGGCTTGCAAGGGGTTCATTTTACCATAGCATCCTTCATGATGCTGTAATAGCACCTTTTTGCCATCATATCCTTCTTAAACAGTATACTAATAGAACGTTATCCATCGAATAAGCGCAGAATGAGCCAATCTTCCACGACTTGGAAGATTGGCCCATTCTGCGAAATTTGACTAAACTGATTATAAAAGAGGCTACAACTTTATTATCAATTCCACTAACTGGACTAAGGATCCATTGTCAAGGACTGAGCGAGTTTCCGACCTAGCGCTATTTCACAATTTTCTTTCCAAAACAATGACATGGTTATTGGTTACGTCAACTTTTAAATGTTGATATTTATAAGTGTTTTCTATTATTATTATTAAAGATAAACAATATTAATCTATTCTCAATTTGACCACAGATAAACAAAATATTATATAAGTCTGTGTCATTGTCAAATACATCGAAGTGTGTGTGAGTATCAAATACATAACATTGGAGTAGCGTTTGTAATGTTTTTATTTAATTGATTTAATCTTTTTAATGCATAATTTCAAAAAAAAAATTGCTTTCGCCACTCCTTTTCTATATAAACTATCCAATCCAATCCAAACACCCTTAAGACCCCGCTTAGGGGCATAGGGAGGCAACAAGAGCTCTCCATTGCGCTCGATCTTGCGCAACGTTTATGACCTCCTCCCACTATAATTGTGCAAAATTTAATACTCCTCCATCCGTGGAATTTTCATTGATATAGTCAAAATTTTTTTCCTTCACGCATCAATATACCTACAATAGATTAAAAAAAAATACCTTGAATAATAATGGGTTTTTTTATTGTTTTTCGTTTGCAGAGTTCAGAATGTTCATCTGGTAGAATCGAGAGTATTTTTAAACCGATATATTATATTATTTCCCTCGTTGTAGGTATTTTTTATTTATTTTTCTGATACCAACGGAGCGAAGATAGGTATTTACCGGTAAGAGCCGGTAACAACTGTAAATAATATAACCCTATAAATGTACTTACTTTTCACCGCGCTCTCTATTTATCCACATCCTACGTTTTTAAATTGAAGTTTCATAATATGTTAAAAGCTTGTTCTGCAAATGGAATTAGTATTTACGTACTCTTTAACCGTACTGAGTATATATCTACTTCGTGAACCGTATTTAATACATATTTTTTAAAGAAATCCCTACTAATTCAAATTTCTTATCTCAATTCAAACCAACGAATTCTCGTATAATTTTCTTACCCTTCTTCTTAATAATGTAGGCCTTGGTTTACTACTAAGTCATGAATCATGAACATGATCACCTACCGGGTAATGCTATATTTCTACCATCTAAATTCTAAACTATGGTTTATGTATATGAATTATGTATGGTTTTTCTTAAAATTCACCGTTTAAACTGATTATATGTTTTATAATATATTATGCGCTAATGCAAATTTTAAGATAGGGACTTCTGAGTTGGACGACGTGTTGCGTAGTAGTTATTATTTTTGTTTTTTGCAGTTACGAATGGTTAAATTGGTGATGGATGATGCTTGTGAAGTGTGCTGAAAAGACTTTATGAATGTATGTGTGTTCTATTTTGGGTGCGTGCTTATTCTGTATTTGCGATTTTCTAATGCAAGTTGAAAACTTCATATATGGTTGATGGGTGCATGGTTTCTTTTTCTTTTTACATTAAGTAGTATATTGCCTCAGCACAGACTCTCGTCTAGTGAGGTAATAAACCCTTTATACAAATTATATATATATACATACATACATTCTCCCTTTAAGGCACCCCGAACACCGCAAGCCAGCCCGGTGGAGTCCAATCCGCAGCGAACCCGACCCGCACGAAACCGACCTCCTAGCTCGATCGAAGCAATCAAACCAAAAAGCCGGCCCCGGACAAATCAAGCCCGCCGCGAAATACCCCCAAACCAACCAGCAATGCGGAGGCCTAAGCCCCACTCGGGAGCATAGGGAGGCATCAAGAGCTCTCCATTGCGCTTGAAGGCGTCCGAGGCTCATTGTGCCTTTTCTGACCAGTTGAGATTTAAGGACGTGAAGCGGTCAGCCTCACGGTCCCGATCTGATTTTTCGATTTCCTGCCTCTTACAGGATGCTCGAAAATTGTACATTGTAAAATGCTTATGTTTTTTTGTATTTTTTGGGAATAAAATAAATAAATAAAATAAAATATAGTTCCCATTTCAACCCATATTATTAGATATTTTAAGCTTGTTTGTTATATTGAATGTGTGATATTCTTTAATACATACAACGTTTACCGTTGTTTTACATAATGTAGCTCATTTTTTGCTTTTTAAATCAAAATTTATCCGATTTTATTTTTGGCTTTTGTATTTTTCTGTATCTACCTATTGGTTGTTAGTTGTTATTTTTACTGATTCCGTTTCATATATTTTATTTTAAATTATTGTTTTTTAAAGGCATTTTCCGTACCTATATTTTCAATAAATAAAAACCCCTGTTTTTGTTTAAGACTGGCTCCTAGGAACCTTTCCCCCTTCGTACAGATATGATTTTGTACTATAAGTACTATGTAGGAAGAAAGATTACTGCCCACTTTTTATATTTTTACATAAGTGTTTTTGTTTGGTTTAAATAATTTTACAGTTCATTCTTTTTCGCACATAATAATAAAACATTATTCGTTTGCAAAATTAAAATTGACTACGAAGGCTGATTTCTTGTTTTCACCCGCTTTATTATTATTTTTTTCATATCTTTTTCTACAAACTGCTGTATAAAAGTCTTCCTTTAGAACCAAAATCCGGAGACAGTCCTCCAATGTAGGTCTTGTGGCCAGTGAATCAAGTTTGGTAAAAAATTGCGAAAAACGATTTCACTTTTACTGCTTTTGTTTGAAAATTTGGTAACATTAAACATGAAATAAGCCTTCCACTACGCTAACGATTTCATTTATACCTACTGCTTTTGTTTGAAAATTTGGTAACATTAAACATGAAATAAGCCTTCCACTACGCTAACGATTTCATTTATACCTACTGCTTTTGTTTGAAAATTTGGTAACATTAAACATGAAATAAGCCTTCCACTACGCTAACGATTTCATTTATACCTACTGCTTTTGTTTGAAAATTTGGTAACATTAAACATGACATAAGCTATCTACTGAGCTAACGATTCCATTTTTACTGCTTTTGTTATGAAATTTGATAACATTACATGAGTTCAATTAATGATTTCATTGAAACACTATTGATGTATTATAAGTAATGAAAAAACATTCTCTAAATATAGAAAGAAGTCAAGAAACAGTAATATTCAGGCATCAAAATAACCCTGATGTTCCTCTCATAAGTAAATAATCAAAATATCCCCTTTCGTAATATCATATTATCATCCTTTTGAATTATTTGTGGTTGAAGGGAAAGATGACGATGCGAATGAAAGGATATAAAAAGATTAAGAATATCACGGGACCTATTGAAATATTCTCTCCTTTTCCCCATACAAAGGACGTCGCTCTATACTAATTCTCATTAATTACGATATCGAAAAAGTGTCCTTTCATTTTTGACCTTATATTTTATAATGGTCTGAACTATTGCGAACAGGTTTTTGAAAGCCCACGGTTGTACTAAAAAATAATAATACATAAATGATGCTTAAAAATAGAAATAAAATATCCGTATTAATTTTTAAATCTTAAAACCTTCCTGGATCTCCGCATTTCTGGCATCATACCATTTTACATTAAGCTTCGTATGTTTCTTTTTCTCTTACCCACGTTGTTTATGATTTCAAGTCATGATATGTTATTTACTTATTTATGCTATTTTGTAAAGAAATTTATACTACCGACCATTAATTTTTATTGCAAATTATTAAAGCAATCAATCAATGCTCTCTTAAAGACCCCTATAGGGACAAAGGAAGCCAAAAAGAGCTCTTCACTGCGCTCAATCCTGCGCAGCTGCAATAAACAGACCATGTCCAAATTCCTCGGTTCTACTTCGAAGGAAAGGAACACGGTATTATTGAGTCTTTTTCGTCTTCGGAAGACAGCCTTAAATTTAGTATACTTAACACGTGTATCAGTCATTATTATGTGAGTACATGATTTTTTACAGTCAGGGCTCATAAGTGACTGGCCAACTGTAGTGGATAGCTCAGCAACAGGGGCAAGATTAAAATTTGGCGCCTTCCCCTCTTACATAGTTTTGACCCCCACCCCTATATAAATTGAAAAAAATACCTATTTCAAAATAAAAAAGTTAGAATATATATTTTAATTTACATACTTATAATACCACATCAATATAGTACCTACAAAAATTTCAATTTTAGGACAGAGTGGGACAGAGCTAACTTCTGACCCAAATTTTTCTACCTGCGGATTCACCACAAATGTTTTTTTAAGACCTTAACCCGAAATTAAATGTTATTTTTGGTAAAAACGAAAATTCTGCTTTTATCAATCTGGTCGTGTATAATATAGCACAAGCAGATTTTTCCGCCCTCTCAATAGAGGCGCCCGGGGCGGTCCCCCCCCCCCCCCCACCTCGGTACGCCACTGTAAGCAGTAATCTTAGAGTGGCGACCAAGAACAGGTTGTTCATCCACAATCAAGGGGAATCAGTCATACATTATTTCAAGGAATGCTCCGTAAATATGTTAGAGACCGCCATTAGGAAAATTATATATATGAATAGGTATTGCATTGAAATGGCTAATTAAAACTGTTCTAGTTTATCCTTTAGCTCTTGGTTCATAACGAAACTGAAGAAATGAAATATAAGGAGAAGCAAAGTTTTCTTAAAGCAAAGGGATGTAAGCTAGAACTATGAGTTTTCATTTGATAACCGTAACAGAAGAAGATGGTGGCAGGGCGCGTTTAAAATTCCAAATAACAATTGCACTCCTTTCCATTGATGCGGAGTTGAGAAAAATGTGTCTCCTTTTATATAAGCGGAAGTAGAAAATATAAAAAGAAAGAATAAAAGTACAGAAGGGATGTATTGCAAAAATCCCCAAGGGCAGAGCATTGTTACAGAAAGTAGTAGTAACAAAACGTATTGAGGAGCAGAAAGAAATTTCTATTTCGCTTAGTTTGGCAGTTTTTCTATAAAAGGCATTATTATTGTATCTTTAGTACATGTGTTTCCCTTATCACATAACGACCCTTTCTGCTTCCACACTCCTTAAGATTACAGAACGATTCAAAATATATAGGTAAAATTAGAGATACCACCCTTACCGCTGTTCTTGTATAGCAACGTTCTATTTATTGTACTCAATCAAATGAAAGAACAAGTAATGAAGTTATAATAAAGTTGCACGACATAGATGTCGTGCAACTTTATTATAACTTCATTACTTGTTGATTCTATTTTTATAAACCAAAGATTACAACTAACCGACCTCCCTCCTTTCCCTTCCAGATACAATATATCCCATACTCCCTTCATCACAGTATCATTTCTCAAACAGCTTATAAATCTGAACATCCTTATAAAAGTTTTCTTTCCGGTTGAAAGTTAGTATGAATACCTTTTTATTTCTAAACTGAACATTTTATAGGATAAAATCCTCATTGTCTCATCTTTGTAAACATTAATTATTATTTACAATTTTTTTTTTCAACAATTCAAACCGTTTTTTTTTTCAAATCCATGGATCTTTAAACCTGGTGCAGCTGTGGGGAGCAATCCGTGACAGACAGATCCTCCTGCATTCTGAACAGTTCCGCTCTGACAAGTCGGTCCACTCCTCCCTTAATCGCCTCCGCCACGAGCTTTTTTCATTTTTACCTTTTCTTCGTTTTCCTTTACAAAGAAGGTCAAGGGACCATATCCAGCTTGTGCCGCTGTGATCTTATAAGAACTATTTTGGCATCCTTCAATTAGTTCGTAGAACGCTGCCTTTTTGGGCTACAGAGGCTTATTCAATGCCTGTTCCTGGCTCTTGCCCTTCGCAAAAAATCTCCTTAATCGTAATTTGATGACCCCGAAAGGTCTTCACAAGATTCACATCTCCCAGTTTCAGCAAAATTTTTTGTCATATGATCTAACGTCCCCTCTGACCACTTATGTCTACTGGTCGACCTGACGTCCACGGTGACCGTTTGTACCACATTTTCAACCTGGCTCGGCATAAGTGTCCTCCGCGATTAATTAAGAGTAGAGTGAATAAAAATAGAGTATTTCAAATGTAGCATGGTTTTTTATTCCATTGCAATGAATAAAAGTTATAAGAGCAGAGGTATATACTGTATTCCTTTCCTTTGATAAAGAGGTGAGGGACTGAATATTTCTTCGGTAATTATCAGAATGGGTTAGAAGTTGGCCAAGAAGTATACCTACAGTGTACTGAAGGTCGTGAGCTAGAATCTCAGTGCCGCCCTTTTCCACTTTGACAACACAAGCTTTTCTTTACGTAAAAGATTTCAGAAATGCATTAGCTTTCACTTTGGGTGAGTATCTGTCCATCCACCTGTATGATACGGGGCTGATTTGCAACACTCTTCACTTTAGTTTTTGACCATAAATTGCTTATTCAGGACCCCTATTCTGTAGCAAGTGTAGGGTAGTCACTTGAAAAAATGTGACTATTAGGCGATACATTTTGTATGAAAAACGTCTATGTATAGTCACTTTTTTCAAGTGACTACCCTACGCTTGCAAGAGAATTGGGGTACAGTTTTAATTTTATAACCCACAGATAACTAACCTCCATCCACCAGCAATGCAGACCTATCTCTTATACCATAATCTATAATATCAGATGAAAAACGGTTGACCAAAATACAATAAGTACATATATCAACAACAACTAATGACTTTGATAATTCATTAATAAAAAACAAACCACTACGGGCTTACGACCGTCTGCTACTGTTATTTCGAAGGCTAATTTAGTATGATTATTTTGCGTTAACATCATTCGCCATGAGGTGCATGGTAATGTTCAAATCCTTATAATTATATATGAGAATTTTCAACACGTGGAAAAATCCTATGCTTCGGGCTGAATTCGAACCTGCGTTCCTATATAGTCGTCCCATGTCTACTACTAGCTAGGCCAACTAGCCCGAAAATCGCATATCTGCAGAAGTAGTGAAATGGAATTCAACTCAATAGATAAGTAATGGGACAGGGGTTAGTGAATATTTACAGTTCTACAAACTGTATTATTTTCCTTTTATGCAGAGGTGAGATAATGGAGCTGTGATAATCCTTAAACAGGATTCAGATTTCCTCCTTGAGCAAAAAACAGTTTTAAAACTTTTCCTAAGGGGTGTGGATATTTTTGTACACATTAAAGTAGGCTACAAAAAGGTATTTTTTTGGAATAAATTTAGGGAAATACTTTTTTTTTTGTTTTTTTTTTTTTTATTTAAGATATAATTCTGTAACAAAAGCTATAACATTAGATAAAAAAACAACAGTTTAAAAAAAATATAGGTGACTCAGATTATGACTTTATGCGAAAATGTTAATGATTCAGAAGTCATCAAAATTATGAAGATACATAGACAAGTATTTTATATAACATTGTGGAAAAATGGAATTCATAAGAAGAGTTGATGAGACATCGTCAGCTTTTTTCCAGAGGATTATGTCTTTGCCACCATCTGTGAACAATAAAATAAGAATGATTAAAATGGTTGAATAATAAATTTTGGGGTTTCAATCTGTCGATATTGAGAGTATTCTCGTCCGCATACTCACAAAACACTACCTTAAAGACCCCAATAATTGTTGTCTACAGAGAGCCATGGAAAGATCTATTAAAATAAATAAATAACACTCTTCTATACAAAGGTGTCAGTATAGTCGGCGGAACTTAATGCTGGAAGCATTCTCTACCAATCATCCGGTCCCGTCCAATGTGATACAGGATTCCAACCCCGAGTAGAAATTTCAAGTGAAAAAATACATTGAAAATTTCTGACCTCTTGATCTGAATTCGGAGCCTTTGCCACTATGTAGGTTACCGTCGTCGGTAGCCTATTTTGGGAATTATATAGAGCGCGTCCGAACGAACAGGATATACCAAATCAATATTAATAAAAAAAATCTTACCAGGATTATTATGGCTGCATTATAGGTGGATGGATTGTCGGCTTTTCTTCGGTCATTCTACGGCTTCGGTGTGGACGTTACCGGCCCATCAGAGCCCCCACTCGTAGGCCTTATGGGGCTCAGCTCTCGTGGCTCTCTATCTTCACGTGGCTTGTCCATGTTAGAGTTGAGCAGTCTTCCTGTTTGCTAGCAACTAATGAAACAATTAGTTTGAATGTGACATGGTGAGCATTTGCTCCCCTTTTATACCCATTTTGCGCTGACGATACATAAGCTGGAAGTAGGTCGATTAGTAATTTTCCATATCGTTACGTGCTCATTTCTGCATCTTCACCATTATTACAACAATAAGCTATACCATCACCCGCACTGTCTATTGTCTTGAAAATATACGCTGACGATTGATAAGCTGGAATCGGGTCTTTGCGCCTTTTGTCCGTGTGTCCTCAATCGATAATTCCATCAAAAGTGCCGACTTCTGAGTTCTGTCTTTGCTGCGACAATGGGTTGTGTCACACTGGACACAAGCACTTAGTATTGTCTTCAAATATGCGCTGACGGTAGATTAATTGGAATCGGGTTGTCATTGTCCGTTGTGTCATCGCTCCAAATTCTTAGCTCGTGTAAAAAGGGCTGACTTTTATCTTTGCTCCATCGATAGGTTGAGTAATATTGAACACATCGTGTATTGTCTTTATAATAGCAATTTAATGCTTACGATTTTAACCTATAATCAGGGCATTGTACCATCTGTCCATTGTAATAATGTTCCAAAATATTCCTATCAAAAATGCTATCTTCAATCGTTGAATCATAGTAGGTATGATAAAAAGTTTTTTCTTAACAAATTGCTAGTTTAATGAGGAGAAAAAGACAAATGATAATTAAGTAATAACCGTGTTATCCCGGTGTTAAAGTTACTGTCATAATATATCGCTCCGAAGGATCTCATAACCAAACACTACCTCGAAATTCATACCTATTTTCCAGTGGCGTGCAGCCGATAAATAACTTACACTGACACATAAGAATTGCTATTATTTTTTTATTTTCAATTTCATTAGCCAATTTTTCAATGGTAGGTATAACTTTTTTTTTTTAACGAAGTAACCTATTAGTTTTACAAATCAATACTTTTATAAAATCTAAATACATTTTACAACTTCTTAGAAGTAAATTATAGCTTAGTTAGTATTTGGTAAATAATAGATTCGTAGCAATAATTACTGCTTTAATTTAGTCAGTTGATGGTCACCAAATCTTATTCGTATGCAAGTATTTGTGTACCTATTTGAAAAATAAATATACCTTGATACCTGATAGAACGGAGTGGAGAAAATTGCTGCAAACCAATCATAAGGTTGTGACCAGAGAAGAAGAAATATGTACATAAATCAATGTAAAACAATTCATCACTCCATATACATAGGCATCTATTAAATTATTAGAACATATTGTTTAAAAATGTTCAGCATGTGAGGGAAGTCATGTCATTACACAAGTCACATTGACATGAGATCTCCACCCAAAGTACCTACCCCCTAATACACGAAAAAGCTTTGTTCGAAAAAAATTTTTTAGGTGAATGAAACATGCAAAATCCAATCATTATTGAGATTTATTATTCACATTTTCTCGCAACTAAACTAACTTATAGTAATCCCGAATTAGGAAGTCTGTTGAGGGGCTTTGCTCTTCTAACACTAAGATTATCTCTTTCACACTCGGTAAAATAATGTAAAAAGGTTTAATGTTTACCTGAATTCGGTAGATTCCAGGGGTTGATAACATTTTCGTAAGTTGTCTTGATGATTTTGAGTAATATTAAAAAGTAAATAAATCAACACAATGACATGGTTACACATTTTATATAAAAATATTTATTAGGAATAGAAGTAATAATATTAGATATATAAACACTTTCATGTCCGAGTCTTATTCAGACAAATCACTATCAGTGTCACTCCCACTAGAACTACCATTGTTTACATTTATTATTAAATTGTCCATAACACTTTCTGCATAACAATCACTCTCGCAATCTTCGAATATTTTTGTTTTCGTGCTATTAATTACACGACGCCAGTCTTCTTCCGTTATATGACTGACGGCTTCTTTTAACAAACGGAGGACACGCGTTGTTGAAAATGGTGGAGTTGTGTTGTTGCGAGCCACAAACCCTTTAACTTGTGCCCATATTAGCTCGATTGCATTATATACACAGTAATACGGAGGCAATCGTATTACTGTATGACCTTTAGATTGCGCAATGTCGTCTAAAACATATATTGCATCTTTAGGCTTATGCCTTTTTACTAAATCCAACAACTCTATTTTTCTCAAGTTGTCACTGCATGGAACGTTATTCCTTTCTAACCAGTCAATAATTGTATCCTTTCTCGATGCAGTTGTTGGTGGTTTGTCCTTTTGTTTGGAGTGATACGGGGCATTATCCATAATGATGGTGCTATTGGCTGGGATATTTGGTAAGAGTTGTTCCTCAAACCATTTGGAGTATAATTCAAAATTTAAATCCTCGTGGTAGTCTCCAGATTTTTTAGATTTAAAAGCCAAAAGACAATTGGGAATAAACCCATTCATGGATCCTGCGTGTATTACTATTATTCTTTGTCCTTTTCCAAGTGGTACTCTACACATTGATTTTTTATTGCCGTCAAACCAGAATTTTGATAAATTATGATTGGCATTGACCCAAGTCTCATCGGTAAATATAACGTTATTAAAATTAACATTTTGTATTTTTCTCAAAAAGTTTATTTTGGCCAATTGTATGTCACTTCTTTCTAAATAATGTTGTCTTCTATCTACTTTACAATGTTTAAATCCGATTTGTTTCATTGATGTCGTTAGTGATATAGATTTGCCGTCATACAGATCCGATTCTTTAAGCGATTTCAATAGTTTTTGTATTGTAGGATATTCACCTCTGGTATAATAGTCATGAATATGACGTCTTATGGCGTCGATTTCAAATGAGTCTTTTTTATTTACGGTTTTTGTGCGAAGTCTTTTTAATTTACCTTGTTTTTCACAATTTTGGACACACGAAACACTATGACACTCTTTTGATATTCTTTGCACATTTTTTGTGCTAATTTTCAGCGCATTAGCGACTCGTTCACAAACATTCTGTACTGAAATTAAAGGCCCATCGTTTGCCTTTTCTTGTTCAAAATACTCGCGAAGACGTAATACAAACTGTCGCGTTTGTTCGTTTAGTACACTGCGTTTTTCCATTTTTAATGATGAACACGAATGAACTATCACTCAAGCCAGCCAAATGTAAACTAACTTAAAATAATGTTTACCCAAAAAAAATCGAAATTGACATTTCCAAGATTTCTATATTAATCAAGCTCACCCATCAGTCACAGAAAAACCCTTAACTAAAATAGTAGATTCTTGGAAAAAGTATTTAAATAGATATCTTAAATGGCATTGCTTGGATTACAGGGACATAATGACTTGGTAATATCACACGGCCGCATGGCAATTGTTTTGATGTGTCCATGGTGTCCTTGCTATTGTTTGCTGGTGTATTGTTTACCTGGGTTTCGCGTAGGTACATCAAAGGGCTTTCGCTTGAAGTACATTCTAAAAAATAGGTACCTACAATGTTATTATACGAGTATATTACCTATTACGTCTGTGATTAACATTTACCTGACGTCTAAGAATATGAGGTTTAGTGAGAATAAAATAGTATAATCTAAATTATTAATATGAACTGTATTAATATTAATTGAAAATAAATAATAATGAAGTAAAACCACAAGGTTCAATATCTCTGCAAAGTTATAGTGAGATATTCATACCCCAGCGGACTTCCTAATTCGGGATTACTATAAACTATTTAATGAATGTGCATTCTACAATAAAACGTCAATTTCAGTTTCGTATGTTAAGGATTCGCGGAATCATTAAGCACAATCGATAATGAAAAAGTTCCAGCAACGGCTATTTCGAGGGAATGGACCTTTGATTTCCAAATATTTGAGTAGTTAGTTCTTGAATTACCCTGCTAAAACTTTTGCCGTAGACAGATTCAAATTGGCGTCCGACTACAAACGAAGATTTCGCCAATGTATAGTGCGAAAAAAATAACTGTCCACTGGAACATATTTATTTATTTATTTATTTCAACAATTTACGGCATTATGCCTTTTACATTATTATAAATTAAAATAAATGTGAGTGTATACAATTAATATAAAGGAGTACAATAGTTGCTAAAAAAAACATATGCACATATACTTCTCATCATGATACAATATAAAAAATTATAAAAAAAAAAAAAAAATTATAAAATGTAATTTTAAAATAAAAATAAAATGTTATTATAAACAATAATTTAAACCAAACAAAGACATACATACATACATAATATATTCTGCCTTTTTATACGGACGGTGGGGTGAATGGGTCCTATTGACAAGCCGTTTAAATGGCTTAAAGGGGCCCATTTCACTTGCTGCAATTGTTGTTCTCTATGTATAGTTGTATATTTCTTTATTTTGTGTGTATTATGTATCTTATTATTTATTATGTATTATTATTTGTTAAAAATATAAAGATCATGTGCTACTTTAAGGCACCCCGCAAGACATCCCGGTGGAGACCAATCCGCGGCAAACCCGACCTCCTAGCTCGATCGAAGCAATCAAACCAAAAAGCCGGCCCCGGACAAATCAAGCCCGCCGCGAGCTACCCCCAAACCAACCAGCATAGGGAGGCATCAAGAGCTCTCAATTGCGCTTGAAAGCGTCCGAGGCTCATTGTGCCTTTTCTGACCAGTTGAGATTTAAGGACGTGAAGTGGTCAACTCAACCAAACAAAGACACTTGTATAAAAATATAAAAGTGGACAATGTCCTACTCTACATTGTCGAAGAATTTGTTTTATAGTCGATCGCCAAATGCAATTTGTCTAGGCCTACTGGTCACCTGCGCAACTAAAAAAATATTTATATGAATAGTTTCAAAATTCTCATTCGTAATTAAAAACTACAATTATTTCAAAACTTGATTATGACTATTATTCTGAATGAAAAACAGACGATTGAGTTGTGTCGTATCCAATTTTTATTGAGACTTTTGACATTAATGTACTCTGAAAATGTTTTATCCAATACATTAGTTCCGTAACTACTGGCAACCGATTAAGTTCTAAGCAAGAGCTTCTTACGTTGAGTTGGAACGTGAATTGTATAATATCGTTAAATATCATCATAATTGAAATTTATGAGTTTTATTTATGTTTCTTTATGAAAGCGCCATGTTCACAAGAATTTTAATTTTCAATAATAATTATTATTTTCATTTTATCTATTTCGATTTGCGTCCATATTAATTGCAAAACAAATGTCTTGGAAATAATCGATTATTTAGAACGCTTTGTTACGCCTATAGGGCTCGGGAGACAAAAACATGAAAATTATGAAATACCTATAAGCGAAACAAACAGAAAAATTTCAAACTACTTCGGTTAGTATACTAAAACCCGTGGGAGGTATTGTGTGAGGAATGCCCTCCCTGACCCCTCTGAGTAATCCTTTCAGAGGCTCTTCTAGTGAATTTAATTTAATTGTCACACGACTGTGTAACTAGCAAAACAAAACAAGCAAAATTTAAATCCTCATATAATACGAACTTGGGTATGAACAAATTGTATGGTTAGTAAACTAAGATACTCAAACCTCTACTGCAACCAGCCAATTAATCCCAGTAGGTATCACTACACAACAATTATTATTTATTTAAACACTACTAGCAAATAAACTCAATCACTAGATGTAACTATTAATCTCTACTTGTTTATTTTAATACGTCACTACGCAATTACAGTATTCCCGACACCTCTCTACGCTTATTTCCAAATATAAACCGAAATTACACTTTCACCGAATAACTAATTATTTTACAATAAATCTACGGAGACTTTCGAATCAAAATACTACGTCAAAACTCTAAACAACTCAGGCAACCGTTAGTAGCGTAAGTCAATGTGCGTGCAACTACGTATTAGCGTGTTATGCGGGCTTGCCTTGCAACACAACTCGTTTTAAGACAACTTCCGAGAGGCGGAGTTAGGACAAGGAAGGGGGAAAAAAATGGAGTCAAAGGCTGATCTTATTGGTGGAGGCGCCTGTGATGTAGTGTGCGAGGGAGACAGGGTAATTGTTTTTATAACTGCTACAAATTGTCTACGCGCGAACAACTTATAATGAAATAATTATACATAG
This sequence comes from Mystacides longicornis, assembly GCA_963576905.1. NCBI lineage: Eukaryota > Metazoa > Arthropoda > Insecta > Trichoptera > Leptoceridae > Mystacides > Mystacides longicornis. The sequence goes on from OY756429.1 coordinate 10,403,189, forward strand.
TTTTTTTTTTATGAATCTTTCATATACCTAGTAATTAATACATCTTTTCTTTATACATCATTTTTTCATCTTAACTGATAGGTTAGTATTATGATCTACGTTTTTCATAAACCTTAATTTAATACATTTCTTAATAATAATCTTTTGAAAGCTTAATTCTTAAAATTAATTACAACCTTATGAATATATGGAAATCTTATATACTAGACATGTTTAATAATTCTCTTAATATTAGTTATTATTAATCTTATTACAAATTTTGGCCATTAATCAATTCTATCTTAGTTAATTCTTAGCCTACACATAGGTATATTCCATCTTAATTAAGATGCTTATCAGTAATTAAACTAACGTGCCTTAATCAATAATTAATCTAATAGTCTTATAATATCTTATATTACTCCTTAAGCATATGTATCATTTCAAAACAACATTATAATCTCTACACATTATTTATTCAGTATTTAAGTCTTGTTTAAACCATAGTCTATTATAGAACAACAACATACCTACTTATGTTCGTTTACAGTTACAACTACATACCTAGTTTGATAATAATCATAATACCCTCTAAACAATTCTATGTATCATAACAAACATATTTTATTACAAGGGTTTTTTTTTCATTATTCTAATCCGCCAAAACAATACCATGCACTAGAGAGCTACCCTTATCTACGGTGTTTCGAAGCATCCAAAAAAACCCGTTTCACTAGAATATTGTGATTTAAAATTAAACAAAAGACTATGTTAGGGACAAACTGTCGCCGCGTTAACTATGTAAAAACCATATCCATTGTTTCTTATCTTTCGGACCTTTAAGCCTACTCTTTCAACAACAACCTGTGAGACTTCTCAGAACAGATTTATGAACGCCTCAACCGATCATAACATCCGCCCCCTCTTAAACGTTCAAAATCTGTTATTTAAATAACTGTAAACTAACTTAATGTAACCTTCTAGGGCGCCAATACATTCAATGGTAATAAGTATATAGGATAGCTGTGAATGTATAAGCCAGTTATCCTAGTTTAAATAAAAAAACATCCCACACCACCATTAAATACAATTCTATATATGTTTTAAACGTATTTACCACTACCAACTAAATACTTCTAAGTTCTACCCACAACCTTTTTTGTTTTTTTTTTTGTTTTTGTATTTTTTTTTTTTTGTTTTTTTTTTGTTTTTTTCTTTTTTTATAATATATAATTTCTAACTATGTCCTATATTTCTAATATAACTTATTTTACTTCACTACTTAGCCTATATTCCGATCGATAAGAAACTCAAACTTTAATTTAAGGTTCAGTTTCCTGGACCTCTTCCTGTTGAACAGGGGCTAAATTTAATTCGTCTGAATGTACTTTAATAGGTTTTCCTTTACGATCTATCCAGTAAACGTTTCCCCGTCCTACTGGTAATAGAACCGTATAAGGACCGGAGTATTTTGGTGCAAACCCAGCATGAAAACCCGCTACGCGTTTTGAGAGTGGATGTTCTCTCAACATAACCTTCTGTCCAGTGACATAACCAGGGACCTTTCCGTTGGTCTGGGCGTATTTACTTCTATACCGGTCCTGGTTTTGACGAATATTTTTATTTATATCTAATCTATTTGATCTTTCCGGCTTAGTATTTGGGGCTACCGACGACCATTCGCCAGGTCGTTTAATTTCGTAGCCAAATAGAGCTTGGCTTGGAGTCATTCCCGACGCGTCGTTACGTCTTCCCCTAATTGACTCTAAAATTGAGCTTAAGTGCTCATCCCAACGCTTGTGTTCACGCCCTAATAGGTGAACACGGAGCAATTTTTTTAATTCTTGATTTCGGCGTTCTGTTATGTTAGCACGGGGTAGGTAAATCGCTGTGGTCCAATGCTGGCATTGCCACCTATCTATTGCCGAGTTCCAAGACTCGTGACTAAACTGTGGTCCGTTGTCTGAGAGAATAGCCCTAGGATACCCATACCGTGAAAAAATCTCTTTCTCTAACAAACCTACAATCTGTGGTGCTCTCCCCGATCGCATAGGAAATGCTTCTACCCATTTTGTAAACATATCTGTAACTACTAATAAAACCGTATTCCCCTTAGCTGATCTAGGGTATGGGCCCATCAAGTCAATAGCTAAAATCTCAAAAGGATTTTGTGCTACCGATGATCCTAAAGGCGCGCGTGGACGACTTGGTAACGCTCTCGCTTGAGCACAAGTCATACATCTCTTGACAAACCTTTTCGCATCTCTATTTATGCCTGGCCAGATAAAATATCTCCGAGTCGCTCTAAGCGTTTCCCTTTCACCAGGGTGGCTAGCATGCCTACTATTATGATAAAAATTTAAAACGTGAGGGATCATAAATTTCGGTACGATTAGTTTCGGAACTGATTGTCCGCTAACCTGTCTATATAAGTAACCATCAATTAATTTGTATATCTCCAACCAATGCCTATCACGGGCATTTGTTGGTGGACTGTTGGCAGAAAGTAAGCTTTCCAAATGGTTTATCATTCGAGACAACCGCTGATCGGTGCGTTGGGCCCCACGCACACGATCTGCCAGTTTTCCAGACTGCTGATCTTCAGCGTCCCGAAGATCCAGACCGTTCTCAATGAGCGTCACCTGAGGTAGACCTCTATCTGCTTTCCAGCCCTCCTGGCTAACATTGGGGTACATTCCCCTATCTAACGAATCAATATCTTCAGTAATATTCGATTCGGCCGGATTCCTCGACAAGAAATCTGGTAACTCATTTTTCCTACCTGGGCAGTGTTCTAACGTAAAATTAAACTCCTGTAATAACAATGCCCACCTAGTTAACTTAGCTCTTTCGTCTTTAACCCGTTCTAACCATGTCAACGCTTTGTTATCTGTACGTAGGATGAAATGTGTACCTTCCAAATACTGACGATATTTCTTTATCGCCCAAACAGCCGCGAATGCTTCCTGTTCGTTCGAATGCCAGCGTTTTTCTGCATCAGAAAAACGAGCACTAGCGTAAGAGACAATATCACGACCGCCATCAGGTCGCTCGTGATATAGAACGGCGGCAACGCCGAACTTGCTGGCATCTGTTTGCAATACGAATTGCCTCTCGAAATCTGGCCTGCATAGGGAGAGTGGCCTACTTATAGCAATTTTAATGCTATCCATTGCATTTTGTGCTGAGGCATTCCATTTGAATGGCCTCTTCGTGCTCAACAAATCAGTTAATGGAGCTGCTATCTCTGCAAAACGATAAAGATACTCGCGCAACCAATTCGATAAGCCGAGGAAGGACCTCAACTTCTTTCTTGAAGTAGGCACTGGGAAGTTTGCAATGGAGATTGCATGTAACTTCTGGGGATGGTTACCACTAGCCGAAACTACGTGACCTAAAAATTCTAATTCTGTGGTACCGATCCTGCACTTATCTGAAGCGCACCGCAAATTATATTGCTGTAACCGTTCTAAAACTAATCTCAAATGATACATATGTGAAGCCCAATCTTTAGAATAAACGATCACATCATCGAGATAAACAAGGCAAAAATCGCGTAGATATCCAGCCAAGACCTCTTGACTCATTATCCGTTGAAATATTCCTGGGGAACCTTTCAAACCGAAGGGCATAACTCTAAATTGATAGCAAGCTCCGTCAGGGGTTGAAAAAGCGGTTAAGTGTTTACACTCCTCAGACATTGGGATCTGCCAATAGCCTTTTTGTAAATCAAATGACGAGAAATATTTCGCGTTACCTAAATCTTTTAACGTTTCATGAATAATGGGTAAATGTGATGGTTCGTCCTCAGTGACGTCGTTGAGTTTACGATAATCTACACAAAAGCGATATTCATCCTTCCCTCGCTTGGGGACCATAACTACCGGAAAACTATAACATGATCTACTGCTTTCGATCACGCCATCAGCCAGCATGCCTTCCAGCTGGGCCAAGAGATGCTTCTTTTTCTCATCAGAGAGCCTATACGGAGGTAAACGAATCGGGCGTGCATCTTTCAGCTTAATCTCGTGAGGTTGTAGCGGAGCAGGGCCAGAATATGGAAGAAATACCTCTTTAAAATCATTTAAAATACCTATAAGACTCTCTCGGTGTCCGCGAGGTATATCGGATTGCAACTCTGGCAATTCGACATCACACTTCATTTCCCCACGTACCGGTATCAAATGCGTCGTCACTCTTTCTACTCTACCGAAATGAAGGCAACCCCTATGAAAATCTATAACGCACTTTTGTGACGTCATCCACGGCACTCCGAGAATAACATCATCCCTAAGCTTATCTACGACTAAAAACTCACAAATAACCTCTATACCCTGAACTAAAATATTTGTCTCAAGTCTAGCCGTTACCTCCATGTAAGCACCTTGTTCTGCTAAATATAATCTGTCAATATGGGTCTGTTGCTTACGCAAATTTCTAACTAATCGGCTACATACAATATTATACGAAGACGCAGAGTCCACCAAAGCTGTACACTCTATATTATTAAACGACACTCTAATACGCGGGAGTAATGGCGTTCCCGAATCTACAATAGCTACACACTGCGGTTCTTCAAAAAATTCTATCGCATCTAAATCTACATCTGATAACCTTTCCCTATCTCTATTACGTTGTGGACTCTCTACTCCTTCAGGATTTGAACCCAAAAGTCTAAAATTATCGCGCTCAACATCTTTACCACTACTTTCGCTATGTAACCACGCTTGAACCTCGACTGGCCCATCACTACTATCGCCCGTATCTTCCCATACTAACACTTCATCTAACGTTTCATTATTATTAGGAATTGGTTTAGAAACTATGTTTCTAGACCTGAGCTTCACATCATTATCAAGGACCTTTGCTACAGGTTGAATAGTCGGTCGTAACTCTGATTCAACCTCCCTATGTTCTAATCCGTTTTCTAGTGATTGCCCTGAGACGGCTTTGATCCGGCGTTCCGTCCAGGGCCTTGAGCGTTTAAATTAGCGTTCTGGTTTCCGTTTTGCCTACCCCTGTTTTGATTCCAATTATTTCTATCCTGTCCTTGCCCATTTCTATTCCAGTTATTATTATTCCTATTTTGACCCTGTCTATTATCAAAGTTATTCCTTTCCTGTCTATTATCAAAGTTATTCCTTGCCTGATTATTGTAAAAATTATTATTATCCTGTCTATTATTGTTAACCGTATTTCTATTCCTATTCTGACTATTAGATCCGTTGTTATTTCCACTGTCCCTTCTAAAGCTATTTCTATTTTGATTTCCTCTATTTTCAAAATTATTCGACTGATTGAAATTATTATTATTAGCGTTTCTAAAGCTACCCGACTGATAATTATTATACCCTTGCCTAACTGTCTGCAAATTTCCCCTGTTATTATTATTTCCCTGCCTATGGAACTGTCCGTCGCTATTCCTATTATCAAAAGCCCTATCGTTCCTATTCCTAGTCAATGGACAATTCCTCTGAACATGCTGCCCGTTGCAGTTATAACATGAAATGCTAGAAGTTCGCCTTTGAGGCTGTTGTGAAGCTTGTGCCGGCTCGTAATTTACAACTGGGTATACTAATTCTGTCGGGAAATCAATTTCAGAGACGCGGTTCTCTAAACTGTCAAACGTGATGTCATCTTTGGTGAATTCTCTACGCAGAACATTGGTGTAACGTGGCAGCATCAAATTTAATAGATGGAAAGCAAATTCAGCTGAATAAATAACATCGTTTCCATAAACCCGGTCATAAACTTTTGTCTTTCTACTCAAAAATGAAGAACCCGACTCATTCTCTTGCTGTTTATGTGAGAGTAAATGGCCAGTCAATGCTAGTCTGTTATTATCAATCCCATACCGTTGTAATAAAAGAGCGCTGAAGGCCGACCATCTCAGCAACCCATTTCCACGGCTGGTCCACCAGGTTTTCACGTCACCGCGAAGTTTCAGAGCAGCCAATCTGACTTTCTCCGATTCTCTGATATTCCGAAGAGCAAAGTACTCTTGGCAATCCGCGATAAATGCCTTCGGACATTCTTGAGGTAACCCGCTAAAAAAAGAAGTTCTCATTGAGTACTTCATCTCTCACATAAACAATCTGCGGTCTTGTATCAAAATTCCTATCCCTCGTTTCGAATGTGTCAGCTGGTGGCACATTATGGTCATCATCATCATCATGTGACAAAATGGGTGGCGTTTCGTCAACGCCTAACGAACCTGCCGATGCAGCCCCATTTCTCGTGACCACCGCGAAAATAAAAAGTTTGCAAACGCGTAGCAACAACTCGAACCAATTGAAAATAATCATTTTACTTGTCGATGTAAAATAGGATTTAAACTAATGAAATTGACGGATAGTAAGAAAATCTTATTGGATTCTAGTATAAACCGCGTGGTCTCCACGTGTTCAAATATTCGAAATTTCTACAAAAATCACTATAAAAATAATAAAAATTGAAGACTCGTCTCAGGGTGAATTCGTCAATGCTTAATATATAACTAAACACACGTTGGCGCCAAGTTGTTACGCCTATAGGGCTCGGGAGACAAAAACATGAAAATTATGAAATACCTATAAGCGAAACAAACAGAAAAATTTCAAACTACTTCGGTTAGTATACTAAAACCCGTGGGAGGTATTGTGTGAGGAATGCCCTCCCTGACCCCTCTGAGTAATCCTTTCAGAGGCTCTTCTAGTGAATTTAATTTAATTGTCACACGACTGTGTAACTAGCAAAACAAAACAAGCAAAATTTAAATCCTCATATAATACGAACTTGGGTATGAACAAATTGTATGGTTAGTAAACTAAGATACTCAAACCTCTACTGCAACCAGCCAATTAATCCCAGTAGGTATCACTACACAACAATTATTATTTATTTAAACACTACTAGCAAATAAACTCAATCACTAGATGTAACTATTAATCTCTACTTGTTTATTTTAATACGTCACTACGCAATTACAGTATTCCCGACACCTCTCTACGCTTATTTCCAAATATAAACCGAAATTACACTTTCACCGAATAACTAATTATTTTACAATAAATCTACGGAGACTTTCGAATCAAAATACTACGTCAAAACTCTAAACAACTCAGGCAACCGTTAGTAGCGTAAGTCAATGTGCGTGCAACTACGTATTAGCGTGTTATGCGGGCTTGCCTTGCAACACAACTCGTTTTAAGACAACTTCCGAGAGGCGGAGTTAGGACAAGGAAGGGGGAAAAAAATGGAGTCAAAGGCTGATCTTATTGGTGGAGGCGCCTGTGATGTAGTGTGCGAGGGAGACAGGGTAATTGTTTTTATAACTGCTACAAATTGTCTACGCGCGAACAACTTATAATGAAATAATTATACATAGTTTTTTTTTTATGAATCTTTCATATACCTAGTAATTAATACATCTTTTCTTTATACATCATTTTTTCATCTTAACTGATAGGTTAGTATTATGATCTACGTTTTTCATAAACCTTAATTTAATACATTTCTTAATAATAATCTTTTGAAAGCTTAATTCTTAAAATTAATTACAACCTTATGAATATATGGAAATCTTATATACTAGACATGTTTAATAATTCTCTTAATATTAGTTATTATTAATCTTATTACAAATTTTGGCCATTAATCAATTCTATCTTAGTTAATTCTTAGCCTACACATAGGTATATTCCATCTTAATTAAGATGCTTATCAGTAATTAAACTAACGTGCCTTAATCAATAATTAATCTAATAGTCTTATAATATCTTATATTACTCCTTAAGCATATGTATCATTTCAAAACAACATTATAATCTCTACACATTATTTATTCAGTATTTAAGTCTTGTTTAAACCATAGTCTATTATAGAACAACAACATACCTACTTATGTTCGTTTACAGTTACAACTACATACCTAGTTTGATAATAATCATAATACCCTCTAAACAATTCTATGTATCATAACAAACATATTTTATTACAAGGGTTTTTTTTTCATTATTCTAATCCGCCAAAACAATACCATGCACTAGAGAGCTACCCTTATCTACGGTGTTTCGAAGCATCCAAAAAAACCCGTTTCACTAGAATATTGTGATTTAAAATTAAACAAAAGACTATGTTAGGGACAAACTGTCGCCGCGTTAACTATGTAAAAACCATATCCATTGTTTCTTATCTTTCGGACCTTTAAGCCTACTCTTTCAACAACAACCTGTGAGACTTCTCAGAACAGATTTATGAACGCCTCAACCGATCATAACAGCTTTTCGGAGAAATATTTTGAAAAGAACAATTTGAAAGGAAAAAAGAATTTTTTTAAGTCAGAAATCAGTCGTGCGATTTGAAGACACCTAATTAGTCAAACAACGCAATAATTTTTTACAAAGGTATAATAATTAATACAACTGTTTATGTAGGACATAGATAGGTATAATAATTTATTATTTATTTATATTCAACATTAAATTATGAGAAAATTCATGAGAATTTAATATAAGTGGGAATATCTTGCGTTAGATATGATTAACTGAAGCGTAGAAAGATTTTCATTTCATCCATTCTCAGATCAAATAAAATCTGTTTATTCTTTTAATTTTTCAATAATGTCAAGCACAATTCCAAGCTTTATTTCACGATCACTACTTTCTTTTAAAAATCATTACCAGACTTTTGTGCTGTGACGTTATTAAGAATTTAATATTGCGCAGAATATTCTACCAATTAATTTTCGTTGCCTTGTGGCAAAAGCTTTGATCAGTAAATATATTTCACAGATGGAAAATTTACCAGCTCATATACTTTACCTCTGTATGCATTTTGTCTTCTGGACTTCAGTGGAGAGTGTGAAAAAGAAATCCTACGTAGAAAAGTGGGTGGTAGCAGGTTGGGCGGTCTACGGCCGGTTTAAATAACCTATCTATCTCCTATCTATGGTTAAAAATCTATCTATCTTTACACTTACACTTTGGTGTTTCAATAAACAAAGGATAGATAGAATTTCTATCTATCTTTCATTATATGAACGTTGAACGAAAATCTTCAACTCATAGGCGATTGGTGCAGAGAGCATGGATTGTTGGTGAATCCTCTTAAATCTCAAGCAATCATTCTTGGAAGCCCCAGGATTTTGTCTTCTATTAACTCTACCATTATTCCATCTTTAGTACTAGACAGCACCACCATCCCCTTTTCGAGCTCTGTCAAGAACCTCGGAATATATTTCGACCAGAATATGACTTGGTGCAAACAGATTGGCGAGGTGAGAAAAAAGGTGTTTGCATCATTGCACTCGCTAAAAAGTTTGCAGAATTTTCTGTCGCCTGATACAAAAAAACGCCTTATCCAATGCCTTGACCACACTATCTTGGACTATGCCGACGTCTGCTATTTGGACCTATCGTCGGAGTTCCTAGATAAACTGGAGCGTCTTCAAAACGCATGCCTAAGATATGTGTTTGGTCTTAGAAAGTTCGACCACATATCAGAATACCGTCACCGACTCGGTTGGAGGTCGATGAGCGAGCGAAGGGATGCCCACGTTGTTTGTCTTCTCCATAAAATCCTGTTCTATCCACATTTGCCTACATATCTTAAGGAAAGATTTGTCTTTTTACAATCGCATGGTCTCCCTCTTCGATCCGGTTCTTCTAATCTTCTATCCATCCCGGTTCACAGATCTGGTTTCTATACAGACTCGTTCACTGTGCATGGTGCCAGACTGTGGAATAACCTTCCTGATAAGGTTCGCTCTTGTCCCTCATAAGTGTCATTTCATTTAGAGGTAACCGGTGACATACTAAAAACGAATTCATTTCACCAAGTCCACCAAGATATCAAAGAGAGGGTTTACCCTATCAAATTCCTTGCTATAATCAAGAAAACCAACCATCAACAAAATTTACGTCATGATTTTTTGACTGAACCTTTACAAACTTTATTTGAACAGCGGACTTTGTTTTTTTTTTTAATAAACTCATGTTTTGTTTTTTCTAGATGGAATAAAGAAAATTGGAACAATGGTATAAAAGGCAATTCCATTTTTATGTGTTAGTTAAACGTTCATATTACTCAATAACTCGGCCATTGAAAGGATTTCTCCTATTTTGCCATCGAATCTAAACAGCTGCATCTATACAATATATAACATTCTTATGTGTCGATTATTTTTATCAATAACGCTTCTACGGTTACAACTTTGACTTCCGTGGGTACAAAATAGGCCCTTCATATATTATTATTATCCGAGAAAGATTTTTTATATTTGTACTGGATGGAGTGAGTAGCTACACGCTTTTGTTAGCATTTTGTTACGTGAATAAAATAACAGAGTTTCATAAAGACGCTGTTTTGTTTAAACTTGAATATTCCTTTTTAATGGGCTGTTACCCTTGAATATTTAATACGGGGGTACATGGCGAACAAACTCACCGCTTTCTTCAATGGAAATAACACTGCCAGCCAGAAAAGTTCTTACTTTTTAGCAGTCTTAATAATGTGCGTTTATCTACCAACTAACATGAGTAGGTTTTCTTTTTTCCCGGCACTCCATCCAATTATGAATGATTTTTTCTGCCCTCAATTACGAAATAAGGTTAAAAAAATAAAATCAGTAATTAACAGATAGATAATACGGTTTAGGAGCAGGAGTGAGCAAGTTGTTAATAATTTTTGTAAAAGTTTCTTATGAAATCATTTTGTTATATTTCCGAATTCAAGTCCACATCATTAAAACTAAAACTGGTCCACAAAGTCGATGCAGGACTTTCATTTTAAAGATATTCAGCATATCTGCCATCTTTACTCTAAACGTCGGTATATCCATAAGTTAAGACAGTTTTGTTTGAGCTAACGAGTATTTAAATTTTTCTATGGACAGTGCGTTATTTGAACACTGACACGAAAGCCAAATAAGCGATTGTCTTTTGAATTTCTGCTGGTGTTGTCGCTCAGTAATTAGCTTAATATCCCAAAATTCCACCTCGATGAAGGTCCCTGCTAACTAAGGCTTTTGGTTGCTTGTAGATTATATTGTGATTTCTCAAATAAAAAAGTTTTCATTAATTGGTTCTTTAACCTAGACATATCGTGCGTTCTAGACTACAGGGTGCAGTGCTGCAGCCCGATTCACGGAAAAGTTTAAGTCTAAGTTTAGTTCGAAGTTCGATTCAAACCCTCCGTGAATAGGTACATAGACTGTAGATAGTCGCCGCCTACAATTATTATTACCAGCAGCCCTATTCACAAAAGTTTGAATCGAACTTCGTTCGAACTTCGAACTAAACTTAGACTTAAACTTTTCCGTGAATCGGGCTGCTGGACACCTACAATAATTTAATTTCAATATCTTGACAAGACCTAAGTCATGTCTGTCTATGACTTGGCGCCTGTCTACAGTTCACTAAATATATTCTGGGGGCATAGCGTGAAGTGCCTCAAATACTGTCAAGCATACTTTAAATTCAACTTTCTCCGGACATCTGAACTAGTGAAGAGATTAAAGGATGAAAGATTTGTGTAAAAATCGTGCAACCGCGTTAAAAACGGACTAACTTTCGTATGGTATTCGGATTGATTTCATCTTCGCCCATGCAAACTGCGACGTTACAGACAGGCTGCAAAAAAGGGACTTAATTCTCTGATGAGATTGATATTGTGACAGATTTGCGAGAATGCCATTTCAGTATGTAATCCAATCACAATGCAACGAATGAGTTAATTTTATTCAATCTAACGATGTAATACGAAAACGAAAGCCTTTAACAGGGTGTTTCACGTATCGGAGAACAAAATGAAGGAAGTGGGTTTGTATGACGGTATATTATGTTTAAAAGGTGTAGTATATAGCAAAGTAAACGGCTGTCAATGAGCGCGATCTTATGGAACTGTTGAAAAACCGCGAAATTGTGATTTTAGCAGCTGAACTTCGATAAGCACAAGTTGAAAGGCGGCAGTAACAATCACGAGAAGTTTGCAACTGAGATTAAGTACTAGTAGTTAGCTCCTTATTGACTTGCTTATCTACTTCGACGTCCTTCAATTTTGTTTAAACTTTTTTTTTATGAATCTCTGCTCAGACAAAGTGAACACATATTAACTCTTATCAGAAAGCTATTAAACGCTTGTATCGTGAAAGAGGAAGAGGATTAGCACCTAGAACCGAAAACCTCCAGCACAAAAGTCGGCGAATGAACCACTAGACTACCAATCACTTCAACCTTACAGACCTATGTTCATTTATAAAGTTGATTATCATGAATAAGTAGTTGATTATCATGAATACTTACCTTGTATTACATTACAAAATCATGTCCTAAAAGTGATCCCCCAAGTTCTTGGATTCGATTCCTTCGTGTTAATAATTGTTAAAGACACTAAAGCATTATATCCTTGTCTCTTCCACTGCCGATAGTGTAGGCCGTATCTATGGTGTCATTTCGCGTAACTGGGATACCGCCGACTGATATAAAAATAGATTTTCTATTTATAACGGCTGTTAAATTGTGATCCGTTTTCCTAGAAAACTATTGCATAAACAGTAAACAATTATGGTGTAAATTCTAGTCACGTAATTTACCGCTGTATTACAGCCTTTTAATCTGAGCTTAACCCAGCATTCGAAACCACCTTTGAAGGAGATCGAAAGCCTGGTAGTTATTCTTATTAAAAATTAGGTACCATAATAAAAACCCGCTTAATGTATGAACAAAAACATATTGAGATAATATTCCACCCTCTAAGGGTGATTATCTTTCTTCAAGGGGTATAATGATCGAGTTCTTTTATCCTAAAGGAAGATTTTATCTCTATAAGTTGTTTGTTGAAATAATAATGTTTCAATTGCGTAGGTATTAAGTGAAAAATAATACGCCCGTTATAAAAACAAAAATATTCTATCTGTATATATAAAAATGGAGCCATTATTTTCATGGTCATGGCATCATACGTGAACGTTTGGATCATTTCGCTTATTCCTTTTTTTATTTTTGCTACTATCAGAAGAAGGTACTTATGAAAGAAAAAAAATAAGAGAGCTGCTCGGAACATTAGAATATTTATGTTGTAGGTAACCTTCTTTGTCCTTTTTGCAATATATATAATTTAATTAAACTAGCGATATAGGATCCCAAAATTTATGATATATTTTTTTAATGTCGTAATGCATCCGAACATCGCTACTACGAGTATGTGCATCGACCGATACCTGTACCACTAATAAAAGTTTTCGATGATCGAATATCGAAACGATCATCGAAAGAGTTTCGAAAAATTTCCGTACAAAAACGATCGAATGATTCGATCGTTTCATTTTCGAACACTATTTGTACGCTAATAAGCGCTTATTAGCGTGCACTTAGATTTCGATCAAACTCGTACTAGCCCCACTGATCTCGAGTTCGAATTCCCGCTGTACACATTTTGCCGATTACGTTTTTTTTTTTAATTTTTTGAATGGAAAATTAATATTTATAAATCTCATTCAGTACATATTTCAAATATGTGTGACGCTTTGGGAGAGTGCCTCCGTATTATCTCTATGATATGTATCTCACCGACATCTGATCGAGAGCTGTTGCGTTCGATTCTCTGTCTGTCTCGAATATTTTGTTTCATTTTCAAAATGATTTTTTGGAATCACTCCACTTCCAAAGCGTCCCACACATATTCATTAATACTTGTTCATCTCTCACAAACTCCCTACATAGCGGCTCCATTCTGCTCCTAAGCAATCCATACAAATCCTCCTTTATGTTCTTTCTAAACCTACGTATATGACGTAATTTACGAAGTTGACATAATGCAATCTAACACAGTTTTGATTCAAATGAAAAACAGAATTGATCACATTTTTATTCCCCTCATAATAAAGAAAACTATTAATTATTAGGTATATAATGTGGGTGTTTGGTGTATGCCACATATCCTTGATTTCTTGAGCAAGATCAAGATATTTAATTATCTTGGCTCCGCTTTTTTTATTACTATTATTATTGTTATTTTTATAAAAGGCATTACCGCTATGTGTTGTGAAATAAATAAATACTGAATGAGATTTACAAAATTGATTTCTCCAAAACTAGTACAGCAGCAAATCGAACCCGAGATCTCTCAATCAGGTGTCTGTTGATGCACATTATAGCGATAATACGGATACATTACGAAATTTAAAAAAAAAATATTAGGGTTGCATTTGGGACGCTATCGCGGAGGTTTGCCATTTTTCTTTAACTCAAGAATCTATCAACAGTGTCTGTACGTACCTAGGTACATTGCATTTTTCTTTTCACCCAGAGCGAACACAAAATACATTTTCGACATCTTTCAGAGGAAAGCTTTCGTTGTGTTAAAGAAAGATAGTCGGCACTCGTTATCAAACATACGACCTCCGCAACGAAAGTCGTCGATTTATAGGTACATCCTAGTGTACGTCCTTGTGGATGGTTAACACAGTTTTTATTTGTCAACGCTGTATGAACCTCGAACATGAATTAAAAACATTACAATATAAATCTTTCAAAACAACTAGTGGTCGACCAGTGCTCGAAATTCGACCATAACTAATTTAAATTATAAGTTCGAACATTATTAAGGTTGCATTGTCAAAGAATGAGCGAGCGCTATTTCAAAAATGACATGGATATTGGATACGTTAAATTTGAAATGTCGATACGTGAAAGTTTTTTCTATCATTATGAAAGACAAACAATATGCATCTATTCTCAATTTATATTTATCCCGCCATTTCCTGTTCCACCTTCCATTTGAATACACCGCCATCAAAAGGTTTCAGCGCCCAGTATGAGGTGCTTTTTATTGTACATTTGTTTCAATGAAGTCGATGTCCTTATAAGTAGTCTGTGGAAGTGTGTATGAGTATAAAATACATAACAATACAGTAGTGTTTATAAAGTTTATTTTATTGATTTATTCTTTTATTATCCATAATTTTAAAAAATATTATCATACGCCACTCCTTTATCTATATAAACTATATATAACCATCTGATTTATAAAAAAAATAACAGTAGAAGACGGTCGTAAGCCCGTAGTGGTTTGTTCCATTTAGAAATCGAACATTAGTAATGAATTGTTAGAGTCATTAGTTGTTATTTTTTCTTTAAGATCTAGTCCTGAAAGGTCACAAGAATCTAGAGTCTAGACATAATTAGAACGTTGTGAGACATTAACAAAAATGGATGTAGTCATGTCCTGGCGCCAAATACATGACAGCAGTCGCAGTCTTTAAATTTGGTTGCTCTCTTGTTCTCACTAATTTCCAACTTTTATCTCTATTTTTCATTTTATTATTAAATTTCTACTTGTTGCATACATGAAATTTTTCGACATGTTGAACATGTTTAGAATTCTCATGATTAGGAGTTTCGGAGACAAACATTACCACCTAATGACGAACGTTGTTAACGTAAAGTGATCACACTAAGCCAGCCTTCGAAATAACAGTAGAAGACGGTCGTAACAAAAAAAATCGTTGAACGTTAGATTACATATAATTCACTGATAAGTTTTTACTTTATTGTAAAAAAATATTTGATCCCACTTTATTATACAGATTTAGACGTCACATTTCTACAACATTCACATTACTAATCTATGCTTATCACTACTCTTTAGATATTCACGACATGTGAATATCTTTTGTTTGTTTAAAATTTCTATTATCAAAATGATAAACCTAAACAAAATGGACCAAAATATGAAGGGAGCACCTAATTGGACGAGAAAAAACTTAAAAACAGTATGAAATTTGTAATATTTTATTTAATGACTGTAAGTTTGTTTGAATAAAATAAAATATAAAAAAAAATATTGATTAAAAATACAGAAAGCGTTGTTGTACACAAAGAGTTATATAGTTGTACACTCGAAACATTGACAGTTGACATAAAATCCAACATGGCGGGTCAAAATATACAGAGATCAGCTCACAATCAAGCGATTTGCGTTAAACTATCTCGATGCCAGCTTGATCGCAAATTTGCTACCGCTGAACTCTTATTTTCCACTGATCAGGGTTTTTAATAAAGTAGTAAGTTTGCGAAATTTCAAACTCCTCCGTCCGCATAATTTTCGTAAAAATAGTCACAAGGTTTTTCCTTCACTTATTAATATATAGATATTTTATTTATTTATTTATTTATTCACTCTCATCCCTAGGCCCTTTCGGGCACTTGGAGTCGTCAAAATTATACATAACCAGACATAATTAAACATTATTAAATTTAAGCACATCAATAACAGATCAAAAATACACAATAACATTTTGAAATCCATGAAATAAGATAAATAAATGAAAGCGTTGGCGAGGCTGAAAGGGTGTAAATGGCCCATTCAGTCTCCTGTCAGTGTATTTAAAAGAAGAAGTAAATTATGCAAGATGATAAAACAAAATACAAAAAAAAAAAAAAAAAAAAATTAAATACAAAAAATAAAAACATGATATTTCTTCAACATAAAATCAGATATAAAATTTCTTCCAAGTTCTTGTAGATGAATAAACGCTTAGGCAAGTCTGAAAAGGTGTAAAGGGCCTTTCAGTCTCCTGTCAGTAAATGTCATAAGAAACAAACAGAAATGGAGCATATTATATACAGCATGGGGAGTCACAAAAATAAACAGGTTTGTCAGGCTAACAAGAAAGAGAGCACTCCACCAGGGGGGCCGCCCAACGAGCATACAATGTGGACTCCAAAGAAAGAAGAAAGGACAAGAAATTTTTTTTAACAATGTCTACGTTTGATTTAGCATCTCGTCAATAGTGTAAAAACATTGTTCAACCAGATACTCCCTGATCTCTCTCCGAAAGGTATCGTCATCCATGGATTTAAAGGGCTGTGGTAATTTGTTATAAGCACGCACACTATGGCATATGAAGCTTTTAGAAACTTTTGTTAGGCGATGCCTGATAGGTCGCACATTATTCACAGCCCTAGTGCCATGATCATGATATTCCGAGTTTAGGGGTGTATTCGGCAGATTTCTCCTAGCGAAAAGAAGGCACTCTCGGATATATGCACCGGCCAATGTGAGAATGCCCTGTTCCTTAAACGCATTACGGCAAGTCTCCCGCGGCTGCATACCCAGTAGCGCCCTCAGAGCTCGCTTCTGCAAAATTGATACTCTTGAGAAATCCGCCCCTCCACCCCAAACCATCACACCATAGACCATAATCGAGTGAAAGTAAGCAAAATACACATTCTTTGCAGTTTTTATACCACATAAATCTTTAATTTTTTTAATAGCATAAATTGCAGAGCCCAACCTGCCACAGAGCTGGTCCACGTGTGGTGACCATTGGAGCTTCTCGTCCATCATGACACCAAGGAACTTATAACTATTTACTATGTTTAATGAATTATTTGCTAGAAGTTGATTAGCTGATATATTCTTATTCCGCTTCAGAGAGAAACAAAGCGCATTGGTTTTAGTCATATTCAATACTAAATTATTAACATCAAACCATTGGTTTACGTCGTCCACAATTTTTACTACACTCTCAGCAAGACATTCATCGTATTTGTTTCCCTCTACGAGAAGGGATGTATCGTCTGCGTACATAACAATGTCACATCTGCCCTTCACAGAGTCAGGAAGGTCATTAATGTAGACCAGAAACAACAGTGGTCCCAGAACTGAACCCTGCGGAACGCCATGCCTGACTTCGCGCATATTGGAACGTGTGCCATTAATCTCTGTAATCTGCTGTCTCTGGTCCAGATAAGATATGAAGAAACGTATTTCCGAGCCATGGATACCATAATGTTCAAGCTTACCAACTAGAATATCATGATGAACACAGTCAAATGCCTTTGAGAGGTCACAAAACACGCCACAGGCATCATGACCTTCATCAAAAGCATGTAAAATCTTTTCAGTCAGGGATGCCATAGCATGACCCGTGGACCTATTTTTACGAAAACCATGTTGCTGAGAATGCAGCACGTCATTGTCCGTTAAGAATCTGGTTAATTGTTCACAAGCTACTTTTTCTAATATTTTACTTATTACTGGTAAAATTGATATTGGGCGGTAATTAGTGGGATTTGACTTATCGCCTTTTTTGTGTATTGGGATAACTTTGGCTATTTTTAATAAGTCTGGAAAGACGCCTTTTATAAAACATTGATTGAAAATATGTGACAATATAGGAGCTATTTCAATTATAATCTTTTTCAAAAAATTGCTTGATAGGAACCACAAATCCTGTGCATTTGTTAGTTTGAGGTTTCTTGTGGTATTGATAATGTCAGAAGTCGATACCATTTTAAATTTGAATGTATTTTCGAGACGAGGATGATTTTGAATGTATTTCAAAGCAGTCACTTTAGATACTCCATTGTTTTTAGTTAGTTCATCAGCTATGTTAGTAAAGAAGTTGTTAAATGCATCGACAATATCCTCATCCATGCTTCTCTCTACTGGCGCATTGTCAAAATCATTGTTATTGGGAACCCTACCTGTCTCTTCCTTTATTATGTTCCAAACAGTTTTAATTGGATTGTTAGAGTTCACTATTTTATCATTTAAATAAAGACTTTTTGCAATTTTGCATACCTTTTTAAAAATTTTGCTATACTCCACTATGTATTTTTTAAAGTTGCGTTGCCAGTGTGTTTTTTTTTATATAATTCAAACAACCTTTTCCTGGATATTCTTATGCCTGGAGTGGCCCAGTTGGTAAATTGTTTTTTGTATTTAGACTTTGATGTTTTAACGGGGATATGTGTATTCAGACTTAGAACTATGCAATCAAAGAAATTTTGAAATAGTAGGTTTGGATCATCATCAACATTGATGCATTCAAGATTTTCTTTTAATGAGTTCAAGAATCTGGGTATGTTTTCATCATCAGGATGCCTTTTCTTTATAATAGTGGGTTTAGGTGAGTCTTGATTCATAAATATGGCGGCATCTATTAGTTGACCATCATGGTCGGATCCTACGAAACTACACAATTTGGACTCGTGAATGATGAGATCTGTGAAGATATTATCGATACAAGTCGATGTAGTGTTAGTGGTACGTGTAGCTGTAAAAATACTACGTGTCAAAGAAAAGCAACTCATTAAGTCCAGTAAGATTTTAGTATTGTTAGTATTTGAGTTGAAGTCCACATTGAAGTCTCCACAAACTACAATGCGTTTATTACTCTTTAATGTTACTTTATTTAAAGCCCCTTCTAAAATTTTGATGAAATTATTGAAGTCTCCTGATGGAGGTCTATAGATACAGACTATAATCATATATTCCAACTCAGTACTACTAATTTCACATTGTTTTTCAATAGACATATCTAAAATGTCTAATCTGTTTTTAGTTTTATGCTTACAATTAACAAGTATAAGACAACCCCCTCTAATAGAGCGCCCCCTACAATAACTACTAGCTAGCGTATAATTTCCTATTGAGAAGTTAGAAATTTCACTCTCGCTAAGCCAGGATTCCGTGATACATATTACATCTGGCTTATGTACAGTGGTCGACAGATAAAGCTCAAGTTCCTTCCCTCTTAAGCCCTGAACATTTTGATGAGCTAGGATGAACCCTGAGGCTGATGGCCTCTCCCCAAAAAAGAAGAGCTCACCGACCGATCATAGCTCGTGCCAGCCACTGGACTACCCACAAGGTGGCTTAGATTCTCTTTACAAGAATCCACAGTAGTAGCGTTGATTGCCACACATATAGGTATCTTATGCGCAGTGTAATTAAGCAGCATAGATATTTGTTCACACAGTGTATTCTCAGTATTTGTTTCAATAATATGCACATTGTTTGAGGAACTTGTCATATTGTATATTTTGCAATTTATTTTGTAAATAAGCAAATTTACTTTACTATTTTTTAGGTACTTAATACTATTAATATAAAGGGTTATGTTTCTATGTGTTGCTAACTCAATTATTGACTCTAAATGTTTAAAATATTTTTGGGGATGTTTATAACTCTCGTTCTTCCCAGTAAGTAATATCACTGTATCACCAAGTGAAGCCTTGTTCACAGTCGAACTCACATCGGTCACAATGTTCTCCAGACGGCTTCCAGGCCTCGTCACACACTCCACACTACTCTTCACCCGGCTCTGCAGCCTCCGTCCTAGTCCCTTGGCAGTGTCGTCCCCCACAATGAAGACCCTGGGCTGTTTCACGTTGCTTGGATTACTTTTATTGCGAATTCTTGTCTGGTTTAACATTTTCACATTTTCCGCTGCTTTTTGTCTATTTCTCATCCGACTAAGGGTGCCCTCATCCACCGCCTGGGTGCCCTTCGCCTCCAGCCTTTCATAAATATTATCATATGCAAAACGGAGATTTTGTTTGCAATTTTCTGCTTCTTCAAGCTTCTTCTGAATGATGCAGTGGTTCACTTTATAACCCTCCACGGTCTCTGTATGGCTGTCAATAAGTTTCCTCATTTCAGACCTCCACCTCTCCACCTCATCCTTCATAGTGCACAATTTCTTTTGCATTAAATCTTCTTCTAAAGATGAGTTCTTTTTAATTAAGTTAGTTAATTTTATATTTTGTTTTTCTAGAATAAATATCTTACTTTTTAAACTCTGCATTTCACTGCTTTTTGTGATTAAATCACTTTTACATTGTGTGATTTCGCTTCTTAATTTATCTCTTTCCTCTTCTATCTCAACTATCTTATTTCTCAGCTCACATTGAACACTAATGTCATTAATAGTGTCATCCTCACTGAAGTGCTGAGATGTATCGAACATAGTTATGTATAAATTTTTTTCCTTATAAGTATGACTTCTTGTTTTCCTTGGTGACATTTTTCAACTCAGATGAAATCATCTATTTTATATCAGCTGTGATCAAAATCTTATTATTTGAAGTCAATAAAATCAAAAATAAAACCCACAGAGTAGGGATACTTCCAGTTTCTTTGTCTGTCACTTGCCTGGTAGGCCACACAACCACTTTTCCTTTCAAATGTCACTTAACAAAAGTTTTTCAGTTTTTTTCCAAACTTTCACAATTTCTCTGACCGAAAACACAACACTCTAATAGATAATGAGAAACGGAATCAAATGATGTATATCACTATATATAGAATACTTATGGGTTATACCTATTACGTACATACCACCAACACCAAGGGAATAATTTAAATAGGAACTACTTTTCATACTCCGAGTTTGAGTAATCTTTGAAGTCCCACACTGCTTTGAAAAGGTCATCCTATACTCATTGCGAAATTTCCCAGATGATTTTCTTCGTCTTCTTCTTATTTAAGACCTAGTGACCTATTATTTAAGAGGTGGGTTTATTATAGGTAGACTGTAGAATCAGGACATGCTCCTATTAATTGTTCTCAAGTTGTATAACGCAATAATTCCTCTTTACTCACAGCAACAGTACTCCGAAGTATGAGTTTCTGATGTGCAATTATTATATAATACGTAATTTAGTTGTGAATAATTATTGCGTTTGAAATTCTCCTAATATGTTGTGTGGTAGGAAAACAAAAGATTGTGGAGATATTTTTCATCCTTACAAAAAAATTTATGATCGAGACAAATATATTTGTATTTCTTCTTCCTCTCTCTCTCTTACCCGAATACTAGACATCGTAGCATTATTAAACATGTCGAAAATTCCCATACCTCCGGTAGTTTTGACTAGCAAAATTATGAGAGGTCTGTTAGTCTTTATGAGTACCTTTTACTATAAGCAACCAAATTTTCGATCAGTCGCCTGTACATCGATAAATGCGTTTAAACTTTAAAATATATCCCTACTACTAGGAGGGCCCATCATCTCTATCATGCAGAGGAGATAGACTTGGCTGGGGCGTGTGTTAAGAATGCCGAATGACAGTTGGCTGAGGAGAGCGCTGTTCTTTCTCCCATCAGGGTCCCGAAGACGAGGAAAACCCTCTCACACCTTATTCCGCTCCTTCGAATCAGAGCTAAGAGATTTGGACATTGTGCGTGGGAGGAGGTCATAAACATTGCGCAAGATCGAGCGCAATGGAGAGCTCTTGCTGCCTCCATATGCTCCTCCTGAGTGGGATGTAAAGGGGAGTATTGATTGATGGATATCCTTCTCGTAAAACTAAATCAATCGAAGTGGTTGGTAGACTAGCGGTTACGACGCCGGCTTTCGCACTGTTTCGTTCGGAGGTCGTGGGTTCGATCTCAGGTGCCGACTATCTTCCTCTTTCACGACACAAGCTTTAAGTAGCTTACTGTGAAAGAGTCAAGGAATGCATTTGTGTTCACTTTGAATGAACATCGATTCAAAAATAATAATAATGGGATATCATACAAGCCCAGTTTAGCTACTTATACTCTCTGATGGAGTGAAGACTTGATATAGTTTAGTTAGCTTTGTTAAAATTATACAAACTATTTAACCACAGCCAAGTTGTATTGTTCACTCGACTAACATCAATAAGTTCACTGTTATAATAACATTAGTGCAAACATCATTGCTAGTTAGGAGCCAACATCTCACAATATCGTCTCACTTCACGACATATACATACAAGTTCTCCAATTATACACACCAAACTTCTTACCCGTATGTATCCACTTGTACCTTACTTGATCTAATTATTAACTCTTACCATACTTAATACCTATGATGAGATTTTCTCTAATGTAATTATTTATTAGAAAAGCGGAACCGCAATTTAATGGCCGTAATCACTTACTAGTACCTATTGCATTTTTTGTTTTTAATTAACCTTTTTTGCTTTGTTCATGCATTTAATTTCAGTGGGCTTCATGTTCACTGCGGTAACTAAGCAACGCTTAATGACACTAAACTTCAATCTTCAACTGTCTCTTTCGCGCTTTCATAATTTTACTGCCGGCAGTGAAAGAGATGAACATAGCATGCTTTGTACTTGTCTCAAAGAATACTGCGTTCGCAATGTTCCATCATTAAAATCAGCATTATGGTTTTTTTTACTACAAAGGTAGATTTGATCATATCACGAAAAGTAACGCGTCGTAACATTAGCAACAAACATTACGATGTGATCGATATTCGATTTTTTTTTACCCATCAAGCCGTGTCCCATAAGGGATAGGCAGAGAGAATGGATATCCACTCTTTTCTATCCAAGCATACTTCTTTCGCTTCTTCCACCGACATAACATTTCTCATACACCCTCTCCCATTTCTGTTACTTCTTACCTGGCCTTCCTTGAGGACGGAATCGATGTGTTAGATCGTCATTCTCGGTCGGCCACGTTTTCTTACACCTTTCCTTTCAGCCTTGTAAATTCTCTTTGTCATTCTGTTTGCATCCATTCTTTCCACATGCCCAAACCATCTCAACTTACTAACTTTCATCTTTGTCACAACACTTACTTCCATACCACATTCCTTCCTAATATTTTCATTCCTTTCCATATCCCATAAAGTTTTTCCACATATTCTTCGTAGAGATTTCATCTCTACTGCAATACTACATACTTCTTTTTTCGTCCATGTCCACGTTTCACATCCATACATCATAGATGGATGTTCGATTTTTAAATGGTTTTTTTTCCATGCATAATTGAGCAACTACGTGCCAAGAAACGTTTTCTATTGGTATTTTGAAGGATAGTTTGATATAACTTAAAGTAAGTTTAAACTTAGTTTTAACTTTGCGTTGACAACGTTTGCCATTTAGGAAGTCAAATTCAAATCCCGAAATTATAATATAAGTGTGCGAAATTTCAAACTCCTCCGTCCACGCGATTTTCGTAAAAATAGTCACAAAGTTTTTTCTTCACGTATTAATATACAGATTCTAGGTAGGTAGGTACCTAGTTACTTATTACACGTGTCTTGTATGCACTTACATACAGAATGTTCCATTAAAGAAAGGAATGCGTACCTACTCTTCTTTTCCATAGCAATGGAATGCGCCCTCTAAACGTTTGGTTTAATTGCTCAACACCACACCCGATGAATGCAAATTCAATTTATATTACTAACATTACATTTTATGATTCTACTAGTTTTCCGGACAGACGTCTTGTAGACCCTTTGGTCCTAACTACAGGCGGCCCCTTCATTGTGTATTGCGCCTCCAGAAACAAAAATAATCTAATTAAATATTAACATTAAAATATTAATTCTAAAACGCCCATATTTTATTCGTATTCAAAGCTCAAACGGGATCAACGCGAGAATGTTTTTTTTATTATCATTGGATTTCCATCAACAATCGGATGATCTCATGCCACTAACAAATCACAAAAAAAATATGTAGGTACAATATCACATTAAAAAATCAACAAACATGCGCACAATTTGGTTGACTTTGTATGAAAAATTTCTAAAACGCCCGAAACGGAAAAGTAAGTGAAATGGCCTGCTATAAGAGTGGCAATTTTTTTTTTTTTTTTTTTTTTTTTATTTATTTAAAGAATAATAATAGTACAATTTTATAAAGATATATTACCATACAATAATTACTTAATGCTATTTGTATAATATTATATTTACTGCTCCATTGTAAGCATATAACTTGTGTATGGAGCAGAGGTACATTTTTTTTGTTATAATATTATATTACCAGTTTTTTATTTTATTTTTTATTTTATATATATTATTTTTTTCTACTTGACCTTATGGATATTTTATATGAAGTTATGGATATTGCAATGACATATTTATATGAATTAATTTACAAAACTATTGAGATAAATACAAATTTTGTTATCCTTAAGATTATTTTAATGATGTAATACATTTGTGTGAAATGTGAAAGGTATAGATAGTTTATTTTCTATTATAGTCGAATAGGTGTATTATGTTAAAGTGATTAGGTATATGAGCATTGATGAAATGAAATATAACGTGATTTATTTTAAATAATGAAAGTAAAAAACATTAAGATATTGGAATATTTAATTTGTTTTAATTTTGTTTTTAAATGTCTTATATATTTGAATAGTTTTAATGTAGTTAGGTAGCTCATTGAAATATTTAATGCCTAGGTATTTGTAGTGATGTTGTGAAATTGTTTTTTTACATAATGGTATAGTTAAATTCCCGAATATGTGAGATCTTTGGCTGTGTACAGTATTCACTCTTTCTCGGCCATATGTCTCCTTATGTGTTTGGAGTATTGCAGTGTTTTTATAGATTTTTTCTATTGTCGGTACTTTAAATATATCAAAAAGCTCCTCAGTGGGAAAAGTTCTCTTTTTTCTAAGGATTATTTTTATTATTAGCTTTTGTGCCACATTAATCGGTTGTAAGTTAGTTGGGTAGGTTCCACCCCATACAATAATACCGTATAATAGAATCGATTGTACAAATGCATAGTATATTGTTTTCATTGATTCTTTTGACATAATGTTTCTCAGTCTCAAGAATATATACACTAATTTTCGTACTCTATTAACAGTTGTTTCCAGTTGTTTCTTCCATTTCATGTCCTGGTCTATGTGTATTCCTAGATATTTTGTTGTTGTTTTTTGAATAAGCGATCTGCAATTTATACTGTCACATAAGTTGTTGCTGCAATTAGATGACTATGAATTTTTATAATAATGTTTGGAGGAATCTGAGGGGTACTTGCTGCAAAAGGTATGAAAACTGTTTTTTGGGTGTTTAAAGATAGTAAATTTATGTCAAACCATTTCTTTATTATGTTAATGTCATTGTTTGCTTTTTCTATTGTTTCCGTCCATGTATTTCCTGTCGATAGTAAGACCGTATCATCTGCGTATGTGAACAATTTTCCTTCCAGATTTAGTTTAAAAATACTGTTGATGTATAGTATGAATAACATGGGTCCTAATACTGTTCCTTGTGGCACCCCATAGTCTGGAGTTCCTGGATCACTATATATATCGTGTAGTTTAACGAGTTGTCTCCTATCGGATATATATGTTTGAAACCATGACAACGCTTTATTTTGTATGCCATTTTGTGATAAGTTGCTCAAAAGAATTTTGTGTGACACACTATCAAATGCCTTACATAAGTCCACAAATATCCCGATACTTTTTTTGTTGTTGTCTATATTGGCTATTATTTCAGATGTTACATTTGCTATGGCATCGTGTGTCCCAGTTTCTGTTCTAAATCCGAATTGATTGGAATCTAATATGTTATTTTGATTAAAATATATGCAAACCTGTCTTTTGGCTATTTTTTCTATAATTTTGGCTATATTAGAAATAACTGATATAGGTCTATAATTTGTGGTTATTTCCGGTTCTCCGCTTTTATAAATCGGAGTAATTATAGCTTTTTTATAATTTGAAGGGAATTTCCCCATTTTAAAACTTAGATTTATTATGTATGTCAAGGGTACGCTAACATAAGTTTTATATCTTTTTAGAAGTGTTGCATTTATGCCATCGAATCCTGGGGATGATTCATCTCTAAGGGTCATTATAATATTTTCTACTTCATTTTTAGTTATTGTAGAGAATTTAAATGCTATGTTGTTATTTGTAGTTGTAGATATCGGCACGTTATCTTGTGAGTTTGGGTTGTTTTTTTGTATCTCATTTGCCAATTTTCTACCTACACTCAGAAAGAAGTTATTAAATATGTTTGCACATTTTTTTGTTTCGTCTTTGACATTAAGTTTTATATTTTCGTGTTGAATTGTATTTATTTTTTCTTTTTTTTGTTTAGTTTTGTCTAACAGTTCGTTAATGATCTTCCACTTAGTTTTGGTGTTATTCTCATTTTCGTTTATTTTCCTCTTATAATATATTTCTTTTGCCTGTCTAATTAGAAATGTTAATTTATTTTTATATCTCTTGTATAAGAATATATTATAAAGGTTTTCAGGTGCCTTTTTTGTTTTCTGGTACAGTTTTTCTTTGTATCTTATTGAGTTAACAAGACCTGCTGTGATCCATGGTTTGATAGGTCTGTTTCTAGAATTGATTTTTATATTTTTAAAGTTGGAGCTTGCTTCTAACAATTCGTTAAATCTCTTTTCAAAGTTTATTGATGCTATATCTATGTCCTTTTCAGATAAAATATTCGACCATTTTTCTTGCTTAATTAAATCGTCTAGTATTTGATAGTTTATGTGTTTCTTTACTTTATTCTCATTTCTTCCAGTGGCGAGTGATGGTGTCGGCATGTTATAATATAGTACTGTAGTGAAGTGATCAGTGATGGTACTCTTCCAGAGAACTGATTTGATATTTTCAATGTTATTGGTATTGGTCCATATATGATCCAAGCATGTTGGTTGTTGGTTAGAAAATTCGCGGGTATATGTATTTATGCAGGATTTAAAATTTAGTTCTATCATTGAGTTTATGTATTCATCTTTTGTTGCATTATTTTTGTCATCTAAAATATTTATGTTCATGTCTCCCATTAATACAGTAAAAGTGTTTCTTGAGTGTGACAAAATATCGTTAAGTTTCGTTATGAATGTTTCAGGGTTGGAAGAATGTGTTCTATAGACGATAATAATTTGAAAAGATTGTCCGTTATGTAGCAATTCAACTTTCATACAATTTACATTTTCTATTATTATTTCTTCACACTTTTTCACTATACACTCGTTGTGTATGAAGATGGCAATACCTGAGTTTCTATTAATGTAATGTCTAGTTGAGTAGTAGGTATAGTCGGTGAGGTTGTAAGGTGTTTCATCGCGGTTGTGTGTTTCTGTCAGAGCAATGCAGTGAATTCTGTGTTTTAATCCGTTCAAACTTGTAGTAAATTCATCGAAATTTTTATTGATACTTCTTATATTCATATGTAAGATGGAAAAGTGTCTTTCCATATTTATCTTATCGTTCCAGTCGTCTATGCTATCACAAATTATTTGTTCTATGTTATTATAATTGTCTATATTATTAAATATGTCGTCATCCATTTATAGAGTATAATAAATTTAACAGAATAATACATATTCGTGTATTTTTGCATAGACATATCTCAAGAGAATGACAATTCCAATATAAAATAACCATTACAATCACATGATAGAAATAGATAAAACTACATCCCACATAAGAGAAAATAGTTATGAATATTGATACCAAAGGAGTATATACACATCTGTTTGACAAATTACGTAGGTATGCGGGAAAGAGGGTGCAGGTGCAGAAGACAATAATTTTGTTGTTAGCTTTTTTCAAAGATGGCGACGCATGATATTCGCTCCATACTAATTTTAATAAGTACCTATTATATTTTATATCACTTCTTGTCCATTTTTTTTTTTCAATTTTTTATTAGTTATTCTGTTATCCGGAGCGGAGAAGAATCCAATAAATCAAACATCGAAAGAATCTGTTTAGCCGATCTCGAGTTATAAGTGTTCGCACTAAACCGACTTCAATTTATATTAGAGATTTTAACTAGCAGCATAGCCTGTCGGACGACAGGCATATAAATTGTGTAATTGTTCTATAAACCAGTTATACCGTCTTTCGAACAGTCCCATTTTGATTTTTAGCAATTTTGACATTTCTTCATGTATGGCCGACCTTTTTAATAGTAAGACGAGAATCTATGTGCAATATTATTTCATCTTAATAATAATTAGATGAACGTGTGTGCTCTTAAGTATATTATTTTACGTGGGATAGTTGGTGGGAAACTACATACCTACATATTCACCCTAATCTAATATTAAGGTAGTGTGCGGGTATGTTCAACATGTAGTGGCTTGTTTAGACAGAAGATGATGATAATAATAACACCTAGCAACAGTTTGACATTGTCTATACATAAAAATATCTCTGAAATAAAAAATCAATTTTAATAGTAATTCATATTCGTTTTATATAAAATTATGTCAAAAATATATTTTTAATTATTTATTAACGTTTGTATTATAAATTTGGTGAATATCTTTTATTGGAAGAGCATAAAATGAATTTATTTTGTAAGTGTAGTATATTGAAAACATGACAACCGGCTGACAACAAGAAATTTTTCATAATAGCAACCAAAAAAACAACAAGAAATATAAATCAAGATTAATTTGGCATGTGCATAATGTTTACAGTATTTGAAGAAATCAATTTATGACAGCCGGCTGACAACAAGAAAACCAAAAAACAACAAGAAATATAAATCAAGATTATTTTGGCATGTGCATAATGTTTACAGTATTTGAAGAAATCTCAGATATATCAGCTGTTGCAAAAATAATTGTTTATGATGGAAGCTAACCCACCACCACCATCGACACCTGCATGCTTGGGCCGAGTGAACCTTCGTGGTTCAACAGGCCCCGCTGCAGGTGGTCAAGTACGCCGCAGGATGAGATGGACGACACTAATCAACCAAAATGTCATGCGGGCGTACTTCCGAGCTACAGAGGGGGGAAGTTTCTTGACTGGCTACAGACAAAGGCTGTCCCAGGAATGGCTTCTTCTGGAGCCCACGATAGACGTAAGTACCCAAAGATTGTCCGATCAGGTTCGGGTAATAATTAGAAACAAATTATTATCGGAATCTGAACTAGACGTTCTTAGATCGGAATATTTAAGTTCTCCGATGAATCATCATAACACAATTTTGGAAAGTTCAGATGATAACCATACAAATGTTACAAATAATTCTAATGATGCTTCAAACGAGAACTTTGAATATTTTAATATCCCTGATTATGACACTATTAAGAGCAAATATGAAGAGATGCTTCTGTTGTTTCGTAATCAAGAACCCTTTCTTCGACCTTTATTGCCAAAATTTAAAAGTTTTCCAATTATTGAAAAAATTATTTGTCGGGTTAATAATATTATTTTAGATGATTTAAACTCCTGTCAAAATTTACAAGATGTTCATTCTATTCTTTATTGTGCAGCGGCTACTTGCGTAACTATGGCAAAAATTAAATTTAATCGAAATCAAAACATCATTGAGCATTCAAGTACCCCCCGTTGGCAAAAAAGAATAGAAAATAGAATTACTAAATTTCGTTCAATAATTGGAAAACTTACATCATTTAATTCTGGAAACCATAGACCAAGATTAAAATTATTTGTTGAGAAAAATTTTTATATCGAAAATATATATTCAATTGATAACTTTAATTTAAAAATAATAGAAAAAATTGACTTTTTTAAACAACGAGTCTTGGCGTTAGCTAAACGGATTAGAAGATTTAAAGAAAGGGTTCAAAGGAAAAAACAGAACGATCTCTTCTCCTTTAATCAAAAAAAATGTTTTACCAATCTGGAAGATTCAAATTTCAAAACAGATAATTTACCTAATAAAAATGATATGGAAACTTTTTGGAAAAATCTTTGGTCGAATTCTATATCCCATAACACTAATAGTGATTGGTTAGAAGAAATTAATTCTGAACATCCAGAAATGCAAAATTTTAGTATAAATTTGATTGACGTTAAAACTGCATTAAAAAAAATACAAAATTGGAAATCTCCGGGAAAAGATGGGCTACAAAACTTTTGGATTAAAAAATTTACAAATTCACATATAATATTGGCAAGAC
Organism: Mystacides longicornis; assembly: GCA_963576905.1. Taxonomy (NCBI): domain Eukaryota; kingdom Metazoa; phylum Arthropoda; class Insecta; order Trichoptera; family Leptoceridae; genus Mystacides; species Mystacides longicornis. The sequence goes on from OY756429.1 coordinate 10,433,597, forward strand.
AGTTTCAATCTGCAATTGAAAATTTGAACTTTCCAGAATTCTTAACAGAAGGATTAACCCACGTGATCCCAAAAATCAATAATGCTTCAACTCCAAATAACTTTAGACCAATTACATGCCTACCAACAATTTATAAACTTTTGACATCTATAATTTCAAACAAAATTCATTCATACTTAATTGAAAATGATATTTTATCTGTCAGACAAAATAGATGTAAAATGGGATCTCGTGGGACAAAGGAATTGCTCTTAATAGACAGTATTATTTGTGAGCAGGTGAAACACAAAAAGAAAAATATCTCTATGGCATGGATTGATTACAAAAAAGCATATGATTCAGTCCCACATTCTCGGCTAATAAAAGTTTTGGAAATATATAAAATTAACAACGAACTCGTAGAATTTCTAAAATTTTTGATGTCAAAATGGAGAACAAAAATTTCTGTTTCTCAACCTTCTGGAAAATATGTCACCGATTCAATCCATATCAATAGAGGTATTTTTCAAGGAGATAGTCTAAGTCCGCTTTGGTTCTGCTTAGCTCTAAATCCACTGAGTAAATTATTGGAATCCTCAAATTGTGGCTATGAATTAAAAAGGTCTGGTATTAAATTTAGTCATTTACTTTATATGGACGATTTAAAATTATTTGGTAAAAATTTAGTTGAATTAGAAAAATTAATCAAAATTACAAAAAAATTTAGTGATGATATAAAAATGGAATTTGGCTTAGAAAAATGTGCAAAAATTAATGTTCAAAAAGGAATAATCCGAAACAATCTTCAAAATAGTTCTTCATCTGTTACAAACATTCCTCTTTTAGATAATCAAAATTACAAATATCTTGGCTTTCAACAAAATCTAGTTTTTGACCACAAAATTATTAAAAATAACATTAAAAATGAATTTATTAAATGATTAAAAAAAGTTTTGAAAAGTTTTCTCTCCGGGAGAAATAAAATTATGGCCATTAATTCATGGGTTGTACCGAAAATTTTGTATTCTTTTGGAATCATTAAGTGGAACCAAACGGAACTAGACAAGATGGATTTAAGGGTACGTAGTTTGCTCACACAATATAGGATGCATCATCCAAGATGTTCCTTGATGAGATTATATTTACCAAGGAAGATTGGTGGTAGAGGCATGTTAAACATCAAAAACATGAATAACAAAGAGATAAACCTCCTCCAATCTTACTTTATCTCATCAAGGAATAAATTGGGTTATGAAGACCTCATTGCGTGTGATTTGAAGTACACGCCCTTAAATTTATCAAATCCTGTTTCACCACCGATAATTGGGGTACAAGATCGGGTTGATATATGGAAAGGCAAGTCTCTCCACGGTCGATTCTTCGAAACTTTAAATTCATCACATGTAAGTCTTGAAGATTCGACTGGATGGTTGAGGTTTGGTGAACTATTTAGCGAAACAGAAGGTTTTGTCTGTGCAATACAAGACCAGGTCATCGTCACTAATAATTATAAAAAATATATTATTAAAGCACCTGATATAATTGATAAATGTCGTGCATGTGGCCAAACAGGAGAAACACTCAGACATATTTTGTCTGGGTGTTCTCTCCTGTGTGGTTCTGAGTATGTACACAGACATAACGATGTGGCTAAAATAGTTCATCAAAAACTTGCCTTGAAATATGGTTTGCTCGATCTTGAAGTACCTTATTATAGGTACACCCCAATTTCGGTAATGCAAAACAGTAATACAAAGTTGTATTGGGATATACCAATACAAACTGACCGAACGATTAACGCAAATCGTCCGGACATTGTATTGGTTGATCGTAGGAACGGGATAACGTATCTCGTGGATATCACTATACCGTATGACGAAAATTTGAAAAAAGCCGAGCAAGATAAGATAATTAAATATCTTGATCTTGCTCACGAAATCAAGGATATGTGGCATATACCAACCACGCACATAATACCTATAGTGATATCGACGAATGGAGTTATTCCTAAGTCTCTTAAAGACAATCTAGGGAAACTTGGCATCTGTTGTGGTCTCAGATATGCCATCCAAAAGGCAGTTCTGTTGTCCTCATGTAGGATGTTAAGAAGGTTCCTCTCTCTGTAGTTCGAAGATCTCTCATGATTACATTACATCGTGATGTATCATGAGAGATAATACCGATATTTTTATATTTAGTATATAGCATTGTATTTAATTTTAATTTATTTTTATTAATTTTTTTTTACAATGATGTATACTTCATATGATATATTGTGATTTAATGAATAAATGATTTGAAATAATAATAATGTGATAACACTTGCTAACTTCGAGCATTTGTTAGCCAATTAAATCGCAAACACGACACTGTGTGGCCTGTCACTTCCATGGATATTTTACAGTCAAGTTTGAAATGATGACACATCTTGCCTAGACCATTTGAGTTTACAACGCGTACCTATACCAACCATATTAGAATAGTTCATAGCACTGACTTATTATGGCTGGTACACATCTGAACACGCGCGGTAAAGTAACCAATGCAACAGGGGCGTAGTCGAAGCAAATAAATAAATACATTCAATCAATCAATCAATCAATTCTCTCTTTTACACCCCACTCAGGGGCATAGGGAGGCAACAAGAGCTCTCCATTGCGCTCGATCTTGCGCAATGTTTATGACCTCCTCCCACATCATGTCCATGTCCCACAGATCTGCTTCGAAGGAGCGGAACACAGTGTGAGGGACCCTGATGGGAGGAAGAACAGCGCTCTCCTCGGCCAACTGTCATTCGGCATCCTTAACACACGTCCCAGCCAAACCCATCTCCTCCCTACAACAGTAGAGGTGATGGGCTCACGCTGGGTGCGCCGGCGTGTAGCGTAGTTCGTGATGCGGTAGTACCATCTTACGCCCAGATCTCCGTAGGCACTTCATTTCAAAAAAAAAAAACATTAGATCCTCAATATAATTAATAGGACAAACTTTGCAGTGCCGGGTAGACCGAAAGATAATAACAGATCTGAGAGAGAATTGAGGGAAAATAGTTCTTTGAGGTGTTCATAAAAAAATTTCCCCTCATAATAAAGAAGGACGCTGACTGATTGAATGATCGACTAACGCTGCCTACCCAGCCTTGACAAGCGGGTCATACATTAGTACAATCATACTTGAAAATTTTGTGTAGATGGGAACCACTCTGGAAACGAGAGAATGTTATTACAAAGCGTGCTTTATAAAACTAACGCCTTGGTGGTAGAAATGTTCATTAATGCAGGAAATATGAATTAATAGTTCAAAAAATGTGAAACCTACCCTTTGTAAGGTCTCCCCTTAATCTTTATAGGTACCTACTCCTTCTCTCAATTTTGATTTTAAAAGTTTATTTTGATTATTTATACCTCTTGAATGAATTATCTCAGCCATCGATTTATCAAGAACAATACATTCATAATCATTACTCTGTATTATTATAATTGGCTTTTCCTTACCTACATGTTCAAGAAAAGCTATTCAAATCATTCCTATACAAACTAAATTCCAACATAATATCAAGTATTTTTTTAAATTATTTTAGGTTTCTTTCTTTATCTGCAATTTTCAATACTTTCTTTTGTTACCCCACTAGTTTTAGGGGCATACGTAGGCAACAAGAACCTTCCGGCGCGCTCGATCATCGCGCTCGAATATAAAAGGTATTAATATATTATTAATCTTAATCTTTAGAAGGGTAGTAACGGGAATAGAAGGGTAATAATTCATTCAAACAATATAATATACCTTAACTTCTACCATTATGTGGAGGAGATGGACTTGGCTGGGACATGTGTTAAGGATGCCGAATGGCAGTTGGCGGAGCAGAGCTCTGTTCTTCCTCCCATCAGGGTCCCGAAGACGAGGAAACCCCTCTCATACCGTGTTCCGCTCCTTCGAATCAAAGCTGAGGGATTTCGACATGGTGTGGGAGCAGGTCAAAAACATTGCGCAAGATCGTACGCAATGGAGAGCTCCTGTTGCCTTCCTTCGCCCCTAAGTGGGGCGTAAAGGGAGTTTGGATTGGCTTGGATATCTTATGTAATATAAAAGAAAAAATGCTTCTAACTATGTCCGTTGCAGCCAATGAAACCATACAACCTACTATAATATGTGCAAAAAACTGGTTTCATTAGAAAGGTTACGAAACGAAGATGGTTTTAGGCCACTAAAAAATTTCTAATCGTAGGTATATATTTACTTTCTTTTTTGGCATATTACTATACAAACCGAATTGTTCACAACCTCATCAAATGGTGGCGTTACTCGCTTATATTGAAAACACAATGCTTGATTATTTGTAGTTTATGCGTCGATCATAAATCTACTTTCATAAGCGTAGCAGCACACGCCGGCTATCCGCTAGTAGGTTTAGTATGAATTATAATATGTAATAATAATCCTCTTTATTTATAATTAATTTTATTAAAACACAAGAAACTTTGTATGTTCTACTTTATTTACAAAAATTGTTATAATAAATTTATAAGGCACCTACACTGAGCAAATTTATTTATTTATTCATTGTACGGCTAAAGAGCCTTTTTTATAATAATATATAATAATCACAAATATACAATCATACAAACATTATCAATAACATATACCTATTTACAATTAAAAACAAAAAAATATTACACTTTACACTTTTCACAAGCTATACCGCTTTATCAAATAATATAAATCAAATATGCGGCAATTTATTTACATAATAATGTTTGATGACATTAATAACATCGCAATGCAAAACAAGAAAAACAGTACGTACTTAGGAAAATAAATTTGAGACTATAAAACCCAATTAAACCACACATACATATAAAATATAATGCCCGTATCAAGGTATAATATTATGAGTACCGAATGCAAGACAGTATAAATCATACTATCTATCGGCAAAAATATAGAGAAACAGCACAAAATTCATGGGGCAAAATAACTAATAACAATAAAGTAGTGCGCAAATATAGCTCACAGCAAGGGAATATAGAGATACAAAGAGAATTTTATCTCACGGAGATAAATCTGAAAGAAGAAACATTTCATAGCAGAAAAATGAAGACGAAAAAAAGTTTAGTTATACAATGACCAAGTAAATCATTAAAATTATTGAAAAGAATGGAAAAAATCTGTTCCTCAATAATTACACAGACTAAGAGCAGTTTTATAATATGAACTAATCCCCAAAAACTATAAAGTCCATCCATGATGTATGGGAATGAAACATGGACATGGACGAAAAATCTGGAAGTTGGAATGAATGCTGTGGAAATGAGATCACTCCGTAGGATATGCGGAATGAGAATATTAGAAAGGAATGTGAAGTGGATGTTAGGTAGCGTAGTGACTAGAATGAAAGTTAATAAATTAAGGTGGTTAGGGCATGTAGAGAATGAAAGAGGAGAGAATGACAAAAAGGATATATTATTATTTAGCGTATGGCCATTTCATCACAATTTATATATAATTCAATTAATAAGTATATTTTTGTTTTTCTTGTTAAATAGTCAATTCGAAAATTCCATTATCTTGACTTGTATCGCTTTGTACTTAGATGTTGTGATGAATATATCTGCCAGGAGATCAATTATTATAAATAAAAGGATATATAAATCTGAAAGAATGGGTGCACGCAGACGAGGTCAACCTCGAATGACATGGTCCGATCATATCGGTTCAGTCTTAGAGGAGGGCCAAGCCAGGAGGAAAAGAAATAGGAGAGCATGTATGCGGCATGTTATGCGTTTGGAAGAAGCGAAAGAGGGTTGTTTGGATAGGAAAGAATGGAAATCCGTACTCTCTGCCTACCCCCTTCGGGAAACGGCGTGATCGGTAAAAAAAAACGATGAGACTTATCGAAAAGAAAATGAATGTCCAAAATATGTGATCCAGCGTGTTTTCATCCCATTCGCATTTGCATAGTGGGGATTGAGCAAGGCCAAATCTGAAAAAGTGACTATCTTGTCTAAAATGTCCAAAATGCATACTGTATATTGTCTAATCAACGAAACTCATTGAGATTCTTTTAGAATTGTTGAATTACGGACGCGAAGGTAAATCTGGCTGTATCTTCCCGTAATGACCAATCAGAAAGGCATAACTTTCTTACAGTAAATAATCCAATCCAAACTCCCTTTAGACCCCACTTAGGGACATAGGGAGGCAACAAGAGCTCTCCATTGCGCTCGATCTTGCGCAACGTTAATGACCTCCTCCCACACCGTGTACAGATTCCTCAGCTCTGCTTCGAAGGAGCGGAACACAGTATGAGAGGGTCTTCCTCGTCTCCGGGACCCTGATGGGGTAAATAATAGTATGGTATTAATAATGCAATATGAATTAACAAGCTCTGGGATCAGTACAACTTACATAGACGCAGAATTACGGACTAAAATAACGTGGCAATCCCAAGGGACTTTCTTTTCCCCTTTTTATTATAAAGTTATTAAAAAAAAAGATTATCAGCAACTGTGTCTTCGAGGGTCTTCACTATAGAGTTCATTCGAATGGAAAAATACAATTTTACCCAAACCATTATGTCGACATGGGCCAAATATAATATCTTTCACGACAGATTACAATATAAAGCACAGAGACACAATAATATTCCCTACCTTCTGTTCACACATGTGCCACGATTGATCAATGACAAAGTAATACAATATATTATAATAGGCAGAAAACGTAATAACCTTTTCTCCATGGTACCGTTCTATCTCGTTTCTAAGGTAGCCTCTCTCTTCTGTCTGTTGTACAGAAAGTTATTTGAAAACCGTGTAAAAATCAATAAGCAAACATTTTGCCTGTTGTATAGGTGGAATCTTCGCCATCTTTTACGTGGCCTTCCACGAGGGCGAGTACCGTGGGGCTGGTTTTGCATGATATAAGGGTACATTTTCTGGACGATGTAGTGTACATTTTCTGGACATGGCTAAAGCATTCCCTCGTTCGCTGTCTGCACCATCTGACCATATCAACATTCACCAACCTCTAGTCTTTCGCATATTCTGGTGTTCCTCACCCGGTCTCTAAAATAGACTCCTCGCCAAGGCTTGCTTCTCTTGTCTGTGAGCCTGTTTGTCTTTTTTATAGTATGTAGACTGCTGAACTTGCACACCAACTCTTTTTTCCATTTACATCATGCCCAAGACTCTGTCATCCTGACGACCCACGAGATGCGCGCACATTTTTATATAAAAACCACATGTCGAACGCCGAAATTAAATTCAATAAACAGTAAAACAGACTGGTAGAAGGGTTGGCGGTGCACTTTGACCTCTAATGAGAAATAAGAACGCATCCCTTAAATCCAAAGAGCTGATGCACAATGCAATCCTGATACCATCCATGATGTATGGGAGTGAAACATGGACATGGACGAAAAATCTGGAAGTTGGAATGAATGCTGTGGAAATGAGATCACTCCGTAGGATATGCGGAAAGAGACTGATTGATAATGTGAGGAATGAGAATATTAGAAAGGAATGTGGAGTGGATGTTAGCGTAGTGACTAGAATGAAATTTAATAAATTAAGGTGGTTAGGGCATGTAGAGAGAATGAACGAGGAGAGAATGACTAAAAGGATATATAAATCTGAAAGAATGGGTGCAAGCAGATAAGGCCGACTTCGAATGGCATGGTCCGATCATATCGGTTCAGTCTTAGAGGAGGGCCAAGTCAGTTATGCGTTTGGAAGAAGCGAAAGAGGGTTGTTTGGATAGGAAAGAATGGAAATCCGTACTCTCTGCCTACCCCCTTCGGGAAACGGCGTGATGGGTTAAAAAAAAACGATGAGATTTATCGAAAAGAAAATGAATGTCCAAAACATGTGATCCAGCGTGTTTTCATCCCATTCGCATTTGCATAATGGGGATTGAGCAAGGCCAAATCTGAACAAGCGACTTTCTTGTCTAACATGTCCAAAATGCATACTGTATATTGTGATATCTCTTCATTTTTTCCGCTGGGGTTAGAGGCATCTATAAGAAACACGTATTTTTACTAAAATATCATGATCTGACATTACTCAATAGTATCAGCGCTTTAGAACTCTAAAATTTATAATATTATAATGAAAATAAATCTAGTTTTAATGTAGGATTTCTATTCTAAACAATAAAATATATTAGTAAATTAAGCATTATAAATTTTAACAACAAGGTATATTGATAAATTAAGCATTATAAAGTATAATAATAACCTACTAGGTATTTGTCATCACTTTTTTATACGGAATTGTACTCTTACCTGTGTTTGTACATACATTGTTATGATTTTGTATGTTTTTGTAAATGACCTACAAGCCGTGGAACGATGAATAACTAAAACATAAATAAAATAAATATAATAACCAACAGAGTACAAATATTATAAAAACAAAGATTAAAAATGTTCAATTCTTAATTGTAAAAATTCTTGATTGTGCAATAGGTATATCAGATTTTTTAATTAAAAACTATTAAATATTATAATACATGGTTGGTTGGAAGAAATTTCCCAAGGCAAAATGCCCGCCAATATTGGGTAATAATGTATATTTTTATTTAAGTGTTTTATTATTATTATTTTATACACAGTTTTTTTATTTAATTTTTAAGCTTATTAGAATTAATGTTTGATGCAATTAATAAATACTGATTTTCTTTTAACAAGCTTTTATTTTCTTCTAACCCAACAAACATTTTAAAACAGACAGACAGGAAAAGGAAACCATAGAGTATACTAGTGTTGCCACTCTTATAACATTATACAGTTCTAACACCCTTCCTCAATTTTCACTCTTTAAAAAAAAATTAACATGGTGAAAATTGTTCACTGTAAACATAATAATATAAAATTTCTCAGTCTAATAAAGTTATCATTTGAAAGTGCTTTGGTGAACAAATCTGCATAGTTATTCTTTGACTCTACATATTTTAAAGTAATAATCTTCTTATAAACTAAGTCCTTAATATGATGATATTTAATGTCTATATGCTTGGTTCTTTTGCTGTTTGCAAATGAGTCTAATATATTAATTGCTCCCTGATTATCAACATATAAAACACAGTCTACTGATTCGTTAAAGTCACTGCACAGACCTCTCAAATTTATCAAATCACAAGCACTTAATGATGCAGCAATATATTCAGCCTCCGTCGACGACAATGATACACATCTCTGTTTCCTTGAGAACCATGCAACTGGGCAGTTGCAATACAGTGTGATAGATCCACTCACACTTTTTCTATCATTTTTATCACCAGCCCAATCAGCGTCTGAGTATGTAACTAAATTCACAATGGTCGTCTTCTTGTAAACAAGTCCCATTTCTTTGGTTGATTTTAAATATCGCAGGATGCGTTTTGCTTCGATCCATGTAGCTTTAGTAGGATTTTGAACATATTGACTCAAATAGTTTGTGGCATAGGCAATGTCTGGTCTAGTACTTGTTGCCAAAAACAATAATCCACCAATCAGCTCTCTATAAGGAGCATCAAATTCTTCACCTGTGAGTGAATTTTCAAATCCTTTAGTTATAGGTGATTTAGCACCTTTTGATTCTGTCATATTAAAATTTCTGAGCATTTTGTCTATTTGAGCAGTTTGTGTAATTTTCATTGTGTTCTCCTCACGTTCAATTAGCATTCCCAAAAAATGCTTTACTTCTCCTAGGTACTTAGCATCAAATTCTTGTTTTAATTTTTCAGCCAGTTTGGTTACATCCCTACCAACAATTAGGATGTCATCTACAAATATAATTAACCATGTATCTCGACCAACATACATACAAAAGTCATATAATGAGCGTTTCAATCCATTTTCCTCAGCAAAATAATTAAATCTATTGTTCCAACATTTGGGACTACTTTTCAAGCCATATAAACCTCGGTTCATTTTTAGAACTTTGTTTTGCTCTTTAGACACACCTTCTGGAATTTTCATATAAATTTCCTTTTCCAACTTACTATTGAGAAATGCTGTTGGAATATCATACTGATGTACGGGCCATTTATGTTGTACCGCCTCAGCCAGCAAAAGACGAATAGTTGCAAATCTTGCCACTGGTGCATAATTATTATAGTCATCTGGTCGTTCTAAGAATCCACGAGCTACAAGCCTGGCCTTTTTGGTACCGTCTTCTTTTGTTTTAAATATCCACTTAGCGTCTATTGTTGTCTCTCCTTCTGGTAAATCGGTGATCGTCCACGTTTTCATCTTGTTGTGAGCATTTAGTTCAGCTGATATTGCTTCTTGCCAAGCAGGTATTTTATATGCTTCTTTAAAACTTGAAGGGTCGCTGCAAACATTTGTATTCAGGCAGAATGCTGTATATAATTCATAGTCATTCAAGTACGTCGGTTTACTGGTTGTTCTCTTAGATCTTGATTCGTCACAATTTCCTGCTTCCTCACTATTAGCATTCTCACTATTACTATGTTGCTCTTGTATGTTAATCTCATTTTCATTTTCAATACTTTTATTTCCATTTTCTTCAAAAATTGCCACATTTTGGTCATCACTTAGTGCAGAATTATTTACATTTTTGTATATAATTTGAGTCTCATCAAATTTCACATCACGGGAAATAATAATTTGATCTTTGTCAGCATTCCATAAACGATATCCATTTGGAGCATATCCAACCATGTACACAGGTTGTGCTCTATTCTCTAATTTCTTTTCACGAGGTAATATAACAGCCCATCCTTTTGCACCAAATACTCGCAAGCTTTCTAAGTTTAATTTTCCTCCATACTTTTCAACTGGTATCTCAAAATTTATTGCAGAAGATGGACTACGGTTCAAGAGATATGCTGCACAACAGATTGCTTCTGGCCATAATGATTTTGGTAAATTCGTTTCATTTAACATAGTCCTTGCTTTGTTATAAAGCGTTCTATTCATTCTTTCTGAGACTCCATTTTGCTGTGGTGTATAGGCCTGGGTATACTCTAATTTTATACCTTGGTGATCACAATATTGTTTAAAACTTGTAGTACAAAACTCCCTTCCTTGATCACAACGTATCCTCTTCACTGTTACATTGAACTGTGTTTTTGTTTCACTTATATAATTTCTCAAATTTTCTTCTGCCTCTGATTTACATCTTAACAAATAAATCTTTACAAAGTGGCTATAATCATCAGTAATGGTCTGGAAATATTTATATTCCTGATTTGATGTTGGTGTAATGGGTCCTGCTAAGTCAGTGTATATCAGTTCTCCAACATGATTGCTTCTAGGCTTTTGTACATTTTTAAATGGTTGCCTTGTTGCTTTATTTTGCATGCACTCTTCACATATTTTATTACTTACTGGTAAATTCAATTTTATCAATCCTTTCCTATTTAAATGACCTAATCTTTGATGCCATAATATTGCATCATTTTCATTCTTTGTTACATAAACATTTTCTCTATTTTCTTCACATTCTTTTTCTCTGAAGCCCTTTAAAATATACAAGCCATTGATTTCTTTACATACCCAAGATGCTTTATCATTCTTGATCTTCGCATAATCTTTGTTAAAAATTACATCAAACCCTTTCATTGTTATCTTCTTCACTGATAATATATTTTGAAATAAGTCTGGTACTATCAAACCTTTTATATGAATCAACTTATTATTGCAATAGAACGATATTTCTCCCATAATATTTGTGTTTATAACAGATCCATTTGCAATTTTGATATTGACTTCCTTCTCTAGATATGTTACATTTTTTACATTTGTTGTGCCACTTCTTATAAGATGTTCCGATGCCCCTGAATCTACGATGAATTCTATATTACACATGTCTTTACAAGACTGTTTACTTGCATGCATCGCATGCGTTGCTAAAAAATTAAATTCGCCTTGATTGGCATTACTACTGCTCGAGTGTGCTTGTTGCGTTGGTCTGCCTTTTTCTCTATAACTGTTTGGCCGGAAAATTCCTCTTTTAGATGTTGTTTGACTACGGCACTGATATGCCTTATGCCCCTTCTTTCCACACTTGAAACATTCAATCTTTGTTGTAAATGCAGTTTCATTATTGGTGTTGCTGCTAGTTGTGCCGTTGCTTTCTTTTAACTCTGCATCCAAGAGACACGACTTTACCGTTTCGATGGTGAGTTGGTTATGAACACTCATTGTCTCTATTGATGTTACAACATGCTGATATTTGTCTGGTATTGTAAGTAATAAGTGGCATATTTTGTCACTCTCATCCATTTTTGTACCAACAGTTTCAATGTTGTTTATTAAAGTATCAAATTTTAAAAAATGATCCGTAAATTTTTCCCCGTTTTTGCATTTTAAGGTTAAAAGTTGCCTTCTCAGATTTAACTTATTCACAGTGCTGTTTCGCTCGAATATCTTGTCTAATGCATTTAGCATTTCTTTTGCAGTTGTAGCTTTCTTAACATATTCTAAATACTTATCCGACAAACATTGTACAATGGTAGCTCTGGCACTTGCATCTTTAGCTTTTTGACTCTCAGTTACTTTGTCTAATTCAATGACATTTAACACATTCTTTGTTTCAAGAATGAGTTTTAATCTATATTTCCAGTTGCTGAAGTTTGTGCCTTCTTTTAATTGTGGCAGAGACACGAAATCGATGTTTGAATTTGTGTTCGCCATGCTGTCTTTTGACCACTCTTTTTTTTTATTAAAACAATAATTCACTTACTTTGATTATTTTTGGTAATTTTATATTACCCACTTAATAAAAACACTTTAGGCACGTTCTGGGCCCATAACCTATTAGAATTAATGTTTGATGCAATTAATAAATACTGATTTTCTTTTAACAAGCTTTTATTTTCTTCTAACCCAACAAACATTTTAAAACAGACAGACAGGAAAAGGAAACCATAGAGTATACTAGTGTTGCCACTCTTATAACATTATACAGTTCTAACAAAGCTGTTTGTAAACCTAACATTATTTGTCCATTCCGTTACTTTTTTCATTCCACTTCTACGAAACTATAAAAATAGTTTCGGAATGGAGGTAACGGAAACAAAACTTGAACAACATAACTATTTACTGTAAAAAATCTACTTTCTCTATTTTATTATAAATAACATAAATTATTTCGTTAATGATTCTGTATTCTTATAAAAAAAACATAAATACAAATAAGTACAACTTAACTTGAGTTTTGGTTTCGGAATGTGGAACTTTGAAAAAACAACGCGTGCGCTCAACAACATTTAACGAATTTTTACTGATTTAAAACTGACAAAATTAAATGGCGGTTGGGATTTATTGTGATAAAATTGTTGCCAGCATTAAAATATATTATTAGTTTGTAATTAAATTTTTCATGTAGCTTTTAACTCTTGGTTTCGGAATGGATTTTCCACTCTGATCGTTTTTTTACGTATGTTTGAATTAAAATTTATATAACTTAAAAGTATTCAGAGTAAGTTTAATATATCAAACTAATGAAATGAACATCTCTTCTTTATAATCTATAATAATAAAGGAAAGTGCCTGACTGACTGATTGACTGACTGATTGACTGACTGACTCATCAACGCACAGCCCAAACGGCTAATCGTAGAGAAGTGAAATTTGGAAATCAGGTAGGTCTCAATACAAAACCTTCCACTAAGAAAGGATTTTTGGAAATTCCACCCCTAAGGGGGTGAAAAATAGGGTTGAATGTTTTTCAAAGTATGCGAATATCTCGGAAACTAGACATGGTACGAACTTGAGATTTGGCATATGTATTCTTCTATAGAAATGAGTGTTAGCGTATTCGGCAATTTTTCCAAAATTTAACTAAAAGGGACGAAAAAGGGCACATATAAAAAGGGATGATTTTTAAGTGCCTCCTAAAAAGTTTAAAACTGGTTTTATCGAAATTTCAAAAAAATGATTTCTTCAGAAAGAGTCATATTATACTATTTCGTTTTCAAAAGATATCATTAATTAGAGGGGAGGGGGTGAGGGGCACTTTTCCAACGTGTATGTGTGTGTATCCGTCCCCTCTTTATAACTTTTGATTTGCTTGATGCACAGATCCTAAAATTTCAGAAAATATTGAATACTTTAAGCATACAAAATTTGTATACTCAGAATTTTGAATTTTTTTTTTCAGTCAGGGGTTATCAACCTTTGAATTTTTATTTAATTTTTCCATATATCTCGAAAACCATAAAATCTAGAACCCTAAAATTGTCTATGTATAAAGAAAAATACAATATCTAAAATATAATTTAATGAAGAAGTTCCAGGATTTCTCAAACTTTTTTTATAAAGAAAAATATTTTTTTTATGACAAATTTACGAGTTTCAGTGCCTATATTTCAGAATTTTATAAAAATATCGAAAAACGCCGAAACGCTACAACTAGATAATTTATTTTTCTATAAAAAATATATACATCATAGCAGTACATCTCAAACTTTTCTTAACAATTTTTGTAAAAAATTAATTTATTGACGACATCGTTCCATACAATAAACATACCGACTCAGGCCATCGACAGTTGGATCTCATTCGGCGAGCCGGGCCGGTGTGGTGCCGCGGTGTATGGCTAAGAACACGTAGAAAGCCGATACCGACCCGCGCCGACCAGCGCAAAGAATGTTACTATGCATTTGAATGGGGATACCCACAGAAAAGCAGGAACCCGCTTTCCGGCATGCTCATTTAAATTCATTGAAACCATAGGCAACAATCTATGAGCCGGTCGGCGCGTATCGGAATCCGCTTTCTACGTGTTCCTACCCAATGAATATATACGTAGGTAGGTACCTACCCAGCCCAACCTACTTTCTCCAATACACGTGTCAAAACTATTGCGTAATCTATAATATTAATATAGTTTTGAACTAGCCGACCCGTCAAACTTCGTCCCGTCTTGGAATATAAATAATATGTTCGAGATTTTATGTATAAATTTAAGTTGATTTCAGTTTAAAGTTATTTAACACAGACGACGACGTGGTCCTTATATTATTGAATATGAATTAGTATAATGATACATTCATTAATACCTTTTTAACTAGGTACTGTAACCAGTGTAACCGATGCATCTGTTATAAAACATATCATTATATTATTTTCTATCAGCATTCCGTGAATTGTATCATTTGATATAATAATAGCAAGTTGCAGTGGCGTTCCGTGGGTTATTGGCGCCCGGGGCGGGAACCACACCCTTTGGCGCCCCCACATAACTTTCCCTAAAAAAAAAGGTCATTTCTAAAATTTGGTATCTGGAGACATGACATTTCCTAAAAAAAAAATAAAGGTCATTTCTATAATTTGGTATCTGGAAACATTACATTTTCTAAAAAAAAAAATTTGGTACATGCCTATTTCAAAAACCGGACTTATAGTATAGCGCGAGCATATTTTGCCGCCCTGCTAATAGAGGCGCCCGGGGCGGTCCGCCCCTCCGCCCCCCCCCTCGGTACGCCGCTGGCAAGTTGATATAATAATATGTTGAAAAAAGGTAAATAGTATTATGAAGTCAATAGGTAAATTATTTTATATCAAATGTAGTCAATGTGCAAAATATTAAATTTTAAAATTATCTACAAAACCTTACATCATTTTAGGACAGATCGTAAATAATTGTTTTGAAAACACTGGCAAGTCAATGACCACATCATTTCGTCACTGTATAGTGCGAAAAAATTAACTGTCCACTGGAACGTATAAAAAATAGAGACGAAAGGGATAGCAGTTAGCCGGATATTATGACCTCCTCACACACCATTTCCAGATCCCTCAGCTCTGCTTCGAAGGAGCAGAACACGAGGAAGACCCTCTCGGTATGAGAAGATCTTCTTTGTCTTCGGAACCCTTGCGGTAGGAAGAAAAGCGCTCCCCTTAAAATATCGGTGTTTTTATTTTCAAAAATTTATAAAATTCGCAGAATGCTAAAGAAGTCCTTACTAGAGCCCGGCCAGTGCGTAAATTACCATGGGTACAACGCATGAATTACGCTTACGTAGGCGGTATATACCAATTGGACTGACTCCGTTGCCGGAACGTTATTGTTCCAAAAATCGCGGAAACTATCTGCATCTTCAGCCAGGATGATATATGACGAAACGTTGTTTTATTAAACTTCCCTTACTTACGAAGACCAGCAAAGCTGCTGTTTTCCTCTATATAGTCTAATAGTCTATATAACGAAATATTATATAGAATTACTCTCCATAATTTACCTTATGCTTGATAATCAATTTTCTAAGTTGTAGAATTTATTTTGTGATTATAAGGTGTATTTCTTAAGTGATACTTTAATAAACAAATCAATGAGTTATCCAAACATGCCTCTTTTTACTATCCGGTATCCGGCAGGATATTATTTACGCCGCCGGATAGACCGGATATCGGATAGTTGCCGATATCCGTTTCATCTAATAAAAAATATAAACAGTGGACAGTTAATTTTCTTCCTACTCTACATTGTCGAAAATTCGTTTATAGTCGAACGCCAATTACTTATACCATTAGAATACTGAGGTTGACCACCTCACTTCCTTAAACTTCAACCGGTTAGAAAAGGCACAATGAGCCTCGGACGACTTCGAGCGCAATGGAGAGTTCTTTATGCCTAACCTATTCTCCTGAGTGGGTCCAAGGCCTCCCGTATTATGGGGTGGTTTGGGGGGAACCGCCACGGGCTTGATCTGTGTGCGGCTGGCTTTTTGGCAATCGGGCTAGGGTTTGGCTTTGTGCGGATCGGGTTTGCTGCAGTTTAGTTTCCTCCGGGCTGGTTTGCGGTGAGCGGGGGGGCTTAAAAGGGAGAATCTTACGTTATTATAAAAATGGAGACCTACTTTACGTGGTCATCGCATCACGCCTGGAGGCCAAGTCGAATTATTAACGACAGCTCCAACGTTAACAATTTGTTGTTATTTCCATAGAGATAACGTAAAAACTGTTGTTCAACGTGCGTTAAACAATGTTGTTCCAAATTCTGAGTCAAAAAAATAATTCTGTCAGTTATTCAAAATTAACGTTAAACGTTACCTCAAAATATTTGGAAGTATTACGACGCTGCTATTATATTGAAGACGAAACGCATTTTTTTTTGTTTGGAAACCATTTTCAATTTGGTAAACGTTAACGTTCGGAACGTTAACAGTTTTCACGTTTAACGTTATTTATTTCTACCTGAACGGCTGGACCGATATCGTTTATTCTTTTTATGTCGTGTTTGCTCAGGATAAGATATTTATGAACTAAATTTCGAACCTACGACCAGACAATCAACAACAAATCAACGTGAAAGATATAAATTGAAATGTTAAAAAAGGTCTGTAGCTTGAAAAATGCCCAAAGCAGATAGAAATAAGTGTTTTAAAGATCACTAATTTCATTGCTTTTCGAGACCTGAATATTTTTCTATTCATATCCAGCAATATAAAAATTGATTTCAAATAACGTCATTTGATGGAATAAAAGTTATTCGAGTTATTTTTTGGGATTCTCATAGAACAATGTCAGTCAAGTTAGCGAAATTTTTAAGTTCGCGGGCTGATTCTATTTGTATAAGAAGCACATATTTTTTAAATACAGATTAATAACGACAAATATAAATAAAAATATAGTAATTTAATGGAAATTTTAGAATATATATTTAAAAAAAGAAATGTTGATGATGTTTCTTATTATTATTAATTTTGATGCGAATATAATTAATTCTGCATTGTTTAGGAAGAGAAAGCAAATACAGTAACACGTGAGCGAAGCCACGGGTAACTAGCTAGTATAACTATAAAGCAGAAATTATTTCTTAAAATGAAAAGAAAAAAATTGATTTTGATTTTGTAATATGAGCGTGGGACACGTAAAAATGCTGGAACATTTTCTGTTTAAAATGTCCTAATAATTTTATTTAGTTCATCGTCTCGAAACTAAATTAAAATATGTTTATAAAAATAAATGTGCTTTGCATTAAAATCAAATTTGGGGCAGAAACGATAACTATCTTTGCAAATTAAGCATCTAAACTCATAGGACATAGCAAAAATTCAATGTGCAAACTTTGACGAAACCGCCCATATAACTTTTCATAAAAATTCACGTATACACGTTCAATGATTAGGCATGCCTGATGTAGTATTAAAAAGATCGCGAATAACTAAATTTAACGCTGTAGAATTCAAATTATTAGTTCGTGTCAAAGTAAGTATGTGCTTGTTAGTAATACATATTTGGTTGTTCAACGTACCACATCTTCTCGTTTTCTCAGTAAATACCTACATACAATCTCATCAAAGAGCGTCTTGGTTGAAGAACGCTATATTACTGCGCTATATTACCTAACCCATATTATTCTCCTAGCATCTTCGTTTAAGAACGGTAATTTAGCCTTGAAATATGCAAGTATATACACTGCGCTGTTCTTCCTCCCATCAGGGTCCCGAAGACGAGGACGACCCTCTCACACTGTGTTCCGCTCCTTCGAAGCAGAACTGAGGGACATGGACATGGTGTGGGAGGAGTTCATAAACATTGCCAAAGATCGAGCGCAATGGAAAGCTCTTGTTGCCTCCCTATGCCCCTGAGTGGGGTGTAAAAGGGAGAATTGATTGATTGATTGATTGATACATATACACAATATATCTTCTTGAGTATTACCGTTTCGTATTTTGTTACGTAGAGAAGAATTTTTTTTTTATCCTGAACCAATTTGAATAATGATAGTGTAATGAGAGTAGGTACATTATTGTTTAAGAATCACAGAAACTTATTGTAGTTTATTTATTTACTTAGCCTATAGATAAATATGTATGTCTAGAGGTATCCAAATCCACACTCCCTTAAGGCCCCACTTAGGGGCATAGGGAGGCAACAAGAGCTCTCCATTGTGCACGATCTTGCGCAGTGTTTATGACCTCCTCCCACACCATGTCCAGATTCCTCAGCTCTGCTTTGACGGAGCGGAACACAGTATGAGGGGGTCTTCCTCGTTTTCAGGACACTGATGGGAGGAAGATCAGCGCTCTCCTCAGCCAACTGTCATTCGGCATCCTTAACACATGTCCCAGCCAAGTCCATCTCCTCCACATAATGGTAGAAGTGATGATCTCACGCTGGGTGCGCCGACGTATAGCGTCGTTCGTGATGCGGTGGTACCATCTTATACCCAAAATTCTCCCAAGGCATTTCATTTCGAAACCTGAGACTTTTTGTGCCTGGGCTTTGGTCAGGTGCCAGGACTCACACCCATACAAGTCTAGAGGTATAGGCGTGCACTTCAAATCAGATGGTCCCGCGTTCAATTCCCGGTCAGGTTAAAAATTTGCAAAGTGTTTTTCGCTTGAAATTTCTACCCGGGGTTGAAAACTCTGACCCGACCGGGAATCGAACCCGGGACCTCGTGATCTGTAGTCCACGCCTATACCTATATCTAGGCTACCGAGGTCGGTGTAAGTTAACACATAAACCAGTAAAAGGTTACCTACGTTAAGTTTTCTTTAATTTGCAAATGTTTTACGCACATTTATGAATTTTTCTTTCATAAGAACATTTTCCTGACAATAGAAAACACAATATAAAAAGAATAACCATAATTAAGTGGTTGGTAGACTAGGGGTTACAACGTCGGCTTTCGTACTGTTTCGTGCGGAGGTCGACCATCTTCCTCTTTCACGACGCAAGCTTTAAGTAGCTTACTGTGAAAGAGTCAGAGTGTATTCGTGTTCACTTTGAGTGAGCACAGATAATTTATATAAAAAAAAAACAAAATTAGTCAATTAGTAAAACGCTATGTTTTAGGAACTTCTCTTAAGTTAAGAACCGTTGGTGAAAGTCACCACTAGAGTTGTTAAGATCTAGAAAAAATGAACACAAGAATCTAGAAATACTTAGAACGTAGTGTGTAATAAAAACTGTTTATTTGTATTTGTCCACAGGTATCGTCACTTACATGTGTGCCACAAGAATGTTCAATTTTCATCTTTGAGAAGAAGATAGCAGAGAAATTACACAAACCGAAACGTAAAGAGACTGTAACGGAGCTCCTGCGCAACTCAGTCCGTGTATTGGAGAGGTTGAAACAGCCTCGGTTCCTGTCGATACTTCACGGCGTGGAGGAGTGCGTCGATACTCTGGCCTTTGCCGCTGAACCCATCATGTGCAGTTTGGCCAACATATTGGCGTTTCAGGTTTGTATAATTTACTTTTTTCAAGACCTATTTCCAAATACTAGAGGTCGGCCAGTGCTCGAAATTCGACCATAACTAATTTAGATTATAAGTTTGAATATTAAAGATTGCTTTGTCAAAAACTGAGCGAGCGCTATTTCATAATTTTCTTTCAAAAATAATGACATAAATACGTCAAATTTGAAATGTTCGATGAACGAATGAATTGAAAAGATATCTTAAAGGGCGGCTCGGATAAGGATTGGACCAATCAGAGAGAAAGAGGGAGTGTCTACAATACGATGTAGCCATCGTGGAACGATCATGACACTCCCCCTTTCTCTCTGATTGGTCCAATCCTTATCCGAGCCGCCCTTTAAGATATCTTTTCAATAAGATTGAAATAAGACCGCTACGAAAATACGGCCGCTGCATGGTTGAAGTGAATGACTGTGTCTGGTGTGCTCTGCGACAAAAGAAAGCCTATACGAACTAAAGGTAAAATAATATACAAAACTGCCGTAAGACCTGCAATGTTATACGGAGCAGAATGCTGGACAATAACCAAAGAGCTTGAACAACAGTTGCACACTAACGAAATGAAGATCCTGTGCTGGGCAGGTGGTGTGACACGTCTGGACAGGGTAGAAATGAGCATATCAGAGGATCATTTAAGGTGGCTCCTATACCGGATAAGATGAAGGAGACCAGATTGAGGTGATATAGTAATTTCATGAGACGTGATACCGACTATTCAGTGAAAACAGCGCTGAGTATTCCCACAAAAACCGAGAGGGAGAGGAAGACCCCCGGCAACTTGGTGGTCCGCAATTGAGAGGGCAGCACAAAACGTCCCTCAATCGACAACCCAGGACAAACGATCCTGGCGCATGTGTACAAAGAGGCCTGACCCTGGTTAAGCCGGGACAAAAGGGCAGGGCAAAGAGGAGACCAGTAATTAAAGGCTTAATATTTGCAGACATAATCATAACATAATACGATGCTTCATCGGCTTTGTTAGAGTTAAGTGTAGTTCCTGATATTATTTATAGAAGAAAAAAGGCACATTATTGTTATGAAATTCCGAAAATGCGAAAAAACAACAATATTAAAGCTTATTAAATTTTTAGATGGAAATTATTAATAAATTAATTTTAAAAATACCATAAATCATCTGACTAAAAAGAAAAGAATTCGTGGGCGATAATTAAAAAGTTGAAAATAATAATAATGGGATTAATTTTTTTTCGATTTATGTATTATTTATAGTTTATATTATCAAAGAAAATAATTTGTAGAAACTAGTAATTCCATCTAGAATCCAAAACATGAATATCCGATAAATTTGCGAACATGAGAATATTGTAAGACGAAAAGACAGAGACGAAGATTCTGGAACGACCATGTCTCATGGATGGAAGTCAAAGGCCAAGTCCGCAGTGACAGGTGGCTTGCTTAAGCGCCTATTGACACAGTTACTACATGTTTGTTTACTTGAATATACACGTACTAGGTAAGACACCAAGTGCTCATGCGGACGGTTGCAAACATTTTAGAAAGTTTGTTTTCTTAAACTACTCACCAGTTGACTGGCTAGGCTCTATGCGCAAAGCAAGACACCCGTCAGTGCGTACATTAGCAAAATCTTAATACTAAAGGATAACAAACCTCTAGGATTACCATCTAAACTCTGAGAAGATGAATGGCAGTCACGTTCCTAAGAGTACACCACATAGGGAAAGTATAAAAAGTGTTCAAAATTTGTGGTAAGTCTATGGTTGACGGATATCAACAGTAAGCTGGACGAATGACTGTTGAGGAGGTATGGACACATAGAATGGCCGCAGGAGCATTATGAAGGTTGAACGTTCGGGGAATTATATAGAGGGAAATCAAAAAATTCGTTGGTGGTGCAAAGGCGTGACGATCGAGGAAGGCTGATCCCAACACTCTATACAGACGCTAAGCTTGGAGAAAGCCAGGGAGAGAGAGTTATCCATACAGAAGAATGGGTGAATAATTATTACAGAACTAATTTTCGAAACTCGATACTCAAGTAGTCAGGAATGATAATAAAAAATTTTGATAAATCCTCTATCTCTTTCCATATTTGGACTCTAGATATCTAGTTAACATCAAAGTACTAAGAAAAATAATTGATAAGATAAAATTTTCCAAAGCTAAAAAAAGGATTAATTACTTAGGTAGTAACAAGTTAAACGGCTAATTATAGAAAAAAATATTTCTATAAGTAGTTATTTAATTTCACGCTCACAAAAAAAACTTAAATATAAACTGAGTAACATTCTTCCGTCTTCAATATTGTACCTACGTATAAAATAATTCCTAGGTAACTTCTTTCTTCTTGTTGAATTCTAAGAAAAGCAAATCCTCAGAAAAAAAATAAAAATTGAAACAAGTAGGTACATAAGTAAGTACTTCCTTTCTGATAATAATAATTTATTTCAAAGAAGTCTTTTCAAAACGAAAGATTTTCTCATGGAGTATTTAAAGAGAAAAGATATCTCGTGTTTACACTTTCCAGATTTAAAACGGTCCCACGAACTTTTTAATTATTTAATTTTTATTTTATTTTTTTTATTTAAAGAAAAACGTCTCATCGCCGTAAATTTCATTAAGAACTGATATACCTTATATTTTCTTCGCATACAATAATCAATCGATTTTCTCGCTATGATTCACATAGAGCCTCATGGAGGCTACAAAAATCTCCTCTCCAAGTCCGAATTTCTCATATTTGCTTCAAAGCAACTGGAATACAGTTAGTATACAATGAGTGTCAGCCTCTTTCTGCAACCAGACAAAAGGAAACACAGCGTTGTTTTACCAGCAGTATCTATCTTCTCTCCATCGTGGAAAAGTTCTGATGTTTCTGCACCGGTTACCTTCGTACTTTCATAACTCTTCCGAGACATTTTGTTTCCAAAAGGGAATTTATTTTTTGTACAAGACATAAGTGGGAGAGAATCCCTTTTACTTCTGAACTATAACCTTCCTTGTGGGCGGAATTATCTGCTCGATCTATGTCATTCGAACACGCCTTTTTACAATATTCCCTTCAGCCTAATTCTGTTATATGATTCTGATATATATATATATATATATGGCAATAGTTATTGCCATAAATCATACCTATATGTATATAGAAGAATTTGGTAACATACACGCATCACAGACTTGACATGCAACTAAATGATGAGGCTTTCTATACCTTTGTATTGTTGCTAGAGGCGCCACTCTCCTTACCGATACGTATCGGAAACTCAGCGTTGAGGTCACCGAAGATGGTAATGATTGCTTTGGCAAAAATCAAACGACACTCATGCCGAATCGCATTCTTTGTACATACACTCTATTCGAATTCAAAATACCATTATTATTTTCAGGAATCTGGAGGTGGACCAATAGTTGGACCTCCTTGCACGGGAGCATCCCAACCCGTTGGCCCTCAAGTGAGACCTCCCCTAGCCAAGGAATACCACTTTATTGATATGGAACTCCGATATGGATTATTACAGGTCAGTTTTACTATGTTTTTATTCATTGTAATGTACATAATATTTTCTGTACAGTATTGAGAGATTTGGAGAGACTAGATATCCTATGGCGAGAACAGTTTTCTGTTAATTAAACAGAACAAGAACAAGAACCATACCAGGGCCACAAAAAAGCACTGAGAAATATAAAGAAAAGTAACTCTTCTTCAAGCGTAGGTTAGTATCTAATAGAGGCTCCTGATACCTGACAGCCTAGGGGTGACTTAAAACCTCACTCCAACACGCGGGGCTCTTTAGGAGCGGACTATCGATTCCTTAGATCTTCGTGGAAAGAAGATGGAAATATTGTATTTATTAAATAGATTGTTGAAGAGACGAAGAAATTGGCTATGGAGGATGCACCTGTCATAGTACCTCCACAGAGACAATCGATAAAGATAACCAATACCTTCACATCAGTGAGCAAAGAGGATATTAAGACAACACCTTTATTGAAAAAAAAACACAAACAAACATGGTGAGAAAGATATATATTTATGACACACACACAAGCTGCTTTCAGAAAGAAGCATTACAACATGACCATAAACAATTTTCTCAACCGGGAGATTAGAATTCAACTAGGTAGAGACAAAAAACGCAACGAATGGATTAGAGACAGAACAAAGATAACAGATGTCCAAAAAATAGCATCACAGAAATGGAGCTGGGCTGATGGACACTTGGTCAGAACAACGGATGACTGGTGGACCAAAAGAACCTTGGAGTGACGTTCGAGAACCGGTAGCAGAAAACTCAGGGAAGTCACAAATGCGATGGTCCGACGCGACGATGTACAGAAAGTGACCGGACACGAGTGGCACAAGGATGGTTGCCAACAAGGAGGCCCATATTCAATAGTGGACTGAGGATAGCTGACGATGTGTGATGATAATCTACATAATAATTCAGAAATGTTTGTGTGCTTTCTATCGTATATGTGAACATCACGCTCAAAATACAAATGCTACGTCAGATATGAATCTGCGCAGAGCGGTGCAATTTGCTTGAGAAGGTTCTTAAATACAATTTGCTGCATTAACTTTAATATATTTAGAGCTATTTAAAAAACTCTATTTTTTAGGATCTTCATACAAATTTCTCAAAAAGAGAGTAAGCCATTTTTTGGAAACAAAATTACTCATGTAAAAGTTGAATGGAATCTTGGTATTACGGTATGAAAATGTAATAAAGTAATTGTAGATTGATTTGTTATACATATAAATGTTATTCAAATCTTAGTATTCTCAATAAATAAAGATTTAATGAAAAAATTTGCAAAATGATTCCTCCATTTTGAAGTTTGACAGATAGCACAAACCACCCTCTATGGGTGGAAAGCCTAATTAATTATCACACATTAGGGAATGTAGCTAAGATTCAAACCACAGAGCTCTCTCTATGAAAACTTGCAAATTATGTCGGTAGGTTCGTATAATATTATTATGAGGTCGGTAAAACAAATATTGTAAAAGTGTCATTCTTCTTTTTCTGTGCTTATGTCAGTTATAGAGGTCTGTTAAGCAATGGGAAGCTAGACTAGAACCTGTTTAATTACCTACCGATCAAGCCTGACAATCGGAATCAAAAACGTAAAGCAAGACGGGTATTAGCTAGTAAACAAATAAAATGTAACAGTATCGTATTTTCTACGGCTCTTTTTATTTTCCGATTTCAATACATTATTATTTAATATAAAGGTTTCTTTTCTGATAACAAGGGTACGAAGCTAGTACCTGCTCTTGAAATGGAGTGTCAAAATATATGTGTAAAATATTAATATTCCGTAATGTTATTCTTCCAGATCACGGAAGCGTTGATCTATCTCCATTACAGCACTCATCAAATACACCGCAACGTTTGCCCCAACTCCATACTGATTACCAAGAAGGGAACGTGGAAACTTTTTGGGTTGGAATTCGTCGGTAAGTCTAGTATAAGAAATAATACTTTTACAACGATAATAAGTCTAATACTGTTAAAATTCTCGGTAAACCCTTTACCATGAACACATTCAAAAACAACTTCTATTTTATAAATAATTGGATACCTGTTTTATGATGTTTAATTGAAATTTTTTTACTTATCATGCCGTTTTTCGGAGGGGGGAGTCAGAGAATACGAATTTCCTATCCAGACAAACCTCTTTCATTTCATTCAATAACAGAATGTTTCGTATACATTTTCTATTATTTCTCATACTCCTGACTTGGACCATCCTTTAAAGCATCGTACTCACTTTCGCCGCGAACGTGTGACATTGCATCAATTTAATCGAAAGGTTAAGTGTATTGGTGATTCAAAAAAGCGATCGCGAGTGGAACACATGCATCCTTTTGATAAAATTGATATAACGCTACACGTTCACGGCGCAAGTGAGTACCGAGCTTAAGACGTGTGACGGATTCTACTGATCTCAGATGAGATGAGCAGAACCCTCACACTGAGGACCGTCTGCCAAGAGTCACCGACTCCAAGGCAAACGAACCTCTGTGGTCACACCCTCTGGAAGGCTTTAAACAGAGTTGTTGGTCTCATCCAACAAAAGAAGAATAAATCGTTATTCAGCCCAGCTATACTCAACTTCAGACTCTACTCAGGTCGTGGTTCAATAGCCCAAAATGTCCTCTCATCAAGTGGGGAATTATCAAGAGATTTTAAAGAAAGAATTTAGAATTAAAACGGATAAAATTTATTGAACCAAAATACAAATAAATAGATCCTTCTTTGAACAAATTATAAAACTAATCGTGGATCCTTGATAGCTCCAAATAAATAAACATAAAAAATTTACCTTAAAATGGGAAAAATAAAATTTAAAATTTCACTCATTAAAACATATATCAGTATTTAAAGTATAAGGCCATTTATATTGTCCTTAATAATCAAAAAAATATTTTACTTCTTAAACTCTCGTCAGATGTTTTACAACAATTTTTGAGCCTCTATTCCAAACTTCTTAGGTAAACATACAAATATATCAAATAGGCTTCAATTAATATGGATGAGATTTTCCCTTTATAGGTTACATATCGAAATGTGAAAACATTAAATTCAGGTTTTGTATAAAACAGGGTCGAAGGTCAAATTAAGGTTGGTGCATTTGCTCTCCACGAAAGAAGAATGAAAAGTGTCGGCGGTAGGTCTCACAGAATAAAACGTATGATTTGATATATCACTTAACTTAAGATTCGATCCCCTAATCTATATCGCGCTGATCTCTTCAAGAAATAACTTGGCTCCACGAATGTCGAATGGTTTCAAAGAATCCTTAGCTGGAGTTCTCACGTACAAATGGACTTCTCAGAACAAGAATTGGCTTCAGATGGCTCGATACAGACGTTTCAGTACATCGACGTAGGTAATACATAAAATATCCCCAGATTAACATCCCATTCCAGGATCAAGAATTACGTTTGTAACCCGAAGGGTAGTTCCCGCACTTCTGTAATACGATAAAGAAATGCGTTACAATTAGGGATTAGAAAAATACCCACAAAAAGAAATAGAATTCACGACAGACATAATAAACGTAAGATTCTCACCCGTTTTACTTGCGGGGCTATATTTAGTTCACAAACGACACTTCACTTAGACGATTTTACAAAATCAAATTCCACCAAGAATATTCAACTTAGCTATTAACAAATCACTCAGGAAGGGTAGTTTTCACCCCTAACCCCCCTTTTAACACAGAGTGTTGCTCCAACGCATTCGTGGACGCAATATATAGTCAGCAAAATTTTGACGTTTGCAAACGTCAAATCCCACAGTAGCTTGGCGCTAACACGGCCGCCGTTTCATTGGATAGAAACGTTAGCATCCAACGTACCCACGAGCTGCGTTGATAATGTCCCGCGCGGAGGGTACCTACCGACAATACGGCGAGATTTCTATTCAAACAGAGCCCGCGAATTTGATTTAAACTTCAATAAAAATAATCCCAAAAACTGACCGTTACAATACCCCTTCACCCGCAAAAAAATTTGAAAACCAGAGTTTTGAAATTTTTTCTCCTACACAACCCGTTTCGCGACGCGCCGCCGCCAACACCCCTCAATCAAATATAATACCGTATTGAATCAACTACTTTGGTAGTTCAAACCACCCAAGTTCTTAGATCAACGGAGTGTCCGGTTGCCGACTAACTCGTCAGACATCTCAGTTTCAATGTTTGCTAAGGGCGCCATATGATTTTTTCTATGTTCACCAAGTCTCACAAGATAGTGAGGTCCAGGTTCAGTGGGTATAAAAATCATAAAAAAATTTCCACATAAGTTTTGAGAAAGTTGACCATCATCAACCTCCCTCTAGAACAACCCCGTTGACCCACACGAAACATCTGCACCTGACCCGCATCAACCCCCAACCCGATATGCACAAACGACATAACTCATATTGATAAACTTAACACAACAAAATTTACACACACTACAAAATTTACACAAAAAGAAGAGAACAAAATTCAATACCAAATAAGTAGTAAATTAATATCAAAATATTTATATTTTACTTATAAAACTAAACGTAATATTTTATACAAAAAATTCCAATTAAAATTGGTAATAATCAATTATTGCAATAAAAATGCTTACTAAATATCTTATACTAATACGTGCAGTGGTAATTTACAGAACTAAACTTTTATTTGGGTCACAATGGACCCTAGATTGATATATTAATCTATTTTCACAAATCAGAAAAATTACATATTTTATATCATACAGGCCACTCGGCCTAAACATGACCACTCTCAAGGCCGCTCCGCACTAATCGGACTCCACCTCTTGGATTGGATACGATTCAACCAAAAAAATAATAACTCTTACTCGGACACAATTTCTGTATTTTCCTTTCCGTGCCTTGAACATCGCTCAGCAACCACTTAGTACTTACTAGGTCTCGCTTCTCACTCTACAGAACCTTTATACGCTACCTTCTCTAAAATTCCCATTCTTTACGTTACCTACTCAATCACCGACCATTCATACAATCACAAAATGACAAACCTAGGATTTCCTTGAAAAACACAACTTATTCGCATTCCACCATACATCACCAACCATACCATGCATACAGAGTGAGATTGCCACATATGTACCCCATATTAATTCGACACGTACTTATCGGATGGAAAGGAGCTTCCGCATATACGAACAGCGGTTCGTAGCCGACTAGTTCGATGTACCATGTACCCTCGGAGGGTTACATATTATTATGAGCGATTTATTATTACATACTATCGTTCTATAATTTTTTTCTTTACATACAACAAGTTATATTCCCTTCGATACAGATTCCGATTTCTCTCAGTATTAACGAAATACCGTAGTGTTGCTTGATTCCCTAATGCACTCATGAGAGCTGCATATTCATGTAACCAAACTCCAATTTAAGATATATTCCTTTTTACTACAAAATCACGATTTTAACGAAGGCGAGACGCAGCTCGTTTTTCACTAAATACAACAATGTATAAAACATAAGGACTTCTATTTTCCATGCACCCATTAGGGTTGCATATTTGAAATATGTCAGTTCCCCATTATTCCTCAATTACTGCCTTCTAATTCTTCACAAAAAATCTTAAATCGATTTTACAGATTTATTACCTTCACTAGCTCAATAGGGTAATTAATAATTTAAAACATAAGCATCTTAAACACAGCCGTCTGACTTCTTACTAATCTACACTTAATATTCACAACTATTTCCTATTTACAACTATGACTCAATTTAAAAATTACTTAGCTTAGCTATACCTAATAACTAATATGTACAACTATAACCTAACTAAAACTTAATATACCTACATTGGAAAATCGACTTTAAATATCACTTTTATAAACTAAATTCTACACACCTAAATCTATATAAATATACACTTATAACCTAACTAAAATTTTCAGTCGATTTACATCATCATTCAAAATAATCCCATAAAATATCTGGTGTATTGCAGATCTTAACCTAATAATATTTATACCTAATACTTCGACTTACTACTCGGCCAGCTACTCGGCCAGCGCTCCTTCTTAATTTAAAATTTTCATGGCTTGATTTTGCCATAATAAAATCACCTGCATTTCCTACGACACTTTCGTCAGATACCACGGACCTGACGCCTGAGTCAGTTACCGGAATTTTCAGTTCTAAATCTATCTCGCCTTCCATTATTAGACGTTACTAAATAGTATTAATAGTAAAGTTGAAGCTGAAGTCACTCAAGGTCACCCATTAAGCATACGCTTATCTAATACATTCATACCCTCCACTCTCGATCACTGTTCAAGACACAGAGGCATGGAAGGTACAGCGTGCCAAATCAAAGTTAAAAAAATCATTTATGAATTATCAATTTTTACCCGACCGGATCCCTTGACATTGGGTAGACTGGTTTTCGGTTCAATAATACTCGGCGAGGCTAAGTCCAATCAGCACAGAAAGATCCCTGAAGACGGCACGAGTCCAGGACACGAGCAGCTGAATGACCGATGACTACACCCTTCGTACAAGCTGAAATCAATTCATATATTTTGAGTCTCTCATATAACTAAAATTTTATACATGGGGTTTGGTTACAAAAATCTAAGTGTTTTGAGAATACCAAAAAAATTCTTCTAAAAGTTCATTAGTAAAAAGGAAATTCCAATTCGTGTTAATCTTGTCTATCTCTGTGTGATAATGTGGGTATACTATGTTGCAGGTTTATAAAAGTTCAACAGAAAAATTTACTACCCACCTCGTGACCTTTGAACTTTTGCAGTGTAAATTGTACAAATAACAAACAAAAATATTCCAGAGAATATTAAAAGGGCTATGTTAATGGTTTACCTTATGAACTAATGGGACACCTGCGTTGAAAATGGAAGAGAAACATTATATAGTTATATACAAAAAAAAACATAAAAATTCGTACATCGATCCCTCAGCTTGACAAGAGGAGATTCTCAGCAAAAAGCCTTTTTTCTGCTCTTCCAAATGGGCTGACCACTTTGGGCGCCAAATTATGTGACGGATTCTACTGATCTCAGATGAGATGAGCAGAACCCTCACACTGAGGACCGTCTGCCAAGAGTCACCGACTCCAAGGCAAACGAACCTCTGTGGTCACACCCTCTGGAAGGCTTTAAACAGAGTTGTTGGTCTCATCCAACAAAAGAAGAATAAATCGTTATTCAGCCCAGCTATACTCAACTTCAGACTCTACTCAGGTCGTGGTTCAATAGCCCAAAATGTCCTCTCATCAAGTGGGGAATTATCAAGAGATTTTAAAGAAAGAATTTAGAATTAAAACGGATAAAATTTATTGAACCAAAATACAAATAAATAGATCCTTCTTTGAACAAATTATAAAACTAATCGTGGATCCTTGATAGCTCCAAATAAATAAACATAAAAAATTTACCTTAAAAAGGGAAAAATAAAATTTAAAATTTCACTCATTAAAACATATATCAGTATTTAAAGTATAAGGCCATTTATATTGTCCTTAATAATCAAAAAAATATTTTACTTCTTAAACTCTCGTCAGATGTTTTACAACAATTTTTGAGCCTCTATTCCAAACTTCTTAGGTAAACATACAAATATATCAAATAGGCTTCAATTAATATGGATGAGATTTTCCCTTTATAGGTTACATATCGAAATGTGAAAACATTAAATTCAGGTTTTGTATAAAACAGGGTCGAAGGTCAAATTAAGGTTGGTGCATTTGCTCTCCACGAAAGAAGAATGAAAAGTGTCGGCGGTAGGTCTCACAGAATAAAACGTATGATTTGATATATCACTTAACTTAAGATTCGATTCCCTAATCTATATCGCGCTGATCTCTTCAAGAAATAACTTGGCTCCACGAATGTCGAATGGTTTCAAAGAATCCTTAGCTGGAGTTCTCACGTACAAATGGACTTCTCAGAACAAGAATTGGCTTCAGATGGCTCGATACAGACGTTTCAGTACATCGACGTAGGTAATACATAAAATATCCCCAGATTAACATCCCATTCCAGGATCAAGAATTACGTTTGTAACCCGAAGGGTAGTTCCCGCACTTCTGTAATACGATAAAGAAATGCGTTACAATTAGGGATTAGAAAAATACCCACAAAAAGAAATAGAATTCACGACAGACATAATAAACGTAAGATTCTCACCCGTTTTACTTGCGGGGCTATATTTAGTTCACAAACGACACTTCACTTAGACGATTTTACAAAATCAAATTCCACCAAGAATATTCAACTTAGCTATTAACAAATCACTCAGGAAGGGTAGTTTTCACCCCTAACCCCCCTTTTAACACAGAGTGTTGCTCCAACGCATTCGTGGACGCAATATATAGTCAGCAAAATTTTGACGTTTGCAAACGTCAAATCCCACAGTAGCTTGGCGCTAACACGGCCGCCGTTTCATTGGATAGAAACGTTAGCATCCAACGTACCCACGAGCTGCGTTGATAATGTCCCGCGCGGAGGGTACCTACCGACAATACGGCGAGATTTCTATTCAAACAGAGCCCGCGAATTTGATTTAAACTTCAATAAAAATAATCCCAAAAACTGACCGTTACAGACGGCACCGCTTTGTTCGGACCACGTCAATCGAGGTCCGTCACATTTCCTATTAATAATGTATTGTGTAAGTGCGAAAATATTCCAAGTCTATAATGTTTAGTAATTTTACTCTTCTTCGCCCTCGCGTTTGTCCCATTATTGGGGGGTCGACAACCACGTGGCTGCCTGGTCTCCTGGCTATAGTTTCAATGTCCATAGCTCTCTGGATCATGTCCTGTGGTTGTCTTATAACATTCCTATACCATCTTAACCTGTTTTCTGTTATATTTTCGGTTATGGGTGCGACCTTGAAGCTTCGTCGGACATTGATATTTCTAAATCGATCGAGTCTGGTTACTCCTCCAACCCATGTGATCATCTTCATCTCTGCAGTGTGCATGCTTTGTTGGTGTTTTTGTTTTAACACTTTCACAAAAAACTGGTGAAACTGCAACTTTGTCTCCTTAAATTCATGAAAATGAACATTCACTTCACAATCAATATTCACATCTCACTTCGTCAATGACGTTATAGGTACGACGAATTTCCTAGGTATATAACAATGTCTTAATATGCATAACAAGATATTTCTTGATTACAGAACGTGTGATAGACCACGATAGCCCTGATCCAATACCGTGCATTCCTTGGTCTTCGAGGTTTTCCAAGATGGTTCAGCCTCATTTGGATTTCATTGGTACGTATATTTGTTTGTTTGTTTATCATTTACTAGCTTTCCCGACAGACGTCCTGTGATCCTAACTATGAATGTTGAATTCAAATTTGTATAATGATAAGCTTATTAACCTTAAACCAATAATATTTAGATCGATGCATCTGTTTCAAACCATATATTTTCCATCGTCATTCTGTCAATCGCACCAACGATCAAACAACTGAAAGTTCCTGTCAAACATTGATTTAATTTCAATTTTTCAAATTTGGAATAAAAATCATATAGCTAAATGTACTAAGAAGGTTACAAATTTAGAGTTTTCTTTGAGTATCTAATTATCCACACAACTTTCTTATTTTTTTGACCACGCGAAATAGGTCTCCATTTTTATAGGTAACTTAATAAACTAATATTTAACAAAACTTGAATATCCAAGACACTTATAGACAACCAATCTGAATCCCAAACTTAGGGGCATAGGGAGACAACAAGAGCTCTCCATTGTGCAATGTTTATGACATCCTCCTAGTCCAAGCGATTATTCGATGTAGAAACGGGGTTTATATTGATTTAAATAAATAAAAAATAGTTTAATATATTCCTCTCCTTTATAGCAATAGACTTATCCGGTAGCTATATAATAATTCACACAAGCGACTATTCGATGTAGAAACGGGGTTTATATTGATTTAAATAAATAAAAAATAGTTTAATATATTCCTCTCCTTTATAGCAATAAACTAATCCGGTAGCTATATAATAATTCACACAAGCGACTATTCGATGTAGAAACGGGGTTTATATTGATTTAAATAAATAAAAAATAGTTTAATATATTCCTCTCCTTTATAGCAATAAACTAATCCGGTAGCTATATAATAATTCACACAAGCGACTATTCGATGTAGAAACGGGGTTTATATTGATTTAAATAAATAAAAAATAGTTTAATATATTCCTCTCCTTTATAGCAATAAACTAATCCGGTAGCTATATAATAATTCACACAAGTGACTTTTCGATGTAGAAATGGGGTTAATATTGATTTAATAAATAATTAAGGCTAATTTTTCTCTCCTTTATAGAAATTTACTAATCCGGTAGCTATCTCCTTTTATAATTGTGTCTATAATATTTCCAGCCCCCGAAATTCAGCTGAATCACGTCTGCAGTGTGCTGTCTGACATGTTCTCCTTTGGTATGACCATTTGTGCCATTTTCAACAATGGACGGCCTTTGATCCAAGCCAACTATTCACCAAGCATGTATGTAAAGCAAATGGAATTGGTAAGTTTAATAATCTGCAGTTTTTGACTCACTTACTTGTAGGTGTATTTGAATTCTAACAACAAAAACTATAGATGATTAAATATTAAACATTATCACTTATTTATAAAATAAGTACGCGATATTGAAAGTTATTTTTTATTTCAAAATCATTAAAATTGAAAAATAGCACAACGTTGATGAAAAAACATTTAGTGAATTAAACATGATTTTGCTATTAATATCAAAGAAGGTAAATAAAATACTTGTTCTAGAATCTAGAAGAAACAAAATTTGTACCTACTATATTCTGACTTTTTCGTACGCGTACCCGTACCCGTACGCGTACGCCAAAAATGTGTGCGCACCCATAACTCATAGTAATTATTATCCGATTTGATTGAAATTTGGTAGAACGGTTAGCCCCTCGATGTAGATGAGTCAGTAAAATGTTGAGATCTGTACCTTCAGGGGAACCCTCTTAAAGTATCCAAAGAAAATTCACATGTTCTAGAAAAAGGGCTAAAAAAGAAAAAAAAATCTTCGATTTTCATAAAATTTGGTATACGGGTTGGTCTTATGCTCCTACACAAACACGTAATATTTGAGGTCCGTAACTTCAGTGGGTCCCCCTTAAAGTACCGATTAATATTGAATATGTAGTTCTAAAGCAGAAAATAAAAAGCTCCAATAGTCGATATCATTTTAAAGTTTCTATAATAATTCCAAGGATAAATTCATTTTAATCGTAAAATTGTGAATTTTTATGCAAAGATATGTTTTACACGAAAAGGCTGTTATAATATACTATGAGTTCTGGGCTACCCTAGGTTAGCAGCTTTTTTCACTTTTATTCACACTAATAATTATTATTACATAGTCTTTACACTTTTATATCATTTCACTTTTTTAAAATTAAGAACTATTAAGGGGGAAGGAAGGAGGTTATTTTGTAGTTTATGTCTGTAAGGGTTGTCTATGGTTTCAATGCATTTAAATGGGCATGCCGGAAAGCGGGTTCCTGCTTTTGCTGTGCGTATCCCCATTCAAATGCATAGAAACATTCTTTGCGCCGGTCGGCGCGGGTTGGAATCGGCTTTCTACATATTTCCATCCTAAGTCAGCGAATAGGTCGATTACACGCCGGTACACCACGACAAGCGATCATCTCTCACGAGGTCCACTTTGGGATGCTCCCTGAATGGGGATCTAATTCTGGAACATCCATACAGTTTCTATCGAAACTGTTGCTACATTCATTTGTTTTTTTTTTACAATCATATGTAATTTTGAAACACACAAAAACTTAGTCTTGCACACACACTTTTAGGACTTCCGTTTACTCAGTTGATTGATCCTGATTTTGTAGGCGACGAGAACTCTCTATTTGCAATACTTGGCTCACTAAATTTGGAATACTTGGCTCATTTTGACACCAAGTACTAAGTGGCCTTTAAAACTTTTTTTAAGTAGGTACATACCTATACATTATAAAAAGTTTTATGAATTGTTTTTGTTTCCGCACAGTTGGATGATCAAGTTCATCTCATTCTGCCACGAATTCCTCCTGGTCTGCAAGAAGCCGTCACCAGATTAATGTCCAAAGATAGCAATCCCCGTCCAACAGCCCAGCTGCTTTCTCTCATCAAATATTTTGGATTAGAGTAAGAACTTTGGTTTAAGCATTTATTAATTGTTTTATTACTTTTTTCACATCATCTCTTAATATTTGCATGGTACCTACCTTCTTTCACAACGATAGTACCAACCATACAAAGGGATCTCAATGAAAAAAAAGGAAATATACGGTGGTTCATAACGGAGCATTTCTGGAAAACCCCCAAGAGATAGTACTACAACTTTCAGGGAAATTTGCAAATAAGAATGAAAGAGTCTTACAACGTTCTACCGTAAAATAAGATTGATTCTAACTCCTGTTCGTATTGTATAAATAAAAAATACCGGTTCGTGTTTGAAAAGTACATTTTGTGATAGAACAATACAAGACTGTATCATTCTACCCAAAACTTAAGAGAAATATACAAATTCTATGTTTTAAAAAGGTTTGAAGATAATGGTTCACCCAGACTTTCACACCTTACAAAACTAAGACAATCTCTATGAAAAACGACCGCTTCCAAGCAGATATTCAAAGAGTAAGAACAGCTGGTAATCACCTTGCAAGAGTCTATAGCTCTACCTATTTAATTACAGGCTACAAGATATCAATCGAGAAGAATAATTATTATCTACTGAAAAAATAACAATCACAATTGTACAAATACTGAAACCCAAAAACAATTATTGTCGTAGAATTCAAGTAGTAATCGCCTTTATAGAGTGGGCTGCCTTTGATAAAAAAAAAACGCTAGGAATATCACATTAAAATAAAATTTCTTTAATTTTCTAGTGAACCTGTGATACCAGTTTTGCAGTCCTTAGATGTCCTACTAATGAAGGAACCGAACCTCAAGGCCAATTTCTATCGAACAACAATGGTTGACACACTTCCTTTTATTCCTAGAGTACGTATTTTAATTTTTTTTTACATTTTTAGACCAACGCCAAGTATAAAAGTAAGCTTGAAATACAATGCATTAAAGAATTGAACGAATGATCACTCATATCTATACAATCTGAACAAATATTTTGCTTGCGAATTTTTGGCGAATTTTAATGCCATGATGTATTGTTTTAGTGAGAATTATCTTTGCAATAACGTCTTAATCAAATATATTAGATGGTTTCAATCAATATTATTTATAAGTTGTTATCAATGCAACGTTTTCTTCCTACATTTTTTTTTTAAATAAAAGAACACTTATTGGTCATAACTATAAAAGTTAGACATATTATGCTGTCGCGACATTTTTGAACGGTTTCTTTATCTTTCGTCTATCTCTTTCCATCTTGCTGTTTTGAACTATTCTGTGAAGCGAAATAGCAATCTTTCAATTTTATGCGTGTTGATATCTAGAGACTTTTGAAAGAGGAATTTCAATTTTATGTACAAGAGGAATAGGTATATTGTAAATGCAACAACGTTTTATCGATCAAAGACCATTGCAAAATGAAGAACGGTCAACTCTTTTTCACTAACCCATTTTGTGAAGAGATGCCTCTTCTAGTACATAATAATACAATGAATTTTCTATTTACTTATTTCATTATTTTTTATATCAGATGGCCTACTTGTTCTTAATGAACATTAGATAATAAAGCCTTCTTTTAGCTATCAATTTCTAAATATTTATTTTTTGTATGTATCTCAATAAATAAATTTTAGGTAATTTTCTTTATTTTTGTCATAAATTTGCAAGTCATTTGTTTTTTTTTACAGAAAATGTGGTGGCTAACGGTGTGGCCGAATCTTCAACTAGAAATCAACATGGGAGAAGTTCTAGCTGCTGTTCTTATACCCGTTATGTACATGGTACGCGAGGCTTCGATGGAGGAATATGAAATGTATATGATACCCACACTTAAGTAAGAAATTTTCCTATCCTTAATTGTCATTTTTTCTTACGCTAAAGTAAATAATGAATTTGAATTTAAAGTAGTATTTAATCAGAAAAGCACAATAATTTCAGTCCAATTATTTACATGGCATGATTTGACACCATCTGAACTCTCATCACCAGTCAAAATTATACTCGAAAGAAACGCATGGTTCTTATAACAATGCAATATGGCAACGGTTATCGAAAAGATTTCATATAAAGCAATTTGACAAAGAGAACAAGCAGAGGCATAATAGCTTCGTAACGTCTACTTCCTTCCGAACATTTTGCCTGCGCTTTGATGTCATAATATGACATGCTTAGTTTCATACTAATCCATCAACGATGTACTAAAATAATTTCGAAATAGTGGTTTTTAAACCCCTCGCTGGGTTAATAACACAAAAATGTAACTACATAATAATTACTCATAGTATATGGAATATACTATGAGTAATTATTATGTAATTACATTATTATCAAAGAATGGTCAAATGCTATGTTTGGTCCACACTACTATACGGTGTTGAAACTTGGACCCTTAAAGTCAATATGATGAACCGTATAGAGGCATTTGAAATGTGGCTCCACCGCAGAATGCTCCGTATTCCGTGGACCGATATGGTGACTAACACGGAGGTGTTGCGAAGAGCTGGTCTTGATAGGGAATTGTTAACCAGCGTCAAGAAAAGAAAAATGTCCTACCTGGGACACATACTTCGCAACACCAAGTACAAGCTG
The DNA here is from genome assembly GCA_963576905.1 of Mystacides longicornis. NCBI lineage: Eukaryota > Metazoa > Arthropoda > Insecta > Trichoptera > Leptoceridae > Mystacides > Mystacides longicornis. The sequence continues at coordinate 10,472,001 of OY756429.1, forward strand.
CTTCACCTAATAATGAAGGGGAAAATAGATGGAAGTCGAGGTGTGGGTAGACGGCAGATGTCCTGGCTGAGAAATATCAGACAGTGGACCGGAATCCAGCGAGTGGAGGAACTGTTCCGGTTAGCCCAGGACAGAGAAGCCTACGCCATAGTGGTAGCCGACGTCGGGGGGACCTGACATGGCACTTGAAGAAGAAGAAGATATGGAATATACATGAGTCTTTGATAGGATTTCAAAAAAAAATAGATTTCGCTGAAATTAATTTTCTCGACGTTTTCGAGGGTGTAGATTCCAAATATGCAAAAAAAAAAATTTTTAATTTCCGCGTACGCGTACGCCAAAAATGTGTGCGCACCCATAACTCATAGTAATTCTTATCCGATTTGATTGAAATTTGGTAGAACGGTTAGCCCCTCGATGTGGATAGTAAAATGTTGAGATCTGTACCTTAAGGGGAACCCTCTTAAAGTATCCAAAGAAAATTTCACATGTTCTAGAAAAAGGGCTAAAATAGAAAAAAAAAATTCTTCGATTTTCATAAAATTTGGTATGCGGGTTGGTCTTATACTCCTACACAAGCACGTAAAATTTGAGTCCGTAACTTCAGTGGGTCCCCCTTATTTATTTATCGTATGGTCATATGTGTATGTCACATCTCATGTAAGTTAAGACAGAATATTCTTGCAAATAAATAGGTATACAAAAATAATAATTAAAAACATTAAAATAAAAATATTAAAAATTAATTATTAAAATATTGAAAATATCGCCCCCTTAAAGTACCGATTAATATTGAATATATATGTAGTTCCAAAGCAGATGATAAAAAGCTCCAATAGTCGATATCATTTTAAAGTTTCTAAAATAATTCCAAGGATAAATTCATTTTAATCGTAAAATTATGAATTTTTATGCAAAGATACGTTTTACACGAAAAGGCTGTTATAATATACTATGAGTTCTGGGCTACCCTAGGTTAGCAGCTTTTTTACGAATCTTCAGGATCGTCATCATCAGCCTTCACTGGTCCAGTATTGGACATAGGCATCCCTTCCCGACTTTCTGTCTTTTGCTACTCTGTGCCATTGATTGCCGCCACTCTCCTAATATCGTCAGACCACCTCAGCTGCGCAATGTTCAGAATGGAAAACAATTATAAATTTATAAAGAAAACAAACTTTGTAGTATTACGATCAATTATATTGCCAACGTATATTTTCGGCCGACTAAGCGACCATCTTCAGCGGCGAGTTTTTTCCACCATCAACCATCTTCAGCGGAACCAACACAAGTAATACACCATATAATAATAAACCTAATATAAAATTCCACAACAGAGTATTAAATTTGACTGGAAAAACTTTGTCATCAACGCACCTAACATTACTTGAAAAAGGCTTCAAATATAACATGGAGACACCAATAACATTTCAGAACAGCTAGCAATAGACCTAAACGTAGCGATTATACAAGAACCGAGCACCATGTTCAGACCACATAAAATCATACATAATAAACAAGACGAAAAAACACAAGCACCTTCCATCAAAAGAAAATAAAACACTAGCAGAAATCAAAACATTTATAACAACAAATGAAGTAATAATTACAAAAGCAGACAAAGGAAACACACCAGCCTTAATAAACCGGATAGATTACAACAATAAAGTATACATCATAATAAAAGACAGCACAAAATTCCGGGAATTAAAAAAGGGTCCGACTACAAAACACCAAGACGCAATAAGGAACATCATATGACAATCAAATATAATTCCTCTACGCAACAAAAGAACCCAGACCACCATGAACCCGCAGCCACCTCACCTCTACGCTACGATAAAAATTCACAAAGAAAATACTCCCGCCCCGCCAGACCTGTTACCGCCAGCATCGATTCACCAGCAGACTTACTAAGCCGATACATTCATAACTACTTCACCAACATAACATCTTTCAGACCAAAATACTCAGTTAAAAATTCAATGGTACTTAGTAAAAAGCTCGCAAAAGTTTCCTGCAAACTACATCTCCCCGACAAATACCACCAGAGAGGGCTCGCCAAGAATGCTGGATTAATCAGTAAAGCGGGAGGCAGGTCAAGTTGTCCGAGGCTATGGGGCCGGTACATCTTTTACCCTACGGCATATGGAAGACACTGAATAGGTTACGCGTTGGTGTCACAAGGTGCAGGAAGAACCTGCACAGGTGGGATATAAGTCTGGAGGAGGGTGTAAGATGTGACTGTGGAGAGGTTCAAGATGATGAGCATCTTATGCCAGAATTTGGAACAGAGGTGTGACATGAAAAACATATATGAGGCGAATGACAAGGCCATTGCTGCTGCTACATATTGGATGGGAAAGGCTTAGCTTTTACACGGACTCGAAAAATAAGTAAGTAAGTAAAAAGCTATACGACACTCAACCACCGAAAAAATGCATACTGGTGTCCTTTGACGTAAAAACCTTTTTACAAAAACATAACCTATTACAAAGTTACAAATAATGTGTTTGAAGAATAAATTTATTTATTTTTTTACACAATCGTATCAGCTGTAAAATTCTTGTGTGTTTTTTTTTCATATTTCATAACAGTTAGATACGTTTTGTGATTAGACAAGTTACATTCTTAGCTAAAAACGTATTTTATGTAGATATGTTCTTGTGTTATTAGCCCAGCGAAACGTACCTAGGTGCCTACAATAATTGATACTTTAACCATAAGAGTGTTGATCATATTTTTATTTTTACCTTAAAACCATATACTGGGACTTATGAACTTATAAATAAATAAATCTTTATTGGATATAAAAAAATACAGTGTATAATACATTTTTGAAAAACTTCCAAAAGGCGGACTTATTGCTGCAAGCAATGTCTTACAGCCAACCTCAACTTCACGATATTCCTGTCTGGATAGCGGATTATATTGTTTTATTTTTGGATTTTAATACCTTATAATTTCCAATTACGAGGCATCATTTTATCTTTCCTCGAGAGATACGAAAATGTTAATATATTTATCGAAAGGTCAATCCGCACCTAGGTGCTAGTTTCAAAAAATATTTGCTTCTTATATCTGCCCAAAGTGCTACAGCTGTTCTGAATATTGTAAATAAAAGAGACAAAATCCTACCCGAACTTACAGCAATATTATGTACCTAAGTAGATACCTCAATACTCACCTGGGAAAAATCAAAAATATAAATACCTTTTTTCACGCCTGGTATGAATATTCTGCAGTGACAATATTTTAAAGGTTTACTTAATACTATCGCAATACTGATGTCCTCTGACACTCTTCCCGAAACAAGTTTTTCTTATTAAGTTTAGTTTATTTATGAGTCCTGGGCGGGGGGGTATTCACGAAACGGTCTAAATATGATCTAGGTGCGATCTAATTCGAATACTAGCCCTTTCAGACAACACTTAATTTTAGCAAAATATTTAATTGAGAATCACTAATCTCTAAGTCTGGCATTCAATCAAAACAAAATAATATAGAATTAAATTAAAACAAAATAACGTGTTTTTTATCCATTGGCTTAATGATTATTAAAGTAGTTTTGTAAAATTAGTTTTTTCTCAAACCAGTTTATAATCATCATTTAATATGTGTGTTCATAGAGTAATAATTCATAATAATTGTTTTATTTTCATTTTTATTTCCTAGAAAATAATATACATTTTTTTTTGCATTATATTACATAGCTGCTCGATGTTTTTGACAATAATATAACACAATAATGCATTTAAGATTAATTAAATCACAAATTATTATATGCCTTGCTATGATCGTCTCACCTTTGAAACCAGGGAATAAAAAAACAAATTACGATTTCTGTTATTTTTTTATTTATTAGCCTTCCACTCATTATAGAGTGATATAGGCTGGCTAAATTTTTATTGTTTCAATAATTCTAACACAAAGCATGTTTCAATTTTATAATAAACTATGAATATGTTTTTTTAATAATATAAATTCAGTAGCTTAAGAGTCAAGGAGTGTATTTGTGTTCACTTTGAGTGAGCACAGATTCATTTTTATTAAAAAAAGAAAAAAAAAACAATATATAGAATTTAATTATTTCATCAACAAAAGACCATAAGAAAATACCATTCTAGATCAAAAGCTTACAGTTTATAGTCCGATTCTTTTTCTGAGATAACTTCGGTTGTAAATCATTTTATATCTATCTCACTCGGTCCTTATTGACAGGCGTAGTAATTATTACTTAATACGTTCGAAAATTCACAATATATAATAAAAAGCATACAATATTGTATTAAAAAAATATTAAAATTAACCACAATATTAAACACTTTATATGAAAATATCGGTCTTGTCTCTCATGATACAATTATCACGATGTAATGTTTCTAATCATGAGAGACCCTCGAACTATAGAGAGGAAATTTCTTAACATCCTACATGAGGACAACAGAACTGCCTTTTGAATAGCATATTATCTGAGACCACTACAGATGCTAAATGTCCCTAGATTCTCTTTATATGTCCATAATAACTCCATTCGTCGATATCACTATAGGTATTATGCGGGTGGTTGGTGTATGCCACATATCTTTGATTTCGTGAGCAGGATCAAGATATTTAATTATCTTATCTTGCTCAGCTTTTTTCAAATTTTCGTCATACGGTATAGTGATATCCACAAGATATGTTATCCCGTTCCTACGGTCAACCAATACAATGTCCGGACGATTTGCGTTAATCGTTTGGTCAGTTTGTATTGGTATATCCCGATATAACTTTATATTATTATTTTGCGTTACCGAAATTAGGAAAAAATCGAGCAAACCATATTTCAAGGCAAGCTTTTTATGAACTATTTTAACCACACCGTTATTTAATTATTACTAAGCCTGTCCATAAGGACCATAAGTGCGAGAGAGATAGCACGAGTCATCCGAGTGAGATGATTTACTGAAGTTATCTCAGAAAAAGAATCGGAAAATAATTATATTTTTCAATGTTGATAAAATGTATAACAAAATGTGGGTTTCTAGGTATTATCGTTAATGCCTAAATATGTAGATATATGCCTACCTAAGTGATATTTGCCTATGGTTTTCAATTGCTTTGCTCTTTTATTTTCGTTTGCTTTCATTGTACTAATTCTAGTTATCCACTTATGAACAATTCGTGAGAACTTTACTCAAGTCCTCGTTATTTCAGGCAAATTTTCAATTCCCCCAAATCTATTCAAGCATCAGTAACAATTTTAGAAAATTTGAAGTTCATCTTAGAGAAGACACCTCGTGAAGACATTCGTGTAGAAGTTCTTCCCATACTTTACAATGCGTTTGACAGCACGACTCTACAAATCCAGGTAAAATCTACTATATTAGTACCAATCGTTTCAAACTTAATCTTCTTCAAATTAATTATTGTATGAAGTTCATTAATTTTCCTCTTCTATTTTCAGTTCGTTCTTCCAGTACTTTTTTACTTCAGTAATTTAAGTGTTTATTTTTAAATATTTTTGATATTCGCTTTTAATATCTGATAAATGGAGTTATAGTGGGCTCAAAATTTTATCGACAAACTCCACAAGAATAAAATATGTTTATATTTCTTCATCCAACGCTTCTAACAGTCCGAGAGGTTTTAGACAATTTTGAGTAGAGATTTGGGACATGCTAACAACTTATGTAGGTACCTAATACTTTTCCTAAAATACGTACAAACAGAACCTTAGACCTATAGCTGTTGAAGAGCAAGACAATATCATATATTTATGCTTTTCAAAACTTTCTTGAACGCCTAGCAGGAAGATTGTCCCATTTATTTTAACAACAATTTTTCAGAGTGCCTCAAACTCATTTCTTCGATTGTTCCAAACGAAACTTTGTGAGCTCCTCTCAAAACTTAATTCCCAACTAATTGACCTGGATTTTTATTATTTTAGCCTTTTGTATGACAAATGTAAGGGCATATTTTGAGGGGTCGTGTTAAATCGAGATATGAAAAGAAACCAAAGTTGATTTCACCCCGCTTCCCCCAAGCCAGGTCTACGGTTCTGTGTTAGGTATTATATTAGAAGTATTATACGAGTTTTCAGCCTGCCTGTAACACCTACCAAAAATTGTCTAGGGACTCTCCTATACAATCAGTATAGAAATATAATGATTTAAGCAACTTTACACGTTTTAAATGACGACAATATTAATGTATGTAATATTATGCTTTGTTTGTCGAAAACCAGAGTGCAACGCTACACGCTGTTCTTGAAGTGTCCGACTATCTAGATGAGTACGCTGTCCGAAGAATGGTTATTCCGAAGACACGCATCCTGTTTGATAGAAACCACGGTGATACAAGGATGACTTTGAATGTTTTAAAAGTCATAGAGTGCACCATTAGTCGTCTGGAGAAGGGACAGATTATGGACGAAGTTTTGCCTCTTTTATGGGAAGTCCGTCTCAATGATCCTAATATAGCGATGCGTCTTGTCAGTAAGTATTGCTTTTGTTTATCAAATTTTGTATTATTTAATGCGAAATGGTAGAAGCGGGCGATCATCATCAAACAATGCATATTTTCAACTGCTCATTTTCAGTCATTTTTATTGTAATTTAATTAAGTGTTGATTATCTTTGATTTAAATGAAAATGGACCCTGAAAAAATCATTGAAAGACTGTTTAGCTAGGAGATAGGTTTTCGAAATCTAAATCAATAAAGCATTGCGAATACTTCATATATAATGCACTGTTACCCGATGCATTTGAAGCATCGTTTAAATGATTTTCTTTTGCAGGTATCTACAGACTGATGATGAGTGATAAAAGATATGGTCTGACTGTTAGCGTGATGGCCACTAGAGTAATACCGATGCTTATGCCACAAACTGTGAACCCACAAATTAACCTAGAACAATTCGGAATTCTTTTTGACGTGGGTAACATTTTGAAAATTTTATTTTATAAACTCACATTTAAAATAACGGGCTTGAATCCTAGTGTTTGAGGATGTGGATTTCCAATTTTGATGCAAATTATAATTATTAGTATTTTACAACTAGCTATTAAATTGAAGACACCAATTCAAATTCAATTATTTAATTCAAAATTCAGTGAATTAAATTAAAAGGCAGTTGCACCTTAATAGCACCTCTGCTCTTTTTGCTGGTTTTTCGAGCATCCTGTAAGAGGCAGGATATCGAAAAATCAGATCGGGACCGTGAGATTGACCACCTGACGTCCTTAAACCTCAACCGGTCAGAAAAGGCACCATAAGCCTCGGAAACCTTCGAGTGCAATGGAGAGCTCTTGGTGCCTCCCTATGCCCCTATGTGGGGTTTAGGCCCCCTGCATTGCGGGTTGGTTTGGGGGGGGGGGATCTGCGGCGGGCTTTATTTGTGTGGGACCGGCTTTTTGGTTTGATTGCTTCGATCGAACTAGAGGGTTGGTTTCGTGCGGGTTGGGTTTGCTGCGGATTTATCTCCTCCGGGTTGGCTTGCGGTGTGCGGGGAGCCTTAAAGGGAGAATGTATGTATGTATGCACCTTAATTATATTTATTTTAGACCAAATGCTTTTTAAATACTTTTTGGTAACGTTATGAAAAAAATAAAGCTCAAATAGCTTTATTCTATTTTATAGATTTTCCGGCATTCCATCCAATCATGGATGCTTTTGGCCTATCTTCAATGACATCATGTTTATCCATATTCAAAATCGTAATTAACATAATAACAATGCAAATTTTGATTTCAAGTATTATTTTCGATATTAAAATTAGAAATTGTTAAGTTATTGCAACGTATTATAATATTGTCTTCAGATTCTTCGGGACATGTTCAGTCTTGTTGAACAAAGTCAATTGAAAAAACTAAAAATTGATCAAGTGAATTTGGAGAAGAGGCCATCTCTACGCCACCAAATGAGTACCGACAACGTGAACGCCCCGCCATTCAACATTCCTAACTTGCGAGTGGAGCAACGCAAGACATCTAGTGCCGAAGATATGGCAAGGAAAAATTCTGCTGGTAATTTGCAAAAATACTATAAACTTAAACTTAAAAACGTCCAACATTCTTTGTTCAATGAAAATTTCTTGGATCCTTCTATATTCTCGTTTCTAGGCCTAGATTTGGGCAGTCAAACTTGTCAAAAAACAGTGCAGTAAGAAATAAAAGTACCTACTCACAAACATCGATATTATAACTAATGAAAGCATCTTAATATTTAAGATAATAACACTTATGTATTTAATGATAATAACAGCAGGTGTATTAACGAAAAAATTGGGTTCGAACTAAACTTTAATTATTTTCTTAAGGGGCATTACAACACTAAAAAAGCATGTTAAGATAGATAAATGAGACAAATTCCAATTATTTTTGAGATTAATCTTCACATTTTTCCGCATCTCTCGTCTCTATAAATAAATGAATTATTTGAGTCATAGATCGAGAAAAATTTGAGAAACGTTCCAGAAAAAAGAATATTATTCAAAAAATATTAATAAGTTCATTCTAAAATAAAACATAAATTTCTACTTCGGAATCATTGAGCAAAATCGATTATGTAGAAGTGCAAAAAAAACAGCTATTCAGGTATGAAGCAGCAAATATTACAATTTTGACTAGTTGTAAGCTTAACCTTAACCTTTCCGTGAATAACCCCGCAGGTGTGAATGGTACAATTATTATGGCAGTTTTTCTCCATATTTCAAAATATTTTTCTCCTAAATTTTAATCATTTTTTTTTATTTTAAAATAATTGTTCTTGAAACAAACATCATAATATTGAATATGTTTTAGCCTCTGTGGGCGCTGTACCAGGAGTTTCGGGAAGTACCGGGGGAGGAGGATCTGGTCTTCTTGGTAGTTGGTGGTTTGGTGGTGCTTCAGCATCTCAAGACGGGAACAACTTCCTGCGTGTAGCCAGTGCATTCCCTAATAGACGTCTGTCGGACAACACTTTGATGACTCCAAAAATTCGCATTGCCCCGTCATGTGCTTCTTCACCTGGTGGATCTCCAGGTTCGGGTGCTGGATTACCAGTACGTAGACATTCCAGTATTGGTCCGCAAGAACGTCGTGGATCTCATGTCAACCTATCACCTCCGACTGTAAGTACGACTATTATAAAATGCAATCTAAAAAAAAGGCTTGTCAGTATCATAACTTTTATAGGTAATCATAATAATACATGTGTAAATATCTTCTAGAGTCAAGGTGATCAGCTGAAAATAGGTTTAATCAAATCCTTCATAATTAGATCTAACCAACCAGGAAAACTGAATTCAATTTTTTATATGAATTAGAGCTTGAAATTCTTAATCCCTTAAAAATATATAAACACAGCGATAATGCTATATTATTATGATTGTTATCACCGATGGAGTTTAGGATCTGAGGCCACTTTAATATAATAACTTACAACATGATTTTGATAGATCCTTCAAAATTTTAATTTTTACACTCTTATAACAAGTCACAACAAAAAACACTTATTTACTATTCACAATCTAATTTAATTACTTTGTCTTAGATTTCACCTTCAAAAATCAATTACCTACACATATTTTTCTTTATTTCTTAACAATCACAAACAAGAAAAACATAAACTTAAACTATAATAAATTTCCAAAGATACTTAAATGGAAAACGTAAATGTTAAAATTGGAAGTTTTTCTAGTATTGAAATATAATGTACCCATAGGATAAAAACAACGCAACTCAAAAAATTTTTGTATATGTATGTATTTTGTATATCAAAATAAATTCTGAATAGTTGATATATCTAAATAAAATCAACACATTCAAAAGGGATGATAGCCTAGCTGTTCAGTGATAGACTTCTGAAGGTCGAGGTTTCAATTCCCGGTGCCGACAATCTTCCACTTACACGACACAAGTACATAAGTGAAAGATGTTATTGAAAAAAAACACTAATCTTTTTATCACTAACATTTTTATCTGTACAAATAAATTGGGAATTTTTCAACGCTTATGGAAAATAACCACCTACCCCGCGGGCCACACATACGTTACGTAGCGGTACAACTTTATTGCCGATTTGTACAATAATAATATTATGAAGAAAAAAATTTGAACAATTGAAAGGGCGAAATGATCCCCGAAGATCTCTGCCAGCCAAGCCTGGTCCTTCGCTAACCAATTTATGTTTTGGTATGTATATTTGAAGAACCTTTTTTGAAATACTTTGAGGTACCTATAATAATTTACTGTAGGTACCTAAGTTAATTTTCAGGCTTTTTTTTGAGTTGAGTTGTTTTTATTCTGGGGTGGTACGCTTGCATTATTACTGTGATTGCCATGCTGTGTAAATGGACGGGATGTCAAAGAATGGTTTAAAAAACAATATCTTTTGGCAGGGTCGTTATGGAGGGCGCGGTGGTTCAGGCTCCAGTCTGTCTGTTCCATCTTCCACAGCTTATGCTGTAAGTTACACCAACAAACAAAGTGCCGTCTCGCATTCTCCTATCCTATCTCAATATGGCTTTCTCTGTTCGGCCTATTTCATGATGTTGCATATTTACCATAATATATCTGTGGTGTCAAAGTATGAGTCAAAATTTTACCCTATTGAATTATTTGCATTAAATACTATATAATTTTAAACTAAACAAAGTTTAAAACAAATATCATTTTTCTGATGCTTTGTACAGTTTAAAACAATATAATATTTAACGCAAATAACTCAACAGGGCAAATTTTTGAGTCATATCTTGATACCATGGATATAACTACATTCTATTTTATTTCATGATTGGTTCACTACCATTATTATAAATATAATATATATACTTCACTATTACACATTACTTAGGTACTATACTAATTGGCACAATATAGGTGGTTGTTATAATATGTAAAAATTCACATTGATGCTAGAATACAAAATTATATATTTTATTCACTTTGTCCACATACTGTGGGCCATTCACATAAGTGCATTTTCAATTTTGTTTTCTAAAAGTACTTTGCAATGCTATTGTTGTATCATTAGGGCTTACGACCTTCTGTTTATTGTGAATATGATATCGTAAAGCTTTTTTAGAACTATGTTTTCAAAGTTGAAAAACCTAATTTATTAAGTTCTCTACTTGTAAGGGGGCAAGATCTGCAGAATTCAGAAAAAGAAAGGTACCTACTCTTACTATCCTGTATTTCTGAAAATTTACAACACAATCATTTCTCGTACTTAAACATTTGCCACATTCTAATGAATAACTGAAATTGGAGATTGTCAACATAAAGCTATGTATGTAAGTGTCTCCGCATATAAGACTGAACAAGATCCTTACATCTGTTTGTAAGGATACAAAAGGTAGTAAATGTTTCACAATACTGAAATTTCTCATGGATCAGGTAATTGTAAATTTGAAAAAAAAATACCTGATGACAGACATAAAAATAAAAACGATCACCCTAAGTTCAATTGCGGCCATTCAGAATTTGAACTATTAACAATGTTACATTCCATATAACTAATTGTCTAAATACTAATAATTTCATTCTAAATAGAACAAGTTAGTTGCCCAATGCTACATTATACACAACATAATCGTTAATATTATGTAAGTAAATATATCATATTAAAGGAATCGATTCGATTTTTTATTTTAATAATATTATGATTGTATAATATAAAAAAAAATATATATCTATGGTTATTAAAGTTAACAATTATTTTTGTATATGTGCAGAAGTTTATGTATGTAAGTATTCTAATATAAAAAAAATATTCAAACATTTATTTTTTATTTTTATTAGTACATACTTACGAGATTATTAAATGTTTTAGATATTTATTATAACTAAATAATATATTTCTTTAATTTTTTTTATTGTTAATTAGTAGATTTAGCAGCTTCACTATGTCGTCCAATTAGATAGTATCTCCTTTTGAATTATTTTTTTTACAGTAAGTGATATACCTATTACGGAAAAGTTTTTTTGATACTTGAATTGATAATAAAACAAAAGTACACATTTTACAAAGCATACCTCCCAAACAAACACAAACATGACTGTAACAATGGTACTGAGCCTATCATGTGCGCTGATCTCATTAATCGTCAAACAAACCAACCATGGTGTTGGGTTAAATTTTTGCAGGATTGGTGTTGTCTTCTCATTGTTCCTAATCGCATTAATCATTGCACGAAATTTTTGAGACGGACAAACGCATATTTTTCCATACCACATTGTGTTCTATTGATTTATTAATAAGCTTCATTGCATCTTACATCATCCATAATATATGTTGAACTCAGAGTCTAAAGAGTAAGTCAACTGACTCTTTGAACAAAATAGTATTAAAATGCTTGTAATTATTTGTCTGTCACCTATTATATTTCCAAATTTGTTTGAAGCATACCTATAATGATCTGAAATCATTCACTTGTATAATTTTTTTATCATGTTTCCCAACGATGATAAATGTATATACGCCCTATCTTAATATATGCAATATATTAAGGGATTTATGTTCTAATAGATAAAATTTGTTAAATCAATCTATTTATTGAAATGGTATCCTAAGAAAACATTTAAAAATAATTATTGGCAATCACTTCAATATTATGTCCAAACTTCCATCACTTTAAACCTACAACAAATATAATAACACAGACAAAAAAAATTCTTAAACAATATTGATATTATATTCGTTTTCATTTCATTTGTGATCGTCCAAACTTATGTATAGCCACTATGTACTAGGTACACATATGTTATTCAATGTTTCCACAACAAGGGATCACATTATCGAGAGACTTCTATTATTTAAACATTAATTGTTGGTGTATCAATAGCCATAGTTAGTGTGTATATTAGAGTTGACTTAAATGTAGTGCTAATCCATGTTATAACTCATGTAATCAAAATTTCACATCACTCCTATTACATGTGATTCCATTTACTGTCGCTATCTGTTCTTCTATGCAGCTTGCACGGAGCATGATCGTGAGTACTCTTCCTATTTGTAGTGTCAAACATCTACTCATCACCTCAATGTTCCATGGTTTATGTCTCATTTTAGGGAATGCATCATCATTACATATTAAGATTATATTTAATTAACAATTGTTAATTATTACTATTGTACAAAGATTTAATATTTTCTTTGATGTATAAATGTTAAGAAAGTTTTATTGATCAAACAATCCAAAGCAGGTTGTTGAATGTTTACAAAAAAATATATAATATTAACATTTATCTTGTAGGGAGGATCCATGCCGAACACGTCATCAAGTGTTCCATTCTTATTGTCTTCATCAATGCAGTCAATCAGATCACGTCGGCCCTCTGCAGTTTTGGGCGGTTCTCAAGGCTCTGGTCTACTACAGCAGTTAGGCTCCGGCATGGTAAGGCAACTCACCGGCTCCGTACAAGGCAGCCACTGGGCCGCGATCAACAGCCGGGTGTTTCCCCCGCCCGTGCTAGCTGTGCGGAAATGCCCTTCACTAAATATCACCCTCAACAACTGAGCGTAAATATCTTTACTTATCATTTCTCTGTCTCTCAACACTCAAAAATGTTTTATAAAGAAAATGAATAGATGGCACTTTTACCGCAACTTGTTCGCTGCTCGGGATTGCCAACATAAATGTTGTGTTTTGTAGAAATAGAGTAGAATAGAGGAATGAATTACTTTAACTGCAATTACTGTTTCTATTGTTCTTATATTATTTCAAATAATCTATATACCATTTTAACCACTAATGAATTCTAACTCGGTTTATTATGATTACAGTACCAGCTGTTTTCCGGCCGTAATTAGATGTAATTGAGTCATTTTGGATATGTGTCTTCATGGACACATACACAATTATATAAACTTTATATTTATTTACTATTTAACTAGTGCCCTAACCTGAATGATTATGTAAAGACTTATGTATGAATGTCGTTGGCACTTGATCAAAACATGGATAATAATTATTAGAAACTAGACATATAAAGCATATCATAATATTTTCAAATTAATAAAAATTAAATATATAGCAACCCCGATCTTAATTTACTGTTCATTTTTACCAACATTATAACTACTTATTTTATAAGTTCATATACATCTATTTTCATATTGTCAAATGTTTCCATATACATTGTTAGTGATCAATTTACAAAAAAAAATTAGGTATAAAGACTTTCTATTACCGCCCTCAATTCGATAGACAATCTTACTAAGTAAAAAATATATTAGCATGCCTAAATTAACATTTTGGATATTCAAAATTATTTTATGAAAAGCTTTATAAAACATTAACCTATGGTCCTTTTAAAAGAAATTATCTTATCAAACATTATTTTTCAAAACACAACTACATATTTTTATATTTATATATAATAATACTCATGTAGAGCCATTTTTCAATCCATTCATAATTTTTCACTCGGTCTATAATATTATAATTCTGAAGATATTATACTTATAGTAAAAATGATATTTTTTTTTACTGTACCATTTGCTTAATAAAAATCTTGTCTTCACAATGAATGTAAGTTTTGTTCATATTCATGACAAAAGTTTTGGACTGCGAAGATTCCCTCCGATGGTTGTGTGACTTGCTCAAAATGTTGTCGAGATACCGGTTGAATCAATTATTTGTCAACATTTTCCTATCAAAAAAACGCAAAAAAGTAAGTTCTTCTCAATCTACATAATATTATATTATATTAAGTGTAATTTTTCTTGCAGTGTGAATAAAATAACTTTTATTAAATTCAATGTAAATAATCTTCTAATAATGAAGCAGGGAGAATATTTAAAAGTTTATATTTTATCTAAAATGAGTGAAATGTAAAAATGTGTAATTATCCAGAGGTTAATTGTACATACAAGATTTACAGTGTTTTACATAAAATGTAAACAGCGTTATATTATTTTGTAAATTAACCATAATTAAGTTCATTGTAAATATTTTACATACCTACTCAAATTGATTATTTACGTGATTAGGAGAAGTTTACATTATCATTTTTTCTGTATAGCATGATTTCTTATCAGTGTTTTTAAGTAATGATATAGTTTATTGAATAATTATTTTAAAATATACAATTATATTATACAAGTATAATTATGCAACATTTTATTTTAGTATTACAAATTGTGGAATACTTGTTTTGAGTTTATTAAAAAAAGAGATTTATGGATAAAATGTTGTAGGTATATTGAGCTTTACTAATAAACCTAAGGAAAATATAGGTGCATATTTTCTTATTAAAAGTTATTTTGTTTTGTATTTATTTGAAATTTTGTGGACAATCCTTTTAGCTTTAAATTATATACATAATATTATGTACATTAAAAAATATACAACACATTTTGTGATTGAATGGGATAAATAGCGATAGGTATTGAAAAAAAAAACTATTTAAATTAAAGGGTAAGATATAATCTTTAATTAAGACCATGAATTGAGATTTTGATGATAGATTTGCTGTATTATTACAAACAAAAAGAAAATATCTTCATTACATATATTTCAAAACTTAAGATATCTTGTAATTTCTATAGGTATTAATTTTAGTTATACCCTCCAATTGATAATTATAAATGGGCAATACTAACAACTCTTTCATTTGGAAAAATTGTGCAAAAATAATGCAATATATACACCTAATTATTTTTCTGTAAGTCAATAAATACATCTAATGTATGCTTTTAAAAACATATTACTAGAGTGATAATTATTAAAGAAGTAAATTTTACAATATAGGTATATAAGTACACAAAATATGTTTGATGTTACATTGTGAAATAGATAACACTGTTGTAATAAATACGCTGTAATATTCACTGTTATCTTAAAACATTTTGAAATGCTCAACTTGATTTATTATATATAACTGGGCTGGATCTTCAATAGCACAAATGTAGAGAAAATATTAAAAACACATAAGTAAACATAAGAATACAAGAATAATATAGCAAGATAATTGTAACAGTAAAACACAAAAATTACACAGTCCGGTATAATGTAGAGTACCGGAGAGTAGTGGAAGAAAAATCATAATATGGGAAACTATACATCATATCAATTCTCAGAAAGATTCACTAATTACTGAGTATTATGTATACATTTGTAATAACATACTAATACTAGAAGTGGCATAAAATGTGTCTATGAAAAGAAAGCCATTGTTTTATCAAATTTGACACATTTTGAAATATAAATTTTTCTGGGATATTTTATTAATAATTTTTTATTACTCTTTTCAAAAATATCTAGAAAATTAAAATAATAAAAAGATTTGTAAATTGTAATTTCAAATGACAAGATGGGAAGAGACTAAAGCCATCCAAAGAAACATAGCTCCAGTTTTTATACATAATATTTGCTATGAAAGGTCATTTGTCTGGTATAGTACCTTTTACTAACCGAGACTATAGTGCTTCCAGCGAGTAAGTGCATGCGAGCCCCCTCTATACTCCTTCCATCTTGTCCCTAGACCATCAGTTGTGATTGGCGTGTCAGTGGTTGTTAACCAAAATTAGAATGCTCCAATGAGAGAAAGAGACCATCATACCTTATGCGCATTTACTCACTGGAAGCACTATAACTATGGTGATTTTTTGACACATGGCTCATAAACAAAAATGTGGCATAAATTTTGATATTCTTGTTCGAAATGCCGCTTCTAGTACTTAGTATATAATAATACAATTCAGTGTTTTTTTTTTTAAATGAGCTATTTATTATTATTACTGCTAGGCTTGCTTCCTCCTAAGAGGTCGCCATCACTGTATCCCTTTATGAAACTATTGTGACTAGCCTTACATGTAGAGCTCATCGCTCAATCCAGCCTCCTGGAAGAATTTGATGATTTTATTGACGTTTAGCTATTTGATTTTATTTTATAATGTTGAAATAATTTACAAGAATTTCAGTACATAATAATCTCATGTTTAAGCCTTATACATGAATAGTCACCAACTTTCCGTAACTGTCACCTCCAACCATCAGTTACAATTAAATACATTACTTTGTTGTACTTAAAAACAAATTTCTATTTTTCTTACAAAAATAATCAAACTGCGGATTATAAAAAGAAGGCACAATGAATGGGCAATCCGGCCATGATAAGCTTAGCTTAAAAGAATGAAAGAGTTAAGTACATTATACACTGTAGTGTGTTCAACCAACCCCTTATTACACTTGTAATAAATGTAATTTTAATTATGCAGATTTTCATTATCAGGGTTTCGATTGATAGTATGTCACGATACAACATTAGTCTTAAAGACTGTTGGTATTTAGGATGTATGTACATAAATTTTTAATAAATATGTGAAAATTCTCTTACCAATTTTGGGTAGCATTTTATCATCTAGGATGGTGATTAAAAGAATGACTGATTATTTGTCTAACTTTATTATGGGTAATAAATCATATTAATAATAATTCATTTAGTTGAAGTTCTTGAATGATTGTGAAACTGAAAAAAGAAAGGACTATTTTTAGCATCCAAGAAATATATTATGGATAATATTTTATCAACAGCTTAATTGCAAAAAGACTTAATAAGCCATATTTTTATAAATTATTATATTTAAAAACAATTAATTTTCTTTTTCACATGTTTGATAGCCTTACTAATTCCATTAGCACACGTCTTACAAGGTCAGACTACTAAGAACTAAGGATTGTTTTCTCTCCCGTTATTATGTAGACAATGTGCCTACGAAACTAGTCAGAATAAATAAATTAACACATCTGCATACAAAGATGTCAGTATAGTCGATGGAACTTAATTCCTGAGCAATTTTTTTTTCAAGCCAACCGGTCCTGTGTAATCTGAAAAATGCAAATTTCAAATGAAAAACCATTTCTGGCGACAACCCTGAACAGACTGGGAATCAGACTCAGGACCCACTGGGCCAAATAATAAATAAAAGACTAACGAGCATTGTGGAAAAACAAGTTTTTATTGCTTTATATTCACGTAATAGCCCATCTATCTCAATATAACCAAATTTTCAAACTTTAAAATTATTTATTTGGGATTAAGTCTCGTTGCAAATAAGCCATTGATGTGTGGTATGGTTACACATAACTTATTTCACCCACAATAAAATACCAATTGGATAATTTATTCAATTTTATATAAGAGAATTAAGATTTCCATAGAATAAAAACAGTTTATTTTTTAAATCAATGATAATTCAATAATATGTTAAAATAAGATATTTGTGGACCGAACTTGAAAAAAAGATTAGATATAACGCACAATTACTATTGTTAAATTATGAATGTTTTAATAAAAGTGTAAGTATTAGAATGTTTTAACAACATTCTGTGTTGGTTAACTATTAATTTATTGATACATCAACATGTATAAATAGAGATTCATCATTAATATGGATACAAAATAATATATTTTTTACTCGTAGGAAATGTGGAAAGAAATATAAAATGAATCTCTTTTACCAAATGTTAGATTTATCTTACTGAAATCATTATAATATTGTAAGTTCATTTTCTAAAGTTCTTCCTATGAAACCTCCCCCCTCTCCCACCCCCCCTTTTCCTTGAATACTTACAGAAGTAAGTGTAAAATTATGTATTAAAAAAAAATATTTAAAACAATGTTGTAATAAATGTCAGATATCTCATAGAAATTGCATTTGAAGTTTTAATCTTTCTACTTACATAAATGTTTTAAAGAAAAGTAATTACTACACAATTATTAGATAACATTATAATATATAAATAACATTTATTATAATTATTGTCGATTAACATATTGCACAAACCATCAACTTTAAGTACATTTCAGTACTGGTTACTATATAAAAGATATGAGCTGCATAATTAATATGGATATTTTAGAAATATTATGTTACTTAAAATTGATGGCTTGCACATTCTAACCATAAAAATACTTTGGTGATTTTTTGATGTTATGAAAAAATTCAATTAGATGTTGTAATGTCATTAATATGCATACTTACCTTATATTTAACTGATCTTAAACTATGTGTGTGTATCAAATCCAAGGATAATATTGTGTTTCTCAATCGTGCAATATGTTGAATATTGTAAAATCCACTCAATAGTAATTATTAGTATGTATAAAACATTCACGAATTTCAATATGAGATAAATAAAACAACAGATTACTTACTGAATCGTATTATTATTTAAAGACCTTAAATCTTGTGTAGCTAGTGTGGACAGGGGAGCTTAGAGATTTTGTGTCAACCTGCAGTTTCTTCTTCCTTTATCCTTCTAACCATAATGGTAAGTTCTTTGAGGCTGCTTAGTGCTATGGAAAAGAACTGGTTGCACTCTTCCTTTGGGTGCTATCATAACACTCCCTCACTTGTTTTCTCTTTCATCTTAAGCGTGGGCCACACTAGACTGTTTACCAGCATACCGTGTCATGTACGAGAGTTGGTTGGTCAGTTTAATGCCACTGTCACCACTGGTGAGCTTCTAAGAGGTAGTCAGACTATGCTGTGAGCTGGCCATGTGACCAGCGAATGTGGGTGATCATGTGACCTAGTAGTCGCCGCAAACAGCAAGTTGAACAGGTTCGACTTTACCAGCTGCTGAAAAATACTAGGTGGTGGTGCCAGCTGCAATTTTTGTGGCTACAATTTTTTTCCAACTCTATACTCTGCACTCTTCGATCGAATTAAACCCTTGATCTCCATTATGAAACAATAGCATTGTAAACGCTAGGCTGCCAACCACCCCAAGCATGAGTACCACATTAAGCTGATAGTAGCGGCTTCTTTAAATTCGCTGCTGATACCAGTGCTTTATAATAAATATCTCGGCCATTTGTTCTTCCAAATATCTTCAAAGTAAAACGTATATCTAAAGAAGATAATACTTTAATTGAATTAGTGAACGGTAGAAGATATCTTCTTCTTTCTGTGTCATATCAGGTCGCTCCAACGTTGACTATCACACTGTATAATGCATCCCCATCCCGTTCGGGATGAAACGGTTCCCCAACACTTGTGATCCCAGGTGATATTTAGCAACTTGAAATACAATTTAAAATTTTGGTTAATTCATCATTACAATATAAGCTGAAAAATAAAATTCAGAATAGGAATGGATGTAAAATTTTAAGACATTATGTAAACAAAAGAACCATCTTTAATGGAATGCACATAATTTTAAAAAAATCACAAATAATATGGGTACATAACGTAAGTAGTTAAATTATTATTAATTTTTAAATATTACCTACCGTAGGTATATAAAAATGATGGAAATAGATCAATTTCAACATATACCTACACATAATAATTAATATACCGTATTAGCCAGGATATATAGCTACTCTGAAATTTTCATAAAATATCTTTAGAAAAAAAAATTTCACAAATAATTCAAAGAATGTAAAATTCAATCAGAAAATGTTTCATTAAGGTAATAACACGAATTAAATTCATTTCAATAAATTAAAATAATGTAAAACAAAATTATTACAAAAATGAAATATATCGGGATGGGACAACTGTATGGTCAGATCGAATTCGCGTTTCAAATTCTGTAGGATAATGTCCTCGTTTATAACCCCGAATTTTGGTTAAGTTAATTTTGGTATTAAGGGTTGCAAAATATTACATTGTATTAGAGCTAATACGGTAAACTTTTATTACATTCATTGTATATTATATTTATTCATTCATTATATATGTATATACACAGGTTAAATAGTGAATAATTTAATTCATTTTTAAACTATGTATTTCTTTCAAACTAGAAATCTGAATTCATTAAAAATATATTATATGTATATAAATTACTTTAAAAATCTAATTTTGTGACTGGAATAAAAATATAAACATAAATAGAAACTTATAGGTACTTCAAAATAAATCACTTGGAATTAGGTACATAATATTTATCATGTAATAATTATTATTGTAGCCTGTTAAATTGATTCAACTATACAAGTAAAAAAAAACAGATCATTTTAAGCAATAAAAGATTTGATAAAACCATTTCGTTATGTTTGACCCTGATGCTCTGGTAAAACTTAAACTTGGGGTTGCTTCAACTGCCCTTCAGGAAGTGGGTGACCTTGTCCATTTTGCTGCGGGTGGCTGTCTTTGGGATGATCCTGAACTTGAGGACTATCTTGTTTTGCCTGTACATTACTTGGTGGAGCTTGCTCTGGATGGGCTTGTGGGTTTCCTTGAGGATGTTGTGGAGGTTGTAAATTAGGTTGTTGTTGTTGTTGGGGATGTTGTTGCTGTGGATGTTGCTGCGGATGTTGTTGAGGGTTGACTTGTTGTGGATGCTGAAGTTGTGGTTGTTGCTGCTGAGGATGATATTGTGGATTTATTGGTTGTTGGTATTGGGGTGGTTGTCCCTGATACTGTGGTTGCCCTTGATACTGTGGTTGTCCTTGATACTGTGGTTGTCCTTGGTACTGGGGTTGACCTGGATGCTGGGGTTGACCTGGATGCTGGGGTTGACCTGGATGCTGGGGTTGACCTGGATGCTGGGGTTGACCTTGATAATGTGGTGGCTGGTTTGGCGCATAGCCTGATGGAGGTATGGCATTAGGATGATACTGGGGTGGATATTGCCCTTGAAGGTGGCCCTGGAACATTATAATTCTTTCATAATTGTTTCTAATTATGACTTATTAAATATTGTGTGCAGCTCTATTAAAAATACACATGGTAGGTATATTGGCTTTACTCAATATCATTTAATGAAATCTATGAAACTACTTGAATCCTATTTGATCCGCTTGTCATTCATTCAATGGCAATTAATAAGCATCAAGAAATGATGGATGCAAACAGACTAAAGAGAATTTATAATAAAATGAACGAATTTAACATGCATTCTTGATGGCATTATTTAAATAAAACAATTGATTTGTTAACAAATTATTAGAATTAGAATTTATAACATTTTTATGTTTTGGAAAAATTAACTATTTTTTAACTGTTTTTTATTTATATATTTATTTATTTGGTTACCGGTTTCGGCTACCAGCCATCATCAGACCAAACTTAAAACTTTGGTCTGATGATGGCTGGTAGCCGAAACCGGTAACCAAATAAATAAATATATAAATAAAAAACAGTTAAAAAATAGTTAATTTTTCCAAAACATAAAAATGTTAGGAAACTGTTTTATCGTAAGCCCAAAAAATATAGAAAAAATAGAATTTATAAGGCTGAAAGGATAAGTGTAAGACGGTTTAATTGACCGAGACTAACGTATATCGAATACATAGATTACGTCTTCAAAGAAAGCCATGTAAGAAACAAGAGAAATGTAATGTCAATGAAAGAAGTGTTCTTGGATAAAAAAGAATGGAGGTAACCTGGGACACAGCGTGGTGGGTAAAAAATAAAAATAAAATCCTTACCTCAAGGCGAGCCTTTTCAAATTCATGATATTCCTCAGGGGAGTAAACTTGCTGTTCATCGAGGCCCTTCCAGCCTTTATCTTTCTCCCACTCTGCACGGCGAGTTTGAATTAAAAATTCTTCATAGCTAATGAGACCATCTCGATCTCTATCACTTTCTTTAAAAACATGTTCTCTCATTCTTTCCATCTCTTCACGCCTTTCCCACATGTCATCTTCAGGTGCATTGTTTTGGTACATTTTGTCTAGTTCCTTAGTAAATAAGGCCTTTACTTCAACTTCGTCCCAATAACCATTACCATCAACATCTGTAACAAATAAAAATATATTTTTATATAATACTTAAATAAATAATTTCTTTATTTTTCAACAAATCGATATTCAAATAAAACATTTTTTCAACTGTTCCACAATATCTACTTTTTTCCCGAATAGTTTCTTAGGTACATATCCCACATGGTCATAGACTAAGAATATTCTTAAGCACGGGGAATGAGGACCAGGAAACTAGTAGAAAAATACATATTATTATTGTGGAATAAGTAAAAATGTATTTTTCGAATTATTCCACCAAGAGATAAATGTTCACTTAGGGCCGAAATTAAAACAACTGATCCAATTTTCGTAAGTGAATTTCAAAGTAATGAACAAATGAATAACGACTTGTAAGTCAAGTTTGCAACCATATTATAAATGAAAATTAACAATCCGTATCTTTCTATAGAATTTTCGAAGATTTGTATCATTATTAAAATAAACAAAAAACATTATAAGTTGTTATGCGTGAGTCATGTTGTTTATTATATTAAGATCATTCCAATAAATCCAATGTATTATTATTATTCAAGAGATGAATGTAAGTAAGACATATTGATTTTTTGTATTTCTTTATTAATTTTTTGGAAATAAATCTGTCAAAAAAGATAACAGGAATGCTACACATGTAGGTAGGTTGCTGTCATTCACTATTGTTACTTCTAAAGAGAGAGACAGCAATGCTGTTTGTTAAAGTTACATTGGTTAATCTGTAATCTGGCCGTCAGTTAAATTCGATGGTAGCATTTTATGAATATACGACTAACGGTTATTTATAATTCCGAAAAAGTATGAGTTCGACCCTAAGTGAATTTTAAATCAAACAAAACATGATTAACAAAATATCTACTGATACAGGTCAAAATATGTACTATCAATCTTAAACCATGAAATTTTAATGGCTGATAACTAACAATTTATTAAACTACTTTGATAAAAAAATAATATGAAATATTACGTTGTTACTTTCAAACACATATTATTATCCTGACATCAAGCCATAAGAAAATTTAAAAGATACAAGGTTTTAGGTTTTGTATTGCCAATCATGTTTTGTAGATTTAAAAAACAAAGAAGTGTATACTACTTCGTAATAGATACTTTAAAAAAATCGCTGCATGAGAATAAGATAAATAAAATTAGGAGTTATTGCAAATTTACCACATGGGCTCAGGTTTGTGTTGGAGTATAATAGAGGTAAATGATGTGGAACAAGATATATGTTTATCACAGACCATCTTCCTCTTTCACGACACAAGCTTTCAGTAGCTTACTGTGAAAGAGTTAAGGAGTGTATTTGTGTTCACTTTGAGTGAGCACAGATTCATTTATTAAAAAAAAAATTGAATTTGAAACGGTTATCACTGGGTTCCTAGGGAGCAGTATGTTATCTGACAAGACGGCAGTCTTTCAAAATTATTATGACAATGTTATTTGTCACTACAGTAACAATATTGACAATATTCTAAACTGCCACATTCACCGCTGTTTAATAGCAGTACCATATTCTTAGGAAGGACAATTAGCGACCTAGCGGTTCAGTCACCGACTTAGGTGCCGACCATCTTCCTCTCCCACAACACAGGCTTTGATTTCTGTGAAAGACTTCAAAAGTGTATTTGTGTTTACTTTGGATCAGCCCAGATTCATTTTTATTCAATTTTGATTGAATTCACGTCATTTATTTCTTAAATAACCTATGTATGTATTATTTTGTCTCTTTCTGAAATTCAAGGTGGTAAAAAGACAATAAATTTTCAAAGAAAGTGAGGTCAGTTATGTTATAAAGATGATTATACTGTGAAGTGTTTTGGTGTATGAAATAAAAAAAAAATGAAACAGACCTAATATTGTGTTGAATGTCTTGAAAAACTTTGATGTTTCTAGCAAAATCATGGGTATGAACCCCAGAGACTCTTTAACTCTCTTATGATACAAACTTTACCGAGTGTGAACAATGTAAAGTACATACACTTGTAACCATTGAGAAGTCTGAGTCAGATAAAAAAAATAGTCTCAAAATTTTACCATGCAGTAGGAAAAATGTACGAGGATCAAAATTTTCAACATCCATATGATCCTGTTCTTTCCAAACTTCTTGTAACTGGTCTTTACTTCCAGGATGATGTAGCTTCATAAACAGAAACATTAAACACATTAATTAAAATATTAAATTATGTAGTCTTTTATCCATAGAAAGACATTGATATAACCAGATACTTCAGGTCATACGGTTCAATATGGTCTGATTCAAGCTAAGGTACAAATTCAGCCAGGAATCAAACCTAAAACTGTATATTAAGGACACAAGAGCCAAGAATGCTTTCTACATTGTTCTTTTCGATTTCCATTGAAATGCAGGTATTTAAAAAAAACTACTTTTAATAGAGTTTAATTCACTTACGGTTGGTTTCAATAACTTATCTATCTACTTTTGTTAAAATTCTTTCAATCATCGCATTTTGGTGTTTCATTATAGAATTTCTATGGGTGAATTATATAGAAGTCAGCGATAACCCATTTATCTCTAGTAGCTTGTGGCATTTGAGATTACTGTTGTATGAGGCCAGAGTCTTTGTCCCTGACTTCGAGTACTAGGTCTCAGATAAAATCTGTACGAATAAATTACATTTCGGCATTGCCAAATAAATATTTTGTGTACCTAATATAAATAGGAGTAACTGATTAGTTTATCAAATGAATGTCAAACTTGCGCGTTATGTTTTCAAGTTGATGTATTCTAACGCATATAACACAATAAACAATAGATCTCTGATGTATATTCACGACATCTTCGACAATTTGGAGGGCTAGTAGATAGAAATCTCATGCATCTTTAAAGTGGCTATCTTTAATTTAATGAAATTCTGGTAGCAGTGGAATACTAACCATAGTTTATTGTCAGATAGCATTTAACTATTTATTATGGATACATTATTGAAACCGACCGTTAACAAAACAATGAACTAACTTCTGTCTATCAAAATAGAAATTAAATACTTAAAGTTATCTTACTGGTTCATGTTTTTTATGCTTCTCTTCTAAGTCATGAAGTACCTTCTCATATTCCTTTCTGTGTTCTTCATCTAATGATTTTAATTTTTGTTGCCTTTCAAATTCTTTCTGCATTTCATAATTCTGAAAACAATAAGATGATTAATAGAAATTTCAGTAAATTGCATTTCTTCTTTGAATTGTTCTCTACATTAGAAACATTGTCACCTGCATTGTGTTATTGTATTATATTAACAAACAAACAATTTTTACAGACAATGACTTAAGTGTTTGTGATTTTTTCTTCCAATATCAAAATTTTATGTCAAAAAATAATAAGGCGGAGCTATGTTTATTCGAACGATTCGACAAGTGAAATAGCAAATAACAAACTTTCATTATTTTTATTTTCTACAGACTTTTGAAAAAGGTATCTATCTAAGCAAAAATATCCCCCAGTGAATATTTGAAAATGAAATGACTTTTTATCGCATTAACGCAAGGGTGTCTAAACCTACGTCCTTTTCATAGACACTTTTTAGAAGGACATAAAGCTTCTAGTACATACAATTCAAAATATGCCACAAACATTTTTATATAAGATTAGAAAAGGACTGTACTCTCTCTTGATTCAGTATCTAAATAAAGTGTCAATAGTAATGTTTGTAATTAAAAACTAGCCATTTACCAGAAATAGTTATGGATAATTAATTATTAATTAACTTATGAAGCTTACATGAATGATGAGAAATTTAAGAAAACAGAAGGACTTTGAAGGTGGGGAACAACAAAGAATAAAGAAAAGAAAACAATATCCCAAAATATATTATGTTTTAAATTATTATTGTTTTTTAAAGGCATTTGCCAAATATTTTCAATAAAGGAATTAGTAAGAAAATTAAGTAAGAAAATTTATGAGACATACCTTAAACTCCTCTTTTCTCTTTTGATCAGCTAAATTTAGATCTTCCATCGCCTTGACCAGTAATTTCTTCAAGTCTTCGATTTCAAAGGTATGAGGATTATTATGATCAACATGAGCCAATTGTTGGTTAACTTTGACATGGGATGTATCAATATCATTCATCAGTTCAAATTGTTTGGTTGCAAGATGCCTAAGTCTCTCAAGCTCGCGCCGTTTGATTTCATCCAACTTTGTTCTAACATTGTGGTTCACGAAATCTAATTCAACAGCTATTTTGCCAGACTAAAAATTATTAAAAAAAGAACATGTATTTTACAAAATATATTAAATAGCAACAAAATTAATGATATTTAAATACGTAAACACTTTTGTAAAAAAAAAAAAAAAAATCTCCAATCAATGAATATGAATATCTTGAAACTCAGATTTTAAAATAGGAGGAAAAATTTGAAAATTTATAAACATAGTTGCTCAATAGTAAAGTATTGTATTGGATAATCTGATTTCCATTAAAAAATATAAAAATGATTCAGGTTTATTGGAAGTTACAAGTGGCTTAAGCTTGTTATAAGGATGTTTCTTTTCGACTCACCTGAATATCTTTCTCATCTACGCTCATCAGTTTATCACGGAATTCTTTGTCTGTGTCTAAAACGTCTATTACTTCTTTGAAATATCTTGAATACTCCATATCCAAACTTGGCTGCGAACAAAATCACCAAAATAATTATTAATACTATATTACGTATGTCATAGCTTTGACGGCAAATTGTAAACTTATAATGTATACAAATTCCAATTTTCGTAACAAAAAATACTAAATTTTTCAGCAAGGCAAGCAAACTATTTTAATGTCAAAAGCCACCGCTGGTTTAGCAGTTATCGCTATCTATTTATTTTATTTGGTCCTTCAACAGGTATAATTTACAAAACATTATTTTTACAAAAGAAACAAAAAAAAAATCTAACTATAGAATTACTTTAACACATACATCCACTCTTCAACATCGAGTACCTACACTGATCCTAAGATACCCTACCATCAGTATATTGGTTAAATTGAGTGGCTAATTAGGTATAACCTTTATCTCGTCATTCTTGAGAATCATTAATCGAAAAGGACCAATCATATGCTTTATCTGAGTGGTACAGCTACTGAAGAAGTTTACCTGTTCTGCCTAGCATCTGGGAAATTATTTCGTTCACACACTATTAAAGATCTTTGCTTTCAGCAATACAGCTGCTGAAATTGCGATATAGTTTGCTTGCAAATGTAATTTTTTTCAACAAAAGAGGAATTTGAATCAAATAATTATTAGATATTTATAGGTAGGGGATTAAATGAAAGATAAAGGCATTAAAATATAATATAATGAGGTATGAAAAAAAAAATAGTTACATCCGAAGTTTCTTCATTTTTTTGTGTAACAGGGGGAGCTCCAACATAATAGACACAACACCCAACAGTCACAAGGATGTATAGGAATTGCATTCTCTGAAAATTTAACATCATAACATGTAATCTTATAATATATAAGGTAATAATGATTGGCTGTGAGTGTGTCTCGCTAAAACTTGGGAATGTATAGACCGATTCGACTAATTTCGGTTTTGAAATATTTGTATAAGCTCAGGGTAGTAGATGACAGTGGCGAGCGGCTGGTACAAGCCAATAATCCTGGCTTGCCCTAGAATTTTCAAGAGGAATATAAAAATAAAAATATTTCAGAGTTTGCTAAAACTCTATATGAAAAAAGCTAATGGCACGCACCATAAAAATATTCGTACTGCGTTACACCTCACACAGTCAACAGCTTTGACATTTGAAATAAATAGTATTGCGCATGTGAAGAAAGAACCAATGGGAAGGAGGAAACGAAGCTGTGTCGCCACACTGTTCTGTATTGGAAGAGAGAAATTAGTGCTTTCATCTCCTCTGACATTTCCGAAGCACTCCTAGAGTGCATCCCTTTCGCACTCGCAGGCCGTTCAATTGCCCCAATTTTCTCAAACCGTCTTAAATTTGGTTAATAAGCACCGACAATTCCTTCTATAGGGAAAAAAAGCCGGGCATATAGCTTGAGAGCTGGAGTAAGAGGCTTGATAACAGCGAACCTGTCGAGTGATTTATCTTGACTTTCAGAAAGCTTTTGACTCCGTCCCATTGAGAAAAGTGGTTCACAAACTACATCACCTGGGAATAAGAGGTAAACTACTCCAGTGGATCAGTGGTTTTCTTAATGACAGAACCTTCCGGGTGAGAGTGGGTGGGGAACTATCGAGTGATAGGCAAGTGCTGAGTTCTGTCCCCCAGGGTTCAATGCTGGGCCCAGTTCTTTTCGTTTTGTACATCTCGGATCTGCCATCAAATATTGAGAGTTCTGTACAGCTGTTTGCTGATGATACCAAGTTGTTTGGAAACCCTCTTGCAGACTCTGTTCGGATCCAAAGGGATCTTGATGCTGTATCAGCTTGTACCAAAAAGTGGTTGCTCCCTCTTAATGTTGATAAGTGCACGGTGCTACACATGGGCAAGGCTAACCCCAGGATCACATATATCCTTGACGGCATCCATCTCAAGCCGGTTCGAGAGCAGAGAGACCTGGGAATTATAGTGTCCCACGATCTAAAATGGTAGCCACACTTGTTGGCAATGACCAAAAAAGCCAACAGTTTGATGTACCTCATTAGGAAAACCTTCAGCTGCTTGTCCCCTGCTCTACTTGCTAAAATATATAAGACATACCTGAGACCAGTCCTTGAGTACGGATTTCAGATTGGAATCCGTACTTTGAGAAAGATATCCTACTGGTGGAAAAAGTGCAGAGGAGATTTACCAAGTTGGGTACGGGCCTGAGAAGGTCGCACCCATAACCGAAAAGATAACGGAAAACAGGCTTAGATGGTATGGGCATGTTATGAGACGACCACAAGACAACATGATCCAGAGAGCCATGGACATTGAAACTCCAGCCAGGAGACCAGGCAGACCACCCGCCACATGGTTGACGAGCATAAATAGGGACTTAAAAGACTGCGAAGTGGAGCCAGAGATGGCGTTAGACAGGAAATCTTGGCGCAATAGGACAAGGAGAGCCGACCCCAAATAATGGGACAAAGGCGAGGGCGAAGAAGAAGGTACGGGCCTGAGAAATCTATCTTATGAGGAAAGACTGGAGACATTAAATTTATCATCCTTGGCTGATAGAAGGAAGAGGGGGGATCTGATAGAAACTTTTAAGATCCTGAATGATTACTATGACTGCCCAGAGCTTCGCGGAATGTTTTGTCTGAAAGGGAATACACACTTGAGGGGACACACCTTAAAATTGGATGGAGGAAGATTCAAGAATTTCCTGAGCAACAGAATTGTGAACGATTGGAATGGACTGCCACAGTGTCTGGTCATTGCCGATAGTGTTAATGGCTTCAAGAATGGATTTGACAGTAATTGATGGAGACTGGGTGCATCAGCTTCAGCTGCCTGCCCAGAAATGATAATAATAATAATATTCATTCCAATGAGTTGCAAACTGTCTAACAAAATCACGTAATCTATACTAATATATAAAGAGCAAAGATTTGATTGTTTATTTGCATTGAATTGGCTCCAAAACTACTGAACCGATTTGAAAAATTCTTTCACTTTTGGGAAGCTTCACTATCCCCGGGTAACATATTGAATTATTGGTTATATTGAATTTTCAAAAAAATTGGGATCCATACTAAAAGTCCAATAATGTAACCCAAGGTCTAAAAAAATACTTAAAATATTCTTTACATCGCGAACGCTGTGAAAACTATTGATGATAGAATAAAATAATGTACTACGACTTTGTAGAAGACATCAATATGTATAACAAATGTTGCGACAGCATGTCTCTAACTTTTATATATGCCACAATAAGTGTTCATTTATTTTTAAAATTTAATTGAAATGTCGCCTCTAGAAAGGGCTCTTCATTTGTATCTTGGTATTACTCCTTGTCAAAATAAATTAGTTCATATTCAAGACTGCTTCAATATGTTTATAAAACTTTTTGAATTATTCAATTCGGACATTCCATTCGAAAGATACCACGAGATTAAAAATGTAAGAACCTATAAGAAAAAAAAAGAGTGGTCCCCGCCCTCCGTGGTTCACTCTGCTCATCTAGCTAGGCAACGATATAGGGCGTCACTGGTCACTGGGAATCGAGCCGTACGGGAGGGGACCATTAGAATGCTACA
Source organism: Mystacides longicornis (assembly GCA_963576905.1). Lineage (NCBI taxonomy): Eukaryota > Metazoa > Arthropoda > Insecta > Trichoptera > Leptoceridae > Mystacides > Mystacides longicornis. The sequence goes on from OY756429.1 coordinate 10,502,824, forward strand.
TTTTCGTTATTCCAGATTAAATTTCACAATATGTTTTTAAATGATTAATCTCAGAATATTTAACAGTAGGTACCTAGAAAGGTTCATACCTACTAAGGTTTACAATCTGTTTCCCAAAGCTTTATCTAACGAAATGTGCAAACAATAAACCATAATTTATCGTTAAAAATGCGAAAATGTGACGATTTTTTTGGAAAAATTCTTCTTCTTCTTTTTGTGTTGGCTTGCCCATTTTTTTTTCAAAAATAAAAACCACCGCACGCCACTGGTAGATAATAATATGGAGTAATTGCCATGAAAAAAGAAAATATCAACTAATTTAGCCCATTTCGAAAGTGTTCCTACCAGCAAAATATTATTTTTTGGTTGTGAGTGACTGAATATGAAGTAGATAGACTTAGGATGTATGCGATACGAAATTTACCAGGTCATCTAGTAAATTAATCTATATAATAATTCAGAAATGTTTGTGTGCTTTCTATCGTATATGTGAACATCACGCCTAAACGGCTGAACCGATTTCACTAATTCTTTTTTTGTCGTGTTGGCTTTTATTAATAGAAGGTTCTTATGAAAGAAAAAATTAAGAAAGTTGCGTGGTAAATCTACATAATAATTTAGAAATGTTTTTTTATTAGCTTTTTACTTAATGTCATCGCATCACGCCTACACGGCTGAACCGATTTCACTAATTATTTTTTTGTCGTGTTGGCTTTTATCAGTAGAAGGTTCTTATGAAAGAAAAAATTAAGAAAGTTGCGTGGTAAATCTACATAATAATTTAGAAATGTTTTTTTATTAGCTTTTTACTTAATGTCATCGCATCACGCCTAAACGGCTGAACCGATTTCACTAATTCTTTTTTTGTCGTGTTGGCTTTTATCAGTAGAAGGTTCTTATGAAATAAAAAATTAAGAAAGTTGCGTTGTAAATTAGGAAATTAAATAAAACTCGCATTAGCCCCTCCTTCTCTATCTAAATAATAATTCAGAAATGTTTTTTTATTTTATTTTAAAGAAACAAAATATTTAGTTTTTTCCACAATTTTATTCAGCTAACCGGTTTTCGAAGACCGTACGTCTTCTTCGTCTTTTCGAAGACCGTACGTCTTCTTCGTTTTTTTATTTTGCTTTTTACCGTATGTCATAGCATCACGCTCAAAATACAAATGCTACGTCAGATATAATCTGCACAGAGCCGTGCAAAATGCCGGAGAAGGTTCTTTAATACAATTTGCTGCATTAACTTTAATATATTTAGAGCTAATTAAAAAACCCTATTTTTTAGGATCTTCATACAAAATTTTCATAAACATTAAAAGTGTCATTCTTCTTTTTCTGTGCTTATGTCAGTTATAGAGGTCTACAAAGCAATGGGAAGCTAGACTAGAACCTGTTTAATTACCTACCGATCAAGCCTGACAATCGGAATCAAAAATGTAAAGCATGACGGGTATAAGCTAGTAAATGATAATTTACTTTTGTTTTCAGTGGTAGCTTTGTGAAATCCCATGTTATTGTTGATTAATTTTATTTAACAAAACATGTCAATATATTCACTCAATTGATATGAATATGTAAAAATGAAAAAAAAAACGTCCCTTTTATCCGACAATTCATGAAATACTACCTTGACAAGGGAGCAAATAATTAGTGTGTGTCTCTTTATAGAGAAAAACCAAGAATTTCGAACCCATAACTTGTAGCTTTATAAACTATAGTAAGGCCTTTGACCGTGTAAGGTGTGATAACTACAAGATAGTGCTTACAGAGATAGGTATGCCGCCTCAGCTTACGAGACTGGCGAAACAGCTGTACCAGAACAACACAATAAACAAACTGTCAACAGACGACTACAGAGTCCAAAAAGGAATAAGACGGTTCTTGTTTTCTGTCACTGCTACCTGAGCTCCCTCTTGCCCCACTGCAGAAACACCTATCTTTGTTATTATTATCATTATTATCTTTGTAATCAAGAAATTGTTTGTTTGATGTAGTAGTAATGGAAAAATGTTTATCAAATTTAATATTAAGTACTTTGTTATATGTTGACAGTAGATTGTTGTATGTTGACAGTAATAAACTAAAGATTAATAATATAGAATTTATTTCCCTAAAAACTACAAATAATAATCTACAATTTATATATTTATACTCACTATACGAGTCTGTGCCGAAGCAAACATAAATGTCAAATGTTTAAAACATTGTGAACCATGCAACCATAACTGTTGTGACCTATCCTATAGGTACTATGCGTACTGAGAATGTTTTGTTTTGTAAAAGAAAAAAAATTTGTTTCATATGCCCTTTTTTATGTGCATATCACTGGTGTGCTGGGACATTTATATCTAGGGATGCTGTACAATCAAACATCTTAAATGAAGATTATTTCTTCATAATTTATATAAGATGTGAGAAAATGCAATTATTTTGACCGTATGGCACATATTGTAATTTTTTTTAAATATATCTACCACGATATGATTATGCAACGGTGAAAAATTCTCATGGTAGCTGCAGAACCTTTAGGATGATTCTACTACGATTCGCGAAGTATGAATATGCTTCAGTTCGTGTGGATGGAAAAAGCTATACAGTGGACAGTGTCTATGCATTAACAGATATACCCATCCTCATAAATAGATCGCATTAAATAAAACAAACAAAGATGGATTTGATAAGACAGAAATCTAAATATATATTAGATAATAGCCTACCGAACTCAGTAGCCTAGTGGTATAGGCTTGGACTTCAGATCAGGAGGTCCCGGGTTCCATTCCTAGTCGGGTCAGAATTGTTTACTTTACCTGGGTTGTCCCGTCTCAGATTGGACGGGACCGGTTTGGCTAGAAAAATTGCCTCAGGCAATAAGTTCCGCCAGCTATACTGACACCTTTGTATAGAGAAGTCTTAATTTATCTTATATATAAAAATGGAGAGCTAATTCGCGTTGTCATCGGATGGCGCCTAAACGGCTGGACCGATTTCGCTAATTCTTTTTTTGTCGTGTAGGCTTTTATCAGGAGAGTGTCCTTTTAGAACAAAAAAATTGAGAAAAATGCATAGGAAATTAGAAAATTTAAGAAAACTATAAAAATGGAGATTTATTTCCCGATATCATCGCATCAAGCCTAAACGGCTGGACCGATTTCGCTAATTCTTTTTTTGTCGTGTAGGCTTTTATCGGGAGAAGGTTTATTTAGAAGAAAATAATTTAAAAAATGCGTGGAAAATTTGAAAATTTAAGAACACTATAAAAATGGAGATTTATTTCCCGATATCATTGCATCACGCCTAAACGGCTGGACCGATTTCGCTAATTCTTTCTTTGTCGTGTAGGCTTTTATTGGGAGAAGGTTGATTTAGAAGAAAAACTTAATAAAAATGCATGAAAAATTAGAAAATTTAAGAACACTATAAAAATGTAGAGCTATTTCCCGATGTCATCGCATCGCACCTAAACGGCTGGACCGATTTCGCTAATTATTTTTGCTCATGTAGGCTTTTATCAGGATAATGTCCTTTTAGAAGAAAAAAATAAGAAAAATGCATGGAAAATTAGAAAATTAAAGAAAACAAAGAAAGTGGCTAATCTTTTTAGTACTTTTTACAATATAATTTATTTAAAAAAAACCACCGGCAAACTGAATCGTAAGTATACATAATATTGATATTAAGGAGTTATACTTAATTGAAGTTCATTTTATAAGGAGTTTTGATAAGTTTTAACACAAGGAATATAGGAATTATATTGAAGAACAAGTAGAATATTTATTTGTTTGTTTGTGGGCTGATTTTTAGAGGATGAGTACATACATATAACGTAAATATAATCTGCATCGTTAATATGTAAAAAAGCTGGATATTATTTGCTAATGACCTAGCATTTGTTTCTTTATTGAAAATAAAAATTGCTACACTTCCACCATGTTGTAATAGAAGTTAGAAAAAAATCACAAATACTGCATTAAATGAGATTTTTAATTATTTCCACTGTTTTGAAAGAGAAGATTTAAGAACGCAATGTTGTGAGACAGTGAATGTCGAGAACTTGGAAGTATGACTATTTAGGTAATTTATTTAGAAGAGATGCAAGGTGTGAAAAAGAGATTGAAAGAAGGAAATTGGTTGGGAGAAGGGTTGGCGGTGCACTTAGACGTCTAAGAAGATATCTCTGAAATCGACAGTTGATGCACAATGCAATCCTGATACCATCCATGATTTATGGGAGTAAAACTTTGACATGGACGAAAAATTTTGAAGTTGGAATAAATGCTGTGGAAATGAGATCACTGCGTAGGATATGCGGAAAGAGACTTATTGATAAGGTGAGGAATGATAATATAAGAAAGGAATGTGGAGTGGATGTTAGTGAAGTGACTAAAATGAAAGTGAATAAAGAAAGAAGGTTTGGGCATGTAAAGAAAATGAACTAAGAGAGTATGACTAAAAGGATATATAAATCTGAAAGAATAGGTGCACGCAGACGAGGCCGACCTGGAATGACATAGACCGACCATATCGGTGCCGTCTTACGGGAGGGCAAAGTCAGGATCAAAAGGAGTATAAGAGCATGTATGCGGAATGTTATGCGTTTGGAGGAAGCGAATGAGTTTGGATTGGAAAGAATGGAAGTCCATACTCTCTGCCTACCCCCTTCGGGAATCAGCGTGCTGGGCAAAAAAGTATTGACACCTCAATGCGTATTTTGAATCGGTACGGAGATGTTCTTTATTGTACTTTGATTAATCAATCAATATTATTTTAACTGAGAAAAATAACTATTAAAATATCGAATATAATGACATACCTAAATTCTTTTTTTACATCGATATTAACATCAAATCAATCAAAATTAAAACTCCCTTTGAACTCCACTCAAGAGCAAATTGAGGCAATAAGAGCTCTCCATTGCACTCGATCTTGCGCAATGATGACCTCTTCCCACATCACATTAACATAGGTTATAAGATTTTAATGTAAAAATAAACTCAGACCCAATGAATGCAGCGTGGTATGCAGGTTTTGCTAATGCCAGTAAATAGTCATTCGTGTTAAATAACTAAAAAAACGAATTTGAGCTCTGTTGCATAAACCCTAGAGTACCCATATTATTTATTTCGATACGAAGTTCGACGGGTCAGCTAGTTTATTATATAACAGAATGAAATTCTGAAAGAAAAAATATTTATTCGTTGTAAATTTCTAAGAAAGCGGCGCTTGCATATCTTCTATGGATCGCGTGCATATGTATTGTATTGTGTAAAATATTTTTGATTTGTAAAAGCAACATTGTCGCGTTGATGCGTAATGCACTGAACACACAAACACATTCACAAAGTAATTTCAGCATGCATACGACTGCAAAAATATTAACTAATTCCACAACACATCCTCAAACCCAGAAGTCCCTACCTCAAGTTGCGCATAAAGACATTTCCTATTTATAAGATACCTGGGATCCAAGTTATGTAAAGACAGGAAAAGACAAAGCTGACCATAATATGAAAGGACAAAAGTATCACCATAGGGACAAATCAACCAAACACACAGAACCCTAGGCTTTCCAATATCTATATACTAGTTTTTTAAAGGCGCCCGTGGCGCCCCTGGCCGGAGAGGTGAAAGTTCACCAAAAAAAGGGCATTTTGTCGTCGCCAATTCTCGTTCCGAGTAGCCCAAATGGCGATAAATCGCCCACGTTGGCAACACTTAATAATATTAGTTAGTACACCTGTATGTTCAACGCGCGTGCGCATAACGGCAAAACGCTATTGGTTACTCAGAAGCATCCCCGATCCGCTGGATCAAAACTTGTTTGAGGGTGCGAGTGGCGCGCCATCTAGCGGCGTTAATGACATCAGTCAGTCAGTCAGTCAGGCAGGCAGTCAGTCAGTCAGTCAGTGAGTCAGTGTTCAAGACAAATATTATATAGATGGTGCTAGGATTTCGACGATTTATTTTATTTAATTAATATTATTCTGAAATGAAAAACAGAAGATTGAGTTGTGTCGTATCCAATTTTTTTTTGATATTTTTGACATTCTGTATTCTAAAAATATTTTATCCAATACATTAGTTACGTAACCACTGGCAACCGATTAAGTTCTAAGCAAGAGCTTCTTGCGTTGAGTTGGAACGTGAATTTGAGAATACCACATTGTTTGGCTTTGGTTATTAAACTCTGTAGAACTGATAACCATTTTAACAAATCTGTTGTAATTTTTCACATTGGGTTGGATCTATCTTATATTCATGTCCGGTAGCTTTGAGTATTGATCACAGTTTGCCTTTGGAAAATTCAAACGAGCTTTGGGTATTGTGTGTGCAATGGGTATATTAATTCTAAGTAATGCTATTTTAATAGGTTTATGTTCGCTTTTGGGAAACACATTTGCAGTATCTCTAGACACAAAACAGAGGTCTGGGTTATAGTCAGCTCTCCATCAAACAGGATGAAAACTGCCTCAACTTTTTGCATAACACAACAACACAGCGATAGCTGTCAAATATGAAATCAAAGGATGAACAGAGAATGGATTTTGATGATGAAATCGAGATAGAGTGAATGGATGCTTTCAAGGTGCAGCGAAACACAGTCATTACTACTTTGCTGCATCTATGTGATATAACAGCATAGTGATGTCATATCATGCAATATGTGCTAGTAATCAAAATTTTTGTGTGATGTTGGTGCTGCATGCTGATGATAACACGGAAAGCTCGGCAAATCAATGTCTCCATACTACGAAGGATTGGTGTGAAGCATATTTTCAGCCATTTGGGGTGAAGGATATCTCGGATTTTTCAGGTGGAAAAACCATCATGACGAGATGTGTCAATCAGGTGAAGAAGGAGGTGAGGGTGACTGTTATTGAGGCAATCTGAAAGACAGCACAGATGGTCGAAAACGCATCTGTAAATTGAAGGACATATGGTCATGATCTTCAGAACCATGATAAAAAAGAAGTTTTAAGACATCCACTCGAGCTAGAGTGATTTTGATATTTGAATTTCATACAGCTGAATAATATTTTCCAAATATCTACTAGTACCTATATGATGTAAGAATAATTCACATATTGACAGTCCAGTCATCTCTATGGAAAAGTTCAACACTATCCAGAATATTAAATTATTGAGTTAGCTTACCAAATATCCGCTGTCTATAACAGGTGATTTTTGAAAACCTATAGTCGTTTGCACACTAACCAACACTGAACATTGCTACACATTCATTCTATTTACCAACTACTACTATTTGGACGGAAAAACTAAACACAACACGTATACCGTCAATAACACGTAAAAACGTTTGTAATTAAGAATCGTAGCGTTGTTATTCTTAACCAGGATGTGAAAATATACTTTGAGGGTCACTCTAGATTATTCATTACTTGTCGTTATCTAGAAGGATTCAATCACGACCACGTACAAAAACAACTATATAAAAACATACGTGTCTTTTTTCTCAATTACGATAACCATTAGGATAGGAGTGTAAATTTATTTTAAATTAAATCATTAAACAGTGACATCATTTTCAAATTTAGTATACATACATAAACACTTAAGTAAAGATGCAACCATGAAATATTCAACACGATTATCCCAAAAAGATGTAATAGAACGTTTCAGCAATTTTTTACGAAACACACACCGCTTTTCAGTTTTGACTACCCAGCACCACATACCCAGTTTACAGTATATATTATATTATCTATGCCCAGCACCACAGAACACATAATATACTCTCTCACGGTAGTGAAACTTCCATACAAACCATAGACAATATATTTGACAGATAAGTTTGACACCTCATGGTCCTTGAGCCAGAACTTTTTTTTCGGAAATTATTGGAACTACAGCCGCGCAGCCGCATGACTGCTGTTATTGAGTTGCTAAGAAGTTGTTGATTGTTGCTAAGAAACTGTTGATTGGGTTACTAAGAAGTTGTTGATTGTGTTGCTAAGAAGTTGTTGATTTAGTTGCGCGATTTTATATTTTTTTCACCATGTGTCAGTTTCTTTATATTTCGAAGCTTGATATGATAAGTTTTGTGATTTCATTTTAACGTAAATAATATATTATTTGTATCGTTGTATGATATTTGGACGCTTTATTCCCTAGTCTTCACTCGTATTATAAATTTTATTTTTAAAAAAATATTATGTCAAAGCATTAAGTATAAAAAACAAATAAATGTAATTTATTTTATTGGATTGTGATAGTAAAAAGACAGGGATCTGGTGCAGAGTAGGCAGTTTATTTCAGATAGTAAAAAAACATGCGAGCGTAACAACAAAACAAAAGAGAGTACATTAACTGTCAGAGAGAGCATAGATAAAAATACAGGAAACAGATTATATCATATTCCAACACTCGCCCTTAATCTGGCTTCATTATTACACAAATCTTACATGATAAATGTAGACATCCCCAATCCAGAAACACAGTGATTATGCTTCTGCTCTCCTAAGGACTTTGTCAACACATCTGCTATCATATCATTTGTACATAAATACTTCAAACATATACTACCCTCAGACAGTGCATCTTTAATAAAATGATGTTGAATATCAATGTGTTTTGTTCTATTATGGAAAACATTATTCTCAGCTAGTTTATGAGCTGATTGATTATCGTTAAAAATGGTTATTGAGTCCTTTTCCCCCATTACACCTAACTCACACAAAAGACCCTTTAAAAACATTGATTCTTTAACCCCATGTGTCAAACCCATGTATTCAGCTTCAGTGCTAGACAGAGCCACAGTACGCTGTTTCTTACTTTCCCACGAAACTGCACAGCCTGCAAGAATAAATACAAAACCAGTATATGACCTTCTATCGATATGACAATTTCCCCAATCTGAATCTATATATCCCATTAAAGGCTGTCCAGTCTTTCTATAAATCAAACATACATCTGCTGTATTCTTCAAGTATCTCAATACTCGCTTTGCACATTTCCAATGAGTTTCATTATAACAATTGTTAAACTGACTTAATGAACTAACAGTATGCAAAATATCTGGTCTGGTATTAACAGCTAAATACATCAAAGAACCAATAAGTTCCTGATATGGTAATGAGATAACAGAATTTTCAGCTTTGTTCAATTTCAAATTACATTCCATTGGAGTTTTGGATACTTTACAATCAATCATATTGAATTTTCTTAAAAGATCTTCTATATACAATTTCTGATTAACATAAAGTTTACCATCTAATCTTTTAATTTTCATACCCAATACATTTTTAGCTTCACCTAAATTCTTTATATCAAATTTATTAATTAGCTCAGTTTTCACACTTTCTTTCATATGGTAGTTATTACTAAAAACAATAACATCATCTACATACAAAGCAATTATAACAATACTTTTCTCACTCTTTTTAATATAGATACATGGTTCCAATTTAGATCTAACAAATTTCATTTCAAGTAAAACTTGATCAATTTTCTTGTACCAACATCTACTAGCTTGTTTGAGCCCATACAAAGCTTTCTTTAATAAGCACACCTTATTGGTATCAACTTCCATACCTTCAGGTTGTCTCATATAGACTTCCTCGCTCAAGTCTCCATGCAAGAAAGCTGTGTTTACATCCAAATGATCTATACTAAAATTTAATTCTACTGACAATGCAAAAATTAGCTTTAAACTATTATGTCTTACAACAGGTGAAAAAGTATCTAAATAATCTATACCATATTTCTGTGAAAAACCCCTTGCCACTAATCGAGCTTTATATTTTACAACTTTACCCTCAGAATCCCTCTTGATTTTGAAAACCCACTTACAGTCAATTATTTTCTTTCCTTCGGGCAAATCTACTAGAGTCCAAGTTTCATTCTTCATTAAAGAATTCATCTCTTCATCCATTGCATTCTTCCATAGTTTTTGATCTGGTCCATTCAGAGCGTCATGAACGTTATTAGGTTCATTTGATTTGTACGTTGTTTGAAACAATACATGATCTGGAAATTGTCTTGGATGCCTTTCACGAGCTGGATATCTTCTGATATTGTCATCTTCTGTAAATACATCTTGTATGATATGTTCATCGTTATTCATATCCTCAGAGATTATTTCATCACAAGAAATTTGTTGGTCATTTCTTGTAGAATTTTCAATATTATTTGTGTTAAACAAATTATACTCTATTTCACACTCTGACTGAACAACTCTATTCTCATCCCTCGTCTTGGCTGGAAATACATTTTCATGGAAAATAACATCTCTAACCTTTTCAACTCTATGAGGATTATTAAGGTCTATTAAACGATATCCTTTTGATTCAGTACAGTATCCAACCATTACCATTTCTTTGCTCTTAGGATCCCACTTCTTTCGAAGTTCTTTAGGAACATGTGCATATGCTGCACATCCAAATACCTTGAGATGTTGTAGATTTATTCTTTCTCCTGTCCAGATTTCTTCAGGTAATTTTCCTTTTAATGCCTTCGTTGGAGATCTGTTCTTTAAATATACAACAGTATTGACTGCTTCTGCCCAAAAACATTTATCCAACCCAGCATCATTTATCAAGGTACGTGTTTTCTCAACAATGGTTCTGTTAGCTCTCTCTGCAACACCATTTTGTTCAGGAGTTCTTGGAATTGTCGTTTGGTGAACTACTCCATTTTCCTTTAAAAACTCGTCCATTTCTTTATTAAGATATTCTAAACCGTTATCTGTTCTCAGGCATTTAAGTTTCTTTCCGGTTTGATTTTCAACTAACGTTTTCCAATCTTTAAATATTTTAATGATTTCATTTTTGTGTTTCACAACATATACAAACGTTTTTCTTGAATGGTCATCAATAAAAGTTACAAAATATTTTGCACCAGACAGTGATTCGTCACTAGGACCACACAAGTCTGAGTGAACCAATTCCAATATCTGACTTGCTCTCTTGCCTTTGTTTCTACAGACAACTCTGTGCTGTTTTCCCATAACACATGTAACACAGTCTGAAGATATTTCTTTGTCACTGTAACTTATTCCATCTGCTAAACCACTTTTCAATAATTCCATGTTTGCTTGTCCCAAATGACCTAAACGTTTATGCCACGTATCCCAAACTGTTAAATTTACTTTCTCTTGATGCTTCTTCTTTGGTTTATCACCATAATCTTCTTGTAAATCCAAAAGATATAGTCCATCCACTTGTTTGGCGCTTGCTATAATCTCGCCCTTAACGTGGAAGTTTCTTTCACTATACATATGAGCACCATCAGCTTTGAACACCCATATTAAGCCCTTCTGTGCTGTTTTACTCACAGATATAAGATTTGTAGAGAGATTTGGTATATGAACAACATCATTTATTTTCATCTTTGATGAATCTCTCAATGTTACTTTTACATTACCCACTGTATGTATTAACATTCGTCTCTTCACCATTTGCAAACGATATATTAGCAGGAGCATCTCTAGTGTCTTGTAGCCAATCTATATGTGGTGACATATGCGCCGTAGCTCCAGAGTCCACATGCCAGCCTCTTGTCTCTAGTTTAACCGACATTACACTAAACATGCTTGATTCTCTTCTACTACTGGATTGACACTTTGAATCCTTTCCTTTCGATAAGTTTTTACACTCAGAAGCTTTGTGACCTGCCTCATGACATTTGAAACACTTGAATACAAAACTACCTCTTGATTTATTATGAGATATCCTATTCACTTTATTTTCTTTACGTGTATACAGAGCTGTTGTCTCAGATTTAACCGCATCCCTTCTGACATCTTCATGCAAAAGTCTCGTTGATACGAATTCAGCAGTAAGTTTTGAGCCGCTGGCCTCTAACGTCATTACTAGAGGATCGTATCTTGTTGGTAATCCACTTAGTAGCACAACAGCCAAAAATTCATCTTCTAAAGGATGTCCTATATCTATCAATTGCAAATTTATATTTAATATTTTATTCACATATTCTTCCATGTTATTGAAGTTGACGAATTTTGTATCGAGTAATTCTCTCATCAGACTTAACCTTTTCGTTAGTCCTGATTCTTCTAGTTTCTTCAGACTTTGCCACGTCTCCTTTGCAGTTTTACAAGTTTTGACATGCACATAACACGATGGATGGAGTGTTAAGTTAATTGTTGACCTTGCTCTGTCATCGACTGCAGTATCAACCGTTTCTTCCTGGATCGCTTTCCACAGTCCCTCATGCCGCAACAACATTTCCATTCCGAACTTCCAGGTGCTGTAATTCACACCTCCAAGTAACCTGGGAATGTTCATACCGCCAAATTTCACTTCGTCACTCATCGCGCTTTTTCAATGCTTTCCTGAGTCACAAATTGTTATATTAACGGTATTGAATGACACTAAATCCCTGGGCCCATAACCTGATAGTAAAAAGACAGGGATCTGGTGCAGAGTAGGCAGTTTATTTCAGATAGTAAAAAAACATGCGAGCGTAACAACAAAACAAAAGAGAGTACATTAACTGTCAGAGAGAGCATAGATAAAAATACAGGAAACAGATTATATCATATTCCAACAGATTGTTTTATTAATGCATTATAACATCTCAAATTTTAATTCCTTTTCATAAAATATATAGTGTAAAATATTCATCAACACACTGACATAATATTCAATTTTGTCCATAACTTATGAATATTTATAGTTTCTTAAAGTGACTTATCCTATTTCTAAAATGGATGTATATTTGTTTTAATCAATGAGATTTATACTAGAGATGCAATCGAGTCTAAAAAATGGCATGTAAAAAAGTGTGCCACCACCGAAAATGTGCCACGCTCGTGTTTTAGTCGTTGACAACAGCTCGAGCTTGACAGTTGTGTCCGCGGTAATACGGTGTTCTTGAAAATGGTGGATTTTGTGGTGAAAAAAAGTCGTTCCTCAACAGAAATCAATATAGGAAAATCCTTTTATCAAAAATGACGTATTTTATATATTTTTAGTGCATATTATTGTGATAAAATGTTTAAAATATAAAAATATATTTGACAATTATTTTTGTTTTATTAGTTAGGCCCACATCACACTACGGGTGCATACCGAGCGGGGTTAAAAAAAATCGCGTCCGTATGAAACGCGTAGATACATTTTTATTTGAATTTGTAACCCAGAGGTTCAGTCGACGGCTTTCTTACTACAGCATACGTCATGGGCTCGAATCCCTGTGCCGACTATTTCCACTTTCACAACACAACTCTTCCAAGGTGTGCAAGTTTCCAAATGTATTTGTGTTCACTTTTAATTAGCCTAAATTTATTTAAAAAGATACACCCGTACGCGGCGTATGCAACAGTGTATATATGTACAAATAGGTATATATTTCTAGAATTTTTTATTTTTATTTTATCAAGGTTTTTTTTTTATCAATTTATTTAGAAAAAAGAATACAACTTAAATTTAAACAGAGTGCTCCCTAATTAAAATTATATATGGAATTTAAGGATGTTCTGTAAACAGAGGTTTTCCACTTTCAATGAAATTTTTTACGAAATCCATCATACAACTGAGAAAGTGAGAAATCGCCAGCGGTTTTTCCCACAGTGCCGTATTTCTGACGGTTCTCGTTTAAGCTGTGTGTATGAGCCCTTACCTAGCCGGACGAAATTTAGAAGCAAGTACACTATAACTAGTGTTTTTATAAAAAGGGTCATTTTTGATTCGAATAAATAAATCATTTTTTCCATTTTCGAAAAATATTTTTATGAATGTGCTTTTAAACTGTTCGTTGTCTGCCTCGCATTAATAAAGACGAGAGATCTTTTTCAAAAGGTTCTTAGACAATTCTGACAAATACATTCAAATCTCACGCACAAAAAGAAATTTCTATTAATGTGTACCGGTAGAAGGTGACAGCACTTAGCCGTTTGGCGTATTATGTGTGACAAAGACAAAAATATTCGTCAGTAATGCTTGATTGCATATTTTTATTTAAGTTCAACTTCAAATTTACTCGTGATGCTACTTTCAAACTAAAAATTGTATGGAATTGCATCTCCAGTATAATATCTCATTGGTTTTAATTTAACATTTTAATCTTGAATGTGTAAAAAACAGTTTAAAATGTTACGTTAAAATAAAAATATATTTGCTGATGAAATAGAGTAGGTCATTTTTGAAACTATTTATATTCATAAGTTAAGGATAAAATTGAATATATTGAAGGATATAAGATTTGAAAGCGCGCATGCGCGTAATTTTAGTACGATGAACAAAATATGGCGTTGTAATCCCAGTCTACAAAAAAACGCTCGAGTTGCCACTCTATTTTAAGTAGTATTATTATACTCTATGTATAATACTATATGTCAGTGGAAGGTCAGTGGGAACCTTGGATGAATCTATTGCGGTGTTCAGACGGGGCGAATATCGCCAGGACACTAAAATATCGCCAGCTAATTGAACCGTGTGAACAGATTGTCGATAAATCTGAAGCGATAAAAATGGTTGAAAGCGATATCGTCTCAAGTTGAACGCCTTTCAACTTTTGTATCTGGTGGAACGATTCACGCATGCGCAGATATGCGCGGCGTCCGTATGTTCTGTTTCTTGACAGTTGACAGCACTGCTCTAAATTTATTTCTCCTTAGAATCCAATTCCGCACCCAATATCTGCGTTTTTTTTTATTTTTCCTCAACTAGGAGTCTTTTTATATCGTCTAAAACAATATTTTCAACCAACTGCAATTAATCCGCGACTTCTACCTCGACGTCCGCCATTTTTAAATCAATCAGTGCACCTGACAGATTGAATGTATGTCGGTGGACTCGTGTGAACACATCAGACGATCAATGGGCGACCGAGCGATATTTTTTTTATGCAAGCGAAATCGTCTGGCCCCTACATCGCCCCGTCTGAACACCGCATATGGGTATTATACGATCGACATAGATTCTTAAAAAGCTTCTTTTATCTTTGCAATATAATTTTATGTATTGAAGGCAATTAAAGGTCACGTGGATATTTGTTGATGGATTATCGATAATTTTTAAAAATCATTGTTTTTCAGGTTAAGGCTCTGGGGTAGGGTAATCGCTGTTTTTTGGTGTTTTTTCATGCAATTTTTTATCGTTGTTGTTAAAGATAGCTTCTTGAGAAAAATATTGTGATGTTCTTCAATCTTTCTTCTAGTGCAAACACTTTCAATATTTTAAAAATATTGAATATTTATCATGAAAAAAATATTTTAAAAATGTCTCTGTCGTGACTTTTCAAGAAGATTTATGCATTAACTACGAGACCTAGAGATGTAATTATTTTTTTAATCGAAGGAGATTTTTAATTTCTAGTGCAAATACGTAGCATAATTGAGTTTTAAATTGTATTTTTTTAAAAAAAACTGAAAAACTACAAATTGTATGAATTTTTTATTGTCTATGGTTTATTTTATAGAAGATTACAGGCAAAAGAAGCGGTTCGGGGTGCGAGGCGTCATATGGAGAGTTTGTCTCGAAGCGGGCGTTGTGTTCTTTTGCCTGTATTGTATTTTTATCGACATTTGGATTATTTTATGCTTATTTCGTGATAAATGATAGTTTTGTGTGCTTGGACAATATATTTTTATTATACTTTATTCGTTTTGAACTTAAACTTTAGTTATTTGGACTTTTTTATATTTTGTTTATAATTGACAGTGACATTTATATATAAGATATCTTGTTTGTATTTCATGATCAAATATAGTTTTGTGTTTGTGTGTTTGGACATTAAAATGAACAATACAATTCGTAGTGGATCAAGAAAAATCATTATTCGTGTGTATTCGCAATGTTTAGTGGAGTTTAGCCGGAGAACTGTCTACTGATGTTTTCTAACTAACATCTCAATTGATTGGTAAATACTGTGTTTTTTGTAGATAAAATACTTTTTCATGATTAATTCTAACATTTTCATGTATAAGAAGTTAGTTAGAGCTCATTTAAGGATACTTTATTTGTTTTAAAAATATCTGTCAATAAAAGATCACAGGACAGTTTGTTTTGACGATCGAAAAACAAAACACGGTATAGGAAATAATGTTTGTTAAATTGCAATACTATATAAGTTGATTTTTTTAAAATTAAAATAATACTTTACTTTTTTAATTAAAATAATGTATAAACTTATTAAATTATAATACTAATATTAAGAAATCAATCGATAATAGTAAATATGTTTTCGACAGTGTCAGCTCATTGTTTTTATACAATAAAACTTTCATATCAAATAATTAATCTTTATTTTTTTTTTTCAGGTATATAATATGTGCGTTCTATTAGGAGAATTGTAAAAGAAGGGAATTCAAATCAATGCAAATTTACCACGCCAGGTAAACATAGAAAAGGGCGACCAAAAAAAGAATTGGATGATTTCGACCGCTGTGCCATTAGGCAAAAAGTTCATTTTTATACAGTAAAAAAGCAATACCCAGTTTGAGAAGCATGTTACAAGTTGTACGAAATTATTTGAATTTTGATGGGAGCTACGAACTTCTACGAAAAACTTTAATAAACATTGGGTTTTCGTACAAAAATGCAATTCAAATAGGAAAGTATTGCGGCTAAAAGAGAAAATTGTCTTAAAATAATCATGGAAAACAGGATGTTGCCAAAAGAACTCCAAGAAATATAGTTTATATAGATGAAAGCTTAAAAGAATATTACAGTTTGTCTATACTTTATTTAACTTCAATTAATTCATTAAACATCACTTTATTTTAATTATGGCTTTTTATTTTTCATATCCCGAAGTCCAAAATATGTAAAAATTTTGGCAAGTTATTTCAGAGAAAAAACCTGCTAAAGGAACAATAAATCAAAGGAACAAAAAATAATTGTTCAAACACAAAACTTATCATTTATCTTTATTATTTATTTTTCAGTTTTCAAAAAATAATTACAATTTAAAACTTAATTATACTACGTATTTGCACTAGAAATTGAAAATCAGCTTTGATTAGAAAAGTAATTACATCTCTAGGTCTCGAAGTATATGCATAAATCTTCTTGAAAAGTCACGATAGAGACATTTTTAAAATATTTTTTTTCATTAAAAATATGGAAGTGCCTCTAGAGCCGTAGACGGAAACATCAAAAATTTGGTACGGCGTCCGTAGATCTCCATAGACAATATTTTATCATAGACAACTCAAAATTGACACTTGTTTAGCCGACGATTGACATTGACAGATGATATTAAATTGCCGCTGAGCACGGATTTAATTATTAATATTGTTGAACAATAATGTAATTGTATAACAAAATTACAACTATCAGCAATAGTAACAATAGAATACTTATTAATGTAGATGTTTTTATTTTTTAGAAGTATGGTTGCCACAATATAACATTTTAGAAGTTAAAACTTAAAAAAAAGATTTGGTAATTATTGAGTTCGCGGGCTGATACGATGATAATGGTCATGATCCTCAGAATTGAGGGACCGATGAAGATGAGGATGAATCTCAATTGCTCTTGAGCTTCTTATTCAATACGTGGAGGCAATTTAAGTAGCTGCTGCCACAATGCATTAAAATAAGCTTGCAAGCTTCTCTTGCTCTAAGCTTGCAAGGATGCATGGTTATTACAGTTGTCACAGTAAAGAATTGTCCACATTTTTACTATGAAGGTGGATGGAAGCGGGACAATCTGTGACAAAATATTTCTTGTGGAGTTTTCACTTTTTGAGTGGTATTTCTTGCCACCTCTTATACAACTTAATGTTGCATAATAGTATTTTAAAGACTCCTTAGCATCTTTTTCTGTATGATGCCACTTTATTTGATTTTCAATACTCCTTGCGTCTATTATATTTATCAGCTAAAACATTTGGGAAATCTTTGTATCACCAACTTTGATTTTTGAATAATTGATTAATATTAACACTTCACTATCAACCATGCAAAATTGCCAAGTATTGAGACATAAATTTGGGATTCCTAGAATTAGGTAATCCGCCACATTTTTGATTTTTTATTTTACATAATATAAACGGCTTTCGGCTTTAAACACAAATTCATTTCACGTATTCAAAAAAATATCACTAAAAAAAAAATATTAAAAAAAGTCACAAAGAAATAAAATTAAAAATTAGTAAAAAAAGAATAAGCATTATGTAAAGACATGCAAATAAAATATCAAATTTTGAATAATTTAGATGTTTAAATATTATTTCCGGATACTAATAGTATCCCATGTATCCCCAATGAGATAAACTGTCCTTTGGTACTAATACAAAATTCGCGCCAATTCACGCTTTGACATTAACTGTCATTTGAGTGTTACCATAGTATGAACTGTAATAATATGGCAACACACAAATCTACGGACGCGGGTACGGGATCCGGCTACGGCTCTAGAGGCACTTCCTAAAAATATTCAATATTTCCGTTACAGTGTTTTATTTTAGCACAGTCATTGTTAATGTGTTACCATGAGCGATAACAGCGCCCTCATTTTTTTGCCAATTTCTTGACAGACTGCAAGTTTTCTTACTTTTTAGTGTTAGGAGATTTAAATTGAGGTAAGTGCAGGAGAAGAGGGGGACAAAGGACATAGACACGCCCATTACCCCAAGGTCATTGGCTTACCCCCTAGCCTTAAGGATTCGGGTCTTTCCAAATTGATTAATATGAGAACGAGATTTGTATGAGGCGTAATGAATGATTTGGTTGAGTTGAAGACCCGCTGGATCTATGGACGCTCGCAAAATAATTTGCAAAATATTTTTTCACACTTTATGCTAAAACGAAGCGATTTAAAATAAATGTTTGCGAGAACAACGTAATTAGTTACCTATTGACACAGACCCTGCCTTTCATCGAGCTGTATACCTAAGCTGGCTACACTAAATCTAAGCTAAACCTAAACTTTACTATACCTAAACCTACGATGACATATTATGACGCAACCCCATTATACCTAAACTATCCATTGCACCATATGCAACCGCCTAAGCCCTGCGAGCAAAACAGACCACCTGCAAAGCTAGGGCTACTAAATCTAGCTATGAAATGAGCCTAAGCTGAATATGACATTCTCAGCTCTATTCTACTTGTATCTGAAACTCTGAAAGACTATCTAGAAAACCTAGAACAACTGTCTACGAAACGGCCATATCGTGATCGTCTAGAAACGAACCTAAGGACGTCCACGCAAGCGAGGCAGTAAAGTGGTGCGGGAGATATGCGGAAGGGCAGCGGGAGGGTGAGTACTCGGCCGAGTAAGTAGAACGGGAGGCGAGCCACTGTCTCGCCGCTTTGCTCGGCCGTTTACTCGGCAGGTGTGATCAAGGCTTTATGATCGCGTATTGTACCATAGAGACACCATAAAATTTCTTTTTGTCAGTTTGTCTTTACAGTTAAATGTCATAATGACCATTAATGACAATCGAACTGACGGCGTTGGAAGTGTAGGCGTATCTTTTCCGTAGTCTGAAAATTTAGACTTAGACGATTTTTATTATTTAATTTTATTAAGTCTTGTAAAATGTCGTCTGTCAGTTGCACGTATGCAATCGTTTCTCGAGTTTCACCTTCCTTAGGTTCGCTCGGGAAAGTTGATGTTGTTGAGGCAAGAAGACAACACGAAACTCTTGTTAGACTTCTGAGAGAGCTCGGGCTAGAAGTAATAGAACTTCCCCCAGATGACAGCAATGCACAAAACATTTTTGTTGAAGACACAGCTGTTATTCTGAATGACACTGCTCTGATGACCAAGCCCAGTGACCCACAGCGTCAACAAAACGTAAGTTGTAAAATACTCGCTGATACCTTTTTAGCTTTTAGTATTTTACATTAGGTACTACAATTATATCTGCAAGTATCAACGACGATTAAAATCGAACCTAAAGTCACCTGTACATGCATGATGTGATACCTGTTATTGAAGCACAATTCTATTTTTTGTGTCACAATTTGTTTGTGTTGTTCGGTGTTCAGTTGTTCTCTTGGATTAATAAATCAATACACACCAGGCTGATGATCAAACAACTCTCCGGCTCGACTCCGGCCTCAAAAAATTCTAACTTGCTCTTGTTATTGAAAAAGCCATTTTT
Source organism: Mystacides longicornis (assembly GCA_963576905.1). Taxonomy (NCBI): domain Eukaryota; kingdom Metazoa; phylum Arthropoda; class Insecta; order Trichoptera; family Leptoceridae; genus Mystacides; species Mystacides longicornis. The sequence goes on from OY756429.1 coordinate 10,522,863, forward strand.
TAAAAACTTATTTGTTGCTAGAAATAAGTTATTGAAACGCTTTGTCTCTGATTCCTTTCGAAAACAAAGATAAGATTGAATTTCTATACAAAATTTGGATATATTATCTAAATTCAATTTTATCTTTGTTTATTGCAACACCAAAATGGGAAGATTGAGTTTTAACAAAAGAGAGGAGATAGATAAGTTATTGAAACCGCCCATTAGAGAGTTTATCTATGGCAAACACGCACCATATTATTTGTGTAGGAGTTCATAACACACATACTTCTGATGAAGTTACAGTTTATGTAAACCCATTTATTGACCCTTACAATTGACCCAAGAATGAAATGATAATTATGAGTGTGTTAGGTGAACCATATTATATATCTATAAACTAAATGTAACAAGTAAATGTAAAAAATGAAACCGCAGAAGAACATCAATCTGCCTAGGCGACCATAATATAGAAAGAGTGGAATCATTGTAATACCTGGACTCAACGGTAACAAGTTGCAATGATGTCAGCATTGAGGTCATGAGGAGAATAACTGTGGTTAACTAATGTTTATTCGGCATCCACAAACACCTCAGATCCCGATTGCTGACAAAAAGCACAAGACAGAACTAATGGTGTACAGTGCTGAATGTCGGTTGTTGAGTAAAAAGGATGAGGACGAGCTGCTGGTCTTTGAAAGAAAGATGATTAGGAAAAATCTTTGGACCTATTTGCGAACATGGAGTCTGGCATAAGCTGGAAGCACTCTATACAACAAACCAAGTTAAAGTGTATTGCCTGAATGGTTGGGACATGTTCAGCGCATGGAGGATGACCGAATACCACAGAAAATTCTTAACACACAACTAGATGAGAGACTTATGGATGGCTTAGAAAGGTAGGTTAGAGGTGTCGATATGACAAATGGGAAAGTGCGGGTGATGGTCATGGACAGAACGGAATGGTGAAGAGTTCTGGAGGATACCCACAGTTGAATAAAATGTTTGTAACAAATAATATTAATTATTTTTTTTTATTGTCATAGGTTGAAAACATGAAAGCTGTTTTAAAGAAAGAATTAAAACTCTTGACTATTGATATCCAAAACAAAGATGCCAAGTTAGAAGGGGGAGATGTTATTTTTACAGGTAAACCTGATAAATTATATTTTTAGAATGTAGTGCAAATGAACAAGAGATGAGAGCTCTACAAAGACTTTGTGGGATGAGAAGATTTGGAAGCTAGTGTTGTTACAAAGATGAAAGTTAATTAAGTCGTCACCATACATTGCCGAACCAGACATAAATAATTAAGGTATCTATGAGTTCTATTACAATAAGAGTATTCCATTATGTTTGTTTTTAGGTAAAGAGTTTTTCATTGGTTTATCGAAGTGGAGTAACGAGTTGGGAGCTAAAGCGGTAGCGGAAGCTTTTCCTGAATATCCCTGCACCCCAATAAAGGTATAATATTATTGTAAAATCTTTTTCACACATTGCAGTTCCATTCAGTTTTGGTCCTTATTCAGTCAATTAAAAAATACAGTGCATCCGTACTAATCTGGCCGCCCTTGTTATCCTCTCACTGTTATGCTGATTACAAAAAAACTATTTCTGAAAGCCGTATCAAAAGACCAACATATAGAAAAATCATAATCAATATGAAAACCTTTGTGTTCCTTGTCAATCTTGAAATGCATCAACCATCACATTTTCATGGAAATAATTAATTAGGTATAGGGAGTCTTAGGCAATAGGTACTTTATAATCTGACACTGTCCACTGTAGTATGTTGAACATCATTATCACCAACTTCGGTGATATACCTACAATACAATTCTCCCTTTTCTTTGACCCCACTTAGGGGCATACGAAGGCAACAAGAGCTCTCAACTGCACTTGATCTTCTGCAGTTACGATGACCTCCTCCCCACACCATATCCAGATCCCTCAGCTCTACTGGAATGGAACACAATCTTCGTCAGAGAAGGTCTTCCTCGTCTTCGAAACCCTGATAGGAGGAAAAACAGCACTCTACTCGCCAGACTATCTTTAACACATGTCCCAATTATGTACATCTCCTCTCCGCAATGGTAAATAGGTTCGTTCATGATGTGGTGATACCATCTTCCTACCCAAAATTCTTCTAAAACACTTACTTTTGCGGAGAATTTTTATATACAATACATACTCCACCTGCCCCATGTAGCAATGTCATATCTACAATTTTGGAGAAAATGAGATTATTGCAAAAAATAAATAACACATGTTTGTTAAAAATAAAAAAAAATCATATTATTTATCACATATTATACAATTTCATATTTTTCACCCATTTTTACAAATAAAAAGAGCGTTGTGTCTACACTTAAAATTCATACAGTATAGTGGTATCTACCTGAATATACGTTGCTGATCTCTAGATAGTTGCACAACTTCCCAATAGTTATGTTGGTTCTGTGGGGCTAGTACGAGTTTTATCGAAAGTACAAATAGTGTTCTAACATCAAATGAATGAATCATTCGATCATTTTTTATGGAAATTTTTTCAAAACTCTTTCGATGATCATTTTAATACACTTTCAGAATATTCAAATTGTGTATCTACCAGATCACCGAACTTATACTAGGTAGGGATACTGGCAGTTACGACAATGCTTGACGACCTTTTGATAAAATAATTAAAACCAATTTGTTTTATCTGTTTGCAATCTTGGAAACAAGATATGATTTAAGTAGACTAAAATATTTGTAGTATTATTGTTTTCTGTAAGTGCTACATCCTACAATGTACTGCTAACTGTATCTGTGATACTTAAAAACATAAATATATCAATTTTTTTTTTAAATTGAATCTGTGCTCACTCGAAGTGAACACAAATACACTTTTGACATCTTTCACAGTAAGCAAATGCTTGTGTCGTGAAAGCGGAAAATGGTCGACACGGCCGGGATTCGAACCCACGACCTCCGCACGAAACAGTGCGAAAGCCGGCGTCGTAACCGCTGGTCTATCAACATTCCTACCTATAAATAAATATAACATAATATCTAACACTTAAATTAAGAAGTTCAAATTATGTATCTTTTAAGATAACTACCTTAGATTTGCTGGATCTGACAGAGGCAATATATAAATACTTTTTGTAATAAGTGGTAGTGTTGGATCTGGTAGATACAAAATTAGAATATTCTGAAAGTGTGATTAATAGTGGGATTTCGTGAAATGTTTGAATGGCATTTCAATTTATCCAATATGTTAATATTATCTCTATTTCGCTCTCCTGTTCGCTCTACTTTTTTTCAGATACAACATTGCTGCTAGGGGTAAACGGAATTTATGAGTAGTGCATTCTGTGGGTCTCTTCATAATCTGTTTGTGTTCATATTTGATACAGGTGCCTGAAGGTGGAAAACTTCAAAAGTATGTGACTGTTGCGGGTCCAGATATTCTATGTGTTGGGGAAGGAAAAGAAGCGCAAAGTGTTTTACACCGCTTGGAGCAATCTGCCACATACCGCTATTCAACAATCACTGTGCCTGAGGATATAGCTGCCAACTGTCTCTATGTAAATGAGACATTAATTCATAGAGCTATCGAAGAAATACCACTTTCGTTTAAGGTATACTATGTCCGGTGTGAGAAAATGCTACATATTATGTTCATTATAAAAAATTTTAAGGTTATGAGATTATTATGAATATTCTATTTTTCAAATTTTATTCATACGCTCATATTGTAACAAACCGACCCATTTTATCAATCCAAATTCCTTTCTATATAAATAGCTATTAAAAACTGGAAAATATAAGTTTTGTAATTGATTGGTTTACAAAATGTGGGTAGGTATGTCTTCCTCAAACTTCATAATAACTGTGCTGAGCACTCTTTATTACCATCCATACCTATTCCAGTGTAAATGTATGCTGGGACAAGTTAGAATCCGTCCTTAAAGCTTAGTTCACACTACATCGTGTAGCGAGTAATTAAGCTACCTACTATTGACAAAATATCATTCACACTATATATGTGTTCAGTTCATTAGTGAGGAGGGTTGAATTATAGATTATTATTTTGTGTTGATGTAAAGACCAATAAAATTTAGCACTAGCAAAACGCCATTTTTCTTGCAACTAATGAACTCAACTAAAATTATAGGTTAGTATTATAGATTTACATGCAAGTAAGCCAGTGGTCAAAGTGGAAGGTTTTTTCTAGTTTTATTCCATTTCATCCATTTCCCTAACATGTTTGGTTTGTGTGCGATTTTATAGGTATTCGATAAATAAATATATTGTTTTTGAAGTGGTTGGTAGCCTGGTGGTTATGACGCTGGCTTTAATACTGTTTCATATTGAAGGTCGTGGGTTCGATCCCAGGTGCTGCCCACCTTCCTCTTTCATGACACAAGTTATAAGTAGCTTACTTACACTTTAAGTGAGCGCAAATTCATTGTTCAAAAATAAATCAATTTTGTGTGTAAATAATTCCTATTTAACTACAAATATTTGCATGCGAATGAACCATTCAAGATGTCTACAACTTTTTATCTTATTAGAATTTTAAGATTTTTTTTAAAACAACTTTTGGGATCACTCACACACACACACACATTGTTTTTGCTGTTAATACTCCTAAAATTGTGTTTTTTTTGTTTCAAGTATTGTCAAATTCTGGGTGTTTTTATAAAAAAAATCTTAAATTCCTATTGAAAAAAAATTGTGTACCTCTATGCAGAGTCTCATTTTTGACCTAACTTTTGCCTAAATGCACTATTTTCAAAGAAAAGTAGTTTTTAACTATGATATGACGTCATTTTGCAATACAGATGACATCACATTTGAAATAATGTACTAATTTAGGTAAATGCTAGATCCAAGGTACGCTGTCCATATCATATATCACTACTGAATTTAATTGTTACTTTTTGTTTTTCCTTTGTTTCAGGTGTTTTGCGAGAGAGTAGACTTTGCAAGAAGATCGATTTGTTTTTCCGAACTCTCCAAACTTTCCTGCGGTCTTACCTCTACTTGTCTCTTAGTGAAGCAAGCTGACTTTTAAACTTCAGATCAAATAGGTATCTTTCCATCATTAGATCTAACTTCTTTTTTATTAGTATATGGAGATTATTAAGACTTTTTCACAAAAATTAGCTGATTATTTCATTTGTCTTGAATTGAGGCTATTTTGATATTTCTAGGACAGCGGTACCCAAACTGCGGTTGATAAATTGTGTAGGTACATTAATAAATGATAAAAAATTTGGGAAATAATCCTCTTTTTCTTACAATAGAGTATTTTGTAATGAATACATTAATTTTTATTTAAAAAAAAATGAATATGTGCTCACACAAAGTAAACAAACACAAGACTCATTCTCTTTGAATTATATAATTAATTTAAAGCAAACACTGTTTCATTTTCACAATATTTTATTGGATCTCGAGGGCCCCAGATCGATCTCAGTAGCCCAGTGGTACGTGCTAAAACATCTGATCAAAAGCTTTGATTCAGTCGGTTCAGAATTTTTCTTTGTTTTTTTACTTAAATTTCAACCCGATGTTGACCTTTCTCTATCATAGAGAGATCCATTACACCTTTATTTTCCTAATATGTTTCATCATATAATATTATGCATAAAAATCTTATTTTATTACACAAGCAGTGGTACTAATAGAAACTGCGTTATATGTCTCATTAAATGTCGCTTTTCCTTCTTGTTACCTGGGGGTAGCCAGAAATAAAGTTGGCATGGAAATTATTCTTGTGACAGCTTATTCCTTAATTTATTAGTAGCACTTTTGCTTATTTTGCGCGTATTCGAAGAAAAATGTTCTATTAGTACGACTGAAAATTTTGTATGTAATGCAAGTGTAACTTATGACAATATGGTTGAGAGCCGCTAGTCTTTTTAAATTTCAACATTAAGTAATCAATAATATTTTACAGTATTCATGTTTAGAATTGAACATTTTCCAATATTGCAAATAGTTGTACTTCTCTCAGAGTATTAGTGGTATGTAGAGGCTGCACAATTTGACAATGCTTTTGCGGTATAATCAATGTATTAATCAAATGCCTCAACTTCAATATATTGTTAATTTTTATGGCAATATTGATGTTACGTTTAAATATTCGTGGTGTATTAATGTGGGTAAATACAAAAATTAACCATTTTAAGATCTTAAATGTGTTGTGTGTATATAAATTATTTATTTTTACCATAAGATTGTGTAATGATACAGTATTTTTCAACTTATGTGAATTTTTTTTGTTGAAACCATCAATAAAGGTATTACTATCTATTTAAGATAATGTTGAATGGGTTACATTGTAAACTTTAAGATTTATTTTATCAGATTTCAAAGTTCTCGAAGTATTACTAGTTGAAAAAAACATCAATCTCTGTGTGAAATGGTTTATTTATTTCTGTAGTGAATTCTTAGATTAATAATTTATTGTATGTAATTTAGATCTGTCGTTTTAAAATACATATGTGTATGATTTTCCATGTAGAAATTCATGTCTTCCTTTTGACTTAGTTAACTTTTTAAAGAATAAGTTGTCAAAAATTCGAAATTAATTATCAATATCAAAAATTTCCACGTTAAAATTTTTTTTTCATCATTAATTAAGTAATATAACAAAAGATGTTGTATAATATAGGTTAAAATGTATGGAATTTTTTAAATGCAATAAATTTATCACTATGGGACCCAAACCTTTTGAGAACATGAGTAATAAAAATTGTAATTTTGAAGTTTATTCAATTATAAGTAGTTACTTGTAAGGAAATGTTCTTTCGCATTTCCATCGTAAGTTCATTAAATGAAGTATTCTTATTTTGCTGACACGTAGATACCAATTTTGAACAACCAACAGAAGATACATACAATCAATGGATTGGCAAGAAACTACTTGAATATCTTTTGATATTTTTTTGTAACAAATGTTTACGTAGGCTTCATTGCATTCACATATACCTAATATATTTGCTTTTCTTTCATATTGTCTGTCACAAGCAAACTAAAGTTGACTTGTGTCTTTTTAAGTAAGTGATGAATCATAAAAATTAGCTTATAATTTTCTGAATATGCAAAATACAATGCAAAATATGTTAATGAATGGATTCATGGTACAAAATATTTGGCATAGGGATATTTTTATCATTCCATAAACTCTAACATTCCATTCTGTTACCCAAAGATTCTTGTTGTTTACTGGACTGAAATTGTAAAAGATGATATTATTCTTCTTTTTATCTTAATACAGTGTGAATTAAAAGAAAACTGGCCGAGTGAAGTATTGCAAATTTTCTGATTAAAATAAATCATCTTATAGTGAACACTAGTACTAGCCAGTATTGAACCAGTTAATTTCAGTTTCATGGTTTCATTTTTTTTTTGTATGGCTGGCCCCATAGTGATCAAATGTGAAATTTCCAGTGACAACAATCAGAATGTCTAAAATAAGATTAAAAATATCTTCAAACCATTATTGACTTTTAACACTCGGTCACACGCAGGGCAGTGGAACTCTGCTTCAGGTCCATTTTTTTAAATATGTAGATAAGTATTTGAAATCTTCCATAAATCAGAACAACAGGGTTGGACTCCCAATATTAAAAAAAAATATTTTAATATCTTCCCCACCTTCCATGATATCCTTCAGAACATTCAATCGCAATATATTGTGGAAAATAATGAATTTTTTTTCAGAAATTTCGGAGAGTTTTTGTCACAATTTATTATGCCTGCAGGGAGTCTAGCATAAATGCGGGTCTCACATACAAAGCGTATTAAGCAGTCAGCTAATGGTGTGTTACACAGATGGAAATTACGATTAATTATATTGTCCATTTCTGAACTTAGGCCTACCCTAATTGTCGCCATCTCTCTCGTCTGTGCCCTCCTCATCCAGCCAAAACTAGAGCAAGCCACATTGTCACTCCATCTCATCATTAGCCTGCCCCTGCTTCTCCTTCCCCAACATGGATGCCACTTTAAAATTATTTTGGTCCGTCTGCCATCTGTCATTCTTGCCACATGCCCAGCCCACGACCAATATTAGTGACCCTTGTTTCTGAGTAAAATTCCTTACATAGCCCTCTTCATGGCTCTCTGTGTGACATGCAATTTGTTCACAATCTCCTTTGTGAGGGTCCACGTCTGACATCCGTATGTGAGAACTGGGAGTATGCATTGGTCAAACACTTTCGTTTTGAGGTTCTGTGGGATCTTTTTGTTTTTTTAGTATGTAGTCCAGTTTTTTAAAAGCCGCCCATCCCAGTCTGACCCTTCTGTGAATTTCTGTTGATTGGTTTTCCTTTGTGACCTTTAGTTCTTCTGTATAATTTCGTTTTTTATTTTCATGACTTGGTCAGTATTCTCGGTGTACATTACTTGCGTCTTCTTAAGGTTTACCTCTAAGCCGATTTTATTTGATACCTCGTCTAATTCGTAAAGCATTTCCGATAGTTCTTCAAAGGATTCCGCTAGAAGTGTCACATCATCAGCAAACCGCAGATGGTTGATGGTCATATCATTATGTACACTAAAATGTTGGATCTTATTTTGAAGTAGACATTTTAAGCTATGAATTAGTAGATATATAATAGTTAAAGTGTGTACTTTGCAAATGTTGAATAAAAGCCATAATAAAAAAGTAGAGGATTCACAGCTGATTCTATGTGTGGCCAAGTGTTAACTTATAATTATTATGGTTGGTGAATTTAATTATTTTTATTTTTTTACAGTAATATACCTATAAGCAATAACTTTCAATGATAAATAAAACTGTCTTATTAAGATCAAAGATTTTACAATAGTTAATAAGTTTCTTAAAATGTGTACTACACTTAAAATGTAATCATTCTCTATTTATATGAGAAATGCATAATACTAGTGAGAAAAAAATAACAAAATTCCCCGAATCTCTTATCTTAAAGGTTGTTGATATCATGAGTCTGTATTTTTTATCTTTTTTAAGGTTTTCATTTATTTCCTCTCTACATTCCTTCAAAGTACCTTATTATTACTGTACAAATAATGTGTACTCATTATTTTTTGTTTGATAATAAATTATTTCTATTTGAATCTTCTTAAACTATTATTTTTTAATTGATAACCCTAAGTAATATTGGGTAGTCTATGGGGTAAAATAGTTAGACCCCAACTTAGTTGGGAGGATAAGGTTAAGAGGGACTGGAGGACTGCAGCAGAGGACAGAGCGAGCTGAAAGGAAAGGCTCAATACGAGTTATAGAGCCATCAAAGAAGTAAAGAACCTGATCCTCAATTTTCAAGGTTCCCTGATTCTCAATTCTCGGCGTGCTTTTCTTATTCCCCCTTCCCCTGTGATGTTTCTTGATTTTTTTATCCACTTCCTCAGGGTCTGAAAGATATCCTCATTCATCATATAAGAAATCTCATTTCAAATTTTTAAATTCAAATCCGCGACCTTGGAAGCCTATTGGAATACGATCTTACTTCTGATCAAGAAGCACTGGGTTGGGCCAGAATCCTTACAGTCTTACAGAAAAAAACTAAAAAAAAAACAGTGTATTTATTACAGAAAGCGTTATTGTACACTCGAAACCACTGTCAGTTGATATAAAATCCAACACAGCGGGTTAAAATCTACAGAGATCAGCTTACAATCAATCGATATGGGCTAATCCACCTTGATGACGGCTTGATCGCATAATTTTCTATCGATGAGCTATTTTTTCCACTGATCTAAGTTTATAAATAAAGTAGTTAGTGTTTTCTACCTAGGATGGATTGTCTAAGGTTGGACAGGCCCAGTTTTGCGAGATTTTAAAATGTAAAATATCGGATTTTACTCACAGTTCAAAAAGTGGCTGTTCGCGGCGCTAGTAGTTGTTTCATATCACGAGCGGATCGGGAATGTATCAGAGCAACCAATAGCGTTCTGCCGTGATGCGCGCGCGTGTTGAACATATAGGTAGCTGATATTATCAATTTTCGGCATCACGTCTTAAGACCACAGCGGACGAGTGGTTACAAGCGCCGCCTTTTCATACTGATGGTTGGAAGTTGGATTCCCGGTGCAGGCTATCTTTTTTCCCTTTTTTTTACATTTGAAGTACATATTATTTTATCAACCAATTTTAAGTAATAATCAATTTTAAAAGTTGCCTATTTTCTCATACAAAGTTTTCTTTCATGGAGTATGGAGTGATATTTTGTTTTTTGATTCACAAATTGGTGCTTTTGTTTGAAAAATGAAGATATTGATGTCGTTTAGTTAGTCAATTTGAATAGATTAGGGATTTGATAACATCCTCGAATAACATTACGATTTGAATAGGTTAAGTTAAGGTTGGAGCGTAGTTTTTAACTGGTATGGGGGGTTCCACCCCTTCCACTTCGGACACTTCCCCGAATGATAACACTACACTCTGTTAAGTTGAAACATATTCATTTAGAAGGGTTTTGTCAAAAATCTTTTCCTTGCAAGGAGTGACATTTTATTTTTGAACTACTAGCGCCGCGAGTAGCCACTTTTTGAACTGTGAGTAAAATCCGATATTTTACATTTTAAAATCTCGCCCCAGTTTTCTAGAAATAATTGCTTTAGTCAGTAAATTCCATTGTTTATTGAATTCATATAAATCTCCCTTTTTGCTACTGTAACTTCTAAATCACTGCAATGTTCGTGTCGCAGCAGGTTTCTGAGCCACATACACACAAGGGCGGATCCAGCCTTGGCACCAGGGGGGGGTCACAAAGTAAAAAATTTGGTATCTGGAAATTACATTTTTCTAAAAAAAAAAAAAAAGGTCATTTTCAAAATTTGGTATCTGGAAACTACACTTTTCCTAAAAAAACAAAAGGTCATTTCCTAAATTTGTTATATGGTACTTTTGCTCCAGGGGGGGGTCATGGCCCACGGAAATTATAATTATGCTAGGAAAATAACGATTTTATTAATAAATATCACTGCCCTACTTCAGATTACATAGCCTAGGGGGGGGTCATGTCCCCCGTGACCCCCCCCCCCTGGATCTGCCGTTGCATACACATTTAATTTTTGGGCAGTACCAACAGTACATTTAGTGCAGTCAGTCCCGTTTGAAATACATTATTTGTTTCTTGCCAGCCGCCAGCAAAAACCACTTATCTTTTAATCAAGTAGACTGAGGGGGTCTAGAAAACCAATTTTGATTCAGAAGAATGGAGTTGTCGTTCTTCAATTGATCACAATGTGTTATTATTCAAGATTGGTTATTTGAGTAATGTAGCTCATCAAAGAGGCTCCGTTGAATGAAGTTAAGGTGTTACAAGATTTACTATGGAACACTTCATTGGGAATGATAAGATATTGTACAAATTTCATTATCAATATGAGGAAGTTTTTTTTTTAAAGGTGACCATTAAAACAGTTGTTTACAATATCTGAAAAACTTATTTATTACCCTTGTGGACTAAACAGCCCAAAAATGACAGTTACAACTAACAGAATAATAATAAAAAAAATGTCTTAAATGTATCTTTGTGAATCCCATGAAAGAAATGAGATGAAAGTTGTGAATATAAATATGTTTTTAGAAGAAAATACTTATTTTACTTAATTTAAAACACATTCTTATACTAGCTCACTTACAAATTATCTGGTATACAAAGATTTCAATAAATTCTGTTTGAGATGTTACTTAATACTTCTTTATTTTAACTGCAACATACAAATTAACTTAAATAATCACTCTTTATTAACACTCAATTATTATGATTCGCAAAAAAACAAAATAAAAACTTCTCGAATTATTTTGTTATTAAAATAAAAGCTAAATCTGGATTATAATTGACTTGTTATGAACAATACTGAGGATATCCACATTGGAAAATTTATGTAAAGTAATAACCAGTCTTTAATATTATGTATGTGAAATATTAATTAAGGTCACTTAGATTAAAAATGTTTGTACTTTTTCTGTATAAAGAAAATAATTTACATTCATTGTTCACAAAAGTATTTCTGAAACCATCAAGTATTAGTTAAATTATTGATTATAAGTAATGCGAAACTAAATGGAAAATTAACATACAGAAATTGAACAGTTGTGTAGATAAAAGGCAAGTTATGAGATCAATGGTCTGAAACAGAGTCCATATCAACTAATATTGTCTATAATAGGAAATTGAATTTTATTTTCAATAGGCTATTGATTATGGCCTCGAATATGTAAATTTGGAGTTTTGTTACGACTAAAAAAATAAAGACAATATTGTAATAAAAAAACATATAGGTATATGTGAGGCATCCTCTATAAAGTAGCCAAAATCACAAAAACATATTACAGTAATACTCTCACACAAATTACGCATTTTACACACTTTATTCTGATAAAGAAAAATTAAGTCACGTTGCTCAATCACTAGCTTGTAATTTAAAAAGTCTTAGACTTGTCATAAAAACAAAAGATTTTAACAATAGCCATGTCATTTGAATCATTTAACATTTCATTTATTCCCAACAAAACTTATTTAACACACACTAAATTGCTACATATCTTGCTTAATATTTAAGTTATGGAATGATTTAATAATACACATCATGGTTCTAAGCAAAGCTATGATATAAAAACAAAATATTTAAACACAACATTAAAATAAAATTATTATTGAAAGTATATTTCGGACAAATTTACACAGAATAGTCAAATACTAGTTTAATATGATGTTATGTTTATATTACATACACATAGATTATTTGTTATGCGAAAATTAGAGAGCAATTGTGATTGTGAAACATAAATGTGAGAGCTATCCTGTTTATAATTGTTCAATAACGTAAAAAGAAATTGCGATTAAAACAAAAGAGGTAGGTAAATTAAAATAGAAAGAATTATGTAATGGGATTAATAATATTTAAGGTTCAAAAACTGGTACATTCTCCAGTTTTTCCTTAACCGCATCTGATGAATTATCAGAAATAAGCAAAGTATGAGAAAAACCCATAGAAACTTGGGTAATCTTTGTTCCTTCCATGCGTGTCACTTCAATCGGCTTCGTAGAAGATTTGGTGAGATCGCCTAGTCCCTAAAATGAAGAAAAAAATATTTTTTGTAATTAGTTAACTGAACAAATTAAGAGCACATCAGAATATCATTCTTTATCTCTTAATTTTGCTGTTAGAAAAACAGCTTACTGGGAAAGACATTAAATGATAATCTTCTAATAGAACAGAGAAACTAATAAACTTACCAACTCTCCATATGTGGGAGAACCACCCCAAGCAATCAGACTATCATCCGCTGCTATGACTATCGATGTGTTAGACACCCCAACACTTTGAATGTTCCAACCTAAAACAAAGTCAAGATCGGAGAAAATAATAAACATTTGTCATATTGCTTTTCATTTATTCGTCGTCAATTATCAAGTGTTTAAGGAACACTTCATTTTGTATTGTTTATTTTTGGTGCTCAATATGTCATATTGAAAAATGGTTGTTTTATACTGCATTATTTTTTTATATTAAATTATGGCAAGTGTAAGTATGAAATAAAATGAGTAGAAAACGGGTCTTTAAGAAGACATGTGAGAAATATCAGAGATAAGAGAGATTTAAAAATTTTGAATCAATCATTCCAAGCCGTGGGGTTGCCGGCTAAGAATAGCACCTGCTCTTTTTGCTGATTTTTCAAGCATTCTGTAAGAAGCGGGAAATCGAAAAATCAGATCGGGACTGTGAGGTTGACCACCTTCTTAAACCTCAACTGCTCAGAAAAGGCACAATGAGCCTCGGACACCTTCGAGCGCAATGGAGAGCTCTTGATGCCTCCCTATGCTCCAGAGTGAGATTAAATTATGGCAAGTGTAAGTTCATGAGTAGAAAACGGGTCTTTAAGAAAACAGGTGAGGAATATCAGAGATAAGAGAGATTTAAAAATTTTGAATCAATCATTCCAAGAAGCCTGATGTAGAGAAGAATTCACTAAACATAATATTATATCCATCAAAATTTACCAAATCGAATTTGGAAAAAATTTAAATTGAAAAGACTCATATGTTGACGTCTATTCGGGAACAAGTCACAGTAAAATTGAGCAGTTTTTATTAAATATAAATTCTAATACTATGGACTCCTTACTATTAAATTTTCTTTTAATTGCAAACATTTCAGAAGTGTGTTTTTGGCGTTGGATTTAATGGATATAGACACAAAGTTATCACCAATTTTGTAACTTCCTAGCCGGGCACTAGGAGAAGAAGAAATGGAAACCTTGTTTTTCATTATAACATTTATGAATTACTGTATGGTAAACACCAAAAATTTTAATAAAAAAATGCCGTATTCCTTAAACTATGAAGAAAGTCGCTGGCAAATGACACAAACGCAATTCACTTATCGAAAAGTTAAAGTAGGTACTTATTCATAACTATTCTTAGAATTTTTTTATAAAAAATCGATTTTTATTGTTAGTACTATACGGGAACTTTTATTGATTCTTTGTGTAGCAAATCGTTCTTAAGTTAACTTGATTACGTATCCATAATTTTAAATAATTGATACCTTTTACTGATTTTATTAGAGGTATAACTGCAAAAATCCCCCCCACTAATTTTTTTTTCAAAATAGCATGTAAGGGAGGGCGTCACGAAGAAGAGGTATGTGAGGGAGGCTTTTTATTCAGCAAGAATTCTAGCCCTGATAAATAAATCACTGTTTTGAGCTCTATGAAGAATATGTGGAAAGAATCTGTGGGAAATGGAAAGGAATATTACGAAGGTATGAAAATAAGTCTTGTTATGAAAAATGAAATAATAAATTGAGATGGTTTAGGCATATTGAAAGGATTACAAAAAGAATTTATACGGCTGAAAGGAGAGCAGTAAGAAGGCAAGGTCGATTGAAATAATCACCCTCAAGGAAGGCCATGTAAGAAGCAAAAGACAAACAAGAGGTTGTATAAGAAACGTAATGTCGGGTGAAGAAGTGACTTGGATAGAAAAGAGTGGATGTATTTTCTTTCTACCTACCAATTAAGGGATACAATGTGATGAGTAAAAGATCGACGAATTGTTAATAAAACCAAATTCAAAACTCAAACTTTTTAACCACAAGACTCGATGCTTCCATTAAAGGTCCAATTAAGGATGAAAAAGTTGTCAAACTTGAATATTAGGATGAACATCAAATAATGAAAGTCAACAAAGGCATTAGTAACCGATCGCCCCTATTATCGGTTACGACGACGATTTTCGTACTGGAGATTGTGGGTTCGATTCCAGGTGCCGACTATCTTCCTCATCCACGACACAAGCATTTAGTAGCTTACTGTGAAAGAGTCAAGAGTGTACTCGTGTTCACTTTGAGTGAGCGCAGGTGCTTGTTTGAGAGATTTAATGTGAATTCTAACAGTATCAACACATCTACAATGTTGGGCAGATAAACAAGATTGAACAGTACTTCACAATTAAAGACTAGTAGCAGAGCAACTGTTTGGTATGAAACTGAACATTTTAAGACTAAGATAGTAAGTAGTCTTATTCAACTTGATAAGTCAGTACAGGTGTTTTTTATTTACCTAACTCTTTTAAAAAAATTCGCATGATATTTAGATCATTTATACAAATAATTTCGCTTTTTTAAAATCCTGAGTCATATAGATAATCTACACAAATAATACCTGCTAAGTCTTGAACAGGTTTTGGATACATATTAGCCTCTCCAGTTCTCTTGGTCTGTCCAAAAAGAAAGAGGCCACCTGTGAAAGAAATTAAAAAGTTAATTTAATTTTTGGTAGATTTTAAGATATTATATATACACGGGTTTGAAGAAATTGTGGAATAATAATCTATTTACCCAAATCGTTGATAGCAAGACTGTAAGTTGCTCCACAATAAACGGAACGCACTCCCCTGCTTTGTGTATCAAAATATTTAATCATCCTAGGAACCATTTCATCCTTTGGTTCTGCATGGCCTAATCTGCCAAATCCACCAAAGCCCCAACTGTAAGCTCTCTTCTTAGAATCGACAGCGACCTATTTGATTGACAATAAAATCACTTAAAATAGAACGTTTAAAAGAAAAGGTAAGGAAAAATGAAAAAGTAGAGAGCTGAATTTTTTGCATTTGAAGGATACACAAAAAAAACACGTAGACTTTTTTTTGTTTTTGTGATTGAGATGCAGTTTTATTCTCTTGTAAGCATATTTTAGAATGTATATTAGAGTCTGTTCTTTCCGTGTAGCCTTCATTTGTGGTAAATTCTTTAGGTCCCTTTGACTACGTTAAAAATCTTACAGAATGATTGGCACCGCAAGCAATATCTACAATTTCCACACTATCAAGTGGTTGAATATGTCCATCTTTGGCCTTTTCAATGAACAGAACAATGCGCTTTGGTGCTGGCTCGAAATGGAATGAAAGTTTTGTGGAAGTCACAAAATATTTCCCATCAGTGTTGTGTCCTAAAATATTAATCAAGAAATAGGTTAAAAATGTGTGTAAACGAGAAAAAGCTTAATAGGAAACTAGAAGACAAACTTACCTAATTGGCCATATTCTGGAAGACCAAATGAATGCAGTCCACCGTTACAATCCAGTATCATAGAAAAATCAGCACCGCATGCAACTTTAATGATTGGTGGGCCTCTACAATAGAAAATATACCTCAATAAACAGAATCAATTATGATTTACATATATTTAAATGAAGTGTTTAAAAATGTAGCAAACCTATATTTAATACGAGTTGGTGTATTAATTTGGGTTTGGTTTACATTTCCAACCCCGCACTGTCCACTTTTATTTTCTCCGCAAGCATAGACGACACCATTGTCTGAAAAACAAAACAAGTTCCAACTTTATTAAGTAATCATGAGTCAATCAAGAAATAAAGAGAAACATATTTCCGTTTAATGCTACAAACCTGTGAGGAAAAGAGTGTGATTGCGTCCAGCAGCTGCATGGATGATGTTCTCCTCAGCCAGAGCTGGTACGAATTCAGGCAAATCTCGAGTGGTATTGTCTCCAAGGCCCAGCTGCCCAGTAGAATTACGACCAAATGTCATGGCTTTACCATCTTCAGTTACCAAAATTGAATGTGCTGAAGTGCAGCCGCTTACGATTAATCGGTACTAAAGAATATGATAAAAATATATGTTATAACATAAAATAATGCAGTGTTGAATCATAACTGAGATCATTATTCAAAACAAACCTTTCTCTCTGTGAAACGATGGAACACATTCAAATTAGGATGTGTGCGAATAACTTTGTTTGTTTCTCTTTTCCCAGTCAAATCCCAAGACACCTGTCCAGCAATGAGCAATACACCAGGTGTCTGACACATCTTCTTTAACAGTTCCTGTGGAAGAAAAAAGTTGTTTATGAACCATTGAATACTAGTAAAAACATGTGCTACTTTGTTTATTTTCCTAACAGATTGGAAACAATAATTGAACTTCAATAATTACCTCTGGCAGCTTAGTATCGGGAATTTCGGGTTCATTGCTTACAACTTGTTCGGGTGCACTGTGATTCGAATCCTCACTTTCCGAACCGCTGGATACTTTGTTTTTCTTCGACCTTCCTCCTTTGGCACCGGATGCCCTTTTTCGACCTTTGCCGTTACCCAATTCAGACATAATGTAAGTATCTAATAGCTAAAAACGGCAAAAGAGTAAATCGTTTAAGTGTTAAAAGTGTATCAAAGAAATGACAATGATAAAAATAAGCGTTCTGGCGCGAGAAAGCATGGCAGCAAAGTGCCGTTAATTGCGGCTAGCATCACAACTTTGTATAAACAAAATAACAGTTTACATATCAAATCTATAATCATACTTACATTTTCTTCAGAAAAAGCAACTCAGCAAGTTTACAGGTTCAAATATAAACTTCCAATTCAAAACCAAAGGTTTTACCAGAAATAAAGACGTGAAGTTAACTATCGACACAATGAACCAACCGGCTAATCCAAACGGGCTCCGAACCAAATGAATAAAAAACGCCGCCGCCGATGTGAAATTGTATCTATGACCGGCGCCAAAAGTTATTAATCATTATTGCCATTACCAAAAACTAAATTACATATTATTTTTAAAGTTTGTTTTGTTATTGAAATAAAGTATAATGTAACATATTAGTTGGTCGTTTTATTTAATAAAATTCAGCCTTTTTATTAAGTTTAATTTTGATCCTCAGGCAGTAGGAGGTTCAGAAGATGAACAAATTTGTATATATATTCCTTCCTAGGTATATCTTTTGATATCATTTCTATACCTACTTGATTTTATTTGGGTGGCAAAATACATATTATGTGGGGAAATTTGGTTCAGTAAATTTAATAATGTCTACCTACCTATGTAAAAGTAATGTTGTTAGATTTGTCTAAAAAGGCAAAATAGAAAATAAAGTGATGCAACATAATATAGGTCTGGGGGGTGAGTACGTAAGGGCTATAGCACGACTAACTACTTCCTAGTGTAGTTAGCGCGAGTACGTAACGTCACAAATGTAGTTAGTTGTGCGTTTCAGCGTGGTTATTATGTAGTTAAGCCGTGGTTATGAGTAGTTAGATTGATGTGTGGTTAGTCGTGCTATAGCAAAAGTTACGTACTCACTACCCTGGTAGGTACGTAGGCATATTATTTTTAGTGTTGCCAACGTGGCCGATTTATCGCCAATTGGGCTAATTTCCTTTTAGCGAATTTTCACCTTTCCGGATACTAAATGACCTTTATAAGTGAACTATCGCCTCTCCGGATATTTTTTTAGCAACAATTTTTCATCTTTCCGCATACCAAATTTTCAGTTGGGCTACTTTGCGTATGAAAAACGGCGATATTAGGCCAAGCGCCGTTGGCAACACTGGTGATGACAACAACAATCGACAACAATGTCAGTGATTATCTATCTCCACGGAATTAGTTCTGAAATAGAGCATTAATATAATTATTTTATATTTCGATTTAAGCCAAAAAATGATTAGCAATGCTATCCATAATATTAAAATTTGCTACTACTTTTTGAAACCCATGCCTGACCAGTCTAACCCTAACCTACTATAATATAGTAGGTAGGTATATAATAAAAGAGAAGGTACCTACCGATAAACCAAATTGATCTTTTTCAAAAATATGTTTATTATAGATACCTACAGCATCCATTACACAGAACACATATACTCTCTAACGAGAGAGATCCATTATCAGCTCTTTTATCTAGTTCAGGGGTCGGCAGGAACCGCTCTTTGATATTTTGCTTTACTAACCTCTACTTAAATGACATATGGCCTATATAAAATAATATGGCTCTCTGGAGTCTGGATCCTTTGCTCTCCCGTTTCCATGACTATTTGGCTCTTCTTACTTGACAAACTGTTAATCTAATACTTACATCATAGTTATTTATCTATAATTGCATCACAGGTGTCTATTATCTTTACCCCCCTCATAAAGAGGAAGGTACATGGGCATGTAAATCATGTTCCCTGTACAATAAACTCACCATTCTGTCTATAAATGCTCAAAGGATTTCATGACTTAAAGCGTTACATAGAGGTACACATCTAGAACAGTGGATTCATGATACTTTGTATATTTCACATACATTTTTTTAGAAACCTTTTACAAAACAACCTCTTAAATAAATTTAGTTCTTTATTCTTCCCTTGGTGATCGACAAAGTGATTTTATATTAGTGTATTCAGAAGTGTTGTTTACTGTTTTTGCTCATAGCCACGGCAGATCTTATAATTTTGTGCTACGTTTGTTTCAAGCAAAGCTAAGGGATAAGGTACGGAAGTAATTCATTGATATTTTCCTGTAATCTTCCTTTACTTTATAGTGGAATGTTAAGCTATTGAGTACTAATTTTAAGAGACCTAGTATTAAGAATATCGAGTTCTACATCTTTGATGAGGGCTCAGTGAAAGATTCCGACAATAGTCCTCTTAACACCATCACCACCAATGTTTCAATTTTCTGTATATTATAGAGAAGTTTTCTTAATCCATATTGAATTTGCTTAGTCCTTAGCGATGATCTACAGTATTCCTACGTAGTGAAATCAGCATGATTCATTTAATGAGATGGATTTAAAGAATTCTAAATTCTTTATTGAGAGCAATCAATAACAGAACTGTTGTTATTTTCACCATTTCGACAGTATTGTACCATTGAATTAAACATATAGATACCTACATCATAATATGACACAGAAATTCGCATAGCAGCACTTAAATTGCCAAGTCGCATATTATTAAGTAGAAAAATAAACAAACAAAATATTTTTA
Organism: Mystacides longicornis; assembly: GCA_963576905.1. Taxonomy (NCBI): domain Eukaryota; kingdom Metazoa; phylum Arthropoda; class Insecta; order Trichoptera; family Leptoceridae; genus Mystacides; species Mystacides longicornis. Next base: position 10,543,112 of record OY756429.1, read on the forward strand.
TTACACATTTATTACAAATGTATCGCTACATTTGAAGTGATGCAATAATTATATTAATAGAGTAAATTACATAAAAATTAATAATCAATGTCGTCAAGTAAGGAATAGCATCTAATTATTATTCGCTAGCCATATTAATTAAAATATAATAAATGTTCACTTGAGACATCGCTTCAAAGTTTAGCTGAAATACACCACTTGTTAGATTGAATCATAATTAATACAATTTTGATAAGAAATAACATAATCTAACATAATATATGAAATTTCAGCCAAACTTGTTGACACAAAGCAAGGTATGTTATATTTTAATGATATGAAGGAAAATTCAATATCATTAATAAGGAAAAAAAATAGCAAAAAATGAATAAAGAATATTTTGTTAGTTATACAGAAATCCCTGCTGCAGTATAGAATGTCTGTATAGAAAGTAATTATAACAGAATAAATAAACGTAATTTTGTATTGATTTTGGTTGCCAATGTTGAGTGTATACTAGCACTCGTCTGAGGATATAAATGAATGATGGTATATAAATTTTAATTTTAGCAAACTATTTTAAAAGTATATAAATATTCTGTTATAATCTTACATAATATTCTAAATGTAATATTTTGTCTTACGGCTATAAACCATTTATTTCTAAACATTCTAATTATTATTAACGACATAGATATTATTAATATGTGCCACATATTAAGTGTATAATAAGTATTTTTATAAAGATCGTAAAATAAAACCTATCTATTCAAATGATGTCACTATAACATTCGCCTATGATAATAATATATAAAAATCGCAGCTTAAAATCTATATTTTTTTTAAACTAAGCATTAAATATACACACAACAATAAAAACAAGTTTAGACACTCCCTGTACATTCTGAAGGAGTTAATAAATGCAATTGTGTGTTGTGTGTACATTTAAATGCAACACCACTGTATAATAAAATTCAAAAAATTTACACACATTAAATGTAATTTTCAATTTTATTTCTCTCGTATATATACAAGGATGAAATTAGAATACTTCTTTCAGTGGTTCCTATATTAAAATCACTTAAGACAGCTGTAAAACATAATTAAAATTATTTTAAATATTTTGACATGTAAATATTGTTATACAAAACTGTTAACTTTAAGGGTTCCTGTGTTGCATAATAAACAGAAATAAATGAACAAGTAATTTATAATTTGTTTATTACAAATGTATAGCTACATTCAAAGTCATACTTCTTGTTACATTATAAAAGTAAAATTACAATAATTATTTTAATTACCTATAATGTTGCTAAGCTTCTCACAAAGAAAATAACAATAATGATTATTAAAATGTGTATACTATTAAAGGGGAGATTACTTTATTTCTTAAGAATATCTCAAAATGTTAACTTTCATTGAAAAAAGTAAACAAAATCCATATAGTTGTTAAATCGATGAGCTATTTTTCCTGATATCGAATCATGCAAGGTGCCAAATAGTTGCTTTTTAATTTACATAATATTTAAAATTAATTTATCATGAAATAAATATAGTTTATTCAGTCATATTTCGATGGCTTATTTGAAATAAGATGTAACCACAAAAAAAGGAAAAGAAATTTATTTTTTATGTCAAGTAATTTTACTTTTAGAATTATGGTATTGTCATTTGTTAGATGCATTTTTAAAACAGAAGGATGTTCAGATACCTCTAACTCCAATGAAAATATTCTAATTGATCCTCTCATACTGTGTTCTGTTCCTTCAAAGCAGAGCTGAGGGATTTGTACATGGCGTGGGAGAACTTCATGTTGGCTTGTTGCTTCCATATGTACGTCAGTAGGGTCACACACGCACTATTGATTGATAGGTACATTTTGAAGGTAAATAATAGTTGACTATATGTAGGTCGTTTACTGAGGTACGCAATGGTAATTACATGGATGTAAATGTCACTGTATCACAAATTGTTAAGGTTACATCCTGATTTCAATAAACCATTGATTTTCAAATTAAATTAAATAATTTTTGTAAGAGAAGCAAAAATATTATTCATCATATAATAAACCAAGTAAATAATTTATTTACAGTTGTTTTATTTTAATCTAAATAATGATGATATCGCGGTGCACATAAAATATGCATCATGTGTAAATTATAGTGCATAAAAAATTCCACTTAAGTCTTATTTTACATGAGCTAAAATTTACACATGAGTCATATTTTGTATGCGATTACGATAAATACTTTATGCATTAATAATATATATATTTACAATATTGTGGTTTTTTTATATGTACAATATTTTTAAAGTATTATGGTTGGTAATTTAATTGTGATACTTGGGAGGGGACTTGTGATTACATTATTGATGATGAATATATATATATATTATGTACAAAGTTGTGATAAAATAACATACAGAGGCACACTTGGAATATACAGTTTCCATAGAATATCCAATAGAAGATATTCCTCAACATATAATCAATTTGATTTGTACCATATTATTTTTCAAAATTCACACTATTATTATAATAATAATTAAGTATTGAAAATTATAAGATTCCAGTAAATCAGTTTGATTCCAGTTTGATCTAATCTGAATATAAATGTAAATCATTCTATACATAACTATAACAAACTCATAAAAATGCTTTTGATAAATAATAATTTTATAACAATTCAATTAAAAACAATAGGTATTATTTTGTGATTTAATTTAGTATATTATTCATAATCACTAAATAAAATTTGACTTTTTAAATAAGAAATATCTTGATATACATATATATCATCTTTATAATCACAAATGCTTTTATTGGACAAAAAAATGTATTTAGTAATTGATTTTTTTTAATAGGTAGGTATATTGTTTTGTATTTCATAATATAAACAATATTTTTTTATACCATACCTGATGTATAAAACAATCACTTAATTTAATTTTGCTACAAAAAAAAAAATATATATATATATACTGGAGTAGCACACTAGACTTGAAAAAGTTGTCAATAGGTTATTTAGCCTTCTACAACCTTTCAAAAACCTCATGTGTTACTTGGGATTGTGCAATACTAAGAAAATATTTAACCATTTATCTTCCCAATATGTTTATATTTTGCAAAAATCAGTTTTGCAATTATATTTTATGTAACTTTTTTTTTGATACATTATGAAAAAATATGTTTACAGCCAAAATAATTCACAGAATTATAAAAATTGACTAACTATGTAATAATAATATTATACAAGGAAATTATTTATCAATGTTATTCACTATATAAAATAAGTACAAAATCATATTTTTTTCTATTTGGCACTAATTATTTTGTATATACATTCGTTAATAAGTATAGAAAAAAAATGTTTAAGAAATTATAAATCGTTTACGACTACTTATTTGTATAATAATTATACCAAGAGCATTTAAGAAAAAAATATTAAGCTCATATTTATTACAAAAATATCAGTCCCAGCTACAAAATAATATTTATAAACAAATATATCAGAAAAGGACAGTTAATGGATATGGTCCTACAAATAAATAAATGCTTGGCGAGAAAATGATTTATGTTTAAAAAAAAAGATTTAACTTTAGTAAGTACACATAAATGAATCACGAAAAATAAAGAAAAATTTGCTAACTATTTCAAGGGCGTCGCCAAGGGGGGGTAGAGGGGGGCAGCTGCCCCCCCAGAAATAAAAAAATGTAGGTAATTCATATATGCCTCATCCTTCATATAGAAAATAGCCTATGAATGGGTCAAGTTGCCCCCCCTGGGCCCCGGGCTGGTGACGACCTTGACCTATTAATAATTCATTTTTTTTTCTTAAATGAATCTGTGCTCACTCAAAGTGAACACAAATACATTCCTTGACTCTTTCACAGTAAGCTACTTAAAGCTTGTGTCGTGAAAGAGGAAGATGATCGACAACTGGGTTTGAACCACGACGTCTGCACCATTTTAATTAATTATTGTTGTTTATATTTTATACAAAAATGGTGCTAACAGTTGCTAGACTTTTAAAAAAAAATATAGGAAAATGTGATATAAATAATAAGCCCTTATATAATACCACTATAATTATTATGGAATGTAAAAACTTAGTATTGCTCATAAGTAAACTAAATTATTGTAGTTAATCATTGCAAAATAAAAAGCTAAAACATATTCCAACATTGATATTAGTGTGAGCATAACTCAAAACCAAATGTAAGGTATAATATAACTGAGATTATTTTACAAGAAGAAGGAGATTATATTAATCAAGTATGAAAATTCCATTGGATTTTGAGATCCACTTGTTTTATTACAAAAGATGTACCAAAGTTATCTAATAATCTATTTAAACGCTCATTTCCTATTCTAAAAAGAAAAATAATATAATAATTATTAAAATAACTTTTATTTCATTGAAAATGGAAGCTAGAATATGAATTTATATACATATTATTAATTTTTGATCAAGTCTGAATACACTATTATTGTAAATATTTTTATTCTTAGTACTTATAGGCATTATTGTGGTGTTTATTGCTTATATTGTACACGTCCGCTTTTTTGTACACTATGTTCAATTATAAAATGACGAAAATTCAGTAGGTATAAATATTACACAAATTTAAAATTATTTAAATAAAGTTCTGTTTTTAAAGGAAGAATAATTTAACATGCTAGCCCAAAGTAAAAGAAAAGTGCTTTCGACAATACAGATAAAATAATAACCTAAACTTATCATATCACAGAAAATTTCTTAACAATTTAAATTTTACAAATTAAACATAAAAACCAATTCAATAGTATGGAAAGATTGACAAAACCAAAATTTAGGTAATTATAAAGTAATAAATGAAATACATACTGATTTTGAGATCAAAATAAATGTAGTTTATTTTAAATTCTGCATTCCAGTTGAGTTTTGAAATATATTCAGTTACAGAAATATGTCAAACACATCAAATCATTTTATTAATATTTCTTTTGCATACCTATTGAATATTATACGTTTTCAGATGGTTGCCAATAACTAAAAAAAAACGTAAATATATTAAATACTACAAATTTTTAATGCAAATATTACATTAATTCATATTGAATAATATAAGAATTTAATTTTGAATTTGCATTACTACCGCCTCTTGCTGATGCAGTCAAATTCAAAATTAACCATTCAAAAATCGAACAGAATTAATACAATGTTTGATATAGTTTGTAGAATATAATATACTAGCGGACGCCCAGTATGTGCTAATACGCAAAAAAATTATATCTTGATAACAAAAAAAAGGTAGGATATTCTGATGAGATTGATTGATATAGTGTTGGACGAAACGTAACCCGGAAATTGCACAAATTATGCTGTAATTTATAAAGGAGTAACGCCTTCTTTTGATAAGTTTGTACCCGGCGTCTAATAAAAATGAAATAAGTACATTTGGTTATATTTTCCAAATTAAGTGGATTTAAACCATTCTATATTGTTATATTTCTAATGAAATAGTTAGGGACGCATCGATTGGATAGTTTCAGAGTTTGTAATGGACATAGAAACATTTTTATTTGTCTTTCATAGATTTAGATTATAGATTAAGTCACGAGAATATATGAAATTTTGTATTGTACCTATATCAAATAAAGACAACTTTCGAAGCTGTTTTAGTGATATACAATATTCAAATTGATATCTACTGTTTTGATCAAATTTGTAATTTTATTTAATAATGTAGTTGGTAAGTATCATAAATAATATTAGATTCACTGATTGTATATAATAAATGCAATGTTGATTTATCTCATACATAATATAGTATATTATTGCTTATTGATAATATCACAATAGACTGCCACGATTATTAAAGTGATTTATATATTTGTAATAATATTTCTTTTAATATTGAGACCAGAAAGATAAAAAAAATATTAACAGCAAAAAATCGAAAGAGTATGACTATCTAGGTATAAAAATTTGAGGCCGACATAAAATTACTAATTGAATGGTTTGTAGAAAAATGGCAAGATTGGCGATAGTTTTCTAAAACACAAATAAAATGCTACAATTTTTACTCCTTGTCCCATTATGGAAGTATTCATGTTTAAAGACATGGATACAAATTTCAATCTACTAAACGTAAAAGGAAATGGGGCTGTAAATGAGATTTTAAAACTATTTATCACATCGTTATAACTGAAACCGCGTTTATTTATAGTAGTTTATAAGCAAGGAGTTATAATAAAAATAAATGAGAAATATTCAAGTTTATTAAGAAAATATACCTAGACCAATAAATAATAACTTGACTTTTTATTGAATATATAACCTGGGATGGGATGATGGGTTTTATGCGGAAATCTAGGTGAAATAAGTGGTAAAGACAATAGATATATAAATAAATTTGCATTAGAAATACTATTAACAAAGCCGATGCAAAAGACAGAAGTACCAAAAAAAGGATAAGTATGATTAAAAGATTTTTTCTCTATTTATTCGATATTTAAAGAATAATAGAATTAAAGACAAACTAAGATATTAAATTTAAAGGTTTAGCAACGCAATTTCATAGTTGAAGATATTTTTATAGCATACTCCTTATTATTAAAGGATTTATTGAGTTTGATTAAGAAATAAAATTTCCAAATAGAGAATGGCAGATTTTAAACAAGGAGAAATATGAAATAAAACTAGCATCTAAATAAAATATAGCAGCAAAATTATTCATATAAATATCACAAATTATTTAAGTTATACTCCTAATATTTCATGTTTATCCATGTCTAAATAACAGATAAATCATTTTTGAGAAGAAAAAAAGAGATGCATGATGCAATTACGTAAATATGTTACATTGGGTGTACATAATAATACGATTTAATGCACTTCAACATCCGATTAAAACAATTTTGATCACATCATAACATAAGCCACATTAAAGAGCAAACACAAAAAGCATCCATATAGTTTTTACACCAAACTACACCAAAAATCCTTCAGAACCATTTACCCTAATTTGTGCTCTCATTGTTTGGACACTGTTCATAATTTTTTTCTGATGTCCAACTAAAGTAATACCTAAAAGAGTCAACTGTTGAACAGTTAGATTTATAACTGAATCCATATCAGTTATGTTTGCAGCATGGAAATTCTCAACATATCTTCCCATTTTAATGGAGTTTAACCAATCCTCTACACATGTGAAGTGCGTTAAGTCAGGTGCATCGCCTGTCAATGGATTGGCTGATCTATTTTGAGCTATTTTTCGCAGAGTGTCTGGACATCTAATAAGTTTGTCTAAAGTCTTAACAACACTTACAAATGAAGGTCTGTGTGTTCTTTCTTTCTGCCAACAGTCTAGCATCAGTTGGTATATAGCCTCTGGACAATCCATTGGAGCTGGTAGTCTATATCCTTTTTCAATAGATTTTATTACATCTTGATTGCTCCAATTCCAATAAGGCCTTTCACCAAAAGACATAACCTCCCAACACACAATACCTAATGACCATACATCACTCGCTGATGTAAATTTTCGGAAAGCAATGGCTTCCGGAGCTGTCCAACGGACTGGAATCTTTCCACCTCTAGTTGTATAAGTCCCTTCCGTCGTAGATTCAATTTCTCTGGACAATCCAAAGTCTGCTATCTTACATATTAACTGGGAATTGACTAGTACATTGCGAGCTGCCAAATCTCTGTGTACATAGTTCATTTCTGATAAATATTGCATACCCGAGCCTATTCCTCTGAGCATTCCAAGAAGTTGCAGTACTTGGAATTTCCCATCATTTGCTCTCAAGAATGTATCTAGAGAACCATTTTCCATATATTCAGTAATTATCATCACTGGATTGCACTTGGTTACGACACCTTGCAAAAATATGACATTGGGGTGTTCAAATTGTCCCATAATAGATGCTTCTGTGAGAAAATCACATTTGCTTTTTTCTGCTGATCCTGGCTTTAAAGTTTTGATGGCTACATCTATCTCTTGAGAACATGATGGTGGCAATTTCAATTTCCCACGACACACGTCTCCAAATTCACCACCACCAATAATAGTTTCTATTGTTATACAAGAAGAATCTATTTCTCGGGCAAACTCCTTGACCGCTTGATTAGGATCTTCGTATGTATGAGGATCTATGTACGTACGACAAGAAGCACCTGCAGCAGTAAAAAGAGGTGTTGTTACATTTGAATTTGTTTTCACTGGTATATTCTCCAGTCCAGTGTATACTTCTCCGTTTCGATAATCTAAAGTGTTGCAGTCACTGGGCTGCTTCTTATTGAACTCATTGTTAGCTCGGTATCGAATACACAAAACTGTTGTAATTATTAAAGTAACAAGCAGTATAACTCCTCCAACTAACGACAGAGATACTATGATGACATTCACATTGTTTTCTTCTCCTATATAGGAGGGGCTTGCAATCACATCTGTTCTTCCAAATATTACAGGACTAAATTCACCCCATCCACGTTGAGATTTCGCACGAACTTGTATTCCGTATTCAGATTGCTGATGAAGTCCACTAATAGTGACTTGAAGATCGCTTGTTATTATTGTAGAAAAATTAGAACCTTCCATATCAATTTTTGGAAACCACCTTACTTCATAAGTTTCTATTTCAAAATCAGGTTCAGTGATGTCATTTACTAACGCAGCATCCCATGCTATTGTGAGTTCTGAGCTCTTAACAGACACAACTCTGACTTTGTTCACAGAGCTAATCACTGAAGCTTCGGTTGTAACAGAAAGTTCAATAAACTCGGGATCATGACTAGATATTTTACTAACTCCATTCTCCGCAAATACTTGGAATCTGTAGGTAGTAACGGGATTCAAACCAGAAATCGTTATTCGGGTGTCATTGAAGTATTCAGGTGATGGTGAGAATTGTACTGTAGACCCACACATATCACACTTGACTCTGTAAAACACATCAAGTCTTCCACCCAGTCTACTAGGTGGTCTCCAAGATAAAATTACAGTGGATTGATCTATAAACGATGCGGTGAGATTTTCAGGAGAAGAAGGCCACTGAGTACAAGGCATGCTTTTTGGATCTTTTTCAGCCCTGTAGTAACCAAAATCACATGTACATTCACTAACAGCATAACCTGTAGATTTTGAATGCTCTGGGCATAAAGAGCAAGGATCATCACTGGTGGTTGCTTTATAACGTCCAGGAGGACACTCTGTGCATATTTGCTTCTCAATGTCAGGCTCATATCCAGCTTTACACTTACAGCCACCACTTGGGTGAGTCCACTTCCCATCCCCCTTACATAGATAAGTTGGCATGTCAACTATTTCAGCGTTTGCTACACATGTGCCATTAGCTTGTTCTATGATTGTAACTTCTTTGCCTGTTGGAGTCACAGGAAAATGAGCAAAATTGATACTCACTTCTGGACAGACTATGTGATAAACTTTAACCGCCAATATGGAAATACAAGCCCCTTGGTCTCTAAAAGCGAAATAGACCCCTCGCTTAGTAATTGCTATACTTTTGACTTCGACATTGATATTAACCTGAGAGTTGGCATTGAATCGTCCCTCCCCAGCTGCTATTCTTCCAATCAGCTTGTAGCTCTCAGGCTCCCATGGGGGTTGCTCTCTGGTTGCAACATCAAACTCATAATAAAGTAAACTGAATGTTTCTTTACAACTGAGAGCATTGCCTGGAAACATGGAACAGTCTCTAATAGTGAATTTAACTTCAATATATATCCTATTAGCGTTTCCTCTCTCAATAAACGGTGTCCAAAGCCAATTGTTAACATTATGAGAACTCACGTCGCAAACCACGTAAGAACGCCAATTGATTCCTTTTTCAAAATTGGTGAAGGACTCCTCTACCCAACCATATGCAGCTGAAACGGAAGCGTATGGGTAAGGATATTTTGTCCATTCCAACTTTTGCTCTTGTGTGGTGTCCAATAAAACAACTTGTTCACTCACAACACTTCTACCAGCAATGGCGATCAATAGAGAAAGAATGAAAATTCCTTCAAATATTGACGCCATTTCGCCGACGTATGTGAAATATTTACTTAAAACATGATCATTACACAGTCAAAACAATTGTCACACACACTAAACTAATTTTAATTCACATTTTACAAGTTACTCATCCAAGTAATTTCATATCGACATTTTAAGTACGGAAGTACACGTACATACACTTCACAAATGGCCTGCAACTCTTTATAATTCTGTTTCACTACAATATACTCGCACCTTATTCAAAAACTTGCGAATGAGATATTAAAACGAGTTCATCTAAGTTGGACCAAAATATAGATAAATGCATTTTAATTCAAGATAATGCACTTCCATTAACAATGGTCGGACATGAAAGCCTGTGCTAGAGGGTGGGGGGCGCCTCCATTACACTCACAATAACTTCAAAATGTGCGCTTCACATTGCAATCGATTAACGCAATTACACAATTAAACGAGACACGCGAAAATGTTATTTCTAATGTGCGTCGATATTTTTGACTTGCACAGATCTAAACGAATGCAAAAACCGCAAACTGAGACAGACAGTCCATCCGTAGACCCTATGCCACAAACGAAATTTTAGGACTTTAGGTACCAGTTAGGTACTTTCGTTGGTGTGAATGTTGTCTGCTTGAAAGGTTCGTTCCGTGTACCCGCGATATGAATTCGTCTGATCAATTCGTCTGATCCGTAATCGCATAAAATCCTTGTTAATACCTACTTGATAATATTATGTAACCCAAATGAATTCTATTGAATGAGCAGTTGAAAACATTGTGTATGTCTCTGAACTATGGAAATTTGATACGTTGCCGCGTGTAGTTCAGTCAGATGTGTTCAGACCCTTAAGAGACATAACTATATTGTAACTATTTTTATAAAGATAATTTTGAATTTCAGAAACGAATAGTTTGTATGAGAGAGCATTGCATAAGGCGAGGCCTTCGAGATTTGCTGTCTGTTTTACATAACGAGAGAGAAGGCAATTTCAACGATCTCGGATAAGGCCTATTCGTGTGTCATCACTGCCTTCTATATTACATATAGTTAGTAAGTGGTATTACTATATTATAATCAGAGACGTGTCATAATAAACATATGACTGATTATAATAAAGAAGGCAGTGTGTGTAAGTGTGTCATATTTTTTTTTATCGAACGGCGTCGTTGGATATTGTCACAGAGTTAAAGTCTGATATCTTGCCTTTTAAGAGAAATCATGGAAACAGTCTGGTAACACCAAGAACCGCTAACCTGCTGCTATTAGTGCTATTATAATTTAATAATAATACCGGGGTTAGCCAAGGTAAACGTGTAAGCATGGCTTTTAGCCTTCATGTTTGGTCTTGTAGTATGTATATATAAAAAACTGATTTATTTTTACAATTATCTAAAATTTTCCGTCAGAATCAAATGTCAGATCTCATTAAATCAGCCGTTTCCAATCTGAAAAATTTCGAGTCGAACTCGAGATGTCATTGTCTTGTTCAAAAATATATCGTTTAAGCTAGACAATATAAAATATTATTGCGAGGCCGACATATAAGAGTATTAGAGCACGAAATGGAAGTCACATCATGCCCGTTCGATGAATGCGAAAACCGCTCAACAATAATTGAACCTTTATTTTTACGATACCTATATAATGTAGACATGTTTATATACATGTATAGGTGTATAGAAGCGAAAAGAGAGATAGAGTTGCCACTATCAGAAATAACATTCATAATAAGAAAAAAATACCTATCACAATTATTTTACAATCCATAAAATGTTACGGGTATGAATATAGCGGTAAAAATTAAACTTACTCCCTAACAAATGTCTAATACTCCGAATGAAATAAAAAAAAAACCTGGAATAAAATAGTATCGGTATAATGAGGTTGACTGGAAAGTGCTGGGGGTGAGTACGTAAGGGCTATAGCACGACTAACTACTTCCTAGTGTAGTTAGCGCGAGTACGTAACGTTACAAATGTAGTTAGTTGTGCGTTTCAGCGTGGTTATTATGTAGTTAAGTCGTGGTTATGTTTAGTTAGATTGAAGTGTGGTTAGTCGTGCTATAGCAAAAGTTACGTACTCACTACCCTGGTGTGAGTAATCGAATATTCTGGCATAAATAAAGGGGAATATATTCTGGAGGAGGCCAAGGCTCACAACAATGGCGGATCCAGCATTGGCGCCAGGGGGGGAAGGGGTCACGACATAGCAAAAAAAGGTCATTTCTAAAATTTGGTATCTGGAAACTACACTGTTTCTAAAAAAAAAGGTCATTTCCATGATTCAGGGAGGGGGGTCATGAACCACAATAACTTATAATTATTATAATAGAAAAGTAGGTATTTTATTAATAAATGTAAGTACTGTACTGCAAATTACAGGCCTGGACCCATCCCAGGGGTCATGACCCCCTCCCTGGATCCGCCCTTGGCTCACAATGGGCTGTCGTGGTCATGGATGGAGCCAGTAATAAACTATTCAGATATTTATGTTAATTTTTTTCAATATCTATTAAATATAAACTATCTGGCAATATTGTTTGCATTACTGTAAAATATTATAAATTCAATATTTGTATATAAAAATAATTATAGAATCCTGTCTCTTGATGTGTAAGATTGGTTGACTGGTAGAAATAATGTTGGGCATTGAATTCTTTGAGCTTTAATTAAACTTTTGTAGGTATAGGAAAAATAATCAAATCTAAAAAAAAAAATATTAATTCTTCTTTAACTGTGTTCTCCTGGCTCTCCAGTGGCGTACTGTGGGTTTTCGCCGCCCGGGGCGGGCACCCTTTGCCCCCCCCCCCCACACCAACCTATATTAATTGAAAAAAAAAAACAGCCCGAAATTTTTCAAAATTAAATAGTAAAAAAAAATAAGCCTTTATAATATTTTTCTATTTAATTTTTCTTAGGTACAGCACAACAATAGATAATAGTAAAGGTATCAACTTAGTTAAAAAATTCAATATTCGGGCAGAGTGGGGCAGAGCCAACTTCTGACCCATATTTCTCTACCTGCAGACCTCATGGAAATGTTATTTTTGTTAAGGACCTCCACCTGATATGAAATTATATATATATATGAAGCATGAACGAAATGTTTTGGGTACTCCGTGTGCTCAGGTTGGCTCTGAAAAGAGCCGTTGGTCGCCCGACGTTTCCATTGGATTCCACCAATCATCATCTGGGGCAGATGGGAAGCCGCTGGGAAGCAGCATAATAAAATATATTAGGTGTAAAAAGCAAGTATGTATTAGTACATCATCAATAATATATATTAGTTAATTCAAAATAATGATTAATAATTATTATTTTTGTACTCAGCAATTCAAAATAATGATTAATAATAATTAATGTACTTAGCAATAATATGTAGTTCGAATTCATCAAGCTTCATGAGTGAGAAATTCTATGTATTTATAAACTACAATACTGTTTCAAAGTTACCGCTGCTTACAGAATAGGAATCACTTTGCTATATTAGTTTGGTTTCTGTAAGAACATTATTTATTTTTATCTCCTTTAAACCCATCAGTGGCGTACCGTGGGTTTTTGGCGCCCGGGGCGGAATTAAAATTTGGCGCCCCTCCCCAAATAATTTGGCGCCCCCCCCCATATAATTTGGTGCCCTTCCCCCTTATATAGTTTGGAACCCCCTCCCATATAAAAAAATACGAAAAAAAAAAAAAAAGTTTGCATATTTATTTTAATTTACATAAGTACTTACTTACAGCACACACATAAAGTACAAATATTCAATTTTGGGACAGAGCTAACTTCTGTCAGATTTTTCTATCTGCGGATTCACATGTTTTTTTAAGACCTTAAACCGAAATTAAATGTTATTTTTGGTCGAAATATAAATTCTGATTTTATCAATCTGGTCGTGTATAACATAGCTCAAGCAGATTTTGCCGCCCTTTCTAAAGAGGCGCCCGGGGTGGTCCGCCCCTCCGCCCCCCCCCTCGGTACGCCACTGAAACCCATACATAGGTTTTAATATTTTAATAAATAGAAAAAGGTGGTAGGTAATCAGCGAAAAGTGCGATAGCTTTTAAAGGCAGCTGGAGAGTGGTTAAACGTACTCACTACTCGGTTCTTTTAGTCACATTAGTAATGAGTGGTAAATTCTTTTTGATGAAAGAAGATTATTACTTATCAGTCTAATTATTATGGTTTTTATTAATTTTCATAGATGAAATGTATAACATTGTATAGATTAAATTTAAACAAAATACATTTTTTTTGGTAAATATATTTTATTATAAACATGTCATATAAAATATTAAATAATAATAATATAGTTTTGAGTTATTATGACAAAGATACATAGTTTTATTACTTTCCAAAATTATTGATGGCAGTGTGTACTTAATCATAAACCAAAAACCCATCAGATGATCTGTATATTTAATTCTCCTTTGCATGGTTTAGAAGCTCCTCAAGAGAATATTGCAGTAATGCTTTCAAGGGCCCAACTAATAAAACTTCTGCCTTTTTTAATTTGTCTAGTGAAATAGACAAGCGCACCATAGATTACTTAAGTCCATGCTGCTTAATATTGTATGAATTTGGGTGAGATGTAATTAAAAATGATGACCCCAATAGCAATTCAAATCAATGTGTTCTATAAAACTCTTTCAAACAATGATTTTAAAGCAATGTAAAGCAGCTACAAGTTAAAAGCATATAAAAGCTTCATAACACTCTTCAAACTCAACAATGCGAGATCTTTTTCTTGAAAAGTCCATAAATATCTTAGAATAACATTATTCAGAATTCAGTAAAAAAAAATCTCACAAGTAGAAAAAGGAATTCATTGATTCACCAATTTAAAGTGTCTAAAGGAATAATCATGTAAACAGTAATTATGTGTTCTTAATAATATGGCACCTTCGGACCATAGAGAATAAAAAAAAAATCTAATTAAAGAGCATCAAACCACTTTAATTCATTACTTGCATACTATACCTACTGACATTCAATCAGTTTTTTTTTTGTAAAAAAAATGCCCATATATGCATTATGAGCGAGACCTCAGCAATGAAAAATTTGGAGTGTTCAGAATGTACATACAAAGCTTTGTTGAAATCAGGTTGAGTTACCCTCAAAAGAGAAATATATTCATAAAAATAACTATAATATTATTATACTTAACCAAAAATTTTATACATATTTTTTATTGTTATATTATGTTACATAATAATATTGTGTAGAAAATTTAATTTAACAATATTCAATACATAAAAGTGGATTGGGATAGGTCTTTTTTGGAGGAGGTTTAAACTCTTCTTTTTTATATTCTATCAAATAAAAAACAATTTTAAATAAATATAATACTTGCATGATAATATTAACAAGTGTATGCAAAAGTTCAATAAAAAGTAATTTTTTTCTATACTTACTTTTTTATCTTCGTCATTATGCCAAACAATAAGTATAGTTATTATAAAAGTTGAAATTTTACGCTAAAAGTAAGCATAGTTTCAAACTTAAAAAGTGGCTTTTGAACAAACTGAGGTCACAGTTTATCTTTTTTGTGAACCTATCCCAACGCACCTAACATTAAAAATATCCTGATTAGTATTGAAAATGTATAAAGAAGAAAACATGTCATTTTTTTTTCAAATTTTATAAAGTCTATGTTTGAAATATATGTTTGTGAATTATGCATATTAGTAATTATAAAGTTCACCTACAAAATGGAAAATAATAATATTCGTAAAAAAAAAACTCTCTTCTTAATACTACCTACATATTAATATGCGTAGACTAAAAACCATGAAACGGAATTCATATTTGATGAACAAACATAATAAATAACACATTGAAAATATAACTGAAGATAGTTTTACCAAAAATTATAAACTTTTTTTGGTTTAATACAAATTTAATTAGTTCCGAAATATTGCAAGACTTCAAATATAAATGACATCTTATTATATAAATATAAAAACAGTAGGCGTCAGTTATTGTGATAGCTGATTAATAGAATCAACCGCTTTATATAATCAAAAGTCCCAGTTCCAAATTAACAAATGCAACGGTGCATTGGTTAAGTTACCGCGCACGGTTCGGAGGTGTACAGGTCCTTAAAGGCATAAAAATACACTCGCTAATGATCTACAGTTCTAATGAAAAATAATAAAGTCAAAGATTTTCGAAAACTATCTGAGACAATGGGACAGAGAACTTTAAAAAAGGCAGCCTCTTTTTGGACAATTTTTTTTCTTTTTCTCACCTTGCTTTTATAATACGTACCTATGTTTGTGTGAAATATAAGTACTAGGTATGTACTATGTACCTATATTTAAATGGCTGCTGCTTAATAGAATAAAGACACACAGGACAAACATAATATATATCACAATATCAGACACCTTCTGTAGCTGTAAATTATTCAATGATTATTTTTTTATGAAATAATAATGTATGTAACTTTATTATTTATAGTTTTGATTGGGTATTACAATTATTAAAAAATTGTAAATGATTAAGTTATAATTGTTTAACATAATACATTACAATGAACTTAGTATATTTGTAAAGAATGAGTAGTTTAATGAATTCAAGACTAAAAAGTAGAGTCTGAGTGAAAATGACGATTTTTCAAGATATTATCTTGGATTTGTTGCTTTCTGCGCTTTCCCCATTTTATGCGATAAAATCTACTAAGTCTTCTGATACCTGATCTATTGAAGAGATTGGCTCTTTCTAGCTCAAGATAAATTTGGAAGTACAGAAGGTAGTAATAACACCAAAGTTAAAGCCTTTTAGAAGTTGCTTTAGAAAAATGTAATTGAGTGACAATGCTTTTCGCAAAGAATGTAGATTATCTTAAAGTTGTTAGGAGTTGGTTACTCAATCAGATTCCCATAACTTTCTGTTTTCCAATGCTCTTGATATATCCCTATATATATTCTTGGGAACAAAGATGTTAAAAACTCCCTGTGATTGACCATAAGTCTGACTCTACTAATTAGATTTATCAAGCAGAATAAATTGATTCTTGTCTAAAAATAAAACATACTGTATTTTTAAAAGTCCAATAATGAACCTCAGGCACATGAATGCAATATACTTACTATAAAAATGCCTTTTTATAATGTAAGATGTATATTGAGTGGAGACTATACTAATTCATGACTAACCATATAAAACTAGAATACGTTAAAAATTTTGTTGGGATATATTTCATAAGATTTTTATTTCGGAATATACATAAATATTTAACACTGTAGATATTGATATGCCTACTTATAAGGAGATACAGAAGTAGGTGCGAAATGAAGGATATTTTGATTCAAATCCTTGAATCATTGAAAACAAAAAAATTCTCATTAGAGAAAAAAGAAATTTCTTTCTTTTTTTATTATAAAAATATCAGCCCTTACAAAAATATATAATATTATAAAATTCATACAAATACTTAAAATTGGCAATCAATAACAATTGTGCACATTGTAATATATAGGTATATTTTATAATATTATAATGAATGTGGCGTAGTCTTTTAAAATTTATACCTATACCAAAATAAGTTTAATATAAATATTATAAAAATTATTTATTATGTCACATGTTTTGTATATATTTTGTGTTCAATAAATTATTATTATTATTATTATCAAAGAACAAATAATTATTATAAATCAAAATCAAAGATGGGTTATCAAAAATCATAGTCAGCACATGAATAATTATCAATATGCTTGTTTAATGGCTGTAAATTGACCATGGCATTTCAGTTATGCTGAAGTAAATTTGTTAATCTTACAAATTGATAATGATATTGGTGTTAATAATTTGGATAAAAAAACTAATGACCTTCAAAGATTTTTTTATTCCTTTAATTCATTATTCTCACTTTCTACCATTAAGATACCTCAAAAGAGATAGAAGAATAATTTTATATGAAACGTTTTCACCTTCTTTATTATAAAAAAGCTAACAAATGTAAAGACAATATATTTATTAAAAACTAAAGTAAGCTTACTGGTAGATAATTATACATATTATGCTTGATTTTTATTAATATTAAACACTTTGAAAACCGATTTCATAAACATATCATTTTTTATATAGACTTTTATTTAATTACATTAATAATTACACATTTTTTATTGTAATATTACCAAAATATTCTCTCGGCCACTTGAATGTTTATACATAGTCTTAAGAGTAAATTTTAGATAACTTAAATACTATTATTTTAAACAGATATTATAATACCTTTTTTCTACAGTTACTAATAATATACATTTTTAAAGAAATCATTTATGTATAACCAGTGGCGTATTCTTATAAATTTTTTTTAGACAATTTTATTTTTTTCCAATCATAATCTCAAATAAATATAAACAAATTTCGTACATCAAAATAACAGGATGTTAATTCACTTAAAACTAACAATCTACAAAAATATATTTAGAAAATATTCAATACATAATTAACTATTGTTAGATACATACATAAATTTTTAGAAGGATAAGTAAATTTATGCATCTGGACAATTTAACATTAGGTAATATTACAATAAGAATTGAAATCAATCCACTTTAATAAAACTACACCAAATTATGATCAAAACGACATGAATTAACTTTGGCAGTGTATATAAAAGCTTAATTCATCTTTTCAACAATTGAAACATCCCGGCCAAACAACGAATATTTAATTTGGCTTCAGTGTTGGTGTGTGTTAAAAAGAGAAAGATCTGGTTCAAAAACTGGTTAGAGAAACAAAGGGACTGGAAAAATACCTAAATGTTTTGTTGTTTAACTATTTCATAATTTACAAGCTACATTATTATGATAAAAATATTTATAAATGCTAATAATTCACCATAAACCTCTGATGGATATTTTTCTCAATTTACAAAAGTACACATCTTCTACGTTTAACAGGTTCTGGTGGCTCCAAAGCAGCTAATATAGCTTCATCGAATACATTCTTCAGACCTTTCTGAAATATCAAACCAATAATTACAACAAAAATCTTATTTTATAGTTAAGAATTTCAGTAGAAATGTAATAAATTTTTGAACCTGTGTAAGAGCTGAACATTCCACATATTTAACAGCTTTTAATTCCTTTGCCAATTTTTCACCTTGTTCCAAAGACACTGGCTTTTGTTTATTTTTTGCTAATTTTTCTGTAGTTCCAGCGTCTTCCCTAAGATCTATTTGAGTGCCAACCAGGAGGAATGGAGTTTTTTGACAATGGTGTGTAATTTCAGGTACCCACTAAAATGACAGTTTATTAATTTTTTTACAAATATATTCTAAAGTTTTTTATCTAATCCATTGTGAGTAAAATTATCAGGGGCTCGGGCCAAATCAAATAAAATGGCTACTATTGTGACATGGACAATGGGATGTTTTTTTTCCTTTTTGTGCCGCTAGAGGCGCCCTTGCTAATCCGGTCAATTGTCAAATTCAGTGTTGCCTACGGGGGGCGATTTACTTCTTCTTATGGTCGCTCACAATCTAACCTCCAAAATATCATTCTAGTTTATTTCAAATTAAACAACTTATATATTATTATACACGATAACTTACAATAGGTTTAGAGTAATCATTGTACATTTTTTACATACTATTACAAATAAAATTGTTCATCTTTTTTTATATACCTACCTAAATACAAATTAAAAAATACAGAACAGCACCCCTGAAATTTATTCTCAAATTTATGCGCAACAAAATCAACAACTTCTTAGCAACTCAATCAACAACTTCTTAGCAACGCAATGGAAAACAAACTTCCCAACGTTGGCATCACTGAAAAAAACATCTCTACGTTGGCAGCACTGAATTTGACAATAGACCTGATTAGAAGTTCTGCCACCTAGTGTGTATTGTCGGAAGCTCCCCAGAAAACTTCCCATTGAATACAAGAAATGACAAAGGGCATACATGCCAAATAACTGAAAAAGAGTTTATTTCTGTTTAAAAAAGTAAACTCATTTTGCAAAATACAAGAGCTTTTTATTTACATATAACTTATATTTATTGAATCACTATAAATTCTGTCATGTCAAAAAACATGTTTGTCTAGGACATTTTCATACTTTTTAACGAAAATGATTATATATCTTACTTTGGCCCTTGCATAAAATAATATTTAATGCCATTCAGATCCTTAAACAGGCACATTATTTCAAAGATTAGTATTTTCTGTTGATTGGTGAAATAAAATTAATTTTGGTTTATTGACACTTAGTCCCTTTTACATGTCTGGATTCAGAACATCACCATGGTGACTGTCAACATGATGAACTAAGCAGCGATTTTGTAAGACCTGACTTAGGCCTCTGAGCAAATAATGATGACTCTAATTTGAAATATGTTTATTTTTCTGTATTTCAGTATCAGTGATTATGGAAAATAGAGTAACTTAAAATATATAGAACTAATTGGATGTAATTAAATACCTTTTCTTTAACATTTTCAAATGAACTTGGATGGACTACCGAAAAACAGACAAGAAATACATCAGTTTGCGGATAACTCAGTGGCCTCAATCTATCGTAATCTTCTTGACCTATAGAGGAATTAATTAATGATATAAGTAACAGTAATTACAAATTGATACAGTATTTCATTGATGTTTTACTGGTGTTCTTATTGTCCATACTATTTGTGTAATTGTTTGTTATAAAATCACTGTTTGTATATTTGTTTAATAAAAATAAAAAATAAAATAAAGAAATTTGAATATACAAACCTGCAGTATCAAAAAGTCCTAAAGTATAAGGTTCTCCTCCTATCATCACAGTAACAGCATAATTATCAAATACTGTAGGCACATATTCTGATGGAAATTTATTTGTGGTGTAGCTTATCAACAAGCAAGTTTTACCAACTGCTCCATCTCCGACAACGACACATTTGATTGTCTGCATCTTAATGCTATACGAAGATGAGATATCTCTTTTGATTATTTTTTTGTTGGTTTTAATAATGATGTTAGACTGAATTTTTCACAAATTTTAAAACACTTATTTGCAATCAATAGATGTTTGGTAAAAATTTACATAATACGGAATTCTGAAACAATGAAAAAAGAACAATTATAGGACTGAATTATAAATGCTTTTCTCACATAAGCGTGTCTGGAAAATTTGTTTAATTATCCAATTCGCAATATGAAAATAGTGGTCTAGGAGAAAATGTTAGGGATCCCTAAAAATATGGCCTTTTATTGACGACTTTATTTTCACTGACATCAACTGCCTAGTTTTTTGCTTGAAATTCTTAGTGGAGGATGGAATCCTGTCTCAGATTGGACATGACGAGTTGACTATAAAAAAAACTCACGCAATAAGTTCCGCAGGATAAACAGTGCTGATATTCATTGAGTGAGACTGAGAACCAGGACAAAAGAAATTGTATTCTTCTGAAAGTCAAACTCCTATATTTCCTTAACATTCCTACCAAAATATAAAAATAACTAAGTACTTGTAACTTTTGATTCTAAATAGGTATCTCTTCAATAATTTGAGTGAAAAAAGATAAAAAATTCAAATCAACGGAATCTATTGATATAGGTAATTTATCAAAAACTGGATGATGCAATAATGAAGAAGCAGAAGCATAATGAAGAAGCAGAGAAATGGCATAACAGAAGAACAAACCCAGAACTGTAAAATATGTAACTTACAAACGATAAGAGCCGACCCCAATGGCCAACTGAGGCAATAAGTTGGCAGGGTGCCAAGAAGAAGAAGAAGTATAATTCATTTTAGATTTGCAAGTAAATAGAATTGATTGTGCGAACTGGAAAGCACACATTAAAAAATAGGACATAAGAATACAATTTTGTCTACTCGTATCATAGAAGATAAAAATAAACATATTTAAAAGCTTCTTTAAATTGAAAATGCATGAACTTTTGCTATAAAGTAATACAATGGACAGATACCATGAATGCTTGCCTATTTAATGGAGGATAAAAAAGATTTTGCAAGAAGCTTTGAAATAATGTCACAAATTTTCTCTAGATTGGCAAGAAATCATACAAAGTCCATGTTTCAGAAACAATGTCGAGCTGTTGGAGAGGATGCAGAGAAGGGCAACTAAAATGCCAGTTGGGTTTTCAAGACTTATGTATGAGAGAGACTTAGATTGTTGAAACCCTCCACCCTGGAGAAACGGCGTAAACATGGAGATTTAATTGAGATATTTAAAGTCTTAAATGGACATTACTACTGTCCAAACATTCCGTCTCTTTTCACCTTCAATGAGAACACTAATCTACATGGACACATAATGAAGTTGTCAGCAATAAAACCTTCATTTCACAAAGAGTTGTTGAGCAATGCAATTCACAGCCATAGGAAGATGTGGAATCAACATGTTTAAAAACAGACTAGACAGACTCCTTAATACTGACCATACTCAATAGTCGTAACATTATTTATACTGCCTGCCAATCATCAAATAATACAATTTATTTAGCTTTTACCGGTCACATTAAAAAAAATTACAGAAAAGGATTAATACAAATAAAATAGAGTCAATTTTCCTGATTTTTTTTTAAATAATACTTTTATAAACCAAAAATGAATTGCTATCTAGTCAGAAGTTTGGTTGACAAAAAATGAGAAAAAGTTGATTTGGAGCCAAAATGGAATTACACAATGACTTCATTAAATATGAAAGAATAGCCAAGACTTGTTCAAGAGAGAGTCTGAGAAAGAAGAAACACTATCAAAAACACAACCCTAGAAGTCTAAAGAAGAAAATCATGACATATCCAATAGACTGATTAACCTATCAAAATGTAAAAAGTGGTTTGAAAAACTTGCTTTCTTGCTATCGCTTGTGAAATGTAAAAAAATCTATTAAGAAATAAAAACTGTCAAGGGATTTATTGATATCACTTGATCTCTCTCAAGAGAGAAAAGTAAGTGTTGATAAGTACATAATCTAAAAAAAATACAGTCTATCCTTCAGGATAGATGCCACAATATTTTGAAATAACGTTTCTTGGTTGAAGTTTCAGCATGGTTGGCATCCTATTTGATGCAGAATGAATTAAGATTATATTCCTATAATTCAATGGGAACATAAATTTAATATTTATGGATTTTTACAAAACTGAGGCCTTTGTAAATTTATAGTAACAACTTGGGAAAAGTTGCAAATTATTGAGTCAGTATTTGAGATAAACACAAGAAGCACAGGTGAAAAGACAAAATACATTATATCACTAAAAATTTTATGATAAAACGAATCATTTTCTAGACAAATTTTAAAGAAAATTATGATTATGTATTGAGTGACAATTATTCGCTGCGGCTGTGCCCTCACATATCATTATCACACTTAACATGGTGATGTCTATTCTGTTAACATACCCTAAAATTATGGCATGACAGGATGTAGTACGTTTAAAACAATACAGATTAATCAAAATATAGTTTCAATAAAAAAATATTTATAAGTCTTAACTAACATGTAATAAAATTCGCCAAATTAAATATAAGCGGTAAAACTAAACAATTAAATAAATTAGTAGAAAACCGCACAGCAATAGACACAATAACATCGCCGACGACCATTTTGTCACCGACAAATCAAAGCTGGATATATGAAAAATACGCTTGAATATAATAAGAAATGTCATGTAAATATAAATTTGATTATTCTAAAAACAATACCTTATAAGATGGATACTCAAAAATTCTCAAAAAGTAGGTAACTGTATTAATTTGTTTTGTAACGCAATACACCGACGCATGGGTTGGGCACAGAGGAATGCGGAACGTTCATATAATAATATTATCTATGACGTTCACACCACCAAAAGATAGAATTCCGCCGGCGTCTATGTACTGCCATCCCTATCCATTTATTACATAAAGAAAATAAATTTCAGCTCTAGTGATAATCTGTAATTTTGGATGCTTAATATTCCATTCTGAAAAGTTTTTGAAACAAAACTTTGAAAAAATGTAATGATGTTTAACTTAAGAAGGTGTTGACTAAATACACAAAATGTCAAAATCATAAATAGAACATATTTGAAATTCGATAACTATGTATAATCATATCAATCAATAAAAATATTATTTTACTACAATACCTACTATTTTGGTCCAAATTTTAGATACTTAGGTGTTCGATAACTTATTTTTCATACACACTTAATAAGACAAACAAATACCTAATATTGTTTAAAATATTTACCCGTTAGTTTTGTGTGTGGATAGAAATAAAATGATGTTCAAAATACAACAAAGGATAGTAATAAAATAATTTATTGTTTCATTTATTTTATTTTCAGGAGAAATTATTAGTATTTGATTTTTCGATGCTGACAATATTGTAATAATATACATACGCTTAGGTATATAACAGTACAAGTGTATATGTATTACAAGAGGTCTTGTCTTTACGGCTCTCGGTATGCGGTGTTAACACGAGGCGAATATCGCCAAGACCAGGCCCCCACATTATTTCCTGGGCCCCGTTGCTAAAAGTTATGATGCCCCCCCCCTCTCACTACCAAAAAAAGAATTTTTGACTCTTTTTTACAATATACATTTTTTAACTTTTATTACAATTATTTTTCATCAAATCAAACACACATTTAAAACATATCGTAAATTTATTTTAAATACTGTTCAAACATAATTGAACAAATAAAATCTTAAATATGTTTGTTTGCTTGATTATTCACACAGATAAAATAATAACAACTACATTACGAACCATGGTTATATATTTTATTTGCACACTTCGTACCGCCTCACAATCAATCACCATGTTCTAAATTATAATTAATGTTCATTAAAAAAATATTTGTGAAAACTTGAAAGAAATACCAAAGAGAATATAATACCTTACGGAGAAGAGACGCAACTCCATAGATGAAAAAAATGTACTGACTGGTTTGTTTAGCCAACATTGAAACAAAATTTTTATTATGGTGATGTTGCCTTTCTGGTACTTGACAGCGGGCAGTCATGGTCATGCGAGATTTTAAAATGTAAAAAATACTCACAGTTCAAAAAGTGACTACTCGCGGCGCTAGTAGTTCAAAAATAAAATGTCACTCCTTGCAAGGAAAAGATTTTTGACAAAACCCTTCTAAATGAGTATGTTTCAACCTAACAGAGTGTAGTGTTATCATTCGGGGAGGTGTCCGAAGAGGTATGGGGGGTTCCACCCCCAAACCCCCCTTAAAAACTAAGTTCCGACCTTAACCTAACCTATTCAAATCGTAATGTTATCATTCTAGGATGTTGTCAAATCCCTAATCTATTCAAATTGACTTAACTACAACGACCAGCAATATTTTTTACCTTTTTTTTTTTTTTTTTTTACCCATCACGCCGTTTCCCGAAGGGGGTAGGCAGAGAGTACGGATTTCCACTCTTTCCTATCCAAACAAACCTCTTTCGCTTCTTCCAAACGCATAACATTCCGCATACATGCTCTTCTATTCCTTTTACTCCTGACTTGGCCCTCCTCTAAGACGGCACCGATATGATCGGACCATGTCATTCGAGGTCGGCCTCGTCTGCGTGCACCCATTCTTTCAGATTTATATATCCTTTTAGTCATTCTATCTTCGTTCATTCTCTCTACATGCCCAAACCACCTTAATTTATTCACTTTCATTCTAGTCACTACACTAACATCCATTCCACATTCCTTTCTAATACTATCATTCCTCACCTCATCAATTGATAAGGTGCAATATCTTCATTTTTCAAAAAAAAAAAAAAACACCAATTTGTGAATCAAAAAATAAAATGTCACTCCATACTCCATGAAAGAAAACTTTGTATGAGAAAATAGGCAACATTTAAAATTGATTTTTACTTAAAATTGGTTGATAAAATAATAATATGTACTTCAAAAATGTAAAAAAAGGGAAAAAAAATAAGGCCTGCACCGGGAATCGAATTTACAACCATCAGTATGAAAGGCGGCGGTTATAACCACTCGTCCGCTGTGGTCTTAAGACGTCACGCCAAAAATTGATAATATCACCTACCTATACATTCCCGATCCGCTAGTGATATGAAAGAACTACTAGCGCCGCGAGTAGCCACTTTTTGAACTGTGAGTATTTTTTACATTTCAAAATCTCGCCATGGTCATACCCAATACCCAAGCAATTTTAAATTTCTCACAAGTCATTGGTTAAAAAAAAAAATTTAATTTAATGATAGCTTTATTGCAGTTTTACAAAAATTTACACAAGAGTATCTATACACCTACTAGATATTTATAACACTTTTGACAAAAGTTTTAATACATAATATTTGTTGTACACATATTTTTAATACATAATATTTGAAATTTTTGAAAAAAGTGATAAAAAAAATCATCACAAAAGTCAAAAAAATAAACATCACAATTGGTATTTTTCTCATCACTTTTATGACAAATAACACACCTTTTGCGCATTATGATTATCTTTGAATATCAACAAAATGACCTCAATCCGTAGGTTTTGTATTCTCTTCGAAAATAATACAATAACACAACAGACCGCTAAAAATGGCGTTAAAATTTCAGTTTAGTTTGATGTTTTTCAAACATAAACAGTCGCGTCGCAACTAAACAACAAGTTTGCAATTCATGATATTATTTTTGTTTTTCAATGTTGGTACCTCAAAACCTGTCGCCATCCATACAAAAAAGTGCTTTGTATGACGGTTTCGACACACTGAGAAATACTGTCAAAAATCTGCGTACCTATGTTTTGAAACTCAATGGTTGCTAGGTAAATAAAAGTGCGTTATTAAGCTATTTACCAAACACGGCATAAGCTGTTCCATTCAAAATTAATGAGAATATTATTTTCTTAATATATTTAATTTCTTATCATTGTTTTAATAGCTTCTCTGCTATTAATTTATTCCCCCGTCCTTGCGGGCCCCCTTGGCTCACGGGCCCCGTTGCCGTAGCATCGGTAGCACCGGGCATGACACCAAAATATCGCCAGCCAATTGAACCGTATGAACAGATTGTCGATAAATCTGAAGCGATAAAAAATGATTTAAAGCGATATCGCCTCAAGTTGACCACCTTTCGACTTTTGTTACTGCTGGAACGATGCACGCATGCGCAGATATGCGCGGCGTCCGTATCTATGGTTAACTTCTGTTTATGTTCTACAGATGATAGCAGTGATCCAATTTATTTTCTCCTTAGAATTCAATGGGATGTTTTTTTTCCTTTTTGTGCCGCTAGAGGCGCCCTTGCTAATCCGGTTTATTGTCAAATTCAGTGTTGCCAACGGGGGCGATTTACTTCTTCTTCTTCTTATGGTCGCTCACAATCTAATCTCCAAAATATCATTCTAGTTTATTTCAAATTAAACAACTTATATATTATTATATATGATAACTTACAATAGGTTTAGAGTAATCATTGTAAATTTTTTACACATTATTACAAATAAAATTGTTCATCTTTTTTTATTTTTTATAAACCTACCTAAATACAAATTAAAAAATACCGTAACAAAAAAACAAGAAGATACAGAACAGCACCCCTGAGATTTATTCTCAAATTTATGCGCAACAAAATCAACAACTTCTTAGCAACTCAATCAACAACTTCTTAGCAACACAATGGAAAACAAACTTCCCAACGTTGGCATCACTGAAAAAAACCTCTCTATGTTGGCAGCACTGAATTTGACAATAGGCCTGATTAGAAGTTCTGCCACCTAGTGTGTATTGTCGGAAGCTCCCCAGAAAACATCCCATTTCGCACCCAATATCTGCGTTTTTTCCTTAATTAGGAGTCACCTCATATCGTCTAAAACAACATTTTCAACTAACTCCAAGCACTCCGCGACTTCTACCTCGACGTCCGCCATTTTTAAAACCACAGCGCACCTGACAGATTGAATGTATGTCGGTGGACTCGTGTGAGCACATCACACGATCAATGGGCGACCGAGTGATATTTTTTTTTATGCAAGCGAAATCGTCTGGCCTTATATCGCCTCGTGTGAACACCGCATTAGAGAGTATATGTGTTCTGTACCCCTATTCTCTGTTTTATCGGAAGGTAGTCACGGTGTAAAGTCAGTATTACACGATACATTTTGTATCAAAAACGTGTATACGTATCGAATGCGAGAATCGCATTTGTTTCTAAAAATATTTCTGTGGCGGCTATACACGTTACCCATACAAAATGTATCGTGTAATACTCACTTTACTACCGTGACTACCTTCCGATAAAACAGAGAATTGGGGCTCAGGCAAGGGCATGGATATCACAATCTGAAGAAAGTTGATTAATTTCAGTATGGGAATGCAGATGATAGTAATAATTGCAGAAGCATAAGCCATTGATCAAAGAAAAACATTTACCTGACATAAACTAATTCACGAAACTTTTCTGTGGTGTTTTCATAACTTTCTATTGACATTTTATTTTATTATTTAAATAAAATTGACAAAAAAACCAGTTCTATGGTGTTAACTGAATAGTATTTTAGAGGGAACAACGAGGTTTGAGTGTATATTTACGTTATTTTTGCGCACATGCGATGTTCTATGTTTCTGATTGGGCGGACCACGGAATTATTTTTAATTAATGCGTGTAAATGTATAAGTAATGTAATGTTTCCAATTTTGTCTGCCGTCTGGTGGTATGTGATCCGTTTTGTTCGTTTTTAGTAGTCATTCGCCACGCGTCGGGTGTGAAAATGTCATTTTAGAAATCACAACTTCGATCCGTCATTCGAAATATATGGAAAATTAAAATCGATTCAACCTAAATGTAAATAAAATAATTGTAAGCGGGTGTATCACCCAGGATAATTTTTCATTTCGAACCTTCGACTATTTATACCAGAGTAAGTATAGTACTAGACAATATTAAAAATAGATTGATAATTAGATGATTATTCCTTCGATCTATTGTGTACAGTCAAGTGCGTTAGTCATTAGAATGTTTATATTTTTGATTTAGCAAATAGATTTATAAAATTTTACATATGATGTAGGATCTATTAATAGAGCACGTCATAATTAAAAAAAAAAATTAGATAATCGAATTTCACTATTGTGTTGTTTCATTTGGATGAAACTTGATTGGAAAACAGTTAAATTTTATTTCATTGTGCTTATACATTATGTGGACGAACTATCGCGTACATTATTTCTTTTATGATGAATATGATGCATCATCTTCCATGTTACTGTGATATATTTTATTGCCTGTGTAAAACAATGGATTTGTATTGTATAATAATATGCATTTTTGCCTTTATAAAACCAAGTGACAACTATGATTGTGTACTGTAGAAACATCTTTACGAGATTATAAGGGAAATTATGATTTTAATAACTTTCTCATATTTCCAATCTAAAATCGAATACATAGACATTGTTGCTGATTTGTGAAAGTACCTACCTATATTGTTGTAAGTGTCAGCTGTTGTATTATTTTATTTTATAAAGTAATCAAAAATAATGTTGTAGTTGAGCTGTAAAGTAGGTACCTACATGAAACTAATTTATCTGAATATCAATAATTTTATGATTATTATTGAGAGATTGCTAGTTAAAAAGTACCTCAACTTTCCAAATTCTTTTATGATTTTAGATCGTTTTTCTTCTTCTTAGTACTAAATATTAGGCTTAAAATCATTTTAAACTTCAATGAAAACTTTTCTGAATCTTGCAAATTCCAAATTTCTTAGATGCAACTATTATGGAAAATTTTCATCCATGATCTTTTTATTTAATTAATTAGCTAAAAGACTTTTTACTAAAGCGCATTTTCTCTTTGCAATTTGTTTATTATATCATAGGCTTTGTGCATTTTCTTTTTAGAGTTAGGCAACCTATCCATTATGTTTACCAATAACTGTTAAAATACTAACGTGATGGATTTCTGCCTTCTTCTTTTTGATAATACAACCCTCGGTGAGTCTTAGCTGCCTCCAAGAGCAGTCGCCATTCTCAGCTTTTTGAACTGCCCTAAGCGTACCAGTATTACTTTCGGAGAGAGTCGTTTATTTTCAACATAATGTAAAATGTTGATAATATGAATAAATCTCAATAAAATATAGTCTTGAAAAAGAAAAGAAAACAGTGGAATATTGTTTCCTCTCTGAACTATGGGCAGTCTAAAATGGTAAACTGTAAAATCGTAGTGGGCAAATAGGATGTGCTGTAAAAAATATCTAATGCCATTCCATTATATTTCGTATGATATAATTTTAAGAGTTATTCCCTCTCTCCAAAAAAAAATCTGGTCCACTGTCAAAACAAATTTGCAGATACTAGAAGCAGGTTCAGCAGATAAAGTAAGTTTATTTACCTTTGTATTCAATTTTGTTATATGTATATAACAATGGTATTATTATCAGGTAATGATAAATTAAAAATGATCCTTTTGTTAACATGTCAATTGATTGTCATTTTCTCTTATATATCTACCTACCTTTGTTTATCATCAACCCAAATTATATTATCGTTATAGTTCAAGAAATTACCTCTATTCCATCCAGTCGGTCAGTCAATTCCTATTATATTCCACTCAACCTTATCTATCCATCTGATTTTTTTTAGGGGTAGGCATAAAGGAGGAACCTCTACTCTTTTCTACCCATGCACACTCCTTTCGCTTCTTCCAACAACGTATTGTTCCTTAAACAACCTCTCCTAGTCTTTGACTCTACTTGAAAACACCATTCTTGGTCAGCCTCTTCTTATACATCTTATTTTTCAGCATTTTAAATTCTTCCTAATTCTAAGTAATCCTTTTAGCATCCATTTTTTCAACAAGCCCAAACCATCTCAACTTATAATTGTTTATATTTGTAACAACACTATCTTCCATACCACATTCCTTCCTTATATTTTCATTCCTTTCCATTTCCCACAGAGTCTTTCCACATATTCTTTGCAGAGCTTTCATCTCTACTGCATTTATAATGCATTCTATTTGTTTTCTTTCATTCTATATTTTTGGTCTTTCACGAAAAGCGTTTTTTGTTGTTGTTGCAGGAAAGTAATCAGAAATGGTTTGAATTTTTTAGAACCTAAAATATTATCAGTGGTACTAATAGAAACTGCTTTATAACACATTTATCAATAAAGTTTGTGGTCCTGCCATACTACGGGGCTGGTTTCTAAGCATTCCGTACGAACCCGATTGGACCCTCGGGAAATTTCGTGCGCAGAATATCGCGAGTATGTACGAATATTTCCGAAGGTCGATTCGATTCTTTGACAGCTCGGACTTGTTGCAACTTCGAGTTTGTTTTCGTAAGTTAGTGTCAAAATATGAAGAGTGCAGTGGTGTTCTGTCTCATTAAATGTCGCTATTACTTCTTTTTAGCTGAGGGTAGCCAGGAATAAAGTTGGCATGGAAATTAATTTTGTCATAGCTTATTCCTTGTTTTATTAGTAGCACTTTTGCTTATTCTCTGTGTATTCGAAGAATAATGTTCTATTAGTATGTACGCCTGTATATTATCGAAACAGTATAGAAGCCGGTGTTGTAACCGCTAGGCTGTCCACCACTTTTTACTTAAATGCTTTCTTACAGCTGTGTAAAGACAATAATTGAAAACAATATTTTGATAAATTAGATTTTTGACAAAAATGGTTTACTCTGCCGACCCTAGAAGTAAGATTTTCTTTTACTGTTATGTTATTTTATATTGTTTTTTTATTTGTTTTCAGATTCAAAATGAATGACGTAAAGAAAGAAGCTTTGGTGGTGGAGATATTTGACAAGTTTGTGGGTGCTAATACTATGAAACAATGTCTTCAGTATTTTAGAGATTTATGTTCATTAATTAAGTTGAATCCTAGTAATATCAAGGAATTTTACCCAATTTTAAAAGTAAGAACAAATATTTAATACCAAAGTTTGAAGTAGTTTGAAGTGAAATGTGTTATTATGAGTAATTTTGATTAGGTAGATTATTTTTGTTTTGTTTGAATGTTGAGCATGTTTATATTCT
Organism: Mystacides longicornis; assembly: GCA_963576905.1. Classification (NCBI taxonomy): domain Eukaryota; kingdom Metazoa; phylum Arthropoda; class Insecta; order Trichoptera; family Leptoceridae; genus Mystacides; species Mystacides longicornis. Next base: position 10,575,072 of record OY756429.1, read on the forward strand.
ACTACCGACAGACATTTTCCTGTCCTACTATGAATATAGAATTCAGTTATGTTAGTAACCAAAGTTATTCTAACCGATGCATCTGTTTAAAATGATGCACATTCTAGCAATTGCACATTCTGACAATCGCACCGACTATCAATCAACTGTAAGTTTGTCAAACGTCAATTAAAATAAAAAATAAAATTCTCAGGTATAGCATTAGCGTCTAATTATTTTTTTACCCATCATGCTGTGAGCCTTAAGGGATATACAGAGAGAATTAACCTCACCTAGTTTCTATCCTAATACACTTCTCTCTCTTTTTTTACCAACAATATGTACATTAGTTCTTTTGCTGGCCTGGCCACCTGGACTACCTTGAGAACGGAATCGTAATGTTTGATCCACATCATTTGCAGTCGACCAAGCCTTCTTACACCATTTATTTCAGCCTCATAATTTTTTTTTTTTTAACAAATGAATCTGTGCTCACTCGAAGTGAACACAAATACACTTTTGACATCTTTCACAGTAAGCAAATGCTTGTGTCATGAAAGCGGAAAATGGTCGACACGGCCGGGATTCAAACCCACGACCTCCACACGAAACAGTGCGAAAGCCGGCGTCGTAACCGCTGGCCTATCAATTTGTAATTCCATTTTGCATTCTTTCTTCCAAACCATCTCAACTTATTTACTTTCATATTTGTAACAACACAAACTAACTTCCATACACATTCCTTCCTAATATTCTCATGCCTTTCCATATCCCACAGAGTTTTTCCACATATTCTTCATAGAGCTCACATCTTTTCTGCATTGACACTACCTACTTTAATTTACCTTACTTATTGTAATTAGTACATTCTACAAACTTCTGCCCGCTTTGACCCCTCCATCTGTTTAAGTGAGTAGTTTTTTTATTGATTTTTATTTGAGTTATTAATAATTTCAGAATAAATTAGCGAAATCATGGAGAGCACAGGCTATATTTAAGAAATTAGACTTACGATATAACTTAAAAGTTTATGGAAATGGCAACTGCTGTCTTAACACAAGGGTTTTAGTCATTGGTGGTGGACCATGTGGATTAAGGTCTGCAATAGACGCCCAATTACTAGGAGCTAAAGTGGTATGTTTAAAATTTTTTTTTTTCAAATTAAATAAAAAGTTTTATGGAATATTTATCAATGAAAGCGGCAAAAGTGTCTCATCCAATCTTTGATTTGTTTGTTTATAGATAAGATAATTTATGTTTTCTCAGAAAACTATTTATCAATGTCAATCATTTTTTTTATATCAATGCAAATGATTCATAATAATAATATGTAGAATTAAAAATTTATTTATTAAATAAAAATGTACCCACTCATATTTTTCAATCTGATAAACTTATATATAGACTGATAACGTACAGTTTATAGTCAGAAAAATAGGCATTTTTAAACATATTACAATATTAAAGCAATTGCGTAATGTTTATTAACAACCCAACTACAGTAGGTTTGATTGGATGAGAGACAAAAAAATTTAAACCATTAGATATAATGAAACAGTTTATCTGATTTTAGTCGTAGAGTAGATTTGTTAAGATTATTTCCCTAATAAAATAAAATATTTCGTGTAACTAGTCTATTCTTGGCCAAATTTTTTTGTCCTTAAACCAAGTGTAGTAGTCGGCAACATATCAGCTTATATATGAATGTAGGATATATTTATGGTCTAATATGTATGAAATACTAGAGGCTGAATTTGGAGCAAAAATGTAAAAAAATCATGTCATATTAAAGTGCTATATTTATATATTCCTTATTATGGATGCATTTTGTGAGAAGATGCCACTTGTAGTATGTAATAGGTATCACCATAGTCATAATCTATGTATATCACCATAATCAAAATCTATGTAATCACCATAATCAAAATCTATGTATATCACCATAATCAAAATCTTTAATTCAAGTTGAAACACTCTTTACTCTCTATTAACTTGAAATAGGAAATTGTTGATTATCTATGTGTGTACTTATAAGCTTATTTATCAACTTTTTAGGTTATTATTGAAAAACGAGATAGAATGTCTCGTAATAATGTACTTCACTTATGGCCTTTTGTAATCGAAGATTTAAGACATTTGGGTGCCAAAAAGTTTTTTGGTAAATTTGGTGCTGGTAGTATTGACCACATTAGTATAAGGCAGTTGCAGCTTATATTGCTTAAAGTTGCGCTAATATTGGGAATTCAAATAACTGAAGGTGTATGTTTTGAAAGAATTATCGAACCTGACTATAACGGACGTAAGTATATTTATATCTATTTTATTTTTCCTGAACACACTCAAAGTATTTGTACCTACTCATAATTTCATTTTTATATACTTTCTTTTAGAATGTGGCTGGCGTGCAAGTGTTTCCCCAGAAAATCACCCACTTAATAATTATGAATTTGACGTTCTAATTGGTGCTGATGGCAAAAGAAATACTCTACCCGGATTCAAACGAAAAGAATTTCGTGGAAAATTAGCTATTGCCATAACAGCTAATTTTATAAACAGACATACTAAAGAGGAATCTATCGTAAGTAGAGTGAAAAAAAATCATATATTCTTACTCTTATCAATGGTTGGCTGAAGGAACAGAAAGGGGAAGTTACCTTAATCCACCTTCTACATAATTTGGTTTTTCCTACTTATTTTCGAATGTTACCGCGTATCATGAGAGCAGCCTTTTTTCATTCGATTTTAATCTTCATTGATCCTTGCAGATCTAATAATTGTTGAAAACTTATAAGTTTTTTATAAATTTCTTAAATTACAGGATCTTTATAGTAAGATTTCAGTAAAAGTGATAGGTATCTTTGAAAATAAATCACCTGATCTTTGTTTAACTTTACAATTATCTTTGGTGGTGTTATATTCAGTGTTAAATTCGAGAAAAACGTGTAATTAAAAAACAAAAAGAGAACAAATAAACAAAGTCATAAATACAGTTAAAATATTATCTATCATTTATTTTTGTAAATTAATTTTATTATTTACCTATATATTTTTGGAATTTTCAGCCTCCCATTTATATATGTTTATGAAAAATATCAATTTTATGTTATTTAAAGAAAATCCACATATTGTGTATAATCTATACATGTATTCTATAAAAAAATATAAAGCATGATATATGTTTTTCAAATTATAATTAAATTTTCTTTTTTATGTGTTAAATCTATAGGTTCCAGAAATAAGTGGGATATCATACATTTACAAACAAGAGTTTTTCAAAAATTTATATAAAAAGTATAAAATCGACTTGGAAAATATTGTTTATTACAAAGATTCAACACATTACTTCGTCATGACAGCTAAAAAACAAAGTTTATTAGACAGAGGTGTACTTAAACAGGTATGTGTTAGCAAGCCAAATTTTGAATTATATATTTTTTAATTGGTGCGTTCATATAAATTTAATTTGCGGTGCTAGCGAAATGTTTTACTGTTTTAAATTGTTTGCCATTAAAGACATGTTTAGACCTAGGTGTTTGTCATGAATTTGAAAAAGCAATTTTATTGAATTTATTGTAACTAGCGATTGTATGTAAAACTATTTTATCGAGTCAGATTTTTATGTCTTTCAATGATTTCTTTTGACCCATCTATTTTGTCATCGATCAAAAGTCATCTTTGATCCATCTACCAAAACTTCCACATCCCCTTTTCCATAGTGGGATACAGATACTTTAATTGGTAATTCACTTTCCATTTAATGAATCTTATTGAGCTCAAGTTGAAAATACATTGTGACATTTCTAGGGACATGACTTTGCTCTGCAAATCTGTCTTCTGCAGCTCTCATAGAGTAATTTTTAGGTTTGCCTATTATAAGCAGCTGTCCTTTTGGTTTGGTTGGACAATTACATTTGATTACAAATCAAATTATGGACAACCTTTTTTTTTTGGATTTCTGCTTTCATCCCTGTAATCAATTAGTTTTGAATTTGTAGCATAGAGGTACGACTGATGAAGTGATATGTTTTTTTTTTAAAGAAATATGAATCATTTTGATAGTGACCATAAATAAATATAAATTATAATCTTCGATACAAAGGAGTCAGTATAACAACTTGGAGAAAATGCTCAAAATATTTTCTTATTGCGAAAAATATTTATATTTTTGAGCAACTATGTGACAGTAATTAATTTTCTTCCTAGGATCACGCCGAGACATTAAAGTTATTATCTCCTGACAATGTGGACAATTCAAATCTATGTGCATATGTTATGGATGCTGTGGAGTATTCAACTGAAGGTCAATTGACTAACTTGGAATTTGCTGTGAATCATTATGGACAACCAGATGTGGCTGTTTTTGACTTCACATCTATGTATGCAGCTGAAAATGCAAGTCAAGTTTTGGAAAAACACAATAGAAAATTACTGACTTGTTTAGTGGGTGATAGCTTATTGGAACCATTTTGGCCTACTGGATCAGGCTGTGCAAGAGGTTTTCTCTCGTCATTGGATGCGTGTTGGGCCATCAGGCAGTGGGGAATGAGACATCCAGCTTTGCAAGTTATTGCAGAAAGAGAATCGATTTACAGGTTATTAGGTTCGTACAAATCTAACTATATTTCGTAAGGCAATAAATATGAGACAGTAACAAAAATGGATATAGTCATATCCTGGCACCAAAAACATGACAGCAGTCGCAGTCTTTAAATTTGGTTGCTCTCTTGTTCTCAATAATTTCCAACTTTTATCTCTATATTTCATTTATTATATTTCTACTTGTTGCATACATGGGATTTTTCGACATGTTGAGAATTCTCATGATTAGGAGTTTCGGAGACAAACATTACCACTTAATGGCGAACGTTGTTAACGTAAAGTGATCACACACTAAGCCAGCCTTCGAAATAGCAGTAGAAGACGGTCGTAAGCCCGTAGTGGTTTGTTCCATTTAAAAATCGAACATTAGTAACGAATTGTTAGAGTCATTAGTTTTTGTTTTTTCTCTAACTATATTTATTTTATATCATGACTTTGTAAATAGATGACAATTGTTTTATAATTTAAGTAAGTACTGTTTTTTTTTTTATTGTATCTTTGATTATTTTAGCACAAACTACTCCCAAAAATCTAAATGCCGATATATCCAATTACACAGTGGATCCCACCACAAGATATGTTGCTTTGAACAAAAATTTGGTGTCAACGGCTCAAATTTTACATTTATATAAAAATGATATTGATGAAAAGGAGAAACTCAAAAACATCAATTACATAGGTGATGAGCCTTCCAAGGAAACAAAAGGTTGGATTTACATTTTTGTATACATAGTAAATAATATGTAAACACTGTTTAGCTCCCATTCTCAATCACACCAAATGAGGTGGTTGGTAGTCCAGTGGTATTAATCGGCGGCTTTCGTACGTACAGCATATTGGAGGTTGTGGGTTCGAGTCCCGGCTGTGCCGACCATTTCCACTTTCACAACACAATCCTTTGGTTAAGCTGAAAGATGTCAAAAGTGTATTTGTGTTCACTTCGAGTGAGCACAGATTCATTTAAAAAAAAAGTGTATGTCATCCATTTTTGACAGATGTTAAAATTCAGTTTATTATTCAAGTAATTTCTTACAAAATGGCAATCTCATAGGTAAAGACCTACTATAATAATTAATTATTGCAATCTCATAGTTTTTGTTCTTGGAAAATTAGTCATACCCAGACTTCATAAAATGTACCCACAATATGGGTCATAAACATACTAATGCATATGACCCCGTTTTGTAGGATCTGCATTATTTTTTTCTAGTTTGTACCTATTCAAAATGAGTCATATGCAAACAGTGCACATGAAACCATACACAATATTATTCATATGATATTTTTTATAAAAAATGTGTGTGTTTATAATACCTTTGGAAATCTTATAGCATTGAATTTTTTTTCAACTCGGTGACTGCCAACCGCGATTGGGGTTGTTCGGCTACTCAATCGAAGCACCACGAACCCCGATCGGGGATTCGAGTACACCACATTTTGTATTTGGCAATATTCCTCTGGTAGTTCAGTTTGGAGTTCCGTGTGTATGCCACTGGCGTGGTACGTGAGCTGAACTTTTCAATATATTGAAGTGGTTTTTTTTTTACTTCTAAAATAATAGACAAATTTTATATGTCTGCCAATTAGATGCAGGTACCTAAAATAATGTGAAGGCAGTCTACGAGTTAAATACTTACTACCTAGTTATTTTTAATTTCAAAGTAAAAAGTTTTTTTTTTTATTATCTCGGAAATTCGGAAAGCATATGACCCAAACTGAATGAGCCATGATAATAATATATAATACATGTTTGAAGTTTATTCTTAAAGTGGTAAACTAATAATATAATATGTGTTCATTTCAGACAAGATAGTTGATAAAGGAGTTTTGATGAGATTCTTTGAGATATCGGATATAAAAACTAATAATATAATATGTGTTCATTTCAGACAAGATAGTTGATAAAGGAGTTTTGATGAGATTCTTTGAGATATCGGATATAAGTGAAACACTTAGGAATGGTCATGTTTTATTCAAAATTATTGATAAATATAGGCCTTTTATTTTGGACCGTCAAGGAAACGAAGAAGAGTCTAATGTAGAAAATGCTTTACTTGCTATTGACGTTTTTGATATGTTAGGTAAGGTTTACTTTTTGTAATTTCGACCATTATTGATTTTTCGTGAGGTGTGGCGAATTAACAACAAATTCCAATCCCTAAGGAATTGGAATGATTCAGTAAAATAAAAATTATTATTTCCCATTTTAGGAATACCTAGGAATATGGATAGTGTTGAACTTTTGAACGCTAGTGATGAAGACATACAAATATATCTTTCACATATTTATAATTTCTTCAAAGGAGAAATTCCTACTATTCCACATTCTCTGGTAATTTTTTGTTTCTCACACTTCTTAATTGGTGTTACTTAAATAATATTATGTAGGTACCTACTTATAGAAAACAAATTTTTAATATTGTAGGATTCTTCTCAGTACGTGGATTCTGTAAATGTTTTGGATTACCAGTCATTTGAACGTAAGCATAAAAACATATTTATTATTTTATAAAAAAGCATAATATGTGCAGTATAATTTTTTTTTTATAAAATTGAATCTGTGCTCACTCAAAGTGAACACAAATACACTCTTTAACTCTTTCACAGTAAGCTACTTAAAGCTTGTGTCGTAAAAGAAGAAGATGGTCGGTACCTGGGATCGAACCCACGACCTCCGATACGAAACAGTACGAAAGCCGGTGTTGTAACCGCCAGTCTACAAAACAACTTCAAAACGTATGGATAATGCTTATAATTACGTTTTTTTACCTACCTCTCAGTCACTTTAACCTAGGTTTTTATGAAAGGTGTAAAAACTTTTAACTTTTTTTAATTTAATGTGATTAGTATTTATGAAAATAAATTAACAAATTTAAATAAAGTATACACTATGCCGTGGGGTTGTTGGCTAAGAATAGCACCTCTGCTCTTTTTGTTGGTTTTTTGAGCATACTGTAAAAGACAGGAAATCGAAAAATTAGATCGGGACCATGAGGTTGATCACCTCACGTTCTTAAACCTCAACCAGTCAGAAAAGGCACCATAAGCCTCGGACGCCTTCGAGCGTAATGGAGAGCTCTTGGTGCCACCCTATGCCCCTACTTGGGGTTTAGGCCCCCTGCATTGCGGGTTGGTTTGGGGGGATCTGTGGCGGACTTGACTTGATTTGTGTGGGGCCGGCTTTTTGGTTTGGTTGTTTCGATCGATCTAGAAGGTTGGTTTCGTGCGGGTCGGGTTTGCTGCAGATTTGTCTCTTCCGGGCTGGCTTGCGGTGTGCGGGGCATTAAAGGGAAAATGTAATGTATGTAAATACACTTTTTATGTTTATTAAATACATAAATTATTAAAAATTTTCTTCATATGAGATAAGGTGTATTTTAAGAAAGTTTTATTTTCCTTTTCCACTACACAAATAGTGAAATAGATGTGTAATAGAGAGTACAAAATATTATTATGTACATTCGATTAAGCTGACAATGTGCCGGTTGACTCTTTACATCAACCGGCACTGCAAATCATAGGTATTTCACATTTTATTTTTGTCTTCTATTATATTATTATTGTCTATACTGAATTCCTTGACTATTGAAAATTAATATTTGTTATATGTAATAATGACGCCACCAAGTGCCTGCAAGGGCCGATGGATGGAGAAATAAATAAATAAATAAATACAATGGCATTCTGTAATCAAAGTGTTAAACACAATGGACCCAACAAGGGTCGCAGTGTTATTCGGGGCAAAGTTCCCAGCCAATTGATCAAAAAAAAAAGTGACAATATTAAGATATTCGTTCTTTTCAGGCTTTGATGCTAAAAAAATTGCTGAACGAAGAGGTAATAGATTAAAGAACACTTTGAAACGAAAAAGTGGTTCTCAAAAGGTAATACGATAATTATTTGATTGAATATTTTAAAATTGCTTGCTAGAGGATTTAATCATACATTTATATTTTAATTTTACAGGACACATCACAAATATTTTCATCCGCATCAACTTTGGATGATTCGTTCTTCGATTCTCGTAAGTATTATTAATTTTTTTTATTAAATCCGAATTGTTTAATGCTAGGTACTTTTCTTTCAAATCTTTCAACTTCTTAATAAGGAACAAGGGGCTAGATTTCAAACCAAGTTAGAAATTATTCACCTGAAATTTCTATGGAAAGTTCATACTATGTTTGAGAATGGATGGAACCAGTTCATTTCCATTCATTATATTATAAATGCTGTTTTTGTAATTATATAGTATAAAATGTAGTAGAGATGAGAGTTTTACGAAGAATGTGTAGGACATGAAAAGGAATGAGAATAAGTTGAGATGGTTTGGACATATAGTAGAATAAATTTAAAAAGGATTACGAATAGAATTTATAAGCGGAATGGTGTAAGAAGGGGTGGTCAACTGTGAAAGACGCAGATCAATCACATTGATTCCGTTCTCAAGGTAGACCAGGTCAGAAAAGAAATAATTATTGTCGGTGAAAGAAGTGTGCTTGGATAGAAAAGAGTGGAGTTTCATTTTCTCTGCCTACCCCTTAAAGGAACACGGCGTGATGGTTTAAAAAAAATGACACTCAATAAAAGTATATTTTGTTTCAGAACTCGATTCAAAGAAAAATAAGATAAAAAGACGCAATATTAAGCGATCTATTGGAACTACAAGTCGGAGGGACATTTCATTGTTAAAAGTGCCGACAGTGGTAAGTATCATCAGCTAATTATATTCTTTGTTAATAAACACTTATCTTTTTTCACCATCCCATGTGACACTTGAAAATGAGACTATTTCAACACTATTCAAACTTGGAGAATTTTTTCATATTAGTTGACAATTTTGTCATCATATATTTTGTATTTTGATAATAATGTTGATAAGCTATACAATCATGGACTGTATATATATCTGATGACTGAATATTTTATTTATATTTTGGTTGTCTTATATTTAGGATAACTTGAGGAGGTTATTTGATATTGTGAAAAAGTCTTCACAATTAGTTGAAAATGATGAACAAAAGAAAACTTTCAAACTGTGCCAAAAAATATTAGAAGCACAGAAAATGTTTTTAAAAAGTGAAAGTATGTTATCCAATGATTTTAATCAGCCAAAATCGCAACCAATTGAAACAGGTGGATCTTCGGACATCACAAGCAAAATAAAGCATTTGGAGCAAATACTTAACACAAGAGTGAGTTGAAGTGGAAAGTGTTGTTGTGCTGTGTGTGACCTGCGTAACAGTAGCTTGAATTAAAGATTGCGTAATACAGTGTGTCCTAATTCTGTTATTTCCTATTAACTTTTAACTCTTAAATAGTGCTTGATCTAAAACATTAAAATAGGTACCTACATTTTATTTTCTCAAAGAACATAATCAGTATATTTCTTAATGCTACTTATCAAAAAAATAATATTACTGAATTGATGAATATTTTCATCATTCTCTTAAGAACCAATGACTATTTGGTTCTTCCAAGAATTATTGTCATTCTTTATCTTCCCATGACAGTACAGCGATACTTTTGATTTAGCCTATGTTAACATTTGTCTGCCGAAAATCCTGTTCTCTGCCTTGATACTAAAATTTTGAAAATCAAGAAGTTAGGCAATGTTCATAATCTTGTCCTTCCATTGTAGCCTATGTCTACCGACATTTTTTCCCTTCTGGATGTCCCTTCATAATCCTCTAGTGCCTGAGATTATAGCATTGTCCACACAGGTTCAGCGTATGGCAACATGGATGATGAACCAGAGAACATCATAAAATATTATACAGCTTATTGTTTTATCATTTCTTCCAGTCCCCAAAATTGATGCAACAAAATTTTTTAATGTGTTTATCTCTTGTATAAAATCGTGTGGTTTAATACTAATACAATATTATTTTAGATTTTTTACATTATTAGAATTTTTTGTGTTTGTTTGTTGTAATCCGAATACGTCTAATAATGTTTTGAAAAGTTTGTGTGATTATAATATTTTACATACTTTTTATTTACAGACTGATAAACCTACAGAACAAATTGATATTAGACAAATAAACAAAAAACCAGCAGATTTAATGCGAGCCATTGGTACAATAGATGCAAACGATTGGCAAATACAACGTTTAGAAAAAGAAATTACAAATACAAAACCCAGCACATCGAAAGATTCAAAAGAAAAGGTTCCAAAGTGGGATAAGAGCCAGGTAAATTAATACTTATAGTATATAACACTCTTCTATACAAAGGTGTCTGTATAGCTGGCAGAACTTAATGCTTAAAGAATTCTCTACAAGTCAAATCAGTCCCACCCATATTGGACAGGCTTCCAACCTGGAGTAGAAATTTCAAATAAAAAAGTACATAGAAAATATCAGACCCGACTGATCATTTTACTATAATTAGTTGAATATTTATCTTAACGGCGATGTCAGAGTCTCGTCTTGGCTTTATATAATGCGAGTAAAAAGGAATCTCCCAAATCCTGTAATACTCAGGTGGTGGAGGGTCTTATTAAATGTATAATCAGTTGAAGTCTATATTTGAAAAAAATATATTGAACACCACATTTTTATAATGATGTTCAATATGGGTATGGTGAAGTGATTAGTAGCTTAGTGATTTGAAATATAGAAGATGTAATGAGAGTTTTATATTTATGACTATTATATTTACGTATAAATCTTATTTTTAGTTCATTGAGAGAAAAAGAAAAATAGTAACACCTAGCAACGAGGAAGATAAAAGGTTTTCGAAGTTGGATGATTCTTTGAAAAAACTAGACAACCAGTTGAAGCATGGAAATACTTTGAATATTGGAGAAAGAGGAAAAAATAAAGTTTCACAATTAGCTAGTCAGTTTGTGGTTAAAGATAACATCTGTGAGTCGCAGGGACAAGCCAAAGTAATTACCATTTATATACTATATTCTTGAGATGTTTTTGTGTACACTTGACAGTGATATAAATATAACACAATGTATAATAATAAGCAAATAGTCAAATTGTTTTCACGAAGTGTGAAACAAAATTTAATAATAAACATTAAATTACACAATTATTAAATTTTGTTTATCTAGTGGTTTCTCAACAAAAATTTGGTTTCTCAAATGGTTTTCATAAACTCTAATAGATGTCTCATCATTCCACTTATCAAATATTAATTATATCAGCAGTTTCGAACACCTAGCTGGTGGCCTGAAGGTTAGCCCCTTGGCATGTAGATCTTTTAACATGCTTGACATATTGAAAACACTCATTATGGGTATGGAATTTGAAATTTGTCCACTATTTAGCAAGTTTTGACTTTCATAATGTTTTGTACTGGAGCCGACCATCTTCCTCTTTCACGACACAAGCTTTAATTAGCTTACTGTGAAAGAGTCTAAGAGTTTACTTGTGTTCACTTTGAGTGAGCACAGCTTCATTTAATAAAAAATTAAAAGGTTAATGTAAATTGATTACACCAACCTTTGAAAGAACAGTAGAAGACAAGTCATAAATAATTATTTACTATTAAATATAGAAAAGTTAGTAACTTGTCTTTGACAATTGAAATAAACTGTATTTTGATTTGTTTTTAGTCTGCAGTAAAACCAATCAGTGTTCACCCTCAAAAGGAAGCTTGTCATGTTTGTGATGATCATGTTTATCTTATGGAAAAAATCAGTCCAGAAGATGGCCTTGTTTTACACAAAAAGTGTTTTAAATGCTCATTCTGTAATGTACCATTAAGCTTAAGGTGATTTTCAAGTTATTTAAGTTTTTAAGAATTAAAAATGTATCAATGAATCAAGCAGTTGCTCTTATAATATAGGTATCTTTTTTTATTCTCAAGTTTTTACTTTCACATTTGTGTAAGACTGTTGCCTAACTGGAAATCGTTCGCAAAACGCGGACGGACCGTTTAAACTGAGAACATTGTATGAACATGTCCTAATTGGGTTAGAACGGACAAACGCAGATTTGAATGATAAAAATATCGCATCCACGCGATCATCGCTCAGGCGCACAATCATTTTTCAATTAGGACAGGACCTTTATGTACATTCTTGTGGTTGTGTTTGTAATTATTGTCAGGATAAGGTTCACACGAAAGAAAAATAGGTATACTTTTCTAATGCAACCTAATGGAGTTTGAAATAACTCTCAGTTGTTTTTTTTATATTAATAGATATATTATGCAAACTCAATATTTATAGTTAAGGCAGGACAAATTAGATGTATTGTTGTATATATTATCCGTTTCTTTTTCTTCGGGATAACTTCCGTTATAAATCATCTCACTCGGACTATCTCTCTAGCACTTACGATTCTTATGTCAGGGGTAGTAATAATAATAACTACGCCTGTGCATAAGACTGAGTGAAATAGATAGAAAATGATTTACAACCTGAGTTAATCTATTAGCTATGTACTTACAAAAGAGTAACAAAGAAATCTTTAAATCATGATATATTAGCAATAAGATAGTCTTTGTTAATAAGATTATCAATGTACAAATTTTGAAAAGTGACCTATAGATTCAACAAAATTTATTAGACATTTTTTTATTTTATTTATGCAAGTGATTTCTTATTAGATACTTTAATTGTTTAGAAATATTAAATTACCTATATGTTATTAAGATTTTATACTTTTTTTGCAGAAATTATATGTTTGATCGTGATGGTCATTACAATTTCAAAATATTTTGTATTCATCATTATGGAATGGAAAGGGGCAATGGAGTATTCGAGCATCTTGAATCCCATGTACCAAAGCCGTTGGATGTGATTGATAATATCCCTGCAGAAGGGGATAATCACCGAGGTATGTTCGCTATAAACTTTATGTACATAATTCAAGGTGGTTGGTAGATCAGCCGTATCAATCGACAGCTTTTGTAGATACAGTGTACTGACCAAGGGCTCAAATCCTGGTGCCAGCCATTTCCACTTTCATAACACAAGTTTTGCTGTCAGTTTGAGTGGGCCAAGATTCATTTTAAAAAAAAATATTTCATTTAATTTTTATTTTATTGATTCACTCCACCTCTTTGTCAAATGATTTGTGATATTTTCCATATCAAAAATCTTTTTCAGATAACACTCCTGAAAGAGTTGAAGTAATCATTGGTAATGAAAAATTAGATGAGTCATTGCCTATAGATGAAGACGAATGGCATAACCAAAATTTTGGTAGCATTGATGAAACTAGGTAAGAATTCAATTTAAAAAAAATGCAGTTTAAACACAGTAAGCACATGTCTGTCTAAATTAGACTTAGATTGGTAAATTAAAATTATGAAATAGTTCTAGTGATAATATTTTTATAGGTACAACTGAAAAGACTAAGCCTTGTCTTGAAAATGTTTTAAACTAATAATTGAGTTTTTATTTTTTAGTTATGACGAGAACTCTTCAGAAGATGATGACATGTCTTCTAGTGGTAAGTTTGATTCTATTATTCAATCCATGTTTGCTTGATTTTTTTTGCTATCATAAGCTGTGTAATAACTATTTTTTTTTATAGAATTGGCGTCATCGGATTCTGAGGATTTTGATGATAATGATGGAGATGATGACGAAGATGATGAAGAGGAGGTCGATGAATTGTACGCTCCGGAAACTAGTTACAAGGATAGTTCTGGAGGTAATATTATACTGAAAATATAATATTTCATTATTTTGATTCAGCACTTTTATAATTTATTTATGGAATGTTGAAAATTTTCAGAAGATGTTGAAGAAAAGGATGATGCATTATCTGGAGCATGGGGACCAGCGCTTGAAGAAAGACGGCGTGAAGTAGCATTGAAAGAAGTACCAGCAAGTCCTACACCGACAGATACTGAGGTCGACAATATTCTTAACTTAAATAATCTTTTTAATGAAAATTTGAATATAACGAACTCCTTAGCATCATCCAATAATATATCTGAAAATTTGGAAGATAATTTGAATGACGTTGATTTGTTGTTTGACAACATCGTCGCAGAAGCATTAGGATCAGATCATTTGAAAAGAATAAAACATAATTTAAGCAATAAAAGCAAAGAACTGGGTTTAATAAACCCGAATAATAGTGCATGTTTGGATAATTTTATATTAGATAATTATTATAATGGTGGTTTTTTTAATGAGTCTCTTAATAATTCCGAATCTTTTAATTTTAAAATTAATAAGCAAGTTATTTCTCTTGACGAATCTGCTGTTTATGAACCAAATAGTGTAGGTGTGCCTGCTGCAGTGTGTAACAATTTACAATCGAATATCATAACTAAAAATCTATTGTCTGAATCGAAAGATAAAAATGAATTTAGGGTAAAAAATAAATCAAGAAATAAAGCGTTCTTTAAAAATTCAGTACAAAATATACAAATAATTGAGAAGATTCTGTTCAACATAGAGAAAAATGTAAAAAATCAGGAACTACTGGCTGAACACAATTATAAAGATTTAATTTACTCTGTAGACAAATTTATAAATCAGATACTATTAGAAGCAGAATTTTATATTTTTAATAGAAATATAAAATTGAATTCATCGGGCGAAAATTCAGTTGCTGCAGAAAATGTTTACAAGCAACAGGAATCACCAATAAAATTAATTTATCAAAATGACTCTGCTGAAGAGGAAAGTGATGAATCTTTAGATGAGAACATAGAAGGTAATGTGAAATACAAGGATGAATATCTTGCTAGAGAAAATTTAGAGCCCAATGGTGGGAGAATCAGTCAAGAATTAGCAAGGGAAACTAATGATGTAACTGAATCTGTTGAATATGATGAGGACAGTACTGAAGATTCTGTAGATTTTAGTAATGAGAATATCAATGAGCTGCAAAATTCACAAAATGATGATATTATTGTAACAGAATCCATTGAAGGAGGAAAAGATGAATCAATAAAGAATAGCACAGAAAATTCTATTGAATTTAACAGTAAAGTTACTAATGGACTACAGCAATCACCAGAAGAGAATATTAATGTGGCAACATCCATTGATCAGGAAACGGACGAATCTGTGGATGAGAGCACAGAAGAATCTGCTGAATTGAACAATAATAACACTAATGGACTCCAGCAATCACCGGAAGAGAATATTAATGTGGCAATATCAATTGAAAAGGAAATGGACGAATCTGTGGACGAAAGCACAGACGATTCTGTTGAATTTAACAGTAAAGACACTAAAGGACCACAGCAATCACCAGAAGATAATATTAATGTGGCAACATGCATTGAAGAGGAAAGGGACAAGTCTGTGGATGAAAGCACAGATGATTCTGTTGAATTGAACAGTAAAGACACAAATGGACAACAGCAATCACCAGAAGCGAACACTAATTTGGAAACATCCATTGAAGAGGAAATGGACGAATCTGTGGATGAAAGCACAGAAGATTCTGTTGAATTGAACATTAAAGACATTAATGAACCACAGCAATCACCAGAAGAAAATATTAATGTGGAAACATGCATTGAAGAGGAAAGGGACGAGTCTGTGGATGAAAGCACAGATGATTCTGTTGAATTGAACAGTAATGACACAAATGGACTCCAGCAATCACCAGAAGAGAACACTAATTTGGCAACATCCATTGAAGAGGACATGGACGAATCTGTGGATGACAGCACAGAAGATTCTGTTGAATTGAACAGTAATGACACTAATGGACTCCAGCAATCACCAGAAGAGAACACTAATTTGGCAACATCGAAGAGGAATGAAGAGGAAATGGACGAATCTGTGGATGAAAGCACAGACGATTCTGTTGAATTGAATAGTAAAGACATTAAAGAACCACAGCAATCACCAGAAGAGAATATTAATGTGGCAACATCCATTGATCAGGAAACGGACGAATCTGTGGATGAGAGCACAGAAGAATCTGTTGAATTAAACAATAATGACACTAATGGACTCCAGCAATCACCGGAAGAGAATATTAATGTGGCAATATCAATTGAAGAGGAAATGGACGAATCTGTGGACGAAAGCACAGACGACTCTGTTGAATTGAACTGTAAAGATATTAATGGACCACAGCAATCACCAGAAGAGAACACTAATTTGGCAACATCCATTGAAGAGGAAATGGACAAGTCTGTGGATGAAAGCACAGATGATTCTGTTGAATTGAACAGTAAAGACACAAATGGACAACAGCAATCACCAGAAGAGAACACTAATTTGGAAACATCCATTGAAGAGGAAATAGACGAATCTGTGGATGACAGCACAGAAGATTCTGTTGAATTGAACAGTAATGAGACTAATGTACTCCAGCAATCTCCAGAAGAGAACACTAATTTGGCAACATCCATTGAAGAGGAAATGAACGAATCTGTGGATGACAGCACAGAAGATTCTGTTGAATTGAACAGTAAAGACATTAATGGACTCCAGCAATCACCAGAAGAGAATATTAATGTGGCAACATCCATTCAAGAGGAAACAGATGAATCTCTAGAGAACTGCTTAGAAAATAATGATTTTTGTGAGATTGCGATTGAAAATAAGAAGACGATTGTAATGAATTCAAAAGTACTGCAAGAATCTCGCTTGAAAAATATGCTTGAAGTAGAATCTTATAACAAGAAACCTGATACATCTAAAGGCACAAGAATTGAGTCCAAGCTGTTTTGTGTGGATGAAGTCATGAATCTTTGTGAGAATGAACAATCTGAATTAAGTATTGGATATATCAATTTGATCAAAGAATGTCTTAAAGATACTAATCTCATAGCAGAATCTAATGTAGAGGGATATGATGAAACTAAAAACAAAAGAACTGATGACGATGAGGATTGTAATGATGGAGTTATAGCAAATCTGCATGAGATGGAAAATCCAGAATTGAATACTGTGGATTTCGATGAGTTACAAGAGTCACCCAAGATTATTAGTATCATCACTGAATCTAGTGATGCAGAAACTCATGAATCTGAAGATGAGAGCATAAAAGACACAGTGGATTGTAAAAACACATGTTTGATTTACATGGATGGAAGTGATAAATTTGGCATAAATCTTCATGAAAGTAAAGAAAATGCATTCAATAGAGAGAGTTTATTACAAGAAAATTTTGGAACCCAATCTAATGCAATACTTTATGAATCAGATATAAATGGGGTCAAATCGGAATTTAATATTGATCACTTTGCTGAAGATGAACTTGATGAAATTAGTAATCTTGAATATGAAGTTGAAAATGTTTTATATACAGGGAACAAAAATAAAGATGAATTGAAATACTCTGCTAATAGTATTGTAAATCGTATTATAATAATGGCAGAATATTGTGTGAATGATCCAATGTATTTAGAAAGCGTTCTAAAGGAAACTGAAAATAATTTTGATTACCCTGTCAAAGAAATGATTAATAATTTGCATGATAATATAATTCCGTCTGTAGGAAACCAGTTAAAAGAGAAACAGCTCAACTTTTTTTCTCCTAGTATTAATAAAAGCCTAAAGGATCGTGAATTGATATTAAATTGTGCTAACAACTTTGTAAAAGACATAGTATTTGATGCAGAGAAACTTGTGAATAATGGAGAATGTACTGACTTAACTACAAATTATTCAGAAGTGATTGAAAAATTTAATAATGATACTGATAACGGAGACATGTATGTTGGCGACAATTTAAATGAAATTAACATTGGAATTGAAACAACTCGTATTTGCATTAGAAAACCAAATGCAGAACCTTACCAAACGCATCAGGAAGAAATATTTGAATCATTAGAAACATCTAAAGATTTCCTGGGAAATGATTCAAAAGTCCAATTAATTTGTCATTTTGATGAGATTTCCAATGACTTGGAAGTAGATGAAAATTTGTTTGATGATTTATATAATGCTATAAATGAAACTGAGAATTATTTGTCAAGTGATTTAATAGGAAAAAATGAAAGAATGTTCATGCCCAAGAAAAGTGATAGTAACTTTATACATAAGGACAACATAAATACTAGCAATAGTTTTGATGTAATGTTAGCAAAACAGGACACAAATACTGATGGGCTTAATTTAGGGGATGGTTCTTTGGAAAAAATATGCTACATGGATGCGAAATATTTTAATAAAATTGTTAATTCCGATAAAACTGTAATAAATGAAATATCTGATAGCATAGACAATAAAATAGATTCATCAACAACAGAAGATATCGAGGTAAAAAATATTGTACTGAATGATGATCAAAATACTGCAGAGAATTGTATTACTGAAGATGAAAAATATGAAAAACTGTTTGAAGATTTATTTGATGGTAATATATCTGATAATATAGACATGTCATTAGATTTTGAATGTATTATAAATTATTTTGAACCGAAAGAATTAAAACAAAGTAAGACAGAGAAGAACAAGAAGATTCAGTATCCACCTAAAACTTTATCGAAACCTGCTGGGAAAAAGGTATTCAATTTCAATGAAAATTTATCAGGATATAAAATTACAGAACCTCGAAAAATACAAATTGAGAATTATGTATTGGAAGATTCCAACCAAAATAATTTAAAAGCTAGTCAAGATTGTTCTATTATTATTCAAGAAAATGACCGTTTAGCTAATGAAATAACAGAAATCTTGCTTGTTGAAAATGATATTGCAATTCCTGAAATGTCACTTACAGATATTGCAATTATCAATTCTAGTGATAAAACTCAAAGTGAAGTAAAGTCACTTGATATCAATACACTTACTCAAAATTTTAGAGATGTAACTCTTCAAAAAATATCGAACAAAAATTGTGACAATACGTTGAACAGCAATTCATGTGCAGAAAATAACAAAGTTAATAATGTTTATGAACATAAGAAAAAAGATTATCGTGTAGATCTCCAAGAATTTGAGGAAGTGGATATTTCTTTTCTCAATGAAATTCTTGATCCATTAGCTGAAAATGAATTTAATGAAGAAATTTTCGACAAATTATTCAATGATTCTATTGTTGAATCAGATTTATTGCATGTAACAGAAAGCAAAGCTTTGACCACAGATCATAGTATAATAAGTGAATCAAATGTTTCCCAACAAAGGACAGAAAATTTTCTCAAACCGGCACGCACACCTACACTTTCAGAATCATCTGATTCTGATGATTTGAGTTTTTATT
Organism: Mystacides longicornis; assembly: GCA_963576905.1. NCBI lineage: Eukaryota > Metazoa > Arthropoda > Insecta > Trichoptera > Leptoceridae > Mystacides > Mystacides longicornis. The sequence goes on from OY756429.1 coordinate 10,594,745, forward strand.
CAGCTTTGTCTGATAATGATTTATCAATGTCTTCTTGCGAATCCGATATCAATTTGTGTGAATTACAGACTGTGATTGAGGACTCTATTGCAACAAAACCACAAACTATATCAATTTCATCATTTCTCGATCATATTAGTCAACAACAAAAATTGTTGCTAGATTCATCGAAATCATCTGCGAGTACTGCTAGCGTTTACAACAATTCAAACATAGTGCATACAAATAATGTTGTATCTCATAACTCTGAAATTGAATCAAATATGAATGAGAGCAACAAAATAAAAGATCTTATTGAAGAAACAAAAACGGACACAGTCAGTAATAATGACACATACAAACATGACAATGATGAATCATCAAAATCAGATGAACTCTCTTATGAATATTTAATAAGTAAAGGAGAAAAGATTTCTTTAGAAACATTGGATAAAATATACAATAAAATGGCCTACAATAATAATCGCAAAAATATTCAATCACAAATAGTTACATCTAGAGTAACTGCTAAAGGATCCAGCGATGTTGAAAATAAGATGAAGTACTTTTCACCTAGTCTAGAGAAAATTTCAAATTGCTTAGAAAAACTCACTCCTACCAAAGTCTTAGGTAAGCTTGGTAATAGAAAACATGAAATAAAAAATACAGCCACGAGTTCTGAACAAACAGTTTCTAAAACTGTAGAGGTTAAGAAAGCCCCATTGGTTAACAAACCTAAAATATTTAAAAATAAAGGCAGTAAACCTAAAGACAAATGTCCTGACGAAGAAATAGAAAAAAAAGCTTCCACTTCAAAATCCCCCAAAGTTTCTGGAACAAAGTCAATGATAGCAAAACCAAAAACAAATGAAAGTTTGTTATCTTCTGTCTATGGAATGAGTTCAACCATCAGTAGATTAGATTTGCCAACAAAATATTTTCCCGATTTAAAAAATCAGGGTGAACCACGCAAAACATTTTTTAAAAAAACTAAAAACAACCAGGACTCAAAAGACTTGGAGAAAAAAAATTAGCCTAAATAATGCTATAAAATATTTAAATATCCACTTTTAACAATTATATTCAGTAGAAAATTATAGTATTTATTCTGTTTTATTTATTTATCGAGGAAATTTTTTGCCAAGGACATGATATATCCAGTTACAACGGACATGTAAGGTAACAATCAATTTTGTGAAAAATGAAATAATGATGCCTTAAAATAACATAGATTGCTGTGTGAACTAACCTAACATGTCCGTTGTTAATTCAAGTTCTCCGTTATTAATAACTCAAAATTCATAATAATTTATGCATGATTGTTTTATTTATACCACTCCTAGCTGATTGATGCCATTACCCAAATGTGTTGAATTTTATAGCTTTGATATTGTGTATTGCATTGTATTATTAATAAATTCACAATTAGGTACATAATATATTTAGTGATTACATTGGGATCTCTTATAACGAGCATAATTCGTTCCAGAGTCTTACTCGTTATGCGAAACAATTTTTTCCATACAAATCAATGTAAAATACGATAATGTATTCCATGCCGAAAAATTATTATTTTCTTTAGTATATCCTATAATTGTATAGAAAAGTGTTATATTATAATTTGGTAAACTTACTATCTACTATGAATAGGTACAATTTAGATTTGATAAAAAAGGGAATAAAAATATGAATTTATGCCAAATAAATTTCAAGTATAAAAGTGGTTGGTAGCACAAACATTGCTTTCTTTAATGGATGATCAGCCCAGATTCTTCAATATTTGGGGAAAAGCGCCACAGAATATCATATAATAAATTTGCCACCTCCTAATTATGGTGAAGCTATTCAATGATTTTACATAAGTATGGCTGTCTTTTGTGGTTTTCCTTCAGGGACATTTTTTCAATGTTATTGAAGTATTTTGTACATAAATGAATGACTGAATACAAATTTTGAAAAATGTGTGAGCTGAGCAGGCACTAAACGCAATCTATTGCACTGGCGTGGACATCACGGCTCACAGTGAATGTGAATACGAGACTTCCTTTTCTGTGAAACTCGAATTTCGTATCAATCGAAGAGACCAACTTATTCACATTTTGTTTTGCTTCTTATGAGAGGTTCCAATGTATTTTAACTGAATCTAATTATCAGTTAAAAACCAAAGTCAACCCACATTATTCAAAAACATTTCAAAAATACAATAAATTTGTAGATCATTTTCACTAACTCAGTGTTTAAAGTAGATAAAATAACTCAATCCTATTTTTATCAAGTAATAAAACGAGAATAGAATTTAAAATTTTATTTTTAAACAAGATTAGAATTTTTGTTACTTAACTTATGATTCTGTATTGTTTTATAGTTTTGCTGTTAACAATGAAGCTTATTTTGTTTATTTTTATTTTTAGGCTGAAACTGAATCAACATCTAATAAAGAATCAAAAAATTCTGCAGAAGAAAATTCTGCGACAGAAGTTTCGACTGATAGTGAATTTGCGCAAGACGAACCTACGCCTACTCGAGAGAAATCTACTGCTTTTCATGGAACAAAATCTACCAAAACCATTGAGAGCTCAAATCCTTTCATTGAATATAGAAATAAACAAATTGACGTCCAGTTTGAAATAGCAAAAAATCAAGAAAAACAAATGAAACCAGTCGAAAATCAGAAGGATTTTAAACCTCTATTTACTACTATTAATCGTCCTCTTACCATAACTCGTCCAGAAAACTATTTATTAAGTAGAACACAAAGCACTAGTGGTATCGCCACTAAAAAAGCTTTGGAATTGAAGAAAAAATATTTATTGGGACCTCAAATTAATTCAGCTTTGCAGAAATCTGATTCTGCCTCTGAACTGAATTCAAAATTCAAAGAATTTCATAGTAATATTTCGGAATGTCAAAAATTGTTGAATCCAGCATCTGATATTAGCCCATCAATGCAAGCATTTCTCGAAAATGCCTCACGTCGCAGTACTGGTGTACTTCTCTCTCCTAATAGTACACCACAAATAACAAATAAGGAATTTTCACCAATACCTGTTATTGTGAAAAGTCCTAATTCTGAAGAACATCCATTTGATCATCAATCTGATACATCACAGTTTTCAGTGCGAAAAACAGATGCACCACCTAATGTTTCTCCAGCATCTGGAGATATAAAAAAAAGTACTGATAAAGTTGAAATGAATTCTGTTTCTTCGCCAAACCGTATTGAAAAGTTGACCAGTAAAACACCACAAAGCCCAGTGTTTAAAATCGACGTTCCAGAAATTCCATGGTCAAATATGAAAAAAACAGATGAACCATCCGGTACAGATATAGATTCTGATTCATTATATAGTATAGAATCTTCGAGTGATGACATGTCGAATTTGCAGCATACTCACAGTAATATTTCAGTTCCTCGTGTAGAGATCATGAAGCCATGTGGTGAAGTAATGCAGCTGGATAGTCTAATGATGATAAATGGTGAATATATTGGTCCTGAATCAGATGATGAATTAGGTCAGCAAACTACTGTAAAATGTAATGTTGCTAAAAATGAAGATGGTGAATACAAAGCGAATTCAAATCAACCTCTGTCCAGTTCTGATTCAGGAAATGATATTACAGCATTTTTCACTGATAATGAGTCGCTAGATTGGGCCGTTGAAGGAAGTTCTACAGATGCTCTTGGTTTCAATACAAGAAAAATATCTTTAAATAATGACAGAAAACAATACAAGTTTGAGATGATTGATGAAAGTGAACATGTATGTGGAAAAGAAAATGAAATCAAACAAATTAATCTATTGGAAAGAGATCACTCTGATATAGAATTTATGGATACTGGTTCCGAAGAAAGTTTGAATGAAAATGACGATTCTTTGATTGTAAAAGTAAATGATGTAGTTAACACCGGCTTTGTAGAATTTGTCGACATCAATGTAGAATCTTTCAATAAAGTTGATAATGTTAACAGAATAGCTGAAGCAATCAATGAACACTGTGCCTCAAATAAAGATTACAGTGAGAATTACACAAGTATAACACCTTTGGGTAATACTGCTATGGAAATATCAGACAACAAGAATTGTGAAGAAATTTGCCATGAACTTAACAATGAAACAGAAGTAGAATATATTGAATTAGAAACACAACAACCGGAGAAATATGAAGAAAATACAAACGGAAGTACATATTTAGATAGTTTTGATAACAATGATTTTCAAGCTAGCTCCAGCTTTTCAGCTGATAATTCTGGCAATAATATAAATAATAATGAGCTTAATTTAACTTCTTTAGACAGTCGAGACTTGAAAGATATGAAAAATTGCAAATCACCAAAAACACTCAGAAAGTTGGAAGAAATATCTAAAGAGAAAGAAAAACAAAAGGATCTTATTTATCAATTAGTAATGGATAAGATGTCAAAGAGGTCAGAAAGAAAAGAAAGACGGTGTAAAAGTCCTGTACATTTGAAAGATGATGAACAATTAGAAAATCAAAATGATCCTAAAGTGATTAATCTTGATGTAAAGAAAATGTCAACAAAAAGAGATTCTCCTCTCGAAGTATCTAGCCCTAATGATAAACCAAGCTCTCCTTTTCCTTACACAACATCCTTCAAATTACTGTCTTTCGATAATCCTAAACCAGTTTATCCAAATAGTTCTGAAGCCTTTTCGCTACCTGATATTCATCAATCTGTAAAAAATGAAACCCAAATGGAAAAGTTAAAAAATATTGATGGAAAGATAAGAAATGATAAATTTGTAGATAATACATTTGAAATGTCTTATAACTATCCAACTGGGATTGTGCCAGGATTTAGGCAGTTGTCGTTGAATGATTTTTCAGGCAAATTAGTGCAGCATGTTGAGTCATTAAGGAATACTACTGATAAAGAATCTAATCCACCTCAGGGTCCTTACAATAATATGTGTGTTTCGGATCCAAACTTTTTTTCTATGGATGTAATGAAAAAAAGTAAAACGAGAGACGGTGAAAGAAGAAAAAGTATTATAAAAACAGTTTCTGATTTCTTCACAAGAAAAAGAGAATCACCAGGAAATGCCTACCAATCTGAAGACAGACGCGGAAAAATTTGTCAGAAGTCAAAGAGCAAATCTCAAGTACGTTAATTTTTTTTGTATAGCAGATTGATTAATTTTGTGATACTTCACACTTGTAGTACGAGTATAAGAGAAGATTATCAACCCAAAGGAATTTTCAAAAATGAATATGCCATGACAATTTTTTTTTAAATAGAATCCTTCTTTTTCAGTCGTGCTTTAATTTGGATCGGTCTGTTTCTCCAGTAAGATTTATTTTGTTTTTTAATAATTGTGTGCTTTGGTAATTACATACGTAGGTAGATAAAACTTGAGTGTTTTTAGACAGAGATATAATAATAGAAATAGAATAAGTTAACATTCTCAGGCTCATTCTATGAATTTGTATCTTGTTGTAATGTTTTTATTGCATTTTTTAAAGGTACTGTTAGTAACTGAATAAAATTGAATACGACTATGTTGTAAGTGTTATTGTACATCTGTATTGTACATCATGTCCTCTAATTAAAGAGGTGGGATGGTAAAGAAATAAATTAAAAATTTTCTAAACAAAGGTGTCAGTATAGCTGGGAAAAACTTATTGTATCAGGCAACTTTTCTAGCCAACCGGTCCCTTCCATATTGAGACACAGGCCAACCACGAGAAATTCCAACTGGGAATCAAATCCGGGACCTTTTCATCTGAAGTAAGTGTCTATACCACTAAAGGCTACTAAGGTCAGTCACTTGTGATGTTGACTCTCAGTTATCCCTCAACCTGTTTGGTGATATGCCTGCTAGGTTACAAATGTAACTGTCTCGAAACAACAATAACTTGTATACTCACAACAAAGTTTTATTAAAGTTTATTCAGTTAAAATTAAGTGTTTTATGGTTGTGATATAGTGAAGATATAAATTTATTTAGGAAGTCTGATATTTAACTTAAAACTATACAAAATTTATTGCAAACTCAGCCACCTTGGTAGCTCATGTTAACATAAAATTGGCTTTCCAAACTGCAGAAAGAATGTCAACTATTCCAATGCCAACTTGTCTATTGATTATTAAATTACTAACTTAAAAAATTATGAGAATGAGTTTTTTTTTCTTTATCAAAATATACTAATTAATCTTTCAACAATAGTATAAAAAGTGTGAAATTATTGTAACTAACTCAACAACTTTAGAATTCTGTTCATTATTTTAATCTAGTTCAATTGGTCTAGTACATAAATGTTTTAAATTTTCATTACACTCAAAGTCATCCGTCTGTTTTGTGTGAAGTGATAGTTTTTTTTATTCAAAGCTATGATTTATTTCATGAATTTGATCACTTATTTGTTTGTTTTTTTAAATCATCGCTTATGTTGTCAATTTTTAGGATAATATTTCTGCATGGTGATTCAATTTTTTCATCATCACAACTTTGTTTACTGTTGAAATTGATTGTATTGTACTGTTTTTTATGAGGCCTTTGATGTAGGTACAAAACTTTTCTTTTAAGTTTTGTACATTTGTTCTTTAACCTTGTCTATATATATTATGTTTGTCAATAAAAAATATTGTGTAACATACATTGAAACTACTACATTTGTTTGAGATTCTAATTTGTCTCCATATACCTATATATCGAGCATATTAGACACAAACTGAAGAATCCTACTTTTCTCCTTACAATTTTTGACAACCCATTCTTTCTATCTCTGTCATGCATGAATCTTCACATCATAGAAGTTGTTATAAATCAATCTGCCATCCACAAGAATTTGATATTTTTTAAGAGATGGCCTGCGTGAAAATAACCTTCTTTATACTTTTTGTATTTTTACTACCCATAGCGCCGTCCCTTAAGGGACAGGCAGAGAGAACGGACTTCCACTCTTTTCTACCACTCTCATTCCTTCCTTGTCCTACAGTTTTTCATATATTCTTCGTAGAGCTCCCATTTCACTAAATTTTAGAGTAAAAATGCGGTTTAAACATAGCTACTTTCCTATAATCCCAAATATTTAAAATGTTATTGCCTGTTTGATATTGATTCTGATCAAAGAGATATTCCAAATCAACTATTTCTATGAAAAAAAATATTTACTTTAGTGTCGTTTTATTTACCAGTTAAATTATTTTTTTAGGAAACAAATCAGTATAGTGCACCACCAGTTGAAACACCTCCTCCAATACCGCCATTACCCACAAATTATACAAACAATGGTAAATATGAAGTTTATTTAAAAGCAAGCAATTCCCCCCATTAAGACCCCCCTCAATAAGAGCTGTCCACTGCTCTTGATCTTGCACAATTGCGATGACTTACCATCTATATCTTAAATTAAAATACCCATACAAATGGAGCATAGTTGCATAGGTGTCTACTTTAATGTCCAGGGTTTGATTCTGGGTAGTTTCATTATTAAATTCAACCCAGGACAGACATTCTGTATCAGTTGGTTCATAGAACACCAAAAGGAATTCATTCGGGGCAGTTGTACTAAATAGTTGATTTTTTTTATAAAAAGAAGTGTCACCGCTACCAAATATGGTCTATTGTGACATTCTTCAATCCTTTTATTGAGTGCTACTTCTTATTGGGCTTCGTCTTTAGAGGCCGCTTGGTGAGAGTCGGTGGCTCTTCCTGACTCCTGCCCTCCACAAGAAGTCTCCTTACTTGTCTTTTCGATGCCTCTGAAAAATAGGTCCTACAGGATTCCCATCTCCCAGTTGCAACAATTATTTTTGGTCATGTGACCTCATGCTATTATTGGGAGTATTGAATGAAATACATGGTGTGTTTTAGATCAACAAGAAGTACAAGGATCAAAGTCGAGACTGTCATATTCCAGGAAGAGGTAAGCTTGCAATTTAATGGTTATAATGAATGTTTTTTCTTTAATTATTGCACAATATTAGTGCAATCAAGATATATTACATCTCTGATGCCATGTTACAAACGCAGTATTATTTGAGACAAGTACAAAGCTTTTGAATCGAACAGTGAAAGCATGAAGGAGACAGTGTAAGCCATATCTGTTGTGTCATTGCCTGTAGTATTACCGCAGTACACTAGACGAAAAATGTAAATTTATTTCATTATGTTGGTTGTTAATTTGAGGGCACTCTTTTCTAGAAAACCATTGCAAATGAGAATAATATACATAAAGTCAACACTATTATTATTTTCAGATGCAAGTCATTAAATGAACTTCAACTTAAGCAAGGAGAAACTGAACAAACTTTGCAAAAAACTGACATGTTATTGACGAACCACAGCCACAAACAGCCTGGTAGATTAAGAACAGATTATCATAGTGGTAATTGTTCATGCCTTAATAAATATAGTGAAAATTTGAAAAGACAACGGGATTCCCAATCATTACAAGACCACGAAATGTTTCTTCAACAACGACACGAAG